>OU744805.1:2682832-4024249 GCA_916614155.1 Mesoligia furuncula
TGTAAGGGCAGAAATTAAAATTAGTTTGCTTAAAATGATCATTCAAGTACACGACATAATGTACTAGGCATTTTACACTCATTTGAATACTTCGTGAGTTTTCCAACAGGCTGTTTCAACGAAAAGGTCAGTAAAAACAAGTCCTACCGAGTAATCAGATTAGCGTTAACAATGTATCGACAAAGAGATGATGCTGTTTCCTCTCGCTATACTCTCTTACTTTGCCTGAAGTTTAACAGTAAATGCGCTAACCGAACATCTCGTCTCTTGCTTGTTATATTTGTCTTCTTGACATATTTTTCAGGCTGTAAAGTAAACTTGTCCTAGTTTGGAGTTAGTACAATCAAAGTCTGCCTTTTACTCTTCAGTTCAAGAGACTGTCATCCTTTGTTACTTTATGAGATGCTTTTATTGAAATTGGTATTATTTTGAATGAGTGTGCGTACATCAGATACGACAGTGTGTCACCTGAAGTAAGTCCCGCTACCAAGGACCAAACAATCGAATGCTTTCATACTAAATTAAACAAAATTAATTAGATTCTAAATCAAGGAGCATATCGCAAAGTTGGCACTTGTTACCCCTTTCATGTTAACGCAAATTAATCAATTACGTGATGTCACGACAATTTATTATAACGAAAATTATATTCGAATTTGTTCTCACACGAGGAGTCCCGCAGTCCCGCAATCCCGCTGTATTTCACGAAGCTAGCGTTTAATTAATAATTCGAACAGTTTCTAGAGAGTGAAAATAAAGCGATTCTGTTATCGTATTCGCAAACATTTGACTTCGCAATCCGACGAAGAGTTGGAAGCGCCAATGTTTAGAGTGAGCGCTTCTGGAGTTCATTATTTGATCGATAATAGATTGTCTAATTAGAATTGAATGGCGATGCGTAGATAGCCTGTGAATGTCTGGCAGAGGATCTTTAACACCCATGAAAGGGCTTGTGTCCTAAGCCTTTTGAGAAGAAATGCCACTGAAACATTAGGTATTAATATTACTTTGATGTTTTTTATAACTTTGTGCTGTACACTGATATTTAAGGATGTTTATATCGTTTATCGTATCCAGACAGGCGCTTTACTTTGTGTAAATTATTTCACAACCACTGCTCTCAAAACGGTGAAGGAAAACATCGTGATTAACATGTTATAGAAGCAAAAATATGAACACAACATGTGACATCTACCAACCCACACTGGGCCCGCGTAGTGGATCATGGCCCATTCCCTCTCATAGAGAAAACCTGTGTCCCAGCAGTGAGAGCATTTTTTTTGTTAGTCTATTTTGCGTCCCACAGCTGGGCAAAGGCCTCTCCTTTTTTGGAAACATTGTAGGCTTATTACGCATGTCGTTTAAAGTGAGTTTGCAAATGAAGAACTAGATGTAATGCCCATTTTTCTAATGTTAATCAGGACCAGTTTAAACCACCATGGGCAATTCAAACCTTGGGGCCTAAAAAGGACACTTTGGAGAATCATAAAAGAATAACATTATGAATCGTAATATGGCGAAGACAGTTCGTGTTTTTCTTTTTCTCGCTTCACTACGTAGGTATAATCAAAGAGTTTGGGATTGGATTTGGATCGGATTGATTGGCATTTTAGCACAGACAAAAAAAAAATAACTGAAAAATGCTTTGGGATTTGATACGATTAACTTAGCGGTTAACTGTCCATTATGATATCCTTTTATGATTCTGCCAAAGAGGCCTTTTTAGGCACCCAGGTCACCTGGTTATACTAATACAATAAATTACAAAAGATAAAGCATTTTCTGTTGCATAAAACATTTGTCCGTTTAACGTAAACTTTTTAATAGTCACCAATCGAACAGTTTAACTCCAATCTATGACACTGTTTGCGAATTCAAAGCAAATATTCCGTGTAAATATTCGGCTCCAAATACATGAATGGCGATATGTATTCGACCATGTTAAAGTACATTATAATTTAGCAGCTCAATAATATATTTTGCGTTTCGTAATTCCACACAGTCCACAATTTGAGTTGTCGGCAAATAATTAGCATTTAATCAAATTTTGCGTTTCGTAATTCCACACAGTCCACAATTACATGAATGGCGATATGTATTCGACCATGTTAAAGTACATTATAATTTAGCAGCTCAATAATATATTTTGCGTTTCGTAATTCCACACAGTCCACAATTTGAGTTGTCGGCAAATAATTAGCATTTTAATTGTACCGCGGCAAACAACGAACGAACGCGTGAGGGCGACAGCGGGGGTGAGGGCTTGGTGGCGAGACGCGGGGCGAGTTTATTAATAGGGCTCTTCTAAAATGCTGATTTCATCCTTTATGTGCTTTCGTGTTTTGTGATATCAGTCCTGCTCCATATTTTAAATTATAAACTGTACTTATTTAATCTTGTGGGCTACGGTTGTGCGAGATTTCCTTGACTATACAGGGTTATTGGTAAAACATTAACAACCTCTTAAGAGGTTATTGTACTTATCATTATAAACAACTTTTACTATGAAACCAAACATAAAATCGCGAAAAAAAATCAGCTGTTCCCTACATTTTGACGAGTTATATGAACATAAATGTAGGGAACAGCTGATTTATTTTTCGCGATTTCAGGTTTGGTCCCATAGTAAAAGTTGTTCTTAATGATGAGTACAATGACCTCTTAAGAGGTTGTTAATGTTTTACCAATAACCCTATATAAAGTTGAATATTAGGGAATGATTTGTTTAAGAAACTAATTATGGTTTCTTAAAATGCTACCAAGCTCAACAGGAACGTTTGTCCCTGTGCCTATGACAGACGCATTTCCTACAAAAAAACCATCCCTTTTGAAAATAATGGCTCGGCCACGACCTTGGTTTATACATACATTAATTCACATCTTCTTCCCTTTCTTCTTCTTCTTAGGGTTAGACCGAAAACAGAACGTCAGCTGCTACATCCTTGTATACAAGAAGTATTTTTGCTTCGTTGACGGATCATACATCTGTACCCTAATTGCGTAAAAAACTATCAATCACAATCTGAATCATTTTGAAGGAGAAATTGCTAATCCATTGCTTCATTTTCGAAAAATTTGTCTACTCAATAACGTAAATAACGCAATGAATGTTGTGGAAGTGTCAAAATGAAAACCATTGCTACTGATAGTGTTGTATCGGTATGCGACATGCGAACAACGCGTCATACTGACGTCACGCAAAATCCTGCATCTCGCAAGCAGAGTTTACCGCGCAACTAGCGTAGATACAACGGCCCGACATGAATCATCGGGCATTTTTGTCAGTACGTCTTGATGATGATGATGGGGCTCCCTCTTTCGCACTTAGACTCCCATTCGGTCCGTTGTGCGTGGGGGTTCTGGCTAATTAAGCCAGCCTAGGTCCGCCCAAAAGCACAGAAGCTTCCTGGGAGCTTCACAGGCTTCACAGAGCGACCTCATTGTTCCGAGGATTTCTACACGTTGAGAAGCCACGGCCTCGCATTCCAGGATGACTTGGGTGGCTGATTCCTCGGCTTCAAGACAGCCCCTGCAGAGGGGGCTATCTGTGGCGCCTATGTTAAAAAGATGTTTGTTACCCTTAACAAAGATCTTTTTAACATACGGGCCATAACCCCCTGGTTATGGCCCGTAATTGTCCCTATTATTATTCTAAGGTTATTTCTACTGAGACTGAGAAGTTTTTTGGTTAGTCGTGGGTGTATCATTGGTAAAGCCAGTTTTGACTGTCTACAGTCTGTTGCCCGTGACCATCTGTTGTTATGGAGTTCGGTCGATCTTTGGCGAATCCACGCACGAAATTGTGAGAAAGGCAAAGGGAGAAGTGGGTACGGGCCTAGCACCTTCATATCCGAGCCTCTCTTCGCAAGTTCATCTGCAGCATCATAACCCAAGGATCCACTGTGCCCTTTGATCCACTGGAGAGTAATACGATTGAACGTCGATAAACTCTCCAGAGCTAGATGGCACTCAAAAATTAGTTTGTTGTTAGTTTGTTTGTTTCCTAAAGCTTTGAGCACAGATAGGCTGTCGGATAGGAATTTAATGCCGTAGTTTCGGATGTCTTGCGCTTTACTGCTGTTGCGGGTTATGTTAAGGCAACACATTGAAAGATCGAACTGTGTGTGCCTAGTGGTATGTGAAAGTTAATATTGAGGTCAAGGGTGTGTACGCCAGCACCTGAACCGTTTTGTGTCTTTGAGCCAGCTGTGTACGTCGCAGTACGTCTTTTAAATCGTATTTTACAACATAATTCGTCAGCGTATCATTCATAGTTACACCACATATGCTTCGGAAGTAAATTAGTTTATATGTCATGGTTTCAATTTTAATTCTTTTACCTTGTGGTAAAGTAATTTTATTTTAGGTGCATAGTCTTTACATATTATTATTATATATAGGGTGTAAAAAATTAACCTTACAAACTTTAAGAGGTGCTTTAAAAATCCGCTGTTTCATACATTTTGATCAAGTAGGTAATGAACTTTTGTATTAAACAGTGGATTTTTTTCGTGATTTCAGAGTTGGTCTCATAGTGAAAGTTGTTCAGTCCAATGGTCTAAAGCACCTCTTAAAGTTTGTAAGGTTAATTTTTTTACACCTTATATAATGAATGTATGCAAAATATTGTAAAACATTTTAAAAGAATAACGGTGGAGTTGTCCATTCTTCTCCATACGAAAACTACCTTTTGGAATGGGTGACTAGAATCAATTCTGTTTTTGTTGTGATTTTTGACGTTAAAAAGTGCCTTTTATGTGTCTATTTGAAATAAATGCTATGACTTGACTTTTTTGAAGGAACGCAATTTCCACAGCATTTCTTTAAATATCCAACAATGCTGAGAATTAGCACTTTTCGAACGTCAAAATTACAAAAGACAGTCCCCCAAAACGTCTGCCCTTCACCACTTCCTGGTGCTATCACTGGGAAGAAGTTTAATTTGGTAACTCAATTCAGGATACAACAGTTGATGCACAGAGTGATTTAAACTTGCTCAATGAGTGATTCCTATACAACTTATTAACTACTAGCTGTTCCTCGCGGTGTCACCCGCTGCTCAGCGCCTAAGGGCCATAGCGTGATGTTATATAGCCTAAAGCCTTCCTCTATAAATGGACTATTCAACACAAAAATATTTTTTCAATTCTAACCAGTAGTTCTTGAGATTACCGCGTTCAAACAAACAAACTTTTCAGCTTTATAATCTATATATATAAAATTCAAAGTCCTGACTGACTGATTGACTGACTGACTGATATATCAACGCACAGCCCAAACCGCTGGACCTAGAGACTTGAAACTTAGAAAGTGTGTTCTTTGTGAAGAGTAAGTATCCACTAAGAAAGGATTTTTGGGAATTCAACCCCTAAAGGGTTAAAATAGGGGATGGAAGTTTATATGAAAGTCCGACAGTTTTGAAGTTAGGATCTTCTAATTTTGTATTTAGGCTGACAATTGAAAATTAATTTATACGTGTCTCAGCGTTTATGATAATTCCACCCCCGAAGGGTTAAAAAGGGGGATGAAGTTGTGTATAGAAAATCATTAATTTTCGACGTAAAAATCACTAAATTTATTATCTAGGCTTATGATTGGAAGCTAACACAATGGTGTTGTTAGAATTTCATCCATTGGTGAAAAGGGGGAGGAAATTTTGTCCTGACTGACTGATATATCAACGCACAGCCTAAAACGCTGGTCGGTACCGCTGGGTAGAGAAATTAATTTTGGAGGGTGTGTTCTTTGTGAAGAGTAGATATTCACTAAGAAGGGGTTTTTGGAAATTTAACCTTTAAGGGGTGAAAAGAGGGGATTTTGTTTGTATGAAAAATCTTATTCCTTGAGTTAATAACCATGAAACTTGGCACGAATACTTATCTAAATAAATTATGAAGTTTGGCTTTTTTTTCTAAACTACCCCCTGAAGGGGCCCCGATCGGGAGGTGTCAAAGTTTGTATGGAAGAATTTTAACGCGTGGTCCGATTAACTCGAAACTCAGTATTTATACTTAAGACCGAAAATAAAGAATAACGTGTATCATCGTTTTTCTAAAATTTACCCCTGACGGGGTGAAAAGGTAATTTTATAGGGGAAGACTACTGCGTGGCTTGATTAACTCGAAAATTGGTATAAACAATCTTTGAGTCGAGTAATGAACACATTCGAAACAATTTTACGAAATTCCAACCCTGTGGGGGTGAAAAACGGGGATACAGTTTATAAGAAAAATCTTATTCATTTGGTTAATAATCTTGGCAAGAATACTTGCCTAAGCAAGTAATAAAGTTTATCATTATTCGTTTATCAAAATACCCCAACACCCCTTGTGTTGGGGTGTTAAAGTTTGTGTGGAAGAATTTTAACGCGCGGTCCAATTTACTCGAAACTCAGTATTAATACTTTTGACAGAAAATAATCAATACTAACAGCCGCACAGATCGATCGATCAGGTTACGCAGGCTACGCTTGCCGCGGTTGGTCCGTGGATGGGTGTCCATCTTTACATACCGTGACCTCTCCGTGCCTCGGAAAGCACGCTAAGCCGTTGGTCCCGGCTGTCATTCGTGGATCTTTGACAGTCGCTAGGGGTGGTCAGAAGCCCGAAAGTTTGACAACCAGTCTTATCAAGGGTTATCGTATTTGGGTTGTGGAGGTCAGATAGGCAGTCGCTCCATGTAAAATACTGGTACTCAGCTGCATCCCTTTGGACTGGAAGCCGACCTCAACATAGTTGGGAAAAGGCTAGGCAGATGAAGAATCAATAGTAAGTGTATGGGGTTTTCGAAAATTATTGACCCCTGACGGGACAAAAAGTGGTAATTCGATTTATAAGGGAATTTTAATGAGTGCCTTGATAAACTCAAAAAAAAAACGTTACAAATAAATTTGGACTTGAAACTTGGCACAAATAATTATAAAGTTCGAATTTTTTTGGAATTCTAAACTAACCCAAAGGGGAGATTGGGGGTGTCAAATTTAGTATGGAAAATTTTTAATGCGCGGTCCAATTAACTCGAAACTCAGTACCTATCTAAGACCAAAATAAATAATAAAGTGGTTCAGGGTTTTTCGAAAATCTACCGCTAATGGGGTGAAGAGGGGTAGTCAATTTCACAGGGCAGAATTTTATTACGAGGCTTGATTAACTGGAAAATTGGTATAAATAATCTAGATTATGTTTCGAAATTCCACCCCTATGGGGATAGAAAGAGGGGATACAGTTTATATGAAAAATCTTATTCATTTGGTTAATAAATTAGAAACTTGGCAATATTTGGGTCAGTAAATAATAAAGATTGTCACTTTTAGTTCAAAAAATCCCTCACAGAGGATTTGGGGGTGACAAAGTTGATGGATTAGAAAAAAATTCAACCCGCTGTCGGATTAACTCGAAACTCGGTACTACAAAAACAAAAAATACTTAAAAAAAGTGATTTAGGGTTTTTTAAAAATTGACTCCTACGAAGGTGGAAAATTCTACTGCTTCCTTCCATTAACTCGAAAATGGGTATGGGTCTTTGAGTCAAGTTATGAACACATCCCAAACGATTTTTCAAAATTACTCTCCTGGGGGGTAAAAAGCTGGGATACAGTTTATTTGAAAAATCTGATCCCTTTGAGCTATAAACTAAAAAATTGGCCCGAATCATCATCATTTATATATATCTAAATAAATGATAAAAATCATAAACATACATTTTCGAAATAATAAGAGGAAAGTACGAATTTCACGCGGACGAAGTGGCGGGCAGAAGCTAGTATTTGTATAGATTAACACATCAACAACCTCCTACATGATTTTTGCTTGCTGGTAAGAATAAGAAAATTCAAAATTTTGCGCCTTTAACAATATATAACAATAAAATTCATAGATCACGACAGGAAAAATATCCCGGTTTGTATTTGAATGGCCGACTTACTTGGAAAGCACACATTGAGCATATCAGATCCAAACTGAGTTCAGTCTTGGGGGCACTCCGGAAAGTAACTAATTGCATACCAAAGAAGGTACGTGGTTTGATATACAATTCACTTATAAAGACGCATCTCGAATACTTAATAAAAATATGGGGATTGGCTACCAAAACTAATCTAAGACAGCTACAAAGCACACAAAACAGAATCATTATAAAATTATTCCATTACAATTACCTAACACCTACAAAGGAGCTATTACAATAAAACTAAATTATTTAACATTACGTAAATATATACATTCAACACTTGCAACCTAGTTAAAAAAATAATCACGGGCAACATCCACTCAAACATTTCATTAACTCAAAAAATACAAAAACATTACTTAAGAAACAGATACAAATTAATAACAACTCGACCACGTACACTGACTTACGGCAAAATAAAACATACTGTTTGAGGGAGTACAACTTTACAACAACCTGCCTAACGACATAAAATTATGTGACAATTTAAAAATTTACAAAAAAAAAAAAAAAAATCGCATATTTACAGTCACTATTACTAATGAGATGCTGCTGAACAGATTGTGAACTAAAATGATTTAGTTGTAATAGTATGAAACTTGTTGCCCTAACCTAGAGCTGTATTTTTATAAGATATTTTGTAAATCTCATTTTAAGTTAGGTAACTATGTTCTTATGAGAAAATAAAGTACTTTAAACCTAAGAAGAAGTGGCGCAACAAACTCCCCAGGAGCACATCAGAAAACCTTAAAGAATAAGAAAAAAAGAAAAGCAAACGATTTATTAAATAGAAGAGCAAAGCAGTAGGAGATTGCATTACAAAATTTATTGTAATCTTTTCTCATCAACTTTTTGTTCAACCAAATCATACTGAGCAAATATTTTAAACAAACGATTTAATATCGAACATAAAACAGATAGATTAACAATATCGTATGTTTGTTCCGCTGATTGGAAACTGGGAAAAATCTCATTTCCTACGGGATATAAGGGGGATTCTTTGAAGGTCCCATCTGTAGAACAATGGTTGTTATTGGTACCCATTGAAACGAAGTTCTTTAAAACGGGTTGCGGTGGGAGCACATGATTGTCTACTCATGTGTGGAATCGACACGTAACGAAAAAGCGTTATGCTTGCCCCTTCCATGGGAATTTCATCATGCGATTTTAAAATTTTTCATCATGTGTTTCATGGATTTCGAGCGAGGGTACTCAAGCCGATAGCGAGGTCTAAATGAAAATCCAAGATGGTCGCTGAGAATTTTTTTGATGATGAATACATTTATACTTTTGTCTAACCATGTTACCTATACAAATAAAATTATTTGATTTTTTTTTTCTGACGGCCAGACTTTCGTTGTTTTACAAACCGATAATAGTTTTATTATACTGAGTGATATATCGCTCGCCATTGAGGTCTGTTCCCTTGATGTTGGCCACACTAAACTGACCAAAGGGTAGTATATACAGCCAAGTACTAGATCGTTGGTATTTTTAATATTTACTCTTAAATACTAGAAAATAATTGACGATAAATGTAACTTTTTATGAGTACATACTAAAATAACTGTAAAAATTAGTCTAAAAACTTATAAATACCAACGATCTAATATTTGGCTGTAAATTATTTAAAAAAATAAAAAACCCGACTGCAGTAAAAAACTGAAAAGCTAAGAACAAGCCTATTTTAAATTAAATAAATGTTGGAAGCAGGCGGGACCCATTTGAATTTGAAAATATAATAAAAATGTTATGGGTCCCGCCTGCTTCCAACTTTTATTTAATTTAAAATAGGCTTGTTCTTAGCTTTTCAGTTTTTTACCGCAGTCGGGTTTTTTATTTTTTTAAATACCTTTTTTTATTTCCAGCTTTTTAGTTTACAATATAAATGTGAAAGATTTCGCAGACGATTTAGTTCTTGGTACGTGTTTTTTACGATTTTTCACTTCGAATTACTTTTAACCGTATAAGTTGTCTGTATTTTTTTAATGACCTTTTAAAACCCTTTATTTTGTTACCCCACTCGATAGGTATTGAGAAAAAAAAATTTTTTTGAAGCCAATATTGCGCCAAAAATCGGCCATTTTAGTTTTTTTTCAATTTTAATATACCCAGTGTCACTCTCACAATTAAGACGAATCTAACGGCACCTCTCAAGCTGAAATCGATCAAGCCGTTTAAGCTATAGAGCGTGCCAAAGAAATATACATACATACATACATACATACATACCATACATAAACTCGAAAAACATAACCCTCCTTCTGACGCAGTCGGGTAAAAATAATAAGTACTGTTACTTTACTTTACTTTTGACGCAATAGGCCCAGAAAGAGATGGCGTGACGAATTGGACACCTATCTAAAGGGTTGGCCAGATGTAGCAAGAGACAGGATAAATGAAAGGACGAAAGTGAGGTCTTTGCCTTGCTAGTGGGACATAACAGGCTCATAATAGTAATAATAAGTACTTTTGCTTAAATTTAATAAATTAATAACGAAAAACCACTAGAAATACGACATTGCTAGCCCTTGCGGGATGAACGTTCTTAAGAAAAATAGAATTAATGGAAAAGTAACTTATCAAAAAGTAAAGTTAAAAGTAGCTTTCAACTTATCCAGAAGTCATCGGAATTGTCAAAATGACTATCTCGTTCGATTTCCATTCGATTACTTACTCTCAAAATTTTTGCTTAGTCTATGGTAACAAGGGAATGCTCGCAGGGCTATGCAAGTCACGTTTCACTCGAATTTACAGGCAATTCATTCGATATTGGATTATTATTAGGCATTGATCTTTTTAAAATTTCCCGATTCACTGCGGAATATACGGACGATGAGAGTGTTGCGAACGGGCACGCGCGGTTACTTTATGGTTGTTGAGGTTATGCCCATTTCGGTAGATCTGAATAGAGAAATGTTGAGTAAAATACCGGGCAAGTGCGAGTCGGACCACGCACAATGAAGGGATTGGGTTTGGCTAGGGTTGGAATCCATTCCAAGAACAAACTTTTAACCTTGTTGTCGAAAAAATGTTCCCTCATACCATACCATACCATATACCTAAGTCACGTCAGTTGGACTGCAAATGCACCCAGCCCGATCACTATGTATGACAAGCCGATCCCTTGGGATAAGCAAGCCAAATACTTAGGGGTCAAGCTCTTCTTTGATTCTGCCATTAAGCACCCCAATCCCCTGATTGCGGCGGCCTCCCGATACACTCCCTCCCGTATAAGAAGGATTCGCCGACCAAGGCATACCCTCACCACCCTCGATAACGCCCCTCCCCAGGAGCCTCTCGACCCTCCTCCAGGAGAGTAGAAAGACCACCAGCACAGTCAGAAAACACAAGACCCATCATCCGTCCTTCCGCCCTCGCCGTCGAGGCCCGTCGCGACACCCCGTACCATGTCCGCCGCTGCAGACTCGCTTAGCAAGGGTCGGTTGCTCGAGCAAGCCCGCCCTGCTGAGCCTGTAGTTTTAAATTCGTTCCCAAAAAATAATAATAATTCCGTAGATCGGAATTATTATTCTGTCTGTTGTGTTAGACTGTCCCTTGCTGCCTTCTCCCAGCGAGGGAGGTCCCAGCGAGGGAGGTAAGCCGAGGTCCGTACCCCAGAGGGGGTGCCCTTAGCGTGTCATCATCATCATCATTTCAGCCGAATGACGTCCACTGCTGGACATAGGCCTCCCCCAAACACCTCCACTTCGACCGGTCCTGTGCTTCCCGCATCCAACGGGTTCCTGCGGCCTTCACAAATTTTAAGGTCGTCGGTCGTCCCTTAGCGTGTAGTCGCTTAGTTTTTAAGTTAATTTGTGCCCTGGCTGGAGGCCTTAATTGAGGCATCCACAGGAAAGCCCGGTTAAGCAGTCGACAACCCCTCAGGTTGAACTGCGAGATGCCCATTAAAAAAAAAATACTGCAAATGCAGGTTGTTTGTGATCGCAAAAAAAGTTATATATGTGATAAAACTACAAATGAACGATTTTCGAACTTTTTCCCATAATTGCGCTGTGAGACCTTGCTTCTTGCCAAATTTCATGATTTTAGTTCAACGGGAAGTACCTTATAGGCTTTCGCTTTAAGCCGCTTATGGCATAATACCAAAACGACTGAAGGATCGATGGACCTTTTAGCTGTCCCTCAAAAAGTTAAACACTCAATATTATAATCCAAAGTCAAAGTCCAATTTATTGTTTGGCTTTTAAAGCTTTTAATTTATCAGCAATATATTTGTAGAAACGTACGCGTTTCCGTCGTTCGGCCCGGTCCGTATGTTTCCACGCGAGGCACAAGAGAACTGTCCCCAAATTCCAATTTGGTTCAATGAGAAAATAATGTAAAACGATCCGATTGTGCGCGTATAGAATTTTAAAAACACTCCTTTTTGTCATCGCTTTTTTTCCACATTTTTTCGGTAATCAAAAGCTTGTTAAGCTGAAGAGCTTCTCCCAAATAAATTTATTAAACCTCGAATAAAGGATTTTATAATATTTTTTTTTTTTCTAAATAATGTAAATTGTTAGGCTAGAGTTCTTTTTTTATTGAATTTGCCTTATTTTCAATGTTGTTGAAACAGTTTGTAGTCATTATCTGCCTAACCTTTTCTCAACTCTTCCCGGCATTGGATGCAGCTGAATACCAGTCTGAATACCTGTCGGACCCCCACAACCCAGTTACTGGGTTGTGGGGGACCCCTTATTAGTAAGACTGGTTGTCCGACTTTCGATGCTTCTGACTACCCATAACGACTGTCAAAGATTAAATGACAGCCGGGACCAACGACTTAAGGCCTACGCAGACCGGGACGGCATGGTAAGGGATTTGAATTTTTACCAATGGACATTCAAACGTATCGATATAGAAATACGACATAAATTGCTATGCTTTAAAATGATGCCGTGGCATCGAAAGGGATTTCATTGCAAGGCATTGAAAGACGCGCCACGGACTCCCGCGGCGGGATGCCGTGGCGTCCTGCGGTAGACAACGGCATGCCAAGGACTCCGGCGCTCGTTATGACATACCGCGGAGTGAGGCGGCGGGGGTAGAGAAGTGGGGAAGCCGCTGGAATGCCGCGGTATCTAAGCGGCTAGTGTGCGCGGACTGACGGCAAAATCCCTTGACATGCCGTCCCGGTCTGCGTAGGCCTTTATCGTGCTTACCGAGTCACGGAAAAAAAGTTTGTAGTATCAATGAGAGTTAAATTTGCGGCTATTTATGTGATAATACTTGGTGTGTTAATGAAGCACATCAAATAAATATGGCCATATTGACGTCCGAGTCGGGTAGGTATAGTTCTTTTAATAGTTATTTTACATCTGACTTTGCATCGCTGTCGAAATCACAATGATGTCTATTCTCGTTACAATAAGGTTGCTATTGTGGTGCTACTGCTATAGTTAAAATAGCTGTGAATGGACTGTATAATATGAACCCTGCAATGAGTAACCAAAAAAGAGTCTTCATTATCTAAATTCTCACATCTGTAGATAATTAACAAACACTTGAAGTAACTAGGTCTCATTTCTCAAAGAAGTCAAAGCGATAGCAATAGAATACACTCACCACATATTATTAAAATCCATTTGTTTGTGAAGACTGCGTCATGCTCAGCAGAAATTCGAGCGAACTTTTAATTAAGTACTAATGCTATTCGCGAGCGAATTTACAATTAAAGTAGGGACGCGGGAAACAAGGCGCGTCGATATTAAAGGTTTACAAAGTTATGATTTATTTTTTGAAGGTTTTACCGACAGCGAAGTTTTTAGACTTAAATTGTGTATCAGTAGTAGTGATACGCTGGTTCTGGCGCACCGATCTCAGGGCGGGTGTGCCAGAACCCCAAAACCTAAAAAAAAAAAAAAAAAAAAAAAAAAAAAAAAAAAAAAAAAGGTTTTGGGGTGCTCTGATCACGTTTCTGCGATCCGTTTTTGCGTAGGATGCGCGGTTCCGGAGATGTGCAAATCAATTAGCTGATTTATCTAATTGATTTCCGGTGCTACGAACCCTCATTAGTGTTTCATTGTTAATCCTCTTATCTATTCAACCTCGTGCACCCTCATTAGCGATGCATTGTTCGCCTAATCCTTGCATTCCTTGGCGTTCTTATCTACTATTACTCATTGCTAACCCTCAACTGCTTTTCTGAATCATCAATAAAACACATTCCTTCATTTTATTACAACATTTTATTTCTTATTTTCTACAAAATATGTGCGGAACATTTCATCCACTAAAATATCATTGTACAGTGTGTTCCCCGTAAATATGTTCGTAAAACTATGCATTGAACATCCCTGAAACTTATATAGCAAATACATTAAGCAATATTCACCACAAACTGAAGTCCAATCATTCTGAATCCTATCAACATTCCAGCCCCATCTTTTGCAATTCCTTTTTAAAAACTCGAGATAATATTGCGTAGGGGTTCGTCCATATGAATCAAAATATTGACCGATGCCATTCGTATCGATATGTACAGCTACCCAGTGTGAGCCTGGTTTATCATCCGTATCCAAATTGCATATTATATACGTCGGTACATGGGTATACATAGGTAGTCTATTAGCAGCATAAACATTTTTTTCTAGACTGGGATGGATCTTTTTTAGATGTTGTTGTACTTCTAGTGTATCCATGATATTACTGCTATTAACAGATTATTACAGTACCAATCTGTTCAATGGTTGCCATAGGAATGTTCAATTATAGTGATTTTTGTAAATATATCGCATTCTTTTGAGTGACTCAGAAAACAAGCTGATGCCTGATGGGAACAATGTGCGATAACTTTGTTGACTCATAGAGTCACTATCAGTTTCGTTGAACTTAGGAATTTGCTTTAGATAAGAATGGTGCTATATAAGAGCGAACAGTTGCAGTCATGAAATCAGTCTATGGTCGTTTGACCACAGTGAATTGTATACCGATACTTCGTTTGTGGTACTTCAGCGCATCAATAATCATGGAGGTAAGTGTTTATTCTATTGACAAACTTACTTGTATATCTTTTGTTATTTCCTAACGTGTGTGTGTGTAATCACAATGTAAACAAATTGATATTAACATGATATCTCTGTTGTTGCAGAGATCATTCAGCTTCGCAGACGATAATGAAAATACCTATAAACAGTATTACTACTCACCGCTCTCCCCTCAACATGAAGAAGAGGGCGATGATATCGTCATTAATAACACATGCGATGGTGGAAAAAGGAAATCGCAACCGATTGATAATTTTTTTGAAGTGGTGCCAAAAATAAAAAAGAAGAAACCGTTATCGTCAACCGTGGCACGAGCCGCTAGAGATGGTGTATCATACATTTCTACTAATTCTGACGACGGAGCCCAAGCGACGCATCTCATAAAAATTGAAATGTACGATATGAAGAAGCTATGTAAGATTCCAACTACCGATCATTGGAAGCACGCTACCACGAGGATTAAATATTATGTAAAGAATAATAAGGATAGCATCTACGACAACACAAACGGCCTCGTATACAATATTACAAAGACAATAGCAGAAAGTGAAAACGTTAAAAAATACTTTTTTAACAATGATAGCCATTAGCTGATTAGTGAATGTGATTCTGTTTACTTAAATTACTTCTGTGTACTCATTAGATTCTATCTGTCTTTCTAATCCTTTGCTAGACTATAAATATTGAACATTATTTGAAATTGGGTATCAGTTGGTCTACCGACACTTAACTGTTACGTACTGTGCTCCCTACTTTCTTCTCTGCAAAGATGGAAAACTTCAGTGAAGTGTGCACCAGTGCTTTCTTTTCCGCATCCATGGAAGAGAATGTGGAGCTATTCGACAGTGAATTCGATCAGGAGATGTCAAAAGTTTGTGATGAAATGGAGAAGCGTGAACTGTTCGATTCATCATATGATGATGAGTTGTATAATCACTGTGCAATGGTTGAAACAACGTTGATGTAAGTATTAAAAGTACAAACTCAATAAGAAATATTATTGTAGTACTGTTTTATTTTAAGATTTATCTAATAATTTTCTTGCTTTTTGTTACAGTCAACCACAAGTTGGAAGAGGTAACAAACGAAGTATCACAACTGACGAAAATATGGGTACCAAGAAAACAAAATTTGATGAAGGAGCTTCTACATCATCGATTGAAACCAATAACGTGGACAACAATAAGGTGGAATGTGACACATGTCATGTTTTTATTAATAAAAGGTATCTAAATAACCATTTAAAAAGCAATTCTCATAAAAATAATCTTTTAAAATCACATAATTCATTAACAAATGTAACAGTTGTTGAAACCGCTTTTGGTAACCGAATTTTAACATATAGAATTAATAGTAAAACAACTCAATCGATGCAATATTTTGAAACACCGGAATCGTTTTTAAATTCATTAAAAACTGATATCTTATTTTTGATAAATGAATGTATTCAACAACATACAATTTTTAAAATAAACTTCATATTGCATGCTGATTTCATACAACAAACTAAAGACATTAAGAATACATTTGATTTTCAAACGTTTAATTACATAATTTGTCAGGGTGACGACTTAAATATTTTTTATTCATCATTAATAGACACTGTAGTTGGTAAAATTTGTCAATTTGAAAAAAAAGATAGTGGTTGGAGTCTTAATCAAATTAAATACATAGACATGAATGTTAACAAATTCAACCCCCTACGTGGTAGTTCATATATCGATCTTCCTCAAGATATTAAATCAAAAAAAGCTGTAATCAATGTTAAAAATAATGATAATATGTGCTTCAAATGGGCATTACTCTCTGGTTTATATCCTGTATGTAAAAGTGTAGATCGGGTAACATCTTACACAATTCATGGAAATAAACTTAAATTTACTGGTATTTCTTTTCCGGTTAAAATTGCAGATATATCAAAAGTAGAGAAATTAAACAATATTAGTATAAATGTTTTTGGTTTAGAGTATAATAAAGAAAAAAAGTGTAATTCTGTTGTAGGTCCTTTATACTTAACAAAATGTCGTACCCCTAATCATATCAACCTACTATATATATCAAATGGTACTAACAATCATTACTGTTTTATTAAAAACTTATCGCGATTAGTTAGTTCACAAATATCAAGTCAACATCGTGCAGTTTATATATGCGATTCATGTTTAATTCATTTCCCATCAGAGGAAAGACTTAATAACCATCAACAATATGATTGCGCTCACATTTGTACGGAATTACCCAAAGGTGAAAATTCCAAAAAGGATTGGTTTGGTAACGCAACATCAAATAATAAATTAAAATTTGATAAATTCACAAAAAAGTTGGAAATGCCCTTTGTGGTTTATGCAGACTTTGAGGCCTTTTTGAATCCGATAGAATCATGTAGTAACGATCCCTCCAAGCCTAGTACAATGAATATTCAAAAACATGAAGTGTATAGTTTCGGATATTACATTAAATGTTCATATGATAACAGATTATCAAAATATGAGACGTATAGTGGACCAAACTGTGCACAAGTGTTTATGAATCGCCTTTGTGAAGATGTGAAAACAATAGTTAAAAAAAATAGCTTCCAAAAATGCCCCGTTCCATTATCAGATGAAGATAAAATTAAATTTTCAAATTCAAACATATGTCATATTTGTGAAACTGAGTTAAATGAAGATCCTTTTTACGATTTTGATTGGCACACTGGTAGTTTAAGGGGTGTTGCACATCAAGTGTGTAGTTCTAAGTTCAGAACCCCTCGTCATGTTCCAATATTTTTACATAACCTCAGTCACTACGATGCTCATTTTATTGTCCATGCATTAAACCTCGATGATGGCAAAATTGAAGTTATTCCACAAAATAAAGAACGATACATATCATTTTCAAAACAGTTAACAATAAATAATCAACCAGTAACTTTAAGATTCGTAGATTCATTGAAATTTTTATCGTGTAGTTTAGATCAACTAGCTAAAAATCTTAATGATGATCAGTTTACAGAACTAAAAAGAAACTATCCTAATAATGAAGATTTTTTACGTTTAAGACGGAAAGGTATTTATCCTTATGAATTTATGCGTAATAGTGATTGCTTGAAACATCCATCACTTCCTGATCAACACCAGTTTTATAGTTCACTCACAGATTCGAATATTTCAAATGATGATTATAATCATGCAAAAGATATTTGGCAACATTTTAAGTGTAGTAGTATGTCTGATTATTCCAATTTGTATTTAAAAACTGATGTTTTACTTTTGACCGATGTGTTCGAAAACTTTAGAAAGCTTTGTATTAAAACTTACGGATTAGATCCTGCCCATTACTATACTGCTCCAGGTTTAAGTTGGGACGCAATGTTAAAATTTACGAAAATAGAATTAGAATTGTTAACGGACTATGACAAAATTGCTTTTTTTAAAGCTGGTATTAGAGGGGGTGTATCTCAGTGTAGCAATCGTTTTGCTAGAGCAAATAACAAATTCATGGAGGATTATGATAGTGAAAAACCTAATTCATATCTAACATATTTTGATGCGAATAATTTGTATGGTTGGGCAATGTCCCAATCCCTTCCTGTTGGTGGTTTCGAATGGGTTAATTGTAATACGGATTATAATGTGTCGGATACGTCTGATTTTGGTTATGTTTTAGAAGTTGATTTGGAATATCCTGATGAACTTCATAATTTACATTCTGACTTTCCGTTATGTCCTGAAAACATATGTGTGGGTAATACTACAGAAACTAAATTAGTTCCTAATTTAAATAATAAAAATAAATACATCATTCACTACAGGAATTTAAAACAATGCATTGAAATGGGAATGATATTAATTAAAGTACATAGAATTTTAAAATTTAAACAGAGTTCTTGGTTAAAGAAATACATCGATTTAAATACTAGTTTGAGAACGTTAGCCAAATCAAACTTTGAAAAAGACTTTTTTAAATTAATGAACAATTCTGTCTTCGGTAAGACTATGGAAAATATTGAAAAAAGAGTAAACGTTAAACTACTAACTCACTGGGATAATCGTGGTAAAGTTTTAGGTGCTCAGGATTTGATTGCAAAACCAGAATTCCATAGTTTATCAATATTTTCAGAACATTTAGTCGCAATACAATTACGAAAAACAAAATTAATTTATGATAAGCCAATTTATTTAGGATTTTGTATTTTAGATATATCTAAGACCCTTATGTATGAATTTCATTATAACTACATGATTAAAAAGTTTAAAAATAAAATTAAGTTATTGTACACCGATACCGATAGTTTGATATATCAAATTTTTACAGACAATTTTTATGAGGATATAAAACCAGATCTACTTCACTATTTTGATACATCAGATTATCCAGAAAATAATATTTACGGTTATCCAAACATAAATAAAAAAAAGTTAGGTTTTTTTAAAGACGAGAATAATGGTAAAGTATTGAGGGAATTTGTAGGGTTGCGATCAAAAATGTATGCCGTGGAAGTAGAAGATAAATTTATAGCAAAGGCAAAAGGGGTTAACAAAAGTGTTACCAACAAAATTAATATGAAAAATTACAAATCGTGTTTGTTTAATAAAAATGTACAATATTGTAGTATGCTTCGATTTAAGTCAATCAAACACACTATTTTTACACAAAAAATAAATAAAGCATCTTTATCATATAATGATACCAAACGATGTATTATGGACAACAACATTGATACATTGGCTTGGGGACATTATAAATTACGCTAAGTGTTGATGTCAACTTTTTATTTTTATTTCTGTGTATGTACAAAATTTGTAACGATTGTAAAATTCTGATGTACTAATTGTGTTAGAGTTATAATTATTCGATTGTAAATAATGTTATATAAGTAATGATAAAACTGTGAACATACATTTGAGAAGATTGTAAAATTCTGATGAGTACTAATTGTGTTAGAAATAGTATGCGTATGAATAATAGTTTTTTTTTCATCAATTTTATGTTTAATATAATTTTAGCAATATATACTTAATTTTTACAAAAACATTTTCATTTTTTATTTCATCCCTTTGAACTCCAGACGTGTGAAATGTTTCACTTTATCCATCCGTTTACTGCTATTGTGGCAGGGCCAAGTGGATGTGGGAAGTCAAATTTTGTAACAAATTTCATAAAATCAGTTAAAAAAATATGTAATTGTGATTTTAACCAGATCACATGGTGCTTTGATGAAATGCAACCTTTATATAATTTACCAAATGTTAACTATCATCAAGGAATTCCTAATCTTAATATGTTTGATGGTGAAAACCCACATCTTGTTATTATTGATGATCTAATGAGAGAGTCTGATGGAAGAATTGTGGATATATTTACAAAAGGTAGTCATCATAGGAATCTTAGTGTATTTTATTTAACACAAAATTTATTTCATCAGGGTAAAGGTCAAAGAGACATTTCTTTAAACTCAAGTTATATAATATATTTTAAAAACCCTCGAGATAAAACTCAAATAAGATATTTAGCACGACAAGTGTCGCCAGATAACCCAAAATTCATTGAAGATGCCTACAGGGATGCAACTTTAGAAGCGCATGGATATTTAATGGTAGATTTAAAACAGAATACCAATGATTTTTGTCGCATCAAGACAAATGTCTTCCCATTTAATGGACACTGTACAGTCTACGTCCCAACAAAAGAGTTTAAATACATCAAGAATCAAACAATTCAAATCATTTCTAAATGATGCATCGTCGACTCACAACGCATAAACATTTGCTAAGCGCTTTGCATACGCTTAAACCAAAATATCAAAAAGCGTTACTTAAAACATGTGATGAAGAAGAAATAAACTGTATTTGTGAATGTATTCATAACGTTTTACAAGGAAAAGTACCTCTTAAAGATCAAGATAAACAAAAATTGAATAAACACAAAAATATACTCCGTAAACTGGTGCATAAGTGTAAACATAAACTAAGAAAAAATATAATCATACAAAAAGGAGGGGCTTTCTTACCAATAATATTAGGTGCAATATTGAGTGGATTAGTAAGTGGACTAGCCAGTTAACATGGAAAATGCAAAGAAAATGATACTTATTGAACCTGGATTGATTGAAAAATTAAAACAAGAAAATAAGGTTAATAGTAATTTGTCTCGATTAGATATTGAAATGCAAAATATTATGAATAGTAAGACGGAAGACCGTAAGAAGTGGATGTTATATTTACAAACACTACAAAGATACCTTCACTTTACCGAAGAGGATCGACAACCACTCAGATTACCAATTTATTCTGATACATCTAATGAAGATCTAAATGAGTCTAAAATTGACTTTAAAAATAAAGATAGAGAACTAAAAAGTATAGTTGATGCTGAATCTTTGTTAGAGGAGAACGGATCCATGAAAAGTAAAGAAAATAACACAAATCCGCTTTACACACCAACTCAAATACTCAGTTTAATACCAAAAAGTTATAATAAAAAAGGTGAGTTATTATTAAACTTAGTTGGAACAAATAAAAGTAAAATACATTGGGATAATGAAGGCACAGTCATAATTGATAATGAAAAAATTCCTGGAAGTAATATTGTTGATTTAATAAATGATTCACTAAGACCCTTAAAAAGAAGTGATCCAGTTGGGTGGGATAGATTTGCTAAAGCATTAAAAGATATTAAAGTACCACTCACTTATATCGGAAACCCAAAGAGATGTGAGTTTATTAATCAGCTTCAAGCAAAAGATCTGAACAAAACCTCGGAGATTGAAGATCAAGAGTTTTCTACACCGAACAGTGGAGATAAAAAATTTATAAATAAAATACGTAAAAAGGTCGATTGGGAAAAATGGACCCCGTACTAGAAGAAATTAATAGAATTTATTATGACCCATCTAACCCCGCTGGTTTTAGTAGTATTGATAAATTATCAAAAGCCATGAAGGGTAAAATGGATAAAAAGCAAGTAAAGGAATGGTTACAATCACAAGAAACATACACTTTACATAAACCTATTCGGAAAAAATTCCCGCGTAATAGGTACATTCTATCGAATATTAATGAACTGTGGCAAGCTGATTTAAGTGATATGCGAACTTATTCTCAATATAATGATGGTTTCAACTACATACTTTGTGTTATTGATGTATTTAGTAAATATGCTTTTGCAAGATCAATGATTAAAAAAAACTCAGAAACAACTAAGGAATGCTTTGAAAGTATATTTACTGAAAGTAATTCAACACCTACTCACATACAATCTGACAAAGGTACAGAATTTGTTTCAAAAGATGTACAAAAATACTTTAAATCCAAAAAGATTAATTACTATACCACCAACAATCCTGATATTAAGGCCAGTATTGTTGAGCGATTTCAAAGAACTCTAAAAATGAAAATGTGGCGTTATTTCACTCATAATAATACTTATAGATACATAGATGTTTTACAAGATTTAATATACTCTTATAATCACAGCATTCACTCTAGTATTAGGATGTGCCCATCTGATGTAAACTCCAGCAATATTATGACAGTTTGGACTAATCTTTATGATAGGAGGTCAAACAAACTTTCTTTAGAACACCCAAAACCAAAATTTAATATGGGTGATTATGTCCGAATAACTAAATATAAACATGTTTTCCAAAAAGGGTATGAATCAAATTGGAGTGATGAAATATTTATTATATCTTCAATAATTGATAGATCTCCATGGGTTGTATATACAGTAACAGATTTACAAAATGAACCAATAGTTGGTACTTTTTATGAAAGAGAATTACAGAAGGTCACTTACAACCCCACCTCACAATATAAAATAGATAAAATAATTGACTCTCGTTATTCTGGCCACAGAAAAGAAGTATTAGTGAAGTGGAGAGGTTATCCAGATAAATTTAACAGTTGGGTTTTAGCTTCTAGTTTAAAAGAAATATGAATAAAGAAAGTTTTTATTTAACTTTGCTCAGCAATAGTTCAATGGACTACTTTCCTGATAACAAGACCACAAATTTTTCAACAAAATTACCAAAAGCTATTAAATTAGAAGGTGAATGGTCGGTTGGAGTTGTCGAGTTTCAATATCCATGTACAATGTTTACTGTTCAAGATCATGAAAATGTTATATACATTACAAAAACCATGTTAATGCCTACTGAAGATAAACCCTCAACAGTGTACTACAAAAAACATATTCCAGCTACCAACTATGATAACGTCGAGCATATTTTAAAAGCGTTAAATGGTATCAGAGAGAAATTAACATTTCGTCAAGATGAAATAACAAAATTTGTGTATGTTTCTGTTTTGGATAAAAATATAACATCCGTTACATTATCACCCAAATTAAGTTTACAACTAGGCTATGAACCAAATAAAAATCTCTTGGAAAGAAATTTTGGAAAGTGCCCTGCTAATTTACACTTAGGGTTACCATCTCAACTATTTGTGTATTTTGACATAATCGATCCTCAGATCGTGGGCGATGTCATGACTCCTTTATTAAGAATAATTTCATTAGATCCTTCAAAATATATTTATGGTGCAAATAAAATGTATGTTTTCTCTCCACCTCACTACTTACCTGTTATGCGAAGAGAGTTCGATACGTTGGAAATAGATATAAGATCGAGCACAGGACAAAAAATACCATTCCAGTTTGGAACCGTGTGTATTAAACTACATTTCCGAAAATTATAATAATGTATTCTCTTCGTGATCATCATAATTGTCCATATGAAAATTATTATACACATCAAGCTGGATCAGGAGTTGGAGTAATTTATAAGGGTTCACCATATCAACGCGGTCATGGTATTGGGAGCTTCTTAGGGGGTTTATTTAGATCAGTTTTACCTTTACTTTCAAGTGGTGCTCGAGTGATTGGTAAGGAGGCATTAAACGCTGGAGTTGGTCTTTTATCGGATATGGTTCAAGCGCGTCCTATGGAAACCTCAATAAAAGATCGTCTAAAGCAAGTTAGTACAAACTTAAAACGAAAGGCTGATGATAAAATTGATCGATTTAACATGACAGGATCTGGGTATATAACTAAAAGAAAACGACGGTCCCCGTTCATTCCACAATTAGCTGCTAAAGTGAAAGCTGCGAAAAAACTTGGTTTAAAACCAAAGAATATCAAAGATATATTTTCAAATTAAATATGTCTTTTCTTCATAATCATTCTTGTGAGTGCGCTAAGTCAGAATTGGATTTGTTTGCACTACCGTCTACACAAACAAGCATTGAAAGTGGATTGTGGATACACTATAAACCAATTTCATCTCTTGCTGATGATGGACCTATCGAGTTTCAAGTTCCTGGTACAGGCGATGACTACATAGATTTGTCTCATACATTAATCCACATAAAGGCAAAAGTATTAAATCAAGATTCAACTAACTTGGTATCGACTACAGTAGTAGCACCTGTAAATAATTGGTTGCACTCACTTTTTAGTCAACTTGATGTTTATTTAAACCAAAAACTTGTATCACCACCTAATAATACCTATGCCTATCGAGCATACATGGAAACCCTTTTAAACTATGCTCCTGCTGCTAAACAATCTCATCTTACTTGTAGTCTTTGGTATGAGGATACAGCAGGAAAAATGGATTCTACAGATGGTAAAAACATAGGATTTGTTAAAAGGCAAGAATTAGTTACTGAAAGTAAGGAAATAGAAATGATTGGACATCTTCATGGTGATATTTTCAATCAAGATAAATTTCTAATTAATGGTGTTGAAATGAGTGTAAAATTAGTTCGATCAAGAGAGAGTTTTAATTTAATTGCTGGGTCAAACGATGTAAAGTTTAAAGTTTGCATTACAGATGCAACTCTTATTGTCCGAAGAGCACGAATTAATCCAAGTGTATTACTTGCACATCAGAAAGTTTTGGCTTCTACTACTGCTAAATATCCTATTACTCGAGCTGAAGTCAAAGTTTTAACAATTCCTTCGGGTGTTCAAGGAAAAACTCTTGATAATATATTCTTAGGACAGGTACCCAAAAGATGTATAATAGGGTTTGTGAATAATTCTGCATTTAATGGTTCCCTTACTAAAAATCCATTTAATTTTGAAAACTATGGTATTAATTCTTTCAGCTTATATATTGATGGTCAACAAATACCTTCAAAAGCTTTGCAACCATCTTTTAATAATAGTATATTTACATCAGCATATCATACTCTGTTCTCGGGAACTGGTATCCACTTTCTTAATGAAGGAAATGCAATCTCTCATGAACAATATGCCAAAGGTAACTGCCTATTAGCATTTGATTTAACTCCTGATTTATCAGCTAACTCATCAACTCATTGGAATCTCATAAAGCATGGTAGTGTAAGATTAGAAGTACGATTTGAATCCTCACTAATACAAACAATTAACTGCATTGTTTATGCTGAGTTTGATAACATTATTGAAATAGATAAAAACAGAAATGTTACTGTAGACTATAGTAGTTAAGGTTATATGTTAAGGTTATATTGTGTGTTAGATTTATGTGTTATGTGTAATGCATGTTGTCTATGTAACTATGGGAAACATTATAAAATTAAATAAAACAAATTGTATTTAGTATACCATTTTTTATTTCTATAAAAACCTCCATTTAGTCTTATACAAAACACTGTCCGAGTTTAAACTTTACATAAGCACACTGACTAAACCACTGAACATGTTGTTGCCAAGGATCATCATCATCTTCCCAATCTTTTAAACCGCCACCACAATGGAAACACTTGACCCTGTCTCCGTGGCCGGTATAAAAGAAACCGGCCTCTGCAAGATCTTCAGGCTTCTGTAGCATAACGAGAGGCCAGCCTTCAAAACTGAGAAACCGTCTAGATTTTGAACTGAAGAATGGATATTCAGCTCTTGTGTACTGCATATTTTTCTCATTTTCTTCTCCACTCAGTGTTGTAGCTTTGCTATTCAATGACGTGTTCTGTACACGTGTACCACACTCATCTCTTCCTTCTGTTGTTGGCTTTCTCTCAGCATCACAAGACGACAGCTCCCTGTACACACCTCATTATTAATATAAATGAGTACACAGAAGTAATTTAAGTAAACAGAATCACATTCACTAATCAGCTAATGGCTATCATTGTTAAAAAAGTATTTTTTAACGTTTTCACTTTCTGCTATTGTCTTTGTAATATTGTATACGAGGCCGTTTGTGTTGTCGTAGATGCTATCCTTATTATTCTTTACATAATATTTAATCCTCGTGGTAGCGTGCTTCCAATGATCGGTAGTTGGAATCTTACATAGCTTCTTCATATCGTACATTTCAATTTTTATGAGATGCGTCGCTTGGGCTCCGTCGTCAGAATTAGTAGAAATGTATGATACACCATCTCTAGCGGCTCGTGCCACGGTTGACGATAACTGTTTCTTCTTTTTTATTTTTGGCATCACTTCAAAAAAATTATCAATCGGTTGCGCTTGCGATTTCCTTTTTCCACCATCGCATGTGTTATTAATGACGATATCATCGCCCTCTTCTTCATGTTGAGGGGAGAGCGGTGAGTAGTAATACTGTTTATAGGTATTTTCATTATCGTCTGCGAAGCTGAATGATCTCTGCAACAACAGAGATATCATGTTAATATCAATTTGTTTACATTGTGATTACACACACACACACGTTAGGAAATAACAAAAGAACAACAAAAGATATACAAGTAAGTTTGTCAATAGAATAAACACTTACCTCCATGATTATTGATGCGCTGAAGTACCACAAACGAAGTATCGGTATACAATTCACTGTGGTCAAACGACCATAGACTGATTTCATGACTGCAACTGTTCGCTCTTATATAGCACCATTCTTATCTAAAGCAAATTCCTAAGTTCAACGAAACTGATAGTGACTCTATGAGTCAACAAAGTTATCGCACATTGTTCCCATCAGGCATCAGCTTGTTTTCTGAGTCACTCAAAAGAATGCGATATATTTACAAAAATCACTATAATTGAACATTCCTATGGCAACCATTGAACAGATTGGTACTGTAATAATCTGTTAATAGCAGTAATATCATGGATACACTAGAAGTACAACAACATCTAAAAAAGATCCATCCCAGTCTAGAAAAAAATGTTTATGCTGCTAATAGACTACCTATGTATACCCATGTACCGACGTATATAATATGCAATTTGGATACGGATGATAAACCAGGCTCACACTGGGTAGCTGTACATATCGATACGAATGGCATCGGTCAATATTTTGATTCATATGGACGAACCCCTACGCAATATTATCTCGAGTTTTTAAAAAGGAATTGCAAAAGATGGGGCTGGAATGTTGATAGGATTCAGAATGATTGGACTTCAGTTTGTGGTGAATATTGCTTAATGTATTTGCTATATAAGTTTCAGGGATGTTCAATGCATAGTTTTACGAACATATTTACGGGGAACACACTGTACAATGATATTTTAGTGGATGAAATGTTCCGCACATATTTTGTAGAAAATAAGAAATAAAATGTTGTAATAAAATGAAGGAATGTGTTTTATTGATGATTCAGAAAAGCAGTTGAGGGTTAGCAATGAGTAATAGTAGATAAGAACGCCAAGGAATGCAAGGATTAGGCGAACAATGCATCGCTAATGAGGGTGCACGAGGTTGAATAGATAAGAGGATTAACAATGAAACACTAATGAGGGTTCGTAGCACCGGAAATCAATTAGATAAATCAGCTAATTGATTTGCACATCTCCGGAACCGCGCATCCTACGCAAAAACGGATCGCAGAAACGTGATCAGAGCACCCCAAAACCTTTTTTTTTTTTTTTTTTTTTTTTTTTTTTTTTTTTTTTTAGGTTTTGGGGTTCTGGCACACCCGCCCTGAGATCGGTGCGCCAGAACCAGCGTATCACTACTACTTGTATCTTGATCAATAAATAAAACATAGTACTTACACTGTTGTTATTTTATTTATTTGGAAAGACAAATCGTATAAGTTGTCGTGTAAATCATTTCAAGTTTATCTACGTCTTTTTTTTTGTTTTCGGGTTGGAAAATTCTCTTGGATGTCCTCCGCCCTGGGGCGGGCGGAGGGGTCTGTCTGACTCTTACTGACTTAAAACCACCCCGGTGTTTCATATTATACCTACATCGGGGCTCGCGGGAACGTACGATCCTTCCGCAATACCAGACTGGCCCGCCACTGCGGGCCTCCTTAGGTCAGGGGGAAAGTTAGGTGTTTGACTCCTCCCGCGACGTCTAACAGGGGCGCACCTACATCTACATCACCTACCTAGAACACTACGCGCCACCACCTCGGATCCTGGACCCATTTAGGGGGGCTGGAACAGGGCGTTGTCCGCCTTTCGCCGACCCCCAGTGCGCCTGCTGCGGGCCAGGTGAGTGGAAAGGATCTCCCTCTCCGTTTCCGCAGCCTCCTTCTGCGAGACGACTGTTTCGCAGAAGGAAACTACCGCGTCCCAGGACTCTCCGCTGGCGACCATCGACTTGACTACGGTGGCAGCGAGAGGTCACTGCCTACTTCTGAGATGAGGGCACGGCGCGGCTACTCCCAAGCGGCACTCTCTGCCAGCGTATGCCGCGCAGTGGTGCTAACGGGCGTGCGGCTCCCTGTTTATGTGACCCAGGTTCTTCCCAAAGCAACCACGTTCTGAGAGCACCTGCGTCACCCGAAACAACAGGGAGCCGTGCCTCCTCCCGAGCCAGCGCTCGAGTACCGGCCGGACCGTCTCGATGGTGACGAGGCCACCATCAGGTAGGGCGTGAAAACCTGTTCCGCCATTCCGCCACCAGGGCCCCGCGAAGCTGAGACCAACGCAGCTTCATGTGGCGCTGCATCGGTCGCTTGCCCCGCGCCCTCGCTTCCTCGCGCCACCGATGCAATGACACGAGTACTTTCGCCTCGAAGTCCCAGGGCGGGAAGTTTATCGACACCTACATTCGATAAACTTCCCGCGTCGTCTAAGTATTCGTATAAAATAATCGTGTAAGTATTTTTTTTATTGTGTATATAATCTACTAGCTTTTGCCCGCGGCTTCGCTCGCGTTAAGTATTATTAAAAAAAAAACTAATACATTTACATCGTCATCATCCCTTATTTTATCCCCATGGGGGTTGAATTTATCAAAATCCTTTCATAGGGGATGCCTTCGTCATAGTAGCTATATAGCTACTCATGCGAAGTCTCAGCCCGATCGGTTTAAAATTGACAAAGTTTCATACAAATTTCAACCCCTATTTTATCCCCTTGGGGGTAGAATTTATCAAAATCCTTTCTTAGCGGATGCCTACGTCGTAACATCTACCTGCATGCCAAATTTCAGCCCGATCCCTCCAGTGGTTTGGGCTGTGCGTTGATAGATCACTATGTCAGTCAGTCACCTTTGAGTTTTATATAGATTACTAGCTTCTGCCCGCGACTTTGTCCGCGTGAAATTCGTACTTTCCTCTAAAAATTTCGAAAATGTATGTTCATTATCTTATCATTTATTTAGATAAATAAGTATTCGGGCCAATTTTTAAGTTTATAGATCAAAGGGTTTTTGTATGTTTCAAATAAACTGATATCCTTTTCACACCCACAGGGGGGGAATTATGAAATTTCGTTTGGGATGAGTTCATAACTTGACTCAAAGACCCATACCTATTTTCGAGTTAATGGAAGCAAGCAGTAAAATCCAACCCTTAAACTTTATTACCCTTTTCCACCTTGGTAGGAGTCGATTTTTGAAAAACACTCTATTTTATGTTTAACCGACTTCAAAAAAATTAGGACGTTCTCAGTTCGTCGGAACCTTTTTTTCATGTATGTTCCCGATTACTCGAAGACGGCTGGACCGATTTCAAAAAAGAATTTTTTTTTTGAAAGGGTATACTTTCCAGGTGGTCCATTGTCATCAGATCAGGATCTGATGATGGGAGAAATCGAAGGAACTTTTCAAATATTATAGGCACACCTATAGCGATTTGGGTATTTTTTATAGTAACTCGTGCATTTGCTCTTGAAAAGCACCATTTAAGGAAGTGAAACTGATGATGAAGACCACTGATGGCCACCGGAACTACTCAATAATAAGCATTTCACGGGTTGCGATTCGATTACTTTAATATGGTTGCCAAGCAATTTATGCTCGTCACAATGCGAATGGTAAAATGCTGCTGATGGTGAAATACCAGGAGAACTCCTCAACAATTAATGTCCCTGCATCGGGAAAAGCAATATTTTGGTAAAGGCGATGAGCAAGTTGGCTATTGTAACTTAGATAAATTATAAACCGACCCACTACAAAATGAAGATATAAAAAAAAATTAACAAAAGAAAAAACACTACAAAGTGAAAAATAACTTTAATTTCGAAAGTCGGTGACAAAAAACTAAAATACAGATCCAAAGACACCGACTTCCGAAATTAAAGTTATTTTTCACTTTGTGGTTTTTTTTTTTGAAGTCTATAAAGTTAATAAACCAAATAATAAATTTTTCATATAAACTGTATCCCCTCTTTTTATCCCCATAGGGATGGAATTTTGAAAAATCGTCGGGGATGTTTCTATGACTTGACTTAGGGATTATTTATACCAATTTTCCAGTTAATCAAGCCTAGTAATAAAATACTCCCCTGTGAAATAGACTACACCGCTTCACCCAGTTAGGGGTAAATTATCGAAAAACCCTGATACGTTATTCTTTATTTTTGGTCACTTATGACCAAAAATAAAGAATAACGTATCAGGGTTTTTGAATGAATACTGAGTTTCGAGTTAATCGAACTGCGCGTTAAAATTCTTCCTTAGAAATTGTGACCCCTCCCCCCCCCCCCTCTATAGGAGGTAGTTTAGAAAAACAAAAAATGACAAACTTCATAATTTACTTAGATAGTATTCTTGCAAAGTTTTCAATTTATTTTTATTTAATCTGTATCCCTGGTTTTCACCCTTATAAGGGTGGAAATTTAAAAAATCGTTTAAGATGTGTTCATAACTTGACTAATAGATTAATTATTATTTTATACCAATTTTCGAGCTATTCAAGTCACGCAGTAAAATCCTCCCCTGTAAAATTAACTACCCTTTGTCACGCAGTTAGGGGTAGATTTTCAGAAAACTTATAACTAAAAATAATAATTAACATGTATCAACATGTTAATCATCATTTTTAGTTATAAGTATACATACTCAGTTTCGAGTTAATCGGACAGCGCGTTAAAATTCTTCCATACAAATTTTGACACACCCCAATCCGTCTTGAGAGGGTAGTTTAGAAAAACAAAAAATGCCAAACTTCATAATTGTTTTGGCTAAGTATTCGTGCCAAGCTTCAAGGTTATTAACTCAAGGAATAAGATTTTTCATACTAACAAAATCCCCCTTTTCACCTCCTTAAAGGTTGAATATCCAAAAACCCTTTCTTAGTGGATACCTACTCTTAACACAGAACACACCCTCCCAAATTCATATCTCTAGGACCAGCGGTATAAGCTATGGGTTGATATTTCAGTCAGGTCATTGAATTTTATATAATATAGATTATACAATTAAAAACAAAATGTTATCCCCCTTTTTACCCCCTCAAGGGTTGAAATTCTAACAACACCGCTGCGTTACCTTCCAACCATAAGCCTAGATAATAAACTTAGTGATTTTTACTTCTTGCACAACTTCATTCCCCTTTTTAACCCTTCGGGGGTAGAATTGTCAAAATCGCTGAGACACGTGTAAATTAATTTTCAATCCTCTACCTAAGCACAAAATTTGAAGATCTTAACTTCAAAACTGACGAATTTTCATATAAACTTCCATCCCCTATTTCACCCCTGTAGGGGTAGAATTCTCAAAAATTCTTTCTTAGTGGATACTTACTCTTCACAAAGAATACACCCTCCAAGTTTCATGTCTCTAGGACTAAAACTAAGGACTTTCCATACACAACTTCATCCCCCTTTTTAACCTTTCGGGGGTAGATTTGTCAAAAACGCTGAGACATGTGTAAATTAATTTTCAATCCTCTGCCTAAACACAAAATTTGAAAATCCTGACTTCAAAACTGACGGACTTTCATATAAAGTTCGATCCCCTATTTCACCCCTTTAAGGGTAGAATTCCCTAAAGTCCTTTCTTAGTGGATATTTACTCTTCACAAAGAATACACCTTCCAAGTTTCATGTCTCTAGGACCAGCGGTTTGGGCTGTGCGTTGATATATCAACAATCAGTCAGTTTACCATTTTATATATATAGATTACTTGCAACTTACATAAATGCTCCTAGACTATAATGGATGGCGGGACACCGATGAACGACGGGGGTCTAAAATCATGTGCTAAATTCATGGTTACAGTTTGCGCGTCTATGGGTGTTGAAGGTTGTAAACTAAACGACAACGTCTCTATCTGTATGTGTCATAGAACACACCTGTCATACTTGCTTATCATTCCTTGCAAAACTAATGTCTGCTTGTGTCTGCCCTGAGTGAATTCAATCGAGGGATTACAGGACCTAAATGCAAAAAAAGCTAGTTTTAGAAACAATAGGAGTATATGATCGTCTACAGTAAACAAAATTAGAAAAATATATGATAATCTTCATGATATAATATGCTAGATAGTGTGTTGAAAACATAATACAACTAATTTGATACGATAAAAAAAAATCATGAAGATACCTCTAAAAACTTTTTTTTACAATAAAAACCATACTAATATACATACAATCATTCTGATTTTTTGTCAGATTATTCTACAAGCAACATACTAAAGCAAGAGTTTTAATTCTTTAGTCCAAACAATAGATTTTTTGATAAATAGATGATTGCTTCATATTTTGCAATAAATTACCAGCGTTGTGTCATTGCGCTTCTCTTTCTTTTCTATGCAGTCCGACAGTGACCGCGCTTTAGGTCATGTAAGCCCCCAGTGGCGTGCCTAGGGGTCAAAATTAGGGCAAGCCCACAGATTTTCAAGGTATAAAAAAAAGGCCAACTGAGGGATTGGCTGATTTTCTTGTTGTTAATGGTTGTTAGTAGTACTAACATCATTATTATAATTTCCGCAAGAAAACCTTTAAAATACGAAGAGTACTACTTATTTCAAACATCAGTACGTAATTGTCACAAGCGCCATCTATATTAATGAATGCGCATAACCACTGCGCCTATCCGGAACTTTCTTCATTTCGATTGTCACATGCATTTGTTCAATCAAAATGCACTAGATGGCCTCCAAATTATCGATTTATTGTTCTTTTTTCTTTTCTCGTACGCACTGTTTTATGAATTAGGTACTTACATTTTTAAAGTCAATCATGAGTCAACACATACCTATGTTTAACACCTATGTTTGTCATATTCATACCTAGTAAACAATCGAATGAGTAGGTACCTATTTTATATAATCTGTCTTCTTGACTGACAAAAATACTTGTTTTTATTTCCGAGAAGTACCTACAGTAATTTAAGATTGGGTACGGTGAAGTAAATAATTATTTATTGGCAGAAAATTGCAGAAAACTCAATGTATTTAGGTACCTTTTCGATGACAGTTTCCGAATTCACATAATGATAAAAGAACACTATATTCATTAACCGTTTACAAAATAATAGGGAATGACATCGCCACAATCAATCACTTATTCAAACAATAAAACTAATTCTCAAAGTATTCAAAACTTCAAAACAATAATAATTTGAGACGCGTCGCGTCATCGACTCATCGCGCCCGCCACACGTGCAACTAACTTTACGCGGGTCAACGCGGATAGTGCATTTGCGCGAACTTCATGCCTATAAAAGCCTGGCTTTTCTTTTCATAGAAATCTGTGTTGTATGTACTTACCAATATCAACTAATGTAAACGTTTTTATAGCAATTTGTAGGCGAAAACTGCGAGACAGAGAAACGAAACAGAAGCCAGGTAAAAAGCCAGACTAGTGTGAGCGAGATGGCGCAATTGAATGCATTGTATAGCGTTTAGAGCGGAATTTGGCGCGAACCTAGGCCAGTGCGCGCAAGTTCGGATTTCGAAATAATTGTATTATTAATCCTATGACATGAATGTTTGCGTTCGAGTTCATTGACTGGAATTTTTTGAATATATTTTTTATTGATTTTGTTGTTGTGAATTATGATTTTATTAGGGCAAGCCGGGCTTTTTGGCTTCTATGAAGGGCACGCCACTGTAAGCCCCTTAATATATTTTTATTTTTCCACCAATAATACATCAACTGGGACATCGACGCGGTTGCAGGGTGCCACCGTGTTATATCTGTCGAATAACACAAACTTACAACAATTTAAAAAATTTGTCGACATTTTCGCTTCCCCTCCCTAACACACACATGGGCGGGATGAAGAAATTAATTCATATTTTACTTGTTCTAATGAAACAGCCGACTGCCTTTCATTAACAAGAACATATTTTAGTTCAACAACAACAATCGGTTTTCAAATTTTCTGTAGCAGTGAGTATGCGGATGAGTTTTTCGACGCTATTTCTAGTTTCTGTATAGTTTTAGTTAAGTTAGAATTTAATTTTGTTGTTTTTACCTGTCTAAATAAATATTACCACTTTGGAAATAAATAAATTATGTAGCAGTTGTTTAAAATTCTTGTTGTTTTAAAAACTAGGTGGTTAAACTAGCACCTATTAAGTTTAAAAACCCATGACGATTATCAATGAAGGATGCTTAAAAAGTGAGTATAGACTAGGGCATTTACTTGTAACATAACTTCGAGCCACTCTAATTATGTGTAACCTCATCTAGTTTAAAAAATATGATTGACGTGTAAAAGTGTTTGTAAAAACCTACTTACAGAAAATAAATCATTTTTCATTTAACCCTTTCACGAACCGAACAACGAGCACAACCCTTTACAATTTGTTGCAACTTGCAAATGAACGTGCGAATTTGTGTAACATTTCATCAAGCAAGGTCACGCGAGCAGATTCGACATTACAATGAAGAGTAAAACCAAAATAGAAAGGAATGTTATAGGTAAATGCTCATTCGCCGTGAGCAATACTTCGAACACGGTGTCGAGCATTCATAGGAACGTTACATTACATGAAAATGTTCGAGAAAATGCTCTAGAGGAAGGCCAATATTTTAAGATTATTTCTGGGACGGAAATTAACTTTCTATGCTTCTGGTATTGATGATGCATAAAGGCTTGTTTGACAAATAATAATTTAAGTATTTTATTAGTGATGCACGAGGATTGAAATCTATAATCGTAATATTGTTACTAGCTGCGCCCTGCGGGTTTACTCGCATAAGTGTCGACCCCGTAAGAATATCGAGATAAAAAGTAGCCTATTTGTTATTCCAGGGTGTCAGCTACCTCCATACAAAATGTTATCAAAATTGGTCCAGCCGTTTGAGCGTGAAGAAGTAAGAAACATAAACACACACACTCACAAACTTTCGCCTTTATAATATTAGTGTGATAGTGTGATGTTAGTGACTCGGAGTTTGTTTGAAGAATAAAATCAGACATGAAGTTATCCGGGGAAGAATTGGAGTTACCGACATAGCTTGCAGAAGTTGCAGAGTAAGCGAGCTGAAAGAGCAGTGGGCAGGCCATGTTTGTCGAAGGCCGGTGAAGCAGACCATTACTGGAGTGGAGAGCCAGCTAGATGCATCGACGACCTTAAAATGGTGGCTGGTACAGACTGGATGCGGAATGCCGAGGACAGGGTGTTGTGGCGCAGTCTGGGAGAGGCCTATGTCCAGCAATGGACTGCAAAAGGCTCATTTGATTGATATTATCACTACAATTATAAAAGCAAAAGTTTGTGTGTGTGTGTTTGTTTATATGTTTGTTGCTTCTTCACGCTCAAACGGCTGGACCAATTTTGATAAAATTTGGTATGGAGGGAGCCGACAGCCTGGATTAACATATAGGATACTTTTTATCCCGATATTCCCACGGGATCGACACCTAAGCGGCTGAAATCACGGGGCGCTGCTAGTAAATAATAAAAGTGCCAAGACTAAACGACATAAAGTAGGTAGTTAACACAAGTACTTTTTTCATCGCAAGTATTTTCTTAACTCCAAACCATACAAGCGACAGTCTCAAAGGCCTATTAGTAATTTGTTAAGCGGCTCTAAAGCAAACATCTCAACTGGCAGGCGAGTTGGCACGCAGCAAAAAGCATCCACTCGCCATGGAGTCGGTCGTTACGAGAAAATTAAATTGCCCCATTAAGTGGCAGCCGCCCGGATTATGCACTTTGCTTCAATTGGTTAGGTACCAGCACGGGGATAAAATTCCCTAAGTTGCGCTTTTACTGCACGCCAGTGTTTTAGGGTTTGAATCGTCGCTTATGACGTTTTTATTTCAGTTTTGAAAATGTGTCATCTGTTACTTTAATAGCAGTGTTTATTTTGCCTCTGATAGCAGCAACCCATCAGCAATCTTATTATAAGTGTCGATCCCGTGGGAATATCGGGATAAAAACTATCCTATGTCCTTCCCCGGGATGCAATCTATCTCTCTGCCAAATTTTATCAGAAATCCGCTTAGTGGTTTAGGCGTGACAAGGTAATATACAGACACAGACAGAGTTACTTTCGAATTTATAATATTAGTATGGATTTCAGAAGTCGGTGTCATTGGTTCCGCATTTTCACAAAATCCACAATTACACATAGACGGCGAAATAACGAGAAATTCTAACTGCCGAAGTTAACAATTTACACAACATAAAAAATGTTAATTTTTTTTACAAGTTAACTTGATTAATCGATGCGCCAATAACTTCTAACTGTGGAAGTCAACACGTGTGCCATGGAAGGTAGAAGGTAATACTATAGACTCGGCGGTTTACTTTGTGTAAATTATTTCATCACCACTGCTCTCAAAACGGTGAAGGAAAACATCGTGAGGAAACCCACATGTTCTAGAACCTAATTGTTTTAAGACATGTGACATCTCACGTCTCACGAATGCACCGGGAGAGATAGGCAAAGATCGTCAATCACAAGACGCCAGAGGCAGAACATCGCCGTCGAGATAAACAAAGGCGAAGGTGGTGTGACGACCTAATATCATTTGCAGGGCCAACATGGCCAGAGATCGCACTAGGCAAGGCAGTTTTGGAAGAAAAAAGGGGGTGCCTTTGCCCAGCAACAGAAAAAAAATGTGACATCTACCAACCCCTCTCCCCGAAAGGAGGCCTGTGTCCCAGCAGTGGGAACATTATAGGCTGATTATGTTATAAAAAGTGCTACTTATTAGCAAACGAGCGTGCTTTTATTAGCATGTGCGTTTCAGCCTTTTTTCTTTCAGTCATGAAATAGAAAATATGGTCAATGTGTCTTATTTTTTGCTTTGTTTTCAATAAAGCATTATTATTATAATAAAGCATTATCCCCTTTATTTTAATAAATACATATAAATTACATTTTTAAATATTAGAATACAAAAACATTTAAAAATATAAAAAAATAGTTGCCCACCGGTATCGGGATCAGGGTCCAAGCTACCGGCGGTCAGGGCTCCAGAGAGAGGAACCTCCTGACAATGCGAGCCGTGTCTAGAAGTACTGCTCTCTGAATCAAGATCTTGATCCAGCTGCGCAACGAGAGCCTCTTCAGGTGTTGGTCGAGGCTCTTGGCTATTAATCCATTGGCTGTCACGACTATCGGCACAATGATCGCTGAGTCCACATCCCACATGTCGACAACCTCGCGAGCCAAGTCAAGATACTCAATTTGTTTATCTTTCTCGGCTTAATAAAGCATTATTGTTATTATTATTTTATTTATAATTAATTAAAACGGTAAAAAACCAATTACATTAATCAACATAGAGATAATAATTAAGTTCACAACAATATAATTTGAAACTAACATGGAACCGTGGACTCCCTTGGATACTTTCTCTCACAGAACTCCACACATATACGCATAATTTATGCTTGCATATACTCGTACTTATGTCCCCATGGTCTTCAGATAGAACAACGGTTACCTCTTGTCTTGGTTGTCTGTCTTTTCCGGCTAATTTCCGAAACGGCTGGACCGATTTTGGCGGGACTTTCAGTGGAAGATAGGTAATGCTATAAGGAGTAACGTAATTTTATTTTGAAAAAAAAAAAACGTAACGGCTGTCAAAGATCTACGAATGACAGCCGGGACCAACGTCTTATTGTGCTTTCCGAGGCACGGAGAAGTCTTAGTATGTAAAGTTAGTAGTTAGTTAAAGTAGTTAATGGGAATCATAACACTTGGTTTTAGTAGGTTTTTATTATTATTTTTCTTTTTTTATTATTTATCCTTTTGATAGATTCTTATTTTGTAAATGTGAGGACTTTGTAGGCCTTATAGACTTTAGATCTGTAGACCATTTTCTATTTTATCAAGTACTTGGTACTTGTTGACAGGCTTGCGCTGTCCTCCCATACCTACTGTAATCTGGAAACATTGTAAAAGCCAATTATTTTTTAAAAGAGTAACCATGCATTTTCTTGCCGGTTCTTCTCCATAGGAAACGACCAATTGGAACCGTGCACCTAGCTTCTGACGTTTCATAAGTGCCCATGTAGGTTTATGTGAAATAAAATATTTTGATTTTGAAAGATGGTCATCCATCCACAGACTTAACTTGATCGATCGACCTGTGCGCCTGTTAATATTTAGCCACGGGCTCCTAGTAATCTTGAATATGATAGGTAAATGTCAGTTAATATTTAAAAGCGAGATTTTTTGTGGCTTGAAATCACGCTTTTCTGTTATAGGTAACCAAACAACACGTTGTTAAATAAATCAGAATACGTTGAAAACATGATTCCAAACTGAAATCACGATAAAAAATCGGGGTTAAATTTTTAAACCAGAAATAATGGTTCACTTTTGGTGCACATCTGTATTTTAGGGATATGTCCCCCGCGTGTGAAGTTTTTAATTTCGGCTTGTATAGTTTTATTGTTTTGTTTTTTAATTTGTCATCTTTGTCACGAAATAATGCTGGGTTTAGCTTCTATACTAAGTCAGGTTTGTCTGATAATACCTGCTTCTTGTTTAACGAGGATTTTTAAGGCTGATTATTATGTGTTTTTTTTTTACATCTATTATATACAATCAATTGCAATCTGTCCTGGGAAATTAAGGGCGGGTTGTAACACCTCCACTTGACGCACGCGTATACGTCAAAATGGCGCTAACTACCGTTATAAGTACCAAAAGAAGCGTTGCGCTAACCATCATCGTCAAACCAAAATAAGCGTTGTTTCAAATTACATTTACAAAATTATGGCCTTGCCGTACGTCAAATAATAACGAGTACGTAATCGTTATTATTTGATGTACGTATGTTACGTTAATCAACCGTTTGAAACCCTTAGGAATATGGAGATGATTACGACGGACTGCCTCGTTGGTCTAGTGATTGCAGGCGCTATTGCGAACGAAGTCTTGGGTTCGATTCCCGGGTCGGGCAAAGTGTTATTTTTCTTGGGTTTTTCCATCTGGAATTTCTCAGTAGCAGCCCGGAGACTGAATTTGTGCCCGGTTGATGGCCATAAGATCGCCCCCTATTATATGGGCCTTAAACATAACTGGCGAAATGTGGGTGTATTACTACTATAGGTAATGTGAAGCTCTCTACGAGCTGTCAGGGTACCGAATGGAATCAATTAAACCACGGTTTATCTCGAATGTTCAATATTTTTTTCTGGCGGTATCTACAACGCCACATGTGAACAACGCGTCATACTGACGTCACGCAAATCCTGCATCTCGCAAGCAGAGTTTACCGCGCAACTAGCATAGATACAACGGCCCGACATGAATCATCGGGCAGTTGCCCGCCAGACACAACACCCGTCTGGTCGGAGGATCCACCATTTTCTATAGAGGTGAGTGAACTTTACGCCTTGTTCGTCACACCTCTATAACATCATTCTACGTATTTTACATCTTTTGCCCTTGGCTTGTCGGCCAAATCTGACTAAAATACTTCTATTCTTAAACTAAGTTCATGTTTGTCTCGTCTTTCATGCCAATAACTTCTAACAGGCTCGCGGAGGTTGCGGGAATTACATAACAACACGCCTGTACGTGATGTTATTATTATCATCTAGGTTCCGCCCGCGGCTTTGCCCGCGAGGTATGTCGATAAAAACTATCCTATGTTCTTCCCCGGGATACAATCTATCTTTCTGCCAAATTTTATCGTTCTATTGTTCTGATTCAACCCCAAGGATATGCTTGTGGCAACAAAAGTTATGAACTATTATCTCTATTACACATTATCTTTGAAATGTGCAATGAATTCAACTATATTAAGTACTAGATTCTGCCCGTGGTTTCACCCGCGAGGTATGTCGATAAAAACTATCCTATGTCCTGGCCTGGGATGCAATCTATGTCCCTGCCAAATTTTATCGAAATCCGTTCAGTGGTTTAGGCGTGAAAAGGTAACATACAGACAGAGTTACTTTCGAATTTATAATATTATAGTATGGATGAATGAGAATAATTAGTTTGTTACAAAAATGATGTTTCTCGTGCTTGTTAGTAGATAGTTAGTTACAACAAAACGTTGTTAGCTCCCCAGTTAATAATTATTATATACAAAGTTTTGCTGTAATTAAATTTCTAAATTAGCTCGGATGTGTTAATTAATATTTTATACGGTAACTGCTATGTCGCTATTATAAATAAATATTGAAACAGAACAAAACAGAACATTTGAAGTTCTGCGGTTTTCAATATAGGTACGTTAAACAGAATTTAGAGATTTCTATTATCTTCTTTTCAACCTAACCTCTAGGGGACAGAATATAGACTGATATATTCTTGAGCAAATATAGGTATTTAATTATGTACTTACTGTTTGCCGAATAGGTATCCTTTAACTTTTCATCCCCAAATGGACGTAGAACAAACACTTTTTTTGTTTTTTTCCTTATCTCCTAGTCATGCAGTATTTTCTACTCGTTATTAGACAAACAGTATCATTGAAAGTTTTATTCTCAATAAAACAAGGCATGTTAACGAGATAGCTGAATAAATATATAAACAAACAAGGGGTGGCGGCCGGAAAAAACGGAATAGTTTTATTTTTACATCAAAACTTATTCGGACTGGCCTGTTACTAGGGTGGCTGTTCGAAAAATAAAATGAATTACTTTTATTTATTTCGCTTTTTTTGCCCCCCCCTTGTATTTGTGATCATTTATGGTGAAACTAGGTGCGCCCCGAGGTTTCACCCGCATAAGTTTCGATTCCGAGGGAATATCGGGATTAAATGTATCCTATGTCATTTCCCGGGACTCGATTGAGCCCCGGGAACCAATTTAGATGGAATTTGGTAAAGACTAATCTCTTTACCAAATTCTATCTAAATCGGTTTAGCGTTTTAAGCGTGAAGAGGAAACAGATAGACAGACACTTTCGCATTTATAATATTGTCTTATGGGGGATGCGCTAGGTAGCCTGAGAAATTCAAAAAAATTCTACGTTTTTCGCAATTTGCAGGTCAGTGTCTGGTTGTATGTTGATTTCAATATGATTCACGACCGTAACAAATATGACTTCACAGAATTATAATCATTAAAATCATCAATAAAACCCTCCAAGGTCATATAATCCCATTGATTAATTTTATGAAATAATGATGAGGTCATTGATCACCTCCTTAATAATAAAATTAGATGTTCAGCGTTTAAGAAGCCTAAAAAGGCCACTTTGGCAGAATCATAAAAAGATAACATAATGGACAGTTAACTCAAATCCCATTGGTGCATTGGGAGCAGTTATTTTTTTTTGACTGTGCTAAAATACCAATCAATCCAATCCAAATCCAATCCCAATCTCTTTGATTATACCTACGTTAAGCAGCGTAAAAAAGAAAAACACGGACTGTCTTCGCCATATTATGATTCATAATGTTATCCTTTTATGATTCTCAAAAGTGGCCTTTTTAAGCCCCCTGATCATGTTGGTAATTTCAAAAGTTAAACTTAGGTCTGGAGCAAACAACATCAATGGGAAACGTCGATATTTTCCGGTTTGTCAAAGCCAAAAACATGTAAAAAAACCTTCACAAATCTTTCTATTCGATCTCATAAACCAAACGTAACAAAACTGAAACAAAACACTGACATAGCGTACCTAAGTTATATGGCTCATGTGGAATTACGATCGGAGTCTCACAAACAAATAAATATGTTGTGTTGTATGCTTGAAAAGACTGGCTAGATGTATATCTGTCCCTTTTGTATGTATATACAAAGGGGAAATTTCTTCTTTTTAGGGTTCCGTACCCAAAGTGTGCCAACGGAACCCTATTATTAGGCCTCTGCTGTCCGTCTCCGCTCTCCCTCCGTCCATCTATCTGTCAGCGGGCTGTATCTCGTAATAGGTAGACAAATGAAATTTTCACAGAGTACTAATATGGTCGCTATAAAAAAAAATATAATTCAAATTAAAGGGGTTTAATTCGGCGTATGTAGCCTTGTGGTACGGAACCCTTTGTAAGCGAGTCCGACTCACACTTGGGCGGTTTTTTCTTTTCTTTTTTGTATATGGTCGGCATAGTGTTGTTTTCTGTGTGGTGCCGGACTTAAAAAATAGCACCACCCAATACTTCCCGTGGGTGTCGTAAAAGGCGACTAAGGGTCCGGACCGGAGAATGTGCAGCAGCGTTCTCTATGCATTCCACCACCATACTATACTGCGATCGCCAATCCGCCTGCCAAGCGTGGCGATTATGGCAAACCCCCCCCAACTTGGGGGAGGCCTATGTCCAGTAGTGGACGTCTTTCGGCTGAAATTATGATGATGATGATGAGTGTTGATAAGATAGTGCCTGAATTTCATAAACACCGTTTCTATATAAACTACTAATGCAACTAAATAGGTGTCGCCGACTGAACCTGTACCTACCGAAACTGAAGAATAGGTACACAAGTTCTAAGGTAGACTGGTTGCCCAATCTTCGGTCTAAACAATACCTCTCAAGAATGGTCACCCATCCATGGTCCGACGACAGCTTAACCTGTCAGGTAGTTTAATCCATTATTTAGGCGCGAGTAAGCAATAAAAATAAGAGAAGCCCGCCCTGGTATTGTCCCATGTTCGAAAACGTTTCTTTTTACTTCGTTCACTAGAAAAAAAGAATGAAAAGAAGAAATAAAGAAAAACTGTTTATTCTGCACAAACAAAACGCATATTGCAAATAAAAAAAAGAAAAAGACAAAACATACACACACAACGTAGTCAAAAGCCTCGTACTCAAGCTTAAAAAATGTTGACGATTTGTCCATTGCTTGCTTGCTTATTTTGTCCACTAAGCTTAGATGTAGGTATAATACTTTCACATATATGTCTAAATAAGTAAAGGGACGAGTACCAATCAAATTGAATCCATATATAACCTTATAGGGGTTAAGCGGGCTACAGGCTCGACAGGGCTGACCTCAAAGGTTAAACAGTCGGCTGCCTGTCGCACCCCAAATATTTAAGGAATGGGATCGAGAATTTGAATTAAATTCCAGCATGTTTGTACGCAGATCAAGTAGAAGTGATTGTGTTTGGTAGAAAATATATCGTCGTTTCAGCTGATAGACGTCCACTGCTGGACATAGGCCTCCCCCAATTTTGGGGGGAGGTTTGCCATAATCGCCACGCTTGGCAGGCGGGTTGGCGATCGCAGTATGGTATGGTGGTGGAATGCACAGAGAACGCTGCTGCCCATTCTCCGGTACGCCCCTTAGTCGCCTTTTACGACACCCACGGGTAGTAAGGGGTGGTGCTATTCTTTAAGTCCGGCACCACACAGACAAGAAAAAGAAGAAAATATATATTATTCTATATTTATTTGTGGTTACGCCTAAATAATGATGGAAGATGTCGAGTCAAACTATAATAATGGAAGTCTTTAAACAGACTCCGGACCCAGGTTGGCCGAAGCAAGGAAAATGAGGTGGAGGTGGAGATTCATAGACGACTCCGCTTTGTAGTGTAAATGTGGTGCTGTTTCCCAAATGATGGGACACTTAAGAGCGTTTACGCCGTACGGCATTTCAAACAAACTTTCATCATCATCATCATCATCATTTCAGCCGAAAGACGTCCACTGCTGGACACAGGCCTCCCCCAAATGGGGGGGTTTGCCATAATCGCCACGCTTGGCAGGCGGTTTGGCGATCGCAGTATGGTATGGTGGTGGAATGCATAGAGAACGCTGCTGCCCATTCTCCGGTACGCCCCTTAGTCGCCTTTTACGACACCCACGGGAAGTATGGGGTGGTGCTATTCTTTAAGTCCGGCACCACACAGACACGAAACTACTCCAAACTTTCAAGCCCTTGTTTTTCGAATTGGATGAACCGATTTTAATGTTCTTAAGTAACTTTTTAGACCTTGTATCCTGCTTATGCGTATGAAGTTTCATTAAAATCGGTTCATTAATTTCGAAAAACAAGGGCTTGAAAGTTTTGAAATGCCGTACGGCCGGCGTAAACGCTGTTAATATCATGTCCTGCGTGCTGCGTGTCCTGCCAGCTGCACGTTACAGGAACTGATAGATGCTAGTGATGGCGCCAAACACGGGGCCGAACCCTGGGACGAGTCCATTTAAATTGCCACACACATTTAATTTGAGCTGCTCCACATATTAGCCATGAAGGTATTGTGCCTATGAATAAAACAGCTCTCTTTCTTTTAATAGGTACTAGTTGAACGGAATGAGCTGGAGAAAACAAACGACCAGTAGTCCAGTTTAGCCCTCAATCGATAGAGCTGGAAGTCAGGGGGAGAGGCTTTTTCCCAGCAGTAGGATGATGCAGGCAAACAAAATCAAAATCAAAATATTTTATTTCACATAAACCTACATGGGCACTTATTAAACGTCAGAAGCTAGGTGCACGGTTCCAAGTGGTCGTTTCCTATGGAGAAGAACCGGAAAGAAACTCCATGGTTACTCTTTTTAAAAATAATTGACTTTTACAGTGTTTTCAAATTACAGTAGGTATGGGAGGAGAGCTTAGGCCTGTCAACAATTACCAGGTACTTGATAAAATAAAAAAAATGGTCTACAGATCTAAAGTTTAGAAGGCCTACAAAGTCCTCACATTTACAAAATAAGGATCTATGAAAAGGATAAATAAAATATAAAAACCTACTAAAACCAAGTGGTAAATTACAATAACAGTAACAGTAAAAAAAATCTACACAGAGTTCTAGAATAATTTGCCGAATTCATGCTCAATCGAAGAACAGTTTTTTTTTTTTAACCGTTTGCGCGTTCGTGTCCCTTACAACTTGTATAGTAATAGGTACCTCGACGCTACCACCTCCCTTTTTTTCCGGGTTTTATAATCCTCATGGATGTCCGCCGCCCAAAGGTGGGCGGCGGGGTTTGCCAGACTCCTACTGGCTGAAAACCACCCCGGTGCGGTGTTCCCGTCTCACACTTGGACCGGGGATCATGGGAACTTGGCATAACGCTACCAAATCCCTGCCACCACTACCACCCTCAGCTCAAAACAATGAGCGCTCCACAACTAACCCGTGCGATTATAACGCACAACTTGATAATACCACCTAAGAACATAAGTCTGATACTCCTAATATTTTACCAGTAACCCGAGTTCTAAGCCCGGTTCCATTATTATGTATGAAGTTTGAAGCATGTCTCAATTGTCCGTAAACAAACATAGATACATTATGCGAAGGCACGATCCGTTTGTGATAGTCCACACTAGGGACTTGCGTCTTAGACGCGTTCGTACGTCACGTCGATGTGGGTGGCTGTTTAGGGCTCGAACACATTGGACGTAACTTACGCAGCTCATTTTCCACATTACGTACAAAATTATGTATCACTAGCTGCGCCCCGTGGTTTCACCCGCATAAGTTTCGATCCCGTTGGAATATCGGGATACAAATTAGCCTATATGTATGTTAACCCAGGGTGTCAGGAACCTCCATACAAAATTTTATCAAAATTGGTCTAGGCGTTTGAGCGTGAAGAAGTAACAAACACACACACACACACACACTACAAACTTTCGCCTTTATAATATTAGTGTGATGTGATTATACGTAGTCTTGTCTGTGTAGTGCCGGACTTAAAGAACAGCACCACCCCATACTTCCCGTGGGTGTCGTAAAAGGCGACTAAGGGGCGTACCGGAGAATGGGCAGCAGCGTTCTCTATGCATTCCACCACCATACTATACTGCGATCGCCAACCCGCCTGCCAAGCGTGGCGATTATGGCAAACCCCCCCCCCTTTTGGGGGAGGCCTATGTCCAGCAGTGGACGTCTTTCGGCTGAAATAATGATGATGATGATTATATGTAGTGTTATATCATACTAAATTAATTTTCGCGCAGGATAATTTTGATGAGTCATCGGCAGCGAGCAGTAAGCGGCGTAAAATACGCTCAGCGTGTCCGGGCCCTTAGGGAATGGTCGTGTTTGAGTATTGCTAAAAAAAATAATGCTCAAAATTAAAAGTCGTTAATTTAAACTAGGCTGAGAATTAGCACTTTTTAACATAAAAATAAAAATATTTATATTAATATATGTCTTATATTAATATTATTAATTTTATTACATGAGACAGTCCCCCGAAATGCCCGCCCTTCATCACTTCCTTGTGTTTAGTTGTTGTCTTGATGTTTTCAAGTTGTCAAGGTTGTCTTAAAACATTGTTACAGTGAAAGTCCCTAAAACGTAAAATTTAAAACTTTAAAATCTGGTGATCATGAGACTGGTCCTTAAACCCCCAAAAAGTTAATTAATAAACTAAAGACGCAGGACCAAACTGCCCTCTCGAAAATTATCTAAAAAACACTAGCCTGTTTTCATATTTCCTACAAAAGATTCTAGTAAGGATATAAACGTCCAATTGGTTTCGAAAACCTTGCCAACTGCCTCTGCCTACTTTGGCATCCCGTTTGCAGTTTGCAAGTCTTCGCCTTTCCTGGGTGGTCTAATACGCAGTGTATTTGAATGTTTTTATTTACATACAAATGCAACTGTTTTCATGCCATTTTCCGAACAGTGGAAAGCATTTTATTCTGTAAGGAGCGTCTAAGGTAAATAGTTTTCGCATAGTGTATACTGTATGCTGACAGTTGGGTGCTACTTTGTATCGAGCTGAACTTATTTTTATTGCTACACTTGTATTATTTTATAATTTTATCTATTTTGTTATACGACATTTCTAAATCTACACACATCAAAAGTGTCTAGGGATAAACATATATTTTTGCAATAACTTTTCTCCTGATTGATATTAATTAAAATTTTCTTTAAGGATTCATCAAATAAAGTGTTTTCGTTTGTCACAGTAACGATAAACCAAGTCACCTTTGCATTAATAAAGAAATTTGCCATTTTCCTAATAAAGGGATTTTTGACATTTGAACCACTAACACAAAAGTTCGAAAAAAAGACTGAAATAACAGTTTTCTTTAAAATTTTATTGGGTAACTTAAACAATTAATAATCTGTGTTTCTACCGCGAACACTAACAACACAAGAACATCGGTTTGGCATACTCAAAATGAGTTCATCCAAATCACGCTGTGGAATGGCCGCCCATGTTCGTTGCAACAACAAAAAAAGGTCTTCTTGCGACTGGATACCCTCCATATTCGGCAGAGCTCTTCTCTGTAGCATATCCCATGCATGCTCAATCGGGTTCAAGTCTGGCGACTGAGCAGGCCAGGGCAGGACATTGATGTTAGCTGCGGCGAGAGTCTGTCTTACAACTCTTGCGGTGTGCGGTCGTGCATTATCATGCATTAACAGAAATAAGGGACCGATTTGCACTTGTAGAGGAACGATGACGTCTGATACAATCGTCTCAGCATAAATTTGAGCGTTGAGGTTGCCTCTGATCCAAATCAACTCAGTTCTTCCGCCGATCCAAATATCCGCCCATACCATGATGGTTCCACCACTATAAGGATGGACTTCCTGGCAGGATTTTAATCGCTGTTGGCGTCCAGGGGTTCTCCAGTGTCGTATACGTCTTGTATCCGGTCTCATACCAAAACGAGACTCATCAGAAAAGCACACGAAACGCCATTGTTCTTCTGCCCAATTTCTGTGTTCAAGAGCCCATTGATATCGAATCCTACGATTGTGCATTGCTATAGGTGGTACCCGTAGCGGTCTTCGGGAATGAAGGTTCACTTCATGCAAGCGGTTTCTGACTGTTTGGTCGCTAATTAAGTTCCCTGAAGAGTGATGAAGCCTCACGGCTAACATCATGGCGGTTATTGTTGGAGCTCTTCGAGTTAAGATTTGAATGTATCGGTCTTGTCTCCGTGTGGTGCAGCGATACCGTCCTCCATGGCGCTCAGCCACGGTACCAGTGCTTCGGTAACGTGTCCAAAGTCGACTGATAACACTCTGACTTGTATTCAGAGCTAAAGCCACAGTACGTTGCCGGGAACCAGCTTCTATCATTCCCACGGCTCTGAGCATTTCTTCCCTGCTTAAATAACGTCGCCGCTCCATAATAACGTTGGTTTTAATCAGTAGTAGGGAAACAGTAGCACTAATAATGTCTTCAATGCGTTGTATGTTTTTATAGGGAAAATATTGACAGCTGATTTTCATCTTTTACTCGAATTTGATTCACAGTTCCTGATTCAAATTATGAAATGCACCAAAAAGGATCCATATAAATTTATAAAATCATAAATTTATTACAAAGCCACATCTCAATCTCAAGAAATCCGCATAAAAATGCTTGATCCCTAGACACTTTTGATGTGTGTAAGTTTGTGAGTGGGTGTGTCCCCTTGTTACTTCTTCACGCTCAAACGGCTGGACTAATTTTGATAAAATTTTGTATGGAGGTAGCTGATACCCTGGATTAACATATAGGCTACTTTTTATCCCGATATTCCCACGGGATCGGCACTTTCGCGGGTGACACCGCGGGGCGCAGCTAGTAGGTAGATATGTAATTACTCAGCAATTCATGATTATCATTTTAGAATTATTTTATTTTGATAGTTCACTATCTTTATTTAAGTAATTAAGTATTCTATCCATTTTTAAACATCCTGAAATAAAATTTAAGATAACGCAACTTAGGCCCCCAAGATACAGGCGCTGCCTAGTTTGGGGACCACTGTTCAAATAACTGTTTTATGTTCTAGTTACGTTAAGCATACAATATTATTATTTTTAGATATTTATTTTGTAACAATGGACCAATAAATAATTATTATTATTTTTATTTTTAGCTTTCAATCTACAACTTTATATTATATCATCATCATCTTCATTTCAGCCAAAAGACGTCCACTGCTGGACATAGGCCTACCCCAATTTTGGGGGGGGGTTTGCCATAATCGCCACGCTTGGCAGGCGGGTATGATGGTGTAATGCATAGAGAACGCTGCTGCCCATTCTCCGGTCTTCCTTAGTCGCCTTTTAATACACCCACGGGAAGTATGGGGTGGTGCTATTCTTTAAGTCCGGCACCACACAGACAATTATATTATATGTATGGTGGAAATTAACAATTTATACCTACTTTGAGAAAGTAAGAAACTTTCAAAAGGCTTTGATAACAGCTGGCCCGACAACAATTTCAGTTCAACTACTTCCTCGCCTTTTATTTTTTTTACAAGTCACGATAAATCATAAAATATTTGTCGTTTCGCAGTATCAATGCTCTTTACACCAAAACATAGCATCCTGAAAGTCGAGGCTGAGAACCTGAAATAGCGAAAAAAAAAATCAGCTGTTCCCTACATTTATGTTCGTATAACTCGTCAAAATGTATGGAACAGATGATTTTTTTTTCGCGATTTCAGGTTTGGTCCCATAGTAAAAGTTGTACATAATGATGAGTACAATGACCTCTTAAGAGGTTGTTAACCAATAACCCTGTATTTTCAACTTTATCGCTAAAGCATAAGGTTCAAAGTTGATTGGGAAAATTTGACAGTTTCGGGTAGCTGGATGTGCACACTTGGCTATGGTATGTATACACTTGGCTTTATTCAAAGGCAATTTTCTCCTTTATTTTTGAATGAAATTTCATGTTATTACGACCGTAGTATTTTCGAACCCATAGGTTTATGTAAATTGTCGTATTTCAACGTTACATTCGTTATTTCACGAAAAAATCGCAATTGAAAGTTGCCAAGTGTTGACATATATATAGTGCCCGTGACTGTACATGACTCACTAACTTGTTTAATATTCTTTTTGTTACTAATCCTAGTGTATTATGTAACAGTATCTAAGGTGTGTACTAACAAAAATGGTTCCAAATAAAACGATTTATTATTGTTATTAAAACGAATATTTGCTAGTAAAACTAAACAAAACTTCCTAGCCCTTTTTCAGTACGAGACCAGTATCTTCACACCTGTCGATAGTTGCCATAGTTTCAGTATTTTTACGAGGTTGGACTTGTTTTATGTCCCCGCTGGGAGCAGGACCCGGTTTCTTTTGGTCCTGAGATACGAGATCGGCAAGTTACGTGATTCACTGTATTTATTTAAAACAATTACTGTTTTGCTCGCTTTGGTGATTTCAGTGGCCTTAGTGTGAGTTTTTTCACTCACGTTCGATTGCGAGCGCGTTAGAATTTTATATGGGAAATTAGGTTTCTTCTAGTGGCCACCGGTGGCGCTATAACTTTTTCCCATATAAAAGGCCACAGTTGCAGTTGTAGTAGATATTTCTAGAATAAAACGTTTGAAATGTCCGACTCTTTTAGCAAGTGTAACAAAGAACGAAGATTAGATTTTTGAAACGAAGTTCTTAAACGCGGCTTGTGGTACGAGTAAATTGGTAGAAATTGACATGTACTCTTTCAGTTTTCATGGTCTTCGTGGTGCTGAAACCAATAAAGAAAAGTGAGATTAAAATGAAAACTTAAGATGGCGGTTCCGAAAACTTCAAAAGTTTTCATCATGGGTGTTGTTTTCATGGTTTTCGAGGGTACTAAAGCCGATAATGAGGTCAAAATAAAAATCCAAGATGGCTATAACTTTATGAGAACTTCTAAAAACGTATACCAGTTAGCTCTTTATTAAAAGCGCTTATTAAATTTACACTTTCTCTCTCTCTGTCTCATTCTTATACCTACGAGTGTGTGTGCATAACATACATAATTAGCTTATAATGTTCCCACTGCTGGGACACGCCTCCTCTCTGTGAGGGAGTGGGCCGTAAATCCGTAATCCACCACGCGGGCCCAGTTCGGGTAGTATCGCGAAACGAACTTTTTTCCTGACTATGGTCCTCCAACCGCACACGTTTTTATGTTCAATGCAGTTGTAGATAAGTAGCTTAAAAACTAATTGCTCATTTATTCTGCCAGAGACCCCACAATTCTAAAATATAATTCAGTGAAAGCCCGCAAAATAAGAGACAGATATTTATGAATACATTATTGGGTATCAGTTATTAATAATAACATATTAAACTGTTAAACATTACCATACTATTGTATCGTAAAATGAACCACAATATTAATAATCCCACATAATCCAGATACAATACCAAACCAATATATTAAAGAATTAAAATAATACCCGTATATCATGCTCATTCCGTTATCGGCTCATTGGAGCAATGCAATGGTAGAAATCAATTTAGTGAATTCACTAGCCATTTGTAAACATGTCAGGTAAATTAATTAATATTATAAGCGATTGTAATGCATTAATTGAATCGAATATCGTTCGGAACCATCGAAGGCGTACTTAAGGTACAGGCGTATTAATTGAAAATGATTTCAAAGGTTTATAATGTGTAAGGTTTGTAATGTATTGTATTGTTTTATAATGTATTATATGGTTTATAATGTATTGTATCTGTGGTACGCTTCTTGTGAAACCGGGAAAGTAGGTACAGCTAATTACTCGATTTGTAAAGAGGAGGTTTGCATTCGTAATATACCATAAATATACTATAGCATAATCGTGTTCATAATATTTTTTTCAAATCAAATCATTTATTTTTGCCAACATGGGTAGGGGTATAGATGTTAAACAATGTTTTTATAATGTTCTCCATGCTCTGCCGTCACATGGGCATGCAAAATTTACACATACATTACAATCTACTTTCAAAATAATATTACAAAATGATCAAATTGGAAATTCATTTTGCCGTATTTTCAATGTCAAGGAGTATTTAGTCAATATGTAATTAAATAAATGTCAGAGTAAATAGTGAATAAATAAAGTCCTAGTGTAAATAACTGTTGAGAGTTTCACATGTCATTTCTATGATTGTATATCTGATTATTAATTATTGGCCATAAAGATTCCCTTTTAGATATTCCTTCACACTGTAATACACTTTATCAGTTACAAATTTCTTTAGCTTCCTGTAATACAAGATGGCAATCTAAATATATAAAACTCAAAGGTGACTGACTGACATAGTGATCTATCAACGCACAGCCCAAACCACTGGAGGGATCGGGCTGAAATTTGGCATGCAGGTAGATGTTATGACGTAGGCATCCGCTAAGAAAGGATTTTCCGTCGGTGCTCCATGGACCAATTCAAATTTGTCCAATTGGACCGTGGGGAAAATGACATGTTTCCATCGTCCAATTACCAACTGGACTATGGAGAACACTGGACGTAAACCAAAACTATGTTCCATTGTAACATTATAACCCTTAGTTCACACCAGTTTCCTATTCTTTCGGTTCAAAGAAGCTTTTGTTATATTTTTTGGTTCATATCAAACTGAATTCAAAAATATTATGAATAAATAAATAGGTACAATATAATGATAGCTAATTAAGTATAGTTAAATAAAATAGAAACTTCAATGAGGGTTCCGTACCCAAAGGGTAAAAACGGGACCCTATTACTAAGACTTCGCTGTCTGTCCGTCTGTCCGTCTGTCCGTCTGTCCGTCTGTCTGTCTGTCTGTCACCAGGCTGTATCTCAAGAACCGCGATAGCTAAACAGTTGAAATTTTCACACATGATGTATTTCTGTTGCCGCTATAACAACAAATACTAAAAACAAAATAAAATAAATATTTAAGGGGTGCCCCCATACAACAAACGCGATTTTTTTGCACTTTTTTGCTCGATATCAAAAATGGCAACAGGTAGGCACTTGAAATATTCACAAAATACTCAGTTGTATTTTAACTTTAATAATAAATAATAAAATTAAAATAAAATAAATATTTAAGGGGGGCTCCCATACAACAAACATGTTTTTTTCGGCGTTTTTGCCTTGTGGTACGGAACCCTTCGTGTGCGAGTCCGACTCGCACTTGGCCAGTTTTTTTTAAATAGTATGGACAAGGCTTTACTATACTATTAAACTGGACAGCGGAACATTTCTCAATTCTCCATAGTCCAGTTGGTAATTGGACAATGGAAACATGTCATTTTCCCCACAGTCCAATTGGACAAATTTGAATTGGTCCATGGAGCACCGACGGGATTTTCATAAATTCTAACCCCAAGGGGATAAAATAGGGGGTGAAAGTTTGTATGAAACTTTGTCAATTTTAAAGCGATCGGGCTGAGACTTCGCATGCATATAGCTACTATGACGTAGGCATCCCCTGAGAATGAGGATTTTGATAAATTCAACCCCCATGGGGATAAAATAAAGGATGATGGAGGATGTAAATGTATTAGTTTTTTTTTAATAATACTTAACGCGAGCGAAGCCGCGGGCAAAAGCTAGTTTGTTATAAATCTTAGATGTCATGCAATATACACTGGAGTCCATTAAATGAGTTTTGCAGGGTAGAGTCTGAACTTTATTTCTATATCTAGCACTTCGGAATTTTTCATACATATGCATTTTACTTTTGACAAAGACACATCTCGTAAATGAAGAGGCTAGGTAAAGTAAGAATCTTAAGTTTTTTGAAGTATGGTTCACAGCTATCTGTGGTCTTTAGTCTACACATTGCCCGTATGCACTTTTTGGGGCTTTAAAAACAGACTCCCATTCCGTCGAGTTCTCCCAGAAAATTATACCATATCTCAGCGTGGACGCCACGTATGCATGGTAAGCTGTTATGACAGTGGATAAATTTTAAATTTTTGTGAGTATGTGTAACATATAGGAATATTTATTTAATTTCAAGCAGTGTATGTGATTTCCAATTTAAATTATAATCTACATTCAAACCTAAGAATTTTGTTACATCAACTTCATTAATTTTTGTTCCAGCATAATTTATGTTTAAGTCTGTTGGTGGTTTAGTCCTGTTTCTGAAGATCATGAAATTAGTTTTATGTAAATTAATTAGAAGGTTGTTTTTACTTAATCAATCGCCACTTAATCAGTTATGTACTTTAGTAAAATGTATTCTAAGTTGATTTTTGAGTGACCTGTTGTAACAAAAAGGTCCTAATAAGTTTTTTGTTGCAATAGAATTTGAACTTTGTCAAGTATGACATTCGGTTTGTTGTTCCAATTCTTAATTCAAATATAGCTACCCGCCATGGTTTCACCCGCATATGTCTCGATCCTGTAGGAATATTGGAGTAATAGGTATCCTATGGTCATGGTCTACTCATGTGTTAAATTTCATCCAACTCCGAGCTCCGTTCAGCCGTTTTAGCCGGTCCGTTAAAACTGGTCAAGTGCGAGTCGGACTTACACACCAAGGATCCGTACGTAACTATGGCATGTCACTACAAATTTACGGCTTTCGGGTATTTTTGTTTTACTTGTGCTATATGACATTGCTTCTTGTCAAATTTCATGATTCTAGGTCAACGGGAAGTACTCTATAGGTTTTGATTCCCTTGCGAGTGTCAAAATATGCGGCATAAACGGAACAAATACACGGCCGTATCTTTTGATTGCGTAGACTTAGTTAGAAGTTTGATTTTTTCACTGCTTCAAAGGATTGTAGATTGTATTTGATATTCATTTCGACTTGATAACTCCACGATTTCCTGAGAAAAAGGGTCTTGACAGACGGATAGACAGCCGAAAAACGAAGTGCTCTTATAGCGTTCTGTTTTTCCTTTTCAGATACGGAATCCTAAAAACAAACAAACAAAAAATATTTTTTTTCTGTTTTAATGAAAAGAGAAAAAAAAGGTTTTTTGTTTGTTTGGTCAACAAAAAAAAATTTATTGAAATTAAATAATTATTAACAGCACTGCAGTGATTAAGATCAGTTCCATGACAGGACCGTCCTTCCAGATAGAGAAAGGAGTTAAGCAAGGCGATCCGCTGTCTCCGAAACTATTCACAGCTGTGCTGGAGGAAGTCTTTCGAAAGCTGGCAGCGGGATGGACGGAAAGGGGCATTATGGTCGGCCATAAGAGATTATCTAATCTCCGTTTCACCTCCGAGTTGACACAGATGCTAGACGATCTTGGCTCGGCAAGATGAATAATATGTCAAAAACCACGTTAATGACGAACAGTGCGCATCGCAGGATCAATGTGGCGGGTGGGGAGGTTGACTGGCCCGTTGGTCTAGTGGTTAGTGGCCCTGACTGCTATGCCGGAGGTCGTGGGTTCGATTCCCACCCAGGACAAATGTTTGTGTGATGAGCATGATCATTTGTTCTGTGTCTGGGTGTAATTTATCTATAATATGTATGTATTTAGAAATATATAAGTATGTTTATCAGTTGTCTAGTACCCATAACACAAGCTCTGCTTAGCTTGGGACTAGACGGCGTTGTGTGATAGTTGTCGAATATATTATTATTATTATTATACGTTGATGAGTATTTCTATCTTGGTCAAATAGTCTCTTTCCAGGCAAGACAACACAAAGAAGTTGCAAGATGCACCGAAAATGCCTGGAGGAGCTATGAGGCCATGAAAGACCTAATGAAGGGTGATCTTTCTTTGTTCCTTAAGAGAAGACTCATTGATGTGTACATACTTCCCATCCTCACATATGGTGGTCAAACATGTTCTTTGACAAATCAGCAGAGGTCCACGCTCGAGGTTTTCCAGAGGGCTATGGAAGTCTGTGTGGTGCCGGACTGTTTGTGTGGTGCCGGACTTATAGAATAGCACCACCCCATACTTCCCGTGGGTGTCGTAAAAGGCGACTAAGGGGCGTACCGGAGAATGGGCAGCAGCGTTCTCTATGCATTCCACCACCATACCATACTGCGATCGCCAACCCGCCTGCCAAGCGTGGCGATTATGGCAAACCCCCCCCCCTTTGGGGGAGGCCTATGTCCAGCAGTGGACGTCTTTCGGCTGAAATGATGATGATGATTGAAGTACTCTGGATATCAAACTAACAGACCGGGTTTAGGAATACGACGACCTGTTCCATCACAAATATAACTGATGTCATTTGGAAAGCTGCCACGCTAAAATAGAACTGGGCTGGACACATCTGCCGCATGTCAGATGAACAATGGGCCAAACTTACGACCCAATGGGTCCCTCTTAATGGCAAGCGATATCGTGGCAGGCCCAGACGGAGATAGCGGGATGAACTGGACTCCTTCAACAAGAACTGGTCCTTGCAGTTAACCCTGTTCGTACCCAAGGACCTTTATTGTGAAATGATTTTAAATAAAATATAACCCTTAACCATTGCTCATCCATCACAGTTTGGGGCAAACATCCACCGACTGGATTTGTTCGACGTAATTATTTAGAAACGACCACAACTGTGTTAGTTATTTCGTTCAATATTTACTTGTCATCTGAATTTGATTTATATGTTTTAAATCACTGCGATATTTTGAGGGCCAAAGTTTGATTGAAGAGTCGTTTCATGTTTTAGGGGTGGCGAACCGCGTTTGGCAAGGTGCGCGCTTTAGAATGGCATTAAAATCTTGAATGATTATTGTGCGTCTTTTGAGAACCTGCAGGCCGGAACTGAAGGAAAAGTGAACCAAATCACATAGCATAAACTTATGTCCAACGATCCCACTGTAGGGTCATAGGCTTCCTCTCTGTGCACTGAAAGAAATAAGCAGTAAATAAAAATGAAAAAACATTGATCTGAACTGCTTTAAACAGTTCCTGAGCATAACGTTCAAAACAGTATTTTTTACTGATCCGAAAACAGTTAAAGCTTGAGGCAAAATGTTACCGTCATGACAGTAAACTTTAACGTTTTAAGTAGCTAAAAGGTCACAACATTAACTGTTTTATTCATTTGGTGATATCGTTGAAACCATTGAAATTTATTAACATTACAGTAATGGTTGTTTTCCTTTTTTTTTGTTGTTTTTTTTTAGTAAATACATAGTATGTTCAATCATTAAAAGTTACTGTTTTATCTTTTACTGTAAACAGTTTTACTGTAATGTTTGTTAAAACTAACATTTCTTCTTACTGTATAAAGTCAGTAAGTCTTAAAGGAATCGCTTTAATGTGGTGAGTAAGAAATTATTTTTTTCAGCGTGTGCCTTAAGTAATCGATCACGTGGGGCCAGTGAGGGTTGGTAGATATGACATGTCTTCGAGTTTTTGATTCTGGGACAGGACGGTTTCCTCACGATGTTTTCCTTCACCGTTTTGAGAGCAATGGTGACCTATACGACATTTTGGTTCTTGGACAAGCCGGTTTCCTCAAATCAAATAAAAGCCAAAACATCACAAAATTATCATAATTTTGTTACACAAGTAAAGAAAATTAAACACAGCCATTACTTTGAGTAATACCTGGATAGACACAGTAAAGACTGCCGCAATTGCTGGCATGTTATTAAAGTTGACTACTTAAAGACCCTCCTACTTAATGATCCTGGCTTGAGTGAAGAATCAAAAAACCTAGATATAGGAATAACAGGAAGTGTTAGGGAAAAATGACTGTGCTCCAAGCGTAGTACTAAAGGGACTTGCTTTCAACCAAAGAAATCGCAGCGCTTATAGCCGATCGTCCACCGCGAGCTTAACTAATTAAGAACTAAGCTCATTGAACTAAGCTAAGCTAAACTGGAAATAAAGTTGTCCGTCCACCGAAAAATAAGCCAAAACAAGGTTAATTTTTTATTTGCATCACGGTGCTCTTTTGCCTTCGGATTATACAATATAGGATATTGCTTGACGTATTCGATAAATACCTCCACGCTGCAAATACGTGTTTCACTGCCTGGTGCCTGCGCACGAGCACACACTACAAAACAACACTAGCGAAAGGCGCTAGAGGGGTAACGTAAGGGAGTGAGAGGCACTTAACTTACTTTGCGTAGCTTCGGATTGGCCTACACAACTAAGTTAGTTTCACTTAGTTGGGCTATTTTAGTTGGTATAGTTAGTGGTGTTATAGTTAGCTAGTGTCAGTGTTTATGGTGGACGCACATGTATGAAAAACTGGCTCAACTATGCGAGCTAATCCAAACTAACTTAGTTTAGCTGGCGGTGGACAACTGAGATGTGTAGATTTAGGCTGGAAATACTTTTACGCCGACGTCAGTCGCTGACATCAGTCGCGTACCGATTTATTTGGACTCGCGCTCGCTGACCGTCCGTGCTACATTAAACATCGTCCATTTATCGTCAGTGTCTTGGTACGCGTGTCCGACGGTATGCGACCGACGTCAGCGTAAGAGGAATTCAGGCCTTAGTCGACAGGAGTCCAGTCCAAAACATCCCTATTTTAATAAATAAAAATTGCAGACCACATGGTCCATAAAATCAAAATTAAAAAAGTTAATAAAAAAAATACGATAAAATGGCATACATACACACAAACATAAAATCACGCCTTTCTTCTCTTGCATATTAAAATAGAAACATAAATAAATCAACATTCGTGTCTTGGTAGCATAACAAAGTCCTTAACACTACTGTTTCTAAAATGAAATATCTTGACTTAGCACATGAGGTTGTTGACATGTGGAATTCGATCGAATCGATTGTCGTATCGGCCAATGGCCTGATGGCCAAAAGCCTCAATCAACAACTTTCGAGGCTCTCGTTAGGCGGTTGGATCCAGGGCCTGATTCAGAAGGCAGTGTCCATGGAGTTTCTTGCCCGTTCTTCTCCATAGGTACCTACGCTTTGGAATGGGCAACTAGCCTATTTTCTGACTGACCGACTTCTTGACAATTCAAAAGTGCCTGTAAATGGTTTAATTGAAATAAATGCTTTGAGTTTGAGTTTGAAAAAAAAACTTATCTTGACACGGCTCGCATTTTGAGGAGGTTATCCTTTTATGATTCTGCCAAAGTGGTCTTTTTAGGCCCCCTGAACTATTACAAGGCACTTTTAATCCAAAAGCTAATGCAATTGAGTCATCTACGTATTTCTAAGACAAATAAAATCAAATGTAGGCATGAACCTAAAAGCAAAAGGAGTATTTAATTATCGTAGCAGGTGGTGTTCAATAGTTTCTGCCTACCCCATGTGAAGAAGGCATGAGTTTATGTATGCATCTATGTATATCTAAACTAATAATAAAACTGAAGAGTTTGTTTCTTTGTTTGAACACGGTTAACTCTGGAACTATCTGTCAGATTTGAAAAATTATGTTTGCATTTGATAGCCCATTTATTGGAGATGGAAAAAAAATAGGTAATTTAACATCACACTACGACCCTTAGGAATCGAGCAAAGAGAAAAAAAGGCAGAAAGAACTCAAAGCGAAAACGAGGTAATAACGCGATGCGATGCGGGCGCCGAATTTCACGCGGACGAAGTCACAGGCAGGAGCTAGTGTATGTATAAAATCACTTTTCTTTCTTTCTCCTATCAACAAGGACAAAAAAAAATGTGTTTGCCACTTCCAGTCTCATTACAATGTAGGTTAAAATCCCTCGAAAAGATACGGTAATGAGCCCCTATCTCGCCCATTGACTCCGTAAGATTACCTACTTGATAAGCCTCCAATATTTACTTACCGCATAAATTAAGTTTATTTTACATACATTTTGGTTGTTTTGGGAGTCTTATCAGACAAGGACTTGTGAGGCAGTTAGTTTTGTCAGTATATCTTGATATTCAATTAGGCTCACTTGCGTATTTAAATGTACGAATTGTAAACTCGGGGTTACGTAATTAACATTTGTAGGTGTTTAACTTAATTTATCAAGATAATATTTAGGTTGTATATAGTATAAAAGATGCTAAGACTTAAAATAATTATATGTACAGACGACAGCACATCAAGCTATCCGAAACTGTCAAATTTTCCCAATCAACTTTGAACCTTATGCTTTAGCGATAAAGTTGAAAATCTATTAAAGAAATTTGACAGATTGTAGTAGCTTGATGTGCTGGCGTCTGTACAAGTAAGTATATGAAAAAAGTAGCAAAAGAATCTTAGGGCATCAAAAAATTCGTCCGCATTGCTGTCAAAAGGAACAGTGCCCAAAAGGCTGGCAGCATTGCCACGTTGTATGGCGATGCTAATTCTTTGGCCGAGAAATATGCCAGCCCTCTGGTCACTTGAAGAGTCGACCAAGCAACAACCAAAACCAACTCCGCACTCGGAAACATTAACATTTTGACTCTAACGACGCGTTGTGCCACTAAAAAGTAACACTGATTAGTTAACCAGACATTAGTGTTTTTTGAGTTGGGAACATTGCTGTGCAATCGACGAAACATAAAATAGAATTTCAATGTCTATCCCCTGATTATGTAATCCGACTAAAATTGAATGAACGAACAATGAACGGAATTTTTATGCTACTACACGCTACATTACAATACAAAATACTTTCTTGTCTTTGAACTGTATAACATGACATTTCAATTTAGTTTATTGTTTGACGAAAACTTCAGATGGAAAATAAGTTTTTTTAAAATTTGTATTTATTTTTATATGAGTTCATGAATTGCCTGCTGATATATATAGTACCGAATTTTCAGTTACTACAACGTCCCACTATAGGTATAAAATACAAAATAAGTTAGCAGTGGTACCTCATAACATCATTTTATTTTGAAATTATTAAACAGTAACTCTTGGATTTTAGGGTCCTAACTCTACCACATATTTAAAATTTTAACTACCTCTAACTCTTGGTGGCGTAAGAGGAATTATTTGAATTATTTTTTTAACCCTAACATAGCTGTTAACTGCTCGTTGTTTAGGATAACCCATGAACGCGCGAGCGGGCCTTATTAGAGTCAAGAATACAAGACAGTTGCCTAACAACAACTTATTTTGTCGAGATAATCACTTTTAAGGATGCGATTGATCTCTGGTCATGAGAGAGACGTCACAGGGCTCAGGGCTTGCCCACACACACGCGCACTCGCTTGCACAAATATTCTGAGGCATTATGGATCATACCTACCTCATTCAATCGGTTCTGGTTTTTTGCATGTGAGATTCGTGTCGATTGGATAATTCAGTAAGCTCGCCTGGGCAAGAACCTCAATCACAACCATTTATGCCACCAAGCGGTGTAGCAATTTGCCAGTGCACAAACAGGCACAATACGATCCATTTCAGTTTTGTCTCTAGGTGTCAACCAAAGATATAGATACACCTAGATAACGCAAGAGTAACTACTTCGCGTGCCAAAAATCGCAACAGCTTACGTACAAAAATCGTAAGCCGCTACTTTCGCGCTCAGTCCTGTGACCTGCTGGCTGGGTGAGCGTGAGCGCTGGCGCTAGGCCCCGGGGGTGGGGCAAGACGGGTGCCGCACGCGGCGGCTTCTTTGAATCAATTTGATTTTCCCATCACTAAATAGTGCTTGTGACGTCATAGTAGGTAGTCAATGACACGCTTGATACAGATCGTGATACGTGCGTTATCTAGGTCTATCTATATCTGTGGTGTCATCGCATTAGTAATGTCTCTGGTATTATAGATGTTCACAGGCGGCCGTGACCACTTCTTATTCGGTGGGGAGCCAGCATGATTGCCGCTCAATAAAGAAAAAAAAAACCCAATAAAATAAAAGAAAGAAGCGAAAAGAAATTAAGGTCGAACCCGTTTTGAAATACTATTTTCGTATCTACGAAAGGTATTTTTCTTAACAAACACAAATAACTTCAGATATAACTTCAGTAGGTATCTACATAAATTATCCTTACTCAATGTTTTAAGCAAGAACGCACCGAGTGGCAGAGCGGTTCCAAGTTTGTTTATAAATTTAACAAAAAGAAAAAAGTATGTCCCAGTCTTGTCCCTCGGAGCTTCATCAAAGTTTTCTCTTTACATTTATTTCTGTTTTTGAGATAATACCTTTAGTAAGAATTAGCTTAGATAATATGTATGGGACGTAAATATTTTGTTTTCCAAATGCCTTTTGCTTGATTCATGGATTTGAAAAAGTATTGAGGTCTTGTGGCTAAGAGACGGGCTTGTAGCGAAGAGAGGGGCTCGTGGTTGAGTAAAGACAGGCTAGGCAGCGATGTCGTATTGAGGTCCAAAAATGTACAGCGGCCTCCAAAAGTTAGATGACATTTTTCCACTTCAGCTGTGGTACGCCACATTATGATTGAAAATTCTAGATCAAATGTTTAACTGTACACTATAACGCTGTTATTGACTTATTCAACTATCTATGACTTATCATAAAAATAATCAAGTAATCCTCTAGGGCTAATATTTTATTTTAAATCATGTGGCATCACAGCTGAAGTGGAAATATGTCAACAAACTTTTAGAGGGCGCTGTATATTTGACGAGCGTTATCATCAGCCATTTATGGGTTTAGGATGTCGTCATGTGAGATCAAAAGCGAATCAATTCCTTGAAAGTATAATTTCACGCGAGCAATGTGCCCTGCCCACCGCCACTTAAGTTTGGCAATTCTTTGGGCTATGTCGGTTACCTTGGTTCTCCTGCGGATCTCCTCATTTCTGATTCGATCACGCAGGGAAACTCCAAGCATAGCCCTCTCCATTGCCCTTTTATTTAATTTTTTTATCTTGGAGAAATGCTCATGCATGCTGCACTACCATGGGGAGATAGTGCAGTTATGTAGGACTCCAACCCACTAAAACTCCACGGTGTGCTCCTCAGCCGCTTACGGCGGGAACACGGGCACGCGTTGGCACTCATCCGTGAACCCGCCGCGGCTGTCCGTTACCGGACCCTCCTCTGGGTTTTTTCCTCTCCATTGCCCTTTGGGTGACTTTTAGCCTTCTTATAAGGCCCATTGTGAGCGACCATGTTTGATGATGATGATGATAATTGCACATTCATTTTACAGCTTGTAGAACTTTAAAGTCAACGGCAGCTTAACAAATCTACTTCAAAAGTATCTAAAGCAGTATTAAAATCTTAGTTTCCTACGTCAAAGCCACGTGTTCAAAGCTGCATTACAAATTTCATAATGAATACAAGTTTGCTTAGTCCCCCAGGGTTCTGTACCGTCGCTTTGAGCGCAGTGCCACAGAATAGATAGCTACAGAAGGTCCAAACAACGACACGGTGGAGGTCTGCCCGGCTTGGGTGGAGCACCGCCGCGTCCTCACGGCGGTGATATCTCGCGTCCGGCCCTGGTCCAGGCCATGGTATGGAGCGAGAGTGCATGCGAAGCCGTCACCACCTTCTGCGAATCGGTAATGCTTGCGAAGGAGAAGGCGGAACGCGTGAGGGAGAGGCAATCATTGCGCCCTCCCGCCCCTAGTCGCCGCAGGAGACTCCCTGGGTGCCGGTCGTCGACAGCCGAATCCCAGCCACCGTAGGCACGGGCTTGCGGACGGCGAGCAATGGGCAGCTTGCCGTCCGGTAGGGACCAGGCCCGGGTCGACGGCGCGTTGTGTTGCACGCGCGCCTCAAAGAGATGTCAGCACTCACTGGGTGGGTCCGCTAGGGCCGATGCCAGCCAGGCCTGCGCCTGTGGGCCTGCCAGGGTCGCGGGTTGTTCGAAAGAGATACCGTGGCCCCTAGCACAGGCAACTGAAGGAACACGGGTGGGTTTTAGTCAGTAAAAGTCTGACACGCCCTCCCGCTCCACGCGCTTAGCTGTTTTAACAGAACCTCATCTAAAATAAACATATTATTTGCTAATTTTACTTTTTTTGGGTATTAATTAACGGAAAAACCATTAATACGTCACAAAGTTTTTCAATAAAATAGCGAACTTTAGTGTCTCCCCTCGTCACTTTACAAAAGTAGGTACGTACACGGGTCACTGACCGACACCTAGCGGTCGATCATGAACTTAAGCCGTAAGTCATACAGCTGGCCTTCTGTACCTAATTATTCCGTGGTGCAGCGGTCTAGGAAACAACCGTTCACTTATTTAATTCTTTTGTACCTACACGTTAAGAAAATTGCTTCGGAGAAATCGTTAGCAAATGTTTACCTTCGCTGGGAAACTATTCAATGGCGGAAAAGGATGTTTTTAGAGTTGGTTTTGTTTGAGTTTTCAAAGGCCTTGTTTGTTTTTGGACTTTTTATTAGTTTAGATTGAACTGATTCATTATATACCTACTGTCCCATCTCTCGTAAAACTTTTAAAGGTAAAAAAACCACACTATCTGATCATTACGCTAACAATTTTAATCATAATCGGATGCCTTTTGAAGGACATTGCTATTGCATTGCTTTATTTGACTGAAAAGTTAGTTTTCCTGGAAACAAATTTTTAACGTTGACGAATTGTCAAAATGAAAGCTTTTATAAGTGTGTTAAGGTTCCTGCATACAGGCGCGACGCGCGACGAGAATAGCGCGCGACACAAAGGCACCGCTCGTTGCGCGACTTGCGGTGCCTTTGTGTCGCGCGCGATATTATCGCGTGTCGCGCCTGTTTGAAGGAGCCTTTACGCAATTACCCCGCAGGTTCACTTTCACAATCTCTGTATTGTTTTCCTATCATCATTATTAAATACACATTTTCATTATGTAGAAACATACAGAGCGTTAGGTTAAACGAGGGACATACTTTGAGGGGAGTTAGTACTCATGAAAATGAACAACTTTTAATATGGGAATAACCCTGAAATCGCGAAAAAAAATCAGTCCTACATTTATGTTCGCATAGCTCGTCAAAATGTACTGAACAGCAGATTTTTTTTTGCGATTTCAGGTTCGGCCCCATAGTGAAAGTTGCTCATTTTCATGAGTACTAACTTCCCTCAAAGTGTGTCTCTCGTTTAACCCAACAACCTGTATAATTGAATAAGATATATAATGAGTGATCAATGTCACACGTCGTCAACATGGCAGGGGTGCATTCTACTGGTGGTCGCAGGAGTTGGAGACGCTACGCAAGGCGTGCGTCGATGCGCGACACCTGTACACCAGGCACCGCAGGCTCCGCATTCGCCCTCCGGATGCGGAAGCCACGGAGGCGGAGCTGTACGAGGGGTACAGAGCGGCGAAGACCGCCCTCCAAGAGGCTGTCCAGCGGGCCAAGGATGTGGCCCGCGAGGAGATGGTGGAGTCTCTGAACAGAGATCCGTGGGGGCGCCCTTATAAAATGGTGCGGAATAAACTCCGCACCTGGGCCCCCCCGCTGACGCAGAGTCTCCGCCCCCAGCTGGTGGAGGAGGTGGTGAGCGCTCTGTTCCCTTCACGGGGGGAGCACACTCCCCCGCCCATGGCTCCGCCAATTGCGGTGCCCGAAGCGGACCACGCGGACGACGACGACATCCCTGCAGTGACCGGGGTAGAACTGAGAGCGGCGGTAGGAAGGCTGAAGGCCAAAAATACCGCCCCAGGACCCGACTGCTTGCCAGGTAAAGCCTGGGTCCTGGCCTCGAGGGCTCTCGGGCCTCGACTGGAGGCGTTCTTAAGCGCATGTTTGGAGAGAGGCCAGTTTCCACGCCGTTGGAAGACGGGGAAGCTGGTCCTCATTCGGAAGCCAGGGCGCCCTGCGGACTCTCCGTCCGCATACCGGCCCATCGTGCTGCTCGACGAGGTCGGCAAGCTCTTTGAGAGAGTGATTGCGGGCCGCCTCGTCGGGCACGTGGTGAGGACGGGGCCGGATCTTGCGGACAGCCAGTTCGGTTTCCGCAAGGGGCGCTCGACGGTGGACGCCATCATGCGCGTGAGAGCCCTCACGACGGGGGACGCGGTGTCCCGGGGTGGGGTCGTCGTGGCGGTGTCACTCGACATCGCCAACGCGTTTAACACCCTGCCCTGGAGCACCATTGTGGAGGCACTCCGGTATCACCGGGTGCCGCCCTACCTCCGTCGAATAGTCGAGGCGTATCTGACGGAAAGAGCCGTCAGCTACCCCGGTCGCGATGGGGAGTGGAACCGGCGAGAGATTTCGTGCGGTGTCCCACAGGGATCGGTCCTGGGGCCGCCTCTGTGGAACATCGGGTACGACTGGGTGCTGCGCGCCGACCTCCCTGATGGCGTCAGCGTGGTTTGCTACGCTGACGACACGCTGGTCCTGGCGCAGGGGAGGTCGCATCAGGCGGCGGCCGACGCGATGACACGCGGGGTTGCGATAGTCGTGGAGAGGATCCGGCAGTTGGGTCTCGAGGTGGCATTGCACAAGTCCGAGGCCATGTCGTTTCATGGGCCCCGGAACGCGCCGCCATCGGGATCCCAACTAACGGTAGGAGGGGTTCACATCGGCGTCGGGATGACGATGAAATACCTGGGTCTCGTCCTCGACAGCCGGTGGAACTTCGTGGAGCATTTCCGACGTTTGGCCCCCAAACTGGAACGGGCCGGGGCCGCCTTCAAGCGGCTCTTGCCCAACCTGGGGCGGCCAAACGCCTCCTGCCGGAGGCTTTACGCGGGGGTCGTCCGGTCCATGGCCATATACGGGGCCCCGGTGTGGGCGCGTTCACTGCGGCGGCGAGCCGCCCACTACCTGAACGCGCCCCAGAAGGTGGTAGCCATAAGGGCTATCCGGGGCTACCGCACGATCTCTGGCGAGGCGGCAAGCCTCCTTGCCGGACTGCCGCCATGGGATCTGGAGGCGATGGTCCTCGCGCGCCTGTATGAGTGGCGCGCGGAGGCACTACGCCGGGGGGAGGATCCGCTTCCGCGGCAAATCGCTGCGGAGCGGACGGATCTCCGGCGCGATCTCATGGCGGCATGGAAAGAGCGACTGTCGCAACCCAGCGCAGGGCACGCCGCGATAGCGGCGATAAGACCCCTCTTTGAGGAGTGGCTAGAGAGGCGCCACGGCGCCCTCACCTTTCGCCTGACGCAGGTCCTCACCGGACACGGAAGTTTCGGGAGGTTCCTGCACATCATCAGGCGGGAGGAAACGCCCGGGTGTCACCATTGCCAGGATCGCCCAGAGGACACGGTGGAGCACACGGTGGAGGTCTGCCCCGCTTGGGCGGAGCACCGCCGTGTCCTCGTAGAGGCGATTGGCAGCGACGGCGACCTCTCACGTCCGGCCCTGGTGCAAGCCATGGTCCGGGGCGAGAGGGAGTGGGAGGCAGTCACCTCCTTCTGCGAAGCAAGTCATGCTAGCGAAGGAGGTGGCGGAACGGCTCAGGGAGAGAGCCTCCCGTCCCAGCCGCCGCGGGAGACGCTCCGGGCGTCGGGAGCCGCGTGACGACTCCCGGCCACCGTAAGCGCGGGCCTGCGGGCGGAGAGTAATGGGTAGCTCACCGCCCGATCAGGACCAGGCCCGTGCCGGACGGCGCGTACGTGTTCCACGCGCGCCTCAAAGAGATGTCAGCATCGAGGAGGGGCCCCTTAGGGCCGAAGCCTGCCGGGTCAGCGGGATTGTCCGAAAGGGTTACCGCTGGCCCGGAACATAAAGGGCTAAGGAAGGAACACGGGTGGGTTTTAGTCAGTAAGAGTCTGACACTCCCTTCCGCTCCACCCAGCCATCTCATCATCTGCCTTTTCCCAACTATGTTGTGGTCGGCTTCCAGTCTAACCGGATGCAGCTGAATACCAGTATTTTACATGGAGCGAGGTCTGTGTGGTGCCGGACTTAAAAATAGCACCACCCCATAATTCCCGTGGGTGTCGTAAAAGGCGATTCAGGGGCGTACCGGAGAATGGGCAGCAGCGTTCTCTATGCATTCCACCACCATACCATACTGCGATCGCCAACCCGCCTGCCAAGCGTGGCGATTATGGCAAACCCCCCCCCCCCCCCTTTTGGGGGAGGCCTGTGTCCAGCAGTGGACGTCTTTCGGCTGAAATGATGATGATGACGTGGAGCGACTACCTACTGGGTAATGCTGACATTAATATAAATAAAGTAAGACTGCTAAAGTAAGACTGGTCGTCAGACTTTCGGGCTTCTGAAGAAACGCAGGGTAATTGCGTTCACACACTATCAGTAGCAATGGGTGTCATTTTGATAGTTCAACAACATTCATTGCGTTATTTGCGTTGTAAGGCAGACACATTTTTCGAACATACGGCGCAATGGATTAGAAATATGCTTGAAAATAATTCAAAGAGTAATTAGGGTACCTTTGTTTTCCTAATGCCATCAAATGATTGAAGTGAAAACTTCTTTAGCGGCGTTGTACACTTTTTTTGTAATGGGTAAAAAATATTAAACTCGCGTCAGGACACGTGACCCTGATCGTAAGATTCGTAAGATGACACGTGCTATAGATGGGCAATCCACCGGGTTTAAACCCGGTGCTTTTGATAAACACCCACAAAATTGGGTTTAAACCCGGTGCTTTGACTCCTCTGGCACCCCCGGGTGGATTGCCCATCTATAGACGTGACCCTAATCGTAAGATGACACGTGACCCTGATCGAAAATTCGTAAGATTTCAAAATATCAAAAATTGAAAACAAGTATACAGGATCAAATTACAGACAGACAGACATACAGACAGACAGGCAGACAGTTACAGTAAACAACGTTAATATTCAAGTTTTCACTTCTGCCGGCACTCCCGGAGTGCAACCCGTCGTTTTTTTTTTTAAATCACTTACCCCATTGATAAACGAATTTTACGTAAAACTGGATCATCATCTGCCTAGCCTTTTCCCAACTATGTTGGGGTCGGCTTCCAGTCTAACCGGATGCAGCTGAATACCAGTATTTTACATGGAGCGACTGCCTATCTGACCTCGTCAACCCAGCTACTGGGTAATATGATACCCCTTGGTAAGACTGGTTGTCAGACTTTCGGGCTTCTGACTACCCGTAACGACTGTCAAAGATCCACGAATGACAGCCGGGACCACCGGCTTAACGTGCTTTCCAAGGCACGGAGGGGTCTCGGTATGTAAAGATGGTCACCCATCCACAGACCAACCGCGGCAAGCGTAGCTTAACCTGATCGATCGGCCTGTGCAGCTGTTGTTATTTAGCCACGGGCCCCTCCAGTTACGTAAAACTGGATCAAGGGTACATAATCCTTCTTGGTAATAACATCAATATAGTATTTTCGAGAATGTTTTTTTTTCTGCATCTGGAGGCTAATTCTCGTACCTAATTAAAAGCGTTCAAAATCTAGTCACTCATCTCAGCGACAATCAATGTCAAAAACTTGTCAAAAATGTGGGGAAATTGAGAAGGTATTTTAGACAGATTGAGACTGAGATCAGGGGGCCTAAAAAGGCCACTTTGGCTGAATCATAAAAGGATAACATTATGAATCATATAGGCGAAGACAGTCCGTGTTTTTCTTTTTTTTGCTGCACTACGTAGGTATAATCAAAGAGATTGGGATTGGATTTGGAATGGATTGATTGGTATTTTAGCACAGAGAAAAAAAAAACTGAAAAATCCTTTACCAAAGGGATTTAATACGATTAACTTAACAGTTAGTGTATCCATTATGATTCGTAATGTTATCCTTTTATGATTCTGCCAAAGTGGCCTTTTTAGGCCCCCAGACTGCGAACGTTCTTAAAATTACGAGAATTGCCCCTCTGATATCTTCCCTTGACTGTTTAATGCATAATTATAAAGTTTAAAGCCTCCGCGAATGTAAATATGAAGGTTTTACTTCCTCCTACTTATGTGACAGAGGCTGTACCTACGAACATGTTTACATACGACCTCTCACCTTATCAGCGGCGCGGCGTGAATTATGACTGTCTTGTCACTTGTCGCCGAGGAGCGACAACGTCGGAGAGACATGGCGGAAGCAGCGAGACATGTCGCGTTGTGACTGATTCGGATTATGTGTGGGATGTGTTGTAAATTAACGGATGATTTTCTAGCATGTTGACGCGAGTTTTTGTCAGTTTTTGAAGTGAAACTTCTTTACGCACGCTTGAATTGGGGAGTAAGCTGGCGAACGCGTGACGTAAGCGTTACGAAAAGTGTGATCGGGCAAGGCGAACGGAAGTTAAGTGGGGGATATAAGCAAGAGACAGCAGTGAGCGCACATTTTCTTTCTCTCTTTAAGTTTCACTTCAGTCGTGTGGTCATAAGCACACTCGTTTTTATTTTTTTTATAAGGGTCTTACAGGACCTAAACGCAAAAAACGCAAATTTTAGAAACAATACAAGTGTATGATCGTAATAGTAAACAAAATCAGAAAAATATATGATATTTTTCAGGATATATGCTAGGTAGATAGTGTATTGAAAACATAATACAACTAATTTGATACGATAGAAAAAATCATGAAGATACATCTAAAAACTTTCTTTTTACAATAAAACCATACTAATATACATGCAATCATTCTGATTTTTTACCCGACTGCGTCAGAAGGAGGGTTATGTTTTTCGAGTGTATGTATGTATGTATATTTCTTTGGCACGCTCTGTAGCCTAAACGGCTTGATCGATTTCAGCTTGAGAGGTGCCGTTAGATTCGTCTTAATTGTGAGAGTGACACTGGGTATATCAAAATTGAAAAAAAATAAAGTGGCCGATTTTTGACGCGACATGTCTTCAAAAAAAAATTATTTTTTTTTCTCGAAACCTATCGAGTATACCTATCAAAAAACCGGGTAAGAGCGAGTCGGACTCGCGCACCGAGGGTTCCGTAACATCCGGGTTTATGCATAAGGTTTATGTTTATGAAATTAAATGTTTTTTTTTATTTTTGAGTTGGTTGAATGAATGGTAAATTGTGGTTTACGATTTATGACGTATTAAAAAAAAACTACTTACTAGATCTCGTTCAAACCAATTTTCGGTGGTAGTTTACATGGTAATGTACGTCATATATTTTTTTTAGTTTTTTTATTCTCTTATTTTAGAAGTTACAGGGGGGGGGACACACATTTTACCACTTTGAAAGTGTCTCTCGCGCAAACTATTCAGTTTAGAAAAAAATGATATTAGGAACCTCAATATCATTTTTGAAGACCTATCCATAGATACCCCACACGTATGGGTTTGATGAAAAAAAAATTTTTGAGTTTCGATTCTATGTATGGGGAACCCTAAAATTTATTGTTTTTTTTCAATTTTTGTGTGAAAATCTTAATGCGGTTCACAGAATACATCTACTTACCAAGTTTCAACAGTATAGTTCTTATAGTTTCGGAGAAAAGTGGCTGTGACATACGGACGGACAGACAGACAGACAGACAGACGGACAGACAGACAGACATGACGAATCTATAAGGGTTCCGTTTTTGCCATTTGGCTACGGAACCCTAATAAAGGGGTTTAAAAGGTGATTACTAAAATATATATAACTTATATGGTTAAAAATAATTCGAAGTGACAAATCGTAAAAAACACGTACCAAGAACTAAATCGTTTGCGAAATCTTTCACATTTGTAAACTAAAAAGCTGGAAATAAAAAAAGTAATTTAAAAAATAAAAAAACCCGACTGCGAAACTGAAAAGCTACAAACAAGCCCATTTTAAATTAAATAAAAGTTTGTAGCAGGCGGGACCCATACCATTTTTATTATATTTTCAAATTCAGTTTCGCAGTCGAGTTTTTTAATTTTTTAAATTACTTTTTTTATTAGGGTTCCGTAGCCAAATGGCAAAAACGGAACCCTTATAGATTCGTCATGTCTGTCTGTCTGTCTGTCTGTCTGTCCGTCTGTCTGTCTGTGTGTCTGTCTGTCTGTCCGTCCGTATGTCACAGCCACTTTTCTCCGAAACTATAAGAACTATACTGTTGAAACTTGGTAAGTAGATGTATTCTGTGAACCGCATTAAGATTTTCACACAAAAATAGAAAAAAAACAATAAATTTTAGGGTTCCCCATACTTAGAACCGAAACTCGAAATTTTTTTTTTCATCAAACCCATACGTGTGGGATATCTATGGGTAGGTCTTCAAAAATGATATTGAGGTTTCTAATATCATTTTTTTCTAAACTGAATAGTTTGCGCGAGAGACTCTTCCAAAGTGGTAAAATGTGTGTCATTCTCTTATTTTAGAAGTTACAGGGGGGGGCCCCTGTAACTTCTAAAATAAGAGAATGATAAAACTAAAAAAAATATATTATGTACATTACCATGTAAACTACCACCGAAAATTGGTTTGAACGAGATCAGTAGTTTTAGAGAGAGTAAGTAGTTTTTTTAAATACGTCATAAATCGTAAACCACAATTTACCATTCATTCAATTAACTCAAAAATAAAAAAAACGTTTAATTTCATAAACATAAACCTTATGCATAAACCCGGATGTTACGGAACCCTCGGTGCGCGAGTCCGACTCGCTCTTGCCCGGTTTTTTCCAGCTTTTTTTTCAGATTGTTCTACAAGCAACATACCTAATAAAACTCTAGTGTTTTATTTTTTTAGTCCAAACAATAGATTTTTTGTAAATAGATAATTGCTTCATATTTTGCAATAAATTACCCGCGTTGTGTCATCGCGCTTCTCTTTCTTTTATATGCAGTCCGACAGTGACCGCGCTTTAGGTCATGTAGTCGCCTTAATAAATAATATTTTGTAGTTATCTTAGCAATTAGTAAAGATGTGTTATTTATATTTATTTTTAATTCAATGCAATCTGATATTGTGTTAACTATTTGGTATTTATTATAGAGAGTCAAATTAAATTAGCTAGCCAAACTCGATAGACGTGATTGGTTTTATACACACTAATATTATAAAGGCGAAAAGTTGTGCGTGTTTGTGTGTGTGTGTTTATATGTTTGTTACTTCTTCACGCTCAAACTGCTGGACCAATTTTGATAAAATTTTGTATGGAGGTAGCTGACACCCCGGATTAACATATAGGCTACTTTTTATCCCGAAATTCCCACGGGATCGACACTTATGCGGGTTGTAACCGCGGGGCGCTGGTAGAATGTAATACGAGTATGTAAAACAAAAATGAATTGTCGATTTTTATGGTGTCAAAATTTCTTAGTGGTGTAGTTTCTTAAAGTATGAGTTGGTTTTTTTTTACGCCTGAGAAGTATAAATATAAAATGTAAATACATTTTATATTTATAACTAGCTTCTGCCCGCGACTTCGTACGCGGATCCTGTTGCTTATGCCAGCGACAACGGGGTCGTCAAAATCGAAGATCTGAAACGTCTGATGTCGAATTCTAAGAGCCCGGGGACGGGACGGGTTGTAGTGTCAGCGAGACACCACAACCCGTTAGAATTTCCGCCTCAATGATGTTTCTCTGCAGCGAGACGACTTTGAGCCGGGTCCCATTGCACAGTTTCGGTGGAGTGAGTTTCCGAAGAAGCATAATTGGGACACCGACCTTTAACTTAATGGTGTGCGCTGGTAGTCCACTTGCACTGAGGGAATTGAGAAATTCTACGGGGTAATGTGTGGCGTCATCTTGGTCGACAACAGTGTTTATTGAAGTGCAATTTCCCTCAATTTCCGCGAGAATGCATTCATTGATCGCTGAAGCTTGGTCGTTTCTGGGTGTTAAAATGGCTCGTTCACACACCCAAGAATTATGTTGGTGCGGTATCCTATTGATGTCCCCGTACACCAGGCGAATCAAATCTTCTAAGGTAGACACCACTCTCCCAAGTATCTCAGGTAGAACCACCTGGCCACCGTCTACTGGTAGCGTTCCCTCACTCAATTTTAAGAGAACATCAAAAAATTCTTGGGCGTGTACATTCTCGCCAAGATGTGCTCTCATATTCATCGTTAAGCGCAACCTATGAATATGTGGCCATAAGAAAGAGTATTTCAACAAAGCATTCACCTCATCAGCCCTAGTTCCTCGCGTCACCACAGGCAGCGTTTGTCGGAAATCGCCGCTAAACAGAACTGTAACGCCACCCATCATTTGCTGGTTCTTGCGGATGTCCTGCAAAGTCCTGTTTACCGCCTCTACTGCTTTTCTGTTTGCCATAATGCATTCATCCCACACGATTAAACAGCAATCTTTAAGCACGCGCCCTTTGTCACAGTTGCGTGACACTCAACAAACAGGTGTTTCATTACTCTCTAAATCTATGGGAATCTTAAACATTGCGTGCGCTGTTTTGCCACCAGGAAGCAGTGTTGCGGCGATTCCTGTCGATGCTACTGCAATGGCAATTTTGTCTTGCCTCCTGACCTCTGCGAGAATGCCAGCGGTGACAAATATTCTCCCTGTTCCACCAGGAGCACCCAAGAAAAACATTTAGGCGATTATCACACTGCCACGCACCACGCTGCATGTTGCGTGACTGCGTGTTTTAACGTTACTTGTAAGTATCTCCGTTTGTATAGAAAACACGCACAGTCCAACACACTGAAAACGCAACCACGCGCGTTCATGCGGATCACGCGCATACACGCGGAGAATCATGCACCCCCGCGCGTAGGTGCGGGGCGAGACGCAAGGTATGGCACACCGAATCCCGCAGTGCCGCGCGTGATTTTGAATGGGCGTGACGTGTGTGACAGAGAACGGCGAATAAATGAGAGCCGCCGTGCGTGAATCTACAAAACGCACCTACGCGCGTGAGTGCGCAAAAAACCCGCACGATGATGCAGATCTGCACTCCCGCAGGAACGCGCGTAGGTGCGTCGACACGCAATATGCAGCATGATGCGGGGCAGTGTGAAGATCGCCTTACCTTGGCCGAGCCGAGTCAAGGATGGTGTCGAAAATTTGCTTTTGCTCTGAGGTAAACTCAGAGACATGGTCATTGACGACGGTGACGATGCTACTGCAATGGCAATCTTGTCTTGCCTCCTGACCTCTGCGAGAATGCCAGCGGTGACAAATATTCTCTCTGTTCCACCAGGAGCATCCAAGAAAAACATTTACCTTGGCCGAGCCGAGTCAAGGATGGTGTCGAAAATTTGCTTTTGCTCTGAGGTAAACTTAGAGACATGGTCATTGACGACGGTACTCATAGCTCTTAGATCATAATTTATTTCAAAGTTGTACTCTCTGTTTCCAAGCTCTGGTACATCCAGATGTTGTGGAGTCGGTAGCCCATAATCCACCAGAGAACTGCCGCAGATCGAAATGACCATATCTTGAAGTGAACTAAGGCAACTGTTTAGAACGCGCTCATCAGTTGCCTCAGTATTATCTTCAGTAGTGCGTCTCAGACCTCTTAGGAAGTCTTCGGACAGAAGATGCCGATATTTCCCCCACAACAAAAGCGAATTTGCAATACCGCAGAACACCAACATGACGACAAACAGATGTCGCAAACGACTGAGATTGTCACTAATGCTGGCCTCCTCAAGTGCGTTGTCCCAGTGCTGATCATCGTCTAGAAGGTGGCGTACTACGCAAGCAGCGCGATATGTGGGATACTCAATGTCATCGACTGTCCTTAGAAACACAAATGATGTTGGGCTGTGCACTGTGTGCAGTAACATTCGCAAATAATAGCACTCGCCATTATTTGGGTGCACAGTGTAAACCCGTTCCAATGCGGTATCCTTAAAAATTCCCGGAAACCCGTCCACGGCGTGTCCGCATCGACGTCGATTAAATACACCTCTTTGCTTATCGTACGTGTAGTACGACGGCACCTCATCATAGGTGAGTGATCTAGCAAAGTTGTCCCCTTCACAGAGTCTGGAAAAGGCCAATTTCAGTCTATCAAAAAGTACTCTGTGAAGGCCAACAGAAAAATTAAACACATCAACCAACACAGACAACAAAGGTAACCCCCGTTTTTATAGCATGAGAGCGGCATCGGCACCTATAACATCACTTTTTGGGAACAAAACCATAGCGCGATCTAACTCGACGCCAACGCCATCCATCTAGTTAGAAAACGGAAACTACATAAATTATTTACCCAAATTAATTATATTATGGACCAGTTATGAATAAAACTAAATTGTCGTTAATTTAACAGACAACTACATTAGTTTTGCATAACAAAAAAATATGGTAACAGCAGCAAGGATCAAAATTAAGAATTAGTTACATACTTAAATGAATTACCTACAACAAATGTGCTTGGTAAGATATAGCTTAGAACCAAAAGTTTGACTTGAATTTATGATAGTGTAGCTTGTTGTACCGCCAATCAATCTGTTTAGTAATATTGGTGTGAAATTCTCCATACAATTAGATGTAACATGTGAAGTTCTCAGATTTCATAACAGTATCGTTCCTAATACACATAAAAAATGCAAAATCTAAAAAAAAAGAATTTTACGATTTTTTAAAACAATATTATGGGATTTGAACTCGCACCATTTAGTACGGTAAACGGTCGCCTGACCTTACCGCTAAATTCCCCGTTGACATATTGTTGAAATAGCTGTTCCCTTGCAATTTATAATATTACTGCCCCGCTCCTTTATAAAAATAGCGTGATTATTATGTTCCCAGAGTTAAAGTTTTATTTTTAACTAAATAAATAAATAAATAAACATGTCATTTTGTGCATTCAATTATTTTGTGCGAATGAATGAAAAACGAATTACGAACAAACACATTTTAAAATCAATATTGCTTACCTACCTCCCATAACATACGGCGTGATAATATGTAGCCTAAAGCCTTCCTTGGTTTACTAAGAACATTTTTGCTGAATTTCAATTCAATCTATCCAGTAGTTTTGGCGTGAAGCTGTACCATACACACAGACAAACAGACAAACAGACAAACAGACAAAAATTCTAAAAATTCACTTTTTGTCATCAGTTACGTTTTTCTAACAAAAGCCACTTATTTTTTCTCGAAAATTCACAATGTACAGTTTTTCTTTCGTTACTGTTTTATTATATGTATAGAAGAAAAGAAATTATCATCAATTTTCTCTTTGCTTCCATGTTCCTCATGTAAATCGTCAATATACCCACCCCGTCTGTGGAGTTTCGCTAACTAATTTCATTTGACCCTTTATGAAATATTATTAAAAGACAAGGCGTGTGCGCGATGAGATTCCCCTTCGACTAAAATGACGATGTATCCCTTACTAAGCCCTTTAGGCGATGTATTTCCAAAAATCCTTCATTAATGCTCACTTTCACTGACTTTTTTTACGGGTCCCAAATTTTTACAGGGCCTTCTAACCATGAATATGAACTACTTTCACTATGGGACCAAATCTGAAATCACGAAAAAAAATCTGCTGTTTCATACATTTTGTTCAAGTACGTAGGTATTGGACTTTTGTATGAAACAGCAGATTTTTTTTTTGTGATTTCAGAGTTGGTCCCATAATGAAAGTTGTTCATATTCATGGGTAGAAGACCCTGTAGAAATTTGGAACCGGTGAAAAAAAAATCACCTGTAAGTAACTCTTGTCATAATAATAATGTCAATTGCGACCTAAAACATTACCCCTCTTTGTTACAATCAGATAAAAGGTCATATTAGATTCTCTATAAACGGTTTTCTTGGGACTAAAAATGATTAAAATCAACTGGTCCATGTGGGTAGGTAGCACAATGTCTGTAGCTCGGAAACGAATGCGTTCTATTGTTCTGATTCAACCCCCAAGGATATGCTTGTGGCAGCTAAAGTTATGAACTATTATCTGTTAGTAATTTAATACATTCTGTAATTTTGGTTCCATTTTCATCAAATAAGAAAAAACAAAAAAAGAGTATAATGTCATGTGGGTGTCGTTGATAAAAAAAGCGCGGGCTTGGCGCGAGAGGTCGTCGACTAGCTGTCAGATAGATAAGTCGTATTGCAGTTTTGTATCTTTAATAATTCTGTAGGTAGTAATGTGTCTACTGTCTATGAATAAACTTTATATCTACTAATCTTCGTGAGTATAATTTACAACAAGAACCCTGGAAATACAATACTTCAGAAGTGGTAAGAACCGTTGGAGAAAATCTGCTGGTATGTAACCTCTTTATTATAATGTAAATCACTACATAATCGGTTTGTATAAGTACTTACAAAGATGTTACTTACATTATTTTACAATCTAAGTTTCTCGAGAATTAAGAACGCAGTATGCTATAGGTACGTCACTTGCCCTAATAGGCGACGAGCAATGGTGATACTCACATTACAGCAAGTAGGTACCTGCCTTGTTATAAACAAGTGTAATCACCTCTAGAACTAAACATAATAGGTGTCTGATTTAGTTACTGTCAGGCAGTTTGATCTCACTGAAATGATTAGCCCACTTATTATTTTACAAACATATTTACGGCGGGTGTGGTAATTAAGTAGTTGTATAGTGCATCTGGGTGTACTGTAAGTACATACAAACTATATTGTGTAAGTAGGCATCTTCGAACAAAAGTTGTAAGCGGGTAAATTAAGGTCATCGCAAAGCGTACCACCTACCCACAGCCGTCGGAATTAGGGTACCGGTCTTGTATCGGTTTCTTTTGCTTTCTATGTTTATGATAATAAAGACTACGCACATAGTATACCTGGTGGCATGCGTGTTTAAGAGAGCCTGGGTTCGATCCCCTGCCGAGAGCACTAGAAGAATTATTAACAATTGAATACACGATTTGGTTCTGGGCTTTATTTGTATAGGTACGTTATGGCTTAAGTCTATGACCGCAGCTGACGAACCTTTTCAACAAGCTGGTTTGCAGTTTATCTAGACTGGAATATGAGAAGCCCACCATTACCATATACCTGACTGGGAACGATACTTTAACTAGATGACCAAATCCAACTAGTCATAATAAAATTAAGAAACATATTAAAATTAGTAAAAACATTAAAAGGTACATACAAAAAAAAAAAAAAGAAAACTCTTGAAGACAAAGTGTTCACAAGTTTAACATTAATCAAGCCAACTAAATGTATGTAATAATAAGTTGGAAAATAGCAGACAAATGTATTATGTTGACATACAAATCTTCAAAAGGAATCACTGAGCAGGGAAAATACAATTAAGGAAGGCCTGTAAGTATGAGTCTAGTCAACTAATATTAAGCGAGCGCTTGCAGGAGGCCTGTGAGTTGGTGGACCTTGTCAAGTACAATGCAGAGAGGTACGAGTCACTGACCAACAATCTAACTTGTAGTTGTGCTCTCACTCACACCAACACCTCACCACCCGATTCACCTCGGATGTCACAGCATGTTGTACCTGCTACTTCATCCATTTCAACTCATACTATAGAAACTATCTATCCCACTCAAAGTAATGTTTTGGTATTTTCTGATAGATTAGGATCTGGTTTTGGATCATTATTAATTAACCGCACAAAACATATTATAGTTAACAGGTGTTATCATAACCTGCATTTGAATGAGCTTGTTCATAAAATAAAACATACACAAATGAATGAGCAGACTTCTGTGATTCTTTTAATTGGAAACAGTCTGAGCTTAACAAAATGGGACATAGTTAATGGTATTGACCACTACTTAAATTAAAACTAGGTAAATTAATATTATGTGCATTACCATATTCTAATAATTTGTATGATGCAGAAAACGATTATATTTAAAGTTTAAACAACTTAATGCATATTTTGACATGTCATCATAGTTTATTGTATTTTGATACAAACTATTTTGTTAGGGATTTTGTATTAGTTCAGGAACATATGTTTCCTCCCAAGAAAAGTCAACATGTATTGGCTACTTTGTTAGCTTACAATATACACGCAGTTATTGATAATTTAACTGAGACTAGGTTAAGTGACGAAACAGTATTATCTAGTACCTACTTCTAATAATACTGTAATTCATTCCTAAAATTTCAAAAGAGAAGCATAATAGAATATTTTACAATTTCACCAAAATATAAATCGCTTCTCTGGCAAAATCCTAAACGTGGAAATGTTAATAGATAAATATCATATGGATATCTTATGTTTTTGTGAAACCTGGTTCAAACCGGATAGAATGTTGTTTAATGTGAACATTTTTTAACTTGCCAGTGCATACAACAGGTCCTCAATAAGAGGTGGCACTTTGATATTATGTAACAGTTGTTTTAGATATAAAGAAAGAAAGAATATCACTGCTTGCTCTGTTGATCAATATGTGAGGTAGCATGTGCAGAAGGTGAAGGCCATACTTTCTTATGTGTTTATAGACCACCAACCTCAAATTTGTCATCATTTTTGATCATAATGGAAGAAATACTAAGTAAACTTTTTAAAGATAGTAAATTTGTTTTTGTTTGTGGTGACCTAAATATTGATCTATTTGTTAATTCACCAGCAAAATTTAAGCTAATCTCATTGTTTAAATCATTTTAATCAATTTAAAATGTATATTTAATGAAGCGACTAGAATAACAGCAACTTCAGCTTCATGCATCGACAATGTATTTACTAATTGTAAAATAAAAGACTCGTTCTTAATTAGTGGCGGCAGGTCTGACCATACTGGTCAACTTGTATCATTTGACTTAGGTAAAAGATTACACATAAATAAATCCATTCAATTAAGACCTCTAACTAAAAATAAATTGAAAATGTTTAATAATAATGTTCGTAGCAATTTTTCAACAGCTAGTTTTGGTTCACAAGACCCCAACATAAACTATGGTACATTATTTTCTACAGTAAACCAAGAATTCAATAAAACATGTCCTGTAAAAAAAAAAAAAAAAGTTACTATCAATACTAAACCAAAATTTAGTGAATGAACCACTGCTGGCATTAGAAAAAGCAGAGATATTTTATATAATCTGCATCACGAGAAATCATTAGCTTCTGATCAAGCCCTTCATATTTATGTAAGAAACTACTCTAAAATATTCAAAAGAGTAGATATGCGCTGAGGTTAAATCTCAATTAATAAGTAACATAATTAGTATGTTTAATAATAAAATAAAAGCTGTGTGGCAGGTAATTAACAAAGGAACTGGAAACACAAAACAGCGAGATCAGAATGAGTTGTCCCTAAAAATTGTTTTCTTTACCAACATCCCAAAAGAGGCTACAAAGTATCTCCCCTCATCACCTATATTGGCTAAAGCTCTTCTTAAAGAAAACTTTAATAAGGATATTCGAAGCATTGAATTCAAGCCCATTTTTGTTGCCACAATAAAAAAAAAGCATTTAAAAGTCTTAAAATAAAAAATAAAACACTGAGGACTTATGGGGGATTTCTGTTAAGGTTCTCACAATATTATTGACACAGGTGTCACTGCCCTAACGCCGCATATTTAATCAATGTTTAGACAGCAGTACGTTTCCTGACTTAATGAAACATAGTAAAGTAGTACCAATTTTCAAATCGGGTAGTAAGTTTGATCCCTCCAATTATATACCTAAATCTGTGCTACCAGCATTGAGCAAAATCTATGAAAAAAAAAAAAAAAAAAACATGCTGTAGCAGATGTTATCACATTTTAATTCAAATGGGATTTTACATAGTCGCCAGTTTGGTTTCACGGAAGGTAGGTCGACGACGGACGCGAGAGTTAAACTCATCAGTCACATTTTAGAACCCTGGGAGAAGTCCCAGAATGCAGTTGGCATTTTCTGTGATCTCTCAAAAGCGTTTGACTGCGTTGACCATAATACACTGATCTGTAAATTATACCATTACGGAATTCGTGGACAAGCTGCTGATCTTGTTCTTTCCTGTCTGTCAAAGCGACAGCAAAAAGTAAACGTTAACGGGGCGACGTCATCAGGGTCTCTAGTTAAGATTGGCGTGCCTCAAGGCTCAATTCTTGGCCCTTTCCGATTTCTAGTTTATATTAATGACCTTCCTTACATGATGGCTAACTTGTCAGATATAATTTTATTCGCGGTTGACACTTCTCTTATTTTTAAAATAGATAGAAAAGATACGGATGTCTTACATGTTAACGATAGTCTGGCTGTTCTTTCGAAATGGTTTGAAGCTAATAATCTTTTACTTAATGCGAACAAAACTAAATGTCTTAAGTTCTCATTTTGCAATGTACCTCAATTGAGTCTAAATTTAGAATGTCAAAAAAAAAATAAAAAATACAACTAGATGCTGTTACGGAAACTGTATTTCTGGGAATTACTTTATATTCCAAATTACAATGGGGCGCACACATTAGAGCTCTTTCAGGTAGATTAAGTTCAGCTGCATTATGCAGTAAGAAAAATAAGGCAGTTGACAGATATAGCCACAGCTAGGTTCTCATTTCCACAGTATTATGACATGTGGCTTTCCCGACTCCTCATTAAAGGCAAAACTATGTAAATGTCTAGTATCTGCTCTCAAATTACGATGTTTATTTTTTGTTTATTGTTTTACAAACTTTTTTTGACATAATCTCTTTATTATTTGACATTATAAATAGAGACAATTCTAATTATTCACCTCTTTATTAGTGGTTGTAATGGGAATCATATCACTTGGTTTTAGTAGGTTTTTATATATTTTATTTATCCTTTTGATAGATTCTTATTTTGTAAAGGTGAGGACTTTGTAGGCCTTGTAGACTTTAGATCTGTAGACCGCTTGTTGACAGGCCTACGCTGTCCTCCCATACTTACTGTAATTTGAAAACATTGTAAGAGCCAATTATTTTTAAGAAGAGTAACCTTGGATAACGATGGGGGCACTTTCTGCTATTGTGGAAATAAGTTCCATAACTGACGATTCTCTTCCAGAGTAATTTAATGCATCTATTATCTTTATTAATTAACTGACTGACATCTTATACACTTACCACTATTTTCCGTATTATGACCCTTACAGCATAGATACCAGTGAGAAAATTATGAATTACGACCATGACTGTAACTGTCAGCCCCTAGTGGGGCCAATACAAATAGATAACAATGGACCCCAAGTGTGGTACCTAATGAAGTTCCCAAGTGTGATGTATGATGATTACCCAAGATCACTGAGAATCCCCAAGTGTGGATGTTAGCCCTTAGTGTGGCTAATACAAATAGATAACAACGGACCCCAAGTGTGGTACCTAATGAAGTTCCCAAGTGTGAACAATAATGATGATTGTCCACTGAAATGAATGAGAATCCCCAAGTGTGGCTGCAGTTAATCAAATCTACCCCCAGTGTGGTAGGTATAATAGGTAATAAATAATATAATAGGCTTAGGTTATAATTTGTGTGCCCCTAGGGTGGCTCTAGTGTTATAATTATTATTATAAGCTGTGAATGATAATTATAATTTTTATTAAGTTTATAGATTAGTTATTGGAGTTACTACTAGCTGTTCTCTTGAAGTCTTAAAAATATCAATCATTATGTGTACTTTGATTTGTGTTATACAGGTTATACTAGAATTAGATAAATATGTACAGTTAAAATAGGCTTAGGTTATAATTTGTGTGCCCCTAGGGTGGCTCTAGTGTTATATTATTATAAGCTGTGAATGATAATTATAATTTTTATTAAGTTTATATATTAGATAATGGAGTTACTACTAGCTATTCTCTTGAAGTCTTAAAAATATCAATCATCATGTGTACTTAGATTTGTGTTATACAGGTTACACTAGAATAAGATAAATATGTACAGTTAAAAATGGAATTTAAAAAAGTAGAAATCATTTATATGTCAGATTTACTGTTGTGGATCTATCTTGTACTATATAAAAAAAAAAATTGTATGATAACCAATGCTTTCCAACATATTTCAATTTATTGTTTATAACATTATTTACATTATTATTACATTATTCAAAAAATGACTTAGGAACTTTTTAGTAGACAAAGTATATTATAGGGTTGAAGATTTTTTATTGGAAAAAGAAATTGTTTGACTATTTTATATAATATATATTTATATAATAAATTTCTAATAGTCATTTAAATACAATATTATTGTATTTAAATGACTATTAGAAATTTGTGACATTAATTATATTATTGAATGATGAATCAGAATTATGTTACGTATTGAATGAATTGAATAGTTGACATTAGAATTATATTATGTAATGGAATAGTAAATTGTTTGACTATTTTATATATTGTATTTAAATGAATATTAGAAATTTGTGACATTAATTATATTATTGACTGATGAACCAGAATTATGTTATGTATTGAATGAATTGAATAGTTGAACATTAGAATTATATTATGTAATGGAATAGTAAATATGTATTTAAATTTTAATTTCTATACTTTTGCATGCCTTGTAATTGGCAAAATATGGCTGTTTCTGTATTTTTATTATTTACCACCATGACTTGTACCCGTATTTGCAAAATAAAATATCTTATCTTATCTTATCTTAACAAGTCAAGGTATGAGGTCATACCTTACAGTGAATGGCCGAACTGAGTTGGGGATAGGGTCATCCCCACGGCAGAATGGCCGTCTGTTAGTAATTTAATACATTCTGTAATTTTGGTTCCATTTTCATCAAATAAGAAAAAAAAAAAAGAGTATAATGTCATGTGGGTGTCGTTGATAAAAAAAGCGCGGGCTTGGCGCGAGAGGTCGTCGACTAGCTGTCAGATAGATAAGTCGTATTGCAGTTTTGTATCTTTAATAATTCTGTAGTAATGTGTCTACTGTCTATGAATAAACTTTATATCTAATCTTCGTGAGTATAATTTACAACAAGAACTCTGGAAATACAATATATCTCTATTACCCATTATCTTAGAAATGTGTAATGAATTCAACTATATTATGTACTAGATTCTGCCCGCGGTTTCACCCGTGAGGTATGTCGATGAAAACTATCCTATGTCCTTCCCCGAGATGCAATCTATCTCTCTGCCAAATTTTATCGAAATCCGTTCAGTGGTTTAGGCGTGTAAAGGTAACATACAGACAGATAGACAGAGTTACTTTCGAATTTATGATATTAGTATGGATTTTCTGTTTAGTTTTAAGTCCTGGTGTTTTACTGTGGCTGTTTCGTAGTCTTGACTCATGAAGACGAATTTGGTAAGACATATGAGCGCCTTTCAAATAACTTAAGAGCGTTTACGATGTACCTACGGCATTTCATAAAAATTTTCAAGCCCTTATTTTTCGAAGTGAATGAACCGATTTTAAGAGCGTTTACGCCGTACGGCATTTCATACAAACTTTCAAGCCCTTATTTTTCGAAATTAATGAACCGATTTTAATGAAACTTCATACGCATCGGACTCCTACCGTACTGCAGCGGCCCGGCATCGGGTTATAACCAGCGGCACGGTAAACGTGCGGCAGCGGTCCGACACGAAACGTCTAAATTGAAAGAGCCCTAACTTTAAGCCCAACTCGGTGTATTCCTAATAAATGCCTTTGTTTTATCTCTCCATAGAATTTATTAACTTGTTCCTTAATTATTCTAAAACGACTAACACGTGCGCAAAAACAAATAAATTGAGTTTATCTACGTGGCTTCCTTCTTACATAACAATTGTTATGCATGCTTAGAACAGAGTGTAAAGAATAGGGGACGACGGGGGAGACGTTCGATGATACTTAGAGAACAATCTAAAATAATAGATGCAAAAATAGTGTTTTATTTAAGCTGATATTTTGGTACCTAGATCGAATCATCATCATCTTCATTTCAGCCGAACGACGTCCACTGCTGGACTGAACTGAACTTTTTAGACCTTTGTATCCTGCTTATGCGTGTGAAGTTTCATTAAAATCGGTTCATTAATTTCGAAAAATAAGTACTTGAAAGTTTGTATGAAATGCCGTACGGCGTAAACGCTCTTAATGAAATTTCATATGCATATGCAGGATACAAAGGTCTAAAGTTACTTTAGAACATTTTCGAAATGTCTTATTTAAAAAAAGACAACTGGAAATCTCTGTTTCTATGGAAAATTTAAAATCGGTCTAATTTGGCTGTAACACTATTTTTTGAAAATGTTCTTAAGTAACTTTTTAGAGCTTTCTATCCTGCTTATGCGTATGAAGTTTCATTAAAATCAGTTCATTCATTTCGAAAAACAAGGGCTTGAAAATTTGTATGACATACCGTAGGGGCGTAAACGCTCTTAATACAAATGAATCGTAGAATTTACTTCAATGCTAAGACGTCTCTTTTTAACGGAAGATCTATTTATTCCATTTTTTATTGCGACTAGGTATCATACTAGCGACTCGCTTCACTGGGATTGTACGACTTGAAAAAACATCGAGATTTGTTTAGTATGTAAGTTTAATGTTATTAAAAGACAATATAAACGCTTCAGAATAAATTCTATAAATGATGGCGAAAACAGCATCGCTTTAGCATAGTTTAGAAGAACAACGTGGTCACACAGACAAACACGAAAAGCAATTTTAATCTGTATTTATTCTAATATTAAAGCTGATTTTAGTGTGAACGCGCTAGTCTCTGGACTACCAGTCGGATTTGAAAAAATCTTTTTTCATTTGATAGCCCAATACTTGAGGAAGGCTATAGGCTATTTAACATCACGCTAGGTCCATTAGTAGCCGAGAAATAAGAAAAAAGCGAAAACGAAGAAGTTAATAGCGCGGGCAGGCGATTGAAACAAGAAATTTCACGCGGACAAAGTCGCGAACAGAAGCTCGTGTATAATATGTATATTATTCGATCTGTCTGTGTGGTGCCGGATGTCTGTGTGGTGCCGGACTTAAAGAATAGCACCACCCCATACTTCCCGTGGGTGTCGTAAAAGGCGACTAAGGTCGACCGGAGAATGGGCAGCAGCGTTCTCTGTGCATTACACCATCATACCATACTGCGATCGCCAACCCGCCTGCCAAGCGTGGCGATTATGGCAAACCCCCCCCCAAAATTGGGGGAGGCCTATGTCCAGCAGTGGACGTCGTTCGGCTGAAATGAAGATGATGATGATTCGATCTAGGTACCAAAATATCAGCTTAAATAAAACACTATTTTTGCATCTATTATTTTAGATTGTTCTCTAAGTATCATCGAACGTCTCCCCCGTCGTCCCCTATTCTTTACACTCTGTTCTAAGCATGCATAACAATTGTTATGTAAGAAGGAAGCCACGTAGATAAACTCAATTTATTTGTTTTTGCGCACGTGTGAGTCGTTTTAGAATAATTAAAAAACAAGTTAATAAATTCTATGGAGAGATAAAACAAAGGCATTTATTAGGAATACACCGAGTTGGGCTTAAAGTTAGGGCTCTTTCAATTTAGACGTTTCGTGTCGGACCGCTGCCGCACGTTTACCGTGCCGCTGGTTATAACCCGATGCCGGGCCGCTGCAGTACGGTAGGAGTCCGATATCAAACGCCTAAATTGAAAGCGTATGACTGCCGTGCGTTTGTATGCTAGTGTTAGTGTAGTGTAGTGTTTGTGATGTGTATGTTAGTGTGTAGTTTGCGACGTCGCCGCCCTGTTCAACCAGGTTTCAGACTGGCTAAAGTAGACTCATCTTTTATGGGGTACTGTTTGGAATGTTATAATAAAATACTTCCCCACATTCTTCAACTGAATGAGACAAAATTCAAGTCTTGTATAAAACGCACACTATGCAGTCAGGTGAGTCAGGCATATTATAAGTTAGGGGATTACATCGTTGATAAAAATGCCTGGCTCAATGCTGGTCCTGCTCCACAACCACAACTAATTGATTAACACTTGAAAATACTGTTGGAGCTGCTGAAGATTGTAAGATTATCTTTGCATTGTATAATTGCACAGCACAGATGTGAGTTCTATGTAAGTATGTACTATACCTTATTTACCATTTACCGGGTAATGTCTTTCATTGACTTGAATGTGCCATGGCGGCTGATGGTATGTCATGCTCACACAAATGTCTCGCTGACGGTGGCGTGTGTATTGGATCATTTAGCTTCCTTCAAAATGGTTGAGCTAAATGGTGCTGATCTATGCGTCATGTTCGTGAACAGGCGCCGTCAGTTAGGGCTGGTCATCACTCAGCTGCCTCGGCTTATTTTTAATTATTTTGTTTTTGGATTGTTGTTTTCTTACTGTTTTCTCTGGACGCTCTTAACGCGTACGTATTTTTTACATCGATCTCACATATAATTGTAAATTCAACATTAATGATGTAACTAATATTTTTGTAAAAATACAATTTAAAAGAGTGTCCATGGAGTTTCTTGCCCGTTCTTCTCCATAGTACATACCTACGCTTTGGAATGGGCAAATAGTTTCATATTAAACTGTATTAGCAAATAGTTTCTGACTGACCGACTTCTTGACAATTCAAAAGTGCCTGTAAATGGTTTAATTGAAATAAATGGTTTGAGTTTGTTGTCGAGCCTTCGCGGTACCGACGCCGCACTGTTGCCGCACCGCGCGCTCTGTATGAAAACAAACGACCGTCCGTGCGCAATACGACAAACGCACCGCTTCGGCAACGCAGCGGTCCGACACGAAACGTATAAATTGAAAGAGACCTTAGGCTGTTTCCTCATTAATTGACGCCTAAAGCCGGGCTTTGTTATAGTTCCTTTTTTTCTTCTATTATTTAATTATGGCAAGCAATGCCGATGTCGACAATTTTAAATAAAAAAATAAGTTAGTAGGACGATAAAAATCTTCGATGATACAGTTGGTCTTGTGGGGTTAGTACCTCTAGCTACCTACTGAATCAAACAAAAAATTCTTTTTTTTTGTTTCCCACTGCTGGGCAAAGGCCTCCCCCAAGTCCTTCGAGGAACTCTTTTCCCGCGCCACCTCAAATCAGCCCTCGCGGTACATTAAAAAATTACATATAATAAAGTAATTATATTTGGTAGAACACATAAACCACACAGACAGAATATTTGGGGAAACAGAGCTTTATATTATTGTGACGGATGAAAATCATCCGCGCCACAAGAAGTTCTGAAGAGGGATATGTTAAAATCGAGGGGAAAATGAATCGGAAGGGGGTTACTATATAGGCCGGCCGCTTAACTGAGACGTTACCAGAGGTAGCGGCGCGGTGCGGGAGGGGTATGGTGACGTGATGAGGGAGCTCAGTGATTCGTCAACTTGTGACAACTATCACCCCTCCCGCACCACGCAGCTACCTCAGGCAACGTCTCAGTTAAGCGTTCAGCCAACAGTTGCTATCTTCATTCATGGGGGATGCGCTAATGTCATGTCAGTGTCAGTCTCAGAAAGGTGTCAGACGCTGATAAGCTACAGCGTCCCCAGAATAACTGGACAGTTTCACAGATATGGCAGCTTAAGGGATTACAGGACCTAAACGCAAAAAAAGTTTTAGAAGCAATAAATGTATATGATCGGCTACAGTAAACAAAATATTCTTCAGGATATATGCTAAGTAGATAGTGTGTTGAAAACATAATACAACTAATTTGATACGATAGAAGGAAATCATGAAGATACCTACCTCTAAACTTTATTTTTACATTAAAAACCATACTACATATCGTCGTTTCAGCCGATAGACGTCCACTACTGGACATAGGCCTCCCCCAATTTTGGGAGGGTTTGCCATAATCGCCACGCTTGGCAGGCGGGTTGGCGATCGCAGTATGGTATGATGGTGGAATACATAGAGAACGCTGCTGCCCATTCTCCGGTACGATCCTTAGTCGCCTTTTACGACACCCACGGGAAGTAAGGGGTGGTGGTATTTTTTAAGTCCGGCACCACAAAGACGATACTACATATACATAGGTACAATCATTCTGATTTTTTGGCAGATTATTCTACAAGCAACATAATAAAGCACTAGTGTTTTAATTGTTTAGTCCAAACAATAGATTTTTGTAAATAGATAATTGCTTCATATTTTGCAATAAATTACCAGCTTTGTGTCATCGCGCTTCTCTTTCTTTTCTATGCAGTCCGATAGTGACCGCGCTTTAGATCATGTAGTCCCCTGAAATCCAGGGTATCCCGCGAAATCCAAATTTTCTTACGGTTTTCCATTAGTAGGTCAGTGTCAGGTTGTATGTTTATCAGAACATGATTTACGACAGAATTATAATCATAAGAATCAGCAATACAACTCTCTAGCTTCGAATTAGCCTTAAAGCCCGGTTTCCACCGCGAGCGGAGCGGACCTTTTAATGACTTCTTTTACCTCGCAAGAGAAAACTGCTTACATGTGTTTCCACCAACAAAGAGTTGAGCGGAAATGATTCAGCTTGCAAAAAGAGTAAAAATGAGCTCGCTCATTCTTCTGTTTCATTTCTCTTTTGCGGTGGGAATCAGACCACTAAACTCTTTCTTGGTGGAAACGCAAACCTATTTCATGAAAACGAAGTCCGCTCCGCTTAGCCATTTCCGGCTCATTACTCTTTTGCGGTGGAAACCGGGCTTTAATGTCATGATTTCATGATCCTAATGACATTTAATAGGCCAATTTAAACTTAGAGACTTGTACCACCAACAAGATAAAAAAGTTCAGCATAGGTATTCATAATACAGAACATAATGTAAGGAGTAAACATACTTCGTAGTTAAATTCAATTTGCTTGTTTATGAGCGCGTGCGGCATTTTAATCTTTATACGCGTTCCTTGTCAGCTCCACGCTTTGCGACGTTTTAGCGGCGCAGCTGCGGTTTGCCTAGAATGTGCGCCGTATTTATAATTACAGCTTCAGTCTGCAGTAATTAGATATTTTTCATACTCATTTATAGGGTAGGAAAAGTATATTTACTGATGTAAAGATTTACTCAATTACATATTAACACTAAAATATCATATTATAAACAAGTATATAATAAAAAAAAGGATAAGAAAAAGACAGGAGCTCATTGGGCATCAAAAAATTCGTCCCCATCGCTGTCAATGGCATAAGTGCCTAAATCGCTGGCAGCATTACCACGTTGGATTGTAATGCTTATTCTTTGGGCTAATAAAAATAGGCCAGCCCTCTGGTCACGTGAAGAGTCAACTATCTCGGATCAAGTCAAGTCGCAATCGGACCCCAAGGCCTTAGGGTTTCAACCCCAAAAGGCTCAAACATATAGCTCCCAATAAGGTTGTTACACTTGCGCCGTTTGAGGTTACTGATATATTAATGGTAGGTATTTTTTTCTTAGATTTTTCTTTGCAGAAATAGAAAAACTACATTTTTTTCAACATAATTATCACCTTAAATGTAACATTAACTGCGAATATAATTAAGTAACAAACTAAATTAATTATATTCTATGATAATTATTTGTATTGGCTCACCGTTGAATAATTAACGTTTAGTAAGTCAACATGGTTGTTTAAGCCGAACTGATGATGTTTGCATCCTCTATTACATACAGATCTATAGGGTTAACATGAATTAACTAGCGAAACTCCGGAGACGAAATGGGTCATCATCCTAGCCTTTTCCCAACTATGTTGGGGTCGGCTTCCATTCTAACCGGATGCAGCTGGAGCTGAATACCAGTATTTTACATGGAGCGACTGCCTATCTGACCTCCACAATCCAATTACTGAGTAATACAAATAAATAAATTCTAATTCTAATTCTAATACGATACCCCTTGATAAGACTGGTTATCAGACTTTCGGGCTTCTGACTACCCGTAACGACTGTCAAAGATCCACGAATGACAGCCGGGACCAACGGCTTAACGTGCTTTCCGAGGCACGGAGGGTATGAGGTATGTAAAGATGGTCACCCATCCACAGACCAATCGCGGCAAGCGTAGCTTAACCTGATCTATCGACCTGTGCGGCTGTTATTATTTAGCCACGGGCCCCTCCCGTCCCCCCCTCCCCCCGTTCCTCCTCGGGCTCGGAATGGGTATAGATATCTAAAATAAAAAAATGATAAGTTTTTTGTGGGGTCGTCGACCGCTGTTAGTGCATTATCTCATGCTTCAAGTAACAAAACTACCAGCGGTCGTTGACCCCTAAGAAAAAAACATCAAATCTTTTTTATTTTGTCATGTTTAGATATCGCTACTCATCACGTCTGCGGAGTACCGCTAGCTAATTTAATTTGACTCTGTATACAGTGTGTTAAGTTAAACGAAGGACATACTTTCAGGGGGTTTAGTAGGTACTCATGCAAATGAACAACTGTAGAATCAACTCTGAAAAAAACATCAGCTGTCCCATACATTTTGATCGTTTTAGTATTATGTATATTATATTATGTTTATGTATGTGTGTAGTCATAGTTTTAAATTTTTTAATACACGTATTAGTTTATTATTGTGTATGATTCATCATCATCATCATTTCAGCCGAAAGACGTCCACTGCTGGACCTAGGCCTCCCCCAATTTTGGGGGGGGTTTGCCATAATCGCCACGCTTGGCAGGTGGGTTGGCGAACGCAGTGTGGTATGATGGTGTAATGCATAGAGAACGCTGCTGCCCATTCTCCGGTTTCCCTTAGTCGCCTTTTACAACACCCACGGGAAGTATGGGGTGGTGCTATTCTTTAAGGCCGGCACCACACAGACAAATTGTGTATGATTATTTTGTGTATTTTATCTATGGGCCTTAGCTGCCTAATAATGAAATTATTATTATTATTGCAGCTAATAGTTTTTTCAAATTTCAGAGTTGGATCCATACCCACCAGTACCTACACCAGTCTTACTAAGGGGTATGGTATTTCCCAGTAACTGGGTTATAAAGGTCAGATTGGCAGTCGATCGATGTAAAATGTTAGTATTCCGCTGGATCCGGTTAGACTGGAAGGTGACCCCAACATAGTTGGGAAAGTTTAGGCAGATGATGGAGTTGCTCCCATAGCAAAAGTACTACATTTTTCTTTTCACGAGTACTACACTTTCTGAAAGTATGTCCTAGGTTTAAGGGACATTTACATGACCTAAAGTGCGGTCACTGTCGAACTGCATGGAAAAGAAAGAGAAGCGCGATGACACAACGCTGATAATTTATTGCAAAATATTAAGCAATTATCTATTTATAAAAAATCTATTGTTTGGACTAAAAAATTAAAACACTAGTGCTTTAGTATGTTGCTTGTAGAATAATCTGCCAAAAATCAGAATGATTGTATGTATAAAAGGTTAAGGCTAAGGTTTTTATTGTAAAAAGAAAGTTTTTAGAGGTACCTTCATATTTTTTTTATATCGTATCAAACTAGTTGTATTATGTTTTCAACACACTATCTACCTAGCATATATCCTGAAGAATATCATATATTTTTCTTATTTTGTTTACTGTAGTCGATCATATACTTTTAGGCATTATAAAACTTACCTACGTTTTTTGAGTTTAAGTCCTGTAGTCATGTAATGAACAGTATACGGTACGTAGGACCATTAACGTGAACGATAAATCTTGATCCATGCCTCTTACTTTTGACTTGTGACGCCGTAGACCTCAGTCACTTCAGCAGATGTGCAATAAAACCTGGTTCAGAAACGTAGATTGTAAAAATAAGATTGGGAACGTTGTCTGCTCCACAGTTCGCCGGAACACTTCGCGCTGCCTGGCTCGAAGGACCAGATGATAGCGGTTTGGTAATTTTAAAAGTAGAAAATTTGTATCTTCTTTAATTATTCAAAAGATAGATGTAAATAGTTAGAATACTCTTTATAGCAAAACAAATAAAAGCTGATGAAGGAAAGAGAGGACGGATCAGATGGATTTGAAAGTTAGGATAAAGTCAATATTTTCACACAAAAGGGAAATAAGGTCATTACTATCATAATACTTAGGATAATATATAGTAGAAGTGCGCAGTGCTGCACACCCCCACCCTATTTCTAGTTAAACAAACATCAACTTTATTTCAATTATAATTAAGTTCATTTCAGAGCGACTACCACTATTGAAAAAGGTATCAAAATGTTAGAAGTTGTATCGTAAACTGAACTTTATTGTGTAAGAGTTAAAGTAATTTTTCCATTAATTCATATTTGTTTACATTTCTGGCAAATAAATTGCGAACGCAGATTACATAGGTATCGCAGGACCAATCGCTATACATATATTTCTGGTGCACTTCCTCTCCACCACACGCACCACCACCACAATACGCGGTATTGGTTCATTACTGAAAGTAAGAAGTCCTCATAACCTAACCTCCTGTTCTGGTTTAGTGGCTACTGCTGAGCATGAGGTCCTGGGTTCGAGTTCCGGGTCGGACAAAGTGTGATTGGGATTTTCTATCTGGAATTTCTCAGTCATTTCGGAGTCTGGATTTGTGCCCGGTTTATGGCGATTTTTTAAACATAATTAACGATTTAAAAAAAAACATATAATTTGGTTTTTAGGGTTCCGTACCCAAAGGGTAAAAACGGAACCCTATTACTAAGACTTTGCTGTCTGTCCGTCTGTCCGTCTATCCGTCGGTCCGTCTGTCTTTCACCAGGCTGTATCTCAAGAACCGCGATAGCTAGACAGTTGAAATTTTCACAAATTATGTATTTCTGTTGCCGCTATAACAACAAATATTAAAAACAAAATAAATTAAATATTTAAGGGGGGCTCCCATACAACAAACGCGATTTTTTTGCCCTTTTTTGCTCGATATCAAAAATGGCAACAGGTAGGCACTTGAAATGTTCACAAAATACTCAGTTGTATTTTAACTTTAATCATAAATAATAAAATTAAAATAAAATAAATATTTAAGGGGGGCTCCCATACAAAAAACATGTTTTTTTTGGCGTTTTGCCTTGTGGTACGGAACCCTTCGTGTGCGAGTCCGACTCGCACTTGGCCAGTTTTTTATTTTTAACTGTGTTCAATTTAGTTTGTGATCTTCCTGTACGAGTCGCAATAAATACTTTTTATTTCTTTCTTTCTTTCAAATGTAATTGCTCCTCTGCCTAATCTTTTGGGGCAATATAGGCGTGCTATTATGTAATAGTTATTCATATTATACGTCATATTTATATAAAAGATAGCTCGCTAGTCCGCTAAAACCACTGCCTTGCTCCACTCCCATCCGAAACGTGAACACAATATAATAAGGGAGTGGAGCTTCAGAGAGCAAAGTTTGGAGCGGACTCAAAAGTGCTCCTAGTAATTTTTCCTGCTTGATTTAAAACGATCGCATTGTAACAGAGTTTCGGTCGTCCGTTCTTGTTCGCAATTGTGTTTTCTAGTTGCTATATGAGTTTTTTGGTCTTTTTATACTAAGGGCAATTTGAAGGACCCTGGCATAACAACATTTTTTGAAGTGAAAACTTCTTGGACATTTTTTGAGATGGGAAAAAACATTGAACTCGCGCCACTGTTACCTTAAGCGAAATCGCGCGTGTTTTGTTTAAGACGATTAAAAAAATACCCGCTTCGGATGTGTTCGGCTGTCCTCGGGTTGTACTCGGTTTTAATGTATATCCGATATGTCAGTGAGTGATGGCAAATTATTCTGTTTGTGTTTTGTTTTCACTTCTGTGCACTCCTGAAGTGCGACTGTCTTTTTTTTTGTAATCAATGTGAACTACGGAACCTATATGTCGATAATTATGTATTTAACCTTTTGACCGCCACAGTCATGTATAGATGACAAACCAGAATGTGCCCAGCATGCCACGGTTCGACTACATGACAGACTTTGATCACAAAATACAGATAGTACAGAAGTCAATCTACATACAAAGTGCGCTCGAGCAACGCACACATAGACACCGCTCACGGACACGTTATCTCAGACGGGTTGGGAGCAATGTGAGCGCGCGTGTCATCCGCTTGAGACACGCTCTGTGAAGTGCAAAAATGGAGCAACAAAAAAATGCCTATCTAAGCTCGATTTATATAACGGTTTCCTATTTTGAATCAGTAAAACGAAGTAACTTTTTTGTAAGGTAAATTCACGCCACCAACTATTACGTAAGTTGAAAACATGATTTTTTGTTTGTGTAGATATTGTGTTGTTTTAGTGTAATTTGATAGGTTTAGGTCTAAAACGGATAGTACATAATAAATTGTGTAAATAGGGTAGTCCGTTTTGAAGTTATTAGGGATTTTCGATAGTGAAAATTGACAAAAGTAAAATTTTATATGTATTTGTTCTGTAAACTTTTTGTATTGTAATACTATGTTTATTGTTTTGTTTTAATATTGTAGAATAAGCGCAATAATAAATTAAACAACTAGATACGAGTGCCACTACCACGATAGTTTTTTGTGTATAAGCCAAATTTGACAACCATAGCGCGACCGCCGAGCGTAGGTATGAAAAGTGAAGTACGAGTACATACACGTGATTGACTTCTGTACTATCTGTATTTTGTGCTTTGATGCCGAGGGCACGTTTTTGATTTATTGACGTGTGACGGTCAAAAGGTTAATCAACTTGAATAGTACGCATTCTCAGCTTCATCTAACACATTTTGTCTATGTAGCTTGTTATCTTGGAAAGCATACTAACATACGAGATGAGAATAAAATTCTTGTTTGTAATTGAAAAATTTATTTATTTAATAGCAACCAAATCGAACAACCACAACCAAACCAACCTATCCGACTACTGTCATAATTGTTGTATGTAATAACATAATCAACCTATAACGTCCCACTACTGGAACGCAGGCCTCCCTTCTGTGAAAGGGAATAGGCCGTAATCCACAGCCCAGTGCGGGTTAGGTTGATGTGACATGTCTTCGAATTTTCGGCTCTAGGACATGCTGGTTTCCTCACGATGTTTTCCTTCACCGTTTTTGAGAACAGTGGCGATGAAATACATTACACAAAGTAAAGCGCCTGTCTGGGTTTGAACTCACGACGTACATACGCCAGCATATCAAGCTACCCGAAACTGTCAAATGTTGCCAATCAACTTTGAACCTTATGCTTTAGCGATAAAGTTGAAAATTTATTGAAGAAATTTGACAGATTGTAATAGCTTGACGTGCTGGCGTCTGTACAACTTGTAAGTCGGGGCCGCTACCACTGGGCCGCTACCACTGGCTATTGCTCTTTGTGTAATTTTTGTAATTCAATCTAAATATCATCTGCCTGCCTTTTCCCAACTATGTTGGGGTCGGCTTCCAGTCTAGCCGGATGCAGCTGAATACCAGTATTTTACATGGAGCGACTGCATACCTGACCTCCACAACCCATTTACTGGGTAATACGATACCCCTTGATAAGACTGGTTGTCAGACTTTTCGGGCTTCTGACTACCCGTAACGACTGTCAAAGATCCACGAATGACGGCCGGGACCAACGGCTTAACGTGCTTTCCGAGGCACGGAAGGGTCTCGGTATGTAAAGATGGTCACCCATCCACAGACCAACCGCGGCAAGCGTAGCTAAACCTGATCGATCGACCTGTGCGGCTGTTATTATTTAGCCACGAGCCCCTCAATTATTGTAATTCAACCTAATACCTACCTAAAATCTTAAAAGCAATAGGTACAAACGCCAGCACATCAAGCTACCCGAAACTGTCAAGTTTTTCCAATTAACTTTGAACCTTATACTTTAGCGAAAATGTTGAAAATCTAGATTGTAGTAGTTTGATGTGCTGGCCTCTGTACCATTCAATATCATTTCAATAGGGTATGTCGATAAAATCCTAGCTTTAGAAACAAAACTTCGTTTGAACATAATTCAAGCATTTCCTTCTAAATTACTCGATCAAATAATAAATACATCAAAGTTTCCAAGCAGTATGGCGTGCAGGCCCTAGAAATGCATGAAATGAAACATGTATGAAAAGTATTGCACAAAGGCATCGCCTTAATGCGTGAAGCACTAGCCGGGCTGTTGCCGTATAATATTCTACTAAGACGCTACCACGAGGAAATTGTCGAGGATTTTGAAGTAAAACGGTAAAGTATAGATGTTTTAAAAGAAATTGGTCCTTCTAATATTGGTCCTTTTGGACGTATAACTGGAAATAGTTCCTCTTTTAAATCAAACCTTCTCTTTTGATGCATGAGTGGGGGTTAGTGATAGTGATAAAGAAAGAAGAGAAAGAAAAATGCGTTTATTGACATTACAGCAAAATAAATACACCTTAAAACTATAAAAACAGAAAACAAAGATTATAATGGCAAAAGGGTCTCAGCTCAACATATTAATGTCAGATGACAACATAAGGTGTCCACCTGATGCTGATTTTCAGCTGCAACCAACCAGGGCATACGCTGGAATAACAAACACATAGGGATGTGTGTGTCCGTTAAAATAAATGAAGAGAATTAATTAAATGTGATATTAGAGTAAAAACTCATACAAAATCAATTAAAATGTTGCGACATACATTTGTACACACAAATGTATGTCGCAACATTTTAATTGATTTTGTATGAGTATTTATTGTAGTTTTTCATTATTACAATACAACACACACGTGTTGTATTGTAATAATGAAAAACTACAATAAATACCTAACCCATGTATGTGCGTAACAACTACATAAAAAAAAAAATTAGAAAGTATGTAGGATACTTTAAGACAAAATCGTGTGACTGCATTGTTGATGTTGTCCTCACATATACCATTCAGTCGGATAATGATTATTTCGTAGAAGGAATAATCGGACACGATGTTTTCGCCGAGCCGTTCTAACGTCAAACGATTATACCGTATGATCAGTTCCAAAATTATTTGGTGAAATTTAAACAAACCCTTTTCAGGTTACGTTTTTACGCAATCACTCACTAAAGAGAATAAGTAACACAATCATCATCATCTTCATTTAGATGGTTTCAACCTTATATTTCACCACTTTTTCCAACACCTATTTTGTGAAAAACAAAATATCATGTTTTTTTTATAGAGATTTAAAATTAGAATTCCGGGTTTAAGTTTTCAAATAATCAAATCAAAGCACTCAATTTGTAATTGACACTAAACACTGTTATCCACGGGTACGTTTTCTGATCTATTTGTTTACTCTTTTATCCGATACTTTTGGAACAGCTAATAAAAGTAAACATTGGTGGAGCGAAGATCTCAAAAAGCTGGCTGGGACTGACTGGATGTAGAAGGTGGAGGACAGGGTGTTGTGGTGCAGCTTGGGTGAGGCCTATGTCCAGGCCTATGTATGTTGATTGACTGGTGGAGCATTTTTCGGTAAAGCATCCAGACGGATCGAAATATACATAAGTATATCCATACAGCCAGTGTCGAGAAATTTAAAAAACCGTTCCTATCATCCAGGAAAGTTGTACACTAAATACAGTGCCTATTTAATGTTAATATACACCGAACTTGGTAATTATCCTTCGGCAGTTAGTCAGGGCGACCGATGTCTTCAATTGCCTTGTCGTGCCTTTTAATCTAACTAGCGTCGCCACTAAGAATGGTTGGAGAGACAGAATGTTTAATTGTTCACGTTGTGCGAGGTACATGAACTGGAATATATTTGTAAGGTGCTTGCTTAATAGAAGTATAGTTTTTTACAAATATTCTTATGATCTGGCCAATACCCTTACCTAATTAAAAACTTACGAAATCTCACAATCTCATCTCAGCGATAACCAATGTCTGAAACTTGTCAAAAATTTAGGAAAATGGGAGGTATTTTTGACAGATTGAGACTGAGATCAGACTGTGAACGTTCTTAAAATGACGAGAATTGCCCTAGCCCTATGGGGCCATCTCCACGAGCGAGGGAATCGCGGAGGTAGTCTCGCCGTGCCATCAAATTTTCGCCGCGATGATATCGCCGTGTGGAGACACGTTCTAAGAGAGTGTATAGAAATACGTGGCACGACGATAATATCGCCGCGATTCTCTCGCTCGTGAAGACGGCCCCTAACACACACCTTTTGGGTAACACTCTATCAAACACAATCTGAGTTATTTTCAAGGATATTGGTAATCCATTGCTTCATATGTTCGAAAAAGTTGTCTGTTCAACAACGTAAAGAAACACAATGAATGTTGTTGAACTATCAAAATGAAAGCCATTCCTACTGCTAGTGTGTTACGCAATTAGCCCGTTGATTAGAGCAGTCTCCTTGTCAAGAGTATACTTTTATGCGCTGATAGAGGGGTCGCCAATCCTTTTGACAAGAGTGATGATTATTAATTAAGGATGGGATGGAATGTGTGAATATAATATGATAATATGGTTAGAAAGGGGGTAACCGAGATGACGACTAATAGAGAAGTTTGGAAGAAAAAGACATGTTGCGCAGACTACAAATAAATTGGGATAAGTGCAGGAGAATGATGAAGAGTGGTGATTATTACCCTGAGTTTGTTTCGCCATTTCTTCTCAGAGGTAGTCAGATAGAAAATGGCGCCGATTCTGTTATTCTCAAACTAAACTAAATTTAAGTTCAGGTGTCTTTTTCTTTCTATTTCATTAAGAAAAGGACAGAAGATTTAGTCCTGTCAAAATAGTCAGCGGCTGGCGTACACGACGTATTTAATAGCCAATTTTTTAATCTCGTCTAATGTTGTCTAAGGAGTATCTTAATTTGACAGGACTAAACTAATATTTATCTTCTGTCCTGCTCTTAATGAAATAGATAGAAAAAGATGCATAAACTTAAATTTAGTTTAGTTTGTGAACAACAGAACCGGCGCCAATGTCGATCTAATCTAGCTTTTATTTTATTTATTTAAATATTACATGAATGAATAATTCCGGTATCCTATTTACTGAATAAACAATCACAATTCATTTCATTATGGTTATGGCACTCACGATCTAGAAAAACAAACTCTCTCAAATGATCACCTATCTATGAGCAACATTTATACTACCGATAACCAAAGAAGATGTCATCAGTTCGATCTGAAACCATCCCCCATATATCTAGTCTAGTTTAAAAAGGTTTATAGGCGTATATCAAAGCTGGATATTTCTCTTCATTCCTCACCGCACGTTCAAACACTGTTAACACAGACCACAGTTGGTCTGCTAAGCTAACACTGAATCATATCTGTCCGCGCCTTTAAAAGCAATACGACACACACGTAAATCAGAATCACACTCTCACATTTGCAACCTCACAAATCCAGCCGGGTATGGTACGGGTAACAATTGACGCTCGATATGTTTGGCAACGTTGCACGACATTACACGATGTTGCCAGATGATTCGAAATATACAATATACGGGCTTTTTAGGGCCCATCAACTTCTGGAAACAGATTGCCATACAGGTATAATTGACAGAAATGGCGCTCTAGAAAGCCGAGTTTTTTGATGTGAGACATTTAAAGCGGATCCATAAATATAATATATTTCTATGTACGTCCCTCGACGCGGTGATCCCCCCTCTCTCTCAACACGCTGAGCCCGTATACCTATAGCGTGTTTTCTATACAAAATACTTTATATGGTTAAAAAAAAAGAACGATTTTCCATATTTAGGCCCTTTGTGCACACACGTTTTTTCTTGAAAAACGTGGAATTTTACATTATGGTGACACAATGGGCGGTCTTATCGCTAAAAGCGATATTATAAAGACAATCTTATCTATACATATAATAAATCTGTAGAAGGGTCAATTCTGTACATTGAAAATATTGAAAAAATAAATAGCGGGGGGTGTTGCTGGATCGATACCAAACCCAAATATGTGATTAAAAAAATTTTTGTCTGTCTGTCTGTCTGTCTGTCTGTCTGTCTGTCTGTATATGCAGGCATCACGTGAAAACTAACGGTTCGATTTCGATGAAACTTGGTATAATTATACCTTATTATCCTGGGCATAAAATAGGATACTTTTTATCCTGGAAAAATACGTAGAAAAAAAAATCTTATTTTTCGGTTTTATTCATAGACGTTGTTCTGTAGAACCGCGAACACACGTTGCATTACCCGTAGTGGATAATTTTCCATTTCAATTTAAGAGAATACAGTTTCCTGTAGCTTTGTGTTACGCCATGACAATAAATAAGGCTCAAGGTCAGACCCTAGGAGTTGCTGGCGTAGATCTTACCGCGAGTTGTTTTTCACACGGGCAACTTTACGTAGCTCTTTCCCGTGTGAGCAGTCCAAGAAATCTTCATGTTCATATTCCGGACGAGCTCACTAACAATGTTGTGTATGCTGAAGCTCTCAATTAACTTTCTGTCGCATTGTCACGATCACTTTTTTATTATTGCAAACTTTTCGTCACTGTCAGTAATTTACTGCTACATGCTACTTATCAAGGTCGGAATTACTATGGAAAAAATACTTACTATAGAACGCGAGCTCAACAGCAGTAGCTCAATAGAGGGATCTCCTTAATTATTATAGGCTTAGCCGTATTTGGGTCCAATACTTAGATATTTATAAGATGTCATTGTCAGAGTTACTCAAAATGGAGAAATAAACCATCCACGCGAAGACCGACATCCGCGCGGACGGAGTCGCGGGCGGAAGCTAGTACATAATATTATATAATCTCAGGACCTTTCTACCGAAATCAGGCTTTTTGTCATAACTTATCAATGCGGCAACTCTACTGGCAATCAGCCCCGTTACTACTGTTCTGGTAAATATTTTTACCATGGCATTGGCATTCTAGTTCGTGCTGATACCACGGAGAAATAGAATCACAATGATGTTATATATATTGCGCTATAACCGTTGCTAACTTACCTGGCTTAAAGCTTCTAAATCACTTTCTGTCATTGTGGCAAGCGCCTCCGTTACACTGCCACGCCAAGGTAAGTTCAAACAAAATTTAATTGGTCCTCTATTTTACAAACAACCGTTCGAATCGAAACCAATTATCGTTTTCGCGTTCGAATATCGAAAGTTCGTAGCAGGTGCGCGTAACGTCTCGGTTTGAGGAAGAGGAGGTAGCGGGCAGGTACCTTGGGAGGTACCTTTTGTACCTATGGAAGTGGGTAAATGTTGATGTGCTATGAGAAGGGGCCCGATGAGTGGTGCTGTGTTTATTTTCTTTGGGGTCCAATACGATATGACGCTACCCATATGTTTAGCGGATTTTGCTGCAAACAGGCATAGTGTCACGTCTTGCTTTTCACAAGTGTCGGCAGAATCTACCATACGTCTTTTGCTTCGTCCCATTAACATTGTCTATTTAGAATACCAGCGCTGCGGTATTTGTTTTTTTTTTCAAATATCGCTGCGTCATGCTGAGTTAGGAGTCTTTTTGGTATCGCAAAAGTTAGGAAGACATGTTCCTTTCTTTTTCACTATTTTGTTTCTTCTAATCGTAAATTTAAAAGTTTTAACGTTCTTTTTTATTGTTTTCATTTGTTTTTTTTTGTTTTCATTAATTTGTTAGATTTAATGTTCTTTTTAATATTTTTATTTCATGTGCGCGTTCCAAATAAAATACATTTCTTTCTTTCCTTGTATAGGTACTTGAATCTGTGCGCAGGTTGCGAGAACTATCCACTTGATTTATTCTTTATTATAACAACGATATGTGTGTGTGTCCTTACATCTGCCAAATTCAGCAATAACAGTCAATATTTCCTTTGAGCATTTCTTAAAGAGATTGTTGCAATGACTGAATCCTGCACAGGACTCATAAAGCGCCGTCGCTGCTGCAGAGGGTCCGGGGCAGCTCGAACAGTCTCCTGAATGTCATTGCAGGGATTGTCCAACCTTCAAGTTTTCTAACAGAGTATAAGGTTAATGTTATTTTGTTTATTTATTCTGTTAGCTTATTTTGATGAAATTTTCAATATTTCTTAAAATATAAAAATAAGTAAGTATAAAAAAAAGTTAAAAAATATAAAAAAATGCCGGTAAATTATTATTATAAAGTTGAAATGTTGTTAGTCCCCGTTATTACATACATACATAAACTCATGCCTTCTTCCCATGGGACAAAAACTACAGAACGTCACTTGCTACGGTCCTTAATAACTCCCTTTGCTTCGTTAACGTTCACCTGACCTTTTTAAAGAACATCACCAATATGAAAAAAGAAAAAAAAAAAAAAAAAAAAGATTTATTTTATTTTTTTATTGTTTTTTTATTTTAATATGGTCACTATAAATGTGCCTCTAGGGCGTCCTCTCTCATCTGCCTTGTAAATATTAACTTTGTTAGTCCCCGCTATTAGTACATAAATTATACCACATTTATAGCTGTCGGTGTCGGCATATAAATCACGATTGGCCAGGCTGGCCGAGTCATTAGTGGGCGACCGCGGTACCAAGTCGGATTGAATTGTGACCGTGTTTAGCGTCTACACTAGCCATCCACCTCCCGGCTTTAGTTAGTAGTTGTTGTTAATACTCGCCTCGAGGTGAGTGTGTGAGAGTTGTATGCTTAATAAATTTATTTTATTTTAATTGGATAGCTGGGTTGAAAATCAAAATCAAAATATTTTATTTCACATAAACCTACATGGGCCCTTGTGAAACGTCAGAAGCTACGCGCACGGTTCCAATTGGTCATTTCCTATAGAAAAGAGCCGGCAATAAATTCCACGGTTACTCTTTTAAAAATACAATGGCTTTTACAATGTTTTCAAATTAAAGTTGGTTATGTCTAAGTAGGTACCTACGTAGTAAGATCATTGCAGTATTGTGTCTCCTTCTCCCTTAATTCATCCATAGGTTGTCTTAAAAATGTTGCTTTTATAGATAAGGCCGCCCATTGTGTAACCGCTTGTAAAATTTCTACATTTATAGCTGTAATTTTTATGGTGTACAGTCAACAAAAGAGATAAATATGCAGGTTCGTCGATCGTCGTCGGATATAGTTGAAGTTTAGTAAGAAGACAACATCCATCGGTTTCTTATTAAACTTCGACTATATCCAACGACGCTGGTTACTCATCTCCTTTGGTGACTGTACCTGTGACATATTATGCTGAAGTATTTATCTCCATTGAAAGACTGGCTTGTATAATAAATAATATAATAATATATAATATAATATATTCGACAACTATCACACAACGCCGTCTAGTCCCAAGCTAAGCAGAGCTTGTGTTATGGGTACTAGACAACTGATAAACATACTAATATATTTAATATATTTTATTTTTATAATGAATCCACCACGCGGGCCCAGTGCGGGTTGGACATGCCGGTTTCCTGAATATGTTTTCCTTCACCATTTTGAGAGCAGTAGTAGTAAGTCCTGCCTGGGTTCGAACTCACAATCTTCAACTCGTAAGTCGGGGCCGATACCACTAAGCCACCACTGCCAGTGCCGACATAGTAAAAAGTAGGTATTTTATTCTATTATATTGCAAAACAAACAGAGAAGAACGCTCACTTCGCGTTAACAATTCAAGTACCAACCGGTCGATTCTGTAAAAATCTCACCGTGAAAACTTAGGTGAAGTGAGTTTATTTTTGCCAGGAATTGACACTATTGACAGACCACTCCACGCTCACTTCACCTAAGTTTTCACGGTGAGATTTTTACAGGATAGCACCGCAGTAACTAATGCTATTCTGTAAAAATTTCACCGTAAAAAAAACACACTAGTCATATGTATTCATTTTGTTTTTATCTGACACATATTAATTTAATTTATTTATCTATCTAAGCATGCACACTTCACGTTGCAGAGAGGGGCCCGTGGCTAAATAATAACAGCCGCAGATCGATCGATCAGGTTAAGCCACGGTGTCGCGGTTGTTCTGTGGAAGGGTGACCATCTTTACATACCGTGACACCTCCGTGCTCGGAAAGCACGTTAAGCCGTTGGTCCCGGCTGTCATTCGTGGATCTTTGACAGTCGTTACGGGTAGTCAGAAGCCCGAAAGTCTGACAACCAGTCTTACCAATGGGTATCTTATTACCCAGTAACTGGGTTGTGGAGGTCAGATAGGCTTTCATCCGAATTGACAGAATCTTATCAGTAGTATAATTATGTCAATCCAATACATGTTTTTACTTTAGAATCAACAACATCACTTTGTCCTACCCTTAGGTCATTATGTTTTACATCGAATCAAAACTAAACGGTGTTCATTTGTGTCTTGTTTAAGTGAGGACACGACTATACCAGAACAGCGAACAGAGAAATATAGCTCAGGAGAATGGTATCACAGCTGACTGCCCTGACTGCATTAGACGAACGATTTGTCCTGCTACCGTGAAAGGCTATTTTAGCTTACCAAAATAAATCAACCTTATCCTGTCCAAAACAGACTCAGCCATACTTTAAAACAGGAAAGGGAGGTTCAAGACAGAGACAGCATGATTGCACGTCGTTGACAATACAAACTCAATAACTCAATGGTGTCCAGCTAAGCCGCTTACTGAATGGACCGGGATCTTTAGCGCGCAGTGCACAGTGGGACAAAACGGTGCAGTTCCATTCGTAGCCGTTTTTAGGGTTCCGTACCCAAAGGGTAAAAACGGGACCCTATTACTAAGACTTCGCTGTCTGTCTGTCCGTCCGTCTGTCTGTCACCAGGCTGTATCTAAAGAACCGTGATAGCTAGACAGTTGAATTTTTGACAAATTATGTATTTCTGTTGTTTCTGTGACCCCTTCGTGCCTCGGAAAGCACGTTAAGCCGTTGGTCCCGGCTGTCATTCGTGGATCTTTGACAGTCGTTACGGGTACTCAGAAGCCCGAAAGTCTCACAACCAGTCTTACCAAGGGGTATCGTATTACCCACTAACTGGGTTGTGGAGGACAGATAAGCAGTCGCTCCATGTAAAACACTGGTATTCAGCTGCATCCGGTTAGATTGGAAGCCGACCCCAACATAGTTGGGAAAAGGCTAGGCAGATGATGATGTATTTCTGTTGCCGGTATAACAACAAATACTAAAAACAGAATAAAATAAATATTTAAGGGGGGCTCACCCGCGCGTACACCCGCGATAGCAATAATCTACCTTATTTAACGCCGCTCGATCGTATAGTAACTTCCAGTGGCGAAGGTTCCATACAACTCTAATCCTACCGGCTTCCCTTTGAAAAAATGGCACAGTCAGTATTCTATAGACAAATAATATAATCATATTAAAGATATCTACTCCGGCTTACCTCTTACAAAAATTGACCCTTCGCTACTGGTAACTTCTCCTGTCATTTCTACACCAAGTTACAACCTAATAAAACCTAATCAACACCCTAAACCATTGATTAAATCGGTATCTGATATATCTACAAGTTTCCTCAACAAAGTTCTCCAGTATTGGGTCAATGTACCGACACATTTGCTCTAACTACGTCAAATTACGGGCAAAGGGTTCCGTTGCGCGCTTCGATCTAATTGCGACTTCGTGACTGCTCCTACCCTCTTCCATTAGCACCTTGCACTACGGAACCCTGTTATGGAATAATATTTCGATGTTCGCAGTATCCATCGACGCTTTCGATCCGAACGTCAGTGTTACACACGATAGTTAGCAAGCAATGGATTAGACATGAGTTATACAGATAAAATTCTCATCGTATCTTGATAACATCACGTTGGAATCGTTAAAAGTCTAGACACAGGGCTATTCAATTTCTTATTTACGTTGATTTCTATATAAATGGCATTTAAAATGTTGTGACTTATTCGTTCAAATTTAATAAGTATCATGTTCAGATCACTTGAATTTGAGCCGATATCTAATTTTTATCCGACTGCGCCAGAAGGAGGGTTATTTTTTTCGAGTGTAGGTGTGTTTCTGAGTATTTTTTTATTAAGTTTCTCGTTCAGTTTTATTATTTAGTTTTTTAAAGTGGTTTGGGACTATAAAATGGAATATTGGTCTTTGAAATAGAACCAATAAACAAAACAACTTCTACGGCGGCCTAAAGTCTATTCAAATGTATGTTTCAAATTGATGTTATTTCAATTTAAACAAATATCAACTTTATTCTAATGGAAATTAAGTTGATTTCAGAGTGACTAGCACTTTTGAAAAAGTTATAAACATGTTTGAAGTTGTAGTGTAAACTGCACTTTATTGTATAGGAGTTAAAGTTATTTTTCAATACACTCATATTTGTTTATATTTTTGGCAAATAAGCCGCGAATGCAGATTATTAAGTAAGATAGAATTATCTTACTTAATAATCTGCATTCGCGGCTTAATTGATAGTAGCAGGAATAAAAGTAAAGTTTACCCACGTAAAATTTTCTTTCCGTGTAATTTATTACTTGAAGCTTCAAATCCTAAGAGTTACCAATGGTCACCTCAGCTTTACAAAACCAACCTTCGAAAATCCTTGGAAATCCAAAAACAAGGTAACTTGCCACCGAGTTAGTGATTGAGGGGATTAACAAGATGAACAGTCCTGTAACCAAGGCTAATGTCCCAATGGATTCGGACTTTGGACCCGTGAAAATATTGTGTCAGCTCACTTAGCACCTTGAGGATATATTTGGGGAACTTAAGGGACCGGTCGTTCTAATAATTTATTATTATTTTGCTGATATGTGGTTTTTTAGCATTTTTTGTAGATATAATTAACGACTACCGTCAAACGGGGTGAATAGGGATGCAGGGGTGAATCGGGACGAAACTTTAAAAGCGATTTTAACATTGAAATAATACAGTTTGTTGCCAAAAAGGAGCCTAATGTGTTTATTGTATTACTAGCTGCTCCCCGCGGTTTCACCCGCGTAAATGTCGATGCCGTGGGAACATCGGGATAAAAAGTAGCCTATATGTTAATCCAGGTTGTCAGCTACCTCCATACCAAATTTTATCCAAATTGGTCCAGCCGTTTGAGCGTGAAGAAGTAACAAACATACACACACACACACTCACACACAGACTCACAAACTTTCGCCTTTATAATATTAGTGTGATGTGATAATTAACGATTAAGTGTCCTTTTCGGCAACAAACTGTATTATTTCAACGCTAAAATCCATTTTAAAGTTTTGTCCCAATTCACCCCTGCATCCCTATTCACCCCGGTTGTTGTTAATTGTTTTTTTTTTAGTAAGATCTAACATTATTTGATATATTTACATTATAATAGCATTAAATGCGTCTGTGTGGTGCCGGACTTAAAGAATAGCACCACCCCATACTTCCCGTGGGTGTCGTAAAAGGCCACTAAGGGTCTAACCGGAGAATGGGCAGCAGCGTTCTCTATGCATTCCACCATCATACCATACTGCGATCGCCAACCCGCCTGCCAAGCGTGGCGATTATGGCAAACCCTCCCCCTTTTGGGAGAGGCCTATGTCCAGCAGCGGACGTCTTTCGGCTGAAATGATGATGATGATGAGCATTAAATGTGTGTGATCGCGTGATTTAGATGATGTATTGACTCATCTGTCATTCACTCGGACACTTCACTCCGACGTTCGTTCGTTCACTTGAAAGCATTGCAGACGCGAATAAGGTATAGTCGAATAGGTTGATAGTGTAAAACCAAAGTGAATAAAAGGCATTGTGCTGAAGAACTGTGTTCTCATTTCTTGACCTCAAATAAACAGTTTGCTGCATTCGTTTGTCACGTCTAATAAGGATACCTCTGTAGAGGCAGTGCCTAATGACTGCCCGCGTTTGTACTATGACCAAATATGTTGCAGTCATTTTCAGTAACTGTTTTCGAATTATCATCATCTGCCTAGCCTTTTCCCAATCATGTTGGGTCTAACCGGATGCAGCTGAATACCAGTATTTTATATACTGCCTATCTGACTTCCACAACCCAATTACTGCGTAATACGATTCCCCTTGATAAGACTGGTTGTCAGACTTTCGGGCTTCGGACTACCCGTAACGACTGTCAAAGATCCACTAATCACAGCCGGGACCAACGTCTTATCGTGCTTTCCGAGGCACGGAGGGGTCACGGTACGTAAAGATGCTCACCCATCCACAGACCAACCGCGGCAAGCGTAGCTTAATCTGATCTATCGACCTGTGCGGCTGTTATTATTTAGCCCCGGGCCCCTGTTTTCGAATATAAAAACCTAAATCCACCTAGACGAAGTTTCACATAGAGCTTATTAAAAGCAATCTACTAGGGGTAAAAATATGTTAAAACCCGACATTACAAATTACATTTCTCATTTTTCTGTACATCAACTTTAAACAGCCGAGATTTAGACGACACTTCCACAATTACATTCAGCCAAGTTTAAAACAGTCTCTCATAGCCGGGAGCAACTAATGTAACTTTCTTCGTACAAAGTTGAAACAGAAAAAGTGTCCGCCTGCCAGGATGAAAGGCATAAAGCTATACATTGTAAGGGCTTTACCACACCGGCGTTTGTCGGATCAATCGATTTTATACAGACAACTTTCCATGTTGACGCACGAATACAACATAACGTAAGGAACCTTTATAATGCGCAAAACAAAAGAGTGGAACTCTTTACCTGCGTCTGTGTTTCCGAGCGCATACAACCCGAATCTCTTCAAAGTAAGAGTGAACAGGCTTCTTCTGCGTAAGCTCACTCCATCGTCGACTTTGTCTCTGTCACCTCTGACCTAGACTAGATTCAAGAGCAAACCCATTTCAAATTAAAAAAAAGGAACAAATCTTTGAGACTTTCCCTTGGTTGTAACCAAGGGAAAGTTGGAAGGTGAGTTATATATTAGCGTAGCGCGTCCTGAATTCAATCTGCATGCCTAGCCTTTTGCCAACTATGGTGGGGTCGACTTCTAGTCTGAGCGGATGCAGCTGAATACCAGTATTTTTTAAGGAGCGACTGTCTATCTGACCTCCTCAATCCAGTTAGGTACTGTGTAACTCGATACCCCTTGGTAAGACTGGTTGTCAGACTTTTGGGCTTATATCGACGACTTACGACTTACGACTGACAGCCGGGACCATCGGCTTAACGTGCTTTCATCAGCCCCTCACGTCCAATGCGATTAATTGTATTTGTTAGAACCATATTGACACGGCGCTAACATCTTTCATTTTGCCATGGTAGATTTTGAATGTAGATTTTTAGTACGGAATTTAGTAGTCACCAAAGTTATTAATGACTAGCTTTCTGATGTAATCTGAAGGCCAATTTCTCGTAATTAAAAACGTTTAAAATCTAGTCGCAATCTTATCTCAGCGACAATCAATGTCAAAAAGTTGTCAAAAATTAAGAGAAATCAGAGGTATTTTTGACAGATTGAGACTGAGATCAGGAGGCCTAAAAAAGCCACTTTGGCAGAATCATAAAAGGATGTCATTATGGATCATAATGTACAGTTAACTGTTAAGTTAATACTCGACTTGGCGGGGGCACTACCGTGCCCCCAGATCGTATTAAATCCCATTGGTGAAGGATTTTTCAGTTTTTTTTTTGTCTGTGCTAAAATACCAATCAATCTAATCCAAATCCAATCCCAAACTCTTTAATTATACCTACGCAGTGCAGCGAAAAAAAGAAAAACACGGACTGTCTTCGCCATATTATGATTCATAATGTTATCCATTTATGATTCTGCCAAAGTGGCCTTTTTAGGCCCCCAGAATGTGAACGTTCTTAAAATTACGAGAATTGAAATCATGTGGTCTAGCCAAGCGTTTCCATAATTACAGAGATGCGTAGGTCCGATAAACCGCGCCAGTCTGATACGAACTTAAACTCCACCCTCCTCGGAAGCCGACGCTCCCCGACAAATTCACTTTTCCTGTCGACGAACGGAAACGAATCCAGAGCACCTTTATACCGTAATAATATTGTATTAAAGAGCCCTTAAGGACAGAAATCTTTTGTAGAATTTCCGCTTCGAGTGCCTGGCGATGATTTTTCTATAATACACGTTTTTCTTCTTCACTAGTCTGTGGTATGTGTCTATGGTGCGGTGTATTAAAGTAACCTCTTTGAGTGGATGTAAATTATAAGAGCTTTCGGCGCACTTTGTCAGCTCCAGTAACCCGAGCAGTATCTTGCTGACTAAAACTGAAAGAATCGATGCATGTTCGTAGTATGATTATTAAAATGATTTTACATTTTGTAACAATTGTACCTAATATAACCTAATATAATAACAACTGTTTCTATTTCAGTTAATGTGGGTTAGTTTAGACTGCTCTAGCTGGAAATACAGAGGGTGTAGTTACCCAACTAAGTATGTTGTAAAGAGTAAACTTTATTATTGGCAACAGATGTGAGCTAAGGTAGGGGTGGCTTAGGCTTATAGTATCGAGCAGGGGGTCGATAACTCGATACCTATGGGTTTAAGATACTACATGATCTATATAATATTATATAAGAAAGTCATGTTAGTTACACTATTTATAACTCAAGAACGGCTTTGGAACCGAATTTGAACTGATTTGGCTGAAAATTGGTGGGGAGGTAGCTTAGAACAAGGAGACGGACATAGGATACTTTTTTATTTTTTATTAATACTTTTATTTACTTATACGAGTAGGGTAGGAGTAGTGTAGGAGTAGGGCAGGAGTAGGGTAGGGGTGGGGTAGGGTAAGGGGTAGGACACCACGCGAACGAAGTAGTGCCGGGCAGCTAAAATAATTTATATGGCAAAACAACGTTTTCCGGGTCGGCTAGTATATAATAAAATACCCACATGTATAAAAAGTTACACTCATTCAATGCATTAAAAACACAATCAGCCGAATATTTAATCAGATCACAAATGACACCCTTCCTAAAAACTAAATGCATTGGATGGGTGTATCATAATTGCTACAGTGATGTCTGAGAGGAAGGTTATATATTTTGTAATTTAAGCATTGATTTTTTTTGGTTTGTAATTGGTTGACTGAATTATAAATAACGCAATCGGATCGCTTAACTTGCGTTTAATTTTGACACGCTCGTCGATTATTGCGTTCCGGTGTTAAACACGCAGAAAATACATAACAATAGGTAACTAAAGTCCCCACAAAGAGTCCACAATGCCATCCAACTATAACGTCAATTCGCCATAGAGACGGTATAAAAATTCATAGGAACGGTAAAGTGAAGGCATAGGTACTTGAACAAATTCATTTTTCTTGTTATGCTCGCGCCTCGAGCGAGTGGCCCGGTAATCGAATCTCGTGCCTTGGTTCGCCGTAGACTATTCCACGCTTTTCTTATCAGCTATAGCTGGTATTTTTAAGAGATATCGTCAATGGAAGGAGTCTCAGTTTGTTTAGAGATTTTGTCATTTCTAGGGGAATGTTTCTGGAGATTTTTGTGATTGTCATTGTTGACGCTCGAGTTTTGTGTGTTGTTGTGGAGCGGGTTCGCTGGCGGGATGTCAACTGGAGAGCGCTCGGTGGTAGCAGGAAGAGTAAATAACAACGCCAATTTCTTCAGAGTATTTCTTCCGTTTATTTTCTTCTTGATGTTACTGCTTACACTGCTGGACTGAGAGTGCCTGACCACTAACCGGGCGATCCTGTGGATGCCTCAATAAATTAAGGCCTCCAGCCAGGGCATAAATAAACTTAAAAACTAAGCGACTACACGCTAAGGGCACCCCCTGTGGGGTACGGACCTCGGCTTAGGGCGTCGCTGGGAGAGGGCAGCAAGAGGGACAGGCTGGATCAGGTTATTATTATTTAACGAATGATGAGACCGGCTTTTCCTAGCAGACTGCTCTGAGAAGAAAAGCCGAAACAAACTCAGAGGTCACAGTCGGGAATTTAAATCTACAGGCTCAGCTGCGGCGCGGGCTGGCACTACATCGAGCAAGGGTCGGGGCGGACATGGTACGGGGTGTCGCGACGGGCCTCGACGGCGAGGGCGGAATGACGGACGACGGGTTATGTGTCTTCTCAGTGTGCTTGTGCTCTTTCTACTTTCCTGACGGAGGGTAGTGGCGTCATCGGGGACGGTGAGGGTATGCCTTGGTCGGCGAATCGTACTTATACGGGAGGGAGTGTATCGGGAGGCCGCCGCAATCAGGGGATTGGGATGCTTAATGGCAGTATCAAAGAAGCGCTTTGAGAGGCGTTTCATGAACTGCTGGACGGTGGGAAGTTTGAGATCTACGTGAAGGTTCACGTTTCGGACATAGAAGGGGGCGCCCGTGATCTTTCTGAGGAAACGGTTTTGTAGGGTCTGCATTCTATGCAGGTGATGAGGCTTAGCGTGTGCGAAGACTACGCAAGCGTACGTCATGATGGGACGGATGACTGCGGTGTAGAGGCGCAATTTGCACTTGAGTGACAATTTGCTGCGGGAGGTCAGTAGGGAGTGGAGCCTGCCGAGAGCGAAGGCGGCGCGCGAACGCGCCGTCCTTATGTGCACTCCGAAACTAAGTCGGTCATCAAGAATGACCCCTAAGTATTTGGCTTGCTTGTCCCAAGGGATCGGCTTGCCATTGTCACGGTTTACTTATCTACCTAATTTATAAATATTTTATCTACATCCACCACTGTACATGAAGTTTAAATAAAATAATAAATAACGAACAAACAGACGGAGCAACTTCTTACGGCGCGCGGTTTTATATATATTTTATTAATCCCTACCTCTCGTCTCCATCAAGCGCGAGCGCATTCATTCCGCGCCGACCGCCGCCAGTGGCACTCGATCGGCTATCGAGGGACCACGCGTACTATTTTCTAAGCAGTACCTACCTTATCCTTGTATTCTCGTACTCGAAATAACTTTATTCTACTAACTAAACAAAACCTCAGAAAACTTTTAAGTACAAATTACAAATGTACCTTGATAATAAAGCAATTAATAAGTGACTAGTGTTCTCCCCGTACTGGGTAAGTTGTACAATTCAAATCACTTTCTATTTCAATAAGCTTGTTAAAAATGTGTACCCGCTACTGCTTTACGCGCTTTGTATTAGAAGGCACTTGTTTAAAGGTTGTTACTTTCCTTGTATGCTTTCTTTGTCTGGACCGTTTATAACGGCTAATTTTGAATGCTATATATTATTATGATACCTACATCTATAAAAATAAGTGAGAATGATGTACACTATCGCTAACACCAATTCCTTTGGCCTACATCTTACCTTCTTTCTATCATTGCCTAGGTACTTCCTTAGTACCTAATTAGTCGCTCAGTCAGTATTCCCATCTCATTGCCTACTGTACCTAGACTTGCCTTCTAGCAAATGCCAATCTCTCTCTGTTAGGTGAGGGCATGCAAGCGAGGCTTAACGCTGTAAGGTGCTAATGCCATTTTGGAACGGGGTTCCAGGAATTCCTGCACGGCGGCAGATCAGTATAGCTGCCTACTCGGACTGCGTGGCTGCCTAATTGGAAGGCACCCTGCACCGAGGACTACGAAACTCGAAGCCATCACCGGCGCCGCCGACGGACACCAAGCAGGAGAGTGCGGTATCGACGGCCTTCTACGTAGGCCGACCTTTGACCGGGTCTCTTACCCCCCTTCTACCCTCGTTTTTTAAAATCTAAACTTTTTGTTAATATACGTTACCTTTTGTGTTAATTTATCGTTTTACTTCAAAAATCGAACTCCTAAAGTAAAAAGTAACGTGACACCATACATAGTGATCGGGCTGGGGAGGGGGGGGGGAGGAGAATTCGCGGTTTGCTGAAGAGAACCGCCTGACTCTTATCGGGGTTGACCTCGATTCTCCATTTCCGGAACCAATCGCCTAAGGCTTTTGCGGATTTTTGGAGAGTGCGAGCGATAGAGACCTGACTGTGACCCGTATAGTAAATAGCGGTGTCGTCGGCGAAAAGAGCCAACTGAGCCGATTTACTTTTGGGAATGTCACTGGTGAACAGGGTGAATATGAGGGGGGATAGAACGCCACCCTGGGGGACTCCGGCACGGACCGGGTGGGGGGGAGAGAGTGCGCCGTCTATGCGATAGCGGAAGGTACGATCCGACAGATAGTCTCGTAAGATGAGCACGAGACGGTCTGGCACACCTAGCTGGTAGAGCTTATATAATAAGCCATTATGCCAGACCTTGTCGAATGCTTTCGCAATGTCGAAGAATAGAGCACCTGTTGGCGCACCGCGCTGGAAGCCAGCGCTAATGTGCTCAACGATGCGGTGGACCTGAAGTGCCTGACCACCGAAAATGACCCCTTTTTATAGGTGAATTCGTAAGGCTCTGACCAATCAGGGCCCTTCAGTTTTGCACACGGCACTAAAGCCACGCCCCCTGACCAATCAGAGCGCAGGTGCTCTTTTGTATGGGAAACTTAAATTATGCCTTTTTTCGGTGGTAGGACACTCTTTACAATACTTTCTTATTTTCTAACCTTAGAACTAATAAATCTTTATTATTTACACAAAAATCAGTCTTAAAATCCTTAATTAACACCTTAAAATATTGAAATAACTGAAACGGTTCTCCTCACGGTAAAGTTCTCCAGTACTTAAGCTTACGTATGCAACATGATACTAGTGGCGCCTCTAGTGGCCGGAATGTACGACACTTTAACATAGAAACTTACATACAATATCACGATGGAAGACAAGTTAATATTAAACTAATTAGTAGAGAAATATTAAAAATAACAAATTACGTATCGTCGCTAACATTCTCCCCCACGGTGCGCAGCACTGCCTTCTCTGGAAGCGACGATGCGGCAGGAACCAGCACGATGACTCGTCGAGTTGGGCGGCGAAGTATCCCTCCCGATGTCCGCACGTCCAGTACTCTGGTTCTGCCGTCCGGTCCAGGATATGTCTTGATAACTTCTCCGCGAGGCCATGAATTTCTTGGTAACGTAGCGTCTACTATTAGGACGATATCGCCTTCTCTTGGGTCTTTGGTTTCTTTGCCTTCCAGTTTTCTCGGCATTAAGAGTGGTAGGTACTCTTTGATCCACCTTTTCCAGAAGTGGTCTGCGAGTCTTTGGGTGGTTCTCCAATTTGCCTTCCCGATTAGTTCTGTGTCGTCGAAATCTCCCGGCGCCATTGCTCCGCACGATCTCCCCAGTAGGAAATGGTTCGGTGTCAGACTCTCTTCATCTTCTGGATCCGTGCTGACCGGGGTGAGAGGTCTGGAATTGACGATGTGTTCGACCTCGGTCATAAGTGTATGAAGCACTTCTTCGGGTGGGCTTCTTTCGTTAAGAACCACTGCCAACGCTGCCTTGACTGTGCGCACGAGTCTCTCCCAGGCGCCTCCCATATTCGGAGTTCCTGGGGGAATAAATTTCCACTCGATGCCCTTCTCTTGTGCGGCTTCTTCTAGCTCCCTTTTGGCCCCAATAAAGTTTGTCCCGTTATCGCTGCATATGGTTTTTGGGGTTCCTCTTCTGGCTGCCATTCGTCGAAGTGCCATAATCATCGAGCTAGTGCTAAGAGAGGGCACTAACTCTAGATGTACGGCTCGGGTGGTGAGGCAGGTAAACAATGCCCCCCAGCGCTTCTCTGCTCTTCTCCCGACAGTGACTTGCATCGGCCCGAAGTAGTCTACGGCCGTGCATGAGAACGGGAACTGATGATGCTGTAGTCTCTCGCTCGGTAGGTCTCCCGTCGGAGGTATCACTGGTAAGCTCTTCTTTGTCTTGCACCATTGACAGCTGTGTGCGACTGCCTTCAGAGTCGCTCTTAAGCCCAGGATCCAGTACTTCTGCCGGATCTCGTTCATTACAGTAGCCGTGTTTCCGTGAAGGAACTTCTTGTGGTAATGTTGTATGAGGAGGCGTGTTATTCTCTGCTTCCCGTCTAGGATGATGGGGTTCATCTTCCTTTCGCTCTTGTCGCGGAACTTCATTGTTCTGCTTCTTAGTTTGATAATTCCATCGTCCCCCATATAAACGTCGATCTTCTTGAGCCGACTTGCGCTTTCCAAGGGTTTTTCCGACTTTAAATTCTTTATTTCCGACGGGAAACTGTCGTTTTGGCTCATCTTCATTAATAACTCTTCGGCCTTCTTTAAGTGTTCTTCTTCCAAGGGTAGGTACTGCCGCTTGTGTTTGTTTCTGTTGGCTGATTGACTTGAGGTTCGTGTGTCTTTCTTCTGGGTTTTTCTCTGAGGTTTCCAGGACTCGTCCCTCCGACGCGTGGCGGTGGTGGTTGCTTTGCGGGCCTTCAGTAAATGGTACGTGAAAGCGACCACTCTGGCTGTAGTGCGCAGTAGTCGTTCCCAGCTTGAGAATCTCTCTGGATCCAGAAGGGCGTCCTCCGCAGCTTTTATCGCCATCACCTTTTGCTTGTTCTTCTCTTCTGGCATAATACCTTCTGGCTTGAAGTCGTGAAATGGCCACTCTTCTTCTGGTCGACGGAGAAATGATGGACCTTTGAACCACCTGGCGTGGTGGTCGAATTCGATTGGGGTTCCCCTCGTGGCGTCGTCTGCTGGATTTTCTTTGGTTGGTACCCATCTCCAGTCTCCTGGCTTGGACTTCTCTTCGATTTCTGCTAGCCGGTTGGCCACGAAAGTTTTGAATTTCCGTGGTTCCGCCTTTATCCACTGCAGTACTGTGCTAGAGTCGGTCCAGTAAATCTTCTTCGATATTTCGAGCTCCGACTCTTCTTCGACTGTGGCGGCTAGCCGGCTGCCAAGTAATGCCGCTTGCAGCTCCAGTCTCGGAATTGATACTGGTTTTGTTGGAGTCACTCTCGCTTTGCCTGCGATCATGGAGATATGGACGTTTCCTTGGGGCTCGACTGTTCTCCAGTAGACTACCGCTGCGTAGGCTTCTTCACTTGCGTCGGTGAACGTGTGCAGCTGTCCTTTTCTGCCGCGGGGTGACACGCACCTCGGAATCTTCAATCTTTCTAGCGCCGATACTTCTTCTAAGTAGCTCGTCCAAGCTTCTTTTTGTGGCTCGTTGATTTCTTCGTCCCAGTCTATTTTCGTTCGCCAAATGTCTTGAATTAGCTTCTTTCCTTGTATTAAGACTGGTGTTGCAAAACCCATTGGATCAAAGGTAGACATCACTGCGCTCGTGACCTCCCTCTTCGTTGGAGTTCTTCTACCGTCTTGAAGGTCTTTTGATGTGTTGCGCAGCCCGATATTGAAGGCCAGTGTATCTTCTTTTACCAGCCATCTCAGCCCTAGAGTCTTCTCTTCTTTCGTTAGTTGTAGGGAATCTTCTTTATTTGTGTCTTCTACTTCTGATAGTACCCCTGAATCGTTACTGGCCCAACCCTTCAGATGAAAGTTCGCTCTTGCGTGAATTTCTTTGACTTCTTTTGATATCTTCTTTGCTTCGGCTGTAGACGCGAAGCTTTGTAGATAGTCGTCCATGTAATGGTTCCTGTTTATTGCTTTCACCGCTTCGGGATGAGTCTTCTTGAATTCTTCTGCGTTCTTGTTCATTACATATATCGCCGTTGCTGGTGATGACGCTGCACCGAAGATGATTGACGACATTCTATACTCTTCGGGCTTGCCTGTTCTTCGGCTTCCGCGCCACAGGAACCTGAGACTGTCTCGGTCATCTTCTCTGACCTTAATTCGAAGAAACATATCTTGGATGTCAGCCATGACAGCCACAGGTCCTTCTCTGAAGCGTAGCAGCACGCCGAATAGTGATTGCAGAAGGTCAGGGCCCGAGAGTAAGGCGTCGTTGAGGCTCTTCCCTTCGAACTTGGCGGCTGCGTCGAACACTATTCTCAGCTTTTTCTTAATGGGATGCACGACGGCGAAGTGGGGTAAGTAGAATATTCTCCCTTTGTTTGAAATAGCTGGAGCCTTCTCTGCATATCCCTTTTCGATTAGACTCTGGATCTGCTTCTCGTAGTGCTCTTTAGCTTCCTGGTCTTGATCTAATTTCTTTTCGATGTTGACGAGGCGTCGGATTGCTTGATTGTAGTTGTTGGGTAGGGTTTCGACTTCTTTCTTCCACAAGAGTCCTGTTTCATATTGACCGCTTGACAGTTTCTTCGTAGTTTTCTCGAGGGTTTCTAGCGCTCTCCTATCGCTGTCGTTGGTTGGTGACCGATTCTGAATCCCAAGAGATTCCAACTGGAAGTGTTCTCGGACGATTTCTTCTATGCTTTCTTCGTCAGTGGTCGATCTGCCATAGTGAGTGAAGTTTACTAAGGCAGTCGCCCCTGTTTCGCATCCGTGTAGCACCCATCCTAGGCTGGTGAGTGAGGCTACGGGATCGGATGGTCTTCCTTTCTTCAGCCTTCTTGTTACTATCAGCCCCCAGTTGTCTTGGCCTATCAGCAGCTTGGGCCGTTCGGTGACGTAGAGGAGTTGATCTTCAATTGCCCTTAGATGTTGACAATTCTGCACGGTGTCCTTGTTTATGCATTGTTCAGACAGCTTTAGGTCGTCGATGGTTCTTGCAGAGATGGTTCTTTTTTCTCTTCTATGAGCCCCCTTTATTTTGAACTCGATCTTCTGTGAACTATCTTTTCTTAATACCTTCCCGCCGACTGTTTCGATTGTGAGTTTTTCTTGTTTCCCTTCAACTCCGATCTTCTCAGCAACAGACGCGTCTAAGAGTGTGACGGTTGACCCTTCATCCAACAATGCTAGTACGCGAACTTGGCCTTTTGGACCATAGAGGTCCACCGGGATAATCTTCAGGTATGCTTTCTCTTCTCCTTTTGCGTTATGGATTGAGGCAACCTTCTCTTCTGATGATCTTCCCTGGTCTTCTTTGTTCGCTTCTTTTCCTACTGGTACTGGCGGCTTGTCGGAATGCAGGATGGTATGGTGCCATCTCTTACACTGTTTGCAGACTGGGGCTTTACAGTTGATTCTTGAGTGCTTGAATTTAAGACATTTGAAGCATATCTTCGCCTTCTTGATCATGTCCCATTTTTCATCTATGTTGGCTTCTTTAAACTTCTTGCATTCTATTGCGAAATGCTCTTCTTCACAAAATGGACATGACTTCTTGTATTTTTCTTGTGACTTTTCTTGTGACGCTTCTTGTACCGAGTGTATGGGTCTTCTTATCGCTTTCCTTTGCTCCGAGGACACTTCAGGTGGAGCAAAGTCCCCGCACATGTCGGCTTCTGTTTCTAAGAAAGCTTCGACGAGTAGCAGTTCTTGTATGTCTTCGTCTCTTCTGCTTCTATGGTAGGCAAACCAACGAAATTTCATGGATGTTGGCATCTTGTCGACGATAATTCTCAATGTTTCAGGAGAACTGAGGTATTGTGGTTTTTTCAGGGCCTTGATTGTCTCGACGGCGTTCTTTACTTTGCTTGCAAATACGCAGATGTCGCTCGGGTTCTCGCCGACTTTCGACAGGTTCTTCATTTTTTCTAGTTCTGCTAATGCCAGCGCTCCAGGTCTTCCAAATCTTGCTTCCAGTCCCTTGATTACTTCGCGTGGATCTTCAGTGGTGAACAGCAGGCTTTGGACGGCTTCTCTTGCTTTTCCTTGGATTGCTATTCTGAGGCGCGCTAGGTTCTGATTGTTAGTGAAGGAAGCGGCCATATCTTCGTATGATCTCTTGAAGGGTAACCATTCTTCACAGGACCCGTTGAAGTGAGGGAGTTCGAGATACTTTGATGAACCGTTGTCACGTGACTTCTCCGCTAGCTTAAGCATGACTGAAGCCAACTCCTGGATGTCGCTCTTCCTTTCTTCTGTCTCGGTCGGCCTCCGATCCTTAGGCCCTTCCCCAGCTTGGATGAACCAGTGTTCGACTTCTTGAGTTTGTTCATACAGCTCTTCTTCTTCTTCTGAACCCGCGGCGAGAAGCTCGAGTTCGGCTTGAGCGACTTTTGATCGTGCTTCTGCCAGTTCTAATTCCCTTAGTGCTATTGTCATTCTTGCTTGCGCTTCTGCTCTCTTCCTATGCGACGAGCGAACAGAATGGGTGGCTGGCTCGCGGGTCGTCTTCTTAGGGTGAGGCCGCTGCAGACTCGCTTCTCTGGACGTTGGTACACTTTCGTTGTTCAGACGCGTTTTCACTGCGACGCTTCTTTCTTGAATCTGCGGCGATGGATGACTCTCTTCTTGGTGAGCGGGAATTGACGCTTCAATAGTGCGGGTCGGGGGGGTGGTATGAGTCACTTCCCCTGATGTTGGTTCTTTTCCAGCAGCGTCTTCTGGCTGACAAGCGGGTGGCGGCTGTACTTTCACGCTGGGCGGTGGCGTCCTCTTCGTGAGTGTTGATCGACTCGCAACTGACGTGCCCGTAGTCGACTCGCTTGTAGTTTCACTTGGCGTATTCATACTCCAGTCTGACGACGATGTATTATCTTCCGTAGTCTTCGAACGCCCTGCTTTTGCTCTTGTAGAAGGCATCTTCTTTTAACCCGATCCGGCTTGCGAAGGACCAATGTTGACGCTCGAGTTTTGTGTGTTGTTGTGGAGCGGGTTCGCTGGCGGGATGTCAACTGGAGAGCGCTCGGTGGTAGCAGGAAGAGTAAATAACAACGCCAATTTCTTCAGAGTATTTCTTCCGTTTATTTTCTTCTTGATTTTACTGCTTACACTGCTGGACTGAGAGTGCCTGACCACTTTTTTTTTTTTTTTTTGGGACATGGCATCTCGTAGTTGACCTAGAGAGGTCGTCACTACTTAACCGGACTTTCCTGTGGATGCCACAATAAATTGAGGCCTCCAGCCAGGGCTTAAAACTAAAAACTACAAACTAAGCGACTACACGCTAAGGGCACCCCCCGGTGGGGTTCGGACCTCGGCTTAGGGCGTCGCTGGGAGAGGACAGCAAGGGACAGGCTGGATCGGTATTATTTGGGGACTGATTTTGCACTACAGGCTCAGCGGCGTGGGCTGGCTCGAGCAAGGGTCGGGGCGGGCATGTTACGGGGCGTCGCGACGGGCCTCGACGGCGAGGGCGGAAGGACGGATGACGGGGCTTGTACTTCTTGAGAGTACTAGTGGTTTTACTACTCTCCTGGAGGAGAGTAGTGTCGTCGTCGGGGGTGGTGAGGGTATGCCTTGGTCGGCGAATCGAGCTTATGCGGGAGGGAGTGTAAGTGGAGGCCGCCACAATCAGGGGATTGGGGTGCTTAATAGCAGAGTCGAAGAAGCGCTTGGAGAGGCGCTTCATGAACTGCTGGACGGTGGGGAGTTTGAGATCAACGTGGAGGTTCACGTTTCGGACGTAGAAGGGGGCTCCCGTGACCTTCCTGAGGAGACGGTTTTGGAGGGTCTGCATTTTGTGCAGGTAGCGGGGATTGGCGTGGGCGAAGACTACACAAGCATAGGTCATGATTGGACGGATGACCGCGGTGTAAAGGCGCAATTTGCACTTAAGTGACAATTTGCTGCGGGCAGTCAGTAACGAGTGGAGCCTACCGAGAGCGAAAGCGGCGCGCGAACGCGCCGTCTTTATGTGCTCTTTGAAATTGAGTCGGTGATCGAGAATGACCCCTAAGTATTTAGCTTGCTTAGCCCAAGGGATCGGCTTGCCATACATAGAGATCGGGGTGGGGAGAGGGGGGGTGAATCGGCGCGGTTTTGAGAAGAGTACCGCCTGACTTTTATCGGGGTTGACCTCGATTCTCCATTTCCGGAACCAATCGCCTAAGGCGTTTGCGGAGGTTTGGAGATTACGGGCGATGGAGTCCTGACTGTTCCCTGAACAGTAAATGGCCGTGTCGTCGGCGAAGAGAGCCAACTGAGCCGATTTACTTTTGGGGATGTCACTGGTGAACAGGGTGAATATGAGGGGGGATATGACGGAACCCTGGGGAACTCCGGCACGGATCGGGTGTGGGGGGGAGAGAGCGCCCTCGATGCGGTAGCGGAAAGTACGATCCGACAGGAAGTCTCGTAAGATGAGCACGAGACGGTCTGGCACACCTAGGAGGTAGGGCTTATATAATAAGCCATTGTGCCAGACCTTGTCGAAGGCTTTCGCTATGTCGAAGAACAAAGCGCCTGTCGAAGCACCGCGTTGGAAACCAGCGCTGATGTGCTCGACGATGCGGTGGACTTGGTGGATGCACGAGTGTTTAGTTCGAAAACCAAACTGCTCATTTGGGATAAGGCTCTTTGCTTCGGCAAAGTCCCTGAGACGCCTATAAATAAGCCTCTCATAGATTTTGCCGAAAACATTGAGTAGACTGATGGGACGGTAGCTGGAGGGCTCAGACTTGGGCTTGCCTGGCTTTGGGATACCGATGACCGTGGCTTGTTTCCACGCTTGGGGAAAGATGTTATTGCTCAGAGCGCCATTGAAGATGGCGGTCATGAGCAGAATGAGGTGGGCGGGGAGGAGTTTGTACACCTTATTGGTGATACCATCCGAACCGGGGGCTTTACGAGTTTCGAACCCTTTAATGATGTCTTGCACTTCGTCAGACGTGACGGGAGGCAGAGGATCATCAGGGTCTTCAACTGGCGGGAGGGAGGCTCTACGTTCGACCTCAGCGTTCACCTTGTCGAGGTGCGCTTGATCTACTGGTTGAGAGCTGGGAGTGCATTGGGACTCTAGACTGACGGCGAGGCATTCGGCCTTTTCAGAGTTGTCGAAGGCTATGGTCTTGTCGGGGCGTACGAGAGGGGGCACGGAGGCCTCTTCGGGGGAGCGAAGCTTCCTCTGAAGCTGCCAGAAGGCTTGGTGGTTGGGTTCCAGTTCGCCGAGCAACTTGTCCCATCCCTCGGAACGCAGCTTTGTTATGCGTTTCTTTACAGCACGCTGTAAATGGCGCATGTGGGCTTTGTTCGCGTCACAGGGAAAAGAGTCATAGGCACGGATGGACGCGTTCTTCTCGGTTATCAGATCACGTACGTCAGCCGGTAATTTCCAGCGATGGTCTTCCATCACTGGAACTTCCCGTGAGCAATCCGTCAATACGGATTGAACGTGTTCTGTAAACGAGGCGATCGCGCCCGTCGTGTCTGCGACTGAGACAATTTGGTCGGGAATGGCATCCAGGTGGGGTGACGTGGTGGATTTCAGCTTTTCGCTTACTTTCCCCCAGTCAGTGACTATTTTGGTCTGAGGGGGCTGGTTGGGGTCGCGGGGGCCCGAATAGGGAACTAGTTGGATCGTGACCGGGCGGTGGTCGGAATTAAGCTCTTGATGCGTCTCGATAGATTGCAAACGGAGGTTTACATTCTTAGTGCCTGACCACCGAAAATGACCCCTTTTTATAGGTGAATTCGTAAGGCTCTGACCAATCAGGGCCCTTCAGTTTTGCACACGGCACTAAAGCCACGCCCCCTGACCAATCAGAGCGCAGGTGCTCTTTTGTATGGGAAACTTAAATTATGCCTTTTTTCGGTGGTAGGACACTCTTTACAATACTTTCTTATTTTCTAACCTTAGAACTAATAAATCTTTATTATTTACACAAAAATCAGTCTTAAAATCCTTAATTAACACCTTAAAATATTGAAATAACTGAAACGGTTCTCCTCACGGTAAAGTTCTCCAGTACTTAAGCTTACGTATGCAACATGATACTAGTGGCGCCTCTAGTGGCCGGAATGTACGACACTTTAACATAGAAACTTACATACAATATCACGATGGAAGACAAGTTAATATTAAACTAATTAGTAGAGAAATATTAAAAATAACAAATTACGTATCGTCGCTAACAGTCATTTTCCGTCTCATCTTTTCGTAGTAAGTCATCATCGTCGATATTTCAGCCAAAAGGCGTCGTTTTCTCGACATAGGCTTCCCCCAAGCACCTCCACTTCGACCGGTTCTGTTTTCCGCATCCAGCGGATTCGTGCGGCCTTCACAAGTTCAATAAAAGTAGGTGTAATGAATGTCTGTTTAACTACACTGGTTATTATTGTTGCTATGTGCAAAATTATAGCATGTGTTCTTTAAAATTATGCCAGTCCATGGCGAGACAGTTGTGATTTGAATAAACGGACAATTTAAGTTGGTATAGCCAATTTGCTTAACAATAACCCTGCATAATCATATGATGTTCCCAATGCGGGGACAGTACTGACTTTAGATTAAAAGTACTGCCACGCGTGGAGACTATTTCAATTGTTTTATTCCATTTGTATTTATGTGGTAATATTCTACCAGGGACTGCAGTCCTGCTTCCTACCTTTCAAACCAGTGATTATTTATTTACTATACAGAATCTTATAGTCTGTTAACTACGGCAAGTGTTTTTCATTCAAATCTTCTGATTTTACCTTGTAATCCACATGAGATATTTTCTCATAGCTTTAACTTCTGGTAAAAATATGAGAGAGCAGAACAGTGGTGGCCCAGTGGCGACGGCCGCGACTAACGAGTTACGGTCGTAAGTTCGAACCCAGTCAGGCACTTTACTTGTGTAAATTATTTCATCACCACTGCTAAATATGAAGCAATTATCTATTTACAAAAAAATCTATTGTTTGGACTAAAAAATTAACCTGTTTTCCCGTTTTCCCCGTAATCTGTGTCCCCGTTAAAAGGGGAAAAAGGGAATTCAATAAAATAATTAAAATTACTAAACACTAGTGCTTTAGTATGTTGCTTGTAGAATAGTGCCCTCAAAACGGTGGAAACCGACATGTCCTAGAACCAAACATTCGAAGACATGTGACAATTTAACAACCCACACTGGGCCGCGCTGTCTGTGTGGTGCCGGACTTAAAGAATTGCACCACTCCTTACTTCCCGTGGGTGTCGTAAAAGGCGACTAAGGGTCTTACCGGAGAATCCACCTTCATACCATACTGCGATCGCCAACCCGCCTGCCAAGCGTGGCGATTATGGCAAACCCCCCCAAAATTGGGGGAGGCCTATGTCTAGCAGTGGACGTCTGTCGGCCGAAACGACGACGACGACTGGGCCCGCGTGGTAGATTACGGCCCACTCCCTCCCTCACAGAGGAGGGCTGTTCCCCAGCAGTGGGAACATTATAGACTGATATATAAAAGCCGACTTCACAGAAGAACCATCGTCATGTTAATGTAAGTTAATTAAGTGTGACGGCTCGTTGTCGCCTTTTAACGCATGTTCACTTGAATTAGTTAAATTGATTCCCCAGAAATTGGTAATTAAATTCGTTCCTAACAGAAAATTGTTCAGCCAGAATTTAAGAAGTAATGATTTTTTTGATTTTTTTTTGGAATTTATTATTTGCCTGGAGAGTTAGTATTAGATAGTTGATCAGTTACTGGCCCCGATTCTGTTTTTCACAAACTAAACTAAACTTAAGTTTATGCATCTTTTTCTTTCTATTTCATTAAGAAAAGGACAGAAGATAAAATATTAGTTTAGTCCTGTCAAATTAAGATACTCCAAAGACAATTTAGACGAGATTAAAATATTGGCTATTAAAAATACGTCAATTTACGTCAGGCGCTGACTAATTTGACAGGACTAAACTAATATTTATCTTCTCTCCTTTTCTTAATGAAATAGAAAGAAAAAGATGCCTGAACTTAAATTTAGTTTAGTTTGTGAACAACAGAATCGGCGCCATTGTCAATATCCTGTTGTAAGAACTGAAATATATAGATATGAAGTTTATTAAGGGGACTGCATGACCTAAAGCGCGGTCACTGTCGGACTGCATAGAAAAGAAAGAGAAGCGCGATGACACAACGTTGGTAATGTACTGCAAAATATGAAGCAATTATCTATTTACAAAAAATCTATTGATGGACTAAAAAATTAAAACACTACTGACACAAAACACACACACAACAAAAAATCAGAATGATTGTATGTATATGTTTTTTTTTTATTGGAAGTGACCCTTGACTCTCTTGACTCTAGTCTAGGTCAGAGGTGACAGACACAAAGCCGAAGATGGATAAAAGAAAGTTTTTATAGGTATCTTCGCGATTTTTTTCTATCAAATCAAATTAGTTGTATTATATTTTCAACACACTATCTAACTAGCATTTAAACTGGAGAATATCATATATTTTTCTGATTTTGTTTACTGTAGTCGATCATAATTACTTTAAGGCATTATCAATATTGCGCAGAGGTTTAACGGGCACCCCATAGCACCCTTTAACGTAAAAATAATATCCAAAAAAAATCTGTAAAATATTTTATCCAACTATTTTATATTATTCCATACTAATATTATAAATTCGAAAGTAATTCTGTCTGTCTGTATGTTACTGTTTCACGCGTAAACCACTGAACGGATTTCGATAAAATTTGGCAGAGAGATAGATTGTATCCATATTGTACCAATAAGTAGCTAGAATTTTATTATGACACGCGTTAGTTAGTAGTGATTTCCGTCTAATCACCGCCACTCTGCCTTACCCTGCGGGGAATACGGGCGTCACGAAATGTGTTGGTTATTGGCCGCCATTAAAATACTTAGTCTATACAAAATATCAACTTTATTTTAATGTTAATTAAGTTGATTTTAGAGTGACTAAAACTATTGAAAAAGTTATGAAAATGTTTGTTGTTGTAGCGTAAACTGGACTTTATTGTGTAGGATTTAAAGTTATTTTTCTATAAACTCATATTTGTTTACATTTTTGGCAAATAAACCGCGAATACAGGTGCTGTGACATTCCGCCTACTCGTTTGTTATTTGAGTTTGTAACTGGTTACTTTTGAGTAGCATCGTGGATGACCGGCGGCCAAACGCGCTCATAGAAAAACTCCTTACAGAAATACCTAGATATTAAGGCTGTAACAAACATGCCATGATAAATGGGGTCCAAAGGTAAGTGTAGTATAAAGCCGGCGTTCTATTATGTTCAGTAAACGGGGAATAAAGCCACGCCCAAGTTATTATGGCCATGTTATTTATTGCCAAGAAAATGTACTCGCTACAGTTGGTATGAACGATTTCAAAATGGTCGGGTATAATGTAACGTATGGGTTTTTGTTAGTCTTTCGTTGGGTCAGTGGTATAATGCGGCTGTTGGGCGAAAAGGATTTGATATTTACATCTTTTCGGCTATTCGATACTTTTGTTAAATTGTGGTTTTTGTTAAACTGATCTAGACTAGAGATTAAATCTCTAGTCTAGATCAGTCAATCTGATGAAAACTTTCGCAAATATGAGATCACTCTGACTATAGCAACACCCGTAGAAGTTTGACCCTAAACTATGAGATCACTTCAGAGTGATCTCATAGTTTATAGTCAGCTATAGCAACACCCGTGGAAGTTTGACCCTAAACTATGAGATCACACTGACTATAGCAACACCCGTGGAAGTTTGACCCTAAACTGTGATATCACTCTGACTATAGCAACACCCGTGGAAGTTTGACCCTAAACTATGATATCACTCTGACTATAGCAACACCCGTGGAAGTTTGACCCTAAACTATGATATCACTCTGACTATAGCATAACCCGTTGAAGTTTTACCCTAAACTATGAGATCACTCTGTCTATAGCAACACCCGTGGAAGTTTGACCCTAAACTATGATATCACTCTGACTATAGCATCCCCCGTGGAAGTTTGACCCTAAACTATGATATCACTCTGACTATAGCAACACCCGTGGAAGTTTGACCCTAAACTAAGAGATCACTCTGACTATAGCAAAACCCGTTGAAGTTTGAGCCTACACTATGAGATCACTCTGACTATAGCATAACCCGTTGAAGTTTGACCCTAAACTATGAGATCACTCTGACTATAGCAACACCCGTGGAAGTTTGACCCTAAATTAAGAGATCACTCTGACTATAGCAAAACCCGTTGAAGTTTGACCCTAAACTATGAGATCACTCTGACTATAGCAACACCCGTGGAAGTTTTACCCTAAACTATGATATCACTCTGACTATAGCAACACCCGTGGAAGTTTGACCCTAAACTATGAGATCACTCTGACTATAGCAACACCCGTGGAAGTTTGACCCTAAACTATGATATCACTCTGACTATAGCAACACCCGTGAAAGTTTGACCCTAAACTATGAGATCACTCTGACTATAGCAACACCCGTGGAAGTTTGACCCTAAACTATGATATCACTCTGACTATAGCAACACCCGTGAAAGTTTGACCCTAAACTATGAGATCACTCTAACTATAGTAAAACCCGTAGAAGTTTGACCCTAAACTTAGTTAATCTTTAATGTCCCGAGTCTATTATGGACAGTGTCATTTTAACAACAACACAACACAACATAATAATAATGTTTAAATCTTTCACATTTGAGTCAAGTCAAGCAGGCTGCTGTGTTTCGTTGATGCGTGGGAGTTCCAGTGCCTTAGGCATCTTCTGGGCACGCTCGTTCCATCATAGACCTCATCCATCGCTTACCATCAGGCGTGATCGAGGTCAAGAGCGGACCCATTCAGCAACAAAAAAAAAAAAAAACTAATAATAAAAGTGAAGAGTTTGTTTGTTTGTTTGAACGCGCTAATCTCTAGAACTATAGTCGGATTTGAAAAATTCTTTTTGCATTTGATAGTTTATAGTCAGCTATAGCAACACCCGTGGAAGTTTGACCCTAAACTATGAGATCACACTGACTATAGCAACACCAGTGGAAGTTTGACCCTAAACTATGATATCACTCTGACTATAGCAACACCCGTGGAAGTTTGACCCTAAACTATGATATCACTCTGACTATAGCAACACCCGTGGAAGTTTGACCCTAAACTATGATATCACTCTGACTATAGCATAACCCGTTGAAGTTTTACCCTAAACTATGAGATCACTCTGTCTATAGCAACACCCGTGGAAGTTTGACCCTAAACTATGATATCACTCTGACTATAGCATCCCCCGTGGAAGTTTGACCCTAAACTATGATATCACTCTGACTATAGCAACACCCGTGGAAGTTTGACCCTAAACTAAGAGATCACTCTGACTATAGCAAAACCCGTTGAAGTTTGAGCCTACACTATGAGATCACTCTGACTATAGCATAACCCGTTGAAATTTGACCCTAAACTATGAGATCACTCTGACTATAGCAACACCCGTGGAAGTTTGACCCTAAATTTAAGAGATCACTCTGACTATAGCAAAACCCGTTGAAGTTTGACCCTAAACTATGAGATCACTCTGACTATAGCAACACCCGTGGAAGTTTCACCCTAAACTATGATATCACTCTGACTATAGCAACACCCGTGGAAGTTTGACCCTAAACTATGAGATCACTCTGACTATAGCAACACCCGTGGAAGTTTGACCCTAAACTATGATATCACTCTGACTATAGCAACACCCGTGAAAGTTTGACCCTAAACTATGAGATCACTCTGACTATAGCAACACCCGTGGAAGTTTGACCCTAAACTATGATATCACTCTGAATATAGCAACACCCGTGAAAGTTTGACCCTAAACTATGAGATCACTCTAACTATAGTAAAACCCGTAGAAGTTTGACCCTAAACTTAGTTAATCTTTAATGTCCCGAGTCTATTATGGACAGTGTCATTTTTACAACAACACAACACAACATAATAATAATGTTTAAATCTTACACATTTGAGTCAAGTCAAGCAGGCTGCTGTGTTTCGTTGATGCGTGGGAGTTCCAGTGCCTTAGGCATCTTCTGGGCACGCTCGTTCCATCATAGACCTCATCCATCGCTTACCATCAGGCGTGATCGAGGTCAAGAGCGGACCCATTAAGCAACAAAAAAAAAAAAAAAAACTAATAACAAAAGTGAAGAGTTTGTTTGTTTGTTTGTACGCGCTAATCTCTAGAACTATAGTCGGATTTGAAAAATTCTTTTTGCATTTGATAGCCAATTCTTGAGGTAGGCATGGCTATTTAACATCACGCTACGATTCTTAGGAGCTAAGCAAAAAGTAAGAAAGAACGCTAAGCGAAAATAAAGTAGTATCGAGGGCAGGCGATGCGATGCGATGGGGTGGGTCGGGGGAACAAGAAATTTCACACGGACCAAGTCAAATCATTTATTTCAAACTAGCTGCGCCCCGCGGTTTCATCCGCGTAAATGTTGACCCCGTGGGAATATCGGGATAAAAAGTAGCCTATATGTTAATCCAGGGTGTCAGCTACTTCTATACCAAATTTTATCAAAATTGGTCCAGCCGTTTGAGCGTGAAGAAGTAACAAACATATAAACACACACTCTCACACACACACTCACAAACTTTCGCCTTTATAATATTAGTGTGATGTGATAGGCACATTAATGGCACTTTTGAACGTCAAAAATTACAACTAAATAGAATTGATTCTAGTCGCCCATTCCAAAATGTATGTAGTATTCGTATGGAGAAGAATGGGCAAGAAACTCCACAAGTCGCGGATAGAAGCTAGGATAATGTATTAAGTATGTTGTTTTCATTGCTTATGTATCTTTGATCAATTATTATTGCACAAATCATCTCATTGCTCTAGGTGTTTACGTCATAATCGCTAATTCGTATTTTTTCCACAAACTGTGATGTCTATTACTGATTTTGAAAAAACAGTTGTTGACAACTGTTTTTTCAGCAGTGATTAGCAGCTTTTTAGTATTACTATAATGTAAGTTTTTTTTCTTTCGTGTGTATTATATATTACTAGCTGCGCCCCGCGGTTTCACCCGCGTAAGTGTCGATCCCTTGGGAATATCGGGATAAAAAGTAGCCTATATGTTAAACCAGGGTATCAGCTACCTCCATACAAAATTTTAACAAAATCGGTCCAGCCGTTTGAGCGTGAAGAAGTAACAAACATATAAACACACACACACACACCCCCACACACACTCACAAACTTTCGCCTTTATAATATTAGTGTGACTAAGTGGATTTACTTTGTCATAAGGTAATTATGATGGGTGGACATATCCTTAAGGGACAAAAACCCCTAAATGAAGGGATAAAAAAAATAAAGAAATAAACACAACTGTTTTCAGCAGACACCATTCAACGGGGATATGAAGCAACCAATTGATAAGCGTTTAGTATCTTGTTTACTTACAAATGCATCTTATCAATTACTTGAACGGATGGAGTTCGAGCTCGTCCATAACAACAGAACATCACGCCTGTTTCGCGGAAGGGTTGGGCAGAAGCGTATCGCCAGTAATCTTTAAGTTCCAGGTAGAAGGGGGTGAGCCTTTGACCACCAACTGGGTACAAATCCAGACTCCGGGCTGTTACTGAGAAATTCCTGATGGAAAAACCCAATAACACATTGCCCGACCTGGCACTCAAACCCAGGACTTCTTACTCATCAGGAGGTTCGTCTTCGTCGTTCGCTTTTAAACGCCTGAGCCATTTGTTTTCGCATCATCATCATCGTCTGCCTTTTCACAACTTTGTTAGGGTCGACTTCCAGTCTTACCGGATGCAGCTGAATACCAGTATTTTATAAGGAGCGACTCCCTAACTAACCTCCACAACCTAGTTACTTTGTGATGCCCCTTAGTAAAATTGGTTGTCAGACTTTTTGGTTTTATGTTTACGTTTTTAAATTATTTAAATTTTAGTCTTAACTTATTTATTATATTTAATGCACTTAACAGATTTGGCAAGCGCACCGACGATATATAATATTTACAACTTTTACTATGCTAAAAGCTGTTCATAATGATGAGTACAATGACCTCTTAAGAGGTTGTTAATGTTTTACCAATAACCCTGTATATAAAACCACAGTAGTGCGGTTTTTAAAAAGGCTCCGCAAAATTACGCATAGCTCCCATTAGAAATAAACGTTTAAAAAGCCACTTGTAAATGTAAAAAGCTTTAATAAAAGGCAAAAGAGTTGAGACAGAAAGAATAATGATCGCGTGATAACGACTCTTTTTCAGCTATTCAGTTCAGTTTAAATGGCGCAATAGGATGAATACTAGTCAGACTGATTATGCAGTAGGCTGTGTAATGAATGTAGGTAGTTAGGTATCACTTTTTGTATTTTGAGAAGGTAAATGCGCCAACGAAACTAGAGAAATAGTTTTTTATTTTTTATTGAGGGGAACAGCAAACAGTTACAATAGAAGGACTTACAACTGGTTTAACAAGATAGCAATTTGGTTATAAACTGATAACCCAGCAACGCTGTCCACAAGTAGGCATAGAAGTTTAAGAAAAAAAAAGAGCTAATCGCTAGGAACATTTATAGCAGTACGTGTGGCAAATACTTAAATAAAAGTTAAATGATAAAAAAATATATATGTCGGAGTTGGTTCCTCAATTATTACAATAAATTGTGGGTAGTCAACGTAATTAGTTATGATTTATTGTTCTTATTATGAATTTAGGTGATTTTATTATTAATTATTGTCTAACAAATTGGAATATAATTTATTGAGTACTCTGTGTACGCACTAATTGATTTTGGCAACTTATCATTATTATTGTTACCGATGTTTTTGTTCAAAACAATTGATGACATGTTACTCGTAAAATCACCGTTGTTTATTTACGACAATTATTCTTGTATTATTTGATTACTTATAATGTAAGTCTTATTAGATTTATCACATTTTAGTGTTTTGTATCAACTCAAGTAAACACGTTGACGTACTTCCGTGCGTCATCGGACAGAGTTGTTGTGAGGCGAATGCGTGGTGGGGACAAACCCTTTATAACTGAGCGCATTCGTTTGTGCTGGGAGTCCCAGCACAAACGAATGCGCTCACTCACACGACCGACTGACTCCCAGCCTGGGAGTCAGTCGGTCTTCGGACTCGACTCCTTACAGAGCACTATAGCTCCCGACAAACCTGTCGGTTTACTAAAGTTCTGCCTTATACCTTTTTTTTTTTTTTTTTTTGTGGATGGGAAATCATCAAATGACTCCTCCCGCTCTGGGTGGAGCGGAAGGGAGTGTCTGACTCTTACTGACTAAAACCCACCCGTGTTCCTTCCTTAGCCCTTTATGTTCCGGGCCAGCGGTAACCCTTTCGGACAATCCCGCTGACCCGGCAGGCTTCGGCCCTAAGGGGCCCCTCCTCGATGCTGACATCTCTTTGAGGCGCGCGTGGAACACGTACGCGCCGTCCGGCACGGGCCTGGTCCTGATCGGGCGGTGAGCTACCCATTACTCTCCGCCCGCAGGCCCGCGCCTACGGTGGCCGGGAGTCGTCACGCGGCTCCCGACGCCCGGAGCGTCTCCCGCGGCGGCTAGGACGGGAGGCTCTCTCCCTGAGCCGTTCCGCCACCTCCTTCGCTAGCATGACTGCTTCGCAGAAGGAGGTGACTGCCTCCCACTCCCTCTCGCCCCGGACCATGGCTTGCACCAGGGCCGGACGCGAGAGGTCGCCGTCGCTGCCAATCGCCTCTACGAGGACACGGCGGTGCTCCGCCCAAGCGGGGCAGACCTCCACCGTGTGCTCCACCGTGTCCTCTGGGCGATCCTGGCAATGGTGACACCCGGGCGTTTCCTCCCGCCTGATGATGTGCAGGAACCTCCCGAAGCTTCCGTGTCCGGTGAGGACCTGCGTCAGGCGAAAGGTGAGGGCGCCGTGGCGCCTCTCTAGCCACTCCTCAAAGAGGGGTCTTATCGCCGCTATCGCGGCGTGCCCTGCGCTGGGTTGCGACAGTCGCTCTTTCCATGCCGCCATGAGATCGCGCCGGAGATCCGTCCGCTCCGCAGCGATTTGCCGCGGAAGCGGATCCTCCCCCCGGCGTAGTGCCTCCACGCGCCACTCATACAGGCGCGCGAGGACTATCGCCTCCAGATCCCATGGCGGCAGTCCGGCAAGGAGGCTTGCCGCCTCGCCAGAGATCGTGCGGTAGCCCCGGATAGCCCTTATGGCTACCACCTTCTGGGGCGCGTTCAGGTAGTAGGCGGCTCGCCGCCGCAGTGAACGCGCCCACACCGGGGCCCCGTATATGGCCATGGACCGCACGACCCCCGCGTAAAGCCTCCGGCAGGAGGCGTTTGGCCCCCCCAGGTTGGGCAAGAGCCGCTTGAAGGCGGCCCCGGCCCGTTCCAGTTTGGGGGCCAAACGTCGGAAATGCTCCACGAAATTCCACCGGCTGTCGAGGACGAGACCCAGGTATTTCATCGTCATCCCGACGCCGATGTGAACCCCTCCTACCGTTAGTTGGGATCCCGATGGCGGCGCGTTCCGGGGCCCATGAAACGACATGGCCTCGGACTTGTGCAATGCCACCTCGAGACCCAACTGCCGGATCCTCTCCACGACTATCGCAACCCCGCGTGTCATCGCGTCGGCCGCCGCCTGATGCGACCTCCCCTGCGCCAGGACCAGCGTGTCGTCAGCGTAGCAAACCACGCTGACGCCATCAGGGAGGTCGGCGCGCAGCACCCAATCGTACCCGATGTTCCACAGAGGCGGCCCCAGGACCGATCCCTGTGGGACACCGCACGACATCTCTCGCCGGTTCCACTCCCCATCGCGACCGGGGTAGCTGACGGCTCTTTCCGTCAGATACGCCTTGACTATTCGACGGAGGTAGGGCGGCACCCGGTGATACCGGAGTGCCTCCACAATGGTGCTCCAGGGCAGGGTGTTAAACGCGTTGGCGATGTCGAGTGACACCGCCACGACGACCCCACCCCGGGACACCGCGTCCCCCGTCGTAGGGCTCTCACGCGCATGATGGCGTCCACCGTCGAGCGCCCCTTGCGGAAACCGAACTGGCTGTCCGCAAGATCCGGCCCCGTCCTCACCAGGTGCCCGACGAGGCGGCCCGCAATCACTCTCTCAAAGAGCTTGCCGACCTCGTCGAGCAGCACGATGGGCCGGAATGCGGACGGAGAGTCCGCAGGGCGCCCTGGCTTCCGGATGAGGACCAGCTTCCCCGTCTTCCAACGGCGTGGAAACTGGCCTCTCTCCAAACATGCGCTTAAGAACGCCTCCAGTCGAGGCCCGAGAGCCCCCGAGGCCAGGACCCAGGCTTTACCTGGCAAGCCGTCGGGTCCTGGGGCGGTATTTTTGGCCTTCAGCCTTCCTACCGCCGCTCTCAGTTCTACCCCGGTCACAGCAGGGATGTCGTCGTCGTCCGCGTGGTCCGCTTCGGGCACCGCAATTGGCGGAGCCATGGGCGGGGGAGTGTGCTCCCCCCGTGAAGGGAACAGAGCGCTCACCACCTCCTCCACCAGCTGGGGGCGGAGACTCTGCGTCAGCGGGGGGGCCCAGGTGCGGAGTTTATTCCGCACCATTTTATAAGGGCGCCCCCACGGATCTCTGTTCAGAGTCTCCACCATCTCCTCGCGGGCCACATCCTTGGCCCGCTGGACAGCTTCTTGGAGGGCGGTCTTCGCCGCTCTGTACCCCTCGTACAGCTCCGCCTCCGAGGCTTCCGCATCCGGAGGGCGAATGCGGAGCCTGCGGTGCCTGGTGTACAGGTGTCGCGCATCGACGCACGCCTTGCGTAGCGTCTCCAACTCCTGCGACCACCAGTACACCTGACGTCGGGCGCGTCCTGGCCGGACTCGGGGCATTGCCACGTCACAGATCTCGGACATGGCCTCCCGGAACCACTCCGCCTCATCGTCGATGTTGGCAGGCCTGTCCGGTGATGACACCCAGGCCTGCACGATCGAGGCTTCCAGGAGGAGCTCCCGGTCCAGCTGCTTCAGCGCCCACCGCGGACCACTCGGGGCCTGTTGGACCAGCGCGCTAGAGGTCTGGGCGGAGACGTCGAACCGGATATACCGGTGGTCGGAGTAGGTCTCCACCCCCTCCATGACGCGCCAGTCAATGACGCGTTGTGACAGAGCGGGGCTGCCGAACGAGATGTCCACCACGGACTCACCCCGCATCCGCACACACGTGGGAACAGAACCCCGATTTAGGACGACCAGGCCTGTTTCCAGAGCCCAGTCTTCCACCATCCTGCCCCGCACATCCGTGTAACGGGAACCCCAGGCCAAATTCTTGGCATTGAAGTCCCCGAGCACGAGCACGGGGAAGGGATGGTTTCCGGCGACGACGACACTCAACTCTGTTAAAGAGTTGTGGAACTCGGCGAGAGTTCGGTTCGGAGAGAAGTACACCCCCACTACTACTATCTCTCCGAACCGTGCTGCTACGCACCCCTGTCCCTTCGTGACGCATTCGAGGGACGGGGTGCCGACGGCGGCCGACGAAAGTATGGCCACTGAGCCGCTCAGGTCCTCCACCCAGTCATCCCTGGGCGGGACAAAGTACGGCTCAGCGACCACGGCGATGTTAATCGACCACTGCGCCACGCTCTGGAGCAACAGGTCCTGAGCGCAGGCGCAGTGGTTGATGTTCGCCTGGAGGAGGCGTAGGGGAGCCATTACTCCTCCATTTCAGCCCCCTCCCGGGCCCCTTGTGAGGGCCCCTCCACTATGGCGGCGGCGGCAGCGGCGGCGGCGGCGGTGGTGGTGGCGGCGGCGGCGGCGGCGGCGGTGGTGGCGGCGGCAGCAGCGGCGTTGGTGGCAGCGGCAGCGGCGGCGGCGACGGTGGTGGTGGCGACGGTGGCGGAGGGCCTGCCTTTCCTCCTGGTTCCGGCGGGTGGAGCGCAGGACTTGCTCCCCGCCCGGTGATCGGCCGGCTTGCCAGCAGCCGCACATGCGATACAGTGCGGCTCGGCGTTACAGGAGCCGGCCTTGTGTCCGGGCTGACCGCAGCGGAAGCATAGTGTGCTGCGGTCTACCTCCGAGGTGCATTGGACGCCAACATGGTGTCCCACGAGGCATCGGAAGCACCTCAGAGGCTTGGGTTCCAGCAGTTTGACCTGCGCTGAAACCCAGCCCACCAGGAGCCTTCGGCCCTCCACGATTTTTCTGGCCGCCGTCACGGGGCAGCTTACCGTTATGGTTCGCATGCCCGTGAAGTCAGGACGTATGGTGCCCGCCTTCACCTGGTCGGCCAGACACCCGCCCGTCCTGACAACGGCGGCAACCACCTCTCCCTCCGTTACGGAGTCATCCAGGCCCAAGATGCGCATGTCTGCGCACTTGACGGGCCTGGAGACTCGAGCCTCATCCGCATTGAGGGACGCCCTTAGCTTCTCAGCTAGGGCGTCAGCGGTGGGGCCACTCGTCGCACCGGGGATCTCCAACATGCGGGCGCCAGTGGCGGTCACCCTATGCCGGAGGCCCCCGGTGATCCCCAGCTCCTGGAGGTCCACCGTCTCTCTCGCTTTTGCGAGCACGTCGCGGTACGTCACGCCCCTCTTGACCGCGTCCGGCTGCAGCGTTATCACTACAGCCGCGGTCTTCGGGGCGCGAAGCCTAGCCGCGACGGCTCGCTCCTTGCGGCGCCGCCTTTGCGCCTTCTTTCTGGCCGCCTTGGCCGCCTTCTTCTTCTCCCCGACCACCTGCCATTCGGCGTCGGTCGTGGGAGAAGTGGGAGGGTTTTGGGGGCGGGGCGTTGGCTCTGGGGCCTTCGCCTCCCGTGCCGGTCTGCCCCTCTTCCGGGCCTGCGCCGGGGTGTTGCCGGTAGGCGCCGGGGCCCCGCCAGCCGGCGCTGGCGCCGGAGCTCTTCCAGCCGACGCCGGTTTGGCCGACGCGTGTTTGGTCGACGGCGGTTTGGCCGACGCCGATTTGGCCGACGCCGATTTGGCCGACGCAGGTTTGGCCGACGCCGGTTTGGCCGCCGCCGGATTGGCCGGCGCCTGGGCCCGGCCAGACGGCCCGGGTTTAGGGGCGGCAGCTGCCGCAGCGGCCGCGTACGAGGCCGCCTTCGACCTCGGGGCCGTCCCGCCCGCCACGGGAGGGCGCAGGACTATGCCCTCCAGGACAGAGAACCGCGCCTGGAAGGCCGCCAGCTCCTGCCGGACCAGGTTCAGGACCTGATTCTCCACCGGTACGGGCTGGCTCGGTGTCTTCGCCTGCGCACCTCCGGCGACCCGCAGGCCGGCCAGGTCTGCCCGGAGCATCCCATTCTCCTTTTGGAGATGCTCCATGGCAGCCGTCAGGCGGGCGACCTCCGCCCGCAGTTCAGCCACCTCGCCGGCCGAGGGGCCGGTGTAGTTGGCGGCCTCCGCTGCCGCCATGATGGAGGCCGTCGCCGAGACTACGGCCCTGTTCTTTGAAGCTTGGAGCTTCTTCAAGGCCACGTCTCGGATCGCGGCCTCCACGACCGCCGCAAACCTGCGCTTGCAGTCCGCCTCGGGTTCAGGGCCGCTAGCCTTCCCCGCCTCGTCACTAGAGGGCCCCGAAGCGACCGCGCGACCGGTCCCCTCCTCCTTTGCGGACTCCTCCGCTCTCTCCGCCGCCTCACGGGCAGTGAGTCCCCTGCCCTTGCCTCGCTCTCGGACCCCACCCCGCCTACTGGTGGGGATCTTCCGAGCCGAGGCCAGCTCCCCGTCGGAGGACGACCCCTGGCTGTCCTCTGACCTTGGCCGCTTGCTCTTCTTCGCAGCGGCCACCTCCTTGGCACGGCAGGGGCTCTCTGAGCCTCCCGTGCTCGTGCCTCCAGATGCGGCATCGGACTCCGAGCCCGCATCACTCCTCACCTCTCTTTGGTCCCCTGAGGGACAGGAGCCTCCTCGGCTCTTGTTGCCATTGGCAGGTGGGTGACATACGTTGCCCCCCCCAGAATACGATTGGGGGCTTGACGTTCCCAGAGGGAACGTGACGGATTCTCCGGCTGCTGAGCAGCCGGAGAATCCGTCATATAGTTTGTTCGCGTCTGTCATTTCCATTTTATGTTCCTTTTTAAGGGTGAGGTCCCTTGTCGCGCTAATGACCGGATCCCCTCCGGCCATTCATCCCCTCGGCACGCTAGACCTTGGGATTGGGGTAATTTTTTATAGAGGTTGTCTTCCTCGCGGCCCGGACCTCAGTGGCCCGGACCCCCGGTCCTGAGTTCAAGGTTACGGGGTGGCCGACGGTTGGGCAGAACCAAGCGCCGCCCCGGCGTCCCCACGCTGCCGCCGGATGCCGGACAGACGCAGCGCGGGCATGGGACACCCTCCAACGCCCCACTCTCGTGGGTACCGCCCCGTGACGGTCTGCGCCCACTCACCTCCCTCTGTAAGCAGAGGGGGAGTAGACGCATGACCGTCTATAGCCCGGTTCCCTTCACCGACCATCCAGGATGATCGGTGATTGGAACCATGACCTTTCCCCGTGTGTTGAAAATTAGCCGCCAGCCCCAAGAGTCCACCAGAACCAGTGGGCAATTGGTGCTGACCTTGCCCAGGGTGCGCCGCGAGGAGGCTTTCAACATGCACCCCTCTGCCTTATACCTGTGTTCTAAATACGCTATATTTGGGTGGCACTGTCACTATAGGAAGGATACTAAGGTTCTGGAGTGGCAACCGCGTAACGGAAGACGTAGCGTTGGAAGGCCTCCCACAAGGTGGTCCGACGACCTTGTGAAGGCCGCAGGAACCCATCGGATCCGAGAAGCACAGAACCGGTCGAAGTGGAGGTGCTTGGAGGAGGCCTATGTCCAGAAGTGAAGTGGACGTCTTTCGGCTAAAATGATGATGATGATCGTGACTATCGCGACCGACTGATCCGTGGTGTCCATCAATGCTCGTTCCTTCTCTTCATGAGAAAAGACCTGTGTCCAGCCGTGGGACAGCAATAGGCTGGTATTATTGTTATTATTTTACGTGATGGTTCAGTTAGTGTTGACTAGCCTTAAGACAAAGACTGTTCACCGAGGAACTGAGCTCTTGAACAGTATATAATGTTTATTGGTGCCCTCTGGTGGCGGGCTGGTACGTAAATATGGTGGTACGTAGTGCCGTGCGGTGCTGGGCCACTAACTGCTCGTTTAGCGGTCACCAACTGGCAGGGAGGTGGGACTACTGGATGTGGTAAGAACATGTTGGGGTGTTTACAATTGAACAACACTTTTAAATGAGGAACTGCAGAATGACGTGTGGCCTCCAGCGTGCTCGAGATCGAAGAGGATTGCTGGTACTGCAAGATTTTTTTTTAAATTTGCTGTTTTTACTGTGCTCCTGGGCAAAAAAAAATACAACTTTTTTTGCCAAACCAATATTTATTTCCTTATTCATTTCACTTTATCATAAAACGGACATCGGCCAATAACATTAGTTCAAGAAAATTTGAAAAAATATTATAGTCATCTCACAGAACTTCAGACATGCTGACATGATCGTCTTCTATTCATCCATTAACACATATGCTTAATTATATTAATGTTTCCTATAAACAAAATGACAATTACGTAACTAATTTAATTCAGTATGCTGCTGCCAAAGATATCTAGATATTTTATTTTAAACCAGTGACAAAAAAAATGATAGACATAAAACGTGAAAAAAAAAAAAAGTACAAATTAGGTACACAACAACAGATTTTAGGTGAACCTATTCATGATCATCATCCATAGCCCGACTCCCACTGCTGAGCCTCTCTTTTTAGTGTCAATCCCACTGGCTCCGTGCCAGATTCTCACCCGCAAAGGTAACAATGTTGTCCGACCATCTCGCCGGACGACCGACACTTGATCTCCAAGTCCTTGGACGCCACATAATCACTGTCTCTCTCCACCTGTCCCCACTGCGCCTTGCCAGATGTTTTGCAGGTGTATACGTGTAACATTACTAAAAAAAAAAAAAAAAACGATGGACTAATACACCGCAAGAATTTTGATTTTGTAAAGTTGTTTTTGCAAAGGTCTCATCCAGTCTTCTAACATCCTTGTGCAATGTGTTCGGTGGACAATTGAGGCAGACATGAACACAATTAAACCGTTACTGCCACGACACTGCATACTCGTTGTGTTCTCCAGCTCCTCTTCATTGCACTACGGTATATACTCGCATTTTAGTTACTTCTATGTCTGGAGTATTTGAACTGCTTTGTTTAATTAATGTTAAACTTAGGAACTTTTATAAGACCCTAGCTGCATCAGGACATTGTCATCAAAACAGTCGTTGGTTGCTAAAACTATATTTGCCCGGCTTAAGTCAACTGTTTCTATTCCGTTGAATTTTTAACCGACTTCTAAAAAAGGAGGAGACTATTTTACAAAAAAAAAAAACATCGACTTCCAAAAAACACTCATCATCTGCCTAGCCTTTTCCCAACTATGTTGGGGTCGGCTTCTAGTCTGACCGGATGCAGCTGAATACCAGTATTTTAAATGGAGCGACCGCCTATCTGAAAAAAAAATGGCCTATCTGACCTCCACAACCCAGTTAATGGGTAATACGATACCCCTTGGTAAGACTGGTTGTCAGACCTTCAGGCTTCTGACTACCCGTAACGACTGTCAAAGATCCACAAATGACAGCCGGGACAGAAAAAAAAACTTCCAAAAAACTATACTTAAAGTGAAAAATAACTTTAATTTCGATGGCAAAAAACTAAAATACAAATCCAAAGACCGATTTCCGAAATTAAAGTTATTTTTCACATTATAGTGTTTTTTGGAAGACGGTTGTTTTTTTTTGTAAAAAAGTTTTTAGTGAATTATAAATTTTGAAATTACATTTTTACTAATCATTAATGTTTGTGTGTGTGTATATTGACATTTCATTCATAAATAACAACAAAAAATACCCAATTTCATTCCAAACTAATTTATTATTATATTCCATTAATATAATTATAAATTAGTTTGGATATTAATTGTACTTCAATTTTAATATTTCTACACCGACAATGGTAGTATATTATGTGAAGCTGTTTATTAATCTTAATGTACCATATGGTACATTAAGATTATGGACAATGGTAGTATATTATGTGAAGCTGTTTATTAATCTTAATGTACCATATGGTACATTAAGATACATTGAGTATATACTCGGGAAAAATTATTATCATCATCTGCTTAGCCTTTTCCCAACTATGTTGGGGTTAACTGTATGCAGCTGAATACCAGTATTTTACATGGAGCGATTCCCTATCTGACCTTCACAACACAGTTACTGGGTAACACGATACCCCTTGGTAAGACTGGTTGTCAAACTTTGGGTTGCGGAGGTCAGATAGGCAGTCGTTCCATGTAAAATACTGGTATTCAGCTGCATCCGGTTAGACTGGAAGCCGACCCCGACATAATTGGGAAAAGGATAGGCAGGTGATGATGATGATGATCTAGGAACATAATTATAATAATTCATCTTTATTTCAGACATATATAATAGTCCATACAATTAGGGCGCGTACCTACACACGAGTGCGATTTTTTTCGCGCGCGTGTCGCGTATGCATCGCTGTCATACGTGGATCTTTGACAGTCGTTACGGGTAGTTACCCGTAACGACTGTCAAATATCCACGAATGACAGCCGGGACCAACGGCTTAACGTGCTTTCCGAGGCACGGAGGGGTCATGGTATGTAAAGATGGTCACCCATCCACAGACCAACCGCGGCAAGCGTAGCTTAACCTGATTGATCGACCTGTACGGCTGTTATTATTTAGCCACGGCCGCCTAATTACGTTCCTAGATGTAGGTACTTAACAAATATGTAAGGATTGGTTGCAGTAGAATCAACCGGTACGCAATAGAATCAGATGAAAGTTGGAGTCAAATGTTAACTAGATTTTACGAAAAACCATCAAAGTCAAAAGTCAAAGTCTACCCATTTATTTCAAATAGGCACATAAAAGGCACTTTTGAACATCAAAAATTACAACAAAATAGAATTGATTCTAGTCGCCCATCAATATAATACTTACTAAAAAACTGAGAATATCTTATAAAATATCTTACGATATCTAACACTGCCTTGAGATTCATGAAATCGTATCTCAGTTTGATTGTTTTTCGTCAGATCTATTTACAAAATAGCTTTAACTAAGTTGGCACAACACGGCGCGCCTGGTTGTTTACTAGCTTCAATTTACCTGTAATAAATAACAACACTGAGATAAATTGTACTCGTAATGTGACGAGGATTGTCTCATAAGTTGTAATCTATCTATATAAATAAAACATAGTAGGGTTAGTTACACCATTTATAACTCAAGGACGGCTAGACCTATTTTTAACATGCTTTTATTAGGTCGACCTGTATGTAAATAACTATGTAATGGAATCTAAGTTAACTAATTTAACCATCTTCCAAGGGTCGTAGCCTAATGAAAATTGGCAGCTGTGTGTAGTTCTGATGACAATACAATAATATGGTACTGTAGAACTGATCTGATGATGGAGCCGGAAGATAAGAACTGGAACTTCATGATGGAAAATCGTATCATAGCTGTTTTGGATTTCTTAGAAAAGTCTTGTAATGAACTTTGACCACGATTAGGTTTCAACGTCTGGTGATGAAGCCGGAAGATAGGCACTGGCATTCCATGATAGAATATCGTACGTGCATTTAAAAAAGCGTGTTTTTTAAACTATTAATTTATTATGATCTTAAATTTTTTAGATTTGTATCCGCCTCGAATAGCAGAATAACTATTAAAATATGGGAAAAATTCACGAAAAAAAAGAATAGGTATAATTAATTTTATGATACCTTCGTTTGTAACGATTCTGAGGCGGTACGAAGTTTGCCGGGTTAGCTAGTACAGACGCCAGCATATCAAGCTACCCGAAACTGTCGATTTTCCCAATGAAGCTACCCGAAACTGTCAAGTTTTTCCAATCAACTTTGAATCTTATGCTTTAGCGATAAAGTTGAAATCTATTATAGAGGTATGGGGAACAGGGTGTAAAGTTCACTCATGACGTCACGCTGGAGCAGGTGCACGAAGGTTGCGCTGACGTGCATGTTCGGGGTCACCAGTATAGAGGTATGAGGAACAGGATGTAAAGTTCACTCAACCTCCATAGAAAAGGGAGGATCCTCCGACCAGACGGGTGTTGTGTCTGGCGGGCAACTGCCCGATGATTTATGTCGGGCCGTTGTATCTATGCTAGTTGCGCGGTAAACTCTGCTTGCGCGATGCAGGATTTGCGTGACGTCAGTATGACGCGTTGTTCGTATATATGTGGCGTTACACTATTAAAGACATTTGACAGATTGTAGTAGCTTGATGTGCTGGCGCCTGTACCTAAGGGCCAGAGACCAAAGACAATACACATTAGGTAATCTGTTTCAAATTCTTAAAAAGATCTTTAAACCTTAACGTTCAAATCCACACAACTGATCCTCTATATACCATCAAACAAACATCGGAAATGCATACTTTATTTATCCCTTGCCTGTGTGGTTTAACACAAAAGTAAAATAAACCGTTTTACGCCGAACTGTGAGTCGGTCCGGTCGGTATCGGTAAACCGTTTTGCGGTGCAAATCAACTAATGATTATGAATCGTCGAATTTAAATAAGCATCATAAGTTCCATTAGTGAAATTAGGTTTACGTGGTGAATGTAAATTCCGGTAATTGTTGTAAATGTTATTATTGAGAGGGATGAGTTATGAATGCTTTTCGATGTTTGTAATTACGGTTAGACTTCGGATGGTTTTCGAAATTTTACACCTCATAATGCGCCTATAATGTTCCTTCTGCTGGAGCACACGCCTACTCTCTGTGAGAAAGAGTGGGTCATAATCCACCACGCGAGCCCAGTGCAGGTTTGTGGATGTCAAATGTCTTTGTTTGTTTTGATTCTAGGATATGCTGGTCGTTCAAGGAGTACCCTGCGTGGGCCTCCGTGCGGGTCCTGGTTGCCAGGATCGGGCGAGACCTGTCTCTGCCGGCAGTCGTGAGGGCTATGCTGGCAGAGACAGAGAATTGGATGGTAGTAGCATGCTTCTGTGAGAGCGTGATGGACAAGAAGGAGGCCGCCGAGCGGGATCGGGAGAGGGCTGATCCTGCTCGGAGAAGGAGGTGCGGGGTGGCAACCGCCTTGGCGCCTAATACGCCGAAACCCGCTTACCAAACAAGGTAGGTGAATCTTTGGGATCGCGGGCGCACAGAGTGGGGACTCTGTCCGCCCACCAAGTGACCCCAGGGACACAGTGATCACGTGCTGCCGTGCATATAGTGGGAGGCTTTACAGTCTCCCCAGGGATGTGCCTTACAGGCGTTGCACGGGGGGGTTCCAGAATTGGTATTTTAAGAGAAACCGGGACCACCTCTGTGTGCTGATGGTGATCACCGGGGTGGTTTTAGTGCGGTAAAAATCGCACACTCCCCGACCTCTCCCCGGAGATCAGGTCTCTTTAAAGGTTTCCCCCCCGACAACAAAAAAAAAAGGTTATGCTGGTTTCCTCACGATGTTTTCCTTCACCGTTTTGAGAGCAGTGGTGATGAAATTAAATGACTAAGTAAAGTGTCAGACAGGCACTTTACTTCCAAACGGGTCCGAACTCACGACCTCCAACTCGTAAGTCGCTGAATTTGTGACCATGCATGTAGCATTGCAGCAAATTGATCTAATCACGCACTTATGAGTTGGCGCGGTTAAAAAAACTGTTGGGTGCGTAAAATAACCTTGAGGAGTGTCATACCTTTTGGCACTCCTAGGGTATGTATATACGTTCAGGGCACCCTGAATAATCATGGACTCTTGTGATTTTTTAAAATTTAATTTAGAAACGTATTATTTTATAATACCGAGTTATAATGTCCACTTTGGCAACTCTATTAAAGTACAAATTATTAATGACGTAAAAAACTTTTAAATTATTTTCAATATGGCAACTGAATGTATTATTCTACTTTGGAAACGCTTTGAAATAATGGTTTGATATTATCATTATTTCTGGGCAAAGCCAGTCGTCGTTTGATTGTGAAATAGTACTGCCAAACTATTCTGTAACAATAACACCGTGGAAACTTAGGTGAAGTGAGCCATCATTTCAGCTGATGCTAAGGATTTACATTTTTGACAGCTCACAAAAATGTAAATCCTTAGCATCAGCTGAAATGATGGTTCACTTCACCTAGGTTATCACGATGAGATATCTACAGAATCAATATGCAGTTGTGCGGAATAAAAGGGTTAGCAAGAAAAGAGTGTTTTCATTATATAAGCCAAAAAAAAAAGACTTTCAATAGAGATGAATTGCCCAGCATATGTCAGACGTACCGTCACTAAAAGAGATAAGTATATCCGACGTCACTGGATACTTATTGTTTCGTTATTAATTTTATTCGTCATAGTGTCACTTTTATTTCGATATGAGTGTTTTTTTCATTTTGTTTTTTTATCGACACGTTTTTTTTATATTATAATCATGTGGGTAGTTTGATTATCATCTAATATTGTACTTTTGTGTGTTGTGTAGTTTTTTTGTGTGCGCCAAATAAATGGTTTATCGGGTCCGTGGCTTAGGCCCCCAGTGGTCGACACACCTGTGGCCGACGCCCCCGATACGATTAATTTAATTCGGTCACAGGTGCGTCGACCACTGGGGGCCTAAGCCACGGACCCGGTTTATCTATCTATCTTATCTCCTTTAGTGATCGTACCTACATTAAAGTATTACTGGAGGAGGATGGAGGCTTCTCGAAAGCGTGTCCTACTGCAGGGCAAATGCTTCCCTTCACTCCGGCCACTTATACCTATCTACTGCTGTGTGTGGTTAATCTTTAAAAAAAAGGAAAGTTTCCCGCATCTCCTCCTGGGCCTTTCGTGTTGCCTTTTGTTGCTGCTTGGGACCCACTAAATGATTTTATTTCTGTAAGTAGGTTTGTACAAACACTTTTACACGTCGATCATATTTTTAAAACTAGATGAGGTCGGCGTTTCCTATCTGACTAGGTACTCTGAGAAGTAAGGCCGAAACAAACTCAGAGGTCACAGTCTCTTATAAAGTCCAGAAAGATGAAGGTCACAATGTGGCTATTTTAGCTTATAGTTTCTCCAGTATGCTTTCTTATTAGGTAACTCAATAGCATATACATAACACTGGAAGTTAAGAACATAAGACCAAGCCCTTTCCACATGAACTACATAACGCTGATTGCCAACATTATCTAGTTATCAATAATGCCTACAATTCACGTGAGTATAAGTCTGTAAAAACTAGGACAGTGGTGCTATTCTGTAAAAATCTCACTGTGAAAACTTAGGTGAGGTGAGCGTAGAGTGAGCTATCAAGTGTTAATTCCTAGCAAATCAAATCAAAATCAACTCAAATCATTTATTCGCATAGAATGTAGGTATTTACACATTCTGCCTGAGTATTGGCATACAAAATTTAACAAATTGAGTTCCAAATTTAAATACTAAGGAACACCAAATAGATTTAATATTTTCAAAGATAAGTTTCAAAGGAGAAACCCGTTTCTGGGCCTAACCGTTACACGAATAAGATATGTACCAAAAAAATCGTCTATTATGCTTAATTAACCCATTTAAATCTTAGCCTCATTTACAATGGCCAAGTGTAGAAAATAATTAGATTTCTATTTTTTTGTTTTAAACCACCTTTGTAAACCGTTACAACAATTATTTTGCTATACGTCACTAACTTCACAAATGCTGGTATTCTATCAATAGAGCGTACCCTAAGAATATGATCGATTTAGTGGAAATCGATGCTGATACAAATAATTAAATAACACTTCATTGTTTTAGTATAAACGACTTTTTAGGTATTAAAATCAGTGTAAAACAATTAAATCTGGAAACTAATTGATATTTAACGTAATCGCCATTAAAAAAACATTAAAAGGAATAAATAATCGATAAAATCGACTGCACCATGGATTGCACTAGTAAACGGCAAATGTCAATGTCAACGTCTGTCAATTGTCATGGTTGTAATGTCATGTCATTAATGTCATTCGCTTTTCTGATTTTTGCGCAAGTCAATGTGTTGTTTTCTGTATTTCTGGGGATTTATTTTTTCATAAGACCTCTAATCGAATACTGGACTCCGAAATTGATTGCATTCTGACTGACCCTCGCTTGAACAATGGACACCGTTACATAACCTCTGCCACCTGTGCTGACTTTTGCTGGAAAACCGGATCTGATTATTGCTCTTTTTGACGACTGGCACGACATCATGAACCTGTGCATTAATTGCGGAATAGCAACGGCCCACTGCCATACAATAGGAAGGCGAAGATTGGAAGATGAAAATGATTCTTTCAATTGTACAGGAATGGGTCGAGCGCCTCAAACGGTTAGTATCCGATATTTCTATATGTATGTAATTATTTAATGTAGTCGAACTAAATAGTGTTATCGCATTTGTTCAGTTGTTTTTTGATAGTTGTACTTTATATAATGATACCAGAATGTGCAGATGTGATGCTTCTTTCGAAGACATGACTGTGTCACCAATCCGGACTGAACCTGCATGGTTATTGGTTAATTATATTCCCTCTCAGAGAGGAGACCTGTGTCCCTGCAGTGGGAATGTAATAAGGCCGCTTATGTTTACCCAAATGTGCCACTCGGATGTTTATTGCTAAATGCTAATGCTAGACCTAATAGTCAAATGATAAATGTTTGTTTCAGGTAAATGAAAATGACTTTAATCTGCCAAGCTTGCTGGAATCATGCCAATGCTGTCTGCAATCTCTTGATGGAAATATACCAGAAGGGAACAGACACCTACAGGACACCAACGAGTGTGTATTCACTGTGGACGTTCTCTTCTGAAAAGAGTTCGTTGCCATCAACTTACGACTACTGGTACAGTGCAAGAACACAGAATACACGAAGTTATAAGAGGATGGATCCTACCACGCACGGTTAATTTATTATTTTTTTTCATGTTTTTTTAATAATATTTTTTTTTAGTTTAGTTTTGTAACAAGGGCATTCAAAAGTTTTATTTGGTATGCTAAAACATTTAAGTGAATTAGAACAGTGTGATAATGGTTAAGCTAACTCAGGCTTACTAACCTACATCAGGATTTCTTTAGATCATTCTTTTTCAAAGTGGGCAATAACACACCATACATCTCTGGTGTAAAGGCACCCTTTAATGTAGATATATTATTTTCAGGTGGGTGCTTCAAGTGTTTTCTGTCACTCTTGTTGGGTGCGAGCAAATAGACCATCCCGGCATTTCTATGATCTACAGCAAGAGCTGTCAACATCGGACTCAAACTTAAGAGGAAGAATAAAGTCGAGGCATATTAGTAATAGGATGTATTTCGTTTATACATTAGTCGACAGCTCTCTAAGTGGAAGGGATGCTATAACCGAACCTATATCATTAGCAAAAGAACGTTTGGATGCTGTGCCCACACCATGAGCATAATATGGTATCTTGGTTAGGCACGGCACCAGGGTAGGTAGTCAATTGCCTCCTGCACAATTTCTGGATACCTACTGTGTTATTATATTATGATAATCCTAATGAAGAAAGTAATTAATAAAACCATCACAATTACCTGTGTTTTTTTTAATTTTAATATATTATTGCAATCTCAGATTACTTACCTACTTGCTGTAATCTGAGATTGCATCAAATCCCTAGGTACAATTTAAACACAACTAGGTACAAATTAACAAATGCAAGCCAGTAGTGATGTAAGTGGGCCTTGTATAATAAACATAGTTTTCTGCTGAGGTTTTCAGTACCGCTACAAGAACAATCAGATAAATCGGAAGTTATCCCCTAAGCGCTTTTTATATAAGTACCTAAAACCTCATCGTGATAGGCAGCAGGTGCTGCAGCACAGCACATGTGCGTTCCAGATTTACGTAGGAAACGAAAGTCGCAAAAATATCATTGTTTAACTAGGTACTAAAAATAACCTAAAAAGTGAACATTGTTGTCTGATGTTACCAATTTGGCCATTGCTGGGAGACGTGAAAATTGGGCTCGTGAAACCTTCCTAAATGCTCTAATTTATGACCAAATTCCAGGCCTGTAACGCCAGGCCCAAGTTTCTATGGAGTTTGAGTTTCTCCTTTAAATACAGTTGGAACACTTATAAAATAATTAATATAACAATTTCAAAATTAAATTTTTGCAAAAACAAACTCACTTCACCTATGTTTTCATGGTGAGATTTTTACAGAATCGACCGGCAGATGTAGGTAGTTTGAAAGCACTTACAATTTTGATCTGTCATGCGCATGACTTATAAGGAACAAATATCATCAAGAATATTAATTTTCAGAGCCCTAATTCACTATGACTGCTTAAGGGGCTTACAGGACTTAAACAAAAAAAAAACGCAAATTTTAGAAACAATAAAAGTATATGATCGACTACAGTAAACAAAATCAGAAAAAATATATGATATTCTTCAGGATATATGCTAGGTAGATAGTGTGTTGAAAACATAATAGATACAGTATGCTTCAATACTGCTTAGGCATGCTATGGTTGAAATTTCTGTGAACATGCTTCGCGCCGTCCCCGCGCCCGCGCCGCAGGCCCGTATTTACATCTGTGTGTGTACACTTGCTAACGTCAAACGAAACAAAACATATCGTCATCGCTTTTTCACACGCGCGGCGTAATTACGTATGACCTTGGTTGGTTCATACCACTGCTAAAATTCACAACTTCATAAGAAGTACTGCTAGCGGATAACGTAGCGTATAGGATTAGTAAACACGCAGGCCCAGGCCTGCGTGTTTACTAATCCTATACGATCCTATATAATCTCGAGATTCGAACCCAGGTTCGAATCTCGAGATGGTACTTTGATTTATCTTTTCAACAATAATCTTATCTTTTTTTATTATTCGATAAATTAATACACGAGAATAATAATGTAATATTTGTTTTATTTGTATTATTACTTATATTGTTATTGAAATATGCGGGGAAAAAAAAAAAAATTAAGTGATTTCAAAAATTTTATTCGTTATAATTTGATAAATAAACTTTTAAAACAGTTTATTTTCTCATAAAGAACAATTTATTGAAGTAAAGCAGGTAATCAGTGAGCTACGACCATTAGACTTAAAATATTGTAACTATCTTAGTAGCTAATAAAATAATATTGTTATTTAATTGCGGATATAGCTTAAGTATTCATTTTCAAAATTCATTTTGAAAAGAAGATTGAAACTATAAACCTCAAAATAATCCTTATTACGGATATGACACAATAATATTGTAATATTACTAAAATCAATTTGTAATTTATAACTTAATACGTTGTATAACCCGCATTATTATCCATGCTATCAAGTAAACGCTGGCGTATGGATCCTGTAATGTTTAAACATATATCTTCATATTTCCTTGCAATGCAACTTCATCTGGTAGGTAACTGGTTGGTTAAAACCACTTGTTTCTTATTCACTGACTATACTCTTCCTTATATCTTTTGACCCTCCGACTCACAGTAGGTAATTTCTCTAAAACAAAAAAGGAATATTGTAAGGCTACTAGCAAAATTATAAAATATTAAGTAGATACTTATTACTTTTTTAAACAAAATTATTTTGAAAATAGTTCAAATGTTACAAAATTATTATATTCTTGCAAATTCAATGGCAAGTTATTTTTTTTAAAAAGCAAAAATATCACACTTACAACAATAATTTAATAAATTTAGCAATTAGCAAAAACAAATCAAATACACACGAAATTAAGAAAATAAAAATGTCGGTCGCTATGGCGGCGCGTGTTGATAGTCCGACGGCTCTCGAGCGAAAAGGGCGCGCTGTGGGACAGCGCTCCTTTATATACGGCTTGGTTCATGAGTTCTTCTCGTTCGCAACACGGCCTCTCCTGACAGGAGGCCGTCCCGGGCTCCTTCTCGATGTCTTCAGCTCTGGTGGTCGGTCTCCAGCACGGGCATGGAGAGCTCTTCTTCTGCTGGAGGTCCCTCAGGCTCGTCGTGAAGCTGTAGTGGCTCAGGCTCGACCTGAGGCTGCAGAGGCTCAGGCTCAACCTGAAGCTGCAGCGGCTCAGGCTCCACCTGAAGCTGCAGCGGCTCAGGCTCCACCTGAAGCTGCAGCGGCTCAGGCTCCACCTGAAGCTGCAGCGGCTCAGGCTCCACCTGAAGCTGCAGCGGCTCAGCCTCCACCTGAAGCTGCACCGGCTCAGGCTCCACCTGAAGCTGCAGCGGCTCAGCCTCCACCTGAAGCTGCACCGGCTCAGGCTCAACGGGCTGCAAAGTCTCAGCCTGGGTCCCGGAGGTGCCAGGTTGTAGCTGGGAGACAGACTGGTCGGCTGGCAAGATTAACTCAAGTGTAGACTCCTCATCGTCATGGTCTGCATCTGCACAGGACATTGAAAAACATGTGCTCTATGCACAACGCTACGCATTGCGTATACGCACATCATTGATTGTTGTCTGGTACACGCTAAGCTTATCAAGATAGAGGCACGACGTGAAGCTTGTCTCGACAAATTAGCGGGTGAGTCATATATCAAGGCACATCTTGATATTCAGCTAAGAAAAAGCCCCACAGTGTGGCATAACTTAGCGGAGTCAGAGGCTAGCCGCGAGGCGTACTCGTTACTCGATTTGGTCAGGATAGAGGCACTACGTGAAGCTTATCCCAACACAACACAAACACATATGAAGCTTCATATACAAAAGTGGCATAAAGCACTCACCATCGAAGTAAGCAGCACATACTTCAGGAGTCCACTCTCCACGCCAAGGAATCATGTACTCTGCAGCCGCCTGCGTGTACTTCCCATAGGAGCCGGCCAGGAGTTGGAGCTCGTAGCGCCCTTGTGGCAGCGTCTTCACGATGCGGTAGGGGCCTCGCATACAGGAATCCAACTTCCCGGTCGATTGAGCCTGCTTTCTCACAAAAACCAAACTGTTTAGGTCAAACGCTCGGGGAGGCTTCCTCCCTTGATTAACGTAAGCATCTTGCTGACGCTGATTCTGCCTAAGCCGTTCCGTTGCTCTCTGTCTACTCATTTCACGTAGGGTCTCTCTATTAGCACTGGAACCCTCGAGCGCAACATCACGTACCAAACTTCTTATAAGCGGAGTTGCTGCCTCAATACCCGCCAGCAGGTTGAGAGCAGAGTATTGTGTAGTTCTGTGCTTGGTAATATTTAGTACCAACTGAATTTTCCAAATAACAGCCGGCCATGCGTTTTGTCGATAGTTACTTTCGACACGTATCATATTTAAAACCGTTCGACAATAACGCTCGACTTGCCCATTAGATTGGTGCATCTCAGGCGTTATAAAGTGTGTATCACAACCCATACTTTTAACCCAGTTAAGAAATTCAGCGCTTTGAAACATACGGCCTCTGTCGGCTACTATTAATTTGGGGGTTCCAAATAGGGATATCACATTATTAAAATGTTGCTTTAACTCATTTTCATCCTGCCGATACATAGGGTAGAGGAGGCAAAACTTGGAAAATGCATCAATAACTATTAAGACATGACGGTACCCATCGGCTTCAGGGAGAGGTCCCAAGGCATCTATATGAATGGTTTCAAAGGGTAGGTCGGGCTTTTCCCAAGAACTAATAGGTTGGTATGAGGCTCGTGCGACCTTCTTATGCGCAATGCACACTAGGCAATGTGAAATATATTTTAAAACAAAATTTCGCAACCCAGGGAACCAGAAGTGCTTTGTAATTAAATCAACCGTTTTATCAACCCCAAAGTGATTATGTTCATCGTGGAACACACGAAGTAAACTAAGCCGATGTCCTTTAGGAATGTAACAAAGGAAACGTGAGGATTCGCCGGTAGGGGAATACTTTACGTAAAGAACATCGTTCTTGACAATATATCGCGTGGCATCCAATTGCCCGTCATTTAGTTTCTGAATAAGAGCCCGAGTTTCTTCGTCGGCAGCCTGCGCAATCTGTGCCCAATTCTGAGGTTTCTGAATTGTACACACATTGACAGGGTTCCGACTGAGATAATCGGCGTGGGACATAAGTGTGCCTTTGCGATAATCTAAGCCAAAATCAAAATCTTGAAGGTAGACCCACCATCGGGCTACCCTGGGTAATAAATCTCTCTTGCGCTGTGTGAGCTTCAATGCATTACAGTCTGTAACAACAGTGAAACGCACACCCACAAGATAAGGTCGGAAATGCTGCAAAGCTTTAACCACAGCGAGGGTTTCTAACTCATATGAGTGATACCTATTTTCCGCGCCTTGTGTCAGCCTGCTGAAGTAGGCAACCACTCGCTTGAGACCGCCATCGTGCACTTGGAACATGACAGCTCCATAACCAATGGAACTAGCGTCCGTGTGGACTTCTATAGGCAGGGAAGGATCGTATATCGCTAGGACAGGTTCATTAGTAAGACATTCGACTATTTCTTTACGAGCGGCCTGATGTTCTTTTCCCCAATTAAATTCTATCCCTTTTTTAGTAAGAGCAGCGATACAAGCAGCCCTCTGAGCGAAACCCGGTATATACCTACGAAAATAGCTGGCTAAGCCCAGAAACTGACGAACCTGTCTCACATTTTTCGGTTCAGGGGAATCAATTAGGGCCTTTATCTTACTGGGGCTCGGTCGTACCTGACCTTGGCTAATTCTACGTCCTAAATACTCAATTTCAGTCGTCAAAAAGAAACATTTTTTCAAATTGACAGAAAACCCAGATTGTGTTAAAGCTTTAAGTACCTGATACAAAAGGTCAAAACCCTGGTCGACTGTCTGGCTCAAAACCAAGACATCATCTATGTAAACAAGTACATCACCAGAATCGATGAATTTGCGCAGTGTTTTTGAGATAATGCGTTGATATACCACCGGAGCATTCGCCAAACCATAAGGCATTTTCAGATATTCGAAATGCCCCTCAGGCGTAACAAATCCGGTGAGTGGAACAGATTCCTCGTGAAGCTTAATCTGGTGGAAGCCAGTTGCCATATCGAGGCTGGTGAAGTACTTATTACGCCCTAATCGGTCTATGTAGTCGTCAATTCGTGGCAGCGGAAAACGATCCTTAACCGTGACTTCATTTAACTTACGGAAATCTACACACATCCTATCCGATCCGTCTTTCTTTTTAACCAAAAGAATTGGGCTTGCGTAGTCGGATTCCGATTCGCGAATAACACCTTTGACAATCAAATCTTTAATTATCTCACGAACACGAAGGGTTTCTGCATGAGACATTCGATAAGGTCGGTAGTTGACGGGAGTAGTATCGCTCAGTTTAATCGTCATGCACCCTGAATTGACAGTCGATGTCGCGGTACCGGATATGAAATATGCAGAAAACTCATTTATCATGTTGAGTAAACGTTGTAGCTGATCACCTACGAGAGGCGTGTAAATTGGTATTGGCTCATCGTACCGAACAGTCATCACATTTTCCTCACTGTCTACCTTTCTAGTAAGCGATTGAAAATTGCGCGTGCGAATATACCGAACACCCTCCCTATTGAGCACGTCGGTTCCCACAATAATTGGCGTATTCATAAACTGGGGTGCCACAATAAATAAATCTACTTCGAGTGTTAAACCATCGAACTCAATCGGTAGAGTAACATAGGAGGTGCTCTCGATTTCTTGACTTCCCAATCCCCGTAATACGCGAAATGCTGGCTTGTGCGCACAGTTGAAATGTTTCAGCAACGGCGATGATATAAGAGATATGGTTGATCCACTATCGATCAATACGTCCACCGGTATACCCTGAATAACGGCTACTACAACATCATTATTGTGGGTAGTCATATTTTCTAGACAAAAATTAACGTTATTTTTATTGCGCGACTCTGATTTTTGTTTTGCGAAACAGTTATCTAGCTTGTGGCCAGGCTTTTTGCAAAAAGAACAAGGTTCAGATTTTAAAGGCACGAACACTGGTTTGGAGGCGGAATTATTTGAACCACTGGGGTTCAAACTCTCGGTTGAATCGAACTTAGCTTTCTTATTGCAAGCAGCCTGTTTATGTCCGGCCACACCACACGAAAAACACTTGCCCTCCTCAAGTCTACGCTTTCTAATTAAATTACTCGCATGATTACTTTTAACAGAATTATTTTGTGAAGTATGAGGACGTGAATTTTGTGTCTTAGAAGTAGACGGTTTTATATAAATCGACAAAAATTCAACTATGTCGTTAGGGGACAACTTAGCATTAATAGCTGATGCTCTAATGTGAGGGTCCACAATACCCCGGAAAACAATTGCAGAGATAAGCTCGTCACTGAGTCCGCGCACAATGCGTAATCGAAGCAACGAACGTCGGGCGTAGTCCGCATACGTAGAGTAATTATCCGAATTTGTGTTCATTACATCGAATAAAATGTTTGCAATGTCTGGCGTTTTCGGACACAAAGGCGTAAATTCCTTTTTGAAATTACTCCACGTACGGTCACTCGTAACCCACTCGCGTAACCACGTACGAGAATCACCTTTTAAACAATTACCTATTCGCGAAAGACACTCATGATCGCTCCAATTATTTAAAAGTTTTGCCCGATCAACTTCGTTACACCAATCAGTAATATTATTCAGACTAGGATCGAAACAAGAAATAAAGAAATGTTGGTCAGATCTCGCCCGGTTGTTGATGGAACGGATCGCGTCCACTATACGGTCCGTTGCGGTGGTGTCACTAGCTGTACCGTCGTGTTCTAATAAGGACTCTGTCGTATGACCGGCACGGAGCACGCTAGGCGGCGCAGACGGCGGCAGGGGTGGCGTACGTGACCGCGGCGCCCGCGCAGATCGTCCTGGCAACGGCGACATGACGCGCTCGGTATGGTGACGCGATGTCGGGGTCGTCTGGCGCCGGGCAGGCGGCGGCGGCGACGCGCCACGCTCGAACGACTCGGCTCGCGGTGACTTATGTGAAGATACCCTCCGTTTGCGCGAGCGTTTAGGCTGTACGAACGATGCTCGATCTTCTAACATCTTCAAACGCGCGCGCATGACCTGCAGTTCCCGCTGTAGGTCACCCTCCGGAGTCTGCGTGCGATCCCTACGTCTGCTATGTCTCCTACCTGACTCACGGCTATGGCGACGACTTCGACAGCGATCCGACATTTTTTCGTTATTTTTTATTTAAGCACAAAGCCAATTAACAAAAACAGAAATTGGATCGAATCCCACTTCTGATCTTGCAAATTAAATGGCAAGTTATTTTTTTTAAAAAGCAAAAATATCACACTTACAACAATAATTTAATAAATTTAGCAATTAGCAAAAACAAATCAAATACACACAAAATTAAGAAAATAAAAATGTCGGTCGCTATGGCGGCGCGTGTTGATAGTCCGACGGCTCTCGAGCGAAAAGGGCGCGCTGTGGGACAGCGCTCCTTTATATACGGCTTGGTTCATGAGTTCTTCTCGTTCGCAACAATATTATAATTTATACATAATGCTATATTCATCATTCCAAAAGTAAATAAATAAACTCTTGGAAATATTATTTTTTTCTTCTATTTAGACCCTATGGTAAATATAAAACGTTTAATAAAATAACTACAAGGATCAGCAGTTAAACTTTAATTAGCTAAATGTTAGATAAAATAATTAAATCATAATACTCACAGTCAGTCCGGTTTCATCAATTATTTGTGATATAATATTAAGTCCACTTTTACGCTGCGCGATAATATCCGCTTTCATCTCAAAGCTTACATTTCAAAATGAACTATTACACAGCTATTATAATAGATTAAACACACGTCACTAACCCACAATATCAAAAACCAACCAAGAACGAACAACATTCTATTAGACGCGGTGAATGAGCCGTAAGTTACCTGCATCTGTCTACCATACCTAATTTATTTATTTAGATTTCTGTGGGTATACTCATAAAGTTTTACGAATTATGTGAACAAGACGAACATGACACGGAACTATATTCAAAAGCGTGATTATTCGAGTAATATGCGGGTGTGTGTGTCAAATTACTCATTAAAAGAAGGTCGTAAGTCAAACTAAACGTTAAGCAATTAGTTTTATAGTTGCCTATGGACTTTTGGCGTGGATAGTACAACTAATTTGATACGATAGAAAAAAATCATGAAGATACCTCTAAAAATTTTCTTTTTACAATAATAACCATACTAATATTATCATACAATGATTATGATTTTTTGTCAGATTATTCTACAAGCAACATACTAAAGCACTAGTGTTTTAACTTTTTAGTCCAAACAATAGATTTTTTGTAAATAGATAAGTGCTTCATATTTTGCAATAAATTACCAGCGTTGTGTCACCGCGCTTCTCTTTCTTTTCTATGCAGTCCGACAAAGACCGCGCTTTAGGTCATGTAGGGGGACGAGTCCTTACTCGAAACCACGTCAAGTAGGTTTAAATCATTTATTCTCATAAAAGACAAAAAAGCCACTTACATGAGAACAGACAAGATACATACAGTAAACTTATTTTAGGTAACCGTCACCAAAGTATATGTATAGTATTAATTATTCTATACTCATTCAGCAGTTCAACCCTCAGCCATTCAAAAACATTGAAGGACTTTAGTCAAGGCAGTTTTCAATTATGTGTTTGGATAGCCGAGACCTGAAACTGCTGAGAGAGCTAACACTTTTTATGTAAGTAGGTAGATTATTAAATAGTTGTGCTCCTTCATACGTAATGTTCTTTCTAGCGTACTTAGTGCGTATTCTTGGCAAAACAAGTAGACTTGGTCGACGAAGACTGCGTTTAGTAATTAGAGATTTTTTTGTAAATGATAAGTTAGTGTGGATGGTTCTGTCTATAATTTTTCTAATCAGAACGCAAGTATTATATGTGTAGAGTTGTTTGATATTCATTAGTTTTGTTTCTTTATAAATTTTACAGGTTGAAGTTAGATATGGATAGCGAAACAATATCTTTATGACCTTATTTTGTACTCTTTGTAATTCTTGCAACTTCGTTTTTCCGGCACTTCCCCAAATTTCTATGAGATATAATAGATGCGACCTAATAAGGGAATTATAAATAGTATAACGTATCTTTTTAGGTATGCACTGGTTTATACTATGAAGTGATCCTGTGAGTGCTGATAGTTTATTTTTAATATGGTCTATTTGATTGTGCCATGTTAAGTGATGATCTATTCTCAAGCCAAGATACTTTTCGCAAGTTTTTTGATCTAGTGGGGTGTTATCAATAGTTAGTGTGTCGTACTGTGGATTTTTTTTATTTTTAGTTCTGAAGACAACGTAACAAGTTTTAGAAATATTTATGGTTAGTAAATTATATTTGAACCACTCGAATAGGACATTGAGATCTTCTTGGGCTTTCGAAATAACGTCGTGCATGTTGGCTCCGAAATAAAATAAGCACGTATCATCTGCATATAAAGTTATATGACCATGTAGATTTAGTTCTGTGATGCTATTTATGTAAATCAAGAACAACAGTGGCCCCAGTATAGATCCTTGCGGGACTCCGTATGTGATCGGCAATGTACTACTCTCAAAACCATCTATTTTAACTATCTGAAATCTATTGGTTAGATAAGATTTTAGCATTTTAAATGCGTTGCCTTTGATACCTATGTTTTCTAGTTTTTCTAATAGTAGTTGGTGACTTACGGTATCAAAGGCTTTTTTCAAATCAATGAAGACACCCAGCACATACTGTTTTTTATCGATGTCCTTAGCTAATCCCGCCAAGCTCGTGGTCACCTGAGATTAGAGATGCCGTGTATTCCATCAGTTTCTTTGACAAATCTTTTTCTGTTCAAGCAGTACGGTTATGGAGTGACTTGCCCGTCTCGGTAAGGCGTGCTCAATCTTTGTCCACTTTTAAAATTATGGTTAAAAGGCACTTCTTTTCTCCTTAAACATCATCATTTTATTTTCTTTGCTCCTGTTTCATGTTTATTATTATATGTATATATTTATTTAGATTAGTATAATTTACTCTAAGTAAACGTAAGTAAGTAGTCTCTTAGTGTTTTTTGTAAATGGTACACCACAGACTACCTACAGTATTTGTCTGTCCTTCCCCTTATTACCCGACTGCGCGACGCAAAGGAGTGGTAATGTGTTCATCAGCCTATGTATGTATGTATGTTTGGATGTTCCTTTGAAGCACTATACAGACCAAACGCCTGGGCCGATTTTTATGATTCACACGTTAATCGATTCCTCTTAGTCCGGCGAGTGTCACTAAAGACATGACGTTAGTGAAAATTCAATATGGCGACTACTGGACGCCATATTAAATATTTTTTTAATTTTTTTTTTCAAATCCTATCGAGTGGGGTATCAAAATAAAGGGTTTTAAAAGGTGATTACAAAAATATATACAACATATATACTTAAAAGCAATTCGAAGTGACAAATTGTAAAAAACACATACCAAGAACTAAATCGTCTGCGAAATCTTTCACATTTGTAAACTAATGACAAATTGTAAAAAAAACACCTACCAAGAACTAAATCGTCTGCGAAATCTTTCACATTTGTAAACTAAAAAGCTGGAAATCAAAAAAGTTATTTAAAAAAATTAAAAACCCGACTGCGGTAAAAAACTTAAGTTAAAAGAAACTGAAAAGCTAAAAACAAGCCCATTTTAAATTAAAGTTGGAAGCAGGCGGGACCCATTTGAATTTTGGTATGGGTCCCGCCTGCTTCCAACTTTTATTTAATTTACATAATATATGTACATAATAAAGAGTGTCCTATTCTATTCATTTCGCGCGGTTTTGTGCATTGTGTCATAGAGAATAAGGCCCCTGATCAATTTCCTCTAGAATTCAATCTAAACAAAAATGAAAGCACATATTCCCTCAACATTTTCCTTAAAGCCGTACTTATATCTTTAAAATAATTTTCAATGAGCAAGCTGCTTCACGTAAGTGCCTAATAATAAGTAGTAAGATTAATTAAAAGCTCTTCATGTAAAGCACGTCATAATTGCCGACGTCAGTACTTGCCTATAAAGGCAGTTTAAGTTTTTTTTGCGATAAAGCTGGGTACACAAAGTTGAGCGGCGAACGAAGCGTGAATAGGATTGCATTGTGCGGGTACTAATTGCGGTTTTTAAGCGGAAGTACCGTATGAGGCCAATTATGTGCGCCACGCATATTTGGACGCAGCTTACACCGAAGTGAATGTGGAGCGACAACGTCAAGTATGAAATTCGTTCTTCAAATAAAATCTGCACACATGTGTAAACACAGTCCTTTCACAGTTGTTTTACCTCTGAATTTGCATCACTGTCAAAATCAAAGTGATCTTTATTCTAGTTACAATAAGGTTGCTGTTGGGTTGTTGCCAGTGACGAGCCGGACAAAATCATAGTGACCTTTATTCTCGTTACAATAAGGCTGTAGTAGGGTTAGACACTGATGTCAGAAGTAAAATAACTGGTAAAGGACTGTAGGCTGTGCTGCGTTAAGTTCGAAAGTTAGGTGAAAACAATAAACTTCAAGGTGTAAAAAAAATATAAGTAGTGTAGCTTATCTCTGTGTAGGTCCAGAAAATGTCTGAATTTTTTCTTAAATTAACACACACACTTACATTCTTTACTTTATAATTCAAATCATAGCCTAATGAATATTGAATAAATACATACAAAATAAAAAATATTTACAGCTGATAAAACAGAACAAAAATTAAAAGAAAAATCTTGAGCCTTAATCAAAGTATCAAAGCTTTTCTTATTTACGAAGTCTCGAAAAACTTAATCAACCCTATTCTGTGAGTTTAAGCCGTCTATAGAAAGTTGTTGTAAATCAATTATTAACAAGTACTAAAGATAAATCTAGAAGTCAAGATATAATTAAGATCTAAGGCGTATTATCAACTAGACTTGATCATCATTTATGATTTTAATTTAGTTTTATAATTTGAATTTAATTTATATTATTTTATTTTATTAATTATTTTTATATGTATTCATTATGTTTAGAATTTTATAATTTTATTTATTTTAGATGTAGAACATATTATTATGATCTGAAATGGATTGAAATAAATGATTTTGATTGATTGATTGATAATCTATGTATGTAAATATCTATACTAATACTAAAGCTGAAGAGTTTGTTTGTTTGTTTGATTGCGCTAATCTCTGGAGTGACCAGTCGGATTTAATTTTTTTTTTTACTAGTTGGTTGGCCCAATTATTTGGCATTCTACGTTTTGATTAAATATATAATAATTTACAATAGTACTAAAGGTACACCCATGCCAACCCTTCAGTGAATACTAGCGTTATGTTATGTTTTGTAAACCATTCTTTGGGAATGTGAGAGAAATAGATTGGAAAAATGTCCAAGAGCCGATCAAGATCAATAAATAGAGGCTAGGTCACTTAATGTTTTACAAAAGTACGTAAGAACACAATACAATTTGGATGATAAGGACTTCATACCGCATTTTGGAAGTTTTTTTAAAATTATTTATTTTATTGCTGAATGGGCGGGCCAATTAATTCTATTCGCGCGGGCCCAAACAGAAATAAAAAAGAAGCCCTAGCTTCTTTTTTTATTTCTGATTGGGCCCGCTCTTGACCTCGATCACGCCTGATGGAAAGCGATGGATGAGGTCTATGATGGAACGAGCGTGCCCAGAAGATGCCTAAAGAACTGGAACTCAAACGCATCTATGAAACACAGCAGCCTGCTTGACTCCGGTTTAATTCATTCATTGTATGGTTTTAATCCATTGTATTTTTCATTTCAAAGCATTTATTTCAAATAGGCACACAAAAAGAACTTTTGAACGTCAAAATTTACAATAAAATATAAATGACACTAGTCGCCCCTTTCAAAAGGCAATTTCGTATGGAGAAGAATGGGCAAGAAACGTCACCGTTACCTACTCTTTTAGAACGTTTAACAATAATTATTATAGATTATTATATAATTAGGTGAGAAGACGACGCACTTAGAATAATTTTATTTTACTATACCAAAATAAGTAAAATAATTAAAAATAAAGCAATGACAGATAAAATAATTATGTGATAGATACATGGTGCTCATATATTTACAAACATTGTAAAAGTAGACGATTTTCCTAAAAAAAATAGTTAAAAAGTGACACAGTTCAACATAATGTAAATAAATGTCATAAAAATTAAATTAGCAAGTAGTTTGATTTTGTCTAGGCTTTAAATTGTCTTTGCCAGTAGGTATTTGTTTGTTGCGCAACGGTGTGAATGCGGTATGTTTCATTCAGCGTAGGTACATTAAAATAACGGCTGGTATATTAATCCAGGATTTTTCAAACCTCCATATTATGCCCAGTGGTGAATGAGCTACCCTAAGTGTTACGGAACCCCATTGAGTTGGTGAACATGTGTATGAGAATTTGGATAACAAAATACGAATACGGTGTATTGTAAGTACGTGTATAAAAAAGGTTTAGTAAAAATATTTTATGATCATAGATCGTTTTATCGTCAAATCCGTCTGTCTATTACATACGGTGTAAAACTTAGAAATAATTGAAAGTGGCAGAGTATCGTACTTTTTTTTCTTTATAAAATGTCACTATTGTTGATACTTTGTTCACTTACTCACTTATTTACTTGCTTCACTTTTTAACTTTTTTTGCATTGATTTTATTTAATTTGAATTTATCTGATTTCATTTGATTTTATACGTGTGACATTAATGGGTGTTATTTACCTGAAATAAATGAATTTAATTTGAATTTTTATAAGTAACCTAGTCTTATTATTATTATTATTATTATCCATTTACTTCAGGCATCAAGGCCCATATAAAACACATACACTACAATATTAATAACTTAAAAATACTATAAATACATACACACATTATAATTACACTAACAAACTAAAGCACACGAAGTGTCTGCGTCGTGTTTCGCTGACTGGTGTCATGTAGTCGGCCACGAAACCGGCGGTACACAACACCCTTCGGCCAGAACTCTTCCTAAAGACCAGCCGAAAACCAAGCAGTACCTAAGCAGACCAAGCGCCCGTTGACAGCGCGGGAAGCCTTTTTTTAATAAAACTGTCACTCGGACCGTGTAGGTTGGAAGAAGAAGTATCTAAGACTAGCCTATTAGCTAATAAGTAAATTAAAATCAAAAACGTGCCCTCGGCATCAAAGTCTGTCATGTAATAGAACCGTGGCATGCTGGCCACATTTTGGTTTGTCATCTATACATGACTGTGAGGGGACCGTGACTTAATAATAACAGCCACACAGGTCGGCCGATGAGGTTAAGCTACGCTTGCCGCGGTTGGTCTGTGGATGGGTGATCTTTCTATACCGTGACCCCTCTGTGCCTCGGAAAGCCCTTGGTTGACTGATAGAGAATGCCTAAGGCATTAAGTCCGCCTTTGTACCTTTTTGTGCGAAAAGTTTAAATAAATAAATAAAGCACGTTAAGCTGCCGTTGGTCCCGGCTGTCATTCGTGGATCTTTGACTTTCAGAAGCCCGTAAGTCCAGTCTTACCAAGGGGTATTGTATTACCCAGGAACTGGGTTGTGGAGCCCATATGATATGAGCTCCACAACATTGCATTTTACATGGAGCGACTACCCAGTCGCTCCATGTAAAATACTGGTACTCAGCTGCATCCAGTTCGACTGGAAGCCGACCCCAACATAGTTGGGAAAAGGCAAGGCAGATGATGATGTCTGTGTGGTGCCGAACTTAAAGAATAGCACCACCCCATACTTCCCGTGGGTGTCGTAAAAGGCGACTAAGGGTCGTACCGGAGAATGGGCAGCAGCATTCTCTATGCATTCCACCACCATACTATACTGCGGTCGCCAACCCGCCTGCCAAGCGTGGCGATTATGGCAACCCGCACCCCCCAAAAATGACAAGTTTGGGGGAGGCCTAAGTCCAGCACATACCTCAGTGCGATACCTCGCGGGCTGCTTTGGGGTTTACCTCGATACCTTGGCATGTGCGTGCGTGTCTATTAGCATGCATTTGTTTTACACGGAGGTGCGAGTTACCGAGACCGCGGGGTATCGCAGTGAGGCAACTTCGGCATGTAATTACCCTACGTGCGACAAGTAATAAAAACATCGTTGTTCACATTTATAAGCTACTAGCAGCGCCCCGCGGTTTCACCCGTAAGTTTCGATCCCGTGGAAATATAGAGATAAAAAAAACAAGTAATTAAAAAAATAAAAACACGACTGCCTTAAAAAAATTAAGTTAAAAAAAACTGAAAAGCTAAAAACAAGGCCATTTTAAATTAAATAAAAGTTGGAAGCAGGCGGGACCCACACCATTTTTAGGGTTCCGTACCCAAAGGGTAAAAACGGGACCCTATTACTAAGACTTCGCTGTCTGTCCGTCTGTCCGTCTGTCTGTCTGTCTGTCACCAGGCTGTATCTCAAGAACCGCGATAGCTAGACAGTTGAAATTTTCACACATGATGTATTTCTGTTGCCGCTATAACAACAAATACTAAAAACAAAATAAAATAAATATTTAAGGGGGGCTCCCATACAACAAACGCGATTTTTTTGCCCTTTTTTGCTCGATATCAAAAATGGCAACAGGTAGGCACTTGAAATATTCACAAAATACTCAGTTGTATTTTAACTTTAATAATAAATAATAAAATTAAAATAAAATAAATATTTAAGGGGGGCTCCCATACAACAAACATGTTTTTTTCGGCGTTTTTGCCTTGTGGTACGGAACCCTTCGTGTGTGAGTCCGACTCGCACTTGGCCAGTTTTTTATTACATTTTCAAACTCAAATGGGTCCCGCCTGCTTCCAACTTTTATTTAATTTAAAATGCCCTTGTTTTTAGCTTTTCAGTTTTTTTTAACTTAATTTTTTTAAGGCAGTCGGGTTTTTATTTTTTTTAATTACTTGTTTTTTATTTCCAGCTTTTTAGTTTACAAATTTGAAAGATTTCGCAGACGATTTAGCTCTTGGTACGTGTTTTTTACGATTTGTCACTTCGAATTACTTTTAACCATATAAGTTGTATATATTTTTGTAATCACCTTTAAAAACACTTTATTTTGATACCCCACTCGATAGGTTTTGATAAAAAAAAAATTATTTGAAGACATAATATTGCGCCAAAAATCGGCCATTTTATATTTTTTCAATTTTGATATACCCAGTGACACTCGCGCTACCAAGACAAATCTAAAGACGTATAATTTATCAAAATCCGTTCATTCGTTTAGAAGTTACGAGGGAACAAAGAAACGGACATACATACATACATACATACATACATACATACATACATACATACATACATACATACAGGTCAAACACATAACCCTCCTTTTGGGCTTCGCCGCAGTCGGGTAAAAACTATCCTATGTCCTTTCCCGGAACTCAAACTATCTCTATATGAAATTTTATTAAACGGTTTACGCGTGTAACAAACATCCAAACATTTTCACAAATTTTCACATTTATATTGTTACTAGCTGCGCCCCGCGGTTTCTATTCCGTGGGTATATCGGGATAAAAAGTAGCCTATATGTTAATCCTGGGTGTCAGCTACTTGCATACAAAATTTTATCAAATTTGGTAAAGCCGTTTGAGCGTGAAGAAGTAACAAACATATAAACACACATATACACAACCCCCACACACATTCACACACTCACAAACTTTTACCTTTATAATATTAGTATGATGATTGAAAGCCAAAGCATTTATTTCAAATAGGCACATAAAAAGCACTTTTGAACGTCAAAATCCATACTTAATATTATAAATGCGAAAGTGTGTCTGTCTGTTACCTCTTCACGCTTAAACTGCTGGACCGATTTAGATGAAATTTGAGTCCCGCGAAAGGACATAAGATAGTTTTTATGCCGATATTCCCACGGGATCGACACTTATGCGGGTGAAACCGTGGGGCGCTGTTAGTTTAAAAATAAAATAGAACTGATTCTAGTCGCCCCTTCCAAAATATAGTTTTTAATGTAAGTCTATAATCCAAACTTCAACAAAAAACTAGTCACGTTCAAGAAAATTCAAACCCCACAAACCTAAAAACTCTCTACCATCAAAAACTACTAGACTGGAAAACTATAAACTACAGTGCGTATTCAATAATAATAAATTTATTAACGCCCACAGACGTAGTGGCGACCCAACGAATAGAAAAACACATTACATACATTACGCAGTCCTCAATAAGAAATCATGTTATCACTCCGGTTCACGAAATGGTCGAGAACTTGTAAAAGGGAGTTCGGTTTGAGTTATCGGCGGTAGCGATTTTGTTTCTATCTGAATACGCCTGAAATGGCAGTGAAAAACTGTGAAAATGCTGATGGGATATGAAATAAAATTTAGGGCTGATTTTTCAATCTACAGATAATTTTTATTCGTTGAATAAATAAAGTTATCAGATGATTGAAAAATCAGCCCTAAATGAAATTATTTATTCTGTTAGTAAAATATCGGAATAACGTTACACGTCATATTCTAAAATAAATAAAACAATAAGCTAGATGAGGTCGGCGGCGTTTCCTATGTGACTACTCTGAGAAGAAAGGCCGAAAAAAACTCAGAGGTCACAGTCACTTTTAAAGTCCAGAAATCTTGGTCAGATCAAGTGAAGACCATGTAGATTGATGTCTAAAATAGTCTTTTGAGGAAAGTACCACACATAAATACCTATATTGTTCAGATATTCTTTCAGTTAAAGTCAAAGTCAAAGTCAAAGCGCTTATTTCAAATAGGCACTTAACAGGCACTTTTGAACGTCAAAAATTACTAAAATAGAATTGATTCTAGTCGCCCATTCCAAAAGGTAGTTTTCGTATTGAGAAGAATGGGCAAGAAACTCCACCGTTACTCTTTTAAAATGTTTTACAATATTTTGCATGTACATTAATTATATAATATATATGTGAAGACGATGCACCTAAAATAAAATTACTGTACCACAATAGGTAAAAGAATTAAAAATGAAACCATAACATATAAATTAATTATCTGATAGATACATGGTGCTCACATATTTACAAAAATGGTAAAAATAACGATTGTCATAAAAAAATAAATAATAATAATTAACTATTAATTATTATCTATTAACTATTAATTACTATAAGTCAGGGTGTGAGTTAAAATAATTACAGAATGTAAATCAATGTAAAAAAAAAAGAAGAACAAAGAATAAATTTTACAATTAAATTAGCAACCAGTTTGATTTTGTCTTGACTCTAGATTGTCCTATGGAGCAGGACCAGCATGTTTCCAAGCGTTCTTATCTTGGATATAATCTTCTAATTTATAGTATGCTTGTTTACAAAGTGTACGTTTAATGTGAGTTTTAAATTTTCTTTCATTTAATTGCAATATCATCATCATCATCATCATTTCAGCCGAAAGACGTCCACTGCTGGACATAGGCCTCCCCCAAGCACCTCCACTTCGACCGGTCCTGTGCTTCCCGCATCCAACGGGTTCCTGCGGCCTTCACAAGGTCATCGGTCCACCTTGTGGGAGGCCTTCCAACGCTACGTCTTCCGGTACGCGGTCGCCACTCCAGAACCTTTCGGCCCCATCGGCCATCTGTTCTGCGAGCAATGTGCCCTGCCCACTGCCACTTAAGTTTGGCAATTCTTTGGGCTATGTCGGTTACCTTGGTTCTCCTGCGGATCTCCTCATTCCTGATTCGATCACGCAGGGAAACTCCAAGCATAGCCCTCTCCATTGCCCTTTGGGTGACTTTTAGCCTTCTTATAAGGCCCATTGTGAGCGACCACGTTTCCGTTCCATAAGTCATCACTGGCAACACACACTGGTCAAAGACTTTTGTCTTGAGACACTGCGGTATGTGGGACGAGAAGATATTGCGTAGCTTCCCGAACGCTGCCCAGCCGAGTCGGATTCGTCGACTTACCTCTTTCTCGAAGTTAGACCTACCTAACTGGACGGTTTGTCCTAGGTAAACGTACTCGTCCACGACTTCGAGTGTAGCGTCTCCGATTTTTATGAGAGTGGGTGTTACATGGGCATTTGACATGACCTTCGTTTTGTCCATGTTCATTTTAAGACCCACTCTTTCGGAGGCTCTACTGAGGTCATCGAGCATTGTACTGAGGTCCTCCATAGTCTCAGCCATGACTACGATATCGTCGGCAAACCGAAGGTGAGTTATGTACTCGCCATTGATGTTGATGCCAGCCCCTTTCCAGTCTAGAACCTTGAAGACATCCTCCAGTGCAGCGGTGAACAGTTTCGGAGAGATAACGTCTCCCTGTCTCACACCTCGCTGCAGAAGGATAGGTTTCGAGGCCTGATCCTGGAGTCTGACTGACATAGTGGCGTTTTCGTACAGACACTTCAGCACTTCGATGTACCGATAGTCGATCTGGCACCGTTGAAGAGACTGCAGCACAGCCCATGTCTCGATCGAATCAAAGGCTTTCTCGTAGTCCACAAACGCTAAGCAGAGAGGGAGGTTATACTCTTCGGTCTTCTGTATAACCTGTCGCAGCGTATGTATGTGGTCTACGGTGCTAAAGCCTTTACGGAATCCGGCTTGTTCGGGAGGCTGGAAGTCGTCAAACCTGCGCGCGAGACGGTTCGTGATGACTCTCGAAAACAGCTTGTAGACATGGCTCAGGAGTGAGATGGGCCTATAATTCTTAAGGAGGGCATTATCGCCCTTCTTAAAGAAAAGTATCACCACACCCCCGTTCCATGCCTGTGGTGTTTTGCCCTCGAGTATGACGGAACCAAACAGCTTCTGAAGGGCCTTCAGGACGGGTTTTCCGCCAGCTTTCAGCAACTCGGCCGTAATTCCGTCATCACCCGGTGCCTTGTTGTTTTTGAGCTGCTTCAGAGCCATCCTAATCTCGTACAGGCTGACGTCCGGGATGTCTTCGGTATAGTGCCGGGTCAATCTAGCTCTTGGGTCGTTTGCCAGATTCATAGCGGGGTTATTTGTTGACGTGTATAACTGTCCATAGAATTGCAATATATCATTAGGTATTTTATTGTAACATTTAACACAGTACCCCATAAAAGATGTATGTACTTTGGCTAATCTGAAAAATGGTTGATGTATTTTATCTTTATTTCTAGTGTTAAAATTATGTCTATCACTTATTTTATTAAAAAGATGTAGATTTTTTCTTACATACATAATATTTTCATAAATGAATTGGCAAGGTACCGTCATAATATTAATCCTTTTAAAAAGTTCCCTGAGAGATTCGCGGCGACGTAGATTATAAATGGCTCTGACAGCTCTCTTTTGCAAAATAAAGATGGATTCAATGTCAGCAGCTCGACCCCATAGTAAAATGCCGTACGACATAATGCTGTGAAAGTAGCTAAAATAGACTAAGCGCGCGGTTTCTACATCAGTTAACTGTCTTATCTTTCTAACAGCATAAGCGGCCGAGCTAAGCCGCCCCGCAAGAGATGTTATGTGAGGTCCCCATTGTAATTTCTCGTCTAGCGTGATTCCCAGAAAAACCGTTTGATCAACAAATTCCAGTTTTTTTCCATTCAATATGATGTCACATTCGCTACTTCTAACATTAGGTAATTTAAATTTAATGCATTTGGTTTTCTTTTCATTTAGTACCAAATTATTTACCATAAACCAATCTTGGACCTGAAGAATAGAGTTATTCACGTCGTCAAGATTTTGTGCCCGTCTGTCTATCTTAAAGATCAGTGATGTGTCATCTGCAAATAACACCATCTTTGGTTGATTTTGAAGTAATTGGGGTAAATCATTAATGTAAACTAAAAAGAGGAATGGACCCAATATCGAACCTTGAGGAACACCCATTGTCATTTCAGACCCTAATGAGTTTACGCCGTTTATTTGAACTTTAACCTTTCTATCTTTCAGGTATGATCTTAGCAAATTAAGTGCTGTTTTTCTAATTCCGTAGTGCTCCAGTTTCATCAGAAGTGTTTCATGGTTTACGCAATCGAACGCCTTAGAGAGGTCGCAAAAGATTCCAATGGCATCTTTTGCTTTTTCCCAGGCATTAAAAATGTTCTTTATTAGGGTAACACCGGCGTCAGTAGTGCAACGCCCTTTGGTGAAACCGTACTGGTATTCGTGAAAGATGGAATTTTTATTAAAGTGACGTAACATTTGATTGAGCATCAACTTTTCAAACACCTTACTGAGAACTGGCAGAATTGAAACAGGTCTATAATTGTTAGGTTCTTTACTATCACCGGATTTGAACAATGGTACTACTTTACTATGTTTCATAAGATCCGGAAAGACTCCTTGATCAACACTGGTGTTAAATATAAAAGCTAAATAGGGCGCAATGGTTTCGATGAAAGATCTACATACTTTTACAGACATTCCCCAGAGATCTTCTGTTGATTTAATGTTAAGATCTTTAAAAGCTTTTATAACAGCCTGAGGGTTTGTATGCTGAAACATAAATTCCAAAGGGCATGCCTTTACATTCTTTCTAAGTAAGGCAGCAGAAAGCGTGGGGGATGAATTTAAAGCTTCAGTAGTTTTAATGGGAATATTGGAAAAAAAGTTTTCAAATTCCTGAGCTATTTCTACATCTGAGTTGATGGGGCCATGTGCAGTCTCTAAATTAAATTCAGTATTACGCTGCTTTTTCCTACCTGTTTCATTATTTATTATTTGCCAGGTAGTTTTTATTTTATCATCAGCCGATTTTATTTTATTACTAATATAAAGAGCTTTAGCTATTTGACACACACTTTTAAAAGTTTTTGAATATTTTGCAACATACTGATGAAAGTTTGTATTATTCATATGTTGCTTTAAGCCATAGAGTTCAAAAAGTTTTTCCCTGCTTTTACGAATACCTGGAGTCGCCCAGTCACTAAATAAAAACTTTGTGTAAATGCTTTTAGTTTTTAGTGGAAAAGTGTTATTAAACTGCGCGCTTAATATTGAAAAGAACTCGGCGTAGAACTCATTTGGGTCACCTATATTATTAAAATTCTGATCACATAATTTACTGGCCAAAGAATTATTTAATTTCTCTAACTTGTTACATGTAATTGTCCTAAACCTTATTTGAATTTTTTGTAAAGGCATGTAGGAGCTAAATGTTATTGTTTGTCCACTGTGATCAGATGGCAACTTATTTACAATTTCTTTGTGTAAGTAATCACAGTTACAAAAAACATTATCAATACAAGTGGCAGAAGAAGCTGTCACTCGGGTTGGTTCAATAAAAACATTTGACAAATCAAATGACCTAAAAAGACTTAACAATCTGACAGTATTCGAGTTGTTTTCCAATAAATTAATATTAAAATCTCCACAGACGATTATTGACTTACTACTAGTACTAAGTTTCTTTAACACATCTTCCATTACAGAATCAAACACCGATAGATTCTGGTAACTTGGAGGTCTGTATACACATACTATAACATGCTTATCAAGCTCAACACAGGACAATTCAATGGTGTGTTCAACAGACAGCCCGATTATGTCTTTTCGTTCTTTCGATTTAATAGAATTTTTAAGTAATATTAATGACCCGCCATGTAACATATGTTTTCGGCTGAAATGGCTAACCACACAATCATTTTCATAATTGATTGACATCACTTGATGATCTTTCAACCAATGCTCTGTTAAACAAATGACATCAAACTTGGTGTTTTCTAAAAACAATTCTATTTCCAGTAATTTTGAAACGCAACCTTGGATATTTTGATTAAATAATTTTAAAATATGTTGCACTCCCTTTGGTTTTTTATTATTATTAATTATATTGCCAGAAGATACCTTTTTATTATTCTGTAATAATAATTGATTATTTGAAGGGGTAACTTCTGTTGTCTCACTGACTAGTTTAAATAGTTATCCGGAGTGACCTCCACAACTACAACGGGAGAGTCTAGATTGCCCGAATAAGTCCCAGCAGGAGGAGAATATCCTATCTGACTGGTAGTGGTCTCCAAGGATGTTGGTATTGTAGGTGGATCCTCCTTCGTACAACATGATGATTCATAATTAATCACGATGTTGTTAGTATTACTAGGCAACACGGACTCGTCACTAATACTAGAATTCGTTATATTAGCTATAACCTCGTTAATATTATATGCTATCAACATAGCAATCAGATGTCTACATTCCCCCGTTCCAGTTCATATTGGCATGATAGTCAACAAGGTTTCAGCAGCTTTCAAAACGCAGTTTTGTTAGTGTAGATGCAGGAACGTTTTGTCTGTGGTGCCGGACTTAAAGAATTGCACTACCCCTTACTTCCCGTGGGTGCCGTAAAAGGCGACTAAGGGTCTTACCGGAGAATGGGCAGCAGCATTCTCTATTTATTCCACCATCATACCATACTGCGATCGCCAACCCGCCTGCCAAGCGTGGTGATTATGGCAAACCCCCCCCAAAAATGGGGGAGGCCTATGTCCAGCAGTGGACGTCTATCGGCTGAAACGACGACAACGATGAGATGCAGGAATTGATTCCCTTGACCCCTTTTTAACCTTTTGACCGCCACACGTCAAAAAATCAAAAACGTGACCTCGGCGTCAAAGTCTGTCATGTAGTCGAAACGTGGCGTGCTGGGCACATTTTGGTTTGTCATCTATACGTGACTGTGGTGGTCAAAAGGTTAATCTAAGTGAGTTGTTTACGTAAGGATCGATCAGTCAGAAAGATAGAGCAATTTAAAAGTGCTTTTTAATTTATATTGCTGAATGGGCCTGCTCCTGACCTCGATCACGCCTGATGGATCAGGTATATAAATGCTTTGAGTTTGTGTTTTAAAACGCTTTTTAATTACGTCCACTGCTGCACATAGGTTTCCCCCAAGCGTCTGGAAGTTTTTTTGGCTGAAATTATGATGAGCATTTTAACAATTCTTTTTCTTGTGAGAGTTACTTTTATTCGCGAGGGGGGCCCGTGGCTAAATAATAACAGCCGCACAAGTCGATCGATCAGGTTAAGCTACGCTTGCCGCCTTGTTGTATGGGTGACCATCTTTACGTACCGTGCTCCGTGCCTCGGAAAGCACGTTAAGTCGTTGGTCCCAGCTGTCATTCGTGGATCTTTGACAGTAGTTACGGGTAGTCAGAAGCCCGAAAGTCTGACAACCAGTCTTACCAAGGGGTATCGTGTTACTCAGTAACTGGGTTGTGGAGGTCAGATAGGCAGTCGCTCCATGTAAAATACTGGTATTCAGCTGCATCCGGTTAGACTGTAAGCCGACCCCAACATAGTTGGGAAAAAGCTAGGCAGATGATGAGTTGCTTTTTTCGTGCCATGAATTTATATTTTTCTGCTCACAAAATCTTACAACTTACGCCTCATGACCGAGAAGGCATAATAAAAACTTTTTCGTATAAATAAATAATTCCAGAGCATCGTTTGCGAAAGTCATGCTAAGGGCGATTTATATTAAATTTAATGTTACTTCAGCGTGTTGTTAATTATTCACTTTGTCATTCAACTGTTAGCGTTTTAACTGAAATTGTGGTCCCAGCGGTTTGGAAATTAGTCTGTGATATTTGATACAACGACGAGCTAAATATTTAAATTAAATTAATGTTCTTAATCGGATAACTTTCATAAAATGGCATGCGTCACTTAGAAAGTACATCACAAATTCACAATTATGAACTCTAAACAATGTCTTTTCACAGTTTCACAACATTCATTGGGCTTGTTTTTATAATCTTGTACATAGGTCATAACAGTATATATTTTCTGTCTCTTAAGATAATAGGCCTTCTAGTTTAAGAGAGGGTTTTATTTTTTTTAAATAGATTTTTGTAGACTTGTAGTAACTTTTGTACTTACAAACAAAAATAGTTATTGTTGTTTGTATCATCTTAATATATCTGCGAGTAGGTACTACTGCTGTGCTCAACCTGCGTTGAGATATATGTATTACATACTATTGTTAAACATTTGATTAAAGTTTTTGATGCAAGGTGTTTCAACAACCGGCACGTACCTATGAATTATTTTGAAGGATATTTCTAATCCATTGCTCCATATGTTCGAAAAATTTGTCTGCTCAACAACGTAAATAACGCAATAAATGTTAAACTGTTAAAATAAAAGCCATTGCAACTGTTTAGCGTGTTAAGGCTCCTACAAACAGGCGCGACATGCGATATAATCGCGCGCGACACAAAGGCACCGCTCGACTCGTTGCGCGACTTTTTTTTTTTGCATGGGAAAAAAAAAAAAACAAATGACTCCTCCCGCTCTGGGTGGAGCGGAAGGGAGTGTCAGACTCTTTCTGACTAAAACCCACCTGTGTTCCTTCCTTAGCCCTTTATGTTCCGGGCCAGCGGTAACCCTTTCGGACAATCCCGCTGACCCGGCAGGCTTCGGCCCTAAGGGGGCCCCTCCTCGATGCTGACATCTCTTTGAGGCGCGCGTGGAACAAATACGGCCGTCCGACACTGGCCTGGTCCTGATCGGACGGTGAGCTACCCATTACTCTCCGCCCGCAGGCCCGCGCCTACGGTGGCCGGGAGTCGTCACGCGGCTCCTGAGCCCGGAGCGTCTCCCGCGGCGGCTGGGACGGGAGGCTCTCTCCCTGAGCCGTCCCGCCACCTCCTTTGCTAGCGTGACTGCTTCGCAGAAGGAGGTGACTGCCTCTCACTCCTTCTCGCCCCGTCGTTGCGCGACTTGCGGTGCCTTTGTGTCGCGCGCGATTTTATCGCGTGTCGCGCCTGTTTGAAGGAGCCTTTACGCAATTACCGCGGGATCCAATTTTGTGTTATCATTATTGATAGTAAGTAAAGTAGACACATTCAAATCTTACTATTAATCTCTTTAACATTTTAAGAGCACTAACAATAACATTTGAACATTCAACATCCAAACTTCACTTATAATAGCCTATAAATATAAAATTGTACATTATTGCAGTCGCCGGCAGTCACACCGTAACCGTGGTCACAGTTCTGCGGCATTCTATTCGTCCCTCGGGCAAAATTGTTCGGTGTAGTTGCGGCCATACCTTGTTGCGAAATCTACATTTTGTTTATTTTGTATTAAAATGTCTGCTGTGTAAAAATAATGGTACATATTTGGATATTTATGTTTTATTTAATTTATTCTTTTGTAGGGTACGTTCAAGGATGAAACTTTGAGTTAGAAGTCGGCCATTTTATGGATAAACTAGCTGTTACTGTGGTTCTCTAAATTAAATAGTTACAGGGGTCTTTTTGGAATAAAAAGTCTTTATCTGTCTTTTTAATTTATTTTTTTGTAGGTATTTAGTTATCTATTATTTTGGACTCGTTTATATCTGTATATCTTTTTTAGTGCATTTATACAACCTTATGATTGTATTTGCACCAACGACAGTCCCATTTTTGTCCAGGAAAATCACTGTCCATTCCAAGTTTGCCTGGAAGAGATCGTAGAAAGCGATAAGGCCGCCCATTGTATATTTTGTAGCGTTCGATGTATTTTTTTTTGTTAAGTAATTTTATAGTGTACAATAACATCATCATCTACTTAGCCTTTTCCCAACTATGTTGGGGTCGGCTTCCAGTCTAACCGGATGCAGCTGAATACCAGTATTTTACATGGAGCGACTGCCTACCTGACCTCCATGCAGTTACTGGGTAATACGATACCCCTTGGTAAGACTGGTTGTCAGGCTTTGGGGCTTCTGACTACCCATAACGACTGTCAAAGATCCACGAATGACAGCCGGGACCAACGGCTTAACGTGCTTTCCGAGGCACGGAGGGGTCACGGTATGTAAAGGTGGTAGCTTAACCTGATCGATCGACCTGTGCGGCTGTTATTATTTAGCCACGGGCCCCTCAGTGTACAATAACATATATAAATTAAAAGTCTTTGTATATTTTTTGATCATTACCAAGACGACTCTCAAAAGACACTGTATTAAATTCTAAAACGAAATTCCGTTTAAAAAAAACATACGTTGTAAAAAACGAACACGCCTGTTTTTGTTCAATGTCCTCACCCATCTCAAAAACACGACCTAAACGAATTATATCAAGTTAACTGTGACATAATAGTGTGCAAATCCGCGAGTGGGATATATTTTTATATATCTTCTTGGAGGTGACAAGACGGCTACTTCACTCTCCTAATAGAGTAATTGAGTTGACAGTAAAAGTTATGAAGAGAAAGGCGTCGTGGCGTCGCCTTGCCGGATATCAGCCCCCCCTCCACCACTTTTCTTTACCCTCCCCCTCTGCGGATACGAGCGTACTGGCAGCAAATAAGTTTAGCTTTATTTGCATTTTCTGTTGGACGGAATTTAGTTTGGTAACTATTAAATTGTGTATTTGAAAGGGATGGGATTTGAATCTGGTTTGAGGAAGTGTTGTTTGTTGTGTTGGGTTTGAGAATAATTTGATTTGATAAACGTGCGGTACCTATAAAATAACTCGTTAATTTATTAAAATTATTATTAAATCTTGAGAAAATTATTTTAGATCAAAACCTGCCCGAGGCCTGTCGAGGGGCCCGTGGCTAAATAATAACAGCCGCACAGGTCGATCGATCAGGTTAAGCTACGCTTGCCGCCTTTGGTATATGGATGGGTAACCATCTTTACGTACCGTAACCCCTCCTTGCCTTGGAAAGCACGTTAAGCCGTTGGTCCCTGGTGTCATTCGTGGATCTTTGACAGTCATTACGGGTAGTCAGAAGCCCGAAAGAGTGACAACTAGTCTTACCAAGGGGCATCGTATTACTCAGTAACTGGGAGGTGGAAGTCAGATAGGCAGTCGCTCCATGTAAAATACTGGTGTTCAGCTGCATCCAGTTAGACTGGAAGCCGACCCCAACGTAGTTGGGAAAAGGCTAGCAGATGATGCAGATGATGACCTGCCTGACTTTTCGATACATCATCATGTAAACTTTTGTTTTCGCTACAAAAAAAAAAAAAACAAAAAAAAACAAAAGAAAGTTACAATAAACATCGGGATGTTTATTGTAACTTTGCAAATGTTTTCTAGCACCAGCTAGACCCCTTCAGTAAATTCCACAGCACACTTAACCTTGTCAAAATAAAAATAAAAACCCATAATTAATTACAACCCAATTGTTTTGCAGCTAGTACTTGTAGAGAACTCATTCTAAAGATCTTCCGATGAACTCAGAGTAAAACTTATTCGTGGGAAGTGAGCCAGTCATTTATTTTTATACGGTCACTATTGTTTAGTCATTTTTCATTTGTAGCCTACTGTAATATTGCTTCGACTGTATTGTTTTATTTATTACGCTTTTTGTGGTTCCGTACATCAAAAGGAAAAACGGAACCCTTATAGGATCACTTTGTTGTCCGTCTGTCTGTCTGTCAAGACCCTTTTTCTCGAGAACGTGTGGCGGTATCGAGTTGAAATTAAAATCATATACTCAAGTCTACAGTCTCTTGAAGCTGTGGAACAATAAAACTTCTAAATTATCTTAAAAAAAAAGTGCTGTTTATGCCGCAAAAAAGTAAATTTCGACACTCTCAAAGGAATCAAAATTTATAGGGTACTTCCCGTTAACCTAGAATCATGAAATTTGACAAGAAGCAAGGTCATGTAGCACAAGTAAAGGGAAAAATCCGAAAACCGTAAATTTGTAGATACATTACATAAAAAAAAAATCCGTTGAGAAACTATTTACATACCTACAAATTTCTAGGGAACCCTAGGTGCGCGAGTCCGAATCGCACTTTACCCCTTTTTTTCCCTTGCTAGACTGTCGGCGAGTCTGTTGTAAACTGCACCCTAATCACACAACATACTTTCAATCATAATCCGAATTATTTAGAAATATATTGCTAGTCCATTGCTTCATATGTTCGAAAAAATTATCTGCTCAGCGACTTAAATAACGCTATGTATGATAAAGAACTGTCAAAATGAAAGCCATCGCTACTGTTAAGCCTCGTATTCATGGTAAACATTTGTTTAGCAACATGGTTGCATAAGCATGTTGCCGAGTTCCTGTCTACATATTGCGGGCAACACTTGTGTTGCGCAGTTGATCACGCCATGTTGCAGAGATGAGTTATTCCGGTTTGCCCCCTGAACCCCCCCTCCACCCCCCACCTCGATCCCCTGCTTGTTCGTCTTCTGTTTTAATCTCTGTCTTAACGGCGAGCGAAAACATCAGTTTATCTACAAATGTTGACGTGTGTGGACGTGTTTGCAACTGTTTATAAACATGGCGGTAGTGTGGAGCAACGATAAAATTATGCAATTAACAGAATTATATCTACTACTTCCTCGGTCAACATTTTAACGCAGACTGACGTGTGTGGACAACCCATATTGATTTAGACAAAGGAGGTCAGCAAAAGCCCATACAACTTTGCCTAAACATGTACCTCGAGGTACACGTGCACCAAATCGTAGAGAAAAAATAGAGGAATTCGAAAATAATTGTGTTTTTATCCATAAATAATTTATAAATTATTTAAAGTCTTAATAACCTGTAACACAATAAAATCATGTGGCAATTAGGAGTATAATATAAAAATATTTGAAATGCAACAAAAACAACAGCAGCTGAAGCCCACGGCAGATAACTGTCAACTTGACAGTTTTTTTTAATAGGTATGGTAATAGACCAAGGTAGTATAATTGTGCCCAAAATGGCAAGCTTTTTATTACGTTAAAAGTTATTTTATTCTCGTTTCCGGGTAACCATAAGAAAAATATATAAATGCAATATTATTCAGTGTAATCTAGTGTATTTTATGCCACTAAGTGTACCTGGGTATTTCGTTTGGGCAGATTTTGGTGACATCCTTTCCAGTAGAATTCTCGCCGTTCATCAACAACGTTGATCAACTGTTGATAAACAAATGATTACCATGAATACGAGTCTTTAGTGTCTTACGTAGTTACTCCGCTGTATTATCTTTGAGAAAATTTTAGATTGTGAGTTGGCCAAAGCAATGGCATTCTGTTTAAAAAAAAAATGTTTCACGCATTCAGGTTCGATCCTATAGTGGTACTAAAGAGCACACGGATAAAAAAAAAGTTATTTAAAAAAATTAAAAAACCCGACTGCGGTAAAAAACTTAAGTTAAAAAAAAAACTGAAAAGCTAAAAACAAGCCCATTTTAAATTAAATAAAAGTTGGAAGCAGGCGGGACCCATTTGAATTTGAAAATATAATAAAAATGGTATGGGTCCCGCCTGCTTCCAACTTTTATTTAATTTAAAATGGGCTTGTTTTTAGCTTTTCAGTTTTTTTTTTAACTTAAGTTTTTTACCGCAGTCGGGTTTTTTAATTTTTTTATTTCCAGCTTTTTAGTTTACAAATGTGAAAGATTTCGCAGACGATTTAGTTCTTAGTAGGTGTTTTTTACAATTTGTCACTTCGAATTGGTTTTAAGTATATATGTTGTATATATTTTTGTAATCACCTTTTAAAACCCTTTATTTTGATACCGCACTCGACAGGTTTTGAAAAAAAAAATTAACTAAATATTTAATATGGCGTCCAGTAGTCGCCATATTGAATTTTCACAAACGTCATGTCTTTAGTGACACTCGCCGGACTAAGAGGAATCGATTAACGTGTGAATTATATAAATCAGCCCAGGCGTTTGGTCTGTATAGTGCTTCAAAGGAACATACAAACACATTACCACTCCTACACACACATATACATAGGCTGATAAACACATTACCACTCCTTTGCGTCGCGCAGTCGGGTAAAAAGCGAGTTACAAAGAGATATAGAGATTAGAAATGGTGTCCCATTGTATTCCTCTGACATCACATTCACACTAAGAAAGAAACAAAATACATTTATTTGCACTAAACGTGACGCAAAAAATATAACACACAAACAAAAATAATAAATTGGGGGAAAATAATATATTATGCACTAGCTTCTGCCCGCGACTTCGTACGCGGATCCTGTTGCTTATGCCAGCGACAACGGGGTCGTCAAAATCGAAGATCTGAAACGTCTGATGTCGAATTCTAAGAGCCCGGGGACGGGACGGGTTGTAGTGTCAGCGAGACACCACAACCCGTTAGAATTTCCGCCTCAATGATGTTTCTCTGCAGCGAGACGACTTTGAGCCGGGTCCCATTGCACAGTTTCGGTGGAGTGAGTTTCCGAAGAAGCATAATTGGGACACCGACCTTTAACTTAATGGTGTGCGCTGGTAGTCCACTTGCACTGAGGGAATTGAGAAATTCTACGGGGTAATGTGTGGCGTCATCTTGGTCGACAACAGTGTTTATTGAAGTGCAATTTCCCTCAATTTCCGCGAGAATGCATTCATTGATCGCTGAAGCTTGGTCGTTTCTGGGTGTTAAAATGGCTCGTTCACACACCCAAGAATTATGTTGGTGCGGTATCCTATTGATGTCCCCGTACACCAGGCGAATCAAATCTTCTAAGGTAGACACCACTCTCCCAAGTATCTCAGGTAGAACCACCTGGCCACCGTCTACTGGTAGCGTTCCCTCACTCAATTTTAAGAGAACATCAAAAAATTCTTGGGCGTGTACATTCTCGCCAAGATGTGCTCTCATATTCATCGTTAAGCGCAACCTATGAATATGTGGCCATAAGAAAGAGTATTTCAACAAAGCATTCACCTCATCAGCCCTAGTTCCTCGCGTCACCACAGGCAGCGTTTGTCGGAAATCGCCGCTAAACAGAACTGTAACGCCACCCATCATTTGCTGGTTCTTGCGGATGTCCTGCAAAGTCCTGTTTACCGCCTCTACTGCTTTTCTGTTTGCCATAATGCATTCATCCCACACGATTAAACAGCAATCTTTAAGCACGCGCCCTTTGTCACAGTTGCGTGACACTCAACAAACAGGTGTTTCATTACTCTCTAAATCTATGGGAATCTTAAACATTGCGTGCGCTGTTTTGCCACCAGGAAGCAGTGTTGCGGCGATTCCTGTCGATGCTACTGCAATGGCAATTTTGTCTTGCCTCCTGACCTCTGCGAGAATGCCAGCGGTGACAAATATTCTCCCTGTTCCACCAGGAGCACCCAAGAAAAACATTTAGGCGATTATCACACTGCCACGCACCACGCTGCATGTTGCGTGACTGCGTGTTTTAACGTTACTTGTAAGTATCTCCGTTTGTATAGAAAACACGCACAGTCCAACACACTGAAAACGCAACCACGCGCGTTCATGCGGATCACGCGCATACACGCGGAGAATCATGCACCCCCGCGCGTAGGTGCGGGGCGAGACGCAAGGTATGGCACACCGAATCCCGCAGTGCCGCGCGTGATTTTGAATGGGCGTGACGTGTGTGACAGAGAACGGCGAATAAATGAGAGCCGCCGTGCGTGAATCTACAAAACGCACCTACGCGCGTGAGTGCGCAAAAAACCCGCACGATGATGCAGATCTGCACTCCCGCAGGAACGCGCGTAGGTGCGTCGACACGCAATATGCAGCATGATGCGGGGCAGTGTGAAGATCGCCTTACCTTGGCCGAGCCGAGTCAAGGATGGTGTCGAAAATTTGCTTTTGCTCTGAGGTAAACTCAGAGACATGGTCATTGACGACGGTGACGATGCTACTGCAATGGCAATCTTGTCTTGCCTCCTGACCTCTGCGAGAATGCCAGCGGTGACAAATATTCTCTCTGTTCCACCAGGAGCATCCAAGAAAAACATTTACCTTGGCCGAGCCGAGTCAAGGATGGTGTCGAAAATTTGCTTTTGCTCTGAGGTAAACTTAGAGACATGGTCATTGACGACGGTACTCATAGCTCTTAGATCATAATTTATTTCAAAGTTGTACTCTCTGTTTCCAAGCTCTGGTACATCCAGATGTTGTGGAGTCGGTAGCCCATAATCCACCAGAGAACTGCCGCAGATCGAAATGACCATATCTTGAAGTGAACTAAGGCAACTGTTTAGAACGCGCTCATCAGTTGCCTCAGTATTATCTTCAGTAGTGCGTCTCAGACCTCTTAGGAAGTCTTCGGACAGAAGATGCCGATATTTCCCCCACAACAAAAGCGAATTTGCAATACCGCAGAACACCAACATGACGACAAACAGATGTCGCAAACGACTGAGATTGTCACTAATGCTGGCCTCCTCAAGTGCGTTGTCCCAGTGCTGATCATCGTCTAGAAGGTGGCGTACTACGCAAGCAGCGCGATATGTGGGATACTCAATGTCATCGACTGTCCTTAGAAACACAAATGATGTTGGGCTGTGCACTGTGTGCAGTAACATTCGCAAATAATAGCACTCGCCATTATTTGGGTGCACAGTGTAAACCCGTTCCAATGCGGTATCCTTAAAAATTCCCGGAAACCCGTCCACGGCGTGTCCGCATCGACGTCGATTAAATACACCTCTTTGCTTATCGTACGTGTAGTACGACGGCACCTCATCATAGGTGAGTGATCTAGCAAAGTTGTCCCCTTCACAGAGTCTGGAAAAGGCCAATTTCAGTCTATCAAAAAGTACTCTGTGAAGGCCAACAGAAAAATTAAACACATCAACCAACACAGACAACAAAGGTAACCCCCGTTTTTATAGCATGAGAGCGGCATCGGCACCTATAACATCACTTTTTGGGAACAAAACCATAGCGCGATCTAACTCGACGCCAACGCCATCCATCTAGTTAGAAAACGGAAACTACATAAATTATTTACCCAAATTAATTATATTATGGACCAGTTATGAATAAAACTAAATTGTCGTTAATTTAACAGACAACTACATTAGTTTTGCATAACAAAAAAATATGGTAACAGCAGCAAGGATCAAAATTAAGAATTAGTTACATACTTAAATGAATTACCTACAACAAATGTGCTTGGTAAGATATAGCTTAGAACCAAAAGTTTGACTTGAATTTATGATAGTGTAGCTTGTTGTACCGCCAATCAATCTGTTTAGTAATATTGGTGTGAAATTCTCCATACAATTAGATGTAACATGTGAAGTTCTCAGATTTCATAACAGTATCGTTCCTAATACACATAAAAAATGCAAAATCTAAAAAAAAAGAATTTTACGATTTTTTAAAACAATATTATGGGATTTGAACTCGCACCATTTAGTACGGTAAACGGTCGCCTGACCTTACCGCTAAATTCCCCGTTGACATATTGTTGAAATAGCTGTTCCCTTGCAATTTATAATATTACTGCCCCGCTCCTTTATAAAAATAGCGTGATTATTATGTTCCCAGAGTTAAAGTTTTATTTTTAACTAAATAAATAAATAAATAAACATGTCATTTTGTGCATTCAATTATTTTGTGCGAATGAATGAAAAACGAATTACGAACAAACACATTTTAAAATCAATATTGCTTACCTACCTCCCATAACATACGGCGTGATAATATGTAGCCTAAAGCCTTCCTTGGTTTACTAAGAACATTTTTGCTGAATTTCAATTCAATCTATCCAGTAGTTTTGGCGTGAAGCTGTACCATACACACAGACAAACAGACAAACAGACAAACAGACAAAAATTCTAAAAATTCACTTTTTGTCATCAGTTACGTTTTTCTAACAAAAGCCACTTATTTTTTCTCGAAAATTCACAATGTACAGTTTTTCTTTCGTTACTGTTTTATTATATGTATAGATTAAATTACAATATTATTACACACGACGTACTACAGTAAACCGCGGGGTTATTGCGTAACAAACTATCAGTGGGAATGGGTTTCAGTTTGACAGTTATTTACGTTGTTGAGCTGAAATGATTCATATTATGATACAATATAAATCATTTTGAAGGATATGTTGTAAGTCAATCAGGGTGCTGCTTGTCGCTAGCTGGACATGCCAGTAGTTAATTACAAGCACGAGTGAATACTTGCAGCACCTAGTACATAGCCTATGTACTGTTGAGAGAGTGATAAGGATAAAATCGCACTAATATTATAAAGGCGACACTTTGTGAGTGTGTGTGTGTTTATATGTTTGTTACTTCTTCACGCTCAAATGGATGGACCAATTTTGATAAAATTTTGTATGGAGGTAGCTGACACCCTGGATTAACATATAGGTTACTTTTTATTCCAATATTCCTACGGGATCGACACTTATGCGGTGAAACCGTGGGGCGCAGCTAGTATTTTTGCGAAAGTTTGTCTGTTTATCTGTTACCTCTTCACGCTTAAACCGCAGAACCGATTTAGATGAAATTTAGTGTAGGGATAATTTCAGTCCCGGGAAAGGACATAGGCTAGTTTTTATCCCGATATTCCCATGGGATCGAAACTTACGAGGGTGAAACCGCGGGGCGCTGCTAGGTGAAAATAAATGAATGACGATATGATGCTAGGTGAAAATAATTTTACCTTATCGATGCATACATATGTTATACAGGGTGGCAGGGACACTGACTCATGGTGCTAGAAGGAACAATGGGGTTTTAGTCGTAGGGTTATGTCGGACGACATAACCCTACGTTCTTCCCAGACGGAGAGTACCTACTTATTCATGAGGATTGCCAAAAAGAAAAAAAAAAAAAGTACATCGACGCACAAACTGTAATCATCAATTCAGCACATGATTCTCATTTATGTTCGTATAACTCGTCAAAATGTAGGGAACAGCAGATTTTTTTTCACGATTTTAGGTTTGGTCCCATAGTTAAAGTTGTTCATATTGATGAGTACAATGACCACTTAGGAGGTTGTTAATGTTTTGCCAATAACCATGTATATTGCACGACTCATAATGCAAAGCATTAGAGAGTGCTTTACGATCGAAACATTTTTTTGCCTCCTTTCTGCAACTGTTTGTGTTGTTATACACCTGCCTGCACACAGGACCTACTTAATTTATATACCATTGTATAGATAATTTAATGGAGATTAATGTTGTACTTCTCGAAAAGTAGATACGAAAAAAACATCAAAATATTTCTAAAAAAATTGCTGTCAGTCAAGGGTGAAACCTGAAAACATTATAGCTTGCGTTTTTATTTAATAGATTCGTTTCACCTATAGGAGGAACAATATTGAAAAAGGCTCTTTTATTCAAAGTACTTTAATTATAATTAAGAAAAAAAATCGATTAAGGGCTGATTTTTCCATCATCAGATAACTTTTATTCGAGGAATAAAATTGACGTTTGACAGTTTTTGTATGAAATAACTGTCAAAATTTCAAAATTATTCCTCGAATAAAGTTATCAGATGATTGAAAAATCAGCCCTTATAAAAATAAATTCGAATAAAATAAATTCGATTAATAAAAAACTGACTAATATAATCTATACATATAATAAAACAGTAACGAAAGAAAAACTGTACATTGTGAATTTTCGAGAAAAAATAAGTGGCTTTTGTTAGAAAAACGTAACTGATGACAAAAAGTGAATTTTTTGAATTTTTGTCTGTTTGTCTGTTTGTCTGTGTGTATGGTACAGCTTCACGCCAAAACTACTGGATAGATTGAATTGAAATTCAGCAAAAATGTTCTTAGTAAACCAAGGAAGGCTTTAGGCTACATATTATTACGCCGTATGTTATGGGAGGTAAGCAATATTGATTTTAAAATGTGTTTGTTCGTAATTGAACGCACAAAATAATTGAATGCACAAAATGACATGTTTATTTATTTATTTAGTTAAAAATAAAACTTTAACTCTGGGAACATAATAATCACGCTATTTTTATAAAGGAGCGGGGCAGTGATATTATAAATTGCAAGGGAACAGCTATTTCAACAATATGTCAACGGGGAATCTAGCGGTAAGGTCAGGCGACCGTTTACAAGTTACTTGTTTATGAATAAATGACTATGACTATGACTATGACTATGACTACCGTACTAAATGGTGCGAGTTCAAATCCCATGATATTGTTTTAAAAAATCGTAATTTTTTTTTTTTTGGTATTTTGCATTTTTTATGTGTATTAGGAACGATACTGTTATGAAATCTGAGAACTTCATATGTTATATCTAATTGTATGGAGAGTTTCACACCAATATTACTAAACAAATTGATTGGCGGTACAACAAGCTACACTATCATGAAGTCAAGTCAAACTTTTGCTATATCTTACCAAGCACATTTGTTGTAGGTAATTCATGTAGGTATGTAATTCTTAGTTTTGATCCTTGCTGCTGTTACCATATTTTTTTGTAATGCAAAACTAATGTAGTTGTCTGTTAAAATTAACAGACAACTACGAGATTAGTTCTGCATTACAAAAATTGAAACAAAACTAAATTGTCGTTAATTAACGACAATTTAGTTTTATTCATAATTTAATTAATTTGGGTAAATAATTTATGTAGTTTCCGATTTCTAACTAGATGGATGGCGTTGGCGTCGAGTTAGATCGCGCTATGGTTTTGTTCCCAAAAAGTGATGTTATAAGTGCCGATGTGCCGCTCTCATGCTATAAAAACGGGGGTTACCTTTGTTGTCGGTGTTGGTTGATGTGTTTAATTTTCCTGTTGGCCTTCACAGAGTACTTTTTGGTAGACTGAAATTGGCCTTTTCCAGACTCTGTGAAGGGGACAACATTGCTAGATCACTCACCTATGATGAGGTGCCGTCGTACTACACGTACGACAAGCAAAGAGGTGTATTTAATCGACGTCGATGCGGACACGCCGTGGACGGGTTTCCGGGAATTTTTAAGGATACCGCATTGGGATGGGTTTACACTGTGCACACAAATAATGGCGAGTGCTATTATTTGCGAATGTTACTGCACACAGTGCACAGCCCAACATCATTTGCGTTTCTAAGGACAGTCGATGACATTGAGTATCCCACATACCGCGCTGCTTGCGTAGTACGCCACCTTCTCGACGGTGATCAGCACTGGGACAACGCACTTGAGGAGGCCAGCATTAGTGACAACCTCAGTCGTTTGCGACATCTGTTTGTCGTCATGTTGGTGTTCTGCGGTATTGCAAATCCGCTTTTGTTGTGGGAGAAATATCGGCATCTTCTGTCCGAAGACTTCCTAAGAGGTCTGAGACGCACTACTGAAGATAATACTGAGGCAACTGATGAGCGCGTTCTAAACAGTTGCCTTAGTTCACTTCAAGATATGGTCATTTCGATCTGCGGCAGTTCTCTGGTGGATTATGGGCTACCGACTCCACAACATCTGGATGTACAAGAGCTTGGAAACAGAGAGTACAACTCTGAAATAAATTATGATCCAAGAGCTGTGAGTACCGTCGTCAATGACCATGTCTCTAAGTTTACCTTAGAGCAAAAGCAAATTTTCGACACCATCCTTGACTCGGCTCGGCCAAGGTAAATGTTTTTCTTGGATGTTCTTGGTGGAACAGGGAGAATATTTGTCACCGCTGGCATTCTCGCAGAGGTCAGGAGGCAAGACAAGATTGCCATTGCAGTAGCATCGTCAGGAATCGCCGCAACACTGCTTCCTGGTGGCAAAACAGCGCACCCAATGTTTAAGATTCCCATAGATTTAGAGAGTAATGAAACACCTGTTTGTGGAGTGTCACGCAACAGTGACAAAGGGCGCGTGCTTAAAGATTGCTGTTTAATCGTGTGGGATGAATGCAATATGGCAAACAGAAAAGCAGTAGAGGCGGTAAACAGGACTTTGCAGGACATCCGCAGGAACCAGCAAATGATGGGTGGCGTTACAGTTCTGTTTAGCGGCGATTTCCGACAAACGCTGCCTGTGGTGACGCGAGGAACTAGGGCTGATGAGGTGAATGCTTTGTTGAAATACTCTTTCTTATGGCCACATATTCATAGGTTGCGCTTAACGATAATTATGAGAGCACATCTTGGCGGGAATGTACACGCCCAAGAATTTTCTGATGTTCTCGTAAAAATTGAGTGAGGGAACGCTACCAGTAGACGGTGGCCAGGTGGTTCTACCTGAGATACCTGGGAGAGTGGTGTCTACCTTAGAAGATTTGATTCGCCTGGTGTACGGGGACATCAATAGGATACCGCACCAACATAATTCTTGGGTGTGTGAACGAGCCATATTAACACCCAGAAACGACCAAGCTTCAGCGATCAATGAATGCATTCTCGTGGAAATTGAGGGAAATTGCACTTCAATAAACACTGTTGTCGACCAAGATGACGCCACACATTACCCCGTAGAATTTCTCAATTCCCTCAGTGCAAGTGGACTACCAGCGCACACCATTAAGTTAAAGGTCGGTGTCCCAATTATGCTTCTTCGGAAAATCACTCCGCCGAAACTGTGCAATGGGACCCGGCTCAAAGTCATCTCGCTGCAGAGAAATATCATTGAGGCGGAAATTCTAACGGGTTGTGGTGTCTCGCTGACACTACAACCCGTCCCGTCCCCGGGCTCTTAGAATTCGACATCAGACGTTTCAGATCTTCGATTTTGACGACCCCGTTGTCGCTGGCATAAGCAACAGGATCCGCGTACGAAGTCGCGGGCAGAAGCTAGTATCTATATATATCTATGGTTTTTTATACGATCAAATGAGCATTATGAGTCGTGCACTTTTGGATATTCCATTTTTAAAAAAAATTGTTCTTGAATAATTTTAAAAACAATAATTGTCCTAATAACCTTAGGCATGAGTAAGGCAGTCAACCACGCTATCGATCTAAGTAGCTGATTTGTCATAATTTTTACCACAGTACGAGCTGTTCTTGAATACCGAACCTTTCAATAAAACAAAATAATAAACAATATTCAAAATATCATTTGTCTATGAATAAGTGGGTACTTCGGACACACAATTACGCATTTTAAACAGAGTTTTATGACATTTGAGACATCAAAGCGTGTCTATGTCATTGTAAGACTTCTTATTTATTTGTAAAAGAACTGACATAAAGAATCGAATAATAAGGTCGTGTCAAATGAAGGTTATGGAGCGTCCAACATAAATAACTGTACCAAGTAACCAAGTTTGTCCAACTTGGTGCTATTTAAATAATACTATTTTATATTTATGAAACACTAGCAGAGCCCCGCGGTTTCACCCACAAAAGTTTCGATCCCGTGGAAATATCGGGATAAAAAGTATCCCATATGTTAGTCCAGGAAACGGTCTATCTATGTGCCAATTTCCATCCAAATCTGTTCAACGGTTTACGCGTGATTGAGTAAGAAACATCCAAACATCTTCACAAACTTTTACGGGTATAATATTAGTAGGATAGCAGTTGCGAAGGGTTAATTTTTGTAAGAGGTCAGCCGGAGTAGATATCTTTAATATGATTATATTATTTGTCTATAGAATACTGACTGTGCCATTTTTCAAAGGGAAGCCCGTAGGAATCGAGTTGTATGGAACCTTGGCCACTGTAGGATAGTAGGACTAGTTTCCGCTGGCAACTTTGTTTGCGTGAAATTTGTTGCTCACCACCCCGTCGCATTACATCGCCTACCCTCGCTATACTTCTTTTTTAGGGTTCCGTACCCAAAGGGTAAAAACGGGACCCTATTACTAAGACTTCGCTGTCTGTCCGTCTGTCCGTCTGTCTGTCTGTCTGTCACTAGGCTGTATCTCAAGAACCGCGATAGCTAGACAGTTGAAATTTTCACAGATGATGTATTTCTGTTGCTCGGTATCAAAAATGGCAACATGTAGGCACTTGAAATATTCAAAAAATACTCAGTTGTATTTTAAATTTAATAATAAATAATAAAATTAAAATAAAATAAATATTAAAGGGGGGCTTCCATACAACAAACATGTTTTTTTCGGCGTTTTTGCCTTGTGGTACGGAACCCTTCGTGTGCGAGTCCGACTCGCACTTGGCCAGTTTTTTTTTTTTAAATGGGTATGTTCTTGACTCTAGTCTAGGTCAGAGGTGACAGAGACAAAGTCGACGATGGAGTGAGCTTACCCAGAAGAAGCCTGTTCACTCTTACTTTGAAGAGATTCGGGTTGTTTGCGCTCGGAAACACAGACGCAGGCAAAGAGTTCCACTCTTTTGCTGTGCGCATTAAAAAAGACATTTGAAAACGCTTAGTGCGAATTGGTGGAATAGCAACTAGGCAGGGATGGTAACTTGCTGTGCGTCTGGATGACCGAAGGAAGAAGGGGGCCGGTGGAATGAGGTCGTTTTTGCTTAACGCTCTTTCTGCCTTTTTTTATTGCTCAGCTCCGAAAAGTCCTAGCGTGATACTAAATAGTCTATAGCTTTCCTCGAGAATAGGGCTATCAAATGAAAAAAGATTTTTTCAAATCCGACTGTTAGTTCCAAAGATTAGCGCGTTCAAACAAAGACTTCAGCTTAATTATTAGCATAGATTATGATGTTCGATTTTCCGTGGAAGAAAAACTGATATAGTAAAAGATACGAATATTAAAATGGTCGTAATTTGTATGATAATTGAGTACGACTACCTCGTTGGTTTAGCGGTTGGAAGCGTTGCTGCTGTGCATGAGGTCCTTGATTCGATTTCCAGGTCGGGCAGACTTTTTGGGATTTTTCGCCTATGATGTCTCAGTGGCAGCCCGGAGTTTGGATTTGTACCCGGTTGATGCAATGGGGGCGAAATGTAGATGTACTAAAGGTACACCTCTGACTCCATCATTTCAGCCGAAAGACGTCCACTGCTGGACATAGGCCTCCCCCAAAAGGGGGGGGGGGTTGCCATAATCGCCACGCTTGGCAGGCGGGTTGGCGATCGCAGTATGGTATGGTGGTGGAATGCATAGAGAACGCTGCTGCCCATTTTCCGGTACGCCCTTTAGTCGCCTTTTACGACACCCACGGGAAGTATGGGGTGGTGCTATTCTTTAAGTCCGGCACCACACAGACAACTCTGACCTCTGACTTACCCAACGGGAATTACAGGCGTGATATTATGTTGTATCGGTATCTACAACGCCACATGAGAACACCGCGTCATACTGACGTCACGCAAAATCCTGCATCTCGCCGACATGAATCATCGGGCAGTTGCCCGCCAGACACAACACCCGTCTGGTTGGAGTATCCTCACTTTTCATAGCGTATGAGTGAACTTTACACCCTGTTCCTCATACCCCTATAACGTTATTAAAAACGCACCGAGGGTTCCGTACAAAATTTTAGGTATGTAAATAGTTTATCACGGTTTAAAAAAAAATGTAACTACAAATTTACGGTTTTCGGATTTTTTCCTTTACTTGTGCTACATGACATTGCTTCTTGCCAAATATCATGATTCTAGGTCAACGGGAAGTACCCTATAATTTTGATTCCCTTGAGAGTGTCGAAATATACGTTTATTGCGGCATAAACGGCTGTAACACTGCTTCAAGGGACTGTAGACCTAAGTAAATGGTTTTAATTTCAACTCGATACCTCAACGCGTTCCCGAGATAAAGTGTCTTGACAGACAGACGGACAACAAAGTGATCCTATAAGGGTTCCGTTTTTTCCTTTTCAGGTACGGAACCCTAGAAAGGCCTCCATTAACTGAGACTTGATACGTCACTAAGTTGGGCTGGCCATAGATAATCCTAACTACATTTACTTTATACTTGCACATCAAACAAAGTAATATTCAATGTACTTTTATTCTCCACTCAGTGCAAAAAGTAAAAAAATAAGTATTTGATCCCCTAGCTCTTTCAGCAAAGCCAGGCCGCAAGCTTGTTATGAGAAAGATTATAAAATTTTCCCACATTTCTGATAAAAACTACTTTTAAGGCTATTTATTGAAAATGGAGTACCTTTTTTCATTTTTCTTTCAAAGCGTATCTTCAAAGCAAAAGGACCTCTCTGTTCTTTTTGTAAGTTGAAAATCTTAGAAATATTGAATCTTAGTGCTAACTTTTGATCTTGTGATTTAGTTTTATCTCTTTTATAGTTCATGTTACACAGTTGAATATTACTAAAGTCCTTAGGGAGATTGTCTTCAGTCGTCTGTGCACGTAGCAATTAATTTGTCGTTCGGGCAACAAATACGATAAGATAATAGTTTATTGTTCCAAAAAAAAGTGTTACAATTCTTTTTCCACCCGTAATGGATAAGCGAAAACTGTGCAATGCAATGCAGCCGGTCGATTCTGTAAAAATCTCACCATGAAAGCTTAGGTGAAGTGAATTTAGGAGGGGCCCCTTAGGGCCGAAGCCTGCCGGGTCAGCGGGATTGTCCGAAAGGGTTACCGCTGGCCCGGAACATAAAGGGCTAAGGAAGGAACACGGGTGGGTTTTAGTCAGTAAGAGTCTGACACTCCCTTTCGCTCCACCCAGAGCGGGAGGAGTCATTTGATGATTTCCCATCCTCAAAAAAAAAAAAAAAAAAAAAGGTGAAGTGAATTTGTTTTTGCTAGGAATTGGCACTATCACCACCGCAGTACTTAACTTTAGTGGAAAAGATTACCTGTATCCTGTACTAGTTGAGAAACTGTATCACAGGAGACAGGTTCTTCCGTTTAAAATGAGTCAGCGTATTGACAATGTTGTTGTTTGTTGGAAAAATCCTACATTCCACGTGATCCTACTTATATTATAAACGCGAAATTTTGTGAGGTTGGATGGATAGATGTTTGTTACTCCTGTACGCAAAAGCTGCTTAAAGCCGGATTTACATTACGAAACTAGTTGCACAAACTTAGTAATTCATTGATAGTTTCAAGTGTAAATAGATAATGATTTACACGTGAAACAATCAATGAATAGCTAAGTTTGTGCAACTAGTTTCGTAATGTAAATTCAGCTTTTGATGAAACTTTATAGTCATACTAGCAGCGCACCGCGGATTCATCCGCATAAGTGGGAATATGATTTAAAACACTATCGTATGTCCTTCCCCGGGATACAATCTATCTCTCCGACAAATTTGATCGAAATCCGTTCAGTGGTTTAGGCGTGAAAAGGTAACATACAGACAGACAGACAGAGTTACTTTCGAATTTATAATATTAGTTTGGATAGCTTATACATCACAGTGACACATATAATACTTTTTATCCCGATATTCCCACGGGATCGACACTTATGCGGGTGAAACCGCGGGGATCTGCTAGTCTAAACAAATATTAAAAAGCTTGTAATGAAGAGGAAAGGTTGGATTTTTCGGATGTTTGTTTGTTACGCTTTCACACTAAAACGGCTAAACGGATTTCGATGAAATTTGGCTTATGGAGAGACCATGACCTGAATTAGGACATAGAATACTTTTTAATCCCATATTCTCACGGGATCGAGACCTATGCAGCGGAAGCCGCGTGGCGCAGTTAGTAGGTAATAAAAGGATACATGAACAAGTTTTTGTAGTGTGTTTGTTTTTTCGTAATTTAAAAAACTGGCCAAGTGCAAATCGGACTCGCACACGAAGGGTTCCGTACCACCAGGCGAAAACGCCGAAAAGAAACACGTTTGTTGTATGGGAGCCCCCCTTAAATATTCATTTTATTTTGTTTTTAGCGGCAACAGAAATACATAATTTGTGAAAATTTCAACTGTCGAGCTATCGCGGTTCTTGAGATACAGCCTGGTGACAGACAGACGGACAGACAGCGAAGTCTTAGTAATAGGGTCCCGTTTTTACCCTTTTGGTACGGAACCCTAAAAAGTAACCCTTAATCGTGAGTGTATGTGAGTATGTTAAGAGCGTTTACGCCGAACGGCATTTCATACAAACTTTCAATCCCTTATTTTTCGAAATGAATGAACCGATTTTAATGAAACTTCATACGCATAAGCAGGATACAAAGGCCTAAAAAGTTAGTAGAAAACATTTTCAAAATGTCTTATTTAAAAAAAGATAACTGGAAATCTCTGTTTCTATGGAAAATTTAAAATCGGTCTAATTTGGCTGTAACACTATTTTTTGAAAATGTTTTCTACTAACTTTTTAGACCTTTGTATCCTGCTTAAGCGTATGTAGTTTCATTAAAATCGGTTCATTCATTTCGAAAAATAAAGACTTGAAAGTTTGTATGAAATGCCGTTCGGCGTAAACGCTCTTAAGGCGTGTTATAAGTTGGTGTAGTGAGTGTGTGATTGTGTATGAAGAATCCCTTGGTCATCTGTCGCGGCAGCACATACTAGAATATTACCACATAACATATGGTGCTGAAAAGATCTGGCAGTCAGGAGATTACCAATCTGCGCTGGCTCACCTGGGCTGCTGACGGTACTCCGATGACTGATTAATGCCATCTTTCTTTTATTCGATTAAGCAATATCTAATTAATTCTTTTAAATGGATTCGAAAAAAAACATAACCCTCCTTCTGACGCAGTCGGGTAAAAACACATTTACACGTCTAAATTCCTTAATTTAGATGTGTAAAAGTGTTTTCATCTCTCATACTCGGAAAGTAGTGTTTGTTTGATCCGAATAGCGGGTGGAAAACGCTGCTTCCCACCCTCGGGCGGGAAAGACTCATAGTAATTGCTTCCCTCCCTAGGGCGGGAATGAAATTTAAAAATAAAACTAAATTTAGTTAGTAGTAGTTAGGTAGTCAGCTCAGTCAGACATACGACACGCTTAATTGATTATGTAAATATTTATTATGCTACCCATCAAATCTTATGAATGTGCGTTAATTAGGAGAGTTGGATAAAAAGCTCATAATGTTAACGCCATTAAATCTTTCATATTTAGCGCACAAGTTAATAATTTACCTTGAATAAATTCAACACACATAGGCACGATAATCGCCATTTTGATGCCAGTTGTGGTCGAGGCTAAAAAACATAAAAATGGGGATTTCGAACATCCTGACTTCACCATATGGGGCTGTGAATATACATCATTTAATTATTTGAGGAATTTATCCATAGTTTAAGGTAAATAAGTAGTGGTAATGAAGTTTTTTTGATATCTAATGTCGAAGTTTCGCGCCAATCGTGTGTGTTTATATTTTTACTTTTTACAAATTTCACACACACAGATGTAGATAAGGAGGAGCTTCTCAATTCGGATATTAACAATATATATTACGATTTTATTTACATAATCTATGCTAATATTTAAAATAATAATAATATGTACATTTATATGAAAAAAAGTAAAATAATCATAGGGCATCAAAAAATTCGTCCGCATCGCTGTCAACAGGAACAGTGCCCAAAAGGCTGGCAGCATTGCCACGTTGAATGGCAATGCTAATTCTTTGGCCAAGAAATAGGCCAGCCCTCTGGTCACGTGAAGAGTCGACTAACCGCTTGGCGATATCTTGAAAAACCAAGTGGGCATTCGGACCCCATGGCCCTAGTGTTTCAACCCCAAACGGCTCGAACATATAACTCCCAATCAGGTTGGAATATTTTCGCCGTTTGAGGTTTTCTGCACCTGCAGCAGCCGCTCCAGCACAGCCCACCGTGCTAGGAAGATGAGATGGCGCAAGGGTGTCGACACATGTTGCATCCCACACCAAAGGTCTGCCTAACTTCCAGGGCATTATGGTCATCCCGTCTGGTCTCTTCCCATCGTCGCGTGCCAGGCCGTTGGGTTCTAAAACAGCTGGCACCCCGGCGGTGACAAGAGCACGACGGATGATGTCATTAATGCTGGCGTGCCGTGCTATCCGGCCTGCGCTCCTACTGCAAGATAGGCCATGGTGTCCGAGACAGTCGACAGCTTCACCGCACTGACAGCGATGCGGAGCCCCGCAAGGAGCAAATGTGATAAATGTTATTGATAATATTATAAACAACACGAAAATGCCCAGGTTTTAACGTAATATTCAAACACAGGTTCAATAATACGTAATCATCATTACCACTACTCAATTTGTGTTCAAAATCGCCGACCATTATTGTTTTTTTTTATTGCAATGATGTGTGAAAGCGATTATTCCAAACAATTTTTTTTTTTATTTCGATTGACTCGAGTAATTAATATGACGAAAGTAATCGATATTTGAAAATAAAATTATTTTAAGCAATAAATACAATAAGCATTGTTTATAATAATGATTTAAGCTTTTCTAATAATTATCATTACAATCTCTTCTAATATCATGTCAATATCAGACAGGCCATATAGGTACCTCATTACCTGAATTTCGCGCTGAAATGCTTCTATAATTGAATTTATATTCGGAATGCGCTCGCTGTTTAATTTTTTTTTAATTTATTGGACAATTATTCATTGTGGATTTTATTTTTGATACTTTCTAATAGTTTACTACAGAATTCCCAGTAAACATTTTTTAGGTAGGCTTACCAGAAGTTTTTTGAGAATGATGATAATTCGCCAACCCGCCTGCCAAGCGTGGCGATTATGGCAAATCCCCCCCCTTTTGGGGGAGGCCTAGTATGTCCAGCAGTGGACGTCCTTCGGCTAAAATGACGATTATGATGATAATTAATTAATTCTATAGATTGGATATTCTGCAAACACTTTACATTTCAATACATTTTGCTAGTTTAAAGTTTTTTTTTTTTTTTTTTTTTTATTGCGAGTATCGATTAGGCTGTATGCAAGTTTTGAATCGAAATAAGAAAGTTGGGTGGACGGTCAGCACTAAAAAGTGTCACGTCGCAACACAATTTTTAGTCATTTTTATCAAGATTATCGTGTTTTCTAAGTAATTTATGAAAAATGTTAAAAGTAAGAATGCAGACAGAATGATAATAATACGGGCCCTAGTAAGCTGGACGGCCCGCGGTGGTGACACAGAATCTACTCATGTGGCGGTGACGTGGTGTGTTCCATACTTCAAATTTAAAATAGACTAATAAATAGGTACCTATTAATCCTGTAATTATTATCAATAAATATTTTAGAATTTTTTTTTTTCCTTAAATTCGAAATGAAAAGTAGAGTGTTTAACGCGGGTGAAAGTCATCAATTCCCACTCGGACTATAGCCGCCCTCGCTGCGCTCGGGCGTCTAAATGCCTCGTATGGGAATTGATTCCTTCCGACCCTTGTATAATAATCTACTATTTTTGAAAGGACGCTGATATAAAGTCGAGATTTGACGAATTTCAAATTTATAGAAATTTGAAATTCCTCATATCTCGTCTTGTCGTCGTCGTGTTTTTTAGAAAACTTATTTTTCTCATAGCTCGTCTTAAAATCAGTGTCAATTCAAAATTATATTTGGGAACCTAGATATTCTGTAATCCAATCGGAATAAATACACACTACAATAAGAATATGTTTGATTTACAAATTATTTTGGTATTACGTTTGTATGAACTACGCATGCTCCGCCGGCCCCTTAAATAAGCTTTTAAAACTAGATGAATTCGATGTTTCTTAACTGACTGATCAGTGACAGAGCTGTGCTGGCCTTTTGAATTTTTGATTCTAGGACATGACCGTTCCCTCACGACGTCTTCCTTTATCGTTTTGAGAGCAGTGGTAATTTACACAAAGTAAAACGCTTGACTGAGTTCGAACCCACGACCTTCAACTCGTAAGTCGGGGCCGCTGCCACTCCGAGCCACCACTGCTTACACACTGGACTAACGTGGTGATTAATGTTCGTTCATTCTCTACATGAGAAAAGACTTTGGCCTGCAGTACTGTTGTACTGTTGTTAAGTACTTAATGAGGCCTACCCGAATGCCCTTTGTTTGCTATTGTTCGTGGAATCTTTGAGTTCCTCAAGTACTGAGTTGAACTACACGATTACCACACACTTGCTTGGACTGACTGGATTGGCACATTAAAATTTATGTGGTATTTTCCTCAAAAGACCATTTCAGACATGATCTGACCAAGATTATGTCAGGACTTTAAAAGAGACTGTGACCTCTGAGTTTGTTTCGTTCTTTCTTCTCAGAGCAGTTCAGATAGGAAACGCCGACCTCATCTATCTAGCTTTTTTTTTTTAATTATTATATAAGGTCCCATTAAAATAGGTGGACGAACTTTTACGAATCATTCAGACCACCAAAGTATGGACGATGGTAAAAACAAATAAAAGAAAAACGCATAGATACTCACAAGAAAAATAAAATCAGCTAACGAAAATACACTAATGTGCCGGCAATTTATTATTTTAGGTCAAAATAAAATAACTTAAATCGGTGTTTTTTTTGCTTGGATATGTTTAGTTAGACGTACTGAGCGCTGTGTTAAAATTTGTCCATCTATTTTAATGGGACCCTGTAGGTATACGTGTTCAGTGATTCCGATGTCCTATCTCCAGAATAATCAATTTAATTCTAATAGGACAATAATTTCCCACAGGTACAGAACGACCATTGTATACCCTCATTATTAGACTCATACTTTACAAATTTTATCACCAAGCAAAGGAAAAAGTCTACCCGGGGACAGTCCATACAACACGCCGGGACATTTTCCCACCTATTTCCTCTACTAAACAGGGTCGCGGTGCTTTAGTACCACGATATATATTCCCGATATATAAAAAGGAGGGAGATTTCGAACCGGTACCTGCTTTGCGTCGGTCTACACTAATGAAACACCATTTATCATTCTGACTGCCAAATAAAAGCTTGGAATAAGGGCTTGGGCTGAGTGGTGAAATGTAGCGGACGGAAAAAGTAGGGCAGTAGTGGCAGCTGTAAGATTTTCGGCGAAACTGATTGCATTTTGGCCAAAACTTTGTACACAACAACACTGAGTTGCGGCTCTTTCGAAAAATTTGAAAGGTTTTTTTTGCAGAAATTGCTTACGTTTTCAAACTCGACTGTTGTGTGGCTTGTAGTGTGTGACACCGTGTCCTAATCAAAATGAATGTTCACGCAAATACGCGATCGTTGCGTCACTTTTTTGTTGGAAATCGGAAGGCGCCTTCTGTCAATGCGACGACGCAAGTTTTGAGTCCGCCGACCTTCGTCCTGAACGTCCTCATTATTTTTACCTTTTGTGGTAGACTAATTTTATTCTAGGTGCATCGTCTTCACATATAATTATATTATGTGTACAAAACCTTGTAAAACATTTTAAAAGAGTAACGGTGGAGTTTCTTGCCCGTTCTTCTCCATACGGAAACTACCTTTTGGAATGGGCGACTAGAATCAATTCTATTTTGTTGTAATTTTTGACGTTCAAAAGTGCCTTTAATGTGCATATTGGAAATAAATAATTTGACTTTGATTTTGACAACAAAATGAGCGCGATGAGTGCGTATTCGCGCGACGATCGTTTTGCTTAGGACGCGGCCTGACACATGAGCAGTGTAGCGTATTAAAAAACATGGTGTAGGTAAATAGGTATCCCACGGCTGCAACGAACAGGCCCAGCAAGGACCAATGCTCAAACTATAGATAGCTGCTGCTCTTTGATTCATGTCTTGGAGTACCTGCATTTAGTACCTGCATTTAGTAGCGATTTGAAAGGGAAAACCCTCCTTTCAAATCGCTGCAAGTTGATCTACGGAAAGAAACGGTTACAATGTGTTCCTGTTTATTTATGTGTGACTTGTGTGAGCGCATAATACCTATCAGTATTGATCGGTACCGTATTGACTTTACCGGGAACCCGCGTCTTAACCAAGCCCCTATGTGTCGACGTTCTATTGTTACCTTATTACAACCGATAGATGGCGTCATTGGCTCTCGTGGCTAAGAAATAACAGCCGCACGGTTCGATCGAGCAGGTTAAGCTACGCTTGCCGCAGTTGGTCCATGAATGGGTGGCCATCTTTACATACCAAGACCCTCCGTGTCTCGGAAAGCAAGTTAAGCCGTTGGTCCCGGCTGTCATTCGTGGATCTTTAGCCCGAAAGTCTGACAACCAGTCTTACCAAGGGGTATCGTATTACCCGATAACTGGGTTATGGAGGTCAGATAGGCAGTCGCTCCATGTAAAATACTAGTATACAGCTACATCAGGTTAGACTGGAAGCCGACCCCAACATAGTTGGGAAAAGGCTAGGCAGATGTGATGGCGTCTTTGGTTGCATTCTTTCCTTTCAGACCTATACGGCCGTTTATGCCGCAAAAAAACGTATATGTGTATTTTGACACTCTAAAGGGAATCAAAATTGATAGGATGCTTCCCGCCGACCTAGAAATATGAAATTTGGCAAGAAGCAAGATCATGTAGCACAAGTGAAGGAAAAATTCCGAAAATCGTAAATTTGTAGTTACAATAAAAAAAAAACAACGGCACTCCGGGAGTGCCGACACAAGTGAAAACTTGAACGATTACGTGTGTATTGTTTTAATCGTCTTTTAAACAAAACACGCGCGGTGTCGGTTACGGTAACAGTTTGTCGCTGGGAACATTCGCTAAAGTCAAAGTCAAAAGTAAAAAGTCATTTATTTGCATAAATAAGGTACAGAAGGTTGGTAAAATATACAGAATTGTTCTCTTATTCTGCCTTTAATTTCGACGTGTAAATATAAAATAAGGCTACATATTTTATTGAAATTAATTATTGATCATAATCATGCAGTCAGTAATCAGATAATCCCATTAAATTTGTGTCATTGAATTAAATAAATGTCACTTTATAATTAAAAAACAAAAAAAAAAATAAGTAATAAAAAGAATAATCATAAATGTCAATAATAATCATGTCAATAATGGAAGGGATTCGGCACACAATAATAATAACCATAATAAATTAAAATGACCGTGCAATTTACAAAACTTACAATTTATAATCCAAAAATTCATGTAGGTACACTATAAAAACAATTGAACCACACAACTAATTAGCAACCGCTAACATTTCTCTCCTTGTACCACAACAAGAATTCAGAGTGCTCGCTATAACTTTAATTAGAGCCCGGGGGGGGGCAAAGAAAACAGTCCGGGAAGGTGGACTTTCATAAAAATTGCTAGATTTCCAAGAAATTTTGCAGTGACGTGAGCTACAAGAATTGTTGTGACGTCATAATTGGCTTGTCACGCTAGAATTGCGTTAACTGGCTTTCATGTGGGTATCTTAGTTAGTAGCTGACGTGTCAGCTTTTAAAAACTAACATAATATCACACATAATTATATTACGCGTTAACGTATAAACATTACACTGCATTTTCTAAGACATGTTTTATGGATTACTAGCTGCGCCCCGCGGTTTCACCCGCATAAGTTTCGATCCTGTGGGAATATCGGTATGAACTGTAGGGTCCAGGGTGTCAGCTACCTCCATACCAAATTTTATCAAAATTGGTCCAGCCAGTTGAGCGTGAAGAAGTAACAAACACACTCACAAACTTTCGCCTTTATAATATTAGTGTGATGATTTGTAATGTAGGCACTGACCTGTATTACACAAGATGATAGAGGTCAGTGAATGTAGGTAATTGTGTTGGTTTTTTAATCTCCTAAGAAACCTCAAACTTTTCTTAAAATGCTTCAAATCCAAACTTATCAGACGAGTTATTCCGGGCTGATCCCCTGAACCCCCCCTCCACCCCCCCACCTCGATCCCCTCCTGGATCGTCTTCTGTTTTAATCTTTGTCTTATCCACATTATGTAAGTTTGCTCTTTATAGTAAGTTTTAAGTTTTTAATATGCCGGTCGAATTACAAGGAAGACGAGATCAGCAGCGGAAAACGGTTACTGTTCCAGTCACTTGGAAAACTCGACCAGATGCCGTCTCGCCGCAGAGATGGAACCGAGAAGAGCGTTCAAGATATCGTTGATATGTTGAAGAAGACTGACCCGGACGACGTGCCAGATTTCGTGGCGAGGGAGCTAAGTAAACTGCCCCCCGTCACGTTCGATCACGTCGACGTTACGCGGCTGCTAAAGGACATCACTTCCTTGAAGGCGGAGATGACCAAGATGCAGTCCAGAATGGAGGCATCAGAAAAAACCAATACCGAACTACGTGCAGAAATAGCATCATTGCGCAACATTGGTTCGGTAATTGGGTCACCTTAGGCCTCAAAGGTGAACACACGGCGAGGGGCGCAAAATGCATCCATCGGCAGTTTTGAATCGGCGAACACAAGTGCGTCACCAGCTGCCGATAACGCTGAACAAGCGCCGCCCGCCGCCGCCGTCGCCCGCGCCACAACATCGGCTGCGGAAACGTCACGCGTAGGTACGTCGACCCCTAAACGTGTCTACGCTGCTATTGTCACCAGCGGCAAATCGGATGCGTCGCAGCCTAACCGACAAACCAGAAAAGGGGAAAAACTGGTAAAGGGTGCTCAACCTGCCCTGACTGCGGTCCGTTGCTCTTTGCCAAGAGCCAGACAGGTTGATGAGGAGGGTTTCACGAAAGTAGAAAGGAAGAAGAAGAAGCCCTGTTCTCGTAACCTGTGTGGCACCGCACCGAGTGGACCCAACATGCTGCTGCGCCCTGCTGTGCCTACGACGCAGCTGTACCTTTCGCGTCTGCATCACTCCACGACAACTGAGGAAGTCGTGCAGTATTTGAAGGTGAAGACCAACTGGACTCTGAGGGTCGAAAGGTTGGAATCGCGCCACAACATCAACTTTAAGTCATTCGTGGTACGAGTTCCAACCCAACATCTACAGACCTGTCTGAAAGAGGACTTTTGGCCGAAAGGTGTCGTATATCGACGTTTCCGAGGAAGGTTACGCGACACCACGCAGCGAAACACGACGCCGTCAACGTTACGTGTATAGTTAATAGTTTTAAGGTTTTTAATATGTATTAGTTTATTATTTTATAAGATTATTTTGTGTATTTTATTTATGGGCCTTATAGTTGCCTGATAATAAAATTATTATTATTATTATTATTATTTATGACAAGTAAGTACAGTCAAAAGAAATTAAAAGTTTCATGATTTACGAAATTAAATAAAGATTATTTTTTTAAATGTCTCATCCACTATATACCGAAATAACAGAAGAAAAGCACCAGCTTTCACACTTCTCTATCATTTATATCGCATGGTACAGATTGTCAAGACAACCAAGTTATACCTAAATCAAAAGTCATTAAAAATCAATATCACACGTATCAAATCGAAAAGGGATCGGCACCGTATCGCCTTTCGCCTCGCCGTCAGACAGGCGTCAACCTAACGTAAGCACGCTAACCAAAACGGGTCAAAAGCTCCGATATGTCGACTCGGCTACGGCTAGACGACGCCGCGCTTATGGCTCGCCGACCGCTAGTTGATGGTGCAGCAGGCAGGCCGGAGTGGTGAGAGGGGGAAGGGTAGACGAAGAGACGTAAGCTCGGGTACGGAGAGACGTAAGCGCGGGGACGACGAGCCGTAAGCGTGGGGACGACGACCGAACCGCGATTCGTGAGCTTGTCTCGAGGCGAGGCGATAACGTTACGATTCCTATAGTGTGCGTTGCAGTAGGGAGTTTTATACAAAGAATACTGAACGGCTCGAGTTTATACGGTGCTGATCCCTTTCCGGTTTGATACGTGTGATATTGACCTTTGATGACTTTTGATTTAGGCATATCTTGGTTACCTGATAACTTTATTAAAATTAGGCTGAGAATCAGCACTTTTCGAACGTCAACATTACATAAGACAGTCCCCAAAACGCCCGCCCTTCACCACTTCCTAGTACCTTCGCTGGGGAGAAGAAGTGGCGGAACAAACTTCCCAGCAGCACAGCTATCTGTTCAGTTAGAAAAACTAGCTTTTATACCAAAAAAAAAAAATAACCGCACGACATAATCTACACGATAATAAAAGAAAATAACTCTGTTAGTCATCTGTTACCTTTTTACGCTTAAACCACCGCATTGACAGTTATGAAATTTGACAGATGGGTAGTCTAGAACCTGAAGAAGGACATAGGCTATTTATCATCCTGGATATTTATATATGTTACTAGCTGCGCCACGCGGTTTTACCCGCGTAAATGTCGATCCCGTGGGAATATCGGGATAAAAAGTAGCCTATATGTTAATCCAGGGTGTCAGCTACTTCCATACCAAATTTTATCCAAATTGGTCCAGCCGTTTGAGCGTGAAGAAGTAACAAACATATAAACACACACACACACACTCACACACACACTCACACATACACTCACACACACACTCACAAACTTTCGCCTTTATAATATTAGTGTGATAAAAACGATGCAATCCATACTAATATTATAAATTCGAAAGTAACTCCCTCTATCTGTCTGTCTGTACGTTACCTTTTCACGCCTAAACCACTGAACGGATTTCAAAAAAATTTAGCAGTGAGATAGATTGCATCCCAGGGAAGGGTATAGGATAGTTTTTATCCCAATATTCCCATGGGATCAAAACTTACACGGGTGAAACCGCGTGGCGCTGCTGGTACAAAATAAACGCAGACGAAGTCGCGGGCAACAGTTAGTATCACAAACAAATATTTCCATTAACATGTAATGTATTACACTGAAATTTTTCAACACCATTATATTTGTCGAGGCGAAGTAAACCCTCGTTATAATGCCCCGATTATTGGCAGGTTTCAATATGGGCGGGAGTCACGTGGGCCACAGCCGGCGCCTGTAGCGTGACCCGTACGGGATTCGAACCTTGGAACGTATGGAAAAAATAATATATCGTTCAAGTGTTGAGGAGGGATCACGTTTGCGTTCTTCGGGATTAATAATAAATTGGTTTTGGTATAACATAATATAGCCAAACACCATTTCCACCATATCGTTTTCAGCAGAACCAAAGGTTGACTGCAAAGTCGACCAAATGCTATGAAAAATTACTCTAGGTGCATTCGAACATTCAAGCGAATTTAGAATGAGCTTTGAAATTATTTATATTAGGTTTTTTGTTTCGAAAAACTGTGATAGAATAAGCGCGTAGATGTAAACACGTTCGCTGGGAATACACGTGATAATTATAACGTTGTATCATTTTGTAGCCCCGACGCTATACTCATCGCAGTACCTACTAGTAATTCCGTATGTTGTTTTTCAACCTTACGGACAAGACCAACTAAATGAGAGAACACACTTATCTTGTTCTCCTGAGTGGATTCCTTCTATTTCTCTACTAAAAGCAAATGTTAAATTGAACTGTTTGATCTAACTTATAATTTTAACCATAAAATCATAGATTCACAGACACTTACCTACTAAGCTACTTCATCATTTCATCCAAAAGATGTCCACTGCTGGACATATGCCGCCCCCAAGCACCGCCACTTCGACCTGTTCTGTGCTTTTCGCATCCAGCGGATTTCAGCGGCCTTCACCGGGTTATCGGTCCACCTTGTGGGAGGCCTTCCAAGGCTACGTCTTCCGGAACGCGGTCGTTAAACTTAAGTACTTGGTTCAATTTATTATGTTCAAATTGAGACACTATTCTTATACAAGTTGTCAGTAGGTACCACCAAAAAAATAAAAAAACAAAATTGTCAGTACAAAAAACACTTCATTTTATAAGTGCTAACAAATTATAAGAAGCTCAACAAAAGCTGAACTGTACACAACATTTCGTAAGGAACCTGCTGATTATGTATTCTCAAACAAAATTTCTTACATTAAGGTCAAACTCAGATCGCAGAAAATGGAGATATGCCAAAGTGACACTGAATACATTTAATATATTTTGTAAAGGAACTTTATAATACATGACGCTGTTGTTTTCAGAGAAATCTAGCTCCCTTATTTAAGAACATTATTAATAATACTATTTTACATGTGTATGTAAAGTATTTTATATGAATTGAACGGTTATAAGGATTCGTATTTATCGAGCGTTTAAAATTTGTATGACGGAAGAGGAAATTTTTCTACATGGTCTTCACACGATCTGACCGACTGTCTAAGATTTTGTCTGGACTTTAAAAGAGACTGTGACCTACGAGTTTGTTTCGGCCTTTCTTCTCAGAATAGTCAGATAGGAAACGCCGACTTCGTCTAGCTTAAAAATATAAGATTAACGTATGACGTGTAAAAGTGTTTGTTTCAAACCTACTTACTGAAAATAAATCATTTATCATTTTCATAGTATTGCTTAAGTGCGATAAAGTCGCGAATAGATAATGTTTACAATGTTATAAGGTTGCCATAACCGCTCGAATGCGAACATAACGCAGTCTAATCATACAAACAGGTTGGTAAGCACAGTTTACACGATATAATGGGACATCGAAGCGCAAAGTGTTACCATTTACAATAACTTCATAGCCCAGTACATGATTCAAGTACTAGTGATAGGGCGTCCCCCGGGCCAGCGGGATTGTCCGAAAGGGTTACCGCTGGCCCGGTACATAAAGAGCTAAGGAAGGAACACGGATGGGTTTTAATCAGCAAGAGTCTGACACTCCCTTCCGCTCCACCCAGAGCGGAAGGAGTCATTTGATGATTTCCCATCCGCAAAAAAAAAAGAAAAAAAAAAGCTACGGGGCGTCTAGAATCACTTACTGAATTCATGAAAATAAAAAGAAAAGAAAATAATTTGCTCGTCGATGTTATACCAAAAATCAAAAAGATTATTTGAGATTATAAAAGTTTTATTGGATAAAAAACATGTCATATCGTATCCATAATTTCATAAATCCATAAGGTCAACAAATCACTTGGCGCTGCCAAAAAAGTAAACTGCGAACTTGTAGCGAAGCAAAAACCACTGATCGGATGTAAACGAGGCGTCTCATAAATAAAGATGTGAAAACTTCAGAAAGTCGAGTTTTGGTACGTACCTAGTAGGTAGGTACATCACTTTGTGATTCATAGTACATGTGAGCAATCAAAACTTGGGCACGCCGAACCAATATTGGGGTTCACATTTGTGATTTTAGACGCTGCGTTTTTATGGCGTTTTTTTTTTTGACGTTTATACCAGACTGATTGTAATGGTTTAATACCTGGCTTTAGGTAGAACATAAAAGCATGGGTTCCTTAAAAACTATCGGTAACTGATATTAATCGACTTAATTTTTTTTGGATTACCGATATTAGTGTCTAAACACTCTATGCCGAAGGTACGCGACCGAATTTCGGCATGATTACGCCTGCAATGCTATTTGAATTACTGACGACACATCACCATCGTCTAGCCTTCCAGTCTAACCGGATGCAACTGAATACCAGTATTTTACTACAAGGTGTATAGAATGCCGATACACCTTGGTAAGACTGGTTGTCAGACTTTCGGGCTTCTGACTACCCGTAACGACTGTCAAAGATCCACGATGACAGCCGGGACCAACGGCTTAACGTGCTTTCTGAGGCACGGAGGGGTCACGGTATGTAAAGATGGTCACCCATCCACAGACTAACCGCGGCAAGCGTAGCTTAGCCTGATCGATTAAATTTGTCAAAGTGGATACTTATTATAGTGACGAGGAGCCAATAACTTACGGCATCCCCCAAGGTAGTATACTCGGCCCTACACTCTTTCAAATCTATGTCAACGACCTCTGCAGGATGAAACTGCCTAACTGTGACATCTACGCGTACGCGGATGATACCGCGATCCTCGTTTATGCTCCTACTTGGGACATGGTTAAGACTACTGCAGAGGAAGCCCTGTCCAAAATAATGAAATGGCTGAACTCTAACCTTCTGACACTCAACAAAATCCACTTACATCCCTTTCGCAATCCGACGTAACACGAGACCGTCTCATACCTTTAGTATTGCAGCCCACTCATGTTCAAATCCATTAGCTTATTGTAACTGTCCAACTCTTACCAGATCTGACAATATAAAATATCTCGGAGTCCAGATTGATGATGGACTAAGATGGGACAAACAGATTGACGCCCTTACCACAAGAACAATGCGCCTTATTCACGTCTTTAAGTCACTGAGGGAGTCGGCCAAACTTGACGCTCTGAAGATGGTGTATTATGCTCTTTGCCAATCTGTTATTGGATACTGTATTACTGCATGGGGCGGTGCAGCAAAAACTAAAATGTTAAGATTAGAAAGAGCGCAAAGAGCCATACTAGGAAACCCTATAGATTCCCAACAATTGAATTATATTCTAACTGCAAAGTCCTTACGGTACGTCAGCTTTTCGTGCTTCGATCGATTCTAAGAACTCATGCTAAGTTGCCGCCGCCAAATCTAAATAAGCGACTACAACTTATCAGGGGATATCAACATAAAACCGCCTTCGCAACGCATCAATTTTATACTCTAAGTAATTATATTTATAATAAAATTAATAAAGAATTAAAAATCATAAAACTAAACACACACACGGTAAAAACTCGAGTAACAGAGTGGCTACTAGAGAGGGACTATGCCTACACGGAGTCTCTACTAACATATATCACCTAATCTCTCACGCATTCCTATTTCGATATATATATACACACATTTAATCATGCGCGCATGCACCCACCTTATCACACATGCACACACTCACACACACCCTCACCTTCTACTACATGTTCACACACCCTCACTCACATTTACACACGTCAAAACAGAATCACATAAATTATTGCAGCGGTAGAACGACACTGTTCATTAATAAAATTGTTGTAACAGTAATAGTGGATAAGAATTTCGTGGCCGAACACTGTTTCTCAAAATACAGGTTATCACCTAGTTTGAGAGGCAGGGTTTTAAACATTTTGTTACAGATTTTACAACAACAAACCCTAACATAAATATGTAACTATCTACCCATTGATTCTGTAACTATCTGTACTCTTTTTTTTTATGAATAAACATATTATTATTATTATCGATCGACCTGTGCGGCTGTTATTATTTAGCCACGGACCCCTCACACATAACCACGTAGTATCAGATATGAGACAGTATGCAATATGCACTATCTTAGAACCAAACTACGCAATGTCATGTCAGTCATATATACAGGAGTGACGTCACGTTAACTTGGCATAGTGAAGCAATTACCTTGATGACTGGTACTTGATCAAGATATGTATAGACGCCAGCACATCAAGCTACTCGAAACTGTCAAATTTTCCCAATCAACTTTGAACCTTATGCTTTAGCGATAAAGTTGAAAATCTCTTAAAGAAATTTGACAGATTGTTGTAGCTTGATGTGTCTTTACTTAATGTAGAGGAGTATAGTTTTATTTAGAAAAAAAATTATTTATGCCATAAGATAAATAAAAGTAGTACATTATAATAGGCAAACCGCTTAATTGGGTCCTCGCCTGCGGGGTATAAGGGCCCGGGGGTAGGACGAGAACGGGGACCGGGAGAGGTGCGGGCGGCGGGCGCTCGTAGCGTGATACACAAGAGGCGAAATGTGCACTGGACAGTTCTTAAGATATGTGACGTCACAGTGGTTAACGGTGAACAGGTGGTGATTTTTTATTGGAAAATTAATTGATGACTTTACAAAGTTATGTGGAACAACTATGTGTAGGTAACAAAATATGACATAATTATGCGCCTTTTTTTCTGATTCCAAATATTTATAGAACTCAATTTTGAAAAAAAAATTAGTTGTGCCCTTTTTCTTTATGACGGCAGTATAGTACGACAAGAAAATAATCTGCATTCGCGATTTATTTGCCAAAAATGTAAACAAATATGAATTTATAGTTAAATAACTTTAATTCCTACACAATAAATTTCAGTTTACGCTACAACTTTAAATATTTTTATAACTTTTTCAATAGCGCTAGTCACTCTGAAATCAACTTAATTACCATTAGAATAAAGTTGATATTTGTTTAATGTGCCAAGCCATTGCATCGTGCCTTGTTTCCCCGAAGGCTAAAGCAGGGATGTACAGTCAACAAAAGAGATAAGTATGCAGGATCGTCGGATATAGTTGAAGCTTAGTAAGAAACCGGTGGATGTGCTCGAATAAAATTTAATGTTATTAATAGAAAACAACCAGCTCATTTATCAAATTATAGGAAATTGCTCATTTCTCTACTGACCGCCGTTGCGCATCAAACAATTTTGTATGCTACCATAAATTGGATATAAAAGCGGGGTAATGTCGTACTTTCATAGGAAATTAAAATTATCCATTTATTTTGTGGGGTTTTTGTTGTACTTTGATTTTCTGCTCAGTTTTGAGGTTAGTTTTGTAACAAATCTTCCACCAAAAAAACAGTATTTTACAACAATAAAACAACAGAAAATAGATCCATTAAATCAACGAATGATCCCAATTAAATAATATTACAAAGGTAGGTCATGCTAAATGTAGGTTTTGATAGGAAATAGAAAATAAAAATGCTTGAATATAGGAATGCAATAGTTTCATTGGTCCATATTATCATCATATTCATAAAATATGTCGTCTAAAAGCGGAGCCGGTGGCTCCACAGACCTAAATCGAGCCCAACTAAAATACCACAAAATGGTCATAATGAGAGCACATCATCCCATTGTCTGATTACCCACCAAACAATTGCAATAATAGCTATTAATATCACCTACTGAGTTACTTATTAATTAAAATGTAAGCCTAACCTTTGTCCCATTGCCATTGCCATTGTAACCATTGCCAGGATCGCCCAGAGGACACGGTGGAGCACACGGTGGAGGTCTGCCCCGCTTGGGCGGAGCACCGCCGTGTCCTCGTAGAGGCGATCGGCAGCGACGGCGACCTCTCGCGTCCGGCCCTGGTGCAAGCCATGGTCCGGGGCGAGAGGGAGTGGGAGGAAGTCACCTCCTTCTGCGAAGCAGTCATGCTATCGAAGGAGGTGGCGGGACGGTTCAGGGAGAGAGCCTCCCGTCTCAACCGCCGCGGGGGACGCCCCAGGCGTCGGGAGCCGCGTGACGACTCCCGGCCACCGTAGGCACGGGCCTGCGGGCGGTGAGTAATGGGTAGCTCACCGTCCGATCAGGACCAGGCCCGTGCCGGACGGCGCGTACGTGTTCCACGCGCGCCTCAAAGAGATGTCAGCATCGAGGAGGGGCCCCTTAGGGCCGAAGCCTGCCGGGTCAGCGGGATTGTCCGAAAGGGTTACCGCTGGCCCGGAACATAAAGGGCTAAACCCACCCGTGTTCCTTACACGGGTGGGTTTTAGTCAGTAAGAGTCTGACACTCCCTTCCGCTCCACCCAGAGCGGGAGGAGTCATTTGATGATTTCCCATCCGCAAAAAAAAAAAAGCCTAACCTTTGTGCTGACATGTCGTGATTTAATTCTTCCCCTTACTAAATACGTGTCCGTTCCCTGTACCAACGGCAAGTTAACCTCAATGTCTTTTGCTAGTTCAATTTCGCATATTTTGTTCCTACTTACATGCTCCCAATAATACGACTAACATCTAAAAATAAATATAATAGATATATCATATTCAGTAAAGAAATTGATCTTAGCATTAGTTTAATAGAAAATATACATACATATTGTATTAGTTTAATAGAAAATACACATATTGTCACAGAGGCAAAAGTCACAAACAAAATCAAATCAAACTAAGAAAAGTATAACTGGTGGTTCTTAATTCTCATCTCATCATCTTCCTCTTAGCGTGTCGTTAGCAATCTAAATGGACTCGGCCCAGAATTCAGCTACATATTTGCCGCCATCACCAGCGTCCTTCAGTTCCAGTAACGTGCAGCAGACGGGACACGATATTAAGTGTCCCATCGTTTGTGGAACAGCACAACATTTACACTCCAAGGCGGAGTCGTCTATGAATCTCCACCTGAACAGGTTTTCCTTACTTCGGCCAACCGTGGTCCCAAGGTTACCCAAGGTAACCCATGTCCTGGTAGGAGCTCTTCAGCCGGTGGAACTAATGGTTTGGGTAAGGAAGCACTGTGTCGCCACAGCTTCAGTCTTTATTGTGATCGTTCGCAAGTGAGTGGTACAACACACTTTCCCACTTTCTCATCATGATGCATTTAAATGTATATTTTGAATATAGTTAAACAGCTTCTAGTATTAGCTGTAAACAACAAAATACAAATGTGCTGAAAGACTTCCATTATATCCGTTGCCTCTCCGACTTGATGACGGGGCAGACACAACTCCCACAGCGTGACATTTTTAACGAAATCATTGGTGATTTACTGCACTGAGAACACAAGCCGTAGCCGTAAAAACGTTCTACACAATCCACATCACAGAAACAGTACAATGGTCTCTATAAGAATTCTTGACCGTGCAGAAATCTGAAGACTCAACTGGACACGATGTTAACGCAATGATAAGTTATTTTTTAGCACAACAAACTCAACAACTATCAATACACAAGTAAAAACAATGTTCGCTGCGGAGTGCTGGTCGGCAGGTCGGCCGACATGAGATGTTTTGTTTGACAAATAATTATTGACAGTGAGTGACACTTTTGACACTTTTGGCAGTTCACCTTTCACATTGCCCGTGATAGTGTTACCAACAGTTAATCTTAATCACCCTGACCATGTGATTTGTCAATAATAGAAATAGTTTTAATTAGTAAAGTAATGTAATTACACTAACAAGTATGGACAAATAATATTAGTCTGAAATAAATGGATTTAATTTATTATTATTTTAAAGATGTTAAAAATATATAATTATATTAAGTTGATTATGTTAATTAAAAAATAATAAGGAGGACAAATGATAAAAAAACACTTTTACACGTCAAACATTTTTTTTTAAACTAGATGAGAAGGGCGTTTCCTATCTGACAACTCTGAGAAGAAAGGCCGAAAGAAACTCAAAGGTCACAATCTCTTTTAAAGCCCAGACATAATCTTGGTCAGATCATGTGCAGACCATGTATAAAGGTGTCTGAAATGTTCTTTTGGGAAAAGAACCACACAGATTGAGTGGACCTGTCCAGTCAGTGCTCCCATTTGTCAGTAAACGTGCAGCTCAACGCAGAACTTAAGGAGCTCAACGATTCGACGAACAATACCAAAGAAGGGACATTTGGGTAGGCCGTATAAATTAGGTACTCCAACTGCCAGATCATGACTAAAACGGAATCAATGACCCAGGAAGAATGTCATAGTTGAAATTATTTTTAAAACTCAGCGTCTGTCTTTATACTAAGCGTTAAGACCGATTATGGGGAGGTTCTTAAAATTGGCAACACTGCTTTTACAAAAATACTCCATTTAAAAAAGTATGCAATAAAATCGAATTAATAACTAATTAAATACAAAATATTAACCTCACATACGATTTCAATCAACTGAACTCAGAGAAGATAAAAAAATATTTTATAATTTATAAGTATATTTTTATGGCCATACTCTATTGCTTTAAAGCGGTACTGGTTATGGGCAATTTCCTTTCAGTCGACAACATCCATCGGTTTCTTACTAAACTTCAACTATGTATATCCGACGATCCTGCATACTTATCTGTTTTATTGACTGTACCTAAACTACACCCACATTTCGGCAGTTATGTTTAAAATACAGTACTGTCAACTGTCTACGAGCTCTCAGGGTACCGGGACGAATCAATTAAACCTCGGTTTATCAAGTATCATCATCATCATCATCATCATTTCAGCCGAAAGACGTCCACTGCTGGACATAGGCCTCCCCCAAAGGGGGGGTTTGCCATAATCGCCACGCTTGGCAGGCGGGTTGGCGATCGCAGTATAGTATGGTGGTGGAATGCATAGAGAGCGCTGCTGCCCATTCTCCGGTACGACGTTTTACGACACCCTCGGGAAGTATGGGGTGGTGTTATTCTTTAAGTCCGGCACCACACAGACCAATCAAGTATCACACTAATATTATAAAGGCGAAAGTTTGTGAGTCTGTGAGTGTGTGTGTGGGGGTGTGTTTATATGTTTGTTACTTCTTCACGCTCAAACGACTGGACCAATTTTGATAAAATTTTGTAAGGAGGTAGCTGACACCCTGGATTAACATATAGTCTACTTTTTATCCCGATATTCCCAAGGGATCGACATTACGCGAGTGAAACCACGGGGCGCAGCTAGTGTTCAATAATTATTCCTAGAAATCATTCTACATATTTTACATCTTTTTCCTTCTGCTTGTCAGCGAAATGTGACGCCAAATGTCTTCTAATCTTAAACTAAGTTAATGTTTGTCTGTATTTCTTATTCTCCAATAACTTTTAACGAGTTATGAAGTAACCCACTCAAATTATATTTAGTTTGCGAGCATATTAAGTCATAACTACAATCTAACAAGTTTTACAATTATCTACGTAAGTTCAGTCACTCAATAACGAAATAGTTTGCTACGATTTTGCTACGGAGTAGTCCTTGCTACGGCGTAGTCCTTGCTACGTCGTAGTCCTTGCTACGGCGTAGATTGTCTTCGAAGTCGGGGAGCATTGCATTTCGTAATTATGAAAGTTTAATAATTAAAGCTGTTGCTTTTGAAAGATCGTTTAACAGAGTAATTGTCATAGTTTAATCTAAATTATGTTCATTGAAATAGTTCCATTTCAACAACAACCATGATTCAAGTGGTATCTGTGGCTGACATATATTTTGTGAGCAGAGTTCTATCATATTGAATACATAATCAGCGTATAGTGTTCCCACTGCTGGGATACAGGCCTAGGCCTCCTCTCAGTGAGACGGAGTGGGTGGTAACCCACCATGCAAGCCCAGTGCACCCATTAGTTGACGTCATATGTCTTCGAATTGATTGGTTCTAATAGGAGGTTCATATTGTATACCTACACCCTAACTGCGTTTCACACTATCAATCTCAATCTGAATCATTTTGAATGATATTGCTAATCCATTGCTTCATATGTTCGAAAAATGTGTCTGCTCAACAACGTACATCACGTAATGAATGTTGTTGAACTGTCAAAGTCAAAGCATTTATTTCAAATAGGCACATAAAAGGCACTTTTGAACGTCAAAAAGTATTAAAATAGAATTGATTCTAGTCAAAATGCAACCAATTGCTACGCAATTACCCCGCTCATTATACACACAGATACACATGTTAAACTTATAACACCCCTCTTTATGCAGCGGGGGTTTAAAAAGAAACACGAAATACACAAAAACCTACCTTTATACTAACACTTAATTATGTCGTATGCCTATGTATTTTGCGGTGTGTACATACGTCCTAACTATATCCATACTAATTATATAAATACTAAATTATAAATTTTAAAGGAACTCTGTCTGTCTGTATGTTACCGTTTCACGCCTAAACCACTGAACGGATTTCTATAAAATTTGGCAGAGAGATAGATTGCATCCCGGGAAAGGACATAGGTTAGTTTTTATTCCGATATTCCCACAGGATCGACACATATGCGGGTGAAACCGCGAAGCACTGCTAGTAATATTATAAATGCGAAAGTAAGTTTGTTTGTTACCTTTTCACGCCTAAACCACTGAACCGATCATCCTGAAATTTTGCATATACGTTGTCAGGTGTACAGAAACGCACATAGGGTACCTTTTATCCCGAAAAAATGTGCTGTTGCCGAGGAAAACAACAATAACGTTATTATGATAATAATAGATGGCGCCACGTGACTTTCGAATCATGATTGAATTATATTAGAAATCACGGGATCGATATTTATGCGGGTGAAACCGTGGGGCGCAGCTAATAATAAAATAAATAAAACTGAAAGAGACCTAAAATCAGCAATGACGTCACGCACAGAACCGGCCGACCTGGCGGTGCTTGGGGGAGGCATATCTCCAGCAGTGGACGTCTTTCGGCTGAAATGATGATAATGACGATTACCAAATGTTGTATACAGCTAAGGAATCGGCTAGCAAACCTACAAAATAAATATCACAAACGACACAGAACATTAGCTTTGTAAAAAACGCTCATATAATATCATCGTTTTTTTGCGCAAATGTACAATCGGGAAAACTTTCACATAATACAACTTCGGAAGAAAGAAAAAATGTGTCGAATCGTTGTCGTGAAAATAAATAACGCTTATCAAGGGTTGGGTAGAATGTACTGGTTTGAGATAAAATATCATTTTATAAGAAACAAACATACCGTATAGACTTGGTTTAGCTGTAGGGCCGATTTCTTTTCTCGTACGGAGAAGAAAAGACGATAGCGTGCTAGCTTGCAACGTGTTATTGATGTAAAGCTAAAGTCCTTGTAATCGCGGTACTTTGAATCGTAAAGTAATAGAAATAATCAATCAACTTAACTTGACCTCGTGAAAGCCGAGAAAGATAAACAAATCAAGTAGCTTGAGTTGGCTCGCGAGGTTGTCGACATGTGGGATGTTGACTAAGTCAATCATTGTGCCGATAATCGTGACAGTCAATGGATTAATAGCCAAGAGCCGCGACCAACACCTGAGGAGGCTTTCGACGGGCACCTGGATCAAGGGCTTGATTCAGAAAGCAGTACTTCTGGACACGGCTCGCATTGTCAGGAGGTTCCTCTCTCTGGAGCCCTGTCTGGCGGTAGCTTGGACCCTGGTCCTGCTACTATTTTTAATTTTTTTTTATTCTAATATATATTTTTTCTTTACCTTTTTTATATATACTTGTATATACTTTATAATATGTATATTTTAGTTTTAATTTTTAAAATAGTAACATTGTAATTGAAATATTAAATAAAATAAAATTACACCTATCATTTATATATATTTATTGAAATATAGGAGATAATAATCAACTTAAATTAAATTAGTACCTAATGTCTGTTCTAAAACTATGTAATGAGAGTGAAAACAAACCCTGTTCATGTTATATTCTCACGCAATCACTCATTACAAGGAATTAAAAACACGTGCTCCTGTATTTTGATGTGCGTGTGGTGTGAGGGCCACTTTGTTAAAACTCTTTGAAAATGTGCTTAGGATTTAGTGAACATTCCCAAAGAATTGTGAAAGTTGGTATCAGATTTTGTGAAAGTCTAATAACCGAGTTATAGACTGTAAAGTTGGGCCCTCAGTTCTCACATAGAGGATTGAGGGCCCACCTAAAACTGATAAACTATGGACACTACAGAAAAAGTCTTAATGCCAAAATGTAAGCTAATGCCAAACAAAATTTGTGAAAACAAGATATTATCGCAAAACACTGTCCTACTTTGTATATCTTCGTACAAAATGGGCCCTCAATTCTCATACACGTAAAAGTTTATTACGCAATTATAATGAAATCATTAACTTACAGCTACTGTTTGAAATCCTATATGCTACTAAATAAATTGTGAAAATTTATGAAAGCAAGAACAGGTCACCACCTTTTGTTGTTTAAAAGTTATGACCTTGATAAAATTCAGGGCCCTCAGTCCTCCATTTTATTTTGTTTTCGATTTATTACGCTTATCGTATGAAAGATAAGACAAATACGAAATTGTCTCTTTTTGTGAAAAAAATTGTGCAACAAATGCGATACCAGAAAGAAATTAAAAGACCCTTTATTGTATAAGTAAATCGAGTTTTATTTTTATTCTCTGTCTTAGGAAATAGGGTGACCACAATTTCTTTTAGATTGCAGTAAAGATTAGTAAATGTAGAGTCATAGGTTTTAATGAACTTTCGCTTATTATCGTCATAGCATTTGTACTCAAGTTTCGTGATAAAAAAAATAATTTCGGAAATTGAACGATCACAGAAAAATACTGTTTCCCAAATCATTTTTGCTTGAAAAATCGTTCGTTCCGAAAAAACTAATGACAATAATAAAATAATTTATTTATTATTTTTATAAAGGCTTTTGCCCAGCAATGGGACAATGTAGGCTAAATATAATCCTAACTAATATTATAAATGCGAAAGTAAGTTTGTTTGTTAGCTTTTCACGCCTAAACCACTGTACCTTTCATCCCGAAAAAAGTGCTGTTCCCGAGGAAAACAATAATAACGTTTTTATGATAATAGATGGAGCCATATGACTTTCGAATTTCACGCGGGCGAAGTCGCGGGCAGAAGCTAGTACCTAATAAAGCAGTGCGTTCCTGGATGTTTTTTTTATTCCTAGGTAGCAATAACAAATATGTTTTCTGGAGTATTAAATAATTATATTTTATTTAAAAAAATTTACAATTTATAAATAGGTGAAATTGAATTACCTAAACAATTCTTAGAGTGACTATCTAAGTACTATTTAGTAAAATATTACGAACTTATAAAATTATGAGTACCTAGGTATCAAAACAAACTTATCTTGAATGTTTGATATCTTGACCGAAGATGATTGAGTGTCTTGACCGAAGATGTGTTTGCGTATTAAAAAATTATTATTATTTTTATTCTTCACTACAACTGTTTCATAAAACTCGCCTTAATGCTTTATTACCTACAACTTCCGCTGCACTATCATAAACTATTGTTTAGTAACTACACTAAATATTACAACTATTGTGCATATATGTACACAATAATTATATAATACATGTAATAATATTTTTAATATAATATTAGCTAGTTATTAGTTTTATTTATAATATTAGTTAGGATTATATTTAGCCTACATTGTCCCATGGCTGGGCAAAAGCCTTTATAAAAATAATAAATAAATTATTTGATTATTGTCATCAGAACGAACGATATTTCAAGCAAAAATGATTTGGGTAACAGTATTTTTTTTTGTAATTTTTTTTTTATCATGAAACTTGAGTACAAATGCTATGACGATAATAAGCGAAAAATTGAAGAAAGTTTATTAAAACTTATACTCTACCTTTACTAATCTTTACTGCAATCTAAAAGAAAATCTAAAAGAAATTGTGGTCACCCTATTTGAACATTCAGATAATAAAAATAAAACTCGATTTTCTTATATAATAAAGGGTCTTTTAATTTCTTTCTGGTATCGAATTTGTTGCACAATTTTGACACAAAAAGAGACAATTTTGTATTTGTCTTATCTTTCATACGATAAGCGTAATAAATCGAAAACAAAAGATATGGAGGACTGAGGGATAACTTTCAAACAACAAAAAGTGGTGACCTGTTCTTGCTTTTATAAATTTTCACAATTTATTTAGTAGCATATAGGATTTCAAACATTAGCTGTAAGTTAATGATTTCATTATAATTGCGTAATAAACTTTTAAGTGTATGAGAATTGAGGGCCCATTTTGTACGAAGATATACAAAGTAGGACAGTGTTTTGCGATAATATCTTGTTTTCACAAATTTTGTATGGCATTAGCTTAGATTTTAGCATAAAGACTTTTTCTGTAGTGTCCATAGTTTATCAGTTTTAGGTGGGCCCTCAATCCTCTATGTGAGAACTGAGGGCCCAACTTTACAGTCTATAACTCGGTTATTAGACTTTCACAAAATCTCATACCAACTTTCACAATTCTTTGGGAATGTTCACTAAATCCTAAGCACATTTTCAAAGAGTTTTAACAAAGTGGCCCTCACACCACACGCACATGTATTTTGAACGTTTCAACTTTAGGTTTGTCTCATCAATTTAAGTAACAAAATAATTGTTGGAAAAAGTTTGAAATTCATTATTAAATTACACTCATTCAATTTGTATGTGGAACTAACAATCGTCATTCACAGGTACGTTTTCTGATCCATTTGTTTACATTTCATCAGATACATCTGGAACAGACCATCATCATCATAATTTCAGCCGAAAGACGCCCACTGCTGGACATAGGCCGCCCCCAAGCACCTCCACTTCGACAGGTTCTGTGCTTCTCGCATCCAAGGGGTTCCTGCGGCCTTCACAAGGTCGTCGGACCACCTTGTGGAAGGCCCTCCAACGCTACGTCTTCCGGTACGCGGTCGCCACTCCAGAACCTTTCGGCACCATCGGCCATCTGTTCTGCGAGCAATGTACCCTGCCCACTGCCACTTAAGTTTGGCAATTCTCCATTTCACCATTGGGTGACTTTTAGCCTTCTTATAAGGCCCATTGTGAGCGACCACGTTTCAGACCAGACCAGTGGAACAGACCATATCTAACTAAAATACAGCCCGCATATTATGAATAAATGTCACTTTGGCGAACCCTCGACAGTATTGCTACTATCATGCTGACTACTAAATATTTCTAATACAGCATGAGCATTAAGGGGCTTACATGACCTAAAGCGCGGTCACTGTCGGACTGAATAGAAAAGAAAGAGAAGCGCGATGACACAACGCTGGTAATTTATTGCAAAATATGAACCAATTATTTAATTACAAAAAATCTATTGTTTGGACTAAAAAATTAAAACACTAGTGTTTTAGTATGTTGCTTGTAGAATAATCTGACGAAAAATCAGAATAATTGTATGTATATCAGTAAGGTTTTTATTGTAAAAAGAAAGTTTTTAGAGGTATCTTAATGATTTTTTTCTACCGTATCAAATTACTTGTATTATGTTTTCAACACACTCTCAACCTAGCATATATCCTGAAAAATATCATATATTTTTCTGATTTGGTTTACTGTAGTCGATCATATACTTTTATTGTTTCTAAAACTTGCGTTTTTTGCGTTTAGGTCCTGTAAGCCCCTTAAGTTCATGTCGATACGACAGAAAAAAAGGCTCAAAAAACCAAAGCTCTAAGTATCAAAGCCCCAAAGTCCAGTAAAACAGTACCATCCTAACTCAAACATGATCTGAACTCGTCTTCTCTACATCCTCGGGGAATCGGGGAGCTCTCCAACTTCGATACCACTTTTTCCCCGCATCCGTTTGACCGGACTATATCTTTTTTCTTGAACCGCAGTCAGGGAAAAAAGTTGATTTATTTCTTATCTTGTATACTTGACTGAGAACTTGTTTATGGGGGCTATTGGGTGTTAAGCCGAGTAGTAAGGGATTCGTGACTATAGCAACGTACATTTCTGAGGTTAAGCTGTGTTTACTGCGGTTGGTCTATGGATGAGTAACACTTTTTTTGAAGTGAAAACTTTTATCGCGTCACTGTTGTTATCGTAAGTGACACCGCGCGTGTTTTGTTTATAAGACTGTGGACCAGATACACGTAGAAAGCGTTTAAGAGCGTTTACGCCGTACGGCATTTCATACAAACTTTCAAGCCCTTATTTTTCGAATTTAGTGAACCGATTTTAATGAAACTTCATACGTATAAGCAGGATACAAAGGTCTAAAAAGTTAGTAGAGAACATTTTCGAAATGTTTTATTTAAAAATTTATAACTGGAAATCTCTGTTTCTATGGAAAATTTAAAATCGGTCTAATTTGGCTGTAACACTATTTTTCGAAATTTTTTCTTTTGGATATTGCTGGCGCTACCTCGTTTCTGTAGCGCATCAGGGATGTTCGCAGCAGCGCGTACAGACGACTTCTTTGCGATTATTCGTAAAAGATCTGCTTCGCTGCTGCGTCGGATGCGGGGTGGCGACAACAGTCTCCTGAGCATTGTTGCTAGTAAGACTGAAGGCCACATTATGGGGCGCCTGTGCGCAGTGCATGTACGGTTGCCAGGTGTAGCCGTGAGGTGGCGAAATTAAATATTATTTGTTAATTAATTAGTTGTGTATCATAGTCTATTATACTAACATAGGTTAAGGAATACTAACAAATTTATGGGTTCTACCTGAATTAAAGATAAATAAATAAATAATAAGACGATTTAAAACAATAACCGCTTCAGATGTGGTCGGCTGTCCTCGGGATGTACTCGGTTTTAATGTATATCCGATATGTCAGTGAGTGATGGCAAAATATTGTGTTTGTGTTTTGTTTTACTTCTGGCGGCACTCCCAGAGTGTCACTGCTTTTTTTCATTTCTTTTCTATCCTTGCTTTGGATAACATGTTGAATCGTTTGTCAAAGATTATAAAAAAACATTGATATAAAAAAATAAAATAAAAAAGTATAATTAAGACAAAGGATGACCAATAAGAAAAATAAATGTTTCCTACCTAATCAACCTCCGCACAAAATGCCTAATATTTGGAGTATAGCTCTCCGCCACAGCTCTCTTATATCTCTCTATAAAGTCTTGCCCCAGTTTATTGTAACGCTGAGCACAGCATAATCAGCCCATAGTATATATATATGTACATATGTACTTCAGGGACGCAGGTCTTCTCTCTGTGAGAGGGAGTAGGCTGTATTCCACCACGCGGGTCCAGTACAGATTAGTGAATGTCACATGTCTCTCGAATTTTTGTTTCTAAGACATTCCGGTTCCCTCAGGAAATTTTCGTGCACCGTTTTGAGACCTGGGGACCTAAAAGGCCACTTTGGCAGAATCATAAAAGGATAACATTATGAATCATAGTGGATAGTTAACTGTTAGGTTAATTGTTTCAAATCCCATTAGTGAAGGATTTTTCAGTTATTTTTTTATCTGTGCTAAAATACCAATCAATCCAAGCCATATCCGATCCCAATCTCTTTGATTATACCTACGTAGTGCAGCGAAAAAAAGACACACATGGACTGTCTACGCCATATTATGATTCATAATGTTATCTTTTTATGACTCTGCTAAAGTGGCCTTTTTAGGCCCCGTTGTGTGTGATGAAATAAATTACACAAAGTGAAGCGCCATCCCGGGTTCTTGAGCCCACGACTTAAACTCATCCGTCAATACTGCCTGTAGTTATACGTATTGTTCTATGAAAACAATGCTAGCGCCCATAATCGCGACAAATTTATAATGTTCTGTCTGCAATAGACAAAACTGTTTTGTCTCTTGTGTGGGCACATTGTCTCACTTAGAAGTTAAACAAATGTTTTACTAATTAGAACAACTTATCTATTGTCTTATCGCAGTATTGTTCTACTTGAAGTTAAACTTAGGATTATCTCATAGTCTGTGAGACGATATTAACTTCAGTAATGGTAATTTGGTCTAGACATAAATATGTATGTATAGCATATGCGAGAACGCGTTTGCACCCAGACAAGCACTTTACTTGGTGTAAATAATTCCATCACCATCTCTCAAAACGGTGAAGGCAAACATCGTGAGGAAACCGCCATGTCCTAGAACCAAAAATTCGAAGACATGTGACATCTACCAACCCGCTATGGGCCCGCGTGGTAGACTGCAGCCTGCTCCCCCTCGAAGACAGCCAAGTGCCTCAGCAGTGGGAACATTAGGCATTTGATGAAATATGTATACGAGAATTTAAAGAATTTCAACCATGAACAAAATATGAGCCTTATGTATATTGTTTACTTATTCTACCTTACCTTTAAAAGAGTTCCAGCACAATCTTTTACTATATTAAAACAAAGAAATGAGACAAAAGGAAAACTTTCTAACTACATCACACATTTTATTTTCACGCGTAGTACTTACCCTAACAACTGTACAATACAAACTAACTGCTCAAGTATTTTTGCATTTTATAATAACCACTCCTTCTTCACCCACTCAATTATCACCCTTCACTCCCAGACATAAGACTCTACTGAACTGCAAAATAAAACTTAGTCTTACAACAAACTTACGACATTTTGTAGACAATCGAAATTGGTCTTAATAATGTTGTGTTTAGAGTTGCTAGGGTTGGTAAAGTTAGGTTTGCCAGCACATAATTTGGTTAGCTACGAGTCGTCACGTACAGGTTATCGTATCCGTGTCGCAGCATAACAACTGCCTGTAACTTGGACTCTAGGATAAGTGATAGGTATTTGCTCTTTTGTAATGGCTGGCTTTAAAGGAATATGGGTCGTAAGGTATATATGTTTAAGTGTTAAATGTATTTCGTTTAGTTTATGGTGATGAAGACGCCTTGTTGGTCTAGAGGTCTTGTGCTTCTGCTGAGGATGAGGTCCTGGTGATAGATTCCTGAGGTCGGGCAAAGTGTTATTAGGTTTTTCAATCTGAAATTTCTCAGTATCAGCCCGGAGTCTGCACTCGTGACTGGTTGATGGCAATGACTGGCGAAATGTGGGTGTGGGTGTGTGGGTGTATAGGGCACATCTACCTTGCCCTTTGAAAAACACAGGCTTGTTGTTGTGTAGTTTATTGTGCTGAAATAAGACGCTTGCGTTAGAATTTTTTTATTCTCATAAAATATCAATTACCTACCAAGAAGAATACGTTTTATGTTAAGACTTACGGACTGTAATGAATGATGACCTCATCTAGTTTTTTAAATAATATTGACGCGTAAAAGCGTTTCTATAAAACCTACTTACAAAAATAAATGTAATTAATTTCATGATAAGGTTTTTCTTTTGAGTATTAAAAAAAAAACATAGTTTCCAAGAACCCTGAAGATGGCGTTGAACTGACTACGTTACTAGGTGCCAAAGTCAAAACGCTTGGAAAAAAAACATTGCGTCACGTCATATACGCTCGTTGAGTGACAGTTTCGTTTGGTTTCGTTTTACGATCTCAAAATTACATCCAAGTGAATTAATAAAAAAATTATGTGACGTTCCGTTCCTTGCAGTAACTTACCAAGTTCAGCGCCATCTATCCAGCGACTAGGGAAGCGTTAAAAAACAAGAAAAATAAAATCCTTTCAGCAAGTTCTTTTCGATATAACCAGCACTCTAAATGAGTAACACACTATCAATCACAATTTGAATCACATTGAAGGATATTGCGAACCCATTGCTTCTGTTCGAAAAACGCGTTTAAAATAACGCAACGAATGTTGTTTAGCTGTTAAAAGTTAAAAGCTATTGCTACTGTGAATGTGTTACCCAATTACCCCGCAGTTCTTAATACATCCCAGCTCAATATGCATGCAAATCTATAAAACCACATCGAGATTATGAAGTAAAAAGTGAATTTCCCTCTAGCGGGTACCAAATTTAGTGAAGCCAAGTTGATGCGTACTTAAGTTCAGATTTATGTTCGGGGAAAATCCAAGTTGTGCGCACTTTGGAAGTTCTTTGACTGCGAACAGGATAAGGGTGCTTATGTATAATATTGGAAGTGGCATATGTTCAGTGGCTACCAGAAACAAATGTGAGAAAAAGTTGGTTTAATTTATGTTTTGGTGGTGTTTGTAAGCAAAAGGGGTATATAGGGATCGTAGCAGATGGCTTTCTTAATGCCTGTAATACTATGCTTCTTAAGTTTAAAGTCCAACAACCGGTCTTACCAAAGGAGTAACTGGGTTGTGGATGTAAGACAGGCAGTCGCTCTTTGCAAAATATTGATATCAGCTGCATCCGGTTAGACTGGAAGCCGACCCCAACTTAGTTGGGAAAAGGCTGCGTAGATGATGAATACTGTGTAGCCTGGGAGAGGCCTATGTCCAGCAGTGGGCTGCGATAGGCTGAGTTGATTAATCAAAAGGAGTATTTTAGGATCGTCGCAATGGCGTTCTGTAGTTTCTGCCTACTCTCATTGGGAGGAAGGTGTGAGTTTAGGTGTGTAGTTATGTATATTATAATATCGAGAACTGTGGCAAAGGCACTTTTATAAGCATTTATCTGGGTTGTTGTGCGTTTAACCGCACAACAACCCAGATAAATCGCAGATAGTTCGCAGTTTATGGTTAACCACAAACTGCGAACTAATTAATTAACTAATTAATCTGACTGCCCAGCTATTCCTTCGTCAGTTACCGCTTTGGCTATCTTTGGTGCATCTCGATCTTAGACGTACACACACGTCTAAGGTATTGTTAGAATGACCTACAGAGCCAATAGAACTCCCCAGTTAAAGGCGAATTTTATTTATGAAACTGAACTCGATCAGCAGGGGTGACCCCGTATTTTTTAGAAGGTTCGTATATCTAGTCTCAGAGAGGGGCCCGTGGCTAAATAATAACAGCCGCACAGGTCGATCGATTAGGATAACCTACGCTTGCCACGGTTGGTCTGTGGATGGGTGACCATCTTTACATACGCCTCCGTGCCTCGGAAAGCACGTTAAGCCATTGGTCCCGGCTGTCATTCGTGGATCTTTGACAGTCGTTACGGGTAGTCAGAAGCCCGAAAGTCTGACAACCAGTCTTACCAAGGGGTATCGTATTCCCCAGTAACTGGGTTGTGGAGGTCAGATAGGCAGTCGCTCCATGTAAAATAATGGTATTCAGCTGCATCCGGTTAAACTGGAAGCCGACCCCAACATAGTTGGGAAAAGGCTGGGCAGATGATGATGATGTATTTCTAGTCTCCTTGTCAATCTGTCAAACATATCCCCAATTTACCTACATTGTTGGAAAGTTTTTGATGTTGTTTGTCGCTGAGATGAGATCGCGATTAGATTTTGAACGTTTTTAAGTAATATTAAAGAATTGACCTTCAGAACATCTAAACAGTGTTCAAGAGCGGCTGTCACTGTCGTTATTGTTGTGTTATATTTCTTCTACGTGGTTTAGATGTGCTGATCGCGTACAGTTAATCGTCATTGGCAAAATTCGCGCAAAAAACAAACAATAATGATTTTGGAGTTCCAATTTAGACCTGTTTTCCTCAGTAACAAAAAATATTAAAACCGTTTCCACGAAGCGAACATTGATTCTCGACTAACTGGATCTGTACATCTCACAGACGGACAGGCAATGCACTCTATGACATGACAATCAAATGAAAACAAAATACTTTTTTTACTTACTTCAAATTCAATTTGCAAACAGGCAAAACGGGAAACGAGCATTTCATACGCTCAAAGGGGAGCAAAAAATCAATTGCAAGCGAAAAAGAACTTCACTCGTAACTTGAGATCCACATAGTGAGGGAAAAAAATATTTTCACAGATTCCTGCCAAATTTAATATCGTCATTTTAGCGAAATGTTCCAAATTAGCATCGACAGCAGCGTGGATCGGTTTCACCTTCACTCCTAAATTCCAAATTTCATTTCACTTCGATTTTATTGGAAAAGTTAAGCAGTACCTATAAGTTGTTGTCACACTGCTGGGGAGAATGACGTGCCTTTTCATTTGACAATTAAGTAGGTATACATTATTTTTATAAGATTGATAGTACTGTATTTAGATCATCTGCCTAGCCTTTTCCCAACTATGTTGGGGTCGGCTTCCGGTCTAGCTGGATGCAGATATTTATTTATTTATTTATTTATTTATTTAAACTTTTCGCACAAAAAGGTACAAAGGCGGACTTAATGCCTTAGGCATTCTCTACCAGTCAACCAAGGGTGGTGAAGAGATTGGATGGCAGGTGCTTTGGTTGAGAGGAACAATGATTTAAAAAAAAATAAAACTAAGTACACAAATACATAAATAGGTTATATACACATACATACTATTGACTATAATACATACTTATAATATATATATATACATACAAATTCAAGGGAGAGAGGTGTTGAGATGACTCTACGCTATTTGTTTTGAAAATAACTCTGCAATTTCCGCTTAAATGCATACCGACTGGTGGCCGTCCTGATATCAAGAGGAAGTGCATTCCAAAGAAGAATGGACTGAATATGAAAGGAAGAATGAACAAAGTCAGAAGTATGAGAAGGACAGAGTAAGAGAAGATTGTTAGAAGAACGCAGATTCTTAGCGTGAGAAGAACATAGAAATTGGAAGTGAGACACGAGATAAGAAGGAGGAGTGGGAGAGTTGAGAAGGGAGAAAAGCGTGGTCAAAGCGCGCAAACTTCTTCTTTGGCGAATGGACATCCATTTGAGCTCAGACCTATAACTCGACACATGGTCATATTTCCTCAGGTTGAATATGAACCGGATACCATTGTTGAGCAATCTGTCGAGCTTATCCAGCAAAACCGCGTTCAAATCAAAGTAGCACACGTCACCATAGTCGATAATAGGGAAAATCAAAGTCTGCACAAGCATGGTTTTCGTCTTAGCGGGCAAAAAGTTCCTCAGACGATACAGGGATCGCAGAGTACCGTTGACCCTTTGACTAACACTAGAGACCTGACGTTGCCAGCTAAGTGTAGAGTCAAGATGCAAACCGAGATCTTTCACCGTAGGGGTAATAGGTATGACGGTACCGTTGAAAATAAGAGGAGGAAGAGAGCTAAGCGTCACCCTACCCATCATGCGTGAGCTACCAATTACAATGGCCTGACACTTCGAGGGGTTTACTGACACCCCAAAACTATCAGACCACTTTTTGATAGCATCTAAGTCTCGGTTTACATCTGCTATAGCGTCCGACAAACCTTCTACCCGCTCAGATGTATATAATTGAAGATCATCAGCATATAGATGATACGAACATCGAAGACAGTGAGTTATAAAATTAATGAAGATGGAGAATAACAATGGAGAAAGAATACCGCCTTGTGGAACACCAGCATCCAGGTCACGCCAACTCGACGAACTCTTATCAACGCGAACCGACTGCTGACGACCCCGAAGATAAGAAGAGAACCATTTCAGAGCCTCGGACGAAACCATAAGGTGAGAGAGGATAGAAAGGAGAATATCGTGGCTGACGGCGTTAAAGGCATTGGAGAAATCAACTAAAACCAAAACGGTAACTTTAGTATCCTCCATCGCTTCTCTAATATCACCAGTCACTTTAAGGAGAGCGGACGCAGTACTATGCCCAGGCCTGAACCCAGATTGAAAGGAGCTAACGAGGTTATTCCGATGAACAAACCCCGTAAACTGCTTGTGTACACAGGCCTCAAGCACCTTAGACAGGAATGGGAGAATGGAAATGGGTCGAAAGTGATTAGGTAGGGAGGGATTTGAAATTTTAGGAAGTGGGCGGACGTAAGCCATACGCCACTGGGATGGGAATTGTCCGGAATCAAGGGAAAAGTTAATGATGTGGGTAATCGGAGGGAGAAGGCTATCAAGGATCCAAACGACCATACTACGACTGATGCCGTCATAGCCCACGGCCTTGGATTTTATGGACAGGATGGTCTTTTTAATTTCGTCCAAGGTCACCGGAGAGAAGTGAAATGGTTCTATGATGGGACTCGCTAGGCCAGTGATGTAATCGACCGTCTGGGACAACATTTGGGAATCCAAATGACAAGTGGTTGTGAAGTGACGGTTGATATCATCAAGGCCAATTGTATTAGGGAAATCCACATGCCGTGGTCTGCCGATACCAAGAGTACCAAGGAACTTCCAGATATCAGCAGGTGAAGAAGAAGAAATGTTCTCGAGAATATGGCGGCGTTTAGCGTTGCGTATCATCTGATTGCACCGATTTCTAGCAGCTTTGAATAAGTTGCGATTTTCTTCACTGCAATCCTTTTTAAATTTACGAAAGGCCCGATCCCTGCGCCTCATCGCCATACGAACCCCTGTCGTCATCCAAGGAGCTGGAGGACGCCGAAGTTTAACCTGCTTAACAGGAGCGTGTTTGTCGTAGAGAGCAAGGACCGTATGATCAAAAATGCGCAGTTTCTCATCTATAGCAGTCGCCGCTGCCAGGGGTTCCCAACTGAGGTCTGACGCATCCTGACGAAGCATCTCAACGTCCATACGCGCAAAACACCGCATGTGCAGAACTTTTGGGATAGGTTTAGGTGGTTTTAGGATATACGAGAGGAAAATGAGGTCATGATGGGAAAATCCAGGAGCGGGACACTGACCATGAGAGGGAACAAGGGAGGGTGCGGATGTAAGGATTAAGTCGAGCCAAGTGTCATCGCCAGAGATATTAAAATGGGTAGGTTGCAGTAAAAGTACATGGAGACTAACTGACTCAATGATGTGAAGGAGTTTACGGGATCGGGGAGTGTGGTGAGCAAGGTCAGTGTTGAAATCGCCCATGATGACGCAATGTGCATACTCTGACCCTACGGATTCAAGCGCCAATTCAAGGTTGGAAAAATAGTCAACGGCGGGTGGACAATAGACAACCCCAAGAAGGGTCTTGACGCCTTTGACGTAGACCTCCAAAAAGAGGTACTCAGCGGACGCATGGTATTGTGAGGGAGACGAGGCAATAATTTTAAAAGGAAAATCGCTACGTAGATAGATAGCCACACCACCCCCTCCCCTTCCAATTCTATCATTGCGGATAAGAGTGAAACCAGGGAGAGAGTAGGTGGTGGAGAGGAGATGAGGTTTGAACCAACTCTCTGAAACCAGAACGGCGTGGACATTGGCGTCAGAAAAGGTGTCCAACAGCTCAGTGAAGTGACTTGGGACACTTTGCGCATTTATATGGCAGACATTAAACAAATGACCTTTCTGTTGGCTGAAGCTCCGACGCACAAAGTCACCAAGTGTGTCAGTCAAAGAGCTAAAACTTGCATTAGCGGATGAGCTAGAGGAATCAATGGCAGAGTAAAACGAATCATCATCAGATAACATAAAATACAAATATAAATAAAATAAATATAAAAAAATAACTACCAATTAAAAGTTAATTAAACTAAATTAAACTAAAGCTACGACTGCTTTCGTTTAAGGTGCAACACCACTATCTGTGCACCACCCACCAGCAGCACCAGTAAAATTGTACATGGATCCTTTGGAGCGTGGCCAAAATCAGAACTAAGGTGAATTTTTCTCATTTTGGTAAATTTTTTTTTTTCACACGCCAAAAGGACACACTGTACAGTATCAGTGACACAAACCAGAAGATCAACTCTCGCAATCCAAAACGCCCAAAATCTCGTCGCAGTCACATCTCAGCGACAAACAAATGTCAAAAACTTGTCAAAATGTAGAGAAATTAAAAGTATTTTTTGACAGATGGCGACCGAGACCAGACCGTGAAATTACGAGAATTGCCCCTCAGAAATAAACATCAATATAAAAAAGCAAACAGCATCACAAACATTAAACACAACATATTATGAACAAGCAACGAACAAAACGAAACATGACAAAGTTACATGAGCAGAAACGGAACGCAATTTATGAAACACAACTAAACGTAGTTCAAGGAAAATTGGACGTCAAAATTTAGGCAAATTCAAGATTGACAGGTGACAGTACTGACAGTGACATGACGAAACACAATTATTTTACTAACACAAACAATTAGACAAATATTACAAACGAAATGTGATTAAAGTAATTTTGAGGTGAAAAAAAAAGAAATAGTAAGCAGGTAGATACGTACGATAAACATAAAATTACGTGAATTGACGTCCCAAGCACAAAACTGATAAATTGGAGAACCACAACACTAATAATTATACTTTCCGTGCTCCACTATCAGGCTTGACTCCAGCTCCAGATGATTCCCCGGGCTTCTTAGGGTACTTAGTCAACAAGGGACTTAGTTCCTCTAAAGAACAAATCTTATGCCGTGTTCCATCGGGGGATCTGATGACAATAACCCCATCCTGAGTCCAGCATGCCGGCATCCCGAAGTGCAGGCGCGCTCTGCTGAAAACAGCTTGCCTAGACCGGGTCAAGAACTCCTTGACTGTGACTGTGGAGCCCTTCAGTGCAGACTTTGCCTTCCAAACAGTGGACTTCAGTTCGACATTGGAGAACCTTACTAATATAGGTCTGCTAGTTGCTGGCCCTTTCCTGGATGTTCCAAGTCTGTGACAGACTTTGATGGAGGATGCAGTGATGTCAGGCAGTGCCAGTTTGTTCTTCAGAGTGTCCAACACGAGAGTTTTGCAATCCTCATTGTCCGCTTCAGTAAACCCTGTGAAGATGAGAGCCTTCCGACGAGATCTCGTCTCCAATCCATCAACCACTCTAGAGCACTCCAAGATCTGCTTCCTGAGAAGTCCCAGCACGCCGAACATGAGCTCTCGAAAAGACCGGAACTCTTCAGCAATCTTAGCAACGGTGTCTTTTGTGGGTCCCGCACATTGGATCTGTGCCTCAAGCTCACCCATCTTCTTAAGGAAGCACTCCTCGAGGTTCTTCTGGGCCGATTGGATATCATCCAGTTGAGATGACATTGTGTAGTGTGTCGAATTTGAAATACTGGTGAGAAACTGGCAGGTGGTGTAGTGAAAGTGCTTGCGTTACATGGAATGTTTCACCAATGTAAATACTGATTTAATATCACTTTATGCAGCCAATATAGTAATTGAAAGCAAATAAAATACTTAAAAAATAATTTTAATTAAAAAGGATTTACGAAGTTGCGTGTTAACTTTTCTACACCTACCCACGAAATCCTATACCCGTATTTTACATGGAGCGACTGCCCATCTGACCTCCACAACCCAGTTACTGGGTAATACGATACCCCTTAGTAAGACTGGTTGAGACTTTCGGGCTTTTGACGACCCATAACGACTGTCAAGGATCCACGGAATGACAGCCGGGACGAACGGCTTAACGTGCTTCCCGAGGCACGAAGCTGTGGAGGGTTCTTGGTATGTAAAGATGGTCACCCATCCACGAACCAACGATCGACCCGGCTGTTATTACGTGGCCACAAGCGTTATTTACGCAGTGGTTGGCGCAGTGGTTAAGCGATTGACTGCTGCGCCGCGTGTCGCGGGTTCGATTCCTGCACGGAACAAATATTTGTCTGACCTACAAGTAGTTGTTCCGGGTCTGGCTGTTTGTGTATCTGAGTTTAAATGTTTGTAAACGCACCCACGATACAGGAGAAATTCCTAGTGTGGGGCTGCGTTAAAAAAAAAAAAAATAATTTACTTCTTGTACCTACTTTGTTTTCGAAAAATGGAACAGAGATTAACGTTCGGAGCATGAATCTCTTGAGTGTGCGCTTAACAACATGCTGCGATTGCCATGTCAACGCATAATTCACTATTTATATAGGGTGACTTTTAATTAGTGACCGATACCTACTTAAACACGTGATTTTACTCATCATTATGAAAAACTTTTACTATGGGACCAAACCTGAAATCGGGAATGTAGAGAACAGCTGTTTTTTTTATTCACGATTTCAGGTTTGGTCCCATAGTAAAAGTTGTTCATAATGATGAGTAAAATCACGTGTTTAACACATTGAAGGACACTGAACGAGACACAATAGAAGTTTTATTGTTATTACGTCTATAGGCGTTAAGTGTCCCGCAAAGAGTTAAGTATCGGTCAGTAATTACCAGTCACCCTATATAATATAAACTTAGTATTTTTACCTTACACAGTCTGAGTATGAATGTGGATAGCTAAAAGAGTACGGAAAGACCAAAGAAACGGTGGATGAACTGTCTGAAAGATGATGTCGCTAGATGACTATCGAGATGACGACCAATTGAGAAGGATGGAAAAACACACGTTGTTGTCAATTAATTGGTATAAGAGCAATTATGATATGTCATTTCACCATATGCTTGCCAAACAACGCACCAGTATGTCACAAAGACGTTAAAACAGAGCTCAAATTCCTCTCTGTCGCGTTTATTTTATTGACTACCGAAGTTTATTAGTGAAATTTCACCTGAGGCCAGCCGCCATGTCGGTGGGAGCTGGAACAAACTTTATTTACTAAGATCACTTTTTATGGCAGGCATCGACCGGGTTATGTAGAAGCTTCGACTGATCGCATTTTTATTTATGTTTTATCTTAACTTTACTATCGTAGGTTTCGTAGCCAAATGGATCGAAACCCCATTACCAGGCTAAGTACGCTGTGCGCCGTCGGTCTGTCTGTCCGTCAGTGCATTTTGTCTGTTACAGGGTTGTGTCCGTAATAGGTAGCCAGTTTCAAAGAACGGAATCTATTCAATAGATGATGCTATTACCTGTATCATGGAAAATTACTAAGAGAAGGTAAACTAGTAGTTTTGGTTGTAGGGAACCCTTAGATCTTTTGTACACACACGTTTTTCTGTGGAAAGCTTGTCTATCAACAAGCTTCCATAGTGATCCATACAACACTGAAGACCGTGCCTAGACACGTCTAATAAACCGTAGTTTTTCACGGCAAGAAAACCGTTTCTGTGCGTTTTTATGTAATAATGACAACAATTTTATCTGGTTTTATTAAATTAACTATAGAAAACACGGAAGTGATATAAATTACAGCAAATGAAATAAAATAACGACTGTAATCTGCGTCGTTTTATTTTGCGTGTCAAGCCTGATTTCAATCTCAGTCTTAGAAAAAAAAAATACTTTATGCACTAGAGCATAAAAGCGACTATATGTCGCCTGCGCACAACATAGAGACAAACTTTCAGAGCATGAGAAGTGAAAATATATTTTCAGTAATTGGCCAATTTTTATAAGAATAAACTTAATGATCATTGCATTATAATCATTTTAGAAGCATTGAACGTTTGTTTTAAGACGCTTTGCTTCTAAGTACCTTCGGTGGCACGTACAATAAGTAGTTGTAGTTTCGACGTTTTCGCTCATAATTCTCACAATTTACGACTTTTGAAGTGTTCTAAACGCTATTAAACATGCGGAATTACGATTCTTAGAATATCAATAACGTGGTAAATAGCTTCTAACGTTATTCAGAATAATTGCAGCTCCTAAAGAATGTCTTCGGGAAGATATGAGTAATTCCATTTTTTGCTGCCAAGACCCAATGATTCTTTACCACTTCGTACCGCCTCAGAATCAATAAAGAAAAAAAAGACGTCTTTATCTTTATTATTTTTTTTTGTGAATATTTCCCTTGTTTTAACCCGTTGCGCGTCTAATGTTATCGGTACACATGGTGTACACTCGACGTGCGAAGAGTTAATTAGTTATTCTGCTATTCTGGGCGGAGACGAATAAAAAAAAACCGGCCAAGTGCGAGTCGGACTCGCCCTCGAAAGGTTCCGTACCATTTATTTATTTATTTAAACTTTTCGCACAAAAAGGTACAAAGGCGGACTTAATGCCTTAGGCATTCTCTACCAGTCAACCAAGGGTACCATTATCTATCTATACAATATTAGACACTGTATGATAACCTTTGTCTGTCTATAACCACGGTGTCCGCCTGAATCTGTTGCCGTTATTAATATCGAGCAAATAACGGCACAAAAATCACGTTTGTCGTATGGGAGCCCCCCTTAAATATTTATTTTATTCTGTTTTTAGTATTTGTTGTTAGAGCGTCAACAGAAATACATCATGTGTGAAAATTTCAACTGTCTAGCTATCACGGTTCATGAGACACAGCCTGGTGACAGGCAGACAGACAGACGAACAGTGAAGTCTTAGTAATAGGGTTCTGTTTTTACCCTTCTGGTACGGAACCCTAAAAATCAGATATCATAAAAATCGGTGCAGCCGTTCTTGTGTTATGTGTGTTTTATTTATACAGGGTTATTGGTAAAACATTAACAACCTCTTAAGAGGTCATTGTACTCATCATTATGAACAACTTTTACTATGGGACCAAACCAGAAATCGCGAAAAAAAAATCAGCTATTCCTTACATTTATGTTCGTATAACTCGTCAAAATGTCCCATAGTAAAAGTTGTTCATAATGATGAGTACAATGACCTCTTAAGAGGTTGTTCTTGTTTTACTAATAACCCTGCATAGATAGATTAGTGTTGATAAGTAGGTAGGTACCTCAATGTACATGGAGGTATATTGCACTCTAGGCAGTTAGCTCCGCTTGCTGCCTCGCTATTATTTTATTACTTACATTATTACTTTTTCAAGTTCTTGGCAATACGAGTAAAATTGACGTTATTTCTACTTTAAGAATATCTATTTAATGTATGCATATCTGTTCATATGTACTGTGGCCCGGTTTATGTATATTGTATATGAGTTTTTGTAATTATTTGTGTGTGAGTTTTGTATCTTGTACATCAAAATTGTAATTAACTGTAATTTTTAGTTTACATCATATATATGTACTTATATATATGATATACTATATGTCTCTCTAGTTATAAAGTAAGTATTTAAAGTAATCTGTGGAAAACGTAGTGGGTAGCATATTTATCACAGTTTAGTATGTAAGCCTTGTTATAACACTGTAATATGTTACTGTTTGTTTTTCCTTAATAAATAAATAAATAAATAAGAATTATCAACTTTATGCTTGTCATAATTAAGTTGATTTCAAAATACTAATGAAAAAGTCATCAAAGATTTTGAACTTGTAGCGCAAACTGAACTTTATTTGAGAGACATTAAAGTTAGTTCTCCAAAAGCAGTTGTCATGTTTGAAAATTAAATAGCAAACGCAGGATGAATGACTGAAACCGCTCCCGCTTCCGCTTTTCACTTAAATCTCACACAAAAACCGTTATTGTTTTAGGTCTCGCCACCACCGTCTAAGTTTGCCAACTCTTTGGAATTTGAATAATCCATCAAAGCCAGCTGTTAGGGAGGGACAAAGTGTCATATGCGGGCCACTGCGCAATTGTTATGTGATGAGGTCCAACATAATACGAGTATAACCATTATGGTCGTCACCCCTTAAAAGGGTAAAGGTGTCTGTTTAAAATGCATTTCATGGTGAATTGTCGGAGTCTGTGTAATCGGAGTAACTTAAAGACTTGTTATCGTGGATGTTATTGTTAAATAGCAATTTGCGCAGAAGCATGTCTATTTAGGACATCAAAGAGGCAATTCTCGTAGATTCTTTAGATTTCAAACGTTTTTAGGGTACCGTACCCAAAAGGTAAAAACGGGACCCTATTACTAAGACTCTACTGACCGTCTGTCCGTATGTCACCAGGCTGTATCTCATGAACCGTGATAGCTAGACAGTTAAAATTTTGACACAGACGATGTATTTCTGTTGCCGTTATAACAAAAAATACTAAAAACTGAATAAAATAAATTTTAAGGGGGCTCCCATACAACAAACGTGTTTTTTTCGGCACTTTTGCCTTCTGGTACGGAACCCTTCGTCTGCGAGTCCGACTCGCACATGGCCAGTTTTTAGTTATGGGAATTGGCCTTCAGGTTGTAAGAAAAGATAGAGTTCTTGAGTGACAAATAAATAATGAAGTCCAATAAAAGGAAAAACTGGCACATTTTTTTTTTTGTAAGTAGAGGCTCTTGCTAATATAATTCTAAGCTTTGTAACAAATTTTCTAAAAGACGTGGCAATTAAAAAGAGACTGTAAAATAATAGTCTAATTTAAATAAATTATTTGACTTCAAAGGAACGTCCAGTAGACTTCTAAAAAGTAAATAGATTGACTGGTTAATTTGACGTGGGAAATTATTTATTTGACACAATATAATATAAACTAGAGACTAGACTTAAAATAATAATATGCACATGTATATAAGGTCGTTACGGGTAGTCAGAAGCCCGAAAGTCTGACAATCAGTCTTACCAGGGGTATCGTATTACCCAGTAACTGGGTGGTGGAGGTCAGATAGGCAGTCGCTCCATGTAAAATACTGGTATTCAGCTGCATCCGGCTAGACTGGAAGCCGACCCCAACATAGTTGGAAAAAGGCTAAACAGATGATGATGATGATGTACATGTATATAAGGTCTATCTATTCATACACGAAATCTTTTAAGGGATCATTGTATTTATCATTACGAACAACTTTTACAATGGGACCAAACCTGTAATCGCGAAAAAAAATCAGCTGTTCCCTACATTTTGACGAGTTATGCGAACATAAATGTGTGGAACAGCTGATTATTTTTTCGCGATTTCGAGTTTGGTCTCATAGTAAAAGTTGTTCATAATGATGAGTACAATGACCCCTTCAGATATTTCGAATTATTCTGTTCTGATCCCCTGAACCCCCACTCCACCCCCCCCCCCCCCCGCCTCGATCCCCTCCTAGATCGTCTTCTGTTTTAATCTCTGTCTTATCCACTAAAAACTTTCTCATACCGGTTTGAACCGCATTTCGTGTATGAATGAAAACCTTATATAAAACAAAACAAGGGTTAAAAATATTAGGGCATCAATCGCTGTCAGCGCGAAATTTGCCGAAAAGGCTGGCAGCATTGCCACGTTGTATGGCAAATTGATGAAAATTCAAAGTCAAGCCACCCGTTTCTCTGTTGTCAGAGCCCCAGTTTATAACAGACGGAGTTGCTATGACGAGTAGCTTTGGAGACGCCAGTTCATGTTCTATGACCCTGTCTAAATTATAATCGTCATGCTCCACATGAACCATAAAACAAAGCCACCGTGTACCCCGAAGCGCTTTAAAGCGATATCCATTAAAACAAGGACGCAATACACTTGAAACTCGTCGCTAACTTAGCGCTATAAAAACTTGAACAACAACGTTATGAGTTCGCTATCTCATTCACTGAAGACTTACAACTTACCTGCCTTGGATTACTTCGACATGCATTTGCTTTGTTGAGGGGAGTTCGAATGAATTAGTTTGTAGGAGGTCTGAAGTTTTTTTTAATTACGAGTGCTGCTTATGCTGGTCTTAGTGTCTAAACACCAGTCAGCGAAACACGACGCAGACACTTAGTGTGCTTTAGTTTGTTAGTTTTTTAATGTAATTATAATGTTGTTAGTTATTTATAGTATTTTTAAGGTATATTCATATTGTATTGTATGTGTTTTATATGGGCCTTGGTGCCTGAAATAAATGTAATACAGAACGGCCCACACTGTTAGGAGGTTCCTCTCTCTGGGGCCTTGGGGGCCTAAAAAGGCCACTTTGACAGAATCATAAAAGGATAACATAATGGACAGTTAACTGTCAAGTTAATCGTATCAAATCCCATTGGTGAAGCATTTTTCAGTTTTTTTTTGTCTGTGCTAAAATACCAATCAATCCAATCCAAATCCAATCCCGATCTCTTTGATTAACCTACTTATTGCAAAACACGGAACTTGAAAAACACGGTCTGTCTTCATAATGTTATCCTTTTATGATTCTCCAAAGTGGCCTTTTTAGGCCCTCTGACCGCCGAGCTTGGACTCTGTTCCCGATACCGGTGGGCTACTATTTTCTATAATTATTTTTTATATTATTATAAGTAAAAATAGAAATTATATGTGTTATATAATGATATAAAGGAAATAATAATAATAAACACACTACGCCGAAGGTATACCGTAGTTTGGCATGATTACGCCTGCAATGCTATTTGAATTTCTGACGACACATTATGCCGAAATTACGTTGCGTTAAATAGCATTGCAGGCGTAATCATGGCGAACTTCGGCCGCGTACCTTCGGCATTGTGTGTTTAGACACTTAAACCTTCTCAATTTTCTCTTAAAAAGTAAGAAAGTTCACCCCTTTTAAGAACATAAGATCTTCATATAAGATCCGTAATTAAAAACGTTAAACATCTAGTGGCAATCTTATCTCGGCGACAATTAATGTCAAAAATTGACAAAAATGAAAGGAAATTACACACATTAGGGTACTTTTAACAGATTGAGACCGAGATCAGACTGTGAACGTTCTTAAAATTATGAGAATTGCCCCTCCGATATAATAGCTCTGGTACGTGGGTCCTACCTACGTAAATAACGAATGTGTTTTCTCAACAACTTTTAACACTACTTAACAGCTGTTGTCCACTTAGTGCGTTATAAACTAACTTACCATTTACTAGCCCAAGTAGGGCCTTGCACGTCAAACTTTATAATAATATGTTATTTCGAGCAACAAGACTCATAGTGTGAGTAACAATATACTTACAAACTATGTTAGTCGCCGATAGACGTCCACTGCTGGACACAGGCCTCCCCCAATTTTGGGAGGGTTTGCCATAATCGCCACGCTTGGCAGGCGGGTTGGCGATCGCAGTATGGTATGGTGGTGGAATACATAGAGAACGCTGCTGCCCATTCTCCGGTACGATCCTTAGTCGCCTTTTACGACACCCACGGGAAGTAAGGGGTGGTGGTATTCTTTAAGTCCGGCACCACACAGACTACCTATGTTATACTAACTATGTTTGTAAACACTTACAAAGACAAAAACAAAACCAAAAACAAAAAAACAGATTGTGACATCACTGCCGCACGGTGACAGGCCCAGCCGAAACCTTGCAGCAATGGTTCACAAACGCACAATCAAGCCTGCTTGCTATCATAGAGAGGATGCTGTTGGTGCTGCCCCGCACCCTACGCACACCGCTTACTCATCACCGTGTAGAAACAGTCCACGTGAGCTTCAGCAGACATCCCTGATGCGCTGCAGTACCGGGGAAACCCCATCAACACCCTGAATGCATTATTGTATTTGACGCGAAGGCCGCCGTATGATTTTTGAGTATAATGAATCCACAGACTGCAAGTGTAAAAAGACGTACAGTATACTGGAATGATAACATCATACTAAAATTAAAAGTTAATTATAACCTTATTAAGAGCTGTTTTAACTCATGTACATTTGGATGCGCTCCAAATGGTGATGAGTTCAAAAAGCTTCAATGGGTAGGCGATACTTAAATTACGTCCGGCGCACCCCAGCTGATAAGAGTGGAGATAAAAAAAAAACATGAACGATGTGCCTGTACGAAAAAGGTTTACGCTGAAATATACAATGAATAATATCATTATAATTATCTTTCCGCTGAAATGTACAATGTTGGGAGGACGATGAAAGATTAATATAATCCTCGTGTATTTAATGACGTTCCATAGTATGTAAATCTATTTATATAAAATAAAGTCTGGTTAGTTACACCATTTATAGCTACAGAACTGCTCGACCGATTATTATGATCTTTGATTTGTTGGATTTGTGTCCGCCCCGAAGAACAGAATAACTATGAAAACATGGGGAATTTTCACGAAAAAATAATAAGAAGGTAATGAAGATAAATTAAGTCCGCAGTGTCTCAAGACGAAAGTCTTTGACCAGTGTGTGTTGCCAGTGATGACTTATGGAACTGAAACGTGGTCGCTCACAATGGGCCTTATAAGAAGGCTAAAAGTCACCCAAAGGGCAATGGAGTGGGCTATGCTTGGAGTTTCCCTGCGTGATCGAATCTGGAATGAGGAGATCCGCAGGAGAACCAAGGTAACCGACATAGCCCGAAGAATTGCCAAACTTAAGTGGCAGTGGGCAGGGCACATTGCTCGCAGAACAGATGGCCGATGGGGCCGAAAGGTTCTGGAGTGGCGACCGCGTACCGGAAGACGTAGCGTTGGAAGGCCTCCCACAAGGTGGACCGATGACCTTGTGAAGGCCGCAGGAACCCGTTGGATGCGGGTAGCACAGGACCGGTCGAAGTGGAGGTGCTTGGGGGAGGCCTATGTCTAGCAGTGGACGTCTTTCGGCTGAAATGATGAAGATAAATTAATGTTCTCATTATATTCTTTCTTATTGATTCTGAGGCGGAACGAAGTTCGCCGGGTCAGCTAGTAGGTATATATTTATGAAATATATACAACAGTTTAGTCACTATAATTTATGTTGCTAGCAAAACCCATAGTTGTCCCGTCTCTGAATTTGTTTAAACATTTCTTCTCAAAGTAGGAAACACCGGTCGAATAAAACATAATTTATTATTAAAATTGTAAAAGTGTATCCTATTTACAAAAATTAATCATTTATCAATACTATTTAGTTTCATCATCATCATGAATAACCGCCCAGTAACACGACATTGTTACTGGGCGGTTAAACTAGCTAAACTAGGTAAAGGTTAAACCAGGTAATCCTGTATCTTAAGAGACATCTTAAGATACAGGATTAGGAGACAGGGTTACATGATTTGTGTAGATTTATGTAGATGTTCCATGTTATTTTTGTACTTGTGCTCTTGTGTATGTGTGTATCATAATAACGATTATAATAATTTATTATCATCATTTCAGCCCGAACTACCACTACCAGCGATGGGTGATTCCGATGATTAAAGGAAAGGCCTATACAGTCACGAGCATAAGTATAGTATACACTTGGCTTTATTCAAAGGCAATCGCCTTTCTCCTTTATTTTTGAATGAAATTTTATATTATTAGGAACATAGTATTTTCGAACCCATAGGTTTATGTAAAGTGTCGTATTTCAACATTGCATTCGTTATTTCGTTGACATATTAGTGCTCGTGATTGTACCTGGTTATAAGCCTCCCCTTTGCGTGACTTTGACTATATCATCAACTCAATGCGCTTTTGGCCCGTCCAAAAGCGCACTGAGTTGATGATATAGTTGGTTACCTGGTTACTATTTAGTTTTCAATCAAGAAAAAAAAAAAACCGGGCAAGAGCGAGTCGGACTCGCTCACCGAGGGTTCCGTAACATCCAGGTTCATGCATAAGGTTTATGTTTATGAAATTAAATGTTTTTTTATTTTTTTAGTTGGTTGAATAAAAGGTAAATTGCGGTTTACGATTTATGACGTATTAAAAAAAAACTACTTACTAGATCTCGTACAAACCAATTTTCGGTGGAAGTTTACATAGTATTGTACATCATATATTTTTTTTAGTTTTATCATTCTCGTATTTTAGAAGTTACGGGGGGGGGGGACACACATTTTACCACTTTGGAAGTGTCTCTCGCGCAAACTATTCAGTTTAGAAAAAAATGATATAAGAAACCTCAATATCATTTTTGAAGACCTATCCATAGATACATCACACGTATGGGTTTGACGAAAAAAAATATTTTTAGTTTCAGTTCTAAGTATGGGGAACCCCAAAATGTATTCTTTTTTTTCTATTTTTGTGTGAAAATCTTAATGCGGTTCACAGAATACATCTACTTACCAAGTTTCAACAGTATAGTCCTTATACTTTCGGAGAAAAGTGGCTGTGACATACGGACGGACAGACAGACAGACGGACAGACAGACAGACAGACAGACAGACAGACAGACATGACGAATCTATAAGGGTTCCGTTTTTTGCCATTTGGCAACGGAACCCTAAAAACAGTATTTTTTTCGCTGTTAAGCTTTATTTGATAATTTCATCATTAGTTCATCAGTGTTTTCATTTATGGTCGTATTGTTGGCTCCCATTATATCATCTGTATAATAATAATATATCAGATATATGTATATATATATATATAAATGTTAAAACTATCTCTTCAATCACCCCAGCGTATCGGAAACCCAACAAAACTAAAAACTGGAGCTGTCGATTTGTCTCCTTGCGCTTGTTTTTTCCTCTGTTTATATAACCAGTTCGTACGAGCAAGTTTCAGTTTTTCCCTCTCGAAAGCTGCCCGTCGAGGCGGTGATTTATACACCAAGTTGTTCGGCTTGTTCTAACTTGGCTATAGATATAACTTGATCATTGTTAGAACAATATCTTAGGGTATTATTGTTTGTGGATAGTTGGTAGTTGTTGACAGCAGGGTTTTATTTTTCTTTTGTTAATTTGGCATTAGAATGAATGAATTGGTATGGTCAGTTCATGATGTGCTCGTAGGTACCTACGCTTTGGAATGGGCAACTAGCTTCATATTTTCTGACTGACCGACTTCTTGACAATTCAAAAGTGCCTGTAAATGGTTTAATTGAAATAAATGCTTTGACTTTGAGTTTGAGCTGACAAGAGGGAGAACCTTGTTAACAAGGCTCTCCCTTTTGACAATCCTGAAATATGACGGGTTTTTATCGGTATTAATACCGATAAGAACCCATTCTTCCAGACAGCTATTTCTGGGACCTTTATGAAAAGGCCCATATTTGGCAGAAGTAGAAAGAAGAAGAAGAAGAAAGAAGAATTGTTTATTCCGCACAAACAAAACGCAAACTGCAAAAAAAAAAAAAAATAAATAAAATTATTAATTAATTAAATTATTAAAACTGAAGACATACAGGGTGGCCTGGACATCAACGCGCATACTGTAACCTTGAATTCAGTACATGATTCTGAACCCCACTGTGTAGAATTGTTTGTCGGTTATAAAAAAAAACATGTTGTTTCATAGAAAAGTGCAATACTTACGCAGTCAAAATGTATGGAACAGCAAGGAAAGCCGTACGAAATGTTAGGAAAAAGCCGTTCTGTGAATTCGGCTGTAATTTTGGTACAATATGGCCTGTAATATGCTGATTGATAGATAAACTGGACGCAAAAAAAATAATGGCCAGTTTTGCAGATTTTGCCATTTTTCTGTTCGAGTCAGGAAGATGATTTTTATATAAAAAAATAGCATTCACATCAACCACAACAAGTTTCAATTCATGTTATCGTTTAAAAACATACTGCGACGTCTAATATACCGTGAAGGGGTAGGCAAAGATCAATGAAAAATCATTATTTTATTAATTAAAGTTTTTTTCCGTATAAATTCGTTTTTTCGATTTTCAATTGTTCTTTCGGCATTAATTTTTCAATTGTAGTAAAATGACAGGATCAGGATCAGGAAGAGGATTTTATTTCCGTGGAATTAATTTTAGGTGGACCATGGCCAATAGACATTTTTTATTTGCATATTCCTCATCATTTAGGTGATCCACCGGCAAGAAAAAGTGCCCGTGGGCCACCCAGGTGAACTAAGCAGATGGACCACGACCGAATCCCGGTTTAACACCCATATCGAATAGTAGGCAAGTCGTCCGTCCGACTTTGTTTAAACTTTGGGATCTTGTATTGAAAGTCTTTTTTTTCATAAAGTATTTTTTTTAAATAATGTTTACAGCAATACCCAAAATTTACCAAAATATAAAAAAAAGATTAATATAAATAAATAATATACAAAAGAAATTCGCTTTACATGTCTGTCTGTGTGACCTGTAACCACAATGGGTTTCATCAACACTGCATTTCGTGCGGGGTCCTTTTTTAATATCCGATTTAAAATTTCAACTGAATTTATAGTTGCAGTTTGCGCGTTGTCCGTGCCACTCTGTATTTATGCCGAGCGATGATAAATTATTTAATTTTTGTAACTAGGTTTGCACAAAGACTTCACACGTCAAACATATTTTTTTAAACTAGATGAGGTCGGCGTTTCCTATCTGACTACTCTGAGAAGAAAGGCCGAAACAAACTCAGACGTCACAGTATCTTTTAAAGTCCAGACATAATCTTGGTCTGGTTAATGAAGACCATGTAGATCTATGTCTGAGATGGTCTTTTGAGGAAAGAACCACACAGATTGAGAGGACCTGTCCAGTCAGACCATGCATTTGTTAGAAATCGTGCAGCTCAACGATGATAAATTATTTTATTTTTGTAAGTAGGCTTACACAAACACTTTTACACGTCAATCATATTTTTTTAAAACTAGATGAGGTCGGCGTTTCCTATCTGACTACTTTGAGAAGAAAGGCCGAAACAAACTCAGAGGTCACAGTCTTAAAGTCTAGACATAGATAGTGGTAACAAAACCAGTGTATTATACGCAGGCTTATAATTCTATTGAAACTCCTTACTGCGCTAGGTCAGCTCAAAGTCAAAGTGCAAGAGTGATACCTTTTTTTGTTGTCGGGGGAAAACGTTCAAAAGGCACCCGACCTCCGGGGTGGGAGGTCGGAGTGAGGGATTTTTACCTCACTAAAACCAGCCTGGTGATCACCATGAGCACATAGGGGTGGTCCCGGTTCCTCTTAAAATAGCAATTCCGGAACCTCCCCGTGCAACGCCTGTAAGGCATATCCCTGGGTAGACTGTAAAGGGGCCTCCCCTGAGCCTCGCTATGCACGGCAGCACGTGATCACTGTGCCACCGTCTTCCCTGGGGTCTCTTGGTGGGCGGTCAGAGTCCCCAACCTGTGCGCTCGCGACCCCAAAGGTCCACCTACCTTGTTTAGTAAGCGGGTTTCGGCGTATTAGGCGCCAAGGCGGTTGCCATCCCAACGCCTCCTTCTCCGAGCAGGATCAGCCCTCTCCCGATCCCGCTCGGCGGCCTCCATCATGGTCTCACAGAAGGAGGCTACTACCGGCAAGAGTGATACCTAGCAACATGCAGTCGACTGTGCCCAACCAAAACATGGATCGCAGTCATTCACTAAACGTATTGAAACACAACACAAATAAAAACTAGCTTGTGTATGCTACATAACAACATTATCTGGCCAATCTTGTGTTTACAAGGACCATTTGGAAACTTAAATGTTTTGAAGACAATACGAACGTTTGCATTGGCCCGTACGTAGTCGCCGCCAATCTAATCAGCGTTGCATTGTGGTTTAAATAAAATATATTGGCGTTAAAAATGCAACTTTTATTTTAAAATAGGCTCTAATTATATTCAAATAATTGTCGTACATTGAGTAAGATGATATGGCTGAAAAGGGGGTGAACTACGGAGATGACGACTAATAGAGAAGTATGTAAGAAAAAGACATGTGGCGTTGACTTAAATAGTAGACTGTTTTGGGTAACTGGGAGTTTTATTGTAACTTTAACACTATAGCTTGACTTCGATCAAACAAAATAAAATTTTGGTCAAATTCAGTTGGGATGTAGGACGAAATGCGCTCGGACCGATTGTGTCAACTAACTTGTGTGGAGGTTTTCAAACTGGCGCGAATAGTCGCATGCATTCATTACTAAAACAATTGACGAGCGCAGACGCGTCCCTATTTTTAAATATGTAGGTACGCCTCTTGCAAAACATAGACGGCCTTATCACAAAATGTGTTCTATCTTTACTCCAAGCTTAAGCCATCGAGCCTGTTATTGTATTTTGAACTTTTCCAATAAAGTTCTTAATACAAAACTGACAACTTAGACTCAGTTTTAACGTCAATTTTTGTAATTCAAACTTTAGTTTTGTCGGAATGAAGTTCCAAATAAAAAAATGGCTCGATGGTTTTAACCTGGGTTTAAACATAAAACTTATTTTGTAACCTTATAACAAAATAAGGTTACAAAACCGGATAATAATTTGCACAACAATACCCTGACTTTACGAAATATTCGGTAGCTCAAAAATCTTGTCACTTGCACCAACCACCGCAAGTTCCTCTGGACTATGTCCAAGTGCTTGGTTGGCTACCTCAGAAGTTAAACGTAAAACGTATATAAAATTGCTGTATACTTTACTGATTGCAGATACTATTGGTTAAAATGCTACCAAGTACCAATATAGTTCACTCGATTGCTGTCGATAAAAATTTGTTGCCGAGCTGTGGTTGTGTTCGTAAATGTTTGTAGGGCGTTTCGAAAAACATGTTCGTGCATTGGTTTTGATGCTTTCGTAAAATATTGTGCTGAAGAAATCCTAGTTCGCGTGTGTGGCAATCACTGGCTGCATGAGAACTACACCCACTGCTGCCCTACAGGCTATGCTTGGACTGCCGCCTCTACACCTCATAGTGCGGGAGGAAGCGGCCCTGGCTGCCTTTAGGCTCTCCAAATCAGGGACCCTGAGCAATGACTCTAGGGTCAAACACACACGCTTAAAAGAAGATGCGATCAAACGGCAGCCAATGATGGCATCACCTTGCGACAAAGCCCCGAAACAGTACTGCTTCCAAAAGCACTATAACATAGTGCTTGAAGAGGAGCAGTGCGATCACTCAGGACCGAAGGAACTGAGAATTTACACCGATGGCTCAAAGACCGACTGCGGAACTGGAGTCGGAGTCTTCTCACACGATCTCAACATAAAAATATCCAAACCGCTGGGAATGCTCAACACGGTCTACCAAGCAGAGTGTGTGGGCATAATGCAGGCGGCTTATACCATAGCGGCCAGGAGATTTACGAACACCCATGTTCGCATACTCTCCGACAGCGCCTCGGTCCTCCAATCCTTAGATAAAAAATGCATCACATCGAACTTAATACTAGAATGTCACAATGCGCTTGAGCGGATAACTGTATCGAACTGCAATTCAGTGACACTACAATGGATAAAAGGACACAGTGGATCGCTAGGCAACGACGCAGCTGACGAGCTGGCCAGAAGGGCTTCCAGCATGTCAGTTTGTGGACCGGAACCTATCGTGCCCATCCCCTTCAACCAACTACGCAGGTGGCTACAGGAGCACACCCACACACAAGCAGAAAGCTGGTGGTCGTCGTCACCAGGCTGCAGGCAGTCCAAAGAAGCCATGCCGTCACTGGACGGCAGGCTAACCAGGCGCCTCTTACGACTGGACAGGAAAGGCCTGCGCCTGATGACGGGGACCATCACGGGACACTGCTCGCTAAATAAACACTTTCACACACTGGGCATAACAGACAGTCCCCTGTGCAGAGCTTGCATGGAGGCTGACGAAACCATTGCGCATGTGCTCTTTGAGTGCACAGGCGTCACCCAGATAAGATCAGAAACCCTCGGGACACCCAGATCGTACACAGATGTTCTAAGCAGACCAGGAGACTTGATCAGCTTCTGGAGGGAGGTGGGCTGGTTGGAATAACCACCAACGGCCGCCATGGCCCACGCACAATGGTCCACTGAAGGACTAAGTGCGGAAACCAAACCCATAACATAGAACATAGAACATAGAAATCCTAGTTAGTAGGACAGTAGGACAGTGGTGGGGTGGGTCGGTCATACCTGACTAGCTTGAAGCTAACACAAAAATATATTCATTTATTTTTATTTTACCATTTATGTACACACATATATAAACAGACAATAAAAGAAAACAGATGAGAAAAATAGGTACAAAGGCGATGCTTATTTCATAAGAAATCTCTTTCAGCATACCTGCGATAGGACAATAAATAGAGAGGTGTAGACAGCGTGTGAAAGAGTAAAGGAGACAAAAAAATAACACACAAAGTTTTAAAACAATTCACTTAATAAAACTAAACAAGTATTATGAGAATATACATACGAATAAACATACATACTTCTAAAATAAATATCACTAGAATGTTAATAAATATGACGTAACCCAAACAATAAATAATAATAATATATTTAAAATAATATATTCTGTACAAGTAATTATAAGAAAAGGGGAAGGGCATTGACATCAAAAAATGCGTCCACAGTCAGTAGGAAAAGTGCTTCAAACACTGGCAGCATTGCCACGTTCAATGGCAATGCTGGTTCTTTGGCCCAAAAAATAGGCCGGCCCTCGTGGCCTACTCAGCCTCTTGAGTCGACTCTTCACATATTAATATTGAAATACGCGATGAGCACCTGGACCCCACGGCCCTAGTGTTTCAACGAAGTCAGTAGGTATAGTGAACTGTAACAACTTAATTTTTCAATTAAAAAAAAAAATCTAACTACGCCTTCCAAAGGTCCGGAGACCCCAGGATCCCGAGATATGTCAAAGACAAATAAATAATAATAATAGTGGTGCAGTGGTCGCAAGCGCTTCTGCTGAGCTTGAGGTCCTTGGTTCGTTTCCCAGGTCGGGTAAATTTACATGGGACTTAAACATAACTGGCGAAATGTGGATGAACTAGAGGTACTTCCTGCCTTCGGGAAAAACAGTCGTGATGTAATGTTGATAAGTAATCTGCGTTTGCGATTAAGTTGCCAAAAATTTAAACAAATATCAGTTTATGGAAAACTTACTCTAATTCCGACACAATAAAGTTCAGTTTACGTTACAACTTCGAAGATTATTATAATCTTTTTCAATAGTGCTAGTCAGTCTGAAATCAACTTATTAACCATTATAATAAAGTTGATATTTGTTTAACTAGAAATAACATCAATTAGAAATGTAAAGACCTTAGGTACGTAGTTACTAAAGCGTGCAATACCTCATGTTGTTAAGCAAATGTTTGTTTATTTCCTGTTGAAGTATGTATGTATGTTCAAGACTTACATACGTATGTTCAAGTTCTTAGCACATGATACGTTGCACTGAGTTACGTCATGCAAAAGTTAGAACTAACTTAGAAACAGGTAGTTCAAGTTTTCTTGAACTAGTAATTTGTCAAGCAGTAGTATCTAAGTATTGTGTCGACAACTTCATGTCATAAGTCATAAGTAAGTCATAAGTAAGTAAGTAAGTCATAAGTCATAAGTCATAAGTAAGTCATAAGTCATAAGTAATTTATTTCTGAACAATATACATTGTGTAGAAATTTTGTAAAATAAAATAAAACAGTACCATTCAAATATAACAAACCAAAAGAAAAATTAAAAATAATAAAATAAACATGTCAAAGATAATAAAAATAACAAAATCAAAACGATAATAATCCATATTAATTTTAAAATAATTAATAATGATATAAAACAAGTAGGTAGTCAAAATAAAAAGAAAAGAAAAAAAAGAAAAAGAAAAAAGAAAAGAAAAAAAAAGAAAGAAAAAAGAATGTATGATGTACCTATATGCAACTTGTTTTGCTTTTCCACTGTATTAGTATAATTATGTAGATAGTTCAAGGTTTTACATTAATAAAATATTTCTTAAAAATAATATATATGACGGAGAGGGTATGGTGTGTCTCGTTATCATCAGGCATATTTTAATTATTGTGGGCGAACTATGGGTAGTGTTGGTTATTGCGCAATAGAAAAACCGTTTGCAGTTCAAATCAGATTATAATTTTACGAACACTTTAATCACACTATCGAATCACACACTGTAGGAACACACTCAACGATACGGAACGCGCGACAGTTTCTGAGCACATGTTGTCTGTACGATGTCCAATGGTCAAGTCCGCCGCTTCACCTCGAAGCTCGCTCTCCTCGACCACCCCACGGACTCAGGCTAGACTCTGTCCAGCGCTACCAGATGGCGCTGACGTTCCGAATAGTCAAACGGATGAAGAATTCTGACATATATAAGACTACCTTTTGCCCACGACTTCGCCCGCGTGAAATTTCGGCACCCGACACATCCCATCGCATTACATCGCCCGCCCGCGCGGTTACTTCATTTTCGCTTAGCGTTCTTTCTGCCTTTTTAGGGTTCCGTACCTCAAAAGAAAAAAACCGAACCGTTATAGGATCACTCGTGTGTCTGTCCGTCCGTCTGTCACAGCCAATTTGCTCCGAATCTAATGGACCGTTTAAGTTGAAGTTTGATACACATTATGAATCTCTGTGACCCAAACACAGACGTGTAACGTTAGTAAATTAATTTTTAATATAGGGGTCATTTTTGGGGAGCAAATAGAAAATTTAAAATATAAGTTTCGCAATCTGTACCGTGTGACATATCAAATGAAAGTGTGAGGATTTCAAATATCTGTGAGGATTTCAAATATATTTTTTTCATAATTTTAAAGTGAATTTTATTAAAGTTATTTAAGAAATAGACGAAAATTTACCATTGTACACCTTATCTCCGAAACTACTGAGCCTAAAATTTTGAAAAAAAAAAACTGAAAATAGTTCTATTCCTATAGATAACAGGAAAACCATTATGAAGTCTGTGATTTCAACTACAATGTTAAATTTGTTCTTGGGATAAATTCATTCCAACTACGGAACCCTTCATTGTGCGTGGATGGTTTTTTTAAATTTTGCCCAGCTCCCAAGGGTCATAGTTGTCCGTGCTGCGTCTCCCATACCGCGCGTGTTGACCGCACTAAATAAGCTCGTGGAGGCCAAAACCAAATTATAATATGGCGAAGACAGTCCGTGTTTTCTTTTTACCCGACTGCGCGACGCAAAGGAGTGGTAATGTGTTCATCAGCCTATGTATGTATGTATGTTTATATGTTCCTTTGAAGCACTATACAGACCAAACGCCTGGGCCGATTTTTATGATTCACACGTTAATCGATTCCTCTTAGTCCGGCGAGTGTCACTAAAGACATGACGTTAGTGAAAATTCAATATGGCGACTACTGGACGCCATATTAAGTATTTTTTTTTTATTTTTTTTTTTCAAAACATATCGAGTGGGGTATCAAAATAAAGGGTTTTAAAAGGTGATTACAAAAATATATACAACATATATACTTAAAAGCAATTCCAAGTGACAAATCGCAAAAAAACGCCTACCAAGAACTAAATCGTCTGCAAAATCTTTCAAATTTCTAATCTAAAAAGCTGGAAATAAAAAAATTATTTAAAAAAATCAAAAAACCCGACTGCGGTAAAAAACTTAGGTAAGTTAAAAGAAACTGAAAAGCTAAAAACAAGCCCATTTTAAATTAAATAAAAGTTGGAAGCAGGCGGGACCCATTTGAATTTGAAAATACAATAAAAATGATGTAGGTCCCGCCTGCTTCCAACTTTTATTTAATTTAAAATGGGCTTGTTTTTAGCTTTTCAGTTTCTTTTAACTTACCTAAGTTTTTTACCGCAGTCGGGTTTTTTGATTTTTTAAATAATTTTTTTATTGTCGCTACGTAGGTACAATCAAAGAGATTGGGATTGGATTAGGATTGGATTGATTGGTATTTTAGCACAGACAAAAAAAAAACTGAAAAATCCTTCACAATGGGATTTGATACGATTAATTTAACAGTTAACTGTCCATTATGATTCATAATGTCATCCTTTTATGATTCTGCCAAAGTGACCCTTTTAGGCCCCCTGTTTGAAATAAATTCGCCAATTTAATGGTTATATACCTATATTTTTGTGAGAATATAATTGTTGTTATTAGTTTTTGTTGGTAGGTACTTATATTATATGTATATACTTTGACTTATATAATTTATTTATTTATTAACTCAACATCACTATCATTACAGGAATTTCCTAATTCAATAGTGTGGCCACAATTACAGTATTATTATTTATCATAACATATTAATTAATTGGTTAATTGGTTTCTTAAGCCGTGTTAATCAAATAAATAAATAAATAGCGTGATTTTAGCGTGGCCATAGCCTTTCTTAAGAATTGGGCAATCAAATGCAAAAATAATTTTTAAATCCGATTGGTGGTTCCAGAGATTAGCGCGAGCAAACAAACACAGGAGTTCTTCAGTTTTATTATTAGTATAGTACATAGTTATAGATTTAACAAGAAAATACCTTCCCGTGGTCGCATGCCGCTGTATTAACATACAGAGCTATGGTAGCATGCGACCACGGGAAGGTACTTTTTTGTTTCATCCTTTTCAGCAGTCGGGTTTTAGTTTTTAAACTTATTTTTTATTTAATTATTTTGGGGCTTATTTCAGTAATACTTATAGGTATTTTTGAAATGTGCTAATTAAGCCCTTTCATTTGATACCCAACAAGGCACAATCACAAAATATTTATTTTAAAATTCATTACTTTATGTTCTCTAAAGGGCGCCATATTGAATTTAGTGTGAACTCACACTGCAGACGGTCAAGACGCTTCAAACGATACCTCATTTTGTCAAACCATTACTGTTTGTACTTTTTTTGTACTTTTAAAGTTATGAGGGAACAGATGATATTACCGGTTAAAATCAAATTACCTTCCGTACCTAGTCGGAGAAAAAATAGAGATTTTCCGGTATCGGGAACAGGACACCAGAGATATCATCTCAACAATACGAGCCATATCGAGGAGAACTGCCTTCTGAATCAGACACTTTCGTATTTCAGCATTAAATTCTGAATAAAATGTTTTGTTTTGTCTAACTATGACGTAGAGCTTTCTAAAGCTCTGTGTTCCTGTTTCTGGGAAACAAAGCACAACATTGTTCAGTAACATGTTTTGTGTTGCGGGAATCATAATAATTATTACTGCCAACACGTCAAAGCCTCGTATTCATGACATCAGAGAGTTGCGGTGGTAACGGCCGCAACTTACTAGTTGTATGTTTGAACCCAGACAGGCGCTTTACTTTGTGCAAATTATTTCATCACCACTGCCCTCAAAACGGTGAAAGAAGACATCGTGAAGAAACCGGCATGTCCTAGAACCAAAATTTCAAAGACATGTGACATCTCTCGCACTGGACCCGCGTGGAAAATTACAACCCACTCCCTCTCGAAGAGCGGAGGCCTGTGTTGGGACTCAGGACTTTCTGGAACCAGCTGTGTTGGGACACATGTCTCTCTGGAACCACCTGTGTTGGGACACATGTCTCTCTGGAACCACCTGTGTTGGGATACATGTCTCTCTGGAACCACCTGTGTTGGGACACATGTCTCTCTGGAACCACCTGTGTTGGGACACATGTCTCTCTGGAACCACCTGTGTTGGGACACATGTCTCTCTGGAACCACCTGTGTTGGGACACATGTCTCTCTGGAACCACCTGTGTTGAGACACAGGTCTCTCTGGAACCACCTGTGTTGGGACACAGGCCTCCTCTCTATCTCTCTTTACTGCTGGGGTAGTGGGAAGATTATAGGCTGATTGTGCATTCATGTTATCTAAACGGAATAACTGCCTATTGTAGTCTGTAAAACTATTACAATAGTGTCAATCGTCTGGTAAGACAACTGCTCACTTCACCAAAGTTTTCACGATGAGATTTTTACAGAATAGTCCGGCTGTTCGGAACTTTTTTCTCATGAATTTGCTCAAACCACGGAATTACTTCGCTGCTTATATAAGTAGGTACCTCGTATTATGTATCTTCCCATGTTGTTATCGCTTCAAGGAACGATTGCTATCTAAGTAAAGCTCGGAGCACGGATTGGTAATGCATACAAATTTTATCATTAAGCGGATTGAGCGCTTTTTCGTGCTGATTATAAACGGAATGCTGTTTTAGGATAAATAGATTGTAATTATTAATAGATGGATGTTGGAGGTATATACATTTACAGTGTGGATACAACAATACGATAATAAATGAAAACACTGGAAATAAAAATGCTTAGGAATATTTAGGAACTATCAAATACATCCTAACATTTAAATGAACAACTATTTTGAAGGCGAGCGAGAGTGTTTTTTTTAATCCTGAGCGTAGCGAGTGATTCGCAGTACGTCACTCGAGCTTATAATAGTGTTGCTCCCGAGTTGAAGACTCTACTTTTCATCACCCTCTATGAAAAAATAAGTAAGTGCACTTATGAATAAGAATAGTACATTTATTTACATACAATTACTTGAGGAAGACCTAATATTTTTTTTATAAAACTAAGTAAAATCCTAATTTGAATTAACAATTACCAAAGGAAGAATGCTTTTCGCGAGTTTTTTTATTTTATCACAAACTTTCTTTTTTTAACTTGGCTGGCGCGTTTTACTTTATCATACAGCCTGTTACTTGTTCGTGATTGATCTCTTTGGTGATTGGAACTTTTACTAACAGTATCCACATTCCAAATTTAAATTACTTTTAGTCTCTAGGGATTAAATCGCTACTTTAGTCCCTGTTTATGAAGAATACACTAGCTCTTTTTGAATAGATGTGATAAAAAATGTGTTTTTTTTTAAACAAACTATAATAAACTATACTATGAATTTTGCCGATCAGCCGACTAGTTATAGTGACGAAACTATTGGATATGCTAGTGGATATCTTTGATTAAAAGTGAAAAATGGTGTGCAGACTGGGACCGTCATTAGAAATACGCATTTTAATTATATTTGTAGTATTATCATCTCCACCTTGTATACCTACGTCGTAAATATTTCCGATATCCAACAGAAATTTTTATTTCCTCATAGCTCCATAGAAGCAATATGACGTGCCTACGACGTAGTCAACTGTCTACGCCGTAGTCGACTGACTACGCCGTAGTAATTCAAAAACTAAACGATTTACCAAATTCAAGTTTTGTGTTTCTATGTATTGTACAAAGTAACATAGTTACAATATACTGCACCCATTCGCACCACGATATACAAACGACAGACTTCAAAGTGTACTTCGGCAAAGAACTGAGAATACACTTGCGAGCAGAAACATATATGGCGCTTTCTTAAAGCAATGTTACATTCGTCGTTGTCGTTCAGCCGATAGACGTCCACTGCTGGACATAGGCCTCCCCCAATTTTGGGAAGGTTTGCCATGATCGCCACGCTTGGCAGGCGGGTTGGCGATCGCAGTATGGTATGGTGGTGGAATGCATAGAGAACTCGTACATGTTACATTATCACACTAATATTATAAAGGCGAAAGTTTTTAAGTGTGTGTGTGTATGTTTATATGTTTGTTACTTCTTCACGCTCAAACGGCTGGACCAATTTTGATAACATTTTGTATGGAGGTAGCTGAAACCCTGGATTAACATATAGGCTACTTTTTATCCCGATATTCGGGCAAAACCGCGGGACGCAGCTAGTGAATAATAGATTCATCATGAGGTACAATTTAATTTGTACTAGTTATTGTAAAAACATCACGAGGAGACCAGCATGTCCCAGGACCAAAAAATTCAAAGACATGTGACATCTACCAACCCTCAGGGACGGCTTGGTAGATTACAGCCCCTCACGAAGAGAGGGGGCCTGTGACCCAGCAGTGGGAACAATATAGGCTGATTTACACTATTGTGATTTGTAAGTTATCCAATTATCATCCCTTAAACCGCAAATACTCACAGTGCCTATTTTCAATTGAAGTTCAGCCAACCTTAAAACTATAACAAGATACATCTAATTCTCTACATTTAAGGCAATATTGAATAATTAATACCAATCAAGTCCAACGCAGATCATTTACAAAGCATTTTTTATTGTCAACAGCAGATTCATTCAAAAGCATCAATTAATTTTAACAAAATACTTCAATAAAATTCCTCTGTATTTAATTAAAAATATACAACTGACACTAAATTCTAAAACTACATGATTACATTTATTTTCTAATGAAATTCAAAATAAACTTGAACTTAAACTATCAATATTCTTTTGGGAATGCCGCCGCTACGCGAAGTTTTAAATTTACGAGAATTCTTGGATTTATACCTTTTATCGGCCTCAAGTGTAACTGAATTCTTTGATCTGCGTCACAGTAAGTAAAAAGCGTTTTAGAGAGAAAAAAGTTCCGCGGAAAATTCGTTTTCGCGCCTTCAAAGGAGAAAACTATTAAAGTCTTTTTTTTTTTCTTTGTTATGCAGATGCAAACAGAATAGTGGAGTTATGCGAGTGTTTAATTTTACAGTTTTTAGTTCAGTGGGTCAAGAACAGTGGCGCTATGTGTACATAGTACAATGGATTTGGGTTGTTTATATTACAAGCTTTTTTTTACAACATGGTGGCCAGGAGTAACGTAAATATAAGAGAGTTATACCCAGCGGTGCTATTTTGTAAAAATCTCACCGTGAAAACTTAGGTGAAGTGAGCATGGAGTGAGCTGTTAATAGTGTCAATTCCTAGCAAAAACAAACTCACTTCACCTAAGTTTTCTCGGTGAGATTTTTACAGAATCGACCGGCAGTAACCTTTAGTAGGTGTAAAGAGTCTATAATATAGATTTTTTACACTTTTTACACCTGACCCACACCAAACCTACATATTTAACCATAGTAAACCTACATATTATGTAGGTTTACTTAATTCAGGGAAGTAACCAACATTACTTTACTTTAGCAAAAGCATAATTAGCCTATAATGTTCCCACTGCTGGGACTCAGGTTTCCTCTCGGTGAGATGGAGTGGGCGGTAATTTACCACGTAGGCCCAGTGCGGGTTGGTAGATGTCACATGTATTGGAATTTTTGGTTCTAGGACATGCCGGTTTCCTCACGAAGTTTTCCTTCACCGTTTTGAGAGCAGTGGTGATGAAATAATTTACACAAAGTAGAGTGCCTGTCTGGGTTCGAACCCACGACCCACATAAGTCGCGGGCGTTACCACTGGGCCACCAATGCACTTAGTAGTACTTTCCTTTTTTCAGGGGGCCTAAAAAGGCCACTTTGGCAGAATAATAAAAGGATAACATTATGAATCATAATGGACAGTTAACTGTTAAATTAATCGTATCAAATCCCATTGGTGAAGGATTTTATAGTTATTTTTTTGTCTGTGCTAGTTATCCTGTATCTTGGACCTGCCATGTTTTGTCTCTGCATCACCCTAAGGTTGACTGATAGAAAATGACTCAGGCATTAAATCCGCTTTTGTACAGTATTTTTTTTACTTGTGCATAACGTTTAAATAAAAAAATAAATAAAAAGTAAGTCCCTTTACCAATACTTTAAATTTCGTTAGAAGATCTTGATTCAATCACGTTTTAAATCTCTCGTCTACACATAATATAACGAATAACTCATTCTTTACCACCAACACCTGAAGGCTAAAACGTAAGATACGAGAACAAGGGAGCACTAATAATATTTCTCGCAAATTCGCCGCGAATACAACATTTACCTCTACAAGATAATCTAATTAACATACAAGTTCGAACGCTAGTTGCGAGCTTAGTTTATGCCACGGAGTAATGAAGGAATGGAAAATTCCTTTTTAATGAGGACGCCTACTTCTCAGAATCTGATGGTTGATCTTTCAACCATCAGATTCTGAGACGTAATTAAACGAATCGAGCGATCTCTTGATCGCTCGATTCGTTTAATTTCAAACTCAAAGCATTTATTTCAATTAAACTATGTACGGTCGACGCCAAAAGTCCTTAAGCAATTTACAAATTAATTGCTTAACGTCTAGTTTGACTTACGACCTTCTTTTAATGAGTAATTTGACACACACACCCGCATATCACTCGAATAATCACGTTTTTGAATATAGTTCCGTGTCATGTTCGTCTTGTTCACATAATTCGTAAAACTTTTGAGTATACCCACAGAAATCTAAATAAATAAATTAGGTATGGTAGACAGATGCAGGTAACTTACGGCTCATTACCGCGACTAGAATGTTGTTCGTTCTTGGTTGGTTTTTGATATTATTGTGGGTTAGTGACGTGTGTTTAATCTATTAGCGGTGTAATAGTTCATTTTGAAATGTAAGCTTTGAGATGTAAGCAGATATTATCGCGCAGCGTAAAAGTGGACTTAATATGATATCACAAATATTTGATGAAACCGGACTGACTGTGAGTATTATGATTTAATTATTTTATCTTACATTTAGCTAATTAAAGTAGGTATAACTGCTGATCCTTGTAGTTATTTTTTAATCGTATTTACCACAAGGTCAAGGTAAAAAAATATATTTCCATAAGTTTATTTGTTTACTTTTGGAATGATGAAACATTAAGTATAATTATAATATAATTATTTTTAACATTTTTATTTTCAAAATAATTTTGTTTCCAAATAGTAGGTACTATTATTTTATAATTTTGCTAGTAGCCTAACTTAAGTATTCCTTTTTTGTTTTAGAGAAATTATCTACTGTGAGTCGGAGGGTCAAAGGAAGAGGGAAGAGGGTAAGCCTTCACTTGCCAGTCGAAAGCGTAGTGGAAGGCCCCAGCTGGTCAGTGAACATAAAACAAGTGCAACGAGATATTATGCCAAATTATTCGACACGTCTTCACAAAGCGTTCGCCGTGCAAACGAAAACCAGCTCAAAAACCATATTTGATTGGAAATCATAAACAAGAACGTTTACATTTTGCGATAAGATACAGCGATGATAGATACAGTGATGGGAAGCACGGAATGAGAGATCTGATGAACAGTTGAAGTTGCATTCATGGAAATATATTATGTTTAAATAATAGAGGATTTACTTGATAGCATTGATAATAATGGGGGTTATACAAAGTATTAAGTTATAAATTACAAATTGATTATAGTAATATTAAAATAATATTGTTTCATATCCGTAATAAGGATTATTTTGAGGTTTAGTTTCAATCTTCTTTTCATAATGAAAATGAATACTTAAGCTATAACCGCAATAAGTCCTAATAAGTACGATTTGTTAACTTTGATGTTTGAGATAGTGAACTGGCAGTACTATAAAAAAAGTAGTACCACTGAGCAATTTAATTGTATTGTGATATATTGTGAAGGAGTCCGCACTTTTTTTTATTCACGTGCGCAGATTTGCTAGTCGTGGTTTGTTGGAGTAACGGTAGTAATTATAGCACAATATTATTATATTACTAAGATACAATATTTAAAGTCTAATGGTCGTAGTTCACTGATTACCTGCTTTACTTCAATTAATTGTTCTTTATGAGAAAATAAACTGTTTTAACTAAAAATTTATTTCTAAAATTATAACGAATAAACATTTTGAAATCACTTACGTATAAAACATTTTATATTTTTTTTATTTTTAATCCCATAAACTTAAACTTATCAATATAATAATAAAAATATAATAATTATTACATTATTATTCTCGTTAATAATCTATCGAATAATAAAAAAAAAACGAGAAAGATAATTGTTGAAAAGAAAAATAATAGTCTCATCTCGAGATTGGAACCCAGACTTTCGCGTTTGCTAATCCAATACATTACGTTACAATTACCGGCACGTAACTTGGCAAGAGATTTTCGTAGTGGGGGAAGTTCGCGCATATAAAAATGTATGAAATTGTGCGTGCGCAAACTTCCCCCACTACAAAAACTCTTGCCATGTTACGTGCCGGCAACTATACTAGCTATATGTGCTCGATGTGAAGAAGTCAATTTAGCAATCGTATGAACCCACCAAGGTCATATGATTACGTACCCTGTATGTAAAAGCGACAGAATATTTTTGTTTCGTTCGATCACTTACACACACAGATGTAGGTACGGGCCTGTGGCGCGCGGTGGTCTTCACAGCAAAAACGCTCTTATCGCGCTTAAGGAGTTCTGTTGCATACTGTACAGGCACTTTTGAATTGACAAAATTAAATAGTCGGTCAGTTAGTCAGAAAGTCGAAGCCAGTTGCCCATTTCAAAACGTAGATCTCTATGAAGAAGAACGGGCAAGAAACTCCATGGACAATGTTTTAAATCAAGATATTACAAAATCCTGGGTTCTTTATTCTTGTTGTTTCTATATGTGAGAACAAGGTAAAAAAATACACAAATTAAGAAACAATTCAAAATATAATATTAAAAATAAGCCTTGGCAGTTAAGAGATGACCAGTCTAAACCGACGGAGCCCGTTCACGAACCTGACGCGTGGATCAGCACCATCCAGCTCAACCATTTTGTAGGGAACCGAATGATCACACATGCCACCATTTAACAGTGAAGTAATTTTTGGTGACAGTGACATTATTTTTTAATTCCTACAGTCGAATAGTTGACGTACGATTATGTTAAATAATCGTATAAAAGTTTATTTGGTGACAAGTTTTGCCAATGAATATGAATATTGTAATGAGTAAGTCCTTTTTTGACTCGTTGCGACCACGAGACATTTATCGAGTTTATTAAATTTACAATACAAGTGCGTTGTTTGCCTCCCAATGACCGTGGCTTGAGACAAAGTGCCATGAAAGACGTTGCAACCAGTGACCTCATTCAGCACGCTTGACTACCGCTACTCCGATAATTTTAAGAAGGTAGCCCAAGGAAGTGTTCTCTCACACATTATCACTCCATTCACTACCAACTCCGTGTTTTATCGTCTTTATCGTGTCTTCAGCAGACTACCTTGTATATTTAGCTACAGGTTGGGTTAGCACAATGCCTGCGAGCTACTTACATAATGTTATGTACTAAACGGGAATGTAGGTAACTTGCATACGTTTCGTGGTAAATTTTGAAGTTTAATGTAGGCCAGCTCAGCTGTGAAATTGGGGTGGATGTTGCTTACATCAAGATTGATACTTACTAAGGAATCAAGTCCCGTGGCTTCTCCTAAAGATTCCTGTTGTTTGTCTTATACAGGTAAGTCAACAGAATGTACAGCAAAATCTAAATATGCATACATTCCAGCGACACGTTGTTGACGACAGCCGCCGACACGCTTGCAGTTGTCTCTGTCGTAGACGCTTGTCGCTGGTGTGTATGCACACTTAAGAGTAAACTAGTCGCTCACTGGTGGTCATGGCCATAAAGCACGCTGTCTCACCTGGCTTCGTGTCCGACAGAGCTAGTATCAGTGATGAGCAGGTAGACGCTAGTCTACATGAACAACGTCTAGTTCTCACGCGTAAAAAAAAACGAAAAGTTCTTCGGAAAATAGAGTTATATGAAAAAACCACTCTATAAATCAATTACAAATAAAGTTTATTAAACTCTTCGATAACTGAGCTTTGTCGGTACGGACTTGGTTTTGAAGATTTTAAAGTTATTTTATTACTCATTCACACCCATAGTTACGTTAAAAATAGCAAGAAAAACGAATCTTTGTTGGCTCGTAACTTTTTAATGGCTTTTTATTTTACTATTCTGTTTCCTGATTCACAATATCAAACAGTGGGGTAATAATCTCCCAAAATTTGTATGGAAAAAATATCGAGTAGTGGCACCTTGAAGGTTTAACATAAACTGGAATCGCCGTATATGTATTACTGCTAATTTACAAAGCTTCTTTTCACCCAGCGTTTGATTATAGGGAAGTGGGGAAGGGTATTAAACAATATCATGTCTTAAAATTATATAGGTGTCAACTCATCATCTGTCTAGCCTTTTCCCAACTATGTTGGATTCGGCTTCCAGTCTAACTGGATGCAGCTTAATACCAATATTTTACATGGAGTGACTGCCTTTTTTTTTGTCGCTGAGAAATGACATTAAGCATCTCCGCTCGTCGGGGGACGAGAGGGAGTATGTGGGACTCCCTGCCAGAGTGGCAGTATACCCACTAAAACTCAGCGGTGTTCCCTAATCGCCTTGATGGGGGGGTCATGGGAATCCGGCTCAGCCTTTTCGTCCACAACCCCGCCGGCGCATGCCCGCTTATCAGGCGGGCCCCGCATGTCCCCCCGGCTGGGGCTACGGGAATGGCCGGGAACACCTGGCCAAGGAACACATGGCCTGGCCCGGAATCGCCGTATATGTATTACTGCTAATATACAAAGCATCTTTTCACCCAGCGATTGATTATAGGGAAAGGGATTTATACAGTAAACCTATATAATTTATCTCTTAATATTATAGAAAAATCTAAACATAACGCTATGTTTTATTGTAGATTTTGCAGATAGTCTACCAATCGGTCTTTTTGTATAAATCTTGTTTTACGACAACATGTGAAGAAGGCTCTGAAGAACGCTACTCGCTGCGCATTACCGCACTTCTCACCCCCTCATAAAGTTATAGCGCCATAAAATTTGTATCCACACGTTATAATATTTATCAAAGACAATAATAATAATTAAACTTCCATTCATAAAACGACAAATAAATCCACGCACCGACAGTAAACCAGTAACTGGTAGATAATGTAATAAGTTCTAAATCACGTAAGTATGACCGCAACCCCGGCATGATTTATAGCATGCAGGATGGTTAAAATATTAGGGGGAAATCATGTGACTATGGTACTGTGTACGTGGTGTGTGTGTGTACGGTAATGTGGGGAATTTCAGATAGTTTTTAGTATAGGTATTCATGACCCTTTTACGTTATGAATTGAGGTGAACTTCAAGTGTAATCGATATTTTCTTTTGAGTAGAACCTTACTCGTTTTATGTACAGGCAAAGGCAGGTAAATTTATTTATAACACGTTAAAGGGGAGCATTTTAAATGCGAATGCGTTTTATATTGAATATTCATAATTCAATTATATCTATTCTATGAATGGAGAATCAGATCGGGAGCAAAGTGACGTCTTTTAATTTCATTTTAAATTATTTTTATCATCATCATCATTACATCTAAACGACGTATTTTGCCTCCCTCAAATGTCGCCTCAATGACCGTCCAGTATAATTTATCTGTTATTTTGTTTCCATATCCAGCGTGTTTATAACTACTTTCATAACATTTCTTCTTTTATAACACCGAACAGTGGTAGCCCAATGGTAATGGCCCAGACTTACGATTTTCAGGTCGTGGGTTCTAATCTAGACAGACGTTTTACTTTGTGTAAATTATTTCATTACCACTGCTCTCAAAACGGTGAAGGAAATTATTGTGGGGAAACCGTCATGTCCTAGAACCAAAAATTCGAAGACATGTGACATGGACCAGCCCGCACTGGGCCCCGTGGTAGATTATTAGCCCACTCCCTCTCGAAAATTATAGGATGATTATCCACTCACGCGGCCATAACCACGAGCAGGTATTGAGGAAAATGTTACATGCGCTCGAAAACCAAGATCGGCCATTGAAAAAACTGCGACAGCAAGCATTTTCCACACCGCAGTATTTTATTTTTAGTAATTTTGTCTATGGGAGTATTGCTCACGTTCCAGGTTCTTTAGTCGAGTGGTTAGATGAAGTACATTTGTGCCAAAGGCCGTGTGGTTATATCGGCATTACGAAATAAGTTATCTGTAGTTGAAAATCTTTAAATAAACAAATGAGACGGCGATGACGCATGCGTAATTTGATACTCGCGTGATGTTATTGTTATTGTATATCAAAACTTTGGAACAACAATGGTATGTATTATATGTCATTCGATTCAGTATGAATGGGGCTATTTTTTAGGTAAATAAAAAAATAGGGTCATCGCTTTCGATTTTGAAATAATATTATTTTAATTTTTAATTGTCGTAATGTAAACAAACATTAAAAATAAACAATTATTAAAAAAAATCAAAGTCTCTTAATGTTACGGAACAAGTTTTGTTATCTGCACTTGTCTATCCACTTGAAGAAACAGCCATTAGTTTAACAGCGGTCCATAGAATTTTTTTCTGTACGAGTCGTGTATAAGTGGCGAGGGCGCTCCGCGGCGCGTCGAAAAAAATGTGCTAAAAACATACTTGCGTATAGGAAGGCGTTACCGCGGGGTACTTGCGCGTGAGTGGTTATATTGATTATGATATAACATTTATTTTTTCACGCATGACTCATCACAAGATGGAACAAGATTAGTAAAGCTTCGCAGAGTTCAAAGTTCAAAGCTATAATTTATCAGCATGTCGTTAACATGGGATCTCCTGGTTCTTACCGGGAGAACCAGGAGATCCTCAACAATCACTCGCAATACGCATTGTGACGAGCATAAATTGCATAGCAACCATATTAAAGTAATCGAATCGCAACCCGTGAAATATTTGTCAGTGAATAGTTCCGATGGCCGTCTGTGATCTTCATCATCAGCTCCACTTTACCAAGTGATGATTTCCGAGAACAAATGCTCAAGTTACTTTAAAAAATATCCAAATCGCTGTAGCTTTGCCTATAAAATTTGAGGGTTTCCCTCGATTTCCATGGAATCCTCTCATCAGATTCTAACTTGATGATAATGGGACCACCTCAGACCACCACCACCCTTTCAAATAAAAAAAGAACTTTTGGAATCGGTCCAGCCGTCTTCGAGTAATCGGTGAACATACACAAGGTAGCTACTGTAAACTGTTGAGGAGTTCCCTTAACTGTCCTTCGTCTTCATCATCAGACCCCTAATGACAGTCGCAACCCATCTAGGTGTAAAATTCACATCAATACATATTAATCAAGCCCAAACACAAGGTAACTGCTGTAAATCGTTGAGGAGTCCCCTCGACTGTCTTTCGGCTCCATCATCAGATCGACTCCAGGCCTTCATTAAATTGTAGTGCTTTAAAATACTTAATGAAAAAATTAACTAACGCACTGGTCGCTCCTACGATTTTCGAAAGTTCCCCTCGATTACACTGGGATGCCATCATCAGATCCTAGTTTCCTTATCATGGGACCACCCTTGGTATATCCCCTTTCCAACATAAAGAATAATCAAAATCGGTTCATAAACGACGGAGTTATCCGCGAACAAACACTAAAAAAAAAAAAGAAATACGGTCGAATTGAGAAACCTCCTCCTTTTTTGAAGTCGGTTAATTAAAAAAAGACTGTAACCTCTGAGTTTGTTTCGGCCTTTCTTCTAGAAAGAAAGAAAGAAAAAGTATTTATTGCGACTCGTACAGGAAGATCACAAACTAAACTAAAGACAGTCAAATAAAAATCCAAGTTATATAAAAAAAAAAACAAAATTAACAAAAGGAAAATAAAACAGAAAGTCCTATACGAGGCCAAAAGGCTTCTATCTCAGCATGATGCTGCGACATTTAAAAAATAAATGTCACAGCGCTGGTATTCTGATAGGGCCCGCTGTGATGTCACGGGCAGTTACAGAAACAGAAATAAACTTCTCAGAGTAGTCAGGTAGAAAAACGTCGACCTCATCTAGTTTAAAAAAATAATGATTGACGTGTAAAAGTTTTTGTGCAAACCTACTTACAAAAATAAAATCATTTATCATATAGGCTGATGATGATGACACAACAGAAATGGTCGGAAGCTGCACGTCGCGACTGTGACAAGAAGCCTTCTCTCACTCACTCAGCATGATGCTGTGCTATAGGGGAACCCATAGCATCATGCATGCACACGACGATAGATCTTATCATAGTTCCTAAAACTTTAATATACTTTCATATTATCATTTTTCATTTATAAGAAGATCAGCATCCATAAATAATATAATCTAAAACTAAAGATATAAAAAAGATGCGAGTAATGACCTGCGAAATTACCTGTTGCTAACATTTACGAGTTTAACAGTTACTGTCGGATACTTCAGCAGGTTTAGTAGATCGTTAACATGCTGATAAATTATAGCTTTGAACTTTGAACTCTGCGAAGCTTTACTAATCTTGTTCCATCTTGTGATGAGTCATGCGTGAAAAAATAAATGTTATATCATAATCAATATAATCATCCTATAATTTTCGAGAGGGAGTGGGCTAATAATCTACCACGGGGCCCAGTGCGGGTTGGTCCATGTCACATGTCTTCGAATTTTTGGTTCTAGGACATGACGGTTTCCCCACAATAATTTCCTTCACCGTTTTGAGAGCAGTGGTAATGAAATAATTTACACAAAGTAAAACGTCTGTCTAGATTAGAACCCACGACCTGAAAATCGTAAGTCTGGGCCATTACCATTGGGCTACCACTGTTCGGTGTTATAAAAGAAGAAATGTTATGAAAGTAGTTATAAACACGCTGGATATGGAAACAAAATAACAGATAAATTATACTGGACGGTCATTGAGGCGACATTTGAGGGAGGCAAAATACGTCGTTTAGATGAAATGATGATGATGATAAAAATAATTTAAAATGAAATTAAAAGACGTCACTTTGCTCCCGATCTGATTCTCCATTCATAGAATAGATATAATTGAATTATGAATATTCAATATAAAACGCATTCGCATTTAAAATGCTCCCCTTTAACGTGTTATAAATAAATTTACCTGCCTTTGCCTGTACATAAAACGAGTAAGGTTCTACTCAAAAGAAAATATCGATTACACTTCAATTCATAACGTAAAAGGGTCATGAATACCTATACTAAAAACTATCTGAAATTCCCCACATTACCATACACACACACACCACGTACACAGTACCATAGTCACATGATTTCCCCCTAATATTTTAACCATCCTGCATGCTATAAATCATGCCGGGGTTGCGGTCATACTTACGTGATTTAGAACTTATTACATTATCTACCAGTTACTGGTTTACTGTCGGTGCGTGGATTTATTTGTCGTTTTATGAATGGAAGTTTAATTATTATTATTGTCTTTGATAAATATTATAACGTGTGGATACGATACAGTGCGATACAAACTTTATGGCGCTATAACTTTATGAGGGGGTGAGAAGTGCGGTAATGCGCAGCGGGTAGCGTTCTTCAGAGTCTTCATCACATGTTGTCGTAAAACAAGATTTATACAAAAAACCGGGCAAGAGCGAGTCGGACTCGCGCACCGAGGGTTCCGTAACATCCGGGTTTATGTATAAAGTTTATGTTTATGAAATTAAATGTTTTTTTTTATTTTTGAGTTGATTGAATGAATGGTAAATTGTGGTTTACGATTTATGATGTATTAAAAAAAAACTACTTACTAGATCTCGTTCAAACCAATTTTTGGTGGTAGTTTACATGGTAATGTACATCATATATTTTTTTTAGTTTTATCATTCTCTTATTTTAGAAGTTACAGGGCCCCCCCCCTGTAACTTCTAAAATAAGAGAATGATAACACACATTTTACCACTTTGGAAGTCTCTGTCTCTCTCTCTCTCTCCTCTCTGTCCATGTCTCTCGCGCAAACTTGTTGAGGATCTCCTGGTTCTTACCGGGAGAACTTCTCAACAATTAACGTCCCAGCAACGGGAAAAGCAATATTTTGTAAAAGGTGATGAACAGTTGGCATTAGGCTATTGTGATAAATTACAAACTGACCCACTAAAAAGTGAAAAATAAAAACATTTTTACAAAAAAAAAAAACAACCGACTTCCAAAAAAAACACTACAAATTGAAAAATAACTTTAATTTCGGAAGTCGGTGTCAATAAACAAAAACGCGGAACCAAAGACACCGACTTCCGAAATTAAAGTTATTTTTCAATTTGTAGTGTTTTTTTTGGCAGTCGGTTGTTTTTTTTTTGTAAAAATGTTTTTTTAAAGTCTAGAGATAATCTTGGTCAGGTTATATGAACTCCATGAAGATTGATGTCTGAGATGGTGTTTTGAGGAAAGAACCACACAGATTGAGAGGACCTGTCCAGTCAGGTTTGTCTTCGAATTGGTATCTAGAACATGCCCGTTTCCTCACGATGTTTTCCTTCACCGTTTTGAGAGCAGTGGTTTTATTTTTCTGTAGTAAGCTTCGGTCAGTTTTATACTTTTAGCGGATGGGGTGGAGGTAAACATTGGCGGGAAGAGCGTGGCTCCAGCCAGTCATCTACTCCGTATCTGTGCTTACGTCCACACAGGTGGTGCTACACGATGTCTTTCTTTTGAAGTAATTTTCTGTAACTTCTTGTTTTCAGTGCGGCAGCCAGATTGTTGGGGTGCCTTTCCAGCCTTTCATGGTACCTGTTTGTGCCACCAGTGCCCTTTTATTTAAATTATTTTGCGTATGTTTTTTTCGTGCACTTGTTACTGTGACAAATAAACCCATTTTTCTTTCTTAATATACTACCTAGCACGGAATCACTGCGCCTGCAGCCGCTGAGAAATCTACATAAAAAAAAAAAATAGTTTATTTTAAAACGCCAAAACCGAAGCAGTTTCTGAACATTGAAACCCTCCATCTTACACCACTTCCTGGTTATATGTGTGTTGAACTAAGAAAAACACTACAAATTGAAAAATAACTTTAATTTCGGAAGTCGGTGTCTTTGGTTCCGCATTTTCGTTTATTGACACCGACTTCCGAAATTAAAGTTATTTTTCAATTTGTAGTGTTTTTTTTGGAAGTCGGTTTTTTTTTTGTAAAAATGTTTTTTATTTTTCACTTTTTAGTGGGTCAGTTTGTAATTTATCTAAGTTACAATAGCCTAATGCCAACTGTTCATCACCTTTTACAAAATATTGCTTTTCCCGATCCGGGGACGTTAATTGTTGAGGAGTTCTCCCGGTAAGAACCAGGAGAACTCCTTAACAATCACACATCATACGCATTGTGACGAGCATAAATTGCTTAGCAACCATATTAAAGTAATCGAATCGCAACCCGTGAAATATTTGTCATTGAGTTGTTCCGATAGCCATCTGTGGTCTTCATTATCAGCTCCACTTTACCAAATGATGATTTCCGAGAGCAAATGCTCAAGTTACTTTAAAAAAATACCCAAATCGCTATAAGTTTGCCTATAAAATTTGAGGGTTTCCCTCGATTTCCATGGGATCCTCTCATGAGATTCCAACTTGATGATAATGAGGCCACCTCGAGAGTATACCCTTTCAAATAAAAAATAACTTTTGGAATCGGTCCAGCCGTCTTCGAGTAATCGGTGAACATGCACAAGGTAGCTACTGTAAACTGTTGAGTAGTTCCCTTAACTGTCCTTCGTCTTCATCATGAGACCTTTAATTGACAGTCACAACCTATCTAGGTGTAAAGTTCACATCAATACAAATTAATCAAGCCCAAACACAAGGTAACTGCTGTAAATCGTTGAGGAGTCCCCTCGACTGTCTTTCGGCTCCATCATCAGATCGACTCCAGACCTTCATTAAATTGTAGTGCTTTAAAATACTTAATGAAAAAAATAACAAACGCACTAGTCGCTCCTACGATTTTTGAATGTTCCCCTCGATTTCACTAAGATGCCATCATCAGATCCTGGTTTCCTTATCATGGGACCACTCTTGGCATATCTCCTTTCCAACAAAAAAAGAATAATCAAAATCGGTTTATAAACGACGAAGTTATCCGCGGACAAACATGAAAAAAAAATACATATATATATACGGTCGAATTGAGAAACCTCCTCCTTTTTTTGAAGTCGGTTAAAAAAACAGCAGACGAGCGCAATAAACTTTCCAGCATTAATTATGTTTATTTTAGTAGTTGAATAAATAAATATCTTTCTTACCGCAGTGAAAGTGGGGTATACTGACATAATTATTCAACAGGGTCTACCAACAATTTTGAACGCTGACATCTTGAATAAGAAAACAAGGGTCTTACCACAAAGACTTAGATACTTGTTCAACGCGTGTCTACTGTCATTCTAATGACAAACTCTATGCATTAATTTCCTGTTAAACATTTGTTTAGCTTAAACAGCTGAAGAAGCAGCTGTTTTGTGGTAATAAAGTACCTAACCTCCTTACTAATAAACGTTATATAGCGTCTGTACAGTTACACAACGCTTTATCTTCTTCTTTCAAAAGTCAAATTTCTGACGACTGAAAGTGAGAAATCGGTGTGTAACTATTCATCTGATATAATACGTTTAGTAAGAGGGTAAGTGTTCAAAACATTAAATAGTGCAAAGATTAGTTAATTTGAAAAATAAGGTATGTGAAAGTAAGAAATGATTTTCGCAAACTCATCCCCTAAAGAAGAAAAGAAAGTAAAACTTTGAGTGTGTCTGGAAGTTCGTCATTTTTACTGATGGGATACCATCTTACAGACGCCGCTACCCGAAACTGTAAAATTTTCCCAATCAACTTTGTTTTACCTTATGATTTAGCGATAAAGTTGATAATCTATTAAAGAAATTTGACAGATTGTAGTAGCTTGATGTACAAACGGCTTGTACACATAAAAAATGAGACACCCCTGTGTTAGAATAATATAAGTATACGAGATGTTTACTTTACTGGGCTAACTACCCCACTGACCCTTACATGGCTGGCAATATAATACAAAGTTAGAAATTACAAATTAATTAACTGTAAATAATTACACAGCCTCGAGCCATTGTCGGTCGCAAACGTTGTGCCTACACGCTTTAATTATTTAAGTACCTTTTTCTTTTTTGCGTTTCTGCGGATACTTACAGTTTATGGTTCTTTTTCTTGATTTATTTACATTGTTTCTTTTTTGTTAGAACTTGTCCTCGTAATGTAAGAACTTTTATAAGTAATCATGAACTCGGCACATGATTTTAGACCCTCAGACCAAATAAAAACCCAAGACAGAGGGCTGTCAACAGTAAAGGGAGGCCGGTTTGGTAAACATGTGTGCACATAATGAGGTGTAGTTTGATTGTAAATGTGTGCGTGTGAGCGTGTGTGCACAGAGCGGAGGTGTAGTTTTTGCATGCTTCACTGTATTGTTCGCAGCGCTGTCTTTTTATTTGGTCTGAGTTTAGACCGTAGATTTTAAACGTATAAACTTTTGGTCAGTCAAGCACGATATACACGGTTTGAAACGGTGGTTTCAAACCTTAGTTTAAAACAGTGTTGACAGTGGTTTAAAACTAAATTTCGTATTACCTCTATTCGTCCTTGATAGAAAGGCTTGCGTTGCAAACCAGTGGCAGAAGAAGATGTTGGTTTTAAACCGTGTAGCAGGCATCTCGCAACAACAACAACTTCAAGGTCACTTTGGTTTGTAGACTGGTTTCAAACCGTGTATATCGTGATTGTTCGATCTTAAAAACATAGGGTAGTTTTAATCTGGGTTGTCCACTGGTTTGTTCCCATACCCGCCTTGGAAAATCAGTGGATGGCTTGGTGGGGTAGGCTAGCCCCCGCGCGACTCCCGCGCCATGCTACAAACTTAAAACTGAATATTTTCTCCGAATCTACATAAATTGCCGTGAAATTAATAACGTACGTTCATTAAGACATTTTTCTTACGCGAGTGCTGAGTTGACCTGCTATTTCCTGAAGCTGTGACCTGATGCTGTGGCATGGATAATTCAGGTTAGTGGTCAAGTTTTTTTATCTACCCTGTGTATTGAGCGGGCCCAATGCGGGTTGGTAGATGTCACATGTCTCGAATTTTTTGTTCTATGATATATTATGTTGGTTTCCTCTTGAGGTTTTCCTTCTCCGTTTTTACGGCTCACTCCCTCTCACTGAGAGGAGGCCAGCAGTCGCAAAATTATAGTCTGATTATGATGTCGTCGTCGTCGTCGTCGTTTCAGCCGATAGACGTCCACTGCTGGACATAGGCCTCCCCCAATTTTGGGAGGGTTTGCCATAATCGCCACGCTTGGCAGGCGGGTTGGCGATCGCAGTATGGTATGATGGTGGAATACATAGAGAACGCTGCTGCCCATTCTCCGGTATGACCCTTAGTCGCCTTTTACGACACCCACGAGAAGTAAGGGGTGGTGGTATTCTTTAAGTCCGGCACCACACAGACAATGATGTGTAATGAGCAAGTTCTTAACTTCTTTAGGAGGTTACCTACAGCACTTCCTTTCCATAATAAAGTCCTTCGATTTTTATTTTATTTTACCAAGCGTCCTATTCAGATTCCACCGTTATCAAAAAAAAAGGTGTGTCATAGAAAAGTGCAATAGGTACCTACTTACGCGATCAAAATGTACGGAACAGCGGTTTTTAGGGTTCCGTATCTAAAGGGTAGAAACGGGACCCTATTACTAAGACTCCACTGTCCGTCTGTCCGTCTGACACCAGGCTGTATCTCATGAACCGTGATAGCTAGACTGTTGAAATTTTCACAGATGATGTATTTCTGTTGCCGCTATAACAACAAATACTACAAACAGAATAAAATAAATATTTAAGGGGGGCTCCCATACAACAAACGTGTTTTTTTTCGGCGTTTTTGCCTTGTGGTACGGAACTATTCGTGTGCGAGTCTGACTTGTACTTGGCCAGTTTTTAGGGTTCCGTAGCCAAATGGCAAAAACGGAACCCTTATAGATTCGTCATGTCTGTCTGTCCGTCTGTCTGTCTGTCTGTCTGTCTGTCTGTCTGTCCGTCCGTATGTCACAGCCACTTTTCTCCGAAACTATACGAACTATACTGTTGAAACTTGGTAAGAAGATGTATTCTGTGAACCGCATTATGATTTTCACACAAAAAGAAAAAAAAACAATAAATTTTATGGTTCCCCATACTTAGAACCGAAACTCAAAAATTTTTTTTTTCATCAAACCCATAGTGTATGGGGTATCTATGGGTAGGTCTTCAAAAATGATATTGAGGTTTTTAATATCATTTTTTTCTAAACTGAACAGTTTGCGCGAGAGACACTTCCAAAGTGGTAAAATGTGTGTCCCCCCCCCCTGTAACTTCTAAAATAAGAGAATGATAAAAGTAAAAAAAATATATGATGTACATTACCATGTAAACTACCACCGAAAATTGGTTTGAACGAGATCTAGTAAATAGTTTTTTTTTAATACGTCATAAATCGTAAACCGCAATTTACCATTCATTCAATCAACTCAAAAATAAAAAAAAAAACATTTAATTTCATAAACATAAACCTTATGCATAAACCCGGATGTTACGGAACCCTCGGTGCGCGAGTCCGACTCGCTCTTGCCCGGTTTTTTTTAATAACCGATGAACATTTTCAACGCAGGCAATCATGTACTGCATCCATGGTAACAGGTTGCACGTGGATGTCTCTGCCAGTCTGTACCTATGTATAATATAAAAACCAGTCAAGAGCGAGTCGGACTCGCGCACAGAGGGCTCCGTACAAATTTGTAGGTGTGTAAATAGTTTTAAAATTATGTTTTTTGTAATGTGACTATAAATTTACGATTTTCGGATTTTTCCTTTACTTGTGCTACATGACATTGCTTCTTGCTTCATTGCTTCTTCATGATCCCAGGTAACCGGGAAGTACCCTATAGGTTTTGATTTTGGAACATAAACGCCCGAATCTTTTGATTGCGTTGACTGAGAAGTTTGATTTTTTCACTAAGTATTTGATATTAATTTCAACTTGATAACTAAACGCGTTCCTGAGAAAAAAGGCAAGACCCTTTTTCTTAGGAACGCGTTAACACTGACGGACACACAGACGGACAACGAAGTAATTTTATAAGGGTTCCGTTTTTCCTTTGGAGGTACGGAACCCTAAAAATCAATTGTCTTGCGTTCATCATTCATCATCATCATTTCAACCGAAAGACGTCCACTGCTGGACATAGGCCTCTCCCAAAAGGGGGAGGGTTTGCCATAATCGCCACGCTTGGCAGGCGGGTTGGCGATCGCAGTATGGGTATGGTGGTGGAATGCATAGAGAACGCTGCTGCCCATTCTCCGGTTAGACGCTTAGTCGCCTTTTACGACACCCATAGGAAGTATGGGGTGGTGCTATTCTTTAAGTCCGGCACCACACAGACGACGCAAAAACTCTCGCAAAAACTCGAAAAAAATAAAAAATAAAAGGGCATTGAAAAGCCGCCACTAGTGGTACTTAAATAAAAATTGTTGCATGAAACTAAATTACTACGAGATGTCAACCCGATTTCTACAATCACACTAATATTATAAAGGCGAAAGTTTGTGAGTGTGAGGGTGTGTGTGTGTGATTATATGTTTGTTACTTCTTCACGCTCAATCGCCTTGACCAATTTTGATAAAATTTTGTATGGAGGTAGCTGACACCCGGGATTAACATATATATAGATATTCCCACGGGATCGACACTTACGCGGGTGAAACCACGGGGCGCAGCTAGTATTCTTATATTTTACTTGATTGATCCAATTAAAGATTTCAAATTGACTTTCAGTCTAACTTAAATGACTAGTTTTTCTGGTCAAAATCTTCCTTCAAATAAGACGCCACACTTGTAACTATTCACTGCACGTTGTCCTCATACAGTATTTCACACTGAGTGTCAGTGTAGCCACTATCTAACAATGGCGGACAAACGTTTAGTAAAGATTAATTGTCGGCTCATTAGTGCAATTTGTAATGAAACCTAGTTTAGACTATAGTCCGCGCGGAACTAGTTGGCCGCGCCTTGGGTGGAGCCGGGGGTGAGGGCGGCGGGGTTGCCTATTGTTCACAACGCACGTACTGAGTAATGACAAAGCGCCCCCGCCCCTCCGTCCCACCGCTTACATACCTAACGCGCGGCCAACTAGTTCTGCGCGGACTATAATACTGAGTACTATTCGTAGGTCTCGTGAAACAGTTCGAGTAGTATTTAAAGTATTTCGGTTTGTGTTTTATTATTAAAAAATATAAATCACACTAATATTACAAAGGCGAAAGTTTAGAGTGTGTATGTGTTTATATGTTTGTTACGTCTTAACGCTCAAACGGCTGGACCGTTTTTGATAAAATTTTGTATGAAGGTAGCTGATACCCTGGATTAACATATAAACTACTTTTTATCCCGATATTCCCACGGAATTGAGCTTATGCGGGTGAAACCGCGGGGCGCAGCTAGTATTTTATATAAAACTTTAGACGACATCATTATCATCATCTGCCTAGCCATGTCCTATGTTGGAGTCGGCTTCCAGTCTAACAAGAAGCAGCTGAATACCAGTATTTTACACAGTCAACTGCCTATTTGACCTCAACATCCCAAACTTTAGACGACATTCGACGGAATAATAGATGGAAAAACCATTGCGCCAGACGAAAACGAAAGATGATGGCAGTAGGTTAAACTACGCAAAAACCTTGGATTATTTTGATATCTGCAACTACCGTTTGTTGTCTGCAGCTGCATACCTACAAAGGTACCTATATCATAGGTACTTCAGGCCATAAATTCGATTTACCTATCAATATACACAAAAGCAATATACATAAGCTATGTAGTACACTGGGTACGTATCAAAATCCCGAATTTTAAAAGACCGAATTTTAAAATACCAATGGACGAAATCCCGAAAATTGAAACGCCGAATGGTTGTTTGGTCGAAAGTTTAAAATCCCGAAAGTTCATTTGCCCGAAAGTTTAAAATTCCGAAGTTTAAAAACCCGAAGTTTAAAAACCCGAAATTTAAAATCCCGAAGTTCAAAATCCGGAAATTGACAAAAAATTGAAATGTCAAATTGTTGAAATTCTGTGTAAAGGGTTTAAAGTAACCTTACCAAATCTAACCTCGGGGTGCCCTTCGCTCGCTCTTGTCTCTTATGTTGACGAAGCCCCGCTTCGCGGGGCTCCTATTTCTGTATAAAGGGTTTAAAGTAACCTAACCAAACCTAACCTCGGGGTGCTCTTTGCTCGCTCTTGCATTCTATGCTATTTTTTTTGGATAGAATAGACCCTTTTTAGTGTAAATTTGAAAACCGCAAAGTTCGCAAAATCCTAGTGGCCGAGAAAAAAATCCCAAAGTTTTTTTTTTTATCTACAAAAATATGTTGTTAGGCGTAGTCGACGGAGCCCCGCTTCGCGGGGCCCCTATTTCTGTCTACAGGGTTTAAAGGAACCTAACACGAAGGGAATGACGGGGGCTCGTTCGCTCGCTTTGCTCGCTCACTCGAGCCCCCGTCATCCCCTTCGAACCTAACCTGTCCAAGTCGGGGTACCCCAAGTCCCGAGCTCGCTTCGCTCGCTCTTGCATCCTAAGTTGTCATTACAAATGTGTTAGCTACTAAGTAGCAAATGGGTTTGCCGGTTTTTTGTAAACACAAAACCGCCTACCTGTACTTTATATCCACCTTTTTGAGAATTGAACACTTTAAAAGTATCTTCACTCATTATAGCAACCACTCGGTACTAAGTAGCTAACAGTAACTACAAATTAATAAAACATTACGGAATAAAATAATTTTTCGAGATCTACCCCCGCTATAAAAAATATTAAAACATGCTATGCAGAATGCCCACCGTCATAACTGTGTTGTAGTGCCATCTATGAGTAATCGCGGGAACTATGTCGCCGCTCTTTGGGATTTCATCCATCGGTCTTTCGTCCATTCGGGATTTCATCCATTCGGGATTTCGTCCTTTCGGGCATTTGAACATCGGTATTTTGTGTTTCGATATAACGACTATCGACATTTAAAACTTTCGGTATTTTGAATTTCGGTGTTATGGACGTCGTTATTTCAATCATGGGTATTATGAACTTTCGGGATTTTGATACGTACCCAGTACACTTCAGACAACACAAAACGCTGGTAGTTTCAGCCAGCTCAGCATTCTATCAGCACCTCGGTATGCTCAAGGATGTGTACTTTACTGCTGTAATTTAACTTTTAGCTAACCGGCCATATCTCCATTCGGTAACCCTGGCAACCATCCAAGATAATTACAACCGAGAAGTGTTGCTGCGTTAGTTCATGGTGAATTCTAGTTTCAGTTTTATTATGTTTACTTTAGTTGCTGATGAGGTTTTGAAGAAAGAAATTGTAGGCTTGGTTGACCGGCTGATCTCCAGTTTCTATAACTTACGAATGGTTTTTAGTAAAAGTTATAAAGTTCACACTAAGGGCTCGTCCCTTTTACCTAGGGACTTATCATAACTGAGGGTCAATTCCGGTAATTTTAGGAAACCCTCAAAAATATCTTTCACCTTTTTTAATCTCAGTCTCACAATCTGTCAAAAATTGTATAGCGTTTGCTTGCATTTTTGACATTTGATTGTCGCAGAGAAGAGATTGCTACTAGATTTTGAACGTTTTCAATTACAGGACAATTCCTGTATTAAATACACCATTGCTTACGTTAAGAGCTTCGGGTTCGTGACAATAAAAACTGCCGATTAATTAATCAAAAAAATTACACTTTAATCAACAACACTAACTACAACTCAAACACACTAAATACAAAACACAATTGCACTACTGATCGTTCTAAGTCGCACTTGAAGATCGCTTCGATGTGTTCGCTCGTATCGCTCATCTAGCAGTCTCGCTCGCGGCCCACGCCGGCCGCAGATAGTTCTAGAACCTTCCATTGTAGAAACATCTAGAATGTTCGAGTACATACCGACCCGGCTGACCAGTTGATAGTTCGAGAAAGTTCTAGAAAGTTCTCGCATTGAAATTTCTAGAAGGATCTTGACTACTAGTTCCACTACTGGATACTAGATGGCGCTAGTGGTAACTAATGTCACCATGGACTAGGAATTAATTGTGGCGCGCAACACTTATCTCTTTGGTGAATAGGTACATGTGTGATGTTATGTTATAATCAAGTTAAAGGTATAAATTATCAATTTTCGTGACTTGATTCTATGGCATAATTTCATACTCCACAAAAGCTTCTCAACCCGTGGCTGCTCCTCGGTATAAAATACCAGCGCGCAGTGAATTCTTGCAGAAGTATGTGTCGAGCGAGCGGCCGACGTGTGCAGGTACCCGGGATTCCAGCCGCCTGCGATTGTAACGTTCCGAACTGACTTGCCATGCGGCTGAGTATTTTGAATAGATATCTCTTTGCGTCTGAATCATGAATGGCTTTGTTACATAATCATTTATAATATTCCTCCTCTTGTGACACAGGCCTCCTCTCGGTGAGAGGAGAAGAAACCATTTTTGGAACAGCAAACTTATTTTTATAACACACGTAAAATGGGCTTAAGCCCTCGCCCCTCGCCCCGTTCCGCTGCCAGTTTCTGCAGTCCTGGCAAAGCCCTTACAAAAGGAATCCGCTAGCGTTACCACGAGTGCCCCAGGTAGTATGACGCCTATGTCAGAAAAGGCACCGAATGGCTGATGATTAAGGTTTCGTGACATGTAAAATTGGTTTAAGGCTGGGGTGGCCACGTCTGCCTTACGCCCAATAGGCTTTGGGCCAAAGTAATCACCACGTGGAGCCCTGAAATAGGTAGAAAACGTCTCAGCAGACCCGTAGAAGATGGCGGGACGAGCTGGACAAAACAAACGACCAGTGGTCCACTTTAGCCCTGGATCGAAAGAGCTGGAAGTCAAGCCTTTGCCCAGCTGTGGGATGATGCAGGCTAACACAGTAACGTAAAATAACGCCCCCTAAGTTAACTTTGTTTTTGATCCATGGTAACAGATTGAGCGGCGATGCCTCATCACCCTGTATAATATTATGAACGATTTTATAATTTCGCTGCGTGCATAAATCTACTTGCACATAGCAGTGACAGCAGCGGCTAGTTACTTTGTTACTCATTGGTTTTAGGCTCCTACAAACAGGCGCGACATGCGATATAATCGCGCGCGACACAAAGGCACCGCAAGTCGCGCGACTTGCGGTGCCTTTGTGTCGCGCGCGATTTTATCGCGAGCCTTTTTTCTTTCATAGATTGTTCATTCTTTATACAGCTATAGCTTGTGTGCATATCCATACTTCTAACATTGACAGCTTGTTTCATCTTCATATGTTATTTCATCTTCATGTGCTATTTGAAAATGTTTACCTTTCTGGTTGATAGCAGGTAACGTAAAGCCAGAGTGGATAGAATCCACACAATTCTGGGTCAGAGCCTTCCGAGCTCTGCATCGTGCGAGCTCGGTTTAGTGTACGTCAAACATTGCTCCATATGGAACACTGTGGGCCTAAAAAGTTTCGAGTGATCTAGTTAACACAAAATGTATGTATAAAGTGGTAACGGCCACGACTTACGAGTTATGTCGTGGATTAGTAACCAGACAGGCGCATTGCTTTGTGTAAATAATTTCATCACCACTGCTCTCAAAACGGTGAAGGAAAACATCGTGAGGCAACCGGCATGTCATAGAACCAATAATTCCAAGACATGTGACATCTACCAACCCGTACTGGGCCCGCATGGTGGATGACAGCCCACTCCCTCTCACATAGAGGAGGCCTGTGTCCCAACAGTGGGAACATTAAAGCCAAAGCAAAATTTCATCTAACGTTATTATTTATTTAAAATTTTCCAATTGCATTTTAGAGCAACCTGTGCTTAAAGAATTGTAGCGCAGGGGTCATTTGAAGGGGTCACGGATATCTAACATCGCATCAATGATTAAACGACTAACGTGCAAAGAGCTGGCGAATTGAAGGAAAGAGAGAGCCCTATGTTGGCGAGCGGCGCAGGCGGTAGTTTTCAAATAAGGAATTATTTGATGTTGTTATAATTGCAGGACTCATAATGCGAAGCATTAGAGAGTGCTTTATTTTTTTGCCTCCTTTCTGCAACTGTTTCTATTATTATACCTAACCTACTTAATTTATATACCATTATATAGATAATTTAATGGAGATTAATTCTGCATTTTTCAAAAAATTATTTAATGCAGTAGAAACTAAAAAAAACCATCAAATGTTTCTAAGAAAATTCCCGTCAATCAAGTGTGAAACCTGAAAACATTGTAGCTTGCGAAAAAATCAATTAATTGAGTCAAAACATTTTTTAATACATTCGCTTCACCCCTAGGAGGAAGTGATGAACCCTATTGAAAATGGCTCTTTTATTTAAAGTATTTTAATTATTAAAAAACTAACTAATATAAAACGCAACGTTCGGGTCATGGAGCCCGAGTGCGCGTCTCCTTTTTAAAGAAATTTCTCGCCGGCTGGTTGACACTTCACGTGACCAGAGGGCTGGGTCGTTTTTTGGCCAAAAAATTAGCATTGCCATTCAACGTGGCAATGCTGCCAGTCTTCTGGGCACGTTTTCGGATGACAGCGATGCGGACGAGTACTTCGACGCTTAAGTGTCCTTTGTTTTTGTATTTATTTGTAAAGTATAATAATTTAGTTAGTTATTTAATTTAGTATCTATTGTAAATAGTTTGTATTTGTTTAATACTTATCTATGATACATATATTTCACTAATATAATATCTATGGTTTTTTATACGATCAAAATAATGAGCATTATGAGTCGTGCACTTTTGGATTTTTTTAAATGATTACTTACCACTACTCGTACCCATGTGTAAAATTAATGTCACCGTTGTAGAGGCACGTTGTGTAGACCCCTAGTGGTTGGTAGTTGTACCACCAAAAAGCATGTATTCATGGCCGTGTTTGTTCTGTATTAGTATTCCTGGCGTCTCCACGACGTGCCCCTCACAATTACTGTACACGCTAACTACGTCACACGCTATATTTTCACACGAGATGGTAAAATGACGCTTGCGAGTATTCTTGAGTGAGGAAATAGTTAACTGATTTGGTCACTGAATTTGTTTTGGAAAGTGCACAGCATTTGACTGCATGAGTGACTAAATCTTGAATCGCTTATTAGGTACTCATTATTTAGTTTAAAAAAAAACTTGCTTATGGAATATGAATCGTGGCATTTGTTTTTTTTTTTTTGCCTATTCATATTCTAAAACGACGTTAAGTTTTGGAAATGCCTCTCGCCTCGCCCTCTATCTATCTATACTTATAATAAAGCGCTAACCTCTGGAACTACCGGTCGGATTTAAAAAATCTTTTTGGATTTGATAGCTGAATTCTAGAGGAAAGTAATAGGTTATTTAACATAACGCTAGAACCCTCAGGAGCCTAACAAAACCAATAAGAAGTCAGAGAGAATGCTTAGCGAAAACGAAGTAATGGGTCGACACGATCAGTAAATAAGAAATTTCACGCAGACGAATTCGCGGGGAGAAGCTAGTGAAGAAATACATCATAGAATGCTCCATGGCTTTTTTCTTATATTTCGAACAGTGTGTCACATTTTCAGTGGTATTTTCAGCTCAAGTCCCTAGAAGCTAATTCTACTAATTAACAAACGTTACTCTTTTGTTTTGTCTCTAGAACATAAACAAAACGACAAGTTTTACTTTCCCGCATTAGTTCTCAGACTGCATTTTAAAATATCCATGATAAAAGTTCAACAATACATTAAGATCGCTTCTGCTGATTCAAAGCCTTTACATAATTTAGACTTTTGCCCTTCCCGCGAGGAAAATACTACGTAAAGATAAATAAAAGTTATCTCAATGAGAGGCAGCGTAAATAAGCAGCATTTTAAGGGTCTTACTCCCAAAGGAATAGCCTTTCCTTGTTGAGAATTATCTGTATCGCTCCACGCGCCAGGATTCCTGTTGCCAAAGGAATATTATGTTTTATATTTTTTCTTATTTCTATCGGTGTTATTTTGGTACATGGTTTTACAAGTTAAATATGAAAAAGAAAGTATAAAAAATAAAACCTACGCTTTGGAATGGGCAATTAGCTTCATATTTTCTGACTGACCGACTTCTTGACAATTCTAAAGTGCCTATAAATGGTTTAGTTGAAATAATTGCTTTGAGGTTGAGTTTGAAAAGTAGGTAGAAAAAATTTAATCTAAATATATAAAACTCAAAGGTGACTGACTGACATAGTGATCTATCAACGCACAGCCCAAACCACTGGAGGGATCGGGCTGAAATTTGGCACGCAGGTAGATGTTATGACGTAAGCATCCGCTAAGAAAGGATTTTGATAAATTCTACCCCCAAGGGTATAAAATAGGGGATGAAAGTTTGTATGAAACTTTGTCAATTTTAAACCGATCGGGCTGAGACTTCGCATGCATATAGCTACTATGACGTAGGCATCCCCTAGGAAAGGATTTTGACAAATTGAACCCCCATGGGGATAAAATAAGGGATGATGGAGGATGTAAATGTATTAATTTTTTTAAATAATACTTAACGCGAGCGAAGCCGCGGGCAAAAGCTAGTCTAATATAAACTTAAATTACAAAAAAATATTTATATCACATTTTACGGTGAAAGAAAACAAATGACCTAATAATAAAGTTCACAAACAATTAGAGGATTCAAAAGAAAATTAGAGTTTCATATGATCCCCTAGGGCATAGTAGTAGAACCTTGAGTGCTGTGTAGTCCCTTCGGGGACTGGTCTAGGGGATTTTAATGGAACGAGCGAATAAACCGGCATGTCCTAGAACCAAAAATTCGAAGACACGTGACATCCACCAACCCGCATTGGGTTCGCGTGCTGGATCACGGTCCACTCCCTCTCACCTAGAGGAGGCCTGTGGGAACATTATAGGCTGATTATGCTTCATCATCATCTGCCTAGCCTTTTCCCAACTATGTTGGGGTCGGCTTCCAGTCTAACCGGATGCAGCTGAATACCAGTATTTTACATTGAGTGTCTGACCTCCACAACCCAGTTACTGGGTAATACGATACCCCTTGGTAAGACTGGTTATGGTGTCATATTCCAGTTTGGTACAAACAGCAGTTGATCATCATGCAAGGTTAACCAAGCATGTCTTGAAACCATTAAAAACCTTCTTCACGTTGTTCACGTCATTTCCGCTATCATTAAAATCACCTTTATTACTAGACACAGGAAACCCATAACCTCTTTACTCTGGATAATAAAGAAGGCTATTATACCCTCCCCCTTCCCCCATGGCGTGACACAATCAGCTGTTGGTCCTAAGAGACGTCGGTAAGTGACGTGGCTCGTTAAGGGACCGTACGGGACTTTAAGATGCCTCGAGTTCATTCATTCATGTTAAAGAGACACGCACGTTCGCTTAGCGTGACGTCACCAATTTCATGGTGTGACCGACTTTTGGGCAAACGTACGTGTCTTGTACAATTTAATTGACACGATTCAGGGTCGGTCCTTTCAGACATGATGCAGTTTTTTTTTAACCGACTTCAAAAAAGGAGGAGGTTCTCAATTCGGGTGTTTATATTTTTTATGTATGTTCGGGCATAATTCCGTCATAAATAGACGAATTTGCAAAATTCTTTTTTTGTTTGAATGAGGTTTATTTCGTTTTTTCGTAAAGATCTGGTGATGAGTTTCGGAGACAGACAACGGAACTCTTCAATAAATGCCAGCAAATCAACCGCAATGGGGATTGTCCGACATTCTAACCATTAGTTTTTTAGTTTTAGTTTTTGAAAATTTAGAGCATTTTGAAAAACTAATTTGAATATTTTGATGATTGGCTCAATAGTTATTAAAAAAATATATATATTTAAAATTTTTAGGGTAGGTGACGTCAAGATTAAGTGCTGTTGCTTCACTTGTACATAACTGAAAAAATATAGCACCACCCCATACTTCCCGTGGGTGTCGTAAAAGGCGACTAAGGGGCGTACCGGAACCACCGGTACATCCGGTTCGACGTCTCTGCCCAGACCTCAAGCGCGCCAGTCCGACAGGCCCCGAGTGGTCCGCGGTGGGCGCTGAACAGCTGGACCGGGAGCTTCTCCTGGAAGCCTCGATCGTGCAGGCCTGGGTGTCACCACCGGACAGGCCTGCTGACATCAAAGACGAGGCGGAGTGGTTCCGGGAGGCCATGTCCGAAATAAGTGACGTGGCAATGCCCCAGGTCCAGCCAGGACGCGCCTGGCGGCGCCAGGTGTACTGGTGGTCGCCGGAGCTGACGACCCTGCGCGAAGCGTGCGTCGCTGCGCGGCGCCGGTACGCCCGGCACCGCAGGCTCCGTATCCGCCCTCCGGATACGGAAGCCATTCAGGCGATGCTGTACGAGGGGTACAGAGTTGCGAAAACTGCCCTCCGAGCGGAGATCCTGCGGGCCAGGGGACTGGTCCGCGAGGAGTCACTGGAGACTCTGAACCGGGACCCGTGGGGACGCCCCTACAAAATGGTGCGGGATAAACTCCGCCCATGGGCGCCCCCGTTGACGCAGAGTCTCCAGTCCCAGCACGTGGAGGACGTGGTGGGCGCTCTGTTCCCTTCGCGAGGGGAATATACACCCCCGCCCATGGCTCCGCCTCCTGCGGTGCCCGATGCGGACCACACTGCCGACGACGACGACGACGATGCTCCGGAGGTGACCGAGGTAGAGTTGAGAGTGGCGGTACGTAGGCTGAATGCCAAAAATACCGCCCCAGGACCCGACGGCTTACCTGGGAAAGCCTGAGTTCTGGCCATGGAGGCTCTCGACTGAGGGGGCTCCTAAGCGCATGTCTGGAAAGGGGCCAGTTTCCACTACGTTGGAAGACGGGGAAGCTGGTCCTCATTAAGAAGCCGGGGCGCCCTGCGGACTCTCCGTCCGCTTACCGGCCCATCGTGCTGCTCGACGAGGTGGGCAAGTTCTTCGAAAGAGTCATTGCAGATCGCCTCGTCGGGCAGCTGATGCGGGTGGGACCGGACCTGGCGGAGGGCCAGTTCGGCTTCCGCAGGGGGCGCTCTACTGTAGACGCTGTCATGCGCGTACGAGCCCTCACGACGGGGGATGCTGTTGCCCGGGGTGGGGTCGTCTTGGCGGTGTCTCTAGACATTGCCAATGCCTTCAACACCCTGCCCTGAAGTTGCATCAGGGAGGCACTCCGGTATCACCGGATGCCGACCTACCTCTGTCGCGTGGTCGAGGCCTATCTGACGGACAGGGCCGTCATCTACCCCGGTCATCAGGGAGAGTGGAACCGGCGAGAGATGTCGTGCGGTGTCCCACAGGGATCGGTCCTGGGGCCGCCGCTGTGGAACATCGGGTACGACTGGGTGCTGCTGGGTGTTCCCAAATAACGGTAGGAGGGGTTCACATCGGCGTCGAGTCGACGATGAAGTACCTGGGACTCGTCCTCGACAGCCGATGGAATTTCGTGGAGCACTTCAGACGTTTGGCTCCCAGACTGGAGCGGGCCGGCGCTGCGTTGAAACGGCTCCTGCTCAAATTAGGGGGTCCAAACGCCTCCTGCCGGAGGCTCTACGCGGGGGTCGTGCGGTCCATGGCCCTTTACGGAGCACCGGTGTGGGCGCGTTCACTGAGGCGGCGACCAGCCTTGAACGCGTCCCAGAGGGTGATGGCCATCCGGCTAGTCCGGGGTTACCGCACGGCCTCCGGGGAGGCAGCGAGCCTCCTTGCCGGATTGCCGCCATGGGATCTGGAGGCCAAAGTCCTCGCCCACATATGGGAGTGGCGAGAGGAGGTAAAACGCCGGGGCGTAACTCCGCTGCCGCGAGAAATCGCAGCGCAGCGGACAGAGCTCCGGCGGGATCTCATGGCGACATGGAGAGTACGACTGTCGCAACCCAGTGCATGCCACAATTGCGGCTATAAGTCCCCTCTTTGAGGAGTGGCTAGGGAGGCGCCACGACGTCCTCACCTTCCGCCTAACGCAGGTCCTCACCGGGCACGGGTGCTTCGGGAGGTTCCTGTTCAGAATAGGGCGGGAGGAAACGCCCGGGTGTCACCATTGTGTGGATCGCCCGGAGGACACGGTGGAGCATACGGTGGAGATCTGCTCAGCTTGGGCAGAGCACCGCCGTGTCCTCACGGAGGTGATCGGCGGCGGCGATCTCTCGCGTCCGGCCCTAGTCCGGGCCATGGCCCGACGCCCCGTACCATGGTACGGAGCGAGAGTGCATGGGAGGCTGTCACCTCCTTCTGCGAAGCAGTGATGCTCGCGAAGGAGGAGGCGGAGCGCGTGAGGGAGAGGCAATCCTTGCGCCCTCACGCCCCTAGCCGCCGCAGGAGACGCCCTGGGCGTCGGGAATCGATAGCCGATTCCCGGCCACCGTAGGCGCGGGCTTGCGGACGGCGAGCAATGGGCAGTCCGGTAAGGACCAGGCCCGGGTCGACGGCGCGTTGTGTTCCACGCGCGCCTCAAGGAGATGTCAGCATCAACTGACGGGGTCCGCTAGGGTCGCGGGTTGTTCGAAAGAGATAACGTGGCCCCTGACACAGGCAACTGAAGAAACACGGGTGGGTTTTAGTCAGTAAGAGTCTGACACTCCCTTCCACTCCGCCCAGAGCGGGAGGGGTCATTTGTTGAATTCCCACCCAAAAAAAAAGGGGCGTACCGGAGAATGGGCAGCAGAGTTCTCTATGTATTTCACCACCATACCATACTGCGATTGCCAACCCGCCTGCCAAGCGTGGCGATTATGGCAAACCGCCCCCCTTTTGGGGGAGGCCTATGTCCAGTAATGGACGTCTTTAGGCTGAAATGATGATGATGATGTACATACAATCAATGATGATATGATACAGACCATACAAAGAAATCTAGTGCTTCTGAAATACTTACTTCAAAGTGATCTTCGCAACAGTACATTATATAAACCTTGCAATATTCCACGCCTACATCACGACACCACTTTGCTCGCAAATCTTCTATAGTGCGAACAAAATTTTTGTTTGGACTATTACTATTATTGCTGCAAGCTGGAAGAAAGCACTTCCTGTATTCTATAACTCCTCCAATATATGAAATATTGTCGAGTGTTGAAATAATGTATGTATTGTAATGAGTTAATTTAGGTATTTAGTTTATTTACCATAGGCTATATAAAAACTTGCATAATTGTAACCTTAATGGATGAAGTCACTGGCTCTTGAAATACAGGTACCCTAACCTAGCTCAGGGGCCAGGGTCTAAAAATTTTCTGTAACCTGTTTTTAAGGCAATAAAGAAATTATTATTCCGTTCATTTATTTAGTTACCTTACTTTCTTACATTTTTAAATATTTCTTAAAATATAAAAAAAAAGTATAAAAAACATTTAAAAATATAAAAAAATAGTTATCCGCCGGTGTCGGGAGCAGGGTCCAAGCTACCGGGTGGTTAGGGCTCCAGAGACAGGAACCTCCTCACAATGCGAGCCGTATCAAGGAGTACTGCCTTCTGAATCAGGCCCTTGATCCAACCGCCTAACGAGAGCCTCGATAGGTGTTGATCGAGGCTTTCGGCCATCAGCCCATTGGCTGATACGACAATCGGCACAATGATAGCCGAGCTCACATTCCACATGTCAACAACCTCGTGTGCTAAGTCGAGATATTTGATTTGTTTCTCTTTCTCAGCTTTCACGAGGTTCCCGTCATGTGGAATGGTAACATCGACAATCATTGTGCGGCGCGCTAATCGATCTATCACCACTATATCAGGCTTATTGGCAACAATAGTCCTGTCAGTAATGATAGACCGATCCCAGTACAACGTGACATGGTCATTTTCAAGAACTGGGTCGGGCACATACTTGTAATACGGTACCTCAGAATCCACAAGTTTATATTTCAAAGCAAGTTGCTGGTGAATAATCCTAGCTACTTGGTTATGCCTGTGCAAGTACTCGCCGTTAGCTAGACGAGAACATACCAGAGATAATATGTCTGATAGACTCACCCGGACGGTGGCATGCCCGACACACGTCAACCGTCCCGTCCCTCATAATATGTCTCCGGTAGTTATTCGTTAAGATAACTTCGTCCATAATTGCACAGACAAAACCTTCAGTTTCCCCGAAAAGGTCACCAAAACGTAGCCAGGATACGGACGCTAAGAAGTCTACACCGGGCTCATGAAGAGCCCGATAGAAGCGCCCGTGAAGCTCCTTGCTTTGCCATACCTTCTTGCGGTCATCAGTAAAGTACTACAGGTTTGCGCCAGTTCTCTTTAGCCATGGAGAGCGGGGTGAGCCCCTTGTCCACTGCCACCACATCATGGTGCATACCCACTTCGGCTTTTAAAAAATGTTCCCTGAGACTGCACACCTCGCGGTTGTGGAGGGTCTTCGCATTTAAAAAGCCTCGACCCGGCACTTCCGCGGGATATACAGTCTCATCACCGATGATCGTGGGTGATGCATCCGGTTTGCAGTCAGTAGTGTACGGACTCTTCTATCCAGGGCGTCGAGTTCGGTCTGAGTCCATTTAAGTATGCCGAAAGAGTACATCAAAACCGGCATGACCCAACCGTTGAAGGCGCGCACCTTATTTCCGCCCGAAAGAAGACTAATTAATACCTTCTTCAGTCGACAAAAGAAGCGCTCATTCAATGATTGCTTCATGTCAGCATCGTTGATGCCTAACACTTCCGACATACCTAAATACTTATAGCTTTCGGATGAGGAGAGGGATCTGCGGCTTATGGAATCCGAGAGTTGAATTCCCTCGGATTCCATAATCTCCCCTCGCTTTACATGCATGACTGCACATTTGTCGACACCAAATTCCATCCTGATGGCGCTACTGAAAGTTTCTGTTACCTTCAGTAGCTCCATCAGACGCAATTTGTTGGGGGCAAAGAGTTTCAAATCATCCATGTAAAGGAGGTGAGATATGACCTGACCATCTCTCCTCAACCGATAGCCTAGACCTGAATCCTCCAGTAGTGTACTTAGAGGATTCAGGGCTAAGCAGAACCAAAGTGGACTCAAACTGTCGCCCTGAAATATTCCCCGTTTAATCCATACAGGCTCATCATTTCCCTGGATCTGTCGACATCCTGGATAACGAAGGACTGTCTTCCATTGCCTCATACACGACTCAAGGAAGGTGCGTAGAGTTGCATCTATCTTGTACAACTCCAGCACCTTCATGAGCCATGTATGTGGCACCGAGTCGTAGGCCTTCTTGTAATCTATCCAACATGTCGACAGATCCTTGCGGGATCGACGAACCTGTTGGCTAATGGCCATGTCTATGAGGAGTAGCTCCTTAGTACCGCGGGACCCATTCCTACATCCATTTTGAGAGGCAGACATAATCGAATTACTCTCAATGTGCGTATTAATTTTCGTATTAATTTTTAAATTATTATTATTATTATAATGAGATATAAAATTTAGTGTTCTCGGTGTACATGCCAACGGACTCGGCCGACAATCTTGCCGAGTTTACGGAATGTTTGGGTGAGATGGCGGCGATAGTTGAAGAGTATAGTGTGGACTCTGTTTTTATGTTGGGCGACTATAATGCGCAGCCTGGCGAGCGGTTTGGCGTGGAGCTATTTGACTTTTGTGTTGAACAAACGTGGCGATGTGCAGATGTTGACATATTAGGACTTTCCTCGGATTCGTATACGTACGTAAGTGACATTTATGGATCTCATAGTTGGTTAGATCACTGTGTGGTATCTGAAGCGGCATGGAAAACGGTTGTCGACGCGAAGATATTACACGATGTTTATTGGTCTGATCATATTCCATTACAAATAATGTGTAATTTTGACTTGCTTAAAACTAAGACCAGCATTTATGTAAGCAATCGAAATAAGATTGTGTGGGGTGACAGGGATTTAAAACAAACTGACTTATATAAGAATTTATGTACGACGAGATTAAGAGAAATTGATTTTCCTTCTGAACTTGGTAATTGTAGTGACAAATTGTGTACAAAGGTAGAACATAGAGGTATTATTGATAAAATGTATAATGAAATTGTTGACATATTAAGTAGTGCGTCATGTATTAGTTACGTTGGGCCGGAACAAAACAAAAGAAAGCCAGTAATAGGGTGGAACAAACATGTTCGGCAAGCGCACCTGGAGGCTCGACTTGCTTTTCAGAATTGGGTACTATGTGGTGAACCAAAAGTGGGCACTGTGTATACTGCCATGCGAGAGAAAAAACGAGTTTTTAAAAGTAAATTAAAGTGGTGTCAGGAAAACAGGGAGCAAATTAGAATGAATATAATAGCGTCCTGTCACGACAAGAAAGATTTTGTTAAGTTTTGGAAGCACACTAACCAGCTGAATGGCAGGTCGAGCCTTCCTGCGAGTGTTGAGGGTGTTAGTGAGCCTGCATCCATTGCAAACTTGTTTAAGAACCACTTTGCTGTGAAGTCCCCTCTAGGTGCAATGGGAGAGGCCATGGCGGCTAGAGAGCCAGCAACGGGATCAGTAGTGAGGGTTTCGGCTAAGGAAATAACGGCAGTGTTGAGAGGTATGAAGCGCGGGAAATCACCTGGGCACGATTCTCTGAGCATCGAGCATTTACTAAATGCGGGCGTGCATATGCCCAGAGTGCTGGCTTTGTTTTTTAATTTCTGCTTCTCACACACGTACCTGCCGCATGATCTAATGAAGACCTTGGTAGTGCCCATCATAAAAAATCGCACAGGGGACGCTTCGGACATAAACAACTATAGGCCCATATCGTTGGCTACGGTAATTGCAAAAGTATTGGACAGTGTGCTGGACAAACAGTTAAATAAACATCTGTCGCTACACGACGCACAGTTTGGCTTTAGAACGGGTCTGTCAACTGAACATGCTGTTCTTTGTCTCAAGCACACTGTTCGGTACTACACAGACAGGAAAACCCCTGTGTATGCATGTTTTCTTGACCTATCAAAAGCCTTCGATCTGGTGTCCTATGGTGTGTTGTGGAAGAAGTTGCATGATGAGACAACGCTTCCAGGTGAGTTGGTTGAATTGTTTAAATATTGGTACGGCTATCAAACCAATATGGTGAAGTGGGCAGGCTCGCTATCCGATCCATACGGGCTGGAGTGTGGGGTCAGGCAGGGAGGGCTGACTTCGCCGAAACTCTTCTGTCTGTATGTGGATCGGCTGATTCGTGAGCTCAGCAGCACCATGGTAGGTTGTTCAATTGACGGAACACTAGTCAATAACATAAGTTACGCCGACGACATGGTGCTGCTGGCCCCATCAATCAGCGCCCTCAAAACACTGTTGTTGGTTTGTGAGCGATATGCTGAGGCCCAGGGTCTTAGATATAATGCAAAAAAGAGCGAGTGTCTGCTGTTCAAGGCAGGCACTAAGACCTATGCTGCACCACCCATCTCACTCGCGGGGACCGCTCTAGAGTGGGTCACCTCCTTCAAATATCTGGGGCACTGGGTCACTGCTACACAGACCGATAACATTGACATGGAGAGGGAACGTAGGGCGCTGGCAGTCAGGAGCAATATGTTGATCCGTAGGTTTGCGAAGTGTTCAAGTGATGTAAAGGGGACCCTGTTTAGGGCATACTGCCAATCTTTTTATACTTGCAGCCTATGGGTCGACTACACGCAGAGGGCTTACAGCGCCTTGCGAGTCCAATACAATAACGCATACAGGGCACTGTTGAGGCTGCCGCGACACTGCAGCGCGTCAGGGATGTTCGCTGAGGCACGTATAGATGACTTCTATGCTATTATTCGAAAGCGCATCGCATCCCTGATGTGGCGGGTGCGCGGCAGCGCCAACAGTCTCTTGATGACCGTAGCGGATAGGACTGAGGGCCTTATATGGAAGCACTGGACGAGGACGACAGTATTGCCTTCAAACCGTGCCCAGAGGTAGTGTGTGTAGTGTAATTGTGTTACGTATTAGGAATTTTTATTATTATTGGTATCGTATCTGACATGTTTCTGAATTTATTAATTGACAGAGGTATATGTACTAACACTAGTTTGTAAGATATTTATGTCCTTACTAACAAAAATGGATTGTAATATCTGACAATAAAATTATTATTATTATTATATTATTATTATAAACGAGGGGTCCCCCTTTTATAGCACAACTTTTTATGTCATAATATTATTTTGCATAACAGCGTATAGCATAAACTTCATTTCGCAGAAAATCGTTTGGCAAACATCATCTTTCGATCGATCGTAATTAAAAAGTAGAACCATCATGGGGCCTAAAAAGGCCACTTTGGCAGAATCATAAAAGGATAACAGAATGGACAGTTAACTGTTAAGTTAATCGTATCAAATCCCATTGGTGAAGCATTTTTCAGTTATTTTCTGTCTGTGCTAAAATACCAAACAATCCAATCAAATCCAATCCCAATCTCTTTGATTGTACCTACGTAGTGCAGCGAAAAAAAGAATAACACAGACTGTCTTCGCCATTTTATAATTCATAATGTTATCCTTTTATGATTCCCCAAAGTGGCCTTTTTAGGCCCCCTTATCGCAGAAAGTTCACAGTCAGAATCGTCTTTTGGCATACGTGACTTCGTGCGAAGTGGTCACAGTTTTAACCTAACCATTTTAAAAAAATAATTAATTAGGGTCTAAGTTGGTTTACGAGCAATAATAAATAAGAGGTAGTCGACGGAGCCCCGCTTCGCGGAGCCCCTGTTTCTGTCAACAGGGTTTAAAGGACCCTAACCTAACCCAAGTCGGGGTGCCCCAAGTCCCGAGATCGCTTATGGAAACCATTATTTTTATAGTTCCCTCAAATACCATGGAAAAATATAGCGTGTGGAGGTAGCTGACACCTTGGATTAACATTTAGGCTACTTTTTATTCCGATATACCCACGGGATCGAAACTTATGCGGTTGAAACCGCCGGGCGCAGCTAGTAATAATAATAACAGCGGCACGGGTCGATCAAAGGTTAAGCTACGCTTGTCGCGGTCGGTTCGTAGATGGGTGACCATCTTTACATACCGTGACCCCTCCGTGCCTCGGAAAGCACGTTAAGATGTTCGTCCCGGCTGCCATTCGTAGATCCTTGACAGTTGTTACGGGTAGTCAGAAACCCAAAAGTCTGACAACCAGTCTTACCAAGGGGTATCGTTACCCAGTTACTGGGTTGTGGAGGTCAGAAAGGAAGTCGTTCCATGTAAAATACTGGTATTCAGCTGCATCCGGTTAGACTGGAAATGGACCCTAATATAGTTGAGAAAGGGTTAGGCAGATCGATAGGTCGTATACGAGAAAAATCTTAAGGCGGATATACATACATAACAGGTTGTTTGGTAGAAGGACCGCCACAATTTTCTTAGGGATAGGAAGTGTCATATTATCCTAGTTTTCACCCAAAACACCTGTCCTAAGTGTCACGGTAGGTAATTGAGATAATAATATGTTTCTTTTTAATCACCGAAAATATCGTCACAAGTTTTTTGTTCGTGATTGTAATAGGGCGCAATATTTTTGGTGTTATCTGCAATGTACATTTATGTACAATTGGTCCTAAAAAATAAGTTGAGTGCTTCAAAAGTCGAAAAAAATAAAAAAAACATAATAAAAATTAAAAATAAAACAATTTTGGGCTAGTAAATGACATCCCCAATCCCCCAAAAAATTGTGTCGGTCCTTCTACCAAACACCCTGTATTAATAATATATATGTACCAAAAAGCAGCATACTGTGCTGTTGCCACGTTCAGTTCAACGTTAAGCTCATTATAAATTAATATTGGTGAGCTGTGAGCTGCTACACCGACTACGCCGTAGCGCGTAGCACATGCGCTACGCCGTAGCAGATGCTTTACATGAAACAATTTCTCTTTATCAAAATTGTTTAAAGAATGAGGTTGAACCTTAGGATATTGGTTGTTTACTGTTACATTATAATGTAATAGGAATTTAAACTTTAGTAGTAACAGAGCTTTGAGTAGAATCATCCTAAAAACCTTTAAGTAAATTACACAAATGTGTCAGGAAAACATTTGCCAGGATTGTTTTAGGCTTTTGTATATTGTAATTTACCTTCTTTCAAGTAGCATTTAAGGCTGGATGTAAATTCTTATAAAGTGACTACTGAGTTCACTTATTTTATTGTAAATATGAACCATAGAACAAATTAATTATTTATTATGAAAAAAATCCTTCCGGCAAAAAGTAAACTAACAAAATAATTATCTAATTACACAAACGAATACCTACTCTTTGACTCCCTACCATTTTCACCTTTCAATCGGGAAAATGCCGCCAAATATTCACAAAAGGTTCAGTTTCAAAAATAGCAATCAAAGCTACTCAGTTTGTTGTTTTAGAGATAAATGCAATATTATAGTCACTTTTGCGTACTTTTATGAATCAATGTTTCGTCATATTTGCCAAAAAGCTTCATTAAACCATCAGACATTATCCACTGTCAGGACCTTTCCTGGACAAAAAAAAAGACAAATTTTGAGTTTTCCAAATCAGCAGATTAAGAGCCCTCAATGCCTTCATCAGTTTTGCCTATTTACGTCAATAAGAATAAGTGCGGAGACACTTTAGAAAAATTCTAAGTAAAAAGTCATAATTCGAGGTTTGGCTCTCACCTACGTATTTCCACCTCCACTATTGGACCAATTTAAAAGTTATTTCATAAACTGAATAAGGAAGTTATATTGTGTCCCTATGTTTTTCTTTTTTCATTAATAGTTATCAAATTTGTTCACTAGGCCTCTGTTGACAGCGGTTTAAATCGGCATTATATGAGGGTTCTAGTGCTTATAAAAATAATGTATCATCAAAAAGGAAAACATAGATAGAAGTAGTTAATATTTATTACGTACAAACGTACGTACGTGTACGTGTTACGTATTTATTACGTGTGAACGTTTCAAGTTCCTTCATGACACACATAATAGATATCTGAGGTCATCGGAAAACCTGAGACTAGAGATGCCGATGCATTCCACCGGTTTCTACGACAAATCTTTTACAGTTCAAGCAGTAAGGTTATGGAATGACTTGCCCGTTTCGGTAAGGCGTGTTCAATCTTTGTCCACTTTTAAAATTATGGTTAAAAAGCACTTCCTCTCTCCTTAAACATCATCATTATATTTTTTTCTTTGCTCATGTTTCATGTTTAATATTATATGTATATATTTATATATATTAGTATAATATACTTTATGTATGTAAATTGTACACCAGACTACCTACAGTATTAGTCTGTCCTTTCCCTTTTTAATCCATCCAAAGGTTGTCTTTAAAAGATCGCTTTTAGGGATAAGACCGCCCATTGTGTCACCCTTTGTACAGTTTCTAGATTTATATGTCTGTAATTTATATGGTGTACATAATAAAGAGTATTCTATTCTATTATTCTGTAAAAAATCATTGCATTATGGTCATTGACTAGAAAGAAAACAGCCAAGAGCGTTTCTATGGAGAATAAACCAACCACATGTCCTCTCAAGGGTTAGGCTGCACACGCTATTACCGATATCAACGGCTGTAGGACGACCACTATATGTTTCCCTTTACCTGAAACTTTTCAAATATATTTTCGGTGTTTTCTCATCATGCCGCACTTTCTCAGCTATCAGCTTTTCGCCCTGCATATCCTCTTCTGGCTAGCCTTTTCCCAACTATGTTGGGGTCGGCTTCCAGTCTAACTGGATGCAGCTGAATACCAGTATTTTACATGGAGCGATTGCCTATCTGACCTCCACAACCCTGTTACTGGGTAATACGATATCCCTTGGTAATACTGGTTGTCAGACTTTCGAGCTTCTGACTACCCGCAACGACTGTCAAAGATCCACGAATGACAGCCGGGACCAACGGCTTATCGTGCTTTCCGAGTCACGGAGGGGTCACGGTATGTAAAGATGGTCACCCATCCACAGACCAACCGCGGCAAGCGTAGCTTAACCTGATCGATCGACCTTTTCGCCCTGCATATGCTTGCTCAAAAACCTTCTGGGCTACCATTACTGAGCTACATTATACTGACAAAACATAACATCTTTACTTGTCAACTCATTAAAAAAAAAAACTGGTCAAGTGCGAGTCTGACTCGCGCATCGAGGGCTCCGTACAAATTTGTAGACATGGAAATAGTTTTGAAAATATTTTTTTTGTAATGTAACTATAAATTTACGGTTTTCGGATTTTTCCCTTTCCTTGTGCTACATGACATTGCTTCCTGCCAAATTACATGATTTTAGGTCAAAAGGAAGTACCCTATTGACCTAAAATCATGAATGGTTTTGATTCTGGAATATAAGCGTCCGTATCTTTTGATTGCGTTGACTTAGAAGTTTGATTTTTTCACTGATTCAAGGGATTGCAGCCTTGAGTATTTTATATTATTTTCAATTTGATAACTTTACGCGTTCCTGAGAAAAAGGGTCTTGACTGACGGACAGAACGACGGACAACGAAGTGATCTTATAAGGGTTTCGTTTGTACTTTTGTGGTACGGAATCCTAAAAAAATGTCCTAAAGTCCCAGCTTCCATTAATTTGAAGTGGGGCGTAAATCTGCCGACGACGTTGGGACACTGGGCGACTAAATTACCGGATTACACGTAAAATCGCGACCGGAATGGAGTAATGATTGTTTAATGAGAAACGGGTGAATGTCCTGTAAATGGTTGAGTGGCTTAATGCTTGGTTTGTTTGTAAAAACAAAAGGAATTGGGTATATGCCATTCGCAAATATAATATATATATTTTTTTATTTGGTGAATGAGTCCGCTCTTTACCATTTTCCGCTATTTTTTGTTGTAACTGCTCTGAACTGTGTGTAGCTTGATATTTTTTTTATCAGATCTGCACAAAATCGTTGATTTTTGTTAGTGACATTCTATTAGCTATAACGATGATGGAAAAGTCAAAAATGTATGGGATTGACATAAGCTGATAAGTTTATAATATATCTGGTTTTTAGATGTTTGTGAGAATAGAAAAGACGTTTAACAGTGTTACATGATCGACAACGAGTCTTGTATCTGAAACTGGGACAATTTCATGCTGGCTGAAGCTGGTTTTATTTTACTATAAGCTGCGCCATGCGGTTTCACCCGCGTAAATGTCGATTTAGTGGGAATATCGGGATAAAAAGTAGCCTATATCCAGGGTGTCAGCTACCTCCATACAACATTTTATCAAATTTGGTCCCGGCGTTTGAGCGTGAAGAAGTAACAAACATATAAACACACACACACACACACACACTCACATACCTACTCACAAACTTTCGCCTTTATAATATTAGTGTGATGTGATTTAAATCAAAGAGACTAGATTTTTTTAATAATATGTTACCAAGGGGTATCGTATTACCTAGTAATTGGGTTGTGGAGGTCAGATAGGCGGTCGCTCTATGTAAAATACTGGTATTTAGCTGCATCCGGTTAGACTGGAAGCGGACCCCAACAGAGTTGGGAAAAGGCTAGGCAGATGATGATTTATCCACGTAATTATAAATACATTTAAGCCTAATACCCATCTTCCCAAGTTATCCCTCGTCGTATGTGTTACGTTTAACGAAAATAGTCGATTATCGCTTCAGTTTCTTCAATGTTAATTCTCAAAAGAGATGTGTAATTAAAATCGGAGCAAACGTGAAATTTAAAAAAAGTATTAACTCTTACCTAATTAATGAATAAGGTTTTGTTGAGTTACGTAAATGTAACAGTGTTAATCGACTTTTGTCTCTGACCGTAACATATATTTTACCATAACTTACGAGTACATATTATTTAAAAAAAAAAAATTATGGTAGGTATATTTATTTTCACAGTTGGTACGTTTATCCTAGCATCATTCTTTGTTTTCTATGTCCTCTATACGGCTGCCATCCGGCCCATCCAAGCGCCCTGGGCTATGGCTCAAAAATACATCGCAGTTTGTCCGGCCATCCGGTAAAAAACGAACGGCGATGTTTACGGATCACTATCGGAACACTTTAATCCGGTTTGAAAAACCGGTCGATAGATCAGTGTTGGTAAAGGGATGAAAGAGTTTTTATTAATTCTAAAAGTTCGGATTTCAATAGGAACCTGAAAAAAGTAATGGCATATTCGTAATGGTGCAACAATGGGCATGTAAAAATACGTTCATATTTTGGGCTCAAATAAAAAAAACACTGAACTCGGTTAATCACCAAAGGGGTTTTCCCTGTTAAATCATGATACTCAGTCCTTCTCAGGCAATTGAATAATCAGCCTAAAATGTTCCCACTTCTGGGACACAGGCCTCTTCTCAACGAAAGGGAGTGAGCCGTATCCACGGAACCCAGTGCGGGGTGGTAGATATCACATGTATTCGAATTTTTGGTTCTAAGACATGCCGGTTTCCTCACGATGGTTTTCTTCGACGTTTTGGGAGCAGTGGAGATGAAATTATTTACACAAAGTAAAGTGCCTGGTAAACTCGTAAGTCGGGGCCGTTAGCACATCCCAACAATATACTTCTGATATTAGGCCATTCTTACTGACCCCTTACTAATAAACGTTGTATAATAGATTCTGTATAGTTACACAACGCTTTGTCTTCTTCTTTCGAAAGTCAAATTACTGATGACTGAAAGAGAGAAATCGGTGTGTAACTATTCATCTGATATAATTCGTTTATTAGTAAGAGCACTCGCTTGAAAAGCTTAGCTTTTTAAAATAATCCTACCTTCTCTCAAAAAATTATCAATAACATTGAAGCTTTGATTTTCTAAGAAAGCGACGAACGGTCACACAATATCACGGTTGTAGGTTGTCGATGAACAAAGCGTTTTTTGACTCCTTAGTGTCATATAGGTACTCATCATCATCATTTCAGCCAAAAGACATCCACTGCTGGACATAGGCCTCTCCCAAGCACCTCCACTTTTACCGGTTCTGTTCTTCTCGTATCCAACGGGTTCCTGCGGCCTTCACAATGTCGTCGGTCCACCTTGAGGAGGCTTTCGAGGTACGCGGTCACAACTCCAGAACCTTTCGGCCCCAACGGCCATCTGTTCTCCGAGCAATGTGCCCTGCCCACTGCCACTTAAGTTTAGCAATACTTCGGGCTATATCGGTTACCTTGATTCTCCTGCGGATCTCCTCATTTCTGTAGTAGGTACTGGTGAAAATTAAGTCTGTATTTTTTTAACGACGGCTGTTATAATATGACGAAAATGCTTAAACCAAAGCTTAAGTCATAACAGTCAGGGGGTTTATTTATAAGCGACTAGCAGCGCTCCGCGGTTTCGCCCGCAAATGTTTCAATCCCCTGAAAAAATCGGAATAAAAAGTATCCCAAGTGTATCCGGATTTGGATGAAATCTGGCACACATATAGTTTTTTATACTAATGTTATAAAGGTGAAAGTTTGTGAGTGTGTATGTGTGTGTGTGTGTGTTTATATGTTTGTTACTTCTTCAAGCTCAAACGGCTGGACCAATTTTGATAAAATTTTGTATGGAGGTAGCTGACACCCTGGATTAATAGATAGGCTACTTTTTATCCCGATATTCTTACGGGATCGACATTTCGTCGTTTCAGCCGATAGACGTCCACTGCTGGACATAGGCCTCCCCCAATTTTGGGAGGGTTTGCCATAATCACCACGCTTGGCATGCGGGTTGGCGATCGCAGTATGGTATGATGGTGGAATACATAGAGAACGCTGCTGCCCATTCTCCGGTACGATCCTTAGTCGCCTTTTACGACACCCACGGGAAGTAAGGGGTGGTGGTATTCTTTAAGTCCGGCACCACACAGACTACATCGACATTTACGCGGATGAAATCGCGGGGCGCAGCTAGTAACTAATAAACTATCTGTGTCCCAGAGTTCATCCAAATCCGTTTAGTAGTTTTTGCGTGAAAGAGTAACAAACATTCATCCATCCATCCAACCATCCATCCATCATAATAATACTAGTAGGAAAGTAGGATAGTAAGATATTAGTAGGATAGGATGATAAAAGATAACTGACGTTTAAACGTCCAAAATGTATGGTTAAATAGTCGCCAATTACTCTACTGAACTGTAAGCAACGTTTATGAATAAAATGGATATTGTCCAAACGTAACTGATTCTATAATAATCAAAACACATAAGGTTTTAAAAAGATACCTATATTAATAAATCAAAAGATACGTACTCAATTATGTTAAAATCTTGATTCAATTTAATAACGTAGATTATGTTACGAGCATCATAATCAAACAAATTGCGTTTAATAAATCTTTTAATATTGAAAATGTCTTTAGGGAATCTCGTTTTTTTCGTGAAGCGAAATTTTTCATAAATCAAACCAAGGCGCTCCCCGGAACGCAACAAAAACTTTTTCTATTACGAATCCTATTTAACACGAATTTTTTGAGGAAGAAATGTTTTATAGAGAAAACAAATCGAACGTTTAACATATTTTTGTTCCTGTTGAAGTTATATATAGGAAAAGGTTGGTTATGTTACTGATGATTTCTTTAATGAGTTTTTAAATAAAACTACTTGTCTTTTTGTAAATGTCTTTGTAATGAAGCCAAGAAAAGACATAGCAAAAATAATTATTAACGCCTGTAATTATTTATGTCGGAGACACATTGCCCCGATTACTACAACCACGTATGTTGGCGATTTCAAACTAATCCCAATTTCTAATTTTCCTCATAGTTTTCTTGCACCTTATGCGGTCGAAGGACACTTAACGAGGCTTAAGAGCATTTACGCCGAACGGCATTTCATACAAACTTTCAAGCCCTTGTTTTTCGAAGTGAATGAACCAATTTCAATGAAACTTCATACGCATAAGCAGGATACAAAGGTCTAAAAAGTTAGTAGAAAACATTTTCGAAAAATAATGTTACAGCCAAATTAGACCGATTTTAAACTTTCCATAGAAACAGAGATTTCCAGTTATCTTTATTTAAATAAGACATTTCGAAAATGTTTTCCACTAACTTTTTAGACCTTTGTATCCTGCTTATGCGTATCAAGTTTCATTAAAATCGGTTCATTAATTTCGAAAAACAAGGGCTTGAAAGTTTGTATGAAATGCCGAACGGCGTAAACGCTCTTAATAGAATTGTTACTGTTGTGACGCCTATGAGCGTTTAGTGTTCGGGATCAAAGCGTTAAGTCAAATATCATACCTAAATTATAGCATTTTTGTCTCATGAAGCATGCTCTTTACTTGTGTTAACCAAATGTACAAACATGCTGTGAATGACGTATGCGTGAAGATAAATAGCACAAGCATATAACACACACACACCCATACAGTTCAGACTTAGCCATTGTCTCGGACGTTACCCAGAGCTCCTGCGCTTACACATACGAGTACATTCACAGCGTGTTGCACACTTGATTACCATAAGTAAGGCACGCGTCGCTTCGTGAGATAACTGTACTAGCAAATATTTGAACAATTTCCAAAGATTCAAGTGGCCAGAAGTAGTTTTGGACAAAAAAAATACGACTATTTGAGACGAAAATTATAATCCTCTTTACTTCAAAAGCCAAAAAGAATTAAGTTTATCCTTAATCATAAAAGTCGAGGGAATTACAAAGATCAACCAATATTATTAAACAAGAAAAAACACGATGTCGGCTGCCAAATACCATCTTAAACCTACTTTTAATAAAACAAAAATCTTAAAGGAAAGGCAAAATCATTGTCTGCTTTATTGTTTGTTTCTAGGCCAAGTAAATTAATTATTTTTCTTTTATATTAAGGAAACAATGAGAATTGTTAATGAGCGTTGGTTATTCTCGTTTCTTTTTTATCTTTCTTGTATTGCGTATTCATTTAGAAATATTGGATTAGGTTCGAGTGCCGGCGGGTTGTAATGAAACTATTTGTTGATGAATCGAGGTCCATAACTAAGGCATACGAGGGCAGTGTAAGAAATGTGAGGGCTAATGAGAGAGATTTGGATGTTTATTATTGTTTTAGTATGTAAAGGGTTCTGTGTGGTAGACGAGTCTTGAGTGGAGACAGCGAATCGGTAAACGTAAGGTAGGAAATGAAACTATTTGTTGGTGAATCGAGGTCCATAACTAAGGCATATGAGGGCTGTGTAAGAAATGTGAGGGCCAATGAGAGGGATTCAGGTGTTTATTATTGTTTTAGTATGTAAAGGGGTATGTGTGGTAGACGAGTCTTGAGTGGAGACAGCGAATCGGCAAACGTAAGGTAGGATGCTCTCAAGCTAGGTGGAGCGAAGATCTTCGCAAAATGGCTAGTAGCACCTGGATCAGAGTTATCCAGAATCGAGTAGAATAGCGTGCAATTGGAGAGGGCTATGTCCAGCAGTGGACTGCAGCTGTAGGCTAACGATGATTGTAATCACACTAATATTATAAAGGCGAAAGTTTGTGAGTGAGTGTGTGTGTGTTTATATGTTTGTTACGTCTTCACGCTCATATAGGCACGCATTAACATATAGGCTACTTTTTATCCCGATATTTCCACAGGATCGACACTTATGCGGGTAAAACCGTGGGGCGCAGCTAGTTAATTTATAAAAGACACTTTTAAAATGAGCCTGCGATATGATAGGTCTTTCTTGTTCCTTTTTTGTCAATATGACTCACATTTTTCCATCAATATGCTATGACAGCTTCGATGTGCGAGTGATTTGTGAGTTCAGACGTAAGTACGTTATAAAATTGCTGATTTCTCTTGGGATTTGGCGCATTGTAAATCATGTCATGATTCTGCTGTGTTTTGCAGTATTTCCAAAATGGCTATAAAACACATATAGTTATATCAGATTTTGTCCGTGACTTCACTCGCGTGAAATTTCTTGTACCCCTTCACATAAGCTTACATGGGCACTTATAAACGTCAGAAGCTAGGTACACGGTTCCAATTGGTCGTTTCCTATGGAGAAGAACCGGCAAGAAACTCCACGGTTCGGCATCGCATTGCCTACCCACGCTATTATTTCGTTTTGGCTCAGCGTTCTTTCTGACCTTTTTTATTTTTGCTCCTAAGTCCTAGCGTGACTTTTACGTAGCCTTTAACCTTCCCCAATAATTGGGCTATCAATGCAAAAATATTTTTTCAAATGCGACTCGACTCTGCGTAGTTCCAGATTAGCGCGGTCAAACAAACAAACTTTTCAGCTTTATTATTAGTATTATATTATATTGTTGCTTGCTTGCTTGGAGTTTCCTTCCATCGAATCAGGAATGAGGAGATCCGCAGGAGAACCAAGGTAATCGACATAGCCCGAAGAATTGCCAAATTTAAGTGGCAATGGGCAGGGCACATTGCTCGCAGAACAGATGGCCGATAGGGCCGAAAGGTTCTGGACCGGAAGACGTAGCGTTGGAAGGCCTCCCACAAGGTGGTCCGACGACCTTGTGAAGGCCGCAATAACCCGATGGATACGAGAAGCACAGAACCGGCCGAAGTGGAGGTGCTTGGGGGAGGTCTATGTCTAGCAGTGGACATCTTTCGACTGAAATGATGATGATGATTATATTGTTAGTATAAATATCTCTCTGATGGGATTAACACCATTGACAACTCTCATAAGCTGACTTCACCATGTAAGTTTTCAGGATCACCTAAGTCAGATTTTTACAGAAATGATTTACTGGCATTGACACTATTGACAGCTCACTTCGCCTGAGTTTTCACTGTAAGATTTTTGACAAAAGAGATCAGCGGAAGTACCTAGGGTCGGAAAGGTTGATAAAAAAAAATACAGATCAATATTCCCCGCTCTCACAGCCACCGCACCTTAATGGGTTCCCGTTTTCTTGGCACTCGGAAACTGAAATGTCTGATGAATTGCTAATGATACGCCGAGTTTCTTTTTGTTAAATCTTGTAAATGTTATTCTTAGTTGTGTTTCTACGTCGTGATAACCTTTTGAGGTTAATCGTAACTTTTTTATTTGTTGCAGATGGACAAGGGACGAATTTGGCTTATAGGTCAAAGTAATGTTTTGGTTTTTACATTATTTGTGACCGTCGTGTGTTTTGGATCCTGTCTTTTTAAGGGGGATATTACTATCTTTTTACTATCTTATATAATATTTTATAATCATAGATCTATGCTAATGTTATATAGACATTAATAGACATGTGAATGTTATATAGACATTAATAGACATGTGAATGTTATATAGACATTAATAGACATTAATAGACATGTGAATGTTAAATAGACATTAATAGACATGTGAATCACTAGCAGCGCCTCGCGGTTTCACCCTCATAGGTGTCGATCCCGTGTGAATATCGGGATAAAAACTATCCTATGTCCATTTTCGGGCCTCAAACTATCTCTTTATCAAATTTCTTCTAAATCGGTTCAGCGGTTTAAGCGTGAAGAGGTAACTGACAGACACACTTTCGCATTTATAATGTTTAAGAATGGATTTGTGAGGTCTGGCATAATATATCTATGTATATTTCATATAGTATAAAAGATATATTTTTATTAACGGTACAATTCCAGATTCCGGGCTGCTACTGAGAAATTCCAGATGCGAAAACTCAATAACACTTTGCCCGACCCGGGGATCGAACCCAGGATCTTAGGCTCATAAGTAGCACTTGCGACCACTAGACAAACATGGCATTATTGTAATCCATACTAATATTATAAATTCGAAAGTAATTTTGTCTGTCTGTCTGTATGTCACCTTTCCAAAAATTTGGTAGAGATAGATTGCATCTAGAAGAAGGTCACAGGATAATTTTTGTCGACTTACCTTGCGGGCGAAGCCGCGGGCGGAAGCTAGTATCTCTATAAAACAGGTGAGAGCTAAAATCTTTTAGCTTACTACCTATGAGTCTTTTAACTCTGTTTTGTTTCAAAGCCTGGGCCTGACGTCCACACCCAAGATTCTTCTTGGGCCTCCTGACGTCCAGACCCAAGATTCTTCTTGGAAGTCCTGACGTCCAGACCCAAGATTCTTCTTGGACCTCCTGACAAACAGACCCAAGATTCTTCTTGGGCCTCCTGACGTCCAGACCCAAGGTTCTTCTTGGGTCTCCTGACGTCCAGATCTTGGGTCTCCTGACGTCCAGACCCAAGATTCATCTTGGGCCTCCTGACGTCCAGACCCAAGATTCTTCTTGGGCCTCCTGACGTCCAGACCCAAGATTCTTCTTGGGCCTCCTGACGTCCAGACCCAAGTTTATTCTTGGGCCTCCTGACGTCCAGACCCAAGATTCTTCTTGGGCGTCCTGACGTCCAGACCCAAGTTTATTCTTGGGCCTCCTGACGTCCAGACCCAAGTTTATTCTTGGGCCTCCTGACGTCCAGACCCCAGTTTATTCTTGGGCCTCCTGACGTCCAGAACCAAGTTTATTCTTGGGCCTCCTGACGTCCAGACCCAAGTTTATTCTTGGGCCTCCTGACGTCCAGACCCAAGTTTATTCTTGGGCCTCCTGACGTCCAGATCCAAGTTTATTCTTGGGCCTCCTGACGTCCAGAACCAAGTTTACTCTTGGGCCTCCTGACGTCCAGACCCAAGTTTATTCTTAGGCCTCCTGACGTCCAGAACCAAGTTTATTCTTGGGTCTCCTGATGTATTTTGCGCTCACTCTAGAGAAAAGAAGCCTTAGGTCATTTTATTATCCTATCGAGGATAGGTATCATGTTCCTAAGTCCACATTCTTCCACAATGGTTTAGTACTAAAGTAGTGACGTAACTTAAAGTTAACAACACATGCACGTCAATTCAAAACTAACAGTGATCTAAACCTGTGCAATATCCTGTGTGTGGCAGCTCTAACTCTCGCTCCAACTAATAATATAACGTGCCAAATTCTACTATCGTTTGTTGATTAATACCATTGAAATGTTGAGTGAGATATGTCAATGTTTAAATGTAGTCAAAGTACGTTGTACTTCTTAAATCAATGGACGAATTTACCTATAATATAATGTTCCCACTGTTGGGACGTAGGACTCCTCTCTGTGAGAGGGCTGTAATCCACCACGCGGACCCGGTGCGGGTTGGAAGATGTCACATGTCTTCGAATGTTTGATTCTAGGACATGTAGATTTCCTCGCGATGTTTTCCTTCACCATTTTAGAGAACGGTGGTGATGAAATTATTTACACAAAGTAAAGCGCCTGACTGGGTTCGAACCTACGACCTACAACTCGTAAGACCACTGGGTCACAACAAACTGCTGGAGTCTAATAAAGTAATATTTCTTAAATCAATGGTAAAGGGCTAAGTAATAATTTTCCTAATAATGTCTATTGCAGTTTGTATTGTGAGCACAAAATTAGTTTGCGAGAAGGTCTAGCTGGTAGAGCTTCTGGCAAACTAATTTTGTGCCTATTTATTTATTAATGTCGTCAGATAATCGATCGTTTTGTAGATGCGAAACTACGTTGGTTTATTATGGACAATTCAGTAATTTCATAAGCAGATGGTCCAAGTTATATTTGTTGTAAGTTATATTGAACAATCATCTCCTAGGCACTCTTGTTTCATCATAGACACCATCTATCGCTTTCAAAGTTAGAATGTTCTTTATTTTTTTACTAGCTGACCCGGCAAACGTTGTTTTGCCATATAAATTATATCTAGCTGCCCGGCGTTACTTCGTTTGCGTGGTGTCCTATCCCTTACCCCTACCCTACTCCTACCCTACTGCTACACTACTCCTACTCTACTCCTACCCTACTCCGACACTACTGCTACCTTCTCCTACCCTACTCCTACCCAACTCCTACACTACTCTTACCCTACTCCTACCCTACTTCTACCCTACTCCCATCCACAATCAGCCTATAATGTTCCCACTGCTGGGACACAGGCCTCCTTTCGGTGAAAGGGAGTGGGCCGTAATCCACCACGCGGGCCCAGTGCGGATTGGCAGATGTCACATGTCTTCGAATTTTTGGTTCTAGGACATGCCGGTTTCCTCACGATGTTTTCCTTCACCGTTTTGAGAGCAGTGGTGATGAAATAATTTACCCAAAGTAAAGCGCCTGTCTGGGTTCGAACCTACGACCTACAACTCGTAAGTCGCGGCCGTTACCCCTTGGCCACCTCTTTTTCTCTGCGCAAGAACCAACCTCATACTTCAAGGAATATTCTAAAAAAAGAATTATTGAAATCGGTTCAGCTGTTCTCGAGATTTGCGCTTAGTAACACATTCAGCGATTCATTTTTAGGGTTCCGTAGTCAACTAGGAACCCTTATGGTTTCGCCGTGTCTGTCTGTCCGTCCGTCTGTCTGTCTGTCCGTCCTCGCTTAATCTCTGTGACCGTTAGCACTAGAAAGCTGAAATTTTGTAGGAGTACGTATATCAGTTACGCCAACAAAGTGGTAAAATAAAATTTTGGAAAATATTTTTGTTTAGGGTAGCTCCCCTACATGTGAAGTGACATGTAGGGGACATGTGAAGTGGGGATGAATATTTTTTTCATCATCTACCCCATCGTGTGGGGTATCGTTGAATAGGTCTTCTAAAATGGCTTAGGGGTTGCTAAAATTATTTTTCGATTTAATGCTCCATTTACGAAATATTAAAGTTTAAAGTGCAAATTTTTGTTCCAGTAGGGCGTCCCCCCCCCTCTAAAAGCTAAACTACTTACTTGAAAAATCTGGAAAAATTCTCGATGAAAGGGCATTTCATGAACTTTAAAGGAAAAGTATAGCGGTTAAGATAACTTTATTAGTTTAGCAGTAATAGTCGTTGAACTTGGGTGTTGGATAATTTTGTACCAAATACAAAATCCTTAGCATTAATCCTTTAAAATGACTAAGATGAAGTAGTTGCTTGTTTGTAATGGGTAAAGACTTGCATTGAAAACCAAAATATGTTTTTTTTTTTACCTATTCAGAATAAAGAACAACAGAATCGTACTACATTGTGATAACGGGCTACTACGGAACCCTACACTGTGCGTGGCCCGACACGCACTTGGCCGGTTTTTATATTATGAGATTTGTTGTCTTCATGATTCTGTTAGATTTAATGTTCTATTTTATTGTTTATATTTCCTGTGCGTGTCCCAAATAAAATATTTTTATTTCTTTCTTTTCTTTCTTTCCGTCATGCGAGATCGTGGCGTAGATTAGATATAAACGGTTTCGTCCCCGTTTCACTCTAGTATACTAAAAAGAGAACGATAAACAGCTGACAGCCAAAATCACCAGAATATTAAAAGCAATGTTTCAATGACGACCCAATTTTGCATATTATCGTCCAAAATTTGAATAAAGGTAGCGTCGGAAGCGTTGGAAAAATATATATTATGTTTTATGTTAATTTTGTGGGAGAGGGCTTATTACGAGTATTTACAGTTTTTTTTAATTTATCTAAGGTTAAGCTGAGCTTGCCACTGTCACTCGCGCGTAATGGGTGACCATTCTTTCTTCATCGAAACCATTCTTTCCTCTGTGTATCTAAGGGCTGATTTTTCTAACGCCAGACAATTTTATCGGAGGAATAATTTTGAATTTTTGACAATTCTTCCATACAAAAACTGTCAGACGTCAATTTTATTCCGCGAATAAAAATTATCTGTCTACTGAAAAGTCAGCCCTAAGACATCAAACTGTCGTCGGTTCCCGTTGTCAAACTCATATCAATTGTTAATTAGTATTTAGGAAAGTTATATTCTTTGATAGTAATGATTCATGGTGGCCGACCCAGGTACTGAAAAAGTAATCAAAGATTGTAAGTGCATTTGCTTTAGGAATGAGTCCGAGCCACAGACAATATGAATCACTAATCTATAGATAAATCACACTAATATTATTAAGGCGAAAGTTTGTGTGTGTTTATTTATATGTTTGTTACGTCTTCACGCTCAAATGGCTGGACCAATTTTGATAAACTTTTGTATGGAGGTAGTTGACACCCTTGATTAACATAAAGGCTACTTTTTATCCCGATATTCCCACGGGATCGACATTTACGTGGGTGAAACCGCGGGGCGGAGGTAGTTTAAAATAAAAACCTGTACTTAATAAACTCACTTTTGATGTCTGTCTGTGCAACCACTTACTGGGTAATTCTTCTACGCCACTCAATGGATTTTGATGCGGGGTTCACCATAACTGTGGGAATTTATTCCGTAAAGCTTATGTACGAACGTTGCAATACATTCCTATTAAAATTAAATATAATAAAGAAACCTGGATGTTTTGTCAAGTCATAAAAAGCGTGCGGAGCCTCGGCGGGTCACTAGTTTACCATCAAATAAAGAAGCCGTAATCAGCCCATCTTATCCAGGCGGTCTGTTCTGTAAAATCACACCGTGAAAACTTAGGCGAAGTGAGCTTGAAATGAGCAGCCGATCGATTCTGTAAAAATCTCACCGGGAAAACTTAGGTGAAGTGAGTTTGTTTTTGCTAAGAATTGACACTATTGACAGCTCACTCCACCGCTCATTTCACCTAAGTTTTCACGGTGAGATTTTTACAGAATAGCACCGCTGTCATCCCACATTGACACAACTGTGAGCTCACCTCAAGCTCATTACAACCTCGGGTCATGGGGCCCGAGTGCGCGTCTCCTTTTTAAGGAAATTTCTCGCCGGCTGGTCGACACTTCACGTGACCAGTGGGCTGGGTCGTTCTTTGGCCAAAGAATTAGCATTGCCATTCAACGTCGCAATGCTGCCAGTCTTCTGGGCACGTTTCCGGATGACAGCGATGTGGACGAGTACTTCGACGCCTAAGTGTCCTTTGTTTTTGTATTTATTTGTATAGTAAGTTAGTCATTTAATTTATTGCAACCTAAGTTTTCATGGAGAAATTTTTACAGAATTCGTCGGCTGGTTTTTACATTAAAGAACAAAAGACACTAAAGACTGATCCTCTCTCTAGTATCCACTAAATCACTGCAGCAAGAACTGTGAAATTCAAACTGCATGCATATTGAGGTACAATTACAAGGGGCTTAGCGGAGCCGTCGCGAGCGTAGTTCCATTATATAGAAGATTATCTGATATTACGCGGATTAACCGTTGTATTAAACGTGCTCCAATGAACGGACTCACAGAATTTGCCTACACAATTAACATCTGCCTAGCTTGATCAGCTTCCAGTTTAGCCAACGATTACTATCTATTTATTTATTTATTTATTTATTTATTTATTTATCCTCCTGCTGGAACGCCATACAGCAATTACACCAACGGAGCAAAAAATTACTTCATGTGCTTATCAATCCTGTGCGCGGTGGACATCGAACGGGCGGCGCGATGGAACACGCATGCTCACACAGCGTCAATCCCACAGTTCCATTGGTACTCCATTACATTTGTAAAACACGAATAAAAACTTTTTGTTTATTTTTTTCTTGTTTAATTCGTACTAACGAAAAACATTACTCGCCTTCTAGGCAGCGCCACAGTCGGGTTTAAATTGCGTATGGTTTTTTGATTCCACTGGCGACTGTAGAATTGGCGTCACGTGGCTTAAGGTCCCAGTCGATCGATCCTAAAGCGCTATTGGGCGAGTGGAACCATAGATATCCGAGGGAAACATGGTCCCAGTTTGACAACATTAAGTGCCAGCCTGGGTTCGTACTCACGATCTACAACTGTAAGTTGGGGTCCATACTTCGGGCCACCACCGCTGTAGTTTTAGCAATACCTTGACTGAAATACTTCTAGAATAGACAAACGTACTCGATACCTCAACCAAACCTCGTTCACCTGACTTTGAACTAAGTAAATCAAAGTAATCAATTTTCAAGTAACACTGCAACAGGGCGCGTATCAAAACGCTCGCAATTGCAACTACCAGGAGTTGCGGAGTTCGACGCCTCACGCGGGGGACTAATGACTGCGCATCACTAACCTAGAGGTAGGTTATACCGAGGAGGGTTAACATAGTCGAGGTAAATTGGAGTATGGATTGACAGCGGCTTATGGATTACTTTAGGCCACATACGCCCTGACAGGTCATCATCTGTTCATCATCTGTTTAACCTTTTCTCAACTATGTTGGGGTCGTCTTCCAGTTTAATCGGATACAGCTGAATACCAGTATTTTACATGGAGTGACTGCCTATCTGACCTCCACAACCCAGTGACTGGGTAATACTATACCCCTTGGTACCTAAGACTGGTTTTTTGGGCTTTTGACCACCCGTAAAAACTGTCAAATATCCACGAATGACAGCCGGGAACAACAGCTTAACGTGCTTTCCGAGGCATGGAGGGATCTTGGTAACTAAAGATGGTCACCCATCTACGGTCCAACCGCGGCAAGCATAGCTTAACCTGATCGATCGACCCGTGCTGCTGTTATTACTTAGCCACAAACCCCTCTATATATCTGTCTATATCTATACTAATAATACAGCTGAAGCGTTTGATTTTGTTTATTTGTTTGAACGCACTAATCTCTGGAACTTCCCGTCGGATTTGAAAAATTATTTTTGCATTTGATAACCCAAGTCTTGAGGAAGGCTATAGGCAGACGACTCATAGGAGTCGAGGCAAAATAAAAAATAAAAAAACTAAGAAAGAATGATAAGCGAAAAGGAAATACCGCGGGCAGGCGATGCAATGCGATGTCAGGGGAACAAGAAATTTCACGCAGACGAAGTCGCGGGCAGAAGCTAGTAATATTATAATTATCATCCCTTCGAATTTATAAGCCTTGTCAAGAAATCTCTAACTACCGTTTTAACGGTTACCTAAGCTTCCGTTATCACGGTGCCGTCAGCCCAAGAGTCGTGAACTTAAGTGAGTTAGGAGCAAGTGCAGCTGCATTTACAAAGTTAGCGAGTTGACGCATGCGAAGCTTTTGAATCGTGCCGGCACCGAACGCCTTGATTTCTTTAATCAGGTTTAGAGGTTTTCAGTTGAAACTTCTGATCTGAGCTCTCTTTGGGCCGTTGGCGGAATTTAACTAGCCGTTTGTTTGTGGAAGTATTATCGCCATGGAGACATTCATACATTATTGATGCGTATGGTCTCGTAGTTTCTAATGTGCGAGCGCAGTGTGGGGTCCTGAGTTTGATTTCGGGGTTGGGGAAAAGGTTAATCGACTTTTATATGAGACTAGCTGCGCTCCGCGGTTTCATCCGCATAAGTGTCGATCCCTTAAGAATATCGGAATAAAAAGTAGCTTATATGTTAATCCAGGGTGTCGGCCACCTCCGTACAAAATTTTATCGAAATTGGTCCAGCCGTTTGAGCGTGAAGAAGTAACATACATATAAACACACACACATCCACACACTCACAAACTTTCGCCTTTATAATATTAGTGTGATTCTACTGAGAATCTCACCACAGATCCAAACTGCAGCCTGCTGCAGCAAGTTCTGGGATTTTCTTATTCAGATTATTATTTAAATGAAAGATTTATCATCCGATGTACTTTAAGTTTCCTCGTAATCTCTTTTCATTAAGCCCAAATTGCCTGTTCCGCGACTGTTTTAATGATATTTAATTTTAGCTTATAATTTTTTTGTTGTGATTCCTTTTTAAATTATGTAAATTATTACACGTGTTAAAGAAATGTGAATTTTCATTTACATTTACATTTCGCTACAAAATTGCAGCAGACTGCTGTTGGGATGTATGGTGGTTAATTAAATGCAATTTACTTGTTCATTACCGCCTACTTTTTTTTAAAGAATCGAATTTTACATGCTACGTCTAGTCATTTAAAAATTATGTTAACACTAGCTACGCCCCGTGGTTTTACCCGCATAGGTTTTGATCCCGTGGGAATATCGGGATGAAAAGTAGCCTATATGTTAATCCAGGGTGTCAGCTATCTCCATACCAAATTTTATCAAAATTGGTCTAGCTGTTTGAGCGTGAAGAAGTAACAAACATATAAACACACACATACACACACACACACACCCCCACTCCCCCACTCACAAACTTTCGCCTTTATAATATTAGTGTGATTTTTGTCTACAAAAGGAATCTAAATTCGACCAATAAAATTCACCTCAAGTGAATATCAACGAAAATAGAATACCTATGCCAAAAATAATGACACAGCGTGCGAACTGAGTGAAACAATCCCTGTCTACCTTTACAAAAAGGTCTAAGGATCAAGAAAAATCTGTGAAAATATATATGGTTCTGACAGGCTCGAAGCCTAGGTTATTGCTTCACCGACTCACAGAATAGATAGGTACAGAAGGCTGGCTAAATACAACGGGCGGAAAACAGTGCACGCACACATAATCAAGCGCACGTACGGCAATCTCATTTCATGTTCAACGACCACGTCACTCCGGGACCGATTGCTTCCGATTGCGGTGCTCTCGAGGTTGTTTGAGCATACGTTTACTTTTGGAAAAACTCTGCAGTTTGGTAAGAACAGCTTTAAGAGGGAGGCTATCAGAAGAATTCAGCTAGGCTGGGCAGCGTTTGGGAAGCTTCATCGAGTCATCTCGTCGCGTATTCCGCAGAACCTAAAGACTAAAAGCTTTAATCAGTGAGCCGAAACGTGGATTCTCACGGCACAACTGATCAATAAATTCAAGGTTGCTCAACGAGCTATGGAACGAGCTGCGCTTGGAATCTCTCTGAGTGATAACTAGAACGAGGTGATCCAAAGTAATCGACATAGCTCACAAAATAAGCATGCTGATGTGGCAGTGGGCCGGCCATATTAGACGTAGGACCGATGACGGTTGCGGTAGACGTCTTCTTGAGTGGAGATCGCGAATCGGCAAACTTAAGGTAGAACGCCCTCAGGCCAGGCGAAGCGACGATCTTTGCAGGGTGGCTGCTAGCAGCTGGATCAGGATGAGAGTTGCCGAGATTTAAGCTTAGTGGCGTGTAATTGGAGAGGATACAGCAGTGGACTGCTGTAGGCAGATGATGATGATGATGACGGCGATCTCAGACTATTGCCAGCCGTGACGATACCACAGTCACGAGCACAAATACTTTACGCTTACCTACGCAAGATCCAAAAGCAATTATTTTCTAAAATATTGATATATATTTTATGGTGTTACGAACATCTAAACTATACTAGTATAATAGGTATTCTCAAAGTTGTAATTACCTACTATTTCACGAGAAAAACGCTTATGACTTTTACGTTAGCATAAGACTCCACACACACAGCACAGGCTTAATAATCTACCACGCTGGCCCAGTGCGGCTTGGTAGATGTCATATGTTTTCCAATTTTTGATTCCAGGACATGCCGTTTTCCTCACGATGTTTTCTTTCGCGGTTTTGAGAGCAGTGGTGATGAAATTATTTACACAAAGTAAAGCGTTCCTGGGTTCGAACCCAAGATCTAACACTGTCGGGGCTGTTTCCACTGGGACACCACTGCTCCACTTTTGCTTTTTTGACTTTTGCGTAACGCAAGCTTGTGAGCTCGTGATTTATGCCCGTGACTACTCATGAAGCTAAGGCTATGTGTCCGTGCGTTTTCGCTCGCTGCGTGGAGCTGACCTTCTGTAGCTATCTATTATGTGGTCGAGTCTTTCTTTATATATTTTTGCAAGTTTATTTTATTTGAACGCTTAGAACTGGAGATCGATGACTGGAAGTAGGGTCGAATGTTCTAGCATTTATTTTGTTTCTTTATAGGCTGCTGCTTATATTGTGTAAATGATGCGTGAATATGTGATGGAGTGAAGGTATATATTTTGGTGTAATGTCTACGTTTATGGATCCACTCAGCAGTGAAAAACAATAATTATGGATTAATTAAGCATATTGCATTGATATGCCAGTCCAAGATCAGCTGTAATACGTAGATACATTTTAAAACAGAGCTTTCAAAGAAAAATTAAGAAATTATATGTACTAAATTATGATAGTTAATATTATCTTCTCTTGACATAACGTAGATAAAGTTTTACGTTATTGTCATCCCAACAATTGACCCTCCCTTTACATTTATTCTTTAAAAGAACGAACAAACAAAGAAAACGCAAGATGATACTCCAAACCGTCAAAACTTCCCCTAACGACGCCAAACTTGGATTGAAAAAAAATCCCTTTAAACACTGTTATTGCAAAAATGAGAGGCGTTCTGAGCTTGACTTTCAACTACCAAGGTTTTGATTTCAAGGCTTAACCAAAAACGTAACACTCAAAAACTAGCTCTATCGTCCTAATTATACGATTCAGTTTAGTGTGTTGTGTGCAAGCAGTGTTACTTCGAATGTAACGCATTTTCTTGCAATCTGAGATCAGTACGGCGGGCATATCCGTTGTGGGAGGCAGAAAATGTAACTTTTATAGTGTAGATTAAAAGTCGAAGTGAATTCAACCTAGGCGAATTTTCGGGATCCGCGTTTAAGCTGTGAATCCAGATACAGATGTCCAATAAATGATTGTAATCTCAGTGTGAACAGTCTAGGAGAAAATGGGAGGACTTTGCCTTTCCGAAGTTGTGGAATTGAAATCGACCGAGTACATTTTCGTTTAAGGGTACAATGACTTCTTAAATGTATCGTTTTTTTGCTGTCGAAAGTTTTGACCAAACAAGTCAACTTTAAAATTCAATCTATATATACATAATTTATATTGAACTGAAACTTCTTCGGCGATTCGATAATTGCACGAGAATCGAGAGAAAAATTTCAAGGCCACGTCACGTTTAGGCACATATCGTTCCATGAAAGAGAAGGAAGATGTTCTCTCTCTTGTCTCTCACAGTATTTTTTTTTTCTTAAAGTTAGCCTTCTATCACGTGAACGCTGCTACACGCGCAATTTTTTTTGTGTTTATGTGTTTGGTTTGAAATACCAAAATTTTGGTAGGTACAGGAAAGCCCCTATAAGATTCTGAGATGTGTTTATGTGCAAAAAAACCAAGGAATCCAAAATTGCCTCATTATCCTATTAAGAGGGTCCCATTGGGTCGTAAGTTTGGCCCATTGTTCGTCTGACATGCGGCAATTGTGTCCAGCCCAGACGAATAGAATAGAATACTCTTTATTATGTACACCATATAAATTACAGACGTATAAATCTAGAAACTGTACAACGGGTGACACAATGGGCGGTCTTATCGCTAAAAGCGATCTTTTAAAGACAACCTTTGGATGGATTAAAAAGGGAAAGGACAGACAAATACTGTAGGTAGTCTGTGGTGTACCATTTACATATTTACGAAGGACACGATATCGTGACAGACCCTGACGGAGATGGCGGGATGAGCTGGACTCCTTCAACAAGAACTGGTCCTTAGCAGCTTTGAAGTGGAAGAGAGGCCTTTGCCCTGCAGTGAGACATCACACGCTAATAATAATAAATATCCTATTAAACTTTCTGACCATCAGGAAAATCAAATCACCATTCAGCAAAATGAAAAGCGATGATATTAAAACACAGAACACTTAAACCCAAGTTACAGTCGAACTTCACAACGTTTTTTCAGGTGAAATCCTCATTCAGTCTCATTTTATTGGTCGAAGCGACTTTCTGATTTAACCGCGGTAATTCCAGATGCCATTCTCTCTACAATGCAAAAGGAAAATAAAAGATAAGACCCGCATAAAAGAATGAATACCGTAATGCTTTACTTTTTAAAAGAAATACGTTTATTCTATTTATGAATGAATGGAAGCTAAGTGTGTCCGTTTCTTTTCAAAAGATCTGTGAGTCAAAAGGTGAATGTAATATTTTATTCCACCATAATATTCTCTGGTGAACTGCGAAAATGTCTGACCCGTATATTTTTGTAATGATAATATTATTTGAGTATTAAGTAAAGGGTGACGACGTTATCGTTGTAATAAAATTGAGGTATTACTGTATTGAAAGAGTTTTCTATTCATACTAAATTATTTTATAATCTAAAAAAAATATACGCATTGATAATCATCATCTGCCTTGCCTTCTCCCAACTATGTTGGGGTTGGCCTCGCGTCTAACCGGATGCAGCTGAGTACCGGTACTTTATGTGGAGCGACTGCCTATCTGACCTTCACAACCCAGTTACTGGGTGGATAATATTATAAATTAATTATTTTATTTTTGAATTGTTTTTTTTTTGTTTCCACTTGCTGTTCTCTCTCTCAATGCTTCGAGAACGATGTAAAAAAGACGTTTATATACACAATACACTAATATTATAAAGGCGAAAGTTTGTGAGTGTGTGTGTGTGTGTTTATATGTTTGTTACTTCTTCACGCTCAAACGGCTGGACCAATTTTGATAAAATTTTGCATGGAGGTAGCCGACACTCTGGATTAACATACAGGCTACTTTTTATTCCGATATTCTCACGGGATCGACACTTACGCGAGTGAAACAGCGGAGCGCAGCGAGTATAAATATAAATTCAACATTAATTATGTAATTAATCCGGAGTGCCTTGCCCGTGTTTCTCCATAGGGTACTCCTACTACGCTTTGGAATGGACAACTATGAGTAGCTTCAAATTTCTTACTGACCGACTCCTAGAAAATTCAAAAATTCCTGTAAATAGTTTATTAGAAATAAATGCTTTGAGTTTGAGTTTGATACATTTCTCCGACTACTTAAATAATCACAATACTGTGATGAATTCAAACGATCTTTCCACATTTCAAACCCTCTCTATTTGTGATATCAACCACAAAGGGACAGCCTTCAAAGCAACGATCGAGCATCAATGTCAATCGAATTTCTAGCAGCACATTCAGCACATACGGCTTGATATGGCAACACCGTAAATTGACACCCTTTGCAATGCAACTCCAAAAAACACAGAACATAATAAATATTCAGCGTACACACGCGTAGTGTAACAAAAACACCAATAATATCCCTTTGGCCCCAACAAAGCTTCTGATAAAAAAAGATGGCGGGTAAACTGCATCAAGCGTTGAAAAAAAGGAGTTAAAAAAAATGAAACTTTTTGATTTGTCCGCTATGGTACAAACGGTTACATGTACCGGTCCTGGGCGGAATACTAATGAATTGGTTACCTACTCGCCTGCGGAAAAATATGCGGCAAGCGTGTTCCCTGATGGACGCAGTTGGTCTTACGGGTTTTTCGCAGTTGTTCCTCCGGGTTGTTCGTACCTTTTGAGCAAGGGAGGGTTATCTCCTACTATGTGTACATATGCATGCATTTTTTTTGAGCAGTGGTGGCCCAGTGGTGACGACCGCGGCTTACGAGTTGTAGGTCGTAGGTTTGAACCCAGACAGGCGCTTTACTTTGTGTAAATTATTTCATCACCGCTGCTCTCAAAACTGTGAACATGTGTAGATTATCCATCTCTAAAATACAGCCCAAACCAAAGCCAAAAGTCAAAGTCAAAGCTTCAAAAGTGTCTGTTGCCCACTCTCAAGGGACCCTAAAACAATTTTCAATAAAAACAAAATAAAAACTAGAGATACACGCTTTTTGATGGCGCCTCGGCGGCGGCATGCATATTCATAATCGCGGGATTTCTAACGTGCATCGGAAAATTGAATATTACGACTGTGGAATTGTAATTTACATATACACCGTGTTATTACTGGCTTACTTGGATACGAATATTATTTATCTAGACTATCTCGCATGTATTTATGGAATTCTATTTGAGGGTATTACCTATAAGGCTAGGCGTATGCTGGGACGCAGGCGACGCAGGTCCGCGCAGCGCAGGGCAGAGCAGATTTTGTAATACATGAAAGTACCAAGTGCTGCGTACGTTTCGGCGCAGGCACGTGTGACGCAGACATGTGTCTGCCCTGCGCCTCGTTGTAGTGCCGGCACAGATACCTGCGCGACTCGAACACGTCTATTCTTTGTACCAGCTAGAACGCGAATGCGTGCGCATGCTGTGACCAGCATGCGCTCGCGGACTATGTCTGTCTCGCCTGCCCTGCGCTGCGCTGCGTCACCTGCGTCCCAGCATACGCCTAGCCTAATGGGTAGCAGGGATCATGTAACCTAAAACCATGAATAAAGGACATGATTCTAGACTCAAGAATTTTCGAAATTTGTCCAAAAAAAAAGAACTACAGCTGTCCCAGAACCCTTGGTAACAAGTTGGGCATCGGTGTCCCTGCCAGACTGTATACATTTTTGCATGTTAAGTCGATTTTATACAACATTATTTTTAGTATATGCGACACGTGTCTGTATTTTTATGTAAAAAATCTATGTACAAAATTTCAAAACTGTATCATGATAAATCACAAAATTATAAGTTTGTTAAGTTATCTATTTGTCCGTACAAAAACATGCTCACCCGCACCGCTCGCGCCGCGCCGTCTTGCGCTCATTGATAATAATACCTAGGTACCTAACCGTTCGGCGCGGAGATTGGATAACCCACTTAGTGTCGCTCGGTGTCCAACTTTTAACCTTTTCTAAATATTTTTGGGACAAAATATAACATGGGGTAAAAATTATTGGAATCGATTCACTTACTTATTCTGAACAAAATATATTCAGGTTTCGCATATACAAAAAATAACGTTGTATACTACAGTTGCTGTGAATTTTCAAAATATTTTAAGCTAGCGGTCCGCCCCAGCTTCGCACGTTTGCAATTTTTTATTTTGTCATACAGACCTTGTCCTGGCAATACCGAACACAACAAAAAAAGAATTATCCAATTTGGTGCAGTCATTCGGAATTTAGGCGCGTATAGACATTTTGGCGACATTGTTTTATACTATGTAAGGATACTGTATGAGGGAAAGACATGTTACGCCGATCCCAAATAAATTGGAATAAGGACAGGAGAATGATGATGACTGTATGAGGGAAATATAATATAATATACTACTGCGCCCTGCGATTTCACACGCATAAGTGTCGATCCCGTGGGAATATCGAGATGAAAGCTATCCTATGTCCTTTCCCAGGACTCAAACTATCTCTATACCAAATTTCATCTAAATCGGTTCAGCGGTTTAAGCGTGAAGAGGTAACAGACAGACAGACACACTTTCGCTTTTATAATAATTAGTATGGATTTGGGTTACTTCTGAGTTGGTTTCTAGCATTTTAGATACGAAGTCAAGACTAAAGGAAATTGCTCATTTCTCTACTGACCGCCGTTGCGCATCAAACAATTTTGTATGCTACCATAAATTGGATATAAAAGCGGGGTAATGTCGTACTTTCATAGGAAATTAAAATTATCCATTTATTTTGTGGGGTTTTTGTTGTACTTTGATTTTCTGCTCAGTTTTGAGGTTAGTTTTGTAACAAATCTTCCACCAAAAAAACAGTATTTTACAACAATATGATTTGATTCACATAAAACAACAGAAAATAGTTCCAATAAATCAACGAATGATCCCAATTAAATAATATTACAAAGGTAGGTCATGCTAAATGTAGGTTTTGATAGGAAATAGAAAATAAAAATGCTTGAATATAGGAATGCAATAGTTTCATTGGTCCATATTATCATCATATTCATAAAATATGTCGCGGTTGCTGGAGGTACCGCGCGCACGAACTAACTTGCTGCGTGAGGCGCCGCTGACGAGCGCGCTCCGCACTCTCAACCTCATTGCTGATGACGTAGACATATTCTGTTGCGCTTTGGGTGAATTTGTAAGAATAGCTATACCTATAGAATTTGTTATATACCTATAGAATTTGTTATGGTACAAGCACTGGAAATATTTTTTTTTTTTAAAGTGTACTACAATATCGCATTGGGTCTAGCCTGTAAGAATATTTGTATGTTTGGTGTGCATAAATAAATAAATAAATGTCGTCTAAAAGCGGAGCCGGTGGCTCCACAGACCTAAATCGAGCCCAACTAAGATACCACAAAATGGTCATAATGAGAGCACATCATCCCATTGTCTGATTACCCACCAAACAATTGCAATAATAGCTATTAATATCACCTACTGAGTTACTTATTAATTAAAATGTAAGCCTAACCTTTGTCCCATTGCCATTGCCATTGTAACCATTGCCAGGATCGCCCAGAGGACACGGTGGAGCACACGGTGGAGGTCTGCCCCGCTTGGGCGGAGCACCGCCGTGTCCTCGTAGAGGCGATCGGCAGCGACGGCGACCTCTCGCGTCCGGCCCTGGTGCAAGCCATGGTCCGGGGCGAGAGGGAGTGGGAGGCAGTCACCTCCTTCGGCGAAGCAGTCATGCTAGCGAAGGAGGTGGCGGGACGGTTCAGGGAGAGAGCCTCCCGTCTCAGCCGCCGCGGGGGACGCCCCAGGCGTCGGGAGCCGCGTGACGACTCCCGGCCACCGTAGGCGCGGGCCTGCGGGCGGTGAGTAATGGGTAGCTCACCGTCCGATCAGGACCAGGCCCGTGCCGGACGGCGCGTACGTGTTCCACGCGCGCCTCAAAGAGATGTCAGCATCGAGGAGGGGCCCCTTAGGGCCGAAGCCTGCCGGGTCAGCGGGATTGTCCGAAAGGGTTACCGCTGGCCCGGAACATAAAGGGCTAAGGAAGGAACACGGGTTTTAGTCAGTAAGAGTCTGACACTCCCTTCCGCTCCACCCAGAGCGGTGTCATTTGATGATTTCCCAAACGCAAAAAAAAAAAAGCCTAACCTTTGTGCTGACATGTCGTGATTTAATTCTTCCCCTTACTAAATACGTGTCCGTTCCCAGTACCAACGGCAAGTCAACCTCAATGTCTTTTGCTAGTTCAATTTCGCATATTTCGTTCCTACTTACATGCTCCCAATAATACGACTAACATCTAAAAATAAATATAATAGATATATCATATTCAGTAAAGAAATTGATCTTAGCATTAGTTTAATAGAAAATATACATATTGTAATAGTTTAATAGAAAATACACATATTGTCACAGAGGCAAAAGTCACAAACAAAATCAAATCAAACTAAGAAAAGTATAACCGGTGGTTCTTAATTCTCATCTCATCATCTTCCTCTTAGCGTGTCGATAGCAATCTAAATGGACTCGGCCCAGAATTCAGCTACTTGTTTGCCGCCATCACCAGCGTCCTTCAGTTCCAGTAACGTGCAGCAGACGGGACACGATATTAAGTGTCCCAACGTTTGTGGAACAGCACAACATTTACACTCCAAGGCAGAGTCGTCTATGAATCTCCACCTGAACAGGTTTTCCTTACTTCGGCCAACCGTGGTCCCAAGGTTACCCAAGGTAACCCATGTCCTGGTAGGAGCTCTTCAGCCGGTGGAACGAATGGTTTGGGTAAGGAAGCACTGTGTCGCCACAGCTTCAGTCTTTATTGTGATCGTTCGCAAGTGAGTGGTACAACACACTTTCCCACTTTCTCGTCATGATGCATTTAAATGTATATTTTGAATATAGTTAAACAGCTTCTAGTATTAGCTGTAAACAACAAAATACAAATGTGCTGAAAGACTTCCATTATATCCGTTGCCTCTCCGACTTGATGACGGGGTAGACACAACTCCCACAGCGTGACATTTTTAACGAAATCATTGGTGATTTACTGCACTGAGAACACAAGCCGTAGTCGTAAAAACGTTCTACACAATCCACATCACAGAAACAGTACAATGGTCTCTATAAGAATTCTTGACCGTGCAGAAATCTGAAGACTCAACTGGACACGATGTTAACGCAATGATAAGTTATTTTTTAGCACACCAAACTCAACAACTATCAATACACAAGTAAAAACAATGTTCGCTGCGGAGTGCTGGTCGGCAGGTCGGCCGACATGAGATGTTTTGTTTGACAAATAATTATTGACAGTGAGTGACACTTTTGACACTTTTGGCAGTTCACCTTTCACATTGCCCGTGATAGTGTTACCAACAGTTAATCTTAATCACCCTGACCATGTGATTTGTCAATAATAGAAATAGTTTTAATTAGTAAAGTAATGTAATTACACTAACAAGTATGGACACATAATTAGTCTGAAATAAATGGATTTAATTTATTATTATTTTAAAGATGTTAAAGATATATAATTATATTAAGTTGATTATGTTAATTAAAAAATAATAAGGAGGACAAATGATAAAAAAACACTTTTACACGTCAAACATATTTTTTTAAACTAGATGAAAAGGGCGTTTCCTATCTGACAACTCTGAGAAGAAAGGCCGAAAGAAACTCAGAGGTCACAATCTCTTTTAAAGCCCAGACATAATCTTGGTCAGATCATGTGCAGACCATGTATAAAGGTGTCTGAAATGTTCTTTTGGGAAAAGAACCACACAGATTGAGTGGACCTGTCCAGTCAGTGCTCCCATTTGTCAGTAAACGTGCAGCTCAACGCAGAACTTAAGGAGCTCAACGATTCGACGAACAATACCAAAGAAGGTACATTTGGGTAGGCCGTATAAATTAGGTACTCCAACTGCCAGATCATGACTAAAACGGAATCAATGACCCAGGAAGAATGTCATAGTTGAAATTATTTTTAAAACTCAGCGTCTGTCTTTATACTAAGCGTTAAGACCGATTATGGGGAGGTTATTAAAATTGGCAACACTGCTTTTACAAAAATACTCCATTTAAAAAAGTATGCAGTAAAATCGAATTAATAACTAATTAAATACAAAATATTAACCTCACATACGATTTCAATCAACTGAACTCAGAAAAGATAAAAAAAAATATTTTATAATTTATAAGTATATTTTTATGACCATACTCTATTGCTTTAAAGCGGTACTGGTTATGGGCAATTTCCTTTTTATATCAATCAATCAATCAACTCAGCCTATTTGCAGACCACTGCTGGACATAGGCCTCTCCCAGGCTGCGCCACAACACCTTGTCCTCCGCCTTTCGCATCCAGTCCGTCCCAGCCACTTTCTTTACGTCATCGGTCCATCTAGCTGGAGGGCGTCCCACACTACGCTTGCCGATACGTGGTCCTCACTCTAGGACTCGCCAGCTCCACCGGCCATCGGTCCTTCGACAAATATGGCTAGCCCACTGTCACTTCAGTTTGCTTACTCTGCAACCTATGTCGGTAAAACATATGGCAAATTATATGGCATTACGGAAATGATTAACTTACGTATAGTGTTAACAAAAAGCGTTATTGGACGCTTTTAACGCGTACCTCTTTTTTTACATCGTTCTCACACATAATTATAAATTCAACATTAATGATGTAGCTAATATTTTTGTAAAAATATAATTTAAAAGAGTGTCCATGGAGTTTCTTACCCGTTCTTCTCCATAGGTACCTACGCTTTGGAATGGCTAACCAGCTTCATATTTTCTGACTGACCGACTTCTTGGCAGTTCAAAAGTGCCTGTAAATAGTTTAATTGAAATAAATGCTTTGAATTTGAGTTACTAATTATGGGGACCAGAAAAATACGTCCAACAATTTTCCAGTATTTTTTCACTGTACGCATTTATGGCAAAGAGATGTGTGAGCTAGTCATGCAATAATAAAAAAAACTTATAACAAAAAAATTAAACCGCCGAAAAAACTGAAAAGCAAAAAATAATAAACCTTTTTTATTTAACCTTAATAACTAAGTTCTTAAACTAATGTAAGTATACCTAAGTAATTTTGAGTCGGCGCCAAATAAGAAAATTAATTAATTACGTAAAGCGTCATGCGCGCGGCGGCGAGAGCAAATGCTCAAGTTACTTTAAAAAATACCCAAATTGCTATGGCTTTGCCTACAAAATTTGAGGGTTTCCCCTCGATTTCCATGGGATCATCTCATCAGATTCCAGCTTGGTGACAATGGGATCACTTCGAGAGTGAAACGGAAAAAGAATTATCAAAATCGGACTTTTCTGTAAAAAGTTATGCGTGGTCATACATAAAAAAAGTATATATATATATACGCGTCGACTTGAGAACCTCCTCCGTTTTTTCGTCGGTTAAAAAGCAATAACAACAAAATTGTATTACCCTGAATGAACATTAATAACATAACTTTCCACACAATTTATTATGTGCTTCTTTAATTAAATCACAAGGCCCGTCTAAACACAATCGACAAACAGAAAAAAAAATAGGTAAGTAATAAAAAAGCTATCGAGGCGAAAAATACACGTTCAAAATGAAGTTCTTTTTTAATTAGATTCCTCTTCGACGTGTTTTTTTTTTCTTTTTTATTTTATTTTGTTTATTCCCATTCTCACCTCCTAAATTACTTCTATATAATGAGAAAAGTTTCCCAGAGCCAAGGAACGCTTGAAGATAAGATGTTTAAACGGTGATATAGTTGGTCTGTAATGAAAATGTTTAAGAATTCTTAGTGTACCTATCAGCTATCTTATCTTTTAGCTCTTATTTTATCAAAGGGATGGGAACTTTAAACGTTATCGCCATTTTGTGTTTTAGCTAAGCCCTTTGTTGCTGTGTGATAAGGTTTTAATTTCATGTCGCTGATTAGAAGTAGCTGTAGAATGGAATGTCTTTATTTTATTTTATTTTTATTTTTATGTCTTGTGATAGTCACGGTTTTTGGGATGCATGAAGAAGCCTCCTCGTGTAGCGCAATTTGTCTCGCCAGTTACTCAACTGAACCGAGCGCACGGCGCATCCTGGACAGTCACACCCAACACCTTATTTGTCTGACCAATTCTTGCCTTGCGGTGGGTTGGGCTAACGCCCGCCTGGTTTGCGACCACCGTCCCACCGGAGTCCCGCGCCGAGCAGTCTGCTGTGCTTCGTTGATTTCCAGTGCCTTAGGCACCTTCTGGGCACGCTCGTTCCATCATAGACGTCATCCATCGCTTTCCATCAGGCGTGATGGAGATCAAGAGAGAGCACATTCGGCAATAAAAAAAACGGGAATGTCTCTGATCTGGGCCTTAATTCACTACGACCTCTGCACGATTCCTTACCGAAACCACGTCAAGTCCGTAGCTAATACCGCCAATCTCGCGTTGATTTCGCTCGGTTTAATTCATTGTGTCACAGAGAATTACACCCCTGCTTAACTGAGCAGGTTTATTTTTCTGATAAATCCAATCAATATAAAATTGTGGAGTACTTTTGTAGGACAACGTGTGAAAATCTTCGAAAATAATTATTACAAGAAGGTTTATTGTATTTCAGGCTCTTACTCACTAAATTATTACTTGTTAAAATTCCAGGAAAATCATCTACTTTTACAATTACAAAAATTTGTAAATAAGTGAGCACCTTGTATCCACCATATAATTAATTTACCTGTCATTGCTTCTGTTTTAGGGTTCCGTGCCTCAAAAGGAAAAACAAAACCCTTATATGATCACTTTACGTGATCATATAAGGGTTTCATTGTCCGTCTGTCTGTCTATCAAGACCCTTTATCTAAGGAACGCGTAAAATTATAGAGTTGAAATTAAAAGCAAATACTCAGGTTTGCGGTCCCTTGAAGTTGTGAAAAAATCAAATTTCTAAGTTAACGTAAAAAAAAGATTCGGCCGTTTATGCCGCAAAAAACGTATATTTCGACACTCTCAAGGGAATCAAAATGTATGAGGTACTTCCCGTTGACCTAGAATCATGAAGTTTGGCAAGAAGCAATGTCACGTAGCACGAGTAAGGGAAAAATGCAAAAACCGTAAATTTGTAGTTACATTTTAAAAAAAACCGGGCAAGAGCGAGTCGGACTCGCGCACCGACGGTTCCGTATCATCCGGGTTTATGCATAAGGTATGTTTATGAAATTAAATGTTTTTATTTTTTATTTTTATATTTGAGTTGATTGAATGAACGGTAAATTACGGTTTACGATTTATGACGTATTAAAAAAAAACTACTTACTAGATCTCGTTCAAACCAATTTTCGGTGGAAGTTTACATGGTAACATACGTACATGGTACATCATATATTTTTTTTAGTTTTGTTATTTTCTTATTTTAGAAGTTACAGAGGGGGGACACACATTTTACCACTTTGGAAGTGCCTCTCGCGCAAACTATTCAGTTTAGAAAAAAATAATATTAGAAACCTCAATATCATTTTTGAAGACCTATTTACAGATACCCCACACGTATGGGTTTGATGAAAAAAAAATTTTGAGATGGGGTACCCCAAAATTTATTGTTTTTTTTTTTCTATTTTTGTGTGAAAATCTTAATGCGGTTCACTGAATACATCTTCTTACCAAGTTTCAACAGTATAGTTCTTATAGTTTCGGAATAAAGTGGCTGTGACATACGGACGGACAGACAGGCAGTCAGACATGACGAATCTATAAGGGTTTCATTTTTTGCCATTTGGCAACGGAACCCTAAAAACCGCGATAAACTATTTACATACCTACAAATTTGGACGGAACCCTCGGTGCGCGAGTCCGACTCGCTCTTGTTTTGCTTGTCTTCACACATAATTGTTAAATAAATGTACCAATACAGAAAAATAAAAAAAATAACAAAGATTTTTTAATAAAAATAAATAGCTACATAACAAACAATTCGGTTTCACAAGAGGTCGTTCAACTACCGATGCAGGAGTTGAACTTTTAGGTAATATTTATAATTCATGGGAGGACAAATGCGATGCTTTGGGCGTCTTTTGCGATTTGTCCAAGTCATTCGATTGTGTTCTTCATGAAACATTAATCAGGAAACTGCACCACTACGGAATCCGGAACGCCTCTTTGGATCTTCTTACTTCTTACTTAAGTGATAGGATTCAGAGAGTTGATGTTAACGGAAAAAGGTCACCCGGATCTGTAGTAAGAATGGGGTCCCCCAGGGCTCAATTCTCGGCCCATTTTTATTTATTATTTATATAAATGATTTCCCTTACCTCATAAGGGATAAACATGATATAGTGTTGTTTGCAGATGACACTTCACTTTTATTTAAACTTAAACGTCAGCAGCTGGTTACTGACAATGTAAACAACGCCCTTGCAATTGTAGTTAACTGGTTTAATGTCAATAATCTACTTCTTAATGAAAAAAAAACCAAATGTATTAAGTTTACGATACCCCACGTTAGACAAGTAGAAACTAGTGTTCTCATTAAGGATCAGGAGTTGAAACTCGAAGATACCACAGTATTCCTAGGCATAACGTTGGATGCCAAGCTTCAATGGGGCCCCCATATAGATAAATTGACAAAAAAGCTTAGCCCTACAGCATACGCTGTTAGGAAAATACGTGATTTAACTGATTTAGAGACAGCCCGTTTAGTTTACTTTAGTTTAGTTATTTTCATAGTGTGATGTCGTCCGGTATTCTGTTGTGGGGAAATGCCGCCGATATTCAGTCAATTTTTATTTTACAAAAAAGGGCAATTCGTTCAATTTATAAATTAAATCCCAGAAGGGAGTGTCTGGGATTTAATTTATAAATTGAACGAATTGCCCTTTTTTGTAAAATAAAAATTGTCTGAATATCGGCGGCATTTCCCCACAAATTTAAAGAGATTAATATAATGACTGTGCCTTCTCAGTACATTTATGATAATCTTTTGTATGCACATAAAAATATGAATCTGTTTAAAAAATACAGTGATATCCATAACATAAATACTAGGAACAAACACCAATTTGTTGTTCCTACAACAAGGCTCAAGAAAATAGGTGGCTCGTTTAGATGCCAATGTATACGTTTTTATAATAAACTTCCTAGCCACATTCGAGAACTAAGCCTTAATAAATTCAAATCTTTTATAAAGCGAAAACTATGCTAGAAAGCCTAATATACTGTAAAAGACTATATTGAGGACAAAAAGGCTTCGGATTGAGCTGCTCCAATAGGTTTAGACAGTGAATGTTAATTTGCTATTTTACACTTTAATATTTTCTTTTTTTTAAAGTATATATTTACTTAAACAACGACATGTACCTACATTTCCTTTATAAAGTATTATATTATTTTAATTATTGTGAATGTGAGGACTATGTGGGTCATTGTTTTCATTTTAATCATCTGGCAGTTTGAGTAGTTTATGCGGCCTACCCAAATGTCCTGTCTTTGGTATTGTTCGTCGAATCGTTGAGCTCCTTAAGTTCTGAGTTGAGCTGCACGGTTACTGATAAATGCGTGCACTGACTGGACAGGTTCACTCAATCTGTGTGATTCTTTCCTCAAAAGATCATTTCAGACATCAATCTACATGGTTCTCAAAGATTATGTCTGGATTTTTTATATACACATTGACATTGATGAATTTTATATATACAATGACATGAATATTTACTTTGTAAAGTACTTTTTTATTAATTAGTGTGAATGTGAGGACTATGTGGGTCATACCTTTTTTTTCTGTTTTACTTCTTAGTTAGTTTTAATCATGATCTGGCAGTTTGAGTAATTTACGCGGCCTACCCAAATGTCCTTTCTTTGGTATTGTTCGTCGAATCGTTGAGCTCCTCAAGTTCTGAGTTGAGCTGCACGGTGTTTGACAAATGCGTGCACTGATTGAACAAGTCCGCTCAATCTGTGTGGTTCTTTCCTCAAAAGATCACTTCAGACACCAATCTACATGGTCTTCACACGATCTGACCAAGATTTTGTCTGGGCTTTAAAAGAGACTGTGACCTCTGAGTTTGTTTCGGCCTTTCTTCCCAGAATAGTCAGATAGGAAACGCCGACCTCATCTAGTTTAAAAAAAATATAATTGACGTGTAAAAGTGTTTGTACAAACCTACTTACAGAAAATAAATAATTTATCATTTATTTATAAAATATTGTAAAACATTTGAAAAGAGTAGCTGTGGAGTTTTTTTCCCATTCTTCTCCATACGAAATTACCTTTTGGAAGGGGCGACTAGAATTATTTTTTTTTTTGTAAATTTTGACGTTCAAAAGTGCCTTTTTCAACTATTTAATTTAACTTTGACTTTAAAAGTAAGCTGTATTTTTTAAATTATCGCCCTCCAGTATAAAATTTCTGTTTCTCAAACATTCTTGGCCCGCAAGATATTTTAATATATTTTGGTTGGTCCAATTATTTTGCACTCTAAGTTTTAACTATTACTAAATAGATACTTAGTAATTTCCAAAAGACAAATCTTTTTCGCATTTTAGATTAAAAGAAAACCTTTTAATTAAATTACGTAAATTAAACATTCAACAAAGACTTTGTTCTCGTAAATTCGAAATTCGTATCTGACCCTGACTACAAAGATGGCTTTTTAAATGGACCGTGTAATCTAGGAGATAATAATTATATTATATCTCGATTCATTTCGGAAAAGCAAAGTTATAATAATATATTTTTTTGAAGACAGCGGGACAAGTGACAAACTTAAAACGACAAAAAACATAAAGCGTGAAATTAGACCTATTAGTTTTATACAGTTTGGGATTTGATAAACATGTCTTTTTTATTAGTAGCTAGCAGCGCCTCACGGTTTCACCCGCATAAGTGTCGACCCCGTGGGAATATCGGGATAAAAACTATCCTATGTCCTTTTCTGGGACTCAAACTATCTCTAAACTAAATTTCGTCGAAATCGGTTTAGCGGTTTAAGCGTGAAGAGGTATCATACAAACAGAGAGACACACTTTCGCAATTATAATATTACTATGGATTTCATTAATTTTTTTAAGTTAATTTAATTTGTTACCAAAAAAAAAGCCTCCTAAATTCTAACTCATAAAAGCTTTATTGCCTCAACGGTTTTATAGCCAGTTCATTGACATGAAACCATTATAACCATATTATTATGATAACATAATATTATTTTATGAAATAACATAACGCATATCATTATGCCTGCTTTCCCTGAAGGATTCGGCAGAGGTACATACCCTATAGTGTGTAAACCCACATTTTGCCAGCTAAGAATTGTGGGCAAGTTCAATTGAATGAGGAAGTACATAATTGGCCCAAATGCTAAACTGTTTGGTGTTTGTCTCATTCGATTAAAGGTCTACAAATAGGAGTTACGTTTAAATCAATAAAAAAGTTAAATTTAAAAAATTCACGACATAGCTAAAAAGGTTGTATGATTACACGAATAACCTCTGAAAGTTCTTATCTTAAACCATCAACTAACGACCCTCTTTCCAACTGAATATTTATATAATGTTCGCGAAAAGAGCGTGAAATCGCAAAGAAAACAGAAGTTAACCTCCCTTTGATGTCTTCTTCATAATTTAGTACTAATATATATTGTAGGCTTCTGACGTTTCTTGCCCTTACCGTGTCCAGATAACACTCTCAGAGTCATGTACTGAATATTATTAGCATGTTTTTGTGGCAGCCCCTGGGCAAGACTATTTCAGATTCTGGATTAAGATTTTGGCACAGTAAAAATATAAACTAGAGAAAGTAATATGGTGGAAAATGTATAATTTTTTTTAAAGAAAAAGATATTCGTAAGAACATTTTACATTCCATGGAAACCTATTAAAGGACCGACAATTAAATACTAACAAGATTAGTCTGATCCTATTAGTTAAGATAAAAATATTTCGTATAATCCTTTAAAATAAAATTTAAGTAATCTCTTTATTTCATCATTAGTTGCCAACTATATTGGGGTTGGCTCCGAGCTGGATATCAGTATTTTACATGGAGCGACTGCCTATCTGACCTCCACAACCCAGTTACTGGGTAACATGATACCTCCTGATAAGAATGGTTATCAGAATTTTGGGCTTCTGACTACCCGAAACGACTGTCACAGATCAACAAATGACAGCCAGGACCATCCTCTTTATTTGCGGGTTAAAAATACCAAAGAAATATATCTACATTATGAATAGTCCAAATTAATAATAACAGCATTGTTGCCAACGTAAATAAAACATCAAAGTGTCGTTCCACGAAATGATGAATTAAACACCATTCGGACGGACAAACGGTGACGTTGCAGATGCTCCGTGAATAATACCGGCAAAACCAACTTATTCTGGACAAAGTTGAAGTTAGAAATACTGTAGGAAATGCTTATTTACAGTGAGTGCCCTCCTAAAGTTAGTTGACCTTTTTCCACAACTGTGATGCTAACATTGTGATTTAAAATATAAAAATAATTCAGTAAACCTAAAGGAATAACTAATTATTTCTTATGATAAGTCATAGGTAGTTGAATTAGTCAATAAGAACGTTACAGTGTAAAGTTCAAATATTTGAAACTAGAATTTTAAATTATAAAGTGAAAAAACGTCAACTAACTTTTGGAGGGCTGTATTTATGTATATGTCAAGGCTTAAAGCCGAAGTGCGGCTACACCTAGTTTTAGCCGGCCGAAATTTATTTATTTATTTATTTTGTTAGGGAAAACAAACAATTGTACATTATGTATTACATCTAAGATTACATTGGAAGTGGGTAAATGTACAATCCACAACGTTTCCACAGATTACCTAGGTTAATGATACAGTGAAGACACAAGATTACAAGTTACAGAAAGAAGAAGACAGTAAGAGAATAACGAGGCTGACTTATTTTAACTAAAACAAAAAGTAGAAAAGACACTAAACATCACGCAATTGTAGACTATTCACTAAATATTTCTTAAATTTTTGGCGATCTAAAGCGAATATATCCAAATTCACAAAATGTTTATTGTAAATTTTAGCTAGTCTATGGAGAGGCGCTCGTTCACCCGCGTTGGTACGACAAGGTGTCGTGGCAAAAAGCGGGTAAACGAAGTTCCTGGACGGAACCAGAAGTTCCTGTTGAAATAAGCAGTAGGTAGGTCTCTTTTATCTTCAAGTACTTTTCTTCATAAAGTGTATAGTTTATATTATGTTACGGCTAATAGCCGAAATGCGGCTACACCTAGTTTTACCCGGCCGAAGTGCAGCTACACCTAGTTTTAGCCGGGTACAACTAGGTGCAGCCGGCCACATGCGGTTCGTGTGTACTTAGGGTGACATCGGTTGCATGGTTGCGGCAGGTCGATAGGCGCCGTAAGTGCAAGAGCGACCAAAGGGCACCCCGAGGACAGGTTTGGTTAGGTTACTTTAAATCCGTTACACAGAAACACCTAGTTGTAGCCGGCTAAAACGAGGTGTAGCCGCACTTCGGCTATTAGCCGTAACGTAATATAAACTATACACTTTATGAAGAAAAATACTTGAATATAAAAGAGACCTACCTACTGCTTATTTCAACAGGAACTTCTGGCAGACCTGCGACAGAAGAGTACACATATACTACATATTATACAGTAATATTTTACAAAGGCCAAGAAAATAAATTAGCTGCCTAGCTCTTTCCCAACTATGTTGGGGTCAGCTACTATTTTCACCGGATGTAGCTGAATACCGGTATTACCAGTAAAAAATAGATCATAATTTTGTTGTTAGTAAATTACCCTTATTTTAGTTGAGGATGGCTCGTCATGAGCACTGAAAAGTTATTTTTTGACATGTTTATTGAAGATAAACGAAGCAGAAATATTTGAGCAACTTGCTTTGCTTTCATACGGGGGGTAAAATAACAAGGACAAGCTATAATATTATTGAAATCTGTTGAAGACACGAATACTCTAGTCGCGTTTTCATTTTCAGAATCAGGGTCAAAATTTTTTCGAAGACAAACACATGAATATTTTACTCCTCTACCACGTGGAATCAAAGGTGAAAATAAAAAGTACAAAAATGAGCTCAGTACAAAATATTAAAAAAAAAAAACACAATATGTAAAGCTTGTGTACACAAACTCTATTTCGAATCTTCAGAACTGCTGATCCAATTCTGAAAATTCTTTCACTTACAGATACCTACTACAGTATTGCCGAGTGGCATCCATACTATTATATGATATTATATCCATATCCATACTTAATATTATAAATGCGAAAGTGTGTCTGTCTCTTCGCGCTTAAACCGATGAACCGATTTAGGTGAAATTTGATATAGAGATAGTTTGAGTCCCAGGAAAGGACATAGAATAGTTTTTATCCCGATATCCCCACGGGATCGACACTTATACGGGTGAAACCGCAAGGCACTGCTAGTAGGATATATTTATGTTAAAATATGTGACACAGACGTAGTCGCAGATCCTTGGAAGTTTCTGAACCGTCTCCGGACACAAGTGGGAAGATGTAAGTCCAACCTGGTAAAGTGGGGTACCTTGACGGAACGGCAGAAGGGTGTGATTGCGGAGCTATGTCACAAACCATGCTCCACCTCTTATCCTGCCCTCTGTGTCCCAAAACATGCAGTAAAATTGACCTCTGCACTGCCACTGATAACGCCGTGGAAGTGGCAAAGTTTTGGGAAAAGAAGATTTAAAATACAGTCGTATCAGCGACCTGAAGAAGAAGAAGATAGATCCTGGTTATTTATAATCTATCTTTGTTTCAATCACAATCAGCCTATAATGTTCCCACTGCTGGGATACAGGCCTCCCCTCTGTGAGGGGGAGTGGGTGTAATCCACCACGCGGGCCCATTGCGGGGATGTCACATGTCTTCGAACTTTTGGTTCTAGGACCTACCGATTTCCCGACGATGTTTTCCTTCGCCGTTTTAAGAGCAGTGGTGATGAAAATAATTTACATAAAGTAAAGCGCCTGTCTGGGTTCGAACCTACGACCTACAACTCGTAAGTCGCGGCAGCTACCACTGGGCCACCACTGCTCACCATCTTCGTTTATTGTTGTTTATTTTAATTCAAAAACGTAATCTTGAAAACGCAACACAATACCGTTCCTCAAAAACTCGCATAGTTTACCGTAATACGTACGTTTCGTTTTAACATTCAGGGCGCGCACCGCCGCCGGCATAGGAGACGCGGCTGACTTCAAAGCGCAGCTTAAAAAGGCTTTCGGCAATTAAATATTGAAGACAGCGTCTGTTACTATGTTACGGTGTGGGACATTGTTGCGCTGTATCGGAGCTGACTGCTGTTTTTGAAGATTTCTTTGCTAAAAAAATAAACAAAATCTTTTACTTATGTGAAACGATTTTATGTATTTGTATGATGGGCAAAAGGTCCTCATCATTATTTGACTAGCCTTTTCCCAACTATGTTGGGGTCGGCTTCCAGTCTAACCGATTGCAGCTGAATACCAGTATTTTACAAGGAGCGACTACCTATCTGACCTCCACAACCCAGTTACTGGGTAATACGATACCCCCTGGTAAGACTGGTTGTCAGACTTTCGGGATTGTGACTTCCCGTAACGACTGTCAGAGATTCACGAATGACATCCGGGACCAACGGCTTAACGTACTTTCCGAGGCACGAATGGGTCTCGGTATGTATAGACGATCACCCATCCACAGACCAACCGCGGCAAGCGTAGCTTAACCTGATCGATCGACCTGTGCGACTGTTATTATTTAGCCGCGGGGTGCATGACCGGTCATGCAGGTAGCCCATGCCCATGTTATGATGCCAGGCTGCTAATAGTAACGATGTTTTTGGAAATCGACCAGGACCAGGACCCCATGCTTAAAGTAGCGCTTGCGACCACAACACCAGCAAGCCCGAAAAATTGGGTTAATAATAAAAACTTTTTACGAAAAAGAAAACAACCGACTTTCAAAAAAAACACTACATATTGAAAAATAACTTTAATTTCGGAAGTCGGTGTCTTTGGTTCCGCATTTTCGTTTATTGACACCGACTTCCGAAATTAAAGTTATTTTTCAATTTGTATTTTTTTTTCGGAAGTCGGTTGTTTTTTTTTTCGTAAAAAGTTTTTATTTTTCACTTTTTAGTGGGTCCGTTTGTAATTTATCTAAGTTACAATAGCCTAATGTCAACTGCTCATCACTTCTTACAAAATATTGCTTTTCCCGATGTCGGGACGTTAATTGTTGAGGAGGTCTCCTGGTAAGAACCAGGAGAACTCCTCAACAACCACTCACCATACGCTTTGTGACGAGCATAAATTGCTTAGCAACCTTAATAAAGTAATCGAATCGCAACCCGTGAAATATTTCTCATTGAGTAGTTCCAATGGCCATCTGTGGTCTTCTTCATCAGCTCCACTTTACCAAATGATGATTTCCGAGAGCAAATGCTCAAGTTATTTTAAAAAATACCCAAATCGTTATAGCTTTGCCTATAAAATTTGAGTGTTTCCCTCGATTTCCATGGGATTCTCTCATCAGATTCCAACTTGATGATAATGGGACCACCTCGAGAGTATACCCTTTCAAACAAAAAAAGAATTTTGAAAATCGGTCCACAATTGGCGGAGTAATTGCGTAACAAACATACAAAAACAAAAAACATACCGTCGAATTTGAAAATCTCCTCCTTTTTTGAAGTCGGTTAAAAAAACCAAAAAAATCGTTTAAATTTATTTTAATTTATTTCTACTCCTGGCTAAATGTACACCTTTTTATTAATGTTTTTTATTAAAAAATTGAATTATAAAAAATAAAAAAAATAGTTTAAATTTATTTTAATTTATTTCTACTATTGGCTAAATGTACACCTTTAATTTGTAAACGTTTTTATTAAATTAATTATTATTATTAAAAAACTGTCGCAAAAATGTTTTTCAGTAAATCAGTTGTTGTAAAAAATATAAGTTATGTGAAAAGAAAAATATTGTGTTTAGTCGGTGTGGTGTAACATTTGATTAATTCGGTACAACTCGCGGGTAGGTAGGTAAGTACCTACAACTCGTATTCTTGTGGCGCTGCAAATTGAAAAAGTTGTACAGTCAATTATAGCAATTAGCTGACCCACTTTTGCATAAATGGTTGAGATTTATTAGAATACGAATCGACAGAATTTTATAATTCTTTTATATTTTATTTATTTGAGCAAAATAAATAAAATAATTATAAAATTCATGCAAATGTGGGTCAGCTAATTGCTATAACTGACTGATACGCGGAGGGTCAAATAATACTGGACTGGATGCAACAAGGGATTAAAACTTGCAACGACTGGGATTATCGCCTGGTTGGTGTCCAGTTAACAACCACAATATTTTGTTTGATCAGCGCTTTATTACGGTCCAAAACCTCGAACAGTATATGTTCGAGGTTTTGGACCACATACAATAATGATCGTAGAATAAAAGAAAAAATATATTCCAGTAAAGCAAAAAAAAATTGTTTGCAGCAGACAAACTCTTCAGCACGAGTTGGTATTTCAGCTTTCAGAGGTCATAATCAGCGGAGCGTAATTGAAGCTGCAGTTAGTTTCTTATTCTAGACAAATATTAATCTAAACCTAAGGGTTCTGGACGTACGCTTATCGAATATTTAATTATTACGTTTCTGTGAGAAACTATTTCTCTTCAAAAATTTTTGGGCTAAATCATTTATTTTCGTAGAACCCTGAGGTTCTTGACAGATCAAATAAGAGGCAAAGTATTAAGAAATGATGAAAGCAGCGAAAACACAGTGGTTCTTGAATTATTTATATTACAAGCTTTAGATTTAAAGGCGAATTTCAACGTTTAATTTTATCTTAACGTTGTTTAAGTTCAGTCACGCGAATAACTATAGAACGAATGAGATAATTATAGCTGATCTACCTGAAATTTGTGGTATTTATTTTTGAGTGATAGTGGGATGTATTGTGTTCTAAAGGTGTAGTCTTATTGTTATTGCTGCTTCTTTTATAGTTACTTTTCATTTTTAGGGTTCCGTACTAAAATGCTAAAACAGAACCTTTATGGTGAGACTCAGTCTGTCTGTCTCTCTGTCTGTCTGTCACAGCTGAATATCTCAAGAACTACTAATGCTATCAACTTGAAATTTGGAATAGTTTTAGATGACGTTTGCCCAACTATTTTGCAAATAAGAGAGAAATAAAAACAAATGTAAATTTTTTGCAACAGGACTGAAAGGGGGTCTGAAAAATTCGAAGTGGGGCTACTAGGGCATGTGGGGTATCATAATTATGAAAGAGCGCACTTTGCTCATTCAACTTTTGATGAAAAATGTAAATTGGTAAAGAGAAACATCTGAAATTATTCTATGTGATAGAAGTTTATGTAAAGATTATAGGAAAAATAGAACGAAGTCTCTAAATAGCACACTTTTTCAGAAATCATCAACAAAAGTTACATCAGTTTCACTATCGGTCAAGAGATGGTGCTGACATAAAACAGTAGTTAGGCAGAGGTACCTTTAGTACACCGACAACATATTTCGCCAGTTAAGTTTAAGTCCCATGTAACAGGGGTTGAGCTTATAGCCATGAAACGGGCACAAATCCAGGTCCCGGACTGCTGCTCAGAAATTCCAACGGAAAAACCCAACAACACTACCACTTCCTCTCTCTTTAAACATCAGCATTATATTTTCTTTGCACCTGTTTCATATTCATTATTATATAAGGTCCCATTAAAATACATAGGTGGACAAACTTTTACGAATCATTCAGACCACCAAAATTAGGACGATGGTAAAAAATATAAAAGAAAAACGCATAGATACTCACAAGAAAAATAGAATCAGCTAACGAAAATACACTAATGTGGTGTTTTTTTTTGCTTGGATATGTTTAGTTAGACGTATTGAGCGCTGTGTTAATATTTGTCCATCTATTTTAATGGGACCCTGTATATGTCGTCACGAACGGAAGTTTAGCGATAATAAATCACCCTTTCAATTGATTTCTTAGTACATGTTAAATTACGTAGCTTAGCTGTGATTGGTTGTAAGTAATAGTACGTACGGTGAACGCCGTGTGGCGCCAGTATCGTTCGGTCGCCGGACGTGGACGGGGTCGTTGGGAAGTGTGCGAGCAGACGGGATCGAGAGCTCGAAGGGGGCGCACGCTATCATCGAACCCATCAAGTTCACAGTCATCATCATCATCATCATTTCAGCCGAAAGACGTCCACTGCTGGACATAGGCCTCTCCCAAAATGGGGAGGGTTTGCCATAATCGCCACGCTTGGTAGGCGGGTTGGCAATCGCAGTATGGTATGGTGGTGGAATGCATAGAGAACGCTGCTGCCCATTCTCCGGTTAGACCCTTAGTCGCCTTTTACGACACCCACGGGAAGTATGGGGTGGTGGTATTCTTTAAGTCCGGCACCACACAGACTCAAGTTCACAGTACCTATAGTCAATGATTACTCCTGTACACTCTTCAGTAATAAAGTCTTACCACAGGGTCAGAGAGACGACCCACCTATTTCTGCGCTCACGTTCCCGACGTCATATATATATTTATTTTGGTTAGTATACTATACTTTATGTATGTACTTATTGTATTATGTATATGGTACACCACTGACTACCTACAGTATTTGTCTCTTCTTCCCCTATTTAATCCATCCAAAGGTTGTCTTTAAAAGATCGCTTTTAGCGATAAGACCGCCCATTTTGTCACCCTTTGTAAAGTTTCAGGCAGTTTCGGGCAGGGCACATTGCTCACAGAACAGATGGCCGATGGGGCCGAAAGGTTCTGGAGTGACGACCGCGTACCGAAAGACGTAGCGTTGGAAGGCCTCCCACAAGGTGGTCCGACGACCTTGTGAAGGCCGCAGGAACCTGTTGGATGCGAGAAGCACAGAACCGGTCGAAGTGGAGGTATTTGGGGGAGGCATATGTCCAGCAGTGGACGTCTTTCGGCTGAAATGATGATGATGATGATGATTGTAAAGTTTCTATATTTATGTCTGCAATTTATATGGTGTACATAATAATGAGTATTCTATTCTAACACTTTGCCTGTTCTGGGAGTCGAACCCAGGTCCTCATGCTTAGCAGTAGCGCTTGTGACCATAACACCAAAAAGGCATTCAGCAGTTTGCTTATAAAATTATTTATTATTATTATTCTCATAAAATACAAAACGTTTAAGGCAAACACAACAGCTAGTAGCACTAGTAAGTAAAATTTAATTCATATATATTTAAACTAGCATTGCCCCGCGGTTTCACCCGCATAAGTGTCGATCCCGAGGGAATATCGGGATAAAAACTATCCTATGTCCCTTCTCAGGAGTCCAACTCTCTCTGTACCAAATTTCATCTAAATCGGTTTAGCGGCTTAAGCGTGAAGAGGTATCAGACAGACGGGCACAATTTCGCATTTATAATATTAGTATGGATATCTGCCTCACTGAACATCTGAAATTGATTAAATATCTGAAGAAACTAAAAACAAACTCAAACATAATTAGTATGAAACTTTAAAACAAACTTATTTAATAAATGTTTTAGTTTCAGTTTTAAATTATTAATTATGTACTATTTCTTATAGCTTCTTAAAACTTTTGTAGCAGTTTAGTTCATTAAATTTTATTATTAAAAATTATTGTAAAAGGCGCAATTTTTACCTGAATTATCTAGCAACATTAGCTTCTGCCCGCGACTTCATCCGAGTGAATTTTCACCCTCCCCCCATGCTCCCTCTTAAGGGTGGAATTCCGAAAAACCCTTTCTTAATGGATACCTACTCTTTACCTCTGTCCTCCGAACGTTAGCGTGCAAAATAGACGGTCCTTTACTGTGTATTGGGCAAGTGTACAACTGAACAGAATTAGGAAATAGTCGTGTGTAATTTGTTTTGTTTACTAACAAATTACTACTTAACACCTTCTATTTTGTTTTTTTTTTTTGTGTGTACTATAATTAACAACCCTACTAATACTTTCTTTGTAAAAATGTATGGACGTATGTCTGAAATAAAGATAAATTATTATTATTATTATTTACAAAGAACACACCCTTCAAATTTCACGTCTCTAGGACCAGTGGCTTAGGCTGTGCGTTGATATATCAGTCAGTCAGTACTTTGAATTTTATTTCGAGCAACATACCTGCATACCTCTGACACCTTTTCTCTTTTTTGCGGATGGGAGATCATCAAGTGACCCCTCCCGCTCTGGGTGGAGTGGAAGGGAGTGCCAGACTCTTACTGACTAAAACCCACCCGTGTTCCTTCCTTAGCCCTTTATGGTCCGGGCCAGCGGTAACCCTTTCGGACAATCCCGCTGACCCGGCAGGCTTCGGCCCTAAGGAGCCCCTCCTCGATGCTGACATCTCTTTGAAGTGCGCGTAGAACACGTACCCGCCGTCCGGCACGGGCCTGGTCCTGATCGTACATCGTACGTCATCATGCGGCTCCCGACGCCCGGAGCGTCTCTCGCGGCGGCTGGGACGGAAGGCTCTCTCCCTGAGCCGTCCCGCCACCTCCTTCGCTAGCATGACTGCTTCGCAGAAAGAGGTGACTGCCTCCCACTCCCTCCATAATTTTTTTTATCAAAATTGGTCCAGCCGTTTGAGCGTGAAGAAGTAACAAACACATACACTCACAACCTTTCGCCTTTATAATATTAGAGTGATTTTATTGTGATCTATTTGGTTTTTAATTCTCTTTATTAAACGAGTTAATTATCTTTTTGTGTGCACTTATTTCTGTGGCAAATATACCTACTTTTCTTTGAATGAAATTGAAGGCGATCTGTAAAACTTAATCGCTTTCAAGAGTTATCAGTATCGCCAATTCACCATGTCGCTGGAATATTGGTCACTGACAGCTCTTGAACGCGGTTTAAATGTGCTAATTGTGTTCAGTTTCACTGGTGAAATTCTCCCTAAGTAGTATTTACTGGAACGAAGTAAAACAACGCTGCAACGGGCCTGTTAAAAGTCATACGTATACTAAAATAGCAGGTGCACAGAAATTTAAACCTTATGTCGATGACATAAGTCACATGACGCGCATTCGTGATTTACACAGACTATACTATACCTATGTTCGGCGATGCGTCGGACAATTGGCCGAAAAGCTAAACTACCATAACTTTGTGATTGTGCTAATGGCTCCAGCGGGATGTGCCGCGCTTTAGAATTTAAAGCAATTGTGGAATTAGTGTAACTATTGAATGGCGGCAGTTTAATAAGTGTACTTTGTAAACTGTTTATGGAACAGCAGCCGGTCGATTCTGTAAAAATCTCGCCGTGAAAACTTAGGTGAAGTGAGTTTTTTTTGCTAGGAATTGAAAACTCACTTCACGCTCACTTCACCTTAGTTTTCACGGTGAGATTTTTACAGAATAGCACCGCTGCACTGTTTCGTAATTTAAATGTAAATACTAACTAATATAATACCTAATCTGCATTCGCGATTTATTTGCCAAAAATGTAAACAAATATGAGTTTATGGAAAAATATCTTTAAATCCTACACAATAAAGTTTAGTTTACACTACAACTACTAACATTTTTATAATTTTTTTAATAGTGCTAGTCACTCTGAAATCAACTTAATTACTATTACAAATAAAGTTGATATTTGTATAACTTGATAAAATATTAATTTGAAACATGTCTGAATAGACTTTACAAGGTGGCAGAGACATCGACGCGCAACCTGGCATCATGATATCAGCACACGATTCTAAAATAAATCAGCTGTGTTCTACATAGGCCTCTCCCATACTACGCCACAGCACCCTGTCCTCCGCCCTCTGCATCCAGTAGGGTTGAAAAAAAAACATATATTTTTTAATTTTATAAAAAAAAACAGTTCAAATTGTTTTAAACAAATGTTTTTAGGGTTCCGTACCTAAAGGGTAAAAACGGAACCCTATTACTAAGACTTCGCTGTCTGTCCGTCTGTCCGTCTGTCCGTCTGTCTGTCTGTCTGTCACCAGGCTGTATCTCAAGAACCACTATAGCTAGACAGTTGAAATTTTCACAAATTATGTATTTCTGTTGCCGCTATAACAACAAATACTAAAAACAAAATAAATTAAATATTTAAGGGGGGCTCCCATACAACTAACGCGATTTTTTAGCCCTTTTTTGCTCGATATCAAAAATGGCAATAGGTAGGCACTTGAAATATTCACAAAATACTCAGTTGTATTTTAACTTTAATAATCTATACATATAATAAAACAGTAACGAAAGAAAAACTGTACATTGTGAATTTTCGAGAAAAAATCAGTGGCTTTTGTTAGAAAAACGTAACTGATGACAAAAAGTGACTTTTTAGAATTTTTGTCTGTTTGTCTGTTTGTCTGTTTGTCTGTGTGTATGGTACGGCTTCACGCCAAAACTACTGGATAGATTGAATTGAAATTCAGCAAAAATGTTTTTAGTAAACCAAGGAAGGCTTTAGGCTACATATTATCACGCCATATGTTATGGGAAGTAAGCAATATTGATTTTAAAATGTGTATGTTCGTATTTGAATGCACAAAATAATTGAATGCACAAAATGACATGTTGATTTATTTATTTAGCTAAAACTAGCTTAGCTAACTCTGGGAACATAATAATCACGCTATTTTCATAAAGGAGCGGGGCAGTAATATTATAAATTGCAAGGGAACAGCTATTTCAACAATATGTCAACGGCGAATTTAGCGGTAAGGTCAGGCGATCGTTTACCGCACTAAATGGTGCGAGTTCAAATCCCGTAATATTGTTTTAAAAATCGTAAAATTCTTTTTTTTTTCAGGTTTTGCTTTTTTTATGTGCATTAGGAACGATACTGTTATGAAATCTGAGAACTTCACATGTCCTATCTAATTGTATGGAGAGTTTCACACCAATATTACTAAACAGATTGATTGGCGGTACAACAAGCTACACTATCATGAAGTCAAGTCAAACTTTTGGTTCTAAGCTATATCTTACCAAGCACATTTGTTGTAGGTAATTCATTTAAGTATGTAATTCTTAGTTTTGATCCTTGCTGCTGTTACCATATATTTTTTTAATGCAAAACTGTGTTGTCTGTTACTGTGTTGTCTGTTAAATTAACGACAATTTAGTTTTATTCATAATTTAATTAATTTGGGTAAATAATATGTAGTTTCCGTTTTCTAACTAGATGGCGTTGGCGTAGGCGTGGCCGTGCCTCGGAAAGCACGTTAAGCCGTTGGTCCCGGCTGTCATCTGTAGATCTTTGACAGTCGTTACGGGTAGTCAGAAGCCCGAAAATCTGACAACCAGTCTTACCAAGGGGTATCGTATTACCCAGTAACTGGGTTGTGGAGGTCAGATAGGCAGTCGCTCCATGTAAAATACTGGTATTCAGCTGAATCCGGTTAGATTGGAAGCCGACCCCAACATACTTGGGAAAAGGCTAGGCAGATGATGGCGTTGGCGTCGGGTTAGATCGCGCTATGGTTTTGTTTCCAAAATGTGATGTTATAAGTGCCGATGTGCCGTTTTCAACCTATAGAAACGGGGGTTACCTTTGTTGTCTGTGTTGGTTGATGTGTTTAATTTTCCTGTTGGCGTTCACAGAGTACTTTTTGATAGACTGAAATTGGCCTTTTTCAGACTCTGTGAAGGGGACAACTTTGCTAGATCACTCACCTATGATGAGGTGCCTTCGCACTACACGTACGACAAGCAAAGAGGTGTATTTAATCGACGTCGATGCGGACACGCCGTGGACGGGTTTCCGGGAATTTTTAAGGACACCGCATTGGGACGGGTTTACACTGTGCACCCAAATAATGGCGAGTGCTATTATTTGTGAATGTTACTTCACACAGTGCACGGCCCAACATCATTTGCGTTTCTAAGGACAGTCGATGACATTGAGTATCCCACATACCGCGCTGCTTGCGTAGCACGCCACCTTCTCGACGGTGATCAGCACTGGGACAACGCACTTGAGGAGGCCAGCATAGTGACAATCTCAGTCGTTTGCGACATCTGTTTGTCGTCATGTTGGTGTTCTGCGGTATTGCAAATCCGCTTCTGTTGTGGGAGAAATATCGGCATCTTCTGTCCGAAGACTTCTTAAGAGGTCTGAGATGCACTACTGAAGATAATACTGAGGCATCTGATGAGCGCGTTCTAAACAGTTGCCTTAGTTCACTTCAAGATATGGTCATTTCGATCTGCGGCAGTTCTCTGGTGGATTATGGGCTACCGACTCCACAATATCTGGATGTACAAGAGCTTGGAAACAGAAAGTACAACTCTAAAATAAATTATGATCCAAGAGCTATGGGTACCGTCGTCAATGACCATGTCTCTAAGTTTACCTCATAGCAAAAGCAAATTTTCGACACCATCCTTGACTCGGCTCGGCCAAGGTAAAATATTTTTCTTGGATGCTCCTGGTGGAACAGGGAGAATATTTGTCACCGCTGGCATTCTCGCAGAGGTCAGGAGGCAAGACAAGATAGCCATTGCAGTAGCATCGCCAGGAATCGCCGCCACACTGCTTCCTGGTGGTAAAACAGCGCACGCAATGTTTAAGATACCCATAGATTTAGAGAGTAATGAAACACCTGTTTGTGGAGTGTCACGCAACAGTGATAAAGGGCGCATCCTTAAAGATTGCTGTTTAATCGTGTGGGATGAATGCATTATGACGAACAGAAAAGTAGTAGAGGCGGTAAACAGGACTTTGCAGGACATCCGCAAGAACCAACAAATGATGGGTGGCGTTACAGTTCTGTTTAGCGGCGATTTCCGACAAACGCTGCCTGTGGTGACGCGAGGAACTAGGGCTGATGAGGTAAATGCTTTGTTGAAATACCCTTTCTTATGGCCACATATTCATAGGTTACGCTTAACGATGAATATGAGAGCACGTCTTGGCGGGAATGTACACGCCCAAGAATTTTCTGATGTTCTCTTAAAATTGGGTGAGGGAACGCTACCAGTAGACGGTGGCCAGGTGGTTCTACCTGAGATACTTGGGAGAGTGGTGTCCACCTTAGAGGATTTGATTCGCCTGGTGTACGGGGACATCAATAGGATACCGCACCAACATAATTCTTGGGTGTGTGAACGAGCCATTTTAATACCCAGAAACGACCAAGCTTCAGCGATCAATGAATGCATTCTCGCGGAAATTGAGGGAAATGAAATGATCTACCCTTCAATAAACACTGTTGTCGACCAAGATGACGCCACACATTACCCCGTAGAATTTCTCAATTCCCTCAGTGCAAGTGGACTACCAGCGCACACCATTAAGTTAAAGGTCGGTGTCCCAATTATGCTTCTTCGGAAACTCACTCCGCCGAAACTGTGCAATGGGACCCGGCTCAAAGTCGTCTCGCTGCAGAGAAATATCATTGAGGCGGAAATACTAACGGGTTGTAGTGTCGGCGAGACACCACAACCCGTCCCGTCCCCGAGCTCTTAGAATTCGACATCAGACGTTTCAGATCTTCGATTTTGACGACCGCGTTGTCGCTGGCATAAGCAACAGGATCTGCGTACGAAGTCGCGGGCAGAAGCTAGTAAATAATAAAATTAAAATAAAATAAATATTTAAGGGGGGCTCCCATACAACAAACGTGATTTTTTCGGCGTTTTTGCCTTGTGGTACGGAACCCTTCGTGTGCGAGTCCGACCCGCACTTGGCCAGTTTTTTTTTTGTTCTTTTTAGTTTAGGGCATTATTTCAAATTAATTCGACCTATAATGTTTCATTTCTAGACTAGATCTTTTCAAATTCGCCATAGTAAATTAAATATTTACAAAAAACGATCAATGGATAAACATTTATTTTATGTTGCGTATCTCTAATCAATACTGAACGCTTTACATTCACCCTGTATGTTCTAACTAATGTTGCCATAAAAGATCAAAAATATAACATAGCAATAGCATAGACTCAACTGGTATTATGTCAAGCTATTTAGACTCCTAAATATAAATTTATTTCCATTTTATATCCATTCATTCGCCATGAAAAATAGTTTTAAAGCCTGTTTTTCCTTATTGTTTTCTACAATGATTAAAACTTGTTTTAGTCTGTGTTTTTCAACGTCCAGTCTGTTTCCAGCCATTTTTTTAAGGTTGTCGATCCACCTAGTTGGGGGGCGTCCCACACTATGCTTGCTGATACACGGTCTCCGCGTCAGGAGTCGTCTGCCCCACCAGTCATCAGTCCTTCGACAAACATGGCCAGCCCACTGCCACTTCAGCTTGCTTACTCTACAAGCTAAGACGGTAAACGCTAACTTTCCGCAAAAAAACCTACTTAAATAATACAGGGGTAAGAAACCACTCGTAATCAAACCACGTCCCCTACCTCGATCTACTTAACACCGTCAATCTATTAGGGGTACAAAAAATTGATAAAACACACTACATATTTTATTGCATACCTTAGTTAATGCAAGCGAAGGGTCCGTGGACGGCAGGTGAATACAGAGTGGATCCCTTCCGGATAATGCTGTTCAATTTATGGTAGCCAGCAGGTAGGGAAACTTCTTTATTGACACCTTTCATTTTGCTTTCAGTTGAGGGTTGACATTTTTGGGATTCGTTCGGTTTGTTTGATTAAGTTTGACCTTTGTAAATTTACTTGACGTTTTTTTGCATATGATTCACGTAAAAACTGGATCTTGAACTATTTTAAGCTAGCTACGCCCCGCGGTTTCACCCGCGTAAATATCGATTCCGTGGGAATATCGGGATATGTTAATCTAGGGTGTCAGCTACCTTCATACAAAATTTTATCAAAATTGGTTCAGCCGTTTGAGAATGAAGAAGAAACAAACATATAAACACACACACACTCACAAACTTTCACCTTTATATATTAGTGTGATTAAGTAAGACAACGTTAATGCAGTTTCATCAAATTCTATAGAAAATAATATCATAAGCTCATCCCACAAGTAAGATTACGTAAAATGAAAAGATTACTACGACGTAGCTTGCACGGCGTAGCAGCCGCTACGGAGCTACGCTGTCGTAGCAGGAAAGTAACAAAAGGTATTCCTCGGTTTTACGACGTACATTTGATAATTCGAAACATCGTGTTACATTGTAATGCGTAAGTTTTTAAGCAAATGATCAATAATGCCAACAAAATTACCGTAGAATTTATAATTTCGTTTAGAATTGAGTTTCTAAATAACGAAATTTTGTAATACTTAAGTTTTTAAGCAAATGATCAATGCCAACAAAATTATAGTGGATTTTATAATTTCGTTTAAAATTAAGTTTCTAAATAACGAAATTCAGCCAGAAATAGCAGCATGTTGAATTAGTTACGATGCGGTCATCCGCAAAATTTGAAATTTGCATTTTGTTCCACCCTTGGGGACAAAGAAGGAAAGCGTGATAAGCCTTATTACCGAAGTGGTCAAGCAGGGATGCTATGGTTCGGATTAAATATGGGCTTAGGTTTAAGCAATCACCAGATATAAAGAAATAAAAATCGTAAGTACTTACCAGAATTTAATCCCCATTTTAATATGAAATTATCACCAATAAACGTAAAGTCTGATATCCTAAAAAAGGCAAGTATCTTTATTATAATCGCTGAGCTACCCAAAAAGGTCACGCATGCACCAAATATGTACTCGAATTTTATTTAAAAATTTCGTCCAAATATGTTACACACTTTTATCCTAATAAAGTAAATTAATATACAAAAAACATTGTTTACCCAAAAAATATAAATGAAGTTCTGAAGGTTCACCGATTCTACCGTAAATTGTTTACTAAAGGCTGAGCTTCTTACAGCTTTCAATAAAACAACGGCCACAAAAAAAATAGATTATAAACCACATTTTTTATTTCTACATATAAATAAACTTAAAACTTAATAAGGCAGTCCTTAGTGTATTTTTAAAATTTTAATGAAGAGTGGATCTTCAAAAAACTTAATCTTAGTGATAAATTAGTCTTCAAACAACCAACATTAAAACAGTCATTTGTATGCATAATTATTTAAAAATATTAATGAAGAATCAGTCTTCAAATAACATAACATCACACTCCTTTGTATGTTAACAATTGTTTTTAAATCTTAACGAATAAATCAGTCTTCATAAACATAAAATACAATTATTTTGTGTACTTAGTTATAATCATTTTAAGCCGCGAGACTCAACTAATTTGCCATCAATATAATATACTTGGTTATTTGCATATATTTTATGGCAAACGTAGTGATATATTTGGGTAGTAATGCCACAAAACTTTGGTAGTTAAAATTTGGTGCACGTGTGGCCTTTTTGGATTTTGAAAAGTTTTTGTAGTGCAGGCATGACTTAAATAGCCCGAAAGATTTTGGTACAGGTTTCATTTATTTGTACACATAAAATTTTTTTGGATGAGGCTGTTTAGGGTAACGATTGTTTTTTTTGGTGGTCATTCAATTTCATCCCTTAAATATGTCGATAACAATAGAAAGGCGGAGCTCTAAGGTGACTTGGTACAATGTTATAAACTGGTTAGCATAACTTATGACTGATTTATTCAATGCCAGATATCTATAATTATCATGTGTCAATTTTTGACAGCTCTTTGTAAATGTCAGGGGGCCTAAAAAGGCCACTTTGGCAGAATCATAAAAGGATAACTTTATTAATCAAAATATGGCAAAGACAGGCCGTGTTTTTCTTTTTTTCGCTGCACTACGTAGGTATAATCAAAGAGATTGGGATTGGATTGATTGGTATTTTAGCACAGACAAAAAAAAATAACTGAAAAATCCTTCACCAATGGGATTTAAATGATAAATGACAAATTATTTATTTTCTGTAAGTAGGTTTTTACAAACACTTTTACACGTCATCATATTTGATACGATTAACTTAACAGTTAACTGTCCATTATGATTCATAATGTTATCCTTTTATGATTCTGCCAAAGTGGCTTTTTTAGGCCCCCAGTTTTATTCCACACTCAGAAACTTATAGTTGTAAGTACAAGGATCTTTTGACGCATGGCTAAAATTGGAACTATCGCAGCCATTTTGTTTTTTCAATACATTTTACAAAAGGGTTCCTTCTATTTGGCAGAATCTTGATACTCCGATTTTTATTTGTCATAACTCACATGGCATAATCTTATTTAATCGAATATTTTTAAGGCATAAAAAATATTTAGCATAACTTTTGTTTGGCAGAATATTTACGTGTCCGAATTTACAATGGCATACTTTTATCTTGGCAGAATTTTGTTTCGCATAATTACCTTTGCCATAATTAATATTATGCATAATTTTGTTTAGCATAACATTTATTTAGAGATACGATTATTTGGTATGGGTGCATATTTGAACATCAAAAATTAAAATAGATGTATCTTCTTGTAAAAATTAGTGTTCAAAACATCAAAAACTTATAATATATACGTGTCATAAAAAGTCAATACGTTGTGCTGCAAAATTTTGTGACAGAAACGAATCGCTGCGAAACCGACTTTACGCAGTCTTGTCTGCCCTACCCCTAGAGTGTAATTTAAACCCGCGTAGGCGCGGAGGGGTAGGGCGGCCCGCGAGCTGAGGAGCAGGTGGTTTGAAGGCCCGCCACCGCGGCTGAGGCTGGCCGGCGAAGCCGGCCAGCAAGCCGAAGCTGCGGTGGTGAGCGTTAAAACCATCTGTGACGATAAGCTCGCGTGGCGCCGCCCAAACCCCGCAGCGCCGGAGCCGTGACAGAAACAATGCTTGCTGCATGTTGCATGCCTGCTTGCATGCTGCATGCCTGCTGCATGTTGCATGCCTGCTTGCATGCTGCATGCATGCTGCATGTTGCATGCCTGCTTGCATGCTACATGCATGCTGCATGCATGCTGCATGTTGCATGCCTGCTTGCATGTTGTATGCCTGTTTGCATGCTACATGCATCCAAGCCGACAACGTTTTTTTAATTAGCATTTAGGTTAGGGTAGGTTTTTAATGACTATCGATATAAAATGTATGCCAAAAGACGATTCTGACTGTGAATTTTCTGCGATATGATGGTTCTGCTTTTTAATTATTATGGATATAAACATTATGCCTAAAGATGATTCTGACTAACAAAATTATGAGTTTTGAATGTATGACAACTGAGTGGATGCGAAATGATTTTCTGCGAAATGAAGTTTATGCTATCCGTTGTTATGCAAAACAATATTATGACGTAAAAAGTTCTGCTATAAAAGGTAGACCCTTTACAAAACAATGTTTACCATCAGCGCCCCCTGTCGACGTCACTCGAGAGCAAGGAGATCTTTAGAGTAGTGTGAAAAGATTGTAACCTGATTCATTCTTACAAACCCAATTAAATATTTACCTACTAATCCTCTGAGAAGGCTTTTGATTCTATTTCTCACAACAGCATCTGGGAGGCGCTAATTTGTCAAAATATAGATGCCAAATATATAAATATCCTGAAAGATATTTATAGTAAAAGTACGAGCAAAGTCAGATTAGAGAAGACAGGCAGATGCATAAACATCAACAGAGGGGTAAGACAAGGCGACCCATTATCACCTAAACTGTTTATAGCGGTACTGCAGAATATAATGAAGGATCTGCCTTGGTCAACACAAGGAATTATGGTGGATGGAAGGTTCTTGAGTCATCTAAGGTTTGCAGACGACATCGTTTTGTTATCAGAAAATCCTGAAAAACTAAACACTATGATAAATGATCTACAGGCTGTAAGCAATCATGTCGGTTTAGAAATGAACCTCAGTAAAACAAAAATCATGACCAATGACAAAATGATACCTATTTTAATATACAATAAGCCACTAGAATACGTACAGGAATATATTTACCTAGGGAAGCAACTATCATTCAATACGAAAAGAAATTTAGAAGAAATAAACAGAAGAGTAGCCCCAACCTGGAAGAAGTTTTGGGCCCATAAAGAGATTTTAAAATCTAAGCTCCCAATGAATTTAAAGAAAATTGTTTTAGATCCAGCGATACTACCATGTCTAATCTACGGTTGCCAAACTTGGTCATTTGACAAAAAATCCAAGACAAAAATTCAAGCCACACAACGAGCAATGGAGAGGAGCTGTCTAGGGATCACTCTAAGAGACAGAATGAAAGCTGCCGATATTCGCAACAAAACTAAGGTAACTGACGCCATTCTCTTTGCGCAGACACTAAAATGGAAATGGGCTGGCCATCTAGCAAGATACACCGACGAAAGATGGACATTCACAATAACCACATGGAAGGGACCACAAGGAAGTAGAGGCAGAGGCCGACCATGCACTAGATGGCAAGATGAATTAGTGGCAATTGCAGGCAGAAACTGGATTGAGGCAGCAAAAGATAGAGGCATTTGGCATTCTTTGGAGGAGGCTTTTACCCGAAGGGGGTCCATACATGAAGAGTTTGAGGATTGATTGAGATTGATTAATAAATTGAATGAGAAATAATGTTAATCCAATGTCTAATTTATGTATGTACTACAACTATTATTATAATGTATGCAAATTCGAAGGTATGAAATGTAATAAAAATGTATAAATTAAATATTTAAATAAAAATGTATGAATATAATATGTATAATGAAATGAAATGTATGTAAACCAATGTATATAAGATGTATGAAAACTTACCATTAATGATCTATTTACAAATTCCTCAATTATTATAATATTTTTGTTCTTGTAATTTTGCATGTATGGAATAAATAAAGCTTTATTATTATTATTATTAATCCTCTGAGTAAAAAATGAGTTTAAACGTATTTATCGCGCTCACTTGAGTACGTTTTTGTACTTGAATTACTATTTCTTTTTTAAGATGCGTATGGAAGGAAAAATGGGAAGTCTTAGCCCAGCAGCGGGACATAACCTGGTCTATGAAAAAAAACAGTGGCGTTCGGGAAGTGCCGACAGAAGTGTACATTAACACCGAGTACATCCCGAGGACAGCCTAACACATCCGAAGCGGGTATTCTTTTGATCGTCATAAAACAAAACACGCGCGGTGGCGCTTACGGTAACAGTGACGCGAGTTCAATGGGTTTTCTTCATCTCAAAAAATACCAACGCGCTTAAAAAAGTTTGCACTTAAAAACACGCGATATTCGCACAATCCTATTCAGTGGGTCCCGTTCCGACACATTTAAAAAAAGTAAACACAACATCGCTAAACGAGGACTTGAAGTACATTTAGCACTGTGACAAACGACAGCGATAATTTACAGTACCTGACCGCAACGCTATCGCTTCGCTTTGCTACCATTTCGCTTCGCCAACTGAAACTTCGCCATCAAAAATATGGCACATATTATATTTGTGATGGAGATTGATTGTTCTGTTAAGGGGTATATCGGTATGTGTTTGTGATTACATTTTATTCATCTAATATTATTTACCTGCGATTCTAATTTCAACTCTTTACTCTCTCTTAGTTCTTTAGATTCTAATTTCTACTCTTTTCACTTAACTCTTAGTGGTTGCAATGGCAACCATGCATTTGGTTTAAATGGGTTTTTATATTTTATTAATCCTTTAGATTATATTCTTTAGTAGTGAATGTGAGGACGTTGTAGGCCTTCTAGACTAGATTTGTAGACCACTTTCTACTTTATTAAGTACCTGGTATTTGTTGACAGGCCTACACAGTCCTCCCATACCTATTTACACTGTAATTTAAAAACTATGTAAAAGCCAATTAGTTTTAAAAGAGAAACCGCGGAGTTTCTTGCCGGCTCTTCTCCATAGGAAACAAAAGGATTTTGATGTTGATAACAAAAGGCAGAGCTAGGAGCCGTTGTAGACCCTGTTAGGGCACAGCAAAAATAATTGTTTGATACATAAAGTTAAAAATCTAAAATTGAACATGAAAACTGAATAATTACATTCCCATAAAAAGTTATTAACACGAATATTTCTATTATTGGTAAGTTGGTAGCTATTTTCTTAAAATACTATTATTACATTAGATAAAGTTAAATTTACTTAGGTAATATTATTACAAACACTTATTTAATAAGAGATCATATTTTAAGATTACAAATTATTAATAAAGAGATCAGGTTTACATGTATCACAATTAGAGACAATTTATAGATTCAGTAGGTAACATTTTATAATTCACTTATTGTGTATTTTGTAGTCATGTTATGTTTAGTTAGTTGATTCATGCCTCGGAAAGCACGTTAAGCCGTTGGTCCCGGCTGTCATTCGTGGATCTTTGACAGTCGTTACGGGTAGTCAGAAGCCCGAAAGTCTGACAACCAGTCTTACCAGGGGTATCGTTATATCCAATAACTGGGTTGTGGAGGTCAGATAAGCAGTCGCTCCATGTAAAATACTGGTATTCAGCTGCATCCAGTTAGTCTGGAAGCCGACCCCAACATAGTTGGGAAAAGGCTTGGCAGATGATGATGATGTGTGTTATGTTTAGTTTACGTCTATTCCCCCAAAGGGTTAGCTAGAGGTAGAACCACAAAATAACCCTCCTTTTGGACTTCGCCGCGGTCGAGTAAAAAGCAGCAAAATATGTACATAATAAATCAATATTTATAACCAAAATAGGACAAACCATCATTTTTCTGGATTAGGGTTGACAAATAACCTAGCCTTTAATACTTAGGTCTAGTTAACGTTGTCGTATTGTAAAACATCGTCGAATCATTAAAACTATGTATATAGTACCTACTTAATACATAACAATCCCGAACTCAGTTTTGACTTGAATAACAACATTTTCTATTTTTGCAGTTCCTAGGAATTTTTATACCTAAGTATTTGAATGGTAAATTATAAAAATGGAGTAGAGCATAACAAATACTCTTGTCCATTATAATCAGATTATCTGCCTAGCAACCAAAAAAAAAAAGATAAACAAAATAATACCCATAGCTTATATTACGCTTTAACAAAATCCTAAAAGCAACATACCTCTTAACAGATAAGGACTCCAATTTGATAGCCGGTTGACCCTCTCTTTTTCCGTCTAAATAAATGTCATTATATATGTCATTGATTGATTGAAGTATTTTATTCTGTGCTTTAGGTATATGTCATTTTAGCCACTGCGGTAATTATCTCGATTTTTTCAAAACAGGCTTTATAATTTGTTTTGGTAATTACTTTTGTTTTGTCCATTTTTTCGAGCTTTTGTTTATTTGATTTGGTTTTGTTTTGGTGATATAGAAAAAAACTGTTTAATATTTCTGGATGGTTAACATTGGTCCATTGATAATTTCTCCCAGTGCTCAGGGAAGCACTGGGAGAAATTATTACGATTACCCACGGACGCTTTAGCAACTTCTAAAGGCAACATACCTCCTAACAGTTAAGGACTCCAATTTGATAGCCTGTCGATTCTCTCTTTTCCAGCCTAAATAACTGTCGTTGATTGATTGAAATACACACATCAAAAGTGTCTAGGGATCAAGCATTTTTATGCGGATTTCTTGAGATTGAGATGTGGCTTTGTAATAAATTTATGATTTTATAAATTTATATGGATCCTTTTTGGTGCATTTCATAATTTGAATCAGGAACTGTAAATCAAATTCGAGTAAAAGATGAAAATCAGCTGTCAATATTTTCCCTATAAAAACATACAACGCATTGAAGACATTATTAGTGCTACTGTTTCCCTACTACTGATTAAAACCAACGTTATTATGGAGCGGCGACGTCATTTAAGCAGGGAAGAAATGCTCAGAGCCGTGGGAATGATAGAAGCTGGTTCCCGGCAACGTACTGTGGCTTTAGCTCTGAATACAAGTCAGAGTGTTATCAGTCGACTTTGGACACGTTACCGAAGCACTGGTACCGTGGCTGAGCGCCATGGAGGACGGTATCGCTGCACCACACGGAGACAAGACCGATACATTCAAATCTTAACTCGAAGAGCTCCAACAATAACCGCCATGATGTTAGCCGTGAGGCTTCATCACTCTTCAGGGAACTTAATTAGCGACCAAACAGTCAGAAACCGCTTGCATGAAGTGAACCTTCATTCCCGAAGACCGCTACGGGTACCACCTATAGCAATGCACAATCGTAGGATTCGATATCAATGGGCTCTTGAACACAGAAATTGGGCAGAAGAACAATGGCGTTTCGTGTGCTTTTCTGATGAGTCTCGTTTTGGTATGAGACCGGATACAAGACGTATACGACACTGGAGAACCCCTGGACGCCAACAGCGATTAAAATCCTGCCAGGAAGTCCATCCTTATAGTGGTGGAACCATCATGGTATGGGCGGGTATTTGGATCGGCGGAAGAACTGAGTTGATTTGGATCAGAGGCAACCTCAACGCTCAAATTTATGCTGAGACGATTGTATCAGACGTCATCGTTCCTCTACAAGTGCAAATCGGTCCCTCATTTCAGTTAATGCATGATAATGCACGACCGCACACCGCAAGAGTTGTAAGACAGACTCTCGCCGCAGCTAACATCAATGTCCTGCCCTGGCCTGCTCAGTCGCCAGACTTGAACCCGATTGAGCATGCATGGGATATGCTACAGAGAAGAGCTCTGCCGAATATGGAGGGTATCCAGTCGCAAGAAGACCTTTTTTTGTTGTTGCAACGAACATGGGCGGCCATTCCACAGCGTGATTTGGATGAACTCATTTTGAGTATGCCAAACCGATGTTCTTGTGTTGTTAGTGTTCGCGGTAGAAACACGGATTATTAATTGTTTAAGTTACCCAATAAAATTTTAAAGAAAACTGTTATTTCAGTCTTTTTTCGAACTTTTGTGTTAGTGGTTCAAATGTCAAAAATCCCTTTATTAGGAAAATGGCAAATTTCTTTATTAATGCAAAGGTGACTTGGTTTATCGTTACTGTGACAAACGAAAACACTTTATTTGATGAATCCTTAAAGAAAATTTTAATTAATATCAATCAGGAGAAAAGTTATTGCAAAAATATATGTTGATCCCTAGACACTTTTGATGTGTGTATTTTATATTGTGCTGTAGGTCACTGCGGTAATTATCCCGATTTTTTCAGAACAGGCTTTATAATTTGTTTTGGTACCTAATCACTTTTGTTTTGTTAATTTCTTTGAGCTTTTGTTTATTTGATTGTGTTTTGTTTTCATGGTAATATAGATTGGAATCTGGAAGAAATTGTTGCGATTACCCACCGATTGGTGTCCAATAAAGTATATATAAATAAATTAATTGACATTTATTTCAATGGATGCCATGATAACTTTTCTGCTTTATTTGTGGTGCCTTCAAAGTAACTAGTATCTTTTTATTTTATCTTTTTAATGCAATACAATGATGTTGTTGAATTTTATTAACGTTTACCTGTCAAAACAGACTCGCACTCGTACGCTTGCCCTCGTCGTCGTCGTCGTTTCAACCGATAGATGTCCACTGCTGGACATAGGCCTCCCCCAATTTTGGGGGGGGGGGTTGCCATAATCGCCACGCTTGGCAGGCGGGTTGGCGATCGCAGTATGGTATGATGGTGGAATAAATAGAGAACGCTGCTGCCAATTCTCCGGTAAGACCCTTAGTCGCCTTTTACGACACCCACGGGAAGTAAGGGGTGGTGCAATTCTTTAAGCCCGGCACCACACACACAACGCTTGCCCGCTTACCTACAAATAATTATATTAACCAAATGTGGTGCCTTCAAAGTATGTACCTGGCATCTTTTTATTTTATCTTTTTGATCTTTTGACCGCCACAGTCATGTATAGATGACAAACCAAAATGTGCCCAGAACGCCACTGTTCTACTACATGACAGACTTTGACGCCGAGGGCATGTTTTTGATTTTTTGACGTGTGGCGGTCAAAAGGCTTAAAGCAATAAAATGATGTTGTTGAATTTTATCAACGTTTTTTATATATTTAAACAGACTCGCACGCTTACCTATACGAATAATTAGATCACCCAAAGTAAAAAGATCCAAAAAACAAAATATCAATCAATAAGATTACGTCGTGTTATATTAACTGTGTAGCGCTATCTACAACGCCACATGAGAACAACGCGTCATACTGACGTCACGCAAAATTCTGCATCTCGCAAACAGAGTTTACCGCGCAACTGGCATAGATACAACGGCCCGACATAAATCATCGGGCAGTTGCCAGCCAGATGCAACACCCGTCTGGTCGGAGGATCCTCCCTTTCCTATAGAGTATGAGTGAACTTTACACCCTCATACCTCTATAACTGACTCGATGGTGTAGTGGTAGTAAGCGCTACTAAGTCTTGGGTTCGATTCCTAGCTCGGGCACAGGGTTATTGGGTTTTTCAATCTGGAATTTCTCAGTAGCAGCCCAGAGCCTGGATTTGTAACCGGTTGAAGGCAATAGGCTCGCCCCCTAGATGGGACCCCTACATGGGACTTAAACATAATTTGCGAAATTTGGATGTACTATAGGTACACCTCTGAAACCTTCGAATAACACGGGCGTGATATTGTTTCATTTACTCTATCTCATCATCTGCCTAGCCTTTTCCCAACTATGTTGGGGTCGGCTTCCAGCCTAACCGGATGCAGCTGAATACCGGTATTTTACATGGAGCCACTGCCTGTCTGACCTCCACAACCCAGCTGCTGGGTAATACGATACCCCTTGGTAAGACTGGTTGTCAGACTTTCGGGCTTCTGACTACCCATAACGACTGTCAAAGATCTACGAATGATTGCCGGGACCAACGGCTTAACGTGCTTTCCGAGACACGGAGGGGTCTCGGTATGTAAAGATGGTCACCCATCCACCGCCAACCGCGGCAACCAACCAATCGCGGCAAGCGTAACTTAACCTGATCGATCGACCTGTGTGGCTGTTATTATATAGCCACGGGCCCCTCTCATTTAATCTATCTATTTAAATGAAATTCAAAGTCCATACTGACTGATAATATCAACGCACAGCCTAAACCGCTGGTCCTAGAGACATGAAATTTGGAAGGTGTGTTCTTTGTGAAGATAAGAAAGTGTTTTTCGAAAATCCACCCCTAAGAGGGTGAATGGGGGGAGTGTGAACACGCGGACGAAGTCGCGGGCAGAAGCTATTTTTATACAAAAGCCGTAAGATGAGGAAAAGACGTGAATTTATCATCGTTTTATCTATGTGTTATTTCACTGAGCCGACCCCAACAAATTCCCAGCTAATAAATAATATCTCTATGACGTAATACGCAGTTTAAATCCAATCTTCATTCCATTGGCATCTACAAGACGGACCGTCTCATGTATAAAATAATCAAATAGATTCGAATGATCCCGTTCAAGTGGGATCATCCCTCAGTAAATGGAACCGCATTATGTACGCGTTTGAGAGAAATTAAATTTAAATGGCGAGGGAAGGTCAAGTGTCGAGCTTGATCGTAAAGTGTGGGTAATTGAAAGTATTTTGAGTTATAACTTTTTATTAAGGATGGGTATCTAAAGTGGGTTAATTTGGGGATTTAAGAATGGGAATTTTCGGTGATCTGAATTGAGCAGTGGGCGATTTAGTTTACATTGAGGATTAAAGCTAGAAAGACAGGACAAAAGTTTTGTTGATTGCAATTTTGTATAAGTATTCTGAAAAATATAGTACCGATTTCAGGTAGGTAAGTAGGTACTGTTGCCAAACCATATGGTGATCACCGGGATGGTTTTAGTGAGGTGAAAATCCCACACTCTCCAACCTCCCTCCCCGGAGGTGGGGTGCCTTTTGAAGGTTTCACCCGGACAACAATAAAAAAAAACCGGGCAAGAGCGAGTCGGACTCGCGCACCGAGGGTTCCGTAGCATCATATGTTTTTAAATTTTCATCGGCGAGGCCTATATTCATCAGAGAATTTCAACACTGCATTGCGGTGTGGAATATTGCAGATTTATGTCAGCGCCATCTCTTGACCGATAGTGGAACTAATGTAATATTTGTTGATGATTTCTGAAAAAGGGTGCTATTCAGAGACTTTGTTTTATTTTTCCTGTAATCTTTACATAAACTTCTATCACATAGAATAATTTCAGATTTTTCTCTTTGCAAACTTCGGAGATAAGACGGGAGAACGGTATTTTTTTTACATTTTTCATCAAAAATCGAAAACTGTGTGGCCTAAAAAAAAAGATAAAATGTTTGAGAATGTGCAAACTGCGCTCTTTCATATGATAACCCACATGTCCTAGTAGCCCCACTTCGATTTTTTCAGACCCCCTTTCAGCCCCTGTTGCAAAAAATATACATATATTTTTATTTATTTCTTATTTGCAAAATAGTTGAGCAAACGTCATCTAAAACTGTTCCAAATTTAAAGTTGATAGCATTAGTAGTTCTTAAGATATCCAGCTGTGACAGACAGACAGACTTAGTCTCACCATAAGGGTTTCGTTTTTACCATTTTGGTACGGAACCCTAAAAAGGGTCTGTTGCCAAATTGTGATGGATTGATGTTTACAAAATCGACAATCTTTGAAAGAATGCAAACCTAGGGAAATTAATTGTTTATCAACTTAAATTGTCCGTATATTCAAATCACAACTGTCATTCCTTAACAGTTCTGTAATTTTTTGACATTTTTATAAAATGGCTATAAGATGGAAAATTGACGTAGAGACCCTACGTCTATTTGTTAAACAATAAATTTCTCTGGCTGTACAATAAAAAAAGAGACAGGTAGATAGAATGCTCTATTATGTATACCATAAAAATTACAGATACAAATGTAGCAATTTTACAAAGGGTGACACAATGGAAGCGATCTTGTATAGACAACCTTTAGGGACTTGAAAACAAAATGAATTTCGTTCCATTACCACTAATGTTATCGTATAACGTTCCAAAATTTGTTACGATACTAAAACCTAAAAATATCAATAACGTTACAAAAAAAAAAAGTTATAGAATATCATTTTCGTAGAACAATATTATAAGTAACGTTATAGGTATCAGTAACATTAAGCTTATCATTCAGCCGAAAGACGTCCACTGCTGGACATAGGCCTCCCCGAAGCACCTCAACTTCGACCGTTGTCTGCTTCTCGCATCCAACATTATATCGTTATACTACTAACGATGTATTGATCATATTGTTAATTAACAGTTTAAGATTTCGTTCCGTTTGTCAGTATCGTTATAGCAAAGGAATTAATTTTGTTACGATCCTGGTGGAACGGTACAAATTATCGATACTGGAACTACGTGTAACGTTATTTTGCGTAACGTTTCAAGTCTCTGATTACAACTTTCGTAACGCAATTACAATGATTATAGACACCTTTAAAAACAAACCTAGCAAAAAATTCATTATTGGACCTGTTACTTTATCTGAACAACAATTTATAGGGGGTGTTCCCAATTGATGGGCCGCTAACCACTGCCCAAGGCGTCTTAGATAAGGATTATGGTCTTAACGGACCGGCCAAGGTTTTTTCTCGAAGGAAAATTTTTAGGCATGTTACAAACGATTGTTGAGTTTTTGTACGAAGAGCTTTTGGAGTAGATTAAATAAAAAAAAAAATGATCGTCTTGTAATGAAAATTTACAGCCCCAGGAGTATCAATTTCGTAATTTAAGACAATGATTATACCTTTTATGAGGAATGACACATTTAGAAATGTATGTATGATCGCTTTTATAGCAATGATTGCGCCCCACGGTTTCACCCGCTTAAGTGTCGATCCCGTGGGAATATCGGGATAAAATGTATCTATTGTCCTTTACCGGGACTCAAACTATCTCTATATCAAATTTCACCTAAATTGGTTCAGCAGTTTAAATGTGCGTGTGGTGTGAGGGCCACTTTGTTAAAACTCTTTGAAAATGTGCTTAGGATTTAGTGAACATTCCCAAAGAATTGTGAAAGTTGGTATCAGATTTTGTGAAAGTCTAATAACCGAGTTATAGACTGTAAAGTTGGGCCCTCAGTTCTCACATAGAGGATTGAGGGCCCACCTAAAACTGATAAACTATGGACACTACCGAAAAAGTCTTAATGCCAAAATCTAAGCTAATGCCAAACAAAATTTGTCCTACTTTGTATATCTTCGTACAAAATGGGCCCTCAATTCTTGGGGAACAGTATTTTTCTGTGATCGTTCAATTTCCGAAATTATTTTTTTTATCACGAAACTTTAGTACAAATGCTATGACGATAATAAGCGAAAGTTCATTAAAACCTATGACTCTACATTTACTAATCTTTACTGCAATCTAAAAGAAATTGTGGTCACCCTATTTCCTAAGACAGAGAATAAAAATAAAACTCGATTTACTTACACAATAAAGGGTCTTTTAATTTATTTCTGGTATCGCATTTGTTGCACAATTTTTTTCACAAAAAGAGACAATTTTGTATTTGTCTTATCTTTCATACGATAAGCGTAATAAATCGAAAACAAAATAAAATGGAGGACTGAGGGCCCTGAATTTTATCAAGGTCATAACTTTTAAACAACAAAAGGTGGTGACCTGTTCTTGCTTTTATAAATTTTCACAATTTATTTAGTAGCATATAGGATTTCAAACAGTAGCTGTAAGTTAATGATTTCATTATAATTGCGTGATAAACTTTTACGTGTATGAGAATTGAGGGCCCATTTTGTACGAAGATATACAAAGTAGGACAGTGTTTTGCGATAATATCTTGTTTTCACAAATTTTGTTTGGCATTAGCTTAGATTTTAGCATAAAGACTTTTTCTGTAGTGTCCATAGTTTATCAGTTTTAAGTGGGCCCTCAATCCTCTATGTGAGAACTGAGGGCCCAACTTTACAGTCTATAACTCGGTTATTAGACTTTCACAAAATCTCATACCAACTTTCACAATTCTTTGGGAATGTTCACTAAATCCTAAGCACATTTTCAAAGAGTTTTAACAAAGTGGCCCTCACACCACACGCACATCAGTTTAATCGTGAAGAGGTAACATACAGACAGACAGACACTTTCGCATTTATAATATTAGTATGGATATGGATTTCCGCTATTTTTACATTTTATTGTGCCATTTATAATATTACTATGGATGGATGGATTTCAGCTATTTTTATTTTATCATGCCTCTGAAAAATTTAAGAATTTCATAATTATACTTCCTACAACACAATTTATCCATTTTTCAAGGGTCCCCGGAACGATCACTGCAATTTTCAATTTTTACTTGGTTGATGTACAATTTTTAAAGTTAAGTGATTATTGGCGTCTGCTACCTCTCTAATACCGATCCCAGTATTAAAATTATTACTTATTTTTTTTGACCTTTAAGCTTGTCTTAACTTTAACAACATTTTTAAGTCACGAAGCTTAAAGTATTCTACATACTTGTGCAAAAACCGACGACAAAAATTACCGAAAAAAATCGCAAACGGAGTCCTGTAACGATTGAATGTGTAAATCAAGCCTTAGCATGTTCGTCGTACGATTCAATGGTCGGGTCGATAAGCGCTGAGTGATTGCAATTGTTTTTAGTTATCTCGGACATAACTGTAGTGTTGCCCAATGTCGCACAACCTACATACATTCTAGTAGGATCGAGATCACCGATCAAAAGGTTGCTGATGTACTTATGATTTATTTTGTGATGTTAGGTGAGGTTGCGTAAGTCGTCCCCTTAAGGGAAAACTGCTGTAGTTTTTAGGGTAATTTATATTAATTAAAATATTTTGCATCTACTGATTTTTTAACACGCTTTTATTAGGTCGACCTGTATGTAACTATGTAATGGAATCTAAGGTAACTAATTTAACCAACTTCCAAGGGTCGTAGCGTAATTAAAATTGGCAGCTGTATATAGTTCTGATGACAATACAATAATATGGTTCTGTCGAACTGATCTGACGATGGAGCCGGAACATATGAACTGGATCTTCATGATGGAAAATCGTATCATGGCTGTTTTGGATTTCTTAGAAAAGTCTTGTAATGAACTTTGACCACGATTAGGTTTCAAGGTGTGATGATGAAGCCAGAAGATAGGCACTGGCATTCCATGATAGAATATCGTATCATAGTCGTGTCTGCACTTGTGAGAAAGGCGATGTAATGGACTTTGAACACGATCAGGTTTCAAGGTTATAACAAACCTATTATATACAATGTGTCCGGTCATGGACTAGCGATATTCTAGGTACTTATATAACAACTATTCTAGTACACAAATACACTATACACTAGGGTCCAATTCACTAAAATATTAATGTTAATTTAATGTTGTATTGTAACTTAGCTCAAAATCCGTCGATCTATGAAAAAAATAAAAAGGGTTATAGGGGTTGCTTTTGCAGTAATTTACAATCATTTGTTGATTGGCATAATTTTTTGAAATTTTTTTTGGATTTTTTTTTTTAAAGTTACGAAAATGTGAACCCATTGGATCGTAATGGAAACGATAGACAGTATTGTTAACCTCCGAATAAGCCTACTTTTATCTCAGTAGGACCAAAACTTTGAGAGATATGTTTTCTTTGTACACACGTAGAGAATATCTCAACAAAACGACTGCCAAATAGCGGGGAAGCAGATTGGACCCTAGTGTGTAGTAAATTTGTGTACTAGAATACTTGCTATATAAGTACCTAGAATATCGCTAGTCCATGACCGGACACATTGTATATTGAATAGCTTGTTTTTTTAGTGTTTTATAAACTATTAATTTATTTATTTATTAAGTTACCAACCAGCATACATAAAAACACCATCCAACGGATTGGTTGTTGTTTTACGGTATTGACACACATGCTTATAAAAAGCATGCTTGTAAGTATGCTTCAAATTAGCATGCCCTGCAGCTGTTCACATTGCTAGAAATAATCATGATAGTTTTATGCATAGGTAGGTACTCCTAAATAATCGTGTGCAGATGCGCTTTCCCTTTCCACCCCTTACCTCGGGTAGCATGCTCGAAAATCAAACGACCGTTGATTTTTCAGTATGCTCATTACTAGCATGCTACAAGTATGAATTGCTCAATAATGGCATGCTTTCGTGCTATTAATGAACACGTGTGTCAGTACCTTTAGTTAACTAACGAGACTAAATAGTAAATTTTTGCAACATTAGACGTCAGTTTTTATAAACTTAAGATATGGGGGCCTGAAAAGGCCACTTTGGAGAATCATAAAAGGATAACATTATGAATCATAATAAGGCGAAGACAGACCGTGCTTTTCTTTTTTCGCTGCACTACGTAGGTATAAACAAAGAGATTGGGATTGGATTTGGATTGGATTGTTTGGTATTTTAGAACAGACAAAAAGAAACAACTGAAAAAAGCTTCACCAATGGGATTAGATACGATTAACTTAACAGTTAACTGTCCATTATGTTATCCTTTTATGATTCTACCGAAGTGGCCTTTTTAGGCCCCCAGATATTGCTATAGTTCGATTTAGAAGCTGTGGGGCTAGCATGGCCGGAGACATTTTATCCACGGGGAGAGGAGAAAATACTATTCCCGTCTGACAATTTTGTCCACCCTCCGAGCACGGCGACATGGGTGGATAAACTATTCACGGTGGACAAAACGCAACGTTACCCTACTTCGACTGTCTTTTGTTATGACTTTTGAGTTGAATTGGTTTAATTTGGGTAAGAAGGGCATTCGTACTGAAATTGGACAATTGGTTTTAATGTTTCTGTATTAAGTTGAAAGGTGCCCGTGGCTAAATAATAACAGCGGCACAGTTCGATCGATCTGGTTAAGCTACGCTTGCCGCGGTTACAGCTGAGTACCAGTCTTTTACATGGAGGGACTGCCTACCTGATCTCTACAACCCAGTTACTGAGTAATACGATACGCCTTGGTATGTCTGGTTGTCAGACTTTCGGGCTTCTGGCTACCCGTAACGACTGTCAAAAATCCACGAATGACAGCCGGGACCAACGGCTTAACGTGCTTTTCGAGGCACGGAGGGGTCTCGGTCTGAGTACAAATATTGAACCATAAATCATGCCCTGAGCCAGTTTTCAAACTATCACGATTAATTATGATGATGATATAAAAATCATAAAGGAAGACCTTAAAATTATAATAGCCGTACTACATCAAACTAAAATATAGCATTTTATACCAAAGTTAATATTAATTAACAACATCTAGTGCTTCGCTTTATTATTTCCTAGCCGCCAGTTTTTGTTATGCACCAGCCAATAACTAGAAAATTGTCTTGAATAATGTTGCGTTGGGCATTTTTGTAAAATGTTTAAAAGCGATAAATACCTATTCAATGTAGGAAGTGACTAAAGATGCACGATCCTTTGAGGCTCTTTGATCCTTAAAATAGTGTAGATTTTATATTAGATATTGAAGCACTTCAAGGGACTTCACTCACTGCTTCAAGGGATTGCAGTCCTGAGTATTTGATATTAATTTCAACTAGTTAACTCCAGGTATTCCTGAGAAAAGGGTCTTGACAGATGGACAGAAAGACGGCCAACGAAGTGATTTTATAAGGGTTCCGTATTTTCTTTTGAGGTACGGAACACTAAAAATAAGATAACATCACGCCTGTACTCCCCAAAGGGTTATACAGAGGTGCATCTATAATATAGCCACATTTCTCCAGTTATGTTTAAGTTCCAAACGTTTTAATTCTACACACATAAAACGCACTTAAAAAAAGTTTCGTTTGCGTCCGAAAATTATGTAAATAATGTGTAAAGGTTACCGGCCAAACCCGATTTTAGGATGAACTAGTTCCGCATAGGCCCTTATTTTCATTCGCTCGCTCGTAAGAGCCGAGAAATGATGTAAATCCGACAGGATAGGATGGATGTAATGTATGTCGACGGAGCTCCGCTCAAAGTAACCTAACCAAACCTAACCTCGGGGTGCCCTTCGCTCGCTCTTGCATCCTACGTCACCTATCGACGACCGCAGCCATGCAACCCGTATAGGGAGAACTGGTTTGGCCTAGGCGAAACTAGTTCATCCTTAAATCGGGTTTAGCCGGTAACAAACGGTCTGTGTGGCCGGACTTAAAGAATACCACCACCCCTTACTTCCCGTGGGTGTCGTAAAAGGCGACTAAGGATCGTACCGGAGAATGGGCAGCAGCGTTCTCTATGTATTCCACCATCATACGGCAAACCCTCCCAAAATTGGGGGAGGCCTGTGTCCAGCAGTGGACGTCTATCGGCTGAAACGACGAACGACGGTAACAAATAAACAACTGCAAAATACTCCCAAAATTAAAACTTAAAACAATTATGTGATAAACACTAAGTTACTATTACTGTTAGCCTGCATCATCCCACTGCTGGGCAAAGGCCTCTCCCCATGACTTCCAGCTCTTTCGATCCAGGGCCAAAGTGAACCACTGGTCGATTGTATTGTCCAGCTCGTCCTGCCATCACCATCTTCTACTGTGTCTGCCGCGTCTTCTAGCATAATAAGTTAAATATTAATTAGCAACATCTCGTGGTTCTGCCCTGTTATTACCTATTTCGTAGAGAACAGCCGACGGTTTTCTTTTTACACCGCGCTGTCTGCTAACTTTAAAATGTTCTGGGTTTCAATTGTATGGAAACGGCTATGATTGAAATTATTAAATTTATAGTGTTTACGATCAAAAGATTTATGAAAATAAAATCAGGAATGAAATTATTCGGATAAGAACCGGAGTCATCGACATAGCTTGCAGTGTAAGCAAACTGAAGTGGCCGTGGGCTGGCCATGTTTGTCGAAGAACCGATGGCTGTTGGAGCAGACGAGTCCTGGAGTGGAGACCGCAAGCGTAGGGGATGCCCCCCAGGTATATGGACGGACGACCTAAAGAAGGTGGCCGGGACTGACTACATGCAGAAGGCGAAGGACAGGTGTTGTGGCGCCGCCTGGGAGAGGCCTTTGCCCAGCAGTGGACTGCAATAGGCTGACTTGACTGATTATTATTTATTTATTTATTCAGTAGTACCTACCTACAGATTACCAGTACCTACACTACACATTGTCTGTGTGGTGCCGGACTTAAAGAATTGCACCACCCCTTACTTCCCGTGGGTGTCGTAAAAGGCGACTAAGGGTCTTACCGGAGAATGGGCAGCAGCGTTCTCTATTTATTCCACCATCATACCATGCTGCGATCGCCAACCCGCCTGCCAAGCGTGGCGATTATGGCAAACCCCCCCCAAAATTGGGGGAGGCCTATGTCCAGCAGTGGACGTCTATCGGCTGAAACGACGACCTACACATACATTTTATACATTTAAGTTGGGGCCAACATAAATTCATTAGAGTTTTACCGTGCACCAAAATCATCGACTACATAATTTAGAGAATAATAACCACTTAAGTAGGTACTTAGGTAAATTGATGATCAAAAGAATAGTCATTATCTTTACTGACATAATTGAGATAATGACTTCATATCATATGATTTATTAGAAAATTGGCGGCCTACATGAATTGTGTTGATAGGATAAAATTAAAAATATTTATAGAATTCTTGAAGATCATCATCATCTGTCTATCCTTTTCCCAACTATGTTAAAGTTGGCTTCCAGTCTAACTGGATGCAGTTGAATACCAGTAGGTATTTTACTTGGAGCGCCTGCCATTCTGACCGCCACAACCCAGGTACTGGGTAACACGATACCCCTTGGTAAGACTGGTTGTCAGATTAATGTGCTTTCCGAGGCACGAAGGAGTCTTGGTATGTAAAGATGGTCACCCATCCACGGACAAACTGCGGCTAGCGCATCTTAACCTGATCGATCAACCCGTGCGGCTGCCAAAAGTGCTTCAAAAGTGCCTGTAAATGGTTTAATAAAAATAAATGCTTTGAATTTGATATTTTTTAGCCACAATCCCCTTCTGAAGATATTATAGTTTAATGTCGTAGTAAATTCTGGAACTAAATACATACCGTGCATTCGCGATTTATTTGCCAAAAAATGTAAACAAATATTAATGTAAAAATAACTTTAATTTACATTTTTTTAACATTTTTATAACTTTGTCAATAGGGCTAGTCACTCTGAAATCAACTTTATAATCATTGTAATAAAGTTCATATTTGTTTAACTTGTAATAGGGTAGGGTGTGCAGCACTGCGCACTTTTACTTTAACTAAATAACTTTACTCTTAGCTAACGGCGTATCCTCCATAATATATCCGATATGGAAATTAGAATATGCGACATAAAAGAAGCTCACCGTATAATGCCGAATCAATCTTGTCCGGAATCTCGGTCACTGCAGTACAGCCTAGCTCACGTTATGGTAACCTGCCTAACACTTGAACTACGAAAACCACCCTTACAGCTACGACATAAGAGCACTGAAGATGGTCGTAAGGTAGACTAAACAAAATCCTCAATGTATTCCAGTTTTTCTGCTCGCGTAATCAGGAACACGTTTAGGCTTATCATTTTTACCGTTGTAGATCGGGCAGCAGATTTCTCGAGCAACAGTTAGGGTTGCAGATAAAATTGTATGGGGATTTTCGTATGAAGTATATTTGGCTGGAAACACGATTGTGAAAGTGATTGATGCCGAAATCTGTTTGAGAATCGAGATACTTAAACCACATAATGCCATAACTAAGGGCGATTTTTCCGGTTTGATACGTGTGCTATGACCTGAAGAAGGTAATCCGCAAACATTAGATAGACTTGTTTTGTTTTTTATTAGTTTCACCATCGTTTAAGAGTGACATTAATTTCATGTTGTGTTATGACGAAAACTGTCTCAAAATCCTTACACAGAGTGTAAAAAGACCCATCACATAACTATCTACTACGCATTCTGTAGATCAAACTAAGTAACATTGCACAACATAATTCCTAGGAAACGACTTTTATTTTTGGTGTGAAAATTTACTGTTTTCAGCTTCCATAATTTCAGTTATCACTGCTGGGACACAGGCCTCCTTGGTGCTCTCACTGCACCGCACCACACTAGGCCCGCGTGGTGGATGTCACATGTCTTCGAATTTTTCGGTTCAGGGTTCCTCGGGATGTTTTCCTTCACCGTTTTGAGAGCAGTACGATGATGAAATAATTTTCACAAAGTAAAGGGCCTGTCTGGGTTCGAATCTACGACCTACAACTGGTAAGTCGCGGCCGTTACTACTTTGCCACCATTGCTCACTAATGCGCAATATACTGTGCTTATGCGTGCATGCATCAACAAAAAAAAAACGTCAGTAATAGTTAGAATTTTGACCTTTAATACCTCCGTAACCAGAAGGTTCCCAGGTGTGATCCAGTACAAAAAAAAAGATAACAGTACAGCAGTACTACTCCTTCTTCTTACTCTACAATGACGGGGAGTGCAAGTGACTCTTGGCTTCATTAAGTGTCTTTTTGCACCCGTTATTTACTGTTAAAAAACTAGCCGTTATACATCAGAGATAAATTGTTGTCCTATGAGCTGGGAGCCTAAAAAGGCCACTTTGAAGAATCATAAAAGGATAATATTATGAATAATAATATGGCGAAGACAGTCCGTGTTTTTCTTTTTTTCGCTGCACTACGTAGGTATAATCAAATAGATTGGGATTGGATTTGGATTGGTTTGATTGGTATTTTAGCACAGACAAAAATAAATAACTGAAAAATGCTTCATCAATGGGATTTGATACGATTTAGTTAACAGTTAACTGTCCATTATGTTATCCTTCTACGATTCTGCCAAAATGGCCTTTTTAGGCCCCCAGCTCATCACACAAATACAACATGCATTGGATTTTTTGTTGCATGCTGCACATAATATCTTAAAACCTAAAGAATAAAAAACAAAAGAAAAAATATGTTTTCTCTTTTAACTTTACCGACTTTTCTAAAAAGCGGTCTCCACACTAGTTTTATCTTCAAATGACCAGTTAATACAGCTTCGCTTTTAATCCACCAACGGATTTCGTTTCCCGGGGAATAATTACGATTTTCATAGTGGAACCACTAGATGGGCAACCGGCAAGTTCAGTGCAAATCGTGAAAAACTACTCGCGTTGGGAAATTGATTTTGCTTCAGTGTACGTCTTTGGGATTTGCTTTGTTATTGCGTTACTATATTTTGTATATTTTACTTCAAATATGTATTTGAAGTAAAATATACATATATATTCAAGCAATGTTGCTAGTGATGCCATGTTTGTACTCTTATAAATCTTCTAATGTTGATCGTTTCATTGACATCCTCCTGTAGCGGCATCTACACCACCACATGTGTATCGCATTGACGTCACGCAAAAATCCTGCATCACGCAAGCAAAGTTTTCCGAGCGATTAGCATACATCCCGATATCAACTATTTGGCACAACACCCGTCGGAGGATGAAGAAATTTGCACCCTGTTCCTCATACCTCTAAAAGTATCCTAGACCCGTAAACGAATCCACGTAACTCATGATTGACTGCTAAAATAACGTTATCATCAATCTTGCAATTGTATCTGGTGTACGCCTCCCCTTTCGTCTGCCATACTTCCCGGTTCCATGCGTCTCTCACCCATGGTGTTCCACGGCGCCCAGCGGTGACCAGCGTTTCTTTGGCCGAATCTTAGTCACCATTGGGTCACAGTTTTACCTCATTGGCTAACTCTTCGTCTAGCTCGATGTCTTGCCCAATTCCACTTGAGGCACATCGCTCTGTCCCCGCAAGGATGCATGGTATAAAACGGAGGAGGCATTTGTGCTTCGTTTTACAATTGCGCTGAATATAGTAGTCGGTTATCTTTTAAAGCGAAGGCACGTGAACATATCCGTCAAAAGTTGGCCGTAACATCTCAGCGCTGATTTGCTGGATTCGTTTTCTCCTCTACCGATAATTTTTTTCTCCTCACAGATTTTGTTTATATATGTATGTATGTATGTATCTATCTACGTATTAGTATTTATTCTTGTATTTTATAGTCATTTACTAGCTATTTATCCCTTTTGTTGCTCCTGCCATGCCATGCCACCTGCCATCTCTGCATCACCTTAAGGTTGACTGGTAGAAGTCCGCCTTTGTACAGTATTTCTTTTACTTGTGCATAAAGTTTTAATAAATAAATATAGGTTAAGCGCAATTGTTGGGTGGAACAAGGTTGCCAATGACGATGATTGATGAGCTTTACATAGCTCTAGCAGCGCCCCGCGGTTTCACCCGCATAAGTGCCGATCCCGTGGACTATCGGGAAAAAAATTATTCTATGTGTTAATCCTGGTTATAAACTATCTGTCTGCCAAATGTAATCCAATTTCGTTCAGCCGTTTGTGCGTAAAGGAGTAACGAACATACAAACACACTCACAAACTTTCGCCTTTATAATATTAGAAGGTACGAGATAATGCTTCTCGTACGCAACAAGACAACCATATCAATAATTAAGTAATCATTTTTATGCCATTACTTTTCCACGATATTCTTTGCAGACAATAGACAAACAGAGGTCTATGAACCAGCCTTTATTCAGAATCATACAGCTACTGACAGCTATTTATGGACGTACATAAAAATCCTACCTACCGTTATATTTCCGCTCGACTTCAGAGAGCTAAGGAAGAAAAATACGCACTTCAGAACTACCGAACTGTTCCATTACCATAAAACCGGCCATTGTCCTGATCATGAAGAAACGAAACTACACAACGATCCTGCCAGGACATGCAAATGTATCGGTTAACGACGCGATAACTCAGATTTATAAGATACAGAAAATCGTTAGGGCCACCGATGGATAGGTAAAAACAGAAAAAAGATCCTCTGCGGAGCAATATAGGCGGATTTACAGCATTTTTACGATACCTCCTTATCTTGAGTTATGAGAGAAATCGGTGATTTGCAATGCAAATATTTTATGCCGACGCTCAGAGCGATTTGTTGGCGCTCTTGGGCTAGAAAAATATGCAATCGATGCTATAAGTGGGTTGCGGGTGTAAAGTTAATTTCAGAGGCCTAAGGCTCGGGCTCTTTGTGGGTTATTATTTTGTTAATAACGTTCGTTTCTGCGTTGTATTTTATCGTCGTAACAAAATAATTAAAAATAATGTTTCGGCTATAATTTGGCTTCCTCATTAATTATCGTTTGTTCTTTATTTTAGGCGTAGTGCTTTTGAAGCTTTTAAGGCCATATTATCCGCATCCTTGGCATTGAGAAAAAAAAATAACACTGGTTGTTTGAGCCGCAAACGCTGAAAAAAAACTAAGATTCATTTTGATATCAATCTGTGCAATGTATTCAATGTGTTACTGAATTATTGCACATTATGAAAGAAGTTTTTTCAGAGTCGTTTTCCGAATTCTGTCAATTTTAATATAGGTAATGTTTTATCCCAAAAATAATTAAAACTGCATAAATTACTTGTCTGTGTGGTGCCGGACTTAAAGAATAGCACCACTCCATACTTCCCGTGGGTAAAAAAAAAAACGTAAAAGGCGACTAAGGATCGTACCGGAGAATGGGCAGCAGCGTTCTCTATGCATTCCACCACCATACTGCGATCGCCAACCCGCCTGCCAAGCGTGGCGATTATGGCACCCCGCCCCCCCCTTTGGGGGTCTTTCGGCTGAAATGATGATGATGATGACATAAATTACAGTCACACTTCCGCTGTACAGTCAAAACGGACGAAGTACCTACTACGCTAGACCATTACGTGTGCGAATATGTCGTCGTCGTCGTTTCAGCCGATAGACGTCCACTGCTGGACACAGGCCTCCCCCAATTTTGGGAGGGTTTGCCATAATCGCCACGCTTGGCAGGCGGGTTGGCGATCGCAGTATGGTATGGTGGTGGAATACATAGAGAACGCTGCTGCCCATTCTCCGGTACGATCCTTAGTCGCCTTTTACGACACCCACGGGAAGTAAGGGGTGGTGGTATTCTTTAAGTCCGGCACCACACATACTAGTGCAGTGCGAATATGTGCGTGCGTGAATTTGTAATGTGACTACAATTTTCTCCCACAAAGTCAGTCAAATCATTTATTTTAAATAGGCACATTTTACTCTTTTAAAAATGTTTTACAAAATTTTGTATAGGTGTATTAATTATACAATTAGGTATGTGTGCCGTACGCAAAATACGCGCATTGACGTATGGAGTTGCGGATGCCAGCCTGTATTACCACCAGCCTGTATTTAGGTTACAAGGTTTTGTATACCTACATAATATAATTATATGTAAAAGACGATGCACCTAGAATGAAATTATTAGTCTACCACAAAAGGAAAAAATAATTAAAAATTAAGCAATGACAGGTAAATCAATTGTGTGATAGATACCTACATGGTGCTCACATATTATTCACAAATTTTTTACAAATATTGATAGAGTAGATGATTTTCCTAGAATTATAACATGTGTGTGAGTTACCGTAGTCAGATTGTAAAAATCAATGTCATATTTTTTTTTAAATATAAATTAAATTAGCAACCAGTTTGATTTTGTCTAGGTTCTAGATTGTCCTGTGGAGCAGGACCAGGATGTTTCTAAGCATAATCGGTACCTACTTATAAGTAATTTAATAAATGAATAATGTTTTATACGTACCTACTTATTAGCAAAAATTCACTGTATGTATTATGATTATAACATAATATTCCTAATGGGGTGTTTGGGGGTGTGCGTTAATTCCGGGACATGTCGCTTATTTAAACCTTTTTTTTTTTATAGTAATTTATTTAATGAAATTCAAAATACAGAGGTGTAACTTAAATCTAAACTCGCCAAACTTTTACGTTTGATGGCGAGAGGCGCTCTTTTACATAACAATGCACCACCTTATTACTACAATGCCTACCTACTACTTATAATTAATCTTATACTATGTAATTTGTCTTCGAGATTTAATTGCCAAAAATGTAAACAAATATAAGTTTATGGAAAAATAACTTTATACCCTACACAGTAAAGTTCAGTTTACAATACAACTTCAAACATTTTTATAACTTTTTCAATACCTTTATCTCTGCCAAACATGTAAATAAATATGAGTTTATGGAAAATAAAAAAAAACTTTAAACCCTACTTAATTAATTACCTATTACCTACTTAATTACTTACGTTACTTTTAGAAGTTTTCCACTTAAGTACCTCAGTACTTAGGTATATAGATCTACAGATTTAATTTAACAATTTTTGCCTTAGTTCCTTTAACTTATTCGACTTAGCAACATAACAAAGACAGTCAAAAGGAATGTCGAATTAACAGGATATCTGTTTACATGGCTATTAGGCGTCATCTAAGTGGTACTTGTAAGTAAATGTTCTCATTCGCGCGTCCCGTTTCAAAGAATACATACTTGTTATCTGTTAAGATTTCTCGAAACACGTAGGATTCGTGACGCGTTAAGCTTGATTTCCACCAAACGGCTCGCATCGCAACGGATCGGAACGGATTTTACAATCTTTAAACGATATTAAATCATGTACACAGTATTTAAAGTCTATATTACTAAGTCGCGCACAGCAGCTGACCGCGGGCGTCTTCCGCGACATGCGATCATAGCCAAACGCAGGTAAGCTGCGACGCGCGGTCGGCTCCGTTCGCCAGTCGTCGTATCCGATCGAATCCTTTCGGCTGTCGTCCAAATTTTTCTTTTCCTCTTCTGTGTTTTATGATTATTTTCTCCTTCTTCTAATGCAATAGCCAACAATTAAATACTAAGTCAACTTCAAGCATTTTTAAAAATTAGAACACATCCCACACGGTAGGAATGAAACTATTTGACTAGGCGTAGAAACGGATATGTTCGCAAACAACGGTACGGAGCCAATCGTATGCGTCGACATGCTGCCGGACGCGATCGGCTGTCACCGCATCCGTTCGTATCTCTCCGATCCGATGCTATGTGAGCCGTTTGGTGGAAATCATCCTTTATACGTAATTAATTCCTGAAGTGGTAGGTTCTATATTATACCTACGGGGTACTCTGTATGAAAAAGTAATTACTGACTTCTATGAAGTTTTACTGGGATCTTATTTTTGTACATAGGTATTATGTTCAAGAGGTGTTCAAGGAAATTCTTCCAGGATCATGTCGAGTTTTCTTACAGTTATTAAACCTTGTTAATACCAAACATTGACTGAAAAAGATATCAACTCGTGTTATATTGTACAGACCTATTGGTCGATTATTTTTATTGCAACATCAGTCCAAAGTTTCAGGAGAGATTTTTAATAAAAACTGACTACCTACTTAATTAACGTTTTTGTAATAATTTATTGCAGAGTAAATAACATTTCAACTAGCATTAAGATATATTCGTACTATACAGGGTGAATTTTCCAAGTGGGCGTGGATGGCCAAATCCGAAACTATGAGGAATAGCGAAAAGTACTCAAAGGAGTGGCGGGCTCGATTTTGATGAAAACTAAAACTGCATCATTGGATTTTAGAAAAATCAATTTTTCTAGCTAGAAATCGAACCCGTTGATTTTGAAAAAAAAAACACTGTATTATTACACCATTCGATAGTGTCGCTGTTAAGGATCGAATTCTGGGAAGTAATGACATAGGGGAAACTAAAGAAAAGAGCTAATTTTTAACAAAATACTCTTTTTTTATTTTTGTTATATTAGGTACCTACCTATTCAACCATAACTGATTACGAGTAATTGTTTAAAATGATGACCGTTGTTTTCAATACATAGCTGGATTCGACGTCTCAAGGATTGTACTGCATTCAAAATTTGAATTTAGAACATAATGTTGTGAATGTGACTGCGCTGCGGGTGTATTGAGCATCATTTCGAACCAGCGTTGCTATTCTGTAAAAATCTCACCGTGAAATCTCAGGTGAAGTGAGCGTGGAGTGAGCTGTCAATAGTGTCAATTCCTAGCAAAAACAAACTCACTTCACCTAAGTTTTCACGGTGAAATTTTTGCAGAATCGACCGGAAGGTACAGGTAATGTTGGTAGGTAATACTTTAAATTAAAATAAGAAGCAGTTTATTATAATCCAACATTTTCCATAAGTTTTAAAAAAAAACTAATTAATACCTAATTAACTAATACCTAACTAACTAATAACTAACTAAGACTAACTAACTATAAATAACTAATGACTAACTAAATAATTAATTAATAACTTAATTAATTTAAATAAAAAAATACTATTTTTTTTTTTCCTGGCTCTGTCGGTTACCTTTTCACGCTTTAACCGCTGAACCGATTTAGATGGGTATAGTTTGAGTCCCGGGAAAGGACATAGGATAGTTTTTATCCCGATATTTCCACGATCGAAACTTACGCGGGTGAAACCGCGGGGCGTTGCTAGTATACATATATTTTTATTTCTTTCTTATTTGCAAAAAAGTTGGGCAAACGTTATCTAAAACTATTCCAAATTTCAAGTTGATAGCATTAGTCGTTCTTGAGATATCCAGCTGTGACAGACAGAAAGACAGACAGACAGACTAAGTCTCACCATAAGGGTTCCGTTTTACCATTTTGGTACGGAACTAAAAAGTCGCATAATGCTTTCTTGTTACGTGACGATTTCTACCAGTTTACTCCTACCGCAAAGATCTTCGTTCCAAAAAAAAAAGTATTCAATATTATATTCAACTGACACTGTTTACCCACAGGGAAACCGTGGAAAAACAGAAAGGTGTTTCCTTACACGCGACACGATAAAATTCACATAAACCCATACATAACAATATCCTTGTTATATGCACCATTACAACATTGTCACAGCCGCTGCCTGAGCTAGGGATTAGTTCCAGGTGAGCTGTGCGCGAATATTGACTGGGGATTTAAGGAAATCATGTTGGGTTATAAAACTTTTCCGGGTGAAAAAATGGTAAAAATCTTGTACAGGTAGGTATTATATTTTCACTCTTCTTTGAGTTTCGTCAGATTAGTGAACAGATTCTGTACCTTCTAGCCAGTTACTCTATTTTAAACTTTATTCCGACAAACGTAAAGTTCTTAATGCAAAATTGACAACTTAGACTCGGGTTTAACGTCAGTTTTGTAATAAGAACTTTAGCTTCGTTGGATTATAGTTCGAAATTTAAAAAAATCTCGTGGGTCTAAAGATAAATCTGGTTTTGTAATAAGGCCGTGTATGTTTAACAGACCTACTTTAGTCTTGATGAACTAAATCGCTTATTTCTTAACAAAATACATTGTGTTGCAGTTTGGAATGACTATAATAATTATAAATGATGATAAATGATATTAAGATATTTGTTTCTGTAACTCGGTAAAAAAAAAAAACTATTTTACACGTCAAAATTAAATTATTTTTTAAAACTAGATGATTTGGGTGTTTCCTATCTGACTACTCAGAGAAGAAAGATCGAAAGAAACAACCAACCAGACCGAAAAAATACAATAAGTTGCTTTTATCTGAGATTGTGTTGAGATTACCTATTAATATGGATTGACCATTCAAGGAAGGGTCTAAAGGATGATTTGCACCAAACGATTCGTATCGCAACAGATCGGAACTGATTTAACAATTTTTAAACGATATTAAATCGTGTACACAGTATTTAAAGTATATAGGTATTACCAAGCCGCGCACAGCAGCTTGACCGCGGGTGTCTTCCGCGACACGCGATCGCAGCCGAAATTATGCTGCGACCCGCGTACGGCTCCGTTCGCCTGTAGTCGTATCCGATCGAATCCTTTCGGCTGTCGACCAAATTTTTCTTCTCCTCTTCTGTGTTTTTATGATTAATTTCTTCTGCTTCTAATGCTTTCTCTTAGGCTGTTTAGGGTAAAATTCTCACGAGGTCAGAAGAAATAATTACCAAATTATTAATATGGTTACAATCTTTCACGGTAAAACAGATGCTCCTGAACTGCTTGATGAGTTGTCCCATCTTTTTGCTCCGGTAAATTACAACCGTGGCAGGAGGCATAGATTGTTCACCGTGCCTTGGAGTCGAACTGTCGCGCGAGCCAGTCTCCTGTTCCAGGCACACTCTCTGCGCTGAACGCGCTTTTGGACGCTAAGCCTGACTGTGATGTGTTCGCGGTTGGATGGAAGAAGATCTTGTCAGTATGTCTGGAGTATTGTGAGATGAGCGTATGACTGGCGATTAGTTATATACTTTTGTTTACTGTGCTTTTAAAATGTGTTTGTGTTTAACTAATGTAATTGGCCTTGGCCGTTTTATGTTAAATAAATAAATAAATGCAATAGCCAACAATACTACGTCAACTTCATCCATTTCCAAAAAGTAGAACACGTCAACACGGTAGGAATGAAACTATTTGACTAGGCGCCGAAACGGATAAATCAAAATTAAAAGTAATTTATTCAAACTAGTCTGAGAATCAGCACTTTTTGAACGTCAAAATTACAAAAGACAGTCCCCCATAAAGCCCGCCTTTCACCACTCCTAGTGCTTTCGCTGGGGAGAAGAAGTGGCGCAACAAACTCCCCACCAGCACAGCTGTCTACTCAGTTAGAAAATACGTTCGCAAGCGACGTTATCGAGCCGATCGTATGCGTCGACATACTGTTGGACGCGATCGGCTGTCACCGCATCCGTTCGTATCCTTTCCGTTCCGATGCGGTGCGAGCCATTTGGTGAAAATCATCCTTAAGACGAGATACGAACTACTTAGACTACCTACCAAAACATGCCAGCAACTTGTACAAAACAAAAGTACTTAAGTATCGAAGTAGCTTGAATATGATTGGGATAACCAATCAATCAGAAGTTGTTATAGCACTTAGGTATCTATAGCATATTCAGAAATTTGCAGAAAATGCTAGAATCCCTGTTTTACAAGCTAAACTATATAATATTCTACTTACAGAGTTTCATGTAGCCTGTATGAATATAAAATGGTAGTGTAAATACACTGATATGTAATTTATTCATGCTCAGTTTCAATTTCGCGGCGTGCCGAGCGCCGTCAACGATTCTATTTGGTTTGTATGCAGAAATGAACGAATGCACCATTTCGATAAACTAAATACTATGTATAAATTACGTTATTCATGTTTTTTAAAAGTGGCCTTGTTCATGTTGCAGTTGGGATATTTTTTGGGACTCTACTTGCTTGTTTTTCGGCTATTATCCCGCATACGAAAGTACCTATTTACTCCAGGTGGTGCTATGATTTATAGGTCTATTTGGTAGTACCAACTATTAAGTTTTTTATACGACCAAAGAAAGAACTTAAGACCTTTGGAGTAGACGTGTTCTTGACTGACGACGTAGGACGCCCTCAGGCTGGATGGAGCGACGATCTTCGTAGGGTGGCTGGTAGCAGCTGGATAAGAGTTACCGAACTATGCTCAGTAGGGGGCTGCTGTAGGATGATGATGAAGTTTTTCGTAGTAAAGTTAAAACCACAGATAAAGATAGACCTAGATGACGCAAGTATCACGATCTGTATGAAAACCAAGCGTGCCGTGTTTTGACTACCTACCTGCCGCCTTAACGAAAAGTGCAATAGCTAGGTTAAACCTGATTTCGAGAAAAACGCGGTCAATGATTTTTTTTTGTTTTGTTTGTATCTCCATCACTTTATTATGCTTAGTACTAAAACCGGCTACGTCATGGATACGTCAAAAGTGTCCAAAAAGAATATTAGATCTCATTCTGCAGATTCCAATTATTTACTTAACTCAATTTGGGGCAAAACTCGAGTTATTGCACTTTACGTAAGGACGGCAGCTACTATGACGTCACAAGCACTATTTAGTGTTGGGAAAATCAAATCGATTCAAAGACGCCGCGTGTGGCACCCGTCTTGCCCTACCCCCGGAGCCTAGTGCCAGCGCTCACGCTCACCCAGCCAGAAGTTTACAGGACTGAGCGCGAAAGTAGCGGCTTACGATTTTTGTACGTAAGCTGGTGCGATTTTTGGCACGCGGAGTAGCGGCTCTTGCGTTATCTAGGTGTATATATATCTGTAGTTAAAACGATGACAAACAGATTTATGAGGCACATTGGGCATGTCAGACGGGATAGCAACGCATCTGGGATGCCATTGGTATTGCAGATGTATTTAGGCGGAGTTTACCACTTAACATCTGGTGGCTTGTGGCTAACTAATAACAGCCGCACGGGTCGGACGATCAGGTTAAGCTACGCTTGCCGCGGTTGGTCCGTGGATGGATGACCATCTTTACTTACCAAGACCCTTCCGTGCCTCGGAAAGTAAGTTAAGCCGTTGGTCCCTGCTGCTGTTCGTAGATCTTAGACAGTCGTTACGGGTCGTCAGAAGCGCGAAAGTCTGACAACCAGTTTTACCAAGGGGTATCGTATTACCCAGTAACTGCAGTCGCTCCATGTAAAGTACTGGTACTTAGCTGCATCTGGTTTGACTGGAAGTTGACCCTAACGTAGTTGGGAAAAGGCTAGGCAGATGATGATCTGGTGGCTTGTTTGCTATCCATTAACCATAAAAAAATATTGTTGCTGAAGAGTGAAGAGAATATTAGTAAAAGTAGTATGAAATTCGTTATTCTTTAATCGAGATTCATATTACTCACCGAAGAATCTTTCTAAAGATATCGTTTTTAGTTCAGATATCTACTAAACAATCTTGTTTACTCCAACATAAAATATTAACCATCCACCCACTCATCAATTACTACGAAAAATAATCAGTTACAGCATGCATTACCGCATTGAAGCAAACCACTTAAGCCGTAAATCATAACAGAAGCTTTCCTTTATATTTGTCAACGTTTATCCTCGAGTACTGAATGATGGCTGGTCATTAATGAGAAGCTCCATCTAAGGCCATTGGGGGCAGCCCTCCTTGAGCCTATTTGTCCTCGGCTGTTAGTGATAAATGGGAGCGTCCCGGCCACTAGTATTAACTGGAGACATTCGGAAAGAGGCGCTGGGGAAACGTACGGGGTGACGTTTGTGGTGGAGGCGCCGCGCTGTGAGCGATTTGTGGGTGTGGTGCGTCTGAACTTAGTTATTCTGAATTTAGAGATCCTAAAAGGGTGTAGCATTCAACGACTAGTTGTGCAAAAAGTACGAAGGATTAGGGTCTGAATAGAAAGCGCTACCTAATCTATTTCATCATCATCATCATCATTTCAGCCGAAAGACGTCCACTGCTGGACATAGGCCTCCCCCAAGAAGGCCCCCCTTCTTGGGGGAGGCCTATGTCCAGCAGTGGCATAATCGCCACGCTTGGCAGGCGGGTTGGCGATCGCAGTAAGGTAGGGTGGTGGAATGCATAGAGAACGCTGCTGTCCATTCTCCGGTACGACCATTAGCCGCCTTTTACGATACCCACGGCGGGAAGTATGGGGTAGTAGAAGAAGAAGAAGTACCTAATCTATTTACTAATAAAAAAAAGCTTAAGAGTTTGATTGTTTCTTTGTTTGTTTTTGATTGAATACGCCAATCTCTGGAACCACCGGTCAGCCGGTCGATTCTGTAAAAATCTCACCGTGAAAACTTAGGTGAAGTGAGTTTGTTTTTGCTAGGAATTGACACTATTGACAGCTCACTCCACGCTCACTTCACCTAAGTTTTCACGGTGAGATTTTTACAAAATAGCACCGCAGATTTGAAAAATCTTTTTACATTTGATAGCCCGGTTCTTGCGGAAGGCTATAGGCTAAACATCACGGTGGGACACTTTGGATCCGAGCAAAAAGGAAAAAAGAACGCTAAGCAAAAACGAAGTAATAGTGCAGGTAGTCTGTGTGGTGCCGGACTTAAAGAATAGCAAGTCTGTGTGGTGCCGGACTTAAAGAATAGCACCACCCCATACTGCCCGTGGGTGTCGTAAAAGGCGACTCAAACTCAAACTCAAACCATTTATTTCAATTAAACCATTTACAGGCACTTTTGAATTGTCAAGAAGTCGGTCAGTCAGAAAATATGAAGCTAGTTGCCCATTCCAAAGCGTAGGTACCTATGGAGAAGAACGGGCAAGAAACTCCATGGACACTCTTTTAAATTGTATTTTTACAAAAATATTAGTTACATCATTAATGTTGAATTTACAAGTAAATGTGAGAACGATGTAAAAAAAAATACGTACGTGTTAAGAGCGTCCAGAGTACAGCAAATAGTAAGAAGACAACAATCATAAAATAATTAAAAATAAGCCGAGGCAGCTGAGTGATGACCAGCCCCAACTGACGGCGCCCGTTCACGAACATGACGCATAGATCAGCACCATTCAGCTCAACCATTTTGAAGGGAGCTAAATGATCCAATACACACGCCACCGTCAGCGAGACATTTGTGTGAGCATGACATACTATCAGCCGCCATGGCACATTCAAGTCAATGAAAGACATATTACCCGGTAAATGGTAAAGAAGGTATACTTACATAGAACTCACATCTGTGCTATGCAGTTATACAATGCAAAGGAAATTGAGTTTATACAATGCAAAGATAATCTTACAATCTTCAGCAGCTCCAATAGTATTTTCCAGTGTTAATCAATTAGTTGTGGTTGTGGAGCAGGACCAGCATTGAGCCAGGCATTTTTATCAGCGATGTAATCCCCTAACTTATAATATGCCTGACTGCATAGTGTGCGTTTTATACAAGACTTGAATTTTGTCTCATTCAGTTGAAGAATGTGGGGAGGTATTTTATTATAACATTTTAAACAGTACCCCATAAAAGATGAGTCTACTTTAGCCAGTCTGAAACCTGGTTGAACTAATAGGTCCCTATTCCTAGTACTATAATTATGTCTTTCACCTCTTTTACCAAAAAGATGTAAGTTTTTTCTTACATACATGATGTTTTCGTAGATATATTGACAAGGCACCGTCATGATGTTAATTTCCTTAAACAGTTCCCTTAGAGAATCACGCCTGCAGAGGTTATATATGGCTCTGATGGCTCTTTTCTGCAGAATAAAAATAGAATCGATGTCTGCAGCCCGTCCCCAAAGCAAAATACCGTAAGACATGATACTATGAAAGTAACTAAAATAGACCAGTCTCGCGGTATCTACATCAGTAAATTGGCGGATTTTTCTGACAGCATAAGCTGCTGAACTTAGCCGTCCTGCAAGAGATGTTAAATGAGGACCCCATTGTAGCCTTGAGTCGAGCGTGATCCCCAGGAAAACCGTTTTATCGACGAATTCTAGTTTCTCTTGATTCAATACTATCTCACAATCACTACTCTTTACATTTGGTAAAGAAAATCTTATGCACTTAGTTTTTTTCCCATTTAATACTAAATTATTAGCAGTGAACCAACTTTGGACCTGCACTAGGGCGTTATTTACGTCGTCATAATTTGTAGCACGTCTATTTACCTTAAAAATTAAGGAAGTGTCATCAGCAAATAACAACATTTGTGGTTGATTTTTTAATAAATGGAGTAGATCATTAACATACACTAAAAAGAGGAAAGGACCCAATATCGAGCCTTGTGGCACACCCATTTTTACTGTTAAACCAAGTGAATTGACACCATTTATTTGAACTTGCGACTAAGGGGCGTACCGGAGAATGGGCAGCAGCGTTCTCTATGCATTCCACCACCATACCATACTGCGATCGCCAACCCGCCTGCCAAGCGTGGCGATTATGGCAATCCCCCCCCCCCCCCCCTTTTGGGGGAGACCTATGTCCAGCAGTGGACGTCTTTCGGCTGAAATGATGAGTGCAGGCAGGCGATGCGATGCGACGGGATGGGTCGGAGGAACAAGAAATTTCACGCAGACGAAGTCGCGGGCAGAAGCTATTCATGTAATAAAACTATAGAGGAATAGGTAAGGAACATGGTGTAAAGTTCACTCATCCTCTTTTAGAAAAGCGACCCCGACCAGACGCGTGTCGTGTCTGGTAGGCAACTGCAAGACGATTGATGTCGGGACGTTGTTATTTTATTTCTTACATCGGACTTTGCACTTTTTATTTTTAACTTTATTTTTGTTTTTATCTGATGTAACTACGACTATTATCTCTGGTGTACTGTGTGTCTTTTAGTCTGTGCTAAATAAATGTATTTTCTTTCTTTCTTTGTATATTATGTTAGTTGCGCGGTAAACTCTGCTTGCGCGATGCAGGATTTTGCATGACGTCAGTATGATGCGTAATTCACATGAGGCGATGTTGTAGATGCCACAAAACTGTCATTCTTCTTTTTATTATTTATTTTTCCTTTTTTAGCTTGGGTTGGTGTTATTCTTTAGCAAGAGTGTGTGTGACATTATTTTACTCTTTTTCTTCTACGTGTCAATGCGCAATATAGTGTCTGTTGGCCAAAAACTTCACCACAGGTTATATGAAACGCTGCTAATTTTGATATTAGCGGTCACTCTCAGATCACAGAACCGTATATTTCACACACACACACGAAAATACCTAATATCCATTACAAAGACATGTTTTTAGGCAATTTAAGAACTTATACTTATCTCTGTTAATGCTCATTTTCCTTTCAAAATAAAAGTTTGGTAATGAAAGATTATTGATAGCAGGTTTTTGTTGGAACTTACTGTAATAACTATTTGAAATAGGCACTTAGGAAGACAGTAGGTACTCATGACGGCCATATCAAGCTATAGGTACATTTCCAGTATAAGCTGACTTCTCAATGTACTAAAAGCCTGTACAATGCGAGGTCAGGTAAAACTGGAAATGTTCCTATAGCTTGATAAATGGCGTCGTGTGTAGGTACCGACATATCTATAATCAGCCTATAACGTTCCCACTGGTGGGACAGAGGTCTCCTCTTAGTGAGAGGGAGTGGGCCGTAATCCACCACTCGGGCCCAGTACGGGTTGGTAGATGTGATATGACTTTGATTTTTTGTTTCTAGGACATGTTGGGTTTTGCTCACGATGTTTTCTTTCACCGTTTTGAGAGCAGTAGTGATGAAAATTATTTATACGAAATAAAGCGCCTGGCTGGGTTCGAACCTACGACCTAACTCGTAAGTCGGTGTCGTTACCAATGGGCCACTACTGCTCCTTACTCGTTCTTATCTATTAATAATGTATGTTGAATGTGTGGTTTTTAAAAGCGTTTAACATTTAGGTGATAGGTAGGTAGGGGACTGGGCACGGTTGAAGCAGGTTACGGTTGAAACAACGCGAATAACTCGTAAACTATTAGCGATGTGGTAAGGGGTACAAGTGGAGAAAGACGCGGCCGGCGAGCCCGGACATGAATCACAGTGACGCGTTGCACTTCGCGCTCTGTGTACGTTTCCAGGGGACCGTATTATATTTTTTCGAGAAAAAGTATGTATTTTCTATTGTTTTCTTTTTCAAATTACTTTGTCGATATTAGCATTTGCTTTTTGAGTAATTTTCTGCTTTATTATTAGATTTTGAAGATTCGAAAACCGTGATTAGTTTTTGTTTATTATTTATTTATTTAAACTTTTCGCACAAAAAGGTACAAAGGCGGACTTAATGCCTTAGGCACTCTCTACCAGTCAACCAAGGGTGGTGAAGAGATTGGATGGCAGGTGCTTTGGTTGAGAGGAACAATGATAAAATTTTAAAAAACTATGCTGATTACTATTATGCTGATTTGTCTCGACGCTTATGTTTGTTTTATTAGCGGTATGGGGACGGATGAAACAATTATTGTGGGTACGATTGAAACAATGATAACCGTTGCTTTTTTCGTTGTAGATGCCCAGATAAGGTATCAAAAAAACTTCGAGAGGCGAGTGTGATATAACTCACTACGAAAATGCGTATGAAGAAGTCAAAAAAATGACTTCTTTACGGAAAGCAGCAGAGATGTATGAAGTTCACCTGTTGTTCAGCTTGTTTTTGTTCCTACAGATTATTTGAGATACCTATGGAAATCTTATAATATCATTTTAATTTAATTATTAAGACCGATTGTTGATTTTTTAGTTATTTTTGTTTATTCGTGTTAATTTGTTAGTTTAAACCAGAACAGAAGAGCCTTTTTTAAGTCCATTTGTGTTCATTCAGGTAGGATACAATTATTAAGACTGATAGAAATGGTACCGTACTAGAATTTAGCTATTTCTTGACAACTATCACACCGCGCAGCTACCTCAGATGAATGAGTAGTTGAGACCGCGAAATTTACATTTTCTTACGTTTTTTGCAATTTGCAGGTCAGTGTCAGGTTGTATCTTGATCAAATTATGATTCGCGACAATAGCAGGTAGGTACATATTTAGAGAATTATAATCATTAGAATCAATAATACATCTTTCTAAGTTAGATTTCTACTACTAACACTTTTTCATAAGAGATTGGTGGTTGGTGGTAGAAATCTAACTTAGAAAGATATATTAATGATTCTAATGATTATAATTCTCTAAATATGTACGGTGGGCTGCATCAGTTGGGTACCCCAGTTGTATTAAAATTTTCATACTACTGGGGTACCCAATTGATGCAGCCCTGTTATTGTCGCGAATCATATTTTGATCAAGATACAACCTGACACTGACCTGCAAATTGCAAAAAATGTAAGAAAATTTGAATTTCGCGGTCTACCACTATCCATTCACCTTAAGCGGTCGGCCTATAGCTAGGTACCTAAAGAAAATATGTTTTGCACACAATTTTGCACTATGTACCTAGGTAGGTCCACTACCCTTACCGCAGTTGGTCCGTGGATCGGTGCCCATCTTGACATACCAAGACCCCTCCTTGCCTCGGAAAGCACGTTAAGCCGTTGGTCCCGGCTGCCATTCGTGGATCTTTGACAGTCGTTGCGGGTCGTCAGAAGTTCGAAAGTCTGACAACCAGTCTTACCAAGGGGTATCGTATTATCCAGTAACTGGATTGTGGAGGTCAGATAGGCAGTCGCTCCATGAACGCCCAGCTCCGGAAGAGAGGGAGGCCGTCCGGCGGGAGGCGAAGGACGCCATAGTCGTCCACTGGACGCGGGACCTCGCCGCCGCAGTCTTCGGCCGCCGAACCCTCGACGCGATTGGGCCGGTCCTGCGAGACTGGCTCGAGCGTTCGCACGGGTTCCTCTCCTTCCGTCTGGTGCAGGTGCTGTCCGGACATGGTTGCTTCGGATCGTACCTGCACCGTATCGGGCGGGAGGAGACGCCGTCGTGTCACGACTGTGGCACGGCGGAGGACACGGCGCAGCACACTCTCGAGGTGTGCCCGTCGTGGTCAGAGCCGCGCCGCAGTCTCACCGCGGCGATCGGAACGGACCTCTCGCTCGCCGGCTTGGTCAAGGCCATGCTGGGGGATGAGGGATCCTGGGCGGCAGTCGCCTCCTTCTGCGAACACGTCATGTCCCAGAAGGAGGCGGCGGAGCGCGCGCGGGAGGAAGACCTTCTCGCGGCGCCGCTCCGAAGGCGGAGGAGGGGTCGAAGAAGACGTCAGTATGACAGTCATCTCCGACTCCTCCCAGGTGGAAGCCAGCAGGCGACGGGTGCGGGGGCACCCTCGCCTGTATTGCACAGGCTTCCACCAGTGCCGGACGGGAATGAGCAGGTGTTCCCGGCCATTCCCGTAGCCCCCCAGTCAGGGGGATATGCGGGGCCCGCCAGATAGGCGGGCATGCGCCGAGGGGGTTGTGGACGCAAAGGCTGAGCCGGATTTCCATGATCCCCCCATCAAGGCGATGAGGGAACACCGCTGAGTTTTAGTGGGTATACTGCCACTCTGGCAGGGAGTCCCACATACTCCGTCTCGTCCCCCGACGAGCGGAGATGCGTAATGTCATTTATCAGCGAAAAAAAAAAAAGGCAGACGCTCCATGTAAAATACTGGTATTCAGCTGCATCCAGTTATACTGGAAGTCGACCCTAAAACAGTTGGGAAAAGGTTAGGCAGATGATGATGTACCTAGGTAGGTACTTAGGTACCACCGGTAGGTTAGGTAGGGACTTTGGATATGTAGGCAGATTACGGCCGAACCCATTGACCTATTGTCAGATAGCTACTGCGACGACAGTCGGTACAATTATAACTGCCAGTATATTATAATCATACAGGTCGTTACTGATGTAGATTATTGGGACGTTAAACCAGAGATAGATAGGTTTTTCTAACTCCAGTATGCCAAAACTGATGATAGATAGGTAATTGGGTTCCGCCGATAGTCGATAATTGCTTATATACCAATTCCCAGTTAATTGAATCTTCACTAAGGTTGAAACTGTCTGTCACACAGACAAATAGACCTTGTCGTTTTATGACGCACAAGTGACATTCAACTTTAGGGTGGTAGGTAAAGCAATTACGGGATAACCTGCGTAGGTAGGTAATAGTTGACCTCGTAATTGGTCCTACGTATACACGTCGTTCAAAGGTAGTAGGTACCTATACTTTAAAGGTAAGTACCTACTTTTTAATTTGATTATTGGATCTTGAATGAACATACTTCGCCGTCCTAATTAAGTAGGTACTTGTACGACGATAGTCTATACACTTTGTTCAAGCGTACGATGATTGTTCGGTACACTTGTGATGATGGAAACCCGGGGATAAAGAAATAAACCGCCCGTGTTGAGTGTGGTAAAATCACTGATTTATTTTACTTAGCCAGTTCACTAAATGATCGCGCGTATGCAAACGCTGATGTAGCTTAACCTACTTAATGTTACGAAATGTGCGGGTTCACCGTACATACTGCCAACTCTAAAGGAGAGAAGACGAGGGGATATGGTGAACTTAGATGAAATTGGTATCCCAATACAATAAAAATGACGACTTAGAATAAATGATACAATTTTCCGTTGAAAGCTGATACAAGGTGATTTCAATAATATCTACTCTAAGTACTATGTATATCTAACACAAAATTGTCTGCTTTTGTTTAAGTTAATATTTCACCATAGGAGAGGTCCCTTTATCGACACTCTCGGTTGTCTTACTTTTATCACTGAACTCACTGATCACTGGCACTGTTTCACGCACACAGTCAGTAGATCCCGGTCCTGCGAGGTCAGCTCGCGCCTCCGCCCCCAGGGCTCGCTCGCCCTCTGGTACACGTACCTCCAACATCTCACGCTGCTGCGGCGCAGGTGCGGCTTGGCACTTACTTCTTAGAATTAAGTATAAGCATATGCCGCCTAAGACGAGAACCAAGGCCAAGGTAACGTACACGACGGAATAATGGTGGATGTCGTGGACGTTTAGTTGTGTAGAAGATTGTTCCTTTAAATTGGTTATTTGGTCTCTAAGCTGATTCCACATATGTGTGTGGTTTTCCGGTACGTCGAAATCGTTGGGCAAGGTTGTGTTTAATAGAGAGTTCAATATGGAAACCTCTGGGACTTCGATATTTGATTGCATGTTCAAATAGCGTAAGTAGTTGTTGTGCGTGTGAATACTGTACGAATCCGATTTCAGTGTGCATCCATAACCTAGGTCAATGATACCACTGCCTCGTATAACTGTCGTTGTTGTGTCAGCAATACAGGAAATACGGAGTTCACATGACTCACAACAGGTGTAAAACCAAGAGTTCAAGTTGTGTAAGTTGATCCAGTAATTCTGGCACGTGGACACGTCTTGTTTACAAGCGCTCCTCATATTACTTACAGTCTGGATGTCGCATAACGACTGTTTTATTCCCAGATTGTAAACAGGTTTGTCAATGGAACACAGTAGCCGATTGTTACTGATAATATGAAAGCATGCTTGCAGATCGCTATCTGATAAGAGAAGGGCGAGGTCCTTTTGTATATTGTAGGCAATATATGGTGAGCTTGGGACAGTGCGAACGTGATTCGACCCTCTTTTCTGAGGGATAGGTATGATTCTGTCTAACTCGAAGATATCGTTGCTCACAAGCGGAATCTTTATCTCTATAATAAAATAGCCTTCATACAGCGTTGCCGACGCCTTCATAATCTTGTATAGTTCGGCTAAGTTTGATGACTCGATTGGGGTCATTAGATTTCCCTGCAATTGCCCGGAGATTATGTTGATCTGACTAGCCAGTTGTTCGGGAGTCAAAAGGTACGGATCGATGCGACCGTGGCTGATGTCTGTCACAGTGTTGATAAGTGTGTGTTGGATTCGCATTAGGTTTGACAATATGATACTCGCAGCTAGAGCGGATGATGTTACATAAATGCCGTTTCTGTTGTCCAGACGCACCTTATTGATTTCATCAGTGACGTTTTGTAGATGTTGTTTTATAAATTTGAACTGTTTGTTCATAGTCTCCTCGCTACGTCGCAGAATGTTATATTCCGATTCCAAGACCAAGGTTTGATTCTTCAGTAACAGCTGAAGATGATTTTCATTATTGGTTATTTTTTCTATATCCTGCTTATACTGTTGAGCGAAGTTTTCATCTAACACTCCGAACAACGTGTTTGCTAGGTATCCTACTCCGTTGATTAAACCTCGTTTTTGTCTTCTTGCGTTTGAGTTTTCAAGGAGTTTTTGATAATGCTCAAGTTCCTTTACTTCGTGCTCTAATTGTAGAATAACGCTGTCGTATTGCGAACCCATGCAATCGGCGGTTTGTTTTAAGTGCTTGACATAGTTTCGAATGTTAGATACTCCATGATAGAACGTGGACATGTTATAAAACACGATGAGTTTCCAATCGTCTTTGATAACTTGGAGGTTGGACATCTTGTCGAAGTAAAGTCCTTGGTTTGTGGTAATTGGCGTAACGTTGTATGTCGTCACTTTCTGTTGTAGACTAGGAGATGCAAACAAAAGCAATAATAAAATACTGATGAAAAATGCTTGCAAAGTTCTTTGCTTTCGTGGTCGCGGAGGCCGCCTTTTGCCTTCAACTTGATCTGATGACGTAGTGGAAGACTCATCCTGGCACTGGTTCATGGGTTTGGGTGAGGATACCTCCTCGTTTACCGGCAAGTATACAAGCTTGTTGACTGGACGCTGTATGGTGTTATTGCTTGTCTTGACAGTAACTACTCTCACGTACCCGTCCTTTCCAGGATGAAGTAGGTGCACTCGTCCCATTGCCCATTTACCCGCAGGTACGTGCTCTTCGCGGATGAGGACGAAGTCACCGACTTCAAGATTACGTCGTGCCAGTTGCCACTTGGTTCTGGTTTGTAGCTGTTGCAGATACTCCGATGACCACCGTTGCCAGATATTCTTTGCCATAGCTTGGACGAGTTGCCATCGCGCCTTTAACGTTGATGATTCCGGGTCAGTTTGAGGCCGTGATAAAATCGGTGCCCCAGTCAGGAAGTGTCCCGGAGTAAGGCAGTCGTCGTCTGAATTTTCTGTGAGTTGACATAAAGGTCTGGAATTCAGACACGCCTCTATCTGACAAAGTAACGTCGAAAACTCTTCGTACGTAAGACGTTGATCGCCTATGACCCTTTTCAAATGGTATTTCAGGCTTTTCACAGCTGCCTCCCAAAGTCCACCAGCATTAGGCCAAGCTGGTGCATTAAAGTGCCACTGGATGTTCTGCTCACTGATTTTGTTAAAGAAGTCCGGGTTGATATTCTGAATAATCTCCTTATACTCCTTCTTCATGAGTCGATTAGCGCCTACAAAGTTGGTACCATTGTCACTATACATGTGGCCTGGTGATCCACGTCGAGAGCAGAACCGACGAAACGCTGCTAGAAAGGCGGCCGTACTCAGGTCTGAAACCAGTTCCAGGTGGACCGCTTTCGTTGACAGGCAAACAAATACAGCTACGTATCCTTTCGTTGTTTTGATCCCGCGTCCTTTATTGACTTTCAGCTCTACGTGGCCCGTGAAATCGACACCAGTATGTGTGAATGGCCTTGACGGAGTGACTCTGGCTCGTGGTAAGTCTGCCATAATTTGCTGTTGAACTTCGTTGTTAAATCGGCGACACTTAACGCACAGCCTTAACTGCCGCTTTACCGTCCTGATTCCGCTGATGATCCAATATCTATCTCTTATGTAGGAAAGTGTTAGTCGGGGACCACCGTGCAAAGTTGTTATGTGTGCCTGGCTAATGACAAGATCAGTAAGTCGACTGTGGCTTGGTAGGATGATGGGATGCTTCGCCAATTTGCTTATACTGGCGTGTTTTAAACGTCCACCAACTCTTAATAAGCCATTTTCATCTAACCAAGGGTTTAGACTGCAAATCTTGCTTTTCGAGCTCACGTGTTGTTTACACTTGATATGTTGCAATTCTTGCTGAAATTCCTGTGATTGCACTTCTTTAATAATTAAATGGTAAGCGTTGGTTATTTCTGATGACTCCAGAAAACCATGTGTTGCCATCTGTTTGTAGCGAATTCGCTTGATGAAACGTGACACCCAGCCAGTAATGCGCACAATTCGTGTCAACGAACTGTAATTTTGCAGTAAGTCAGTAATAAATGTAACATTATTTTCAACTAAGGCTGTGTTCACACAAGCTGCTTTTGTTTCTATTGTTGGGGACTGGTATACGATCTTAACTGCATCTTTCCTCTCGCAACCTTTTAGCCATTTAGGCCCTTCCCACCACAAAGATTGGTTCAACAATTGATGAGACGTTATGCCTCGTGTAGCACAATCAGCTGCATTTTCTTCCGAGCTGACATGACTCCAGAATTCTGCCGGGACTATGTTGGTTATCTGCTTCACTCTGTTAGCTACAAATGACTTCCATCTGGATATATCTCCCTGTAGCCAGCCCAAAACTATCATGGAATCTGTCCATGCATGAAGCGTCATACTTATATTTGGTAAGGACTCAATGACCTTCTTTACTAGTTGGGATAGAAGTAGCGCACCGCACAGTTCCAGTCTAGGGAGCGATGTTTTCTTTGCGACCGGTGCCAGCTTTGTTTTTGCGGCAACAATTGTCGATGTGTACTCGCCCTTATGGTTCTTGGTGACGAGGTAAATAACGCAAGCGTAAGCTTTGTCTGATGCATCGCAAAATGCATGTAATCGACAGGTTTTTTCTGTGTTACCTAAGAATCTTGGTATGCGAAATTTTTCGATGTAGTTGATATCTTCCTTTAATTTAAGCCAATGTTCTTGCATGACCTTTGGTAGTTCTTGATCCCAGTTGGTTTCAATGGACCACGTTTGTTGAAACAGTAGCTTCGCTCTGATTGTAAGCGGTGATAACCAACCAAGCGGATCGAATAGCTTTGATACCTCTGACAGTAATTGCCGCTTTGTAATGACTGCATTACTCTCAGGGATTACATGGCTTTGGAACATGAATGTATCAGATGATGGGTTCCATTTTAATCCAAGAGTCTTTCTGGATTCGAGACACTTAAATTCGTAGGGACTATTCAATTGGTCGGTTGTTAAATCCTGCAGGAGTTCTGACTTGTTACTTGACCATTTTCGCAGGTTCATACCAGCACCCTGGAGCATTTTAATTAGTTGTTGTTGTAGTTCTTTTGCTTGATCGGCGGTATTCTGTCCACTCAGCAAATCATCCATATAGAAGGAGTTCTGTACAGCTGCTGCTGCTAGTGGATATTTCTCGGCATCATCTGCTGCGAGTTGTTTTAGAGTCCGCATAGCCAAAAATGGAGCTGCCTTGGTCCCGTACGTAACAGTGGTTAATTGATGTGGATTCAATTGACCATGAATTGAATCTCTCCAAATGATCGTTTGCAGAGGCTGATCTTGCTCTCTAACGAGTATCTGACGGAACATTTTTTCAATATCCGCGGTAATTACATATTGGTATTGCCTCCAATTTATGATAAGTGATAATAGGTCTTGTTGTAAGTTGGGTCCGCTGTACATTAAATCGTTCAGACTGTTACCCGATGTAGTCTTCGATGAGGCATTAAAAACTACTCTCAACTTTGTTGTTGTGGAATCAAGTTTCCATACACCATGATGTGGTAAGTAGTACGCCAGGCGATCGGTTATACTTTCAACTTGCCGCATGTGACCTAATTCTTGGTATTCGTTCATAAATTGTTTGTATTGAGTTGCAAATGATGTATTTTTAGACATTTTTGTCTCTAATTGTTTAAATTGCGCTATAGCCTTAAACTTTGATGAACCGAGTTGCTGCTCAAAGCCTGGCATCATGGGTATCCCAACTTCATACATGCCATTATTTAAGCGTCTCGTAGTGGTTTTGTAGAAATCTTCACAAAATTGATCGCCAATACTCACGTTTGATGATGATGAGTCGTGAATGTCCTCTAACTCCCAAAACTTGGCTATTTCTGCAATGTTATTGATGGCGACATGACAGTTGAATCTTTTGACATTTCCTGATAGGATCCATCCCATTTTAGTTTGTTGAGCTATTGGGGCCTGCGCTGGGCCCTTGATAAGGCCGCTTAATATAATTTCCGAATATACACTGGCATCCAGAAGAAGATCGATTGGTCTTGATACGTTATACTCCGGGTCTGCTAACTGAAGATGTTGCAGGTGAGACCAGGGTTGTTTGCGGAATGATGAGTTCGGTAGGCTGTTTATGACCTTTGATACAACCAACGCTTGAGTCGCCAGGGTGTAATCTCCGTAGATGGACTTGCAGTCTAGTGTTACAATTCCCTTGCTTTGTTTGGAGACTGGCCCTACTCCTGAAATGGAGGCATGATATTGTCGACGTTGCAAGCCTAGCATTTGTGTCGCATTTTCTGAAATCAATGAAATTTGGGACCCCTGATCTAGAAGCGCTCGTAATGTGACGTATGTACCATTTTCAGATAATACAGCCAACGACAACGTGGTTAACAGTATTTCTTCATTATCAGCTGCAACGTGATTGACATTATGCTGCGCCGGTGATGGCTGCACGGTAGCGCTCGTCGTCGCTGCGGCTTGTTGATGTGATACGCACGCATCATGCAATAAAGTGTTGTGTTCACTGTTACACTCTTTGCAACGTCTTGTGCTGTTGCACTCACTGTCAGGATGATAGTTAAGGCAATTTTTGCAATGTTGACTCTTTGTTACCAAGGCCAGTTTATCACCCGGGGTCATTTTCATAAATTTCTTGCAACGATATATAGAATGACGTTTATTACAAATCGGACAGTCTGGCCCTTGAGTAGCGACGACTTGATACTGTTTCTTGTAGTGGTTCCCATGATTTGCAGGTTTGTCACGCTGTTGACCAGACTCCCGTTTAAAGGCAGGCTTCGCTGATTCTCTCTCTCTTCGGTGTAAGGGTTCCAGGGCTGTGAACTTGTTTTCGAGGAACGTCATGAATTCTCTCAAGGAGGGAAGCTCCCTGGGTGATGTACGCGCCTCTTTGTAATCACAATAAGTCTCCTGGTCCAGTTTCTTACTGAGAAGATGTACTAACAGCGGATCCCATGTATTTGTATTCACACCGAGGTTGTGTATAGCGTGGATGCACTCCGTGGTGGTATCATATAACCGCTTTAACTCATAGGCTGTTTGTTTGGAGATAGACGGCTGATTTAAAAATATCTCTATTTGATTTGTAAAGAGAACTTGAGCATTATTATATCGATGATTTAGAATTTCCCAAGCGGTGTCATAATTTTCAGACGAAATGTGAAGATGTTGAATAAGGCGTTCGGCCTCACCCTTGATCTTTCCTTTCAGGTGTTGCATCTTCTGAGCCTTGGTTATTGTGTTGTTGTCGTGAATAGTTTCTGTAAACAGGTCACAAAATGTTGGCCACTGCGTGTATTTCCCCGTAAAGGTAGGAATCTCGAGCTTCGGCGTTGCCTGTTGTACATGAACCATGGACGATATTTTCTTATTTAGCGAACGCTTCATATCTTTGTAGTTACGCTCGTACATGCTAAATTCATTTTCGTACGATACATCTCCACCTTGAAGTATGTGGTCGATACGCAGATGTAACGTATCGATAGTGTTCCACTTGGCTTGTATAGCCCTAAGCTCGTCTTCAAGTTCCCATTTTTCGGATATTTCGTCTACGTTGATGCTCCTCACCAACCTGTTGAAAGACCTAAGATTGGTTCTCTGTTGAGCCAACAATTCAATGGCTTCAGGGTTTGACTGCGTACCCTTTTCATCCGAACCAAATGCAGTAAGTAAGTTTCGAGTAGACTGGTAGAGGCTCTTACCTTGTTGATAAAGGTTAGATGCGAAATATTGAGGTTCCTGATCCGGAAACTCAGAGAGGTTCAAGTGGTTTTGTTCGAACTCTCCCCAGAGGTTATCCAATGACTCTATTCTCTTTTGGATGTATTCCGGAGTTTTTCTCGACAACGGATCTTTACCGAAGTTGACCCTTATCCTATCGAGACCTTCTAATATTTCCGATTGACGAGCGCTTAAAACGGCCATTATGGTTTAATAAACGGAACAATCTTACTTGGACACTGACGAGTTGCGATACCAACTGTGGGCTGCCGACGCCGTGTGCAGTGCAGATATAGAATCAGCTCCACCGATGTCTTCTTGGAACGATTCACTGATGGTTCACTGAATGGACTGAGTTGATTACGGAACTGTCGCGAAATACTCAACGAATATGATCAAGTGTGTGGCTGCGATTTCAACACACCTTGATCTAGACACCCGATTGATTGTTACGCGTGATCACAGAATCCGGCTCGAAGGACCAAAAAAAAAATGTACGACGATAGTCTATACACTTTGTTCAAGCGTACGATGATTGTTCGGTACACTTGTGATGATGGAAACCCGGGGATAAAGAAATAAACCGCCCGTGTTGAGTGTGGTAAAATCACTGATTTATTTTACTTAGCCAGTTCACTAAATGATCGCGCGTATGCAAACGCTGATGTAGCTTAACCTACTTAATGTTACGAAATGTGCGGGTTCACCGTACAGTACTTTTAACAGTCGAAGAAAAAATCCAACCGATTAGGCCGTTTCCCTAAATCATCATGTCTCCCATTCAAAATATACCTAACATAACTACGTCTATGACCTACACATAATTTTTAATGGGAGATGAAGAATATATTTAGCTGAACTTCCCGTTTCCTAAGTACTTACAGAACCACACCTCTACCTTTTTTTCGTGTGAAAATCCTCATGGATGTCCACCACAATGAGGAGGATGGAGGAGTCTGTTAGACTCTTACTGACTAAAACGGGTGAGGGTGAGGGTGAGGGTGACGGGGTCCGCATGAATCCATGCGGACCCCGTCACCCTCAGCGGCCGCATACGGCCACCATTCCTCTAGAGAGATCCCTCTCCCTTTCCGCCGCCTCCTTCGCGACCATCGCTTCTTCGCAGGAGGCGACGGCGTGCCACACACTCTCACTTCCGACCATGGACTGGACCACGTCCGGAAGCGAGACAGTATCCGCAGCACCAACCACCGCGACGAGGTCACAGCGCTGCACTGCCCAAACAGGGCATTCCTCAAGGGTGACACCTACCTAGGTGTCACCCTTGAGGAATGCCCTGCATCATCATCATTTCCGCCGAAAGACGTCCACTGCTGGACATAGGCCTCCCCCAAACACCTCCACTTCGACCGGTTCTGTACTTCTCGCATCCAACGAGTTCCTGCGGCCTTCACAAGGTCGTCGGTCCACCTTGTGGGAGGCCTTCCAACACTACGTCTTCCGGTACGCGGTTGCCACTCCAGAACCTTTCGGCCCCATCGGCCATCTGTTCTGCGAGCAATGTGCCCTGCCCTCTTTCAAATTCAAAGCATTTATTTCAATTAGACCTTGTACAGGCACTTTTGAATTGTCAAAATTAAATAGTCTGTCAGTTAGTCCGCAAGTTGAAGCTAGTTGCCCATTCCAAAACGTAGATCTCTATGGAGAAGAACGGGCAAGAAACTCCATGGACACTCTTTTAAATCAAGATATTACAAAATCCTGGGTACAATATTCTTGTTGCTTCTATATGTGAGAACAATGTAAAAAAAAAAAAGACACAAAGAAGAAATAATTCAAAATATAAGATTAAAAATAAGCATTGGCAGTTAAGAGATGACCAGTCTCAACCGAAGGCGCCCGTTCACGAACATGACGCGTGGATCAGCACCATCCAGCTCAACCAGTTTGTAGGGCTCTGCCACTTAAGTTGGGCAATTCTTCGGGCTATGTCGGTTACCTTGGTTCTCCTGCGGATCTCCTCATCCCTGATTCGATCACGCAGGGAAACTCCAAGCATAGCCCTTTTTTTTTTTTTTTTGCGGATGGGAAATCATCAAATGACTCCTCCCGCTCTGGGTGGAGCGGAAGGGAGTGTCAGACTCTTACTGACTAAAACCCACCCGTGTTCCTTCCTTAGCCCTTTATGTTCCGGGCCAGCAGTAACCCTTTCGGACAATCCCGCTGACCCGGCAGGCTTCGGCCCTAAGGGGCCCCTCCTCGATGCTGACATCTCTTTGAGGCGCGCGTGGAACACGTACGCGCCGTCCGGCACGGGCCTGGTCCTGATCGGGCGGTGAGCTACCCATTACTCTCCGCCCGCAGGCCCGCGCCTACGGTGGCCGGGAGTCGTCACGCGGCTCCCGACGCCCGGAGCGTCTCCCGCGGCGGCTGGGACGGGAGGCTCTCTCCCTGAGCCGTCCCGCCACCTCCTTCGCTAGCATGACTGCTTCGCAGAAGGAGGTGACTGCCTCCCACTCCCTCTCGCCCCGGACCATGGCTTGCACCAGGGCCGGACGCGAGAGGTCGCCGTCGCTGCCAATCGCCTCTACGAGGACACGGCGGTGCTCCGCCCAAGCGGGGCAGACCTCCACCGTGTGCTCCACCGTGTCCTCTGGGCGATCCTGACAATGGTGACACCCGGGCGTTTCCTCCCGCCTGATGATGTGCAGGAACCTCCCGAAACTTCCGTGTCCGGTGAGGACCTGCGTCAGGCGGTAGGTGAGGGCGCCGTGGCGCCTCTCTAGCCACTCCTCAAAGAGGGGTCTTTGCGCTGGGTTGCGACAGTCGCTCTTTCCATGCCGCCATGAGATCGCGCCGGAGATCCGTCCGCTCCGCAGCGATTTGCCGCGGAAGCGGATCCTCCCCCCGGCGTAGTGCCTCCGCGCGCCACTCATACAGGCGCGCGAGGACTATCGCCTCCAGATCCCATGGCGGCAGTCCGGCAAGGAGGCTTGCCGCCTCGCCAGAGATCGTGCGGTAGCCCCGGATAGCCCTTATGGCTACCACCTTCTGGGGCGCGTTCAGGTAGTGGGCGGCTCGCCGCCGCAGTGAACGCGCCCACACCGGGGCCCCGTATATGGCCATGGACCGCACGACCCCCGCGTAAAGCCTCCGGCAGGAGGCGTTTGGCCCTCTCAGGTTGGGCAAGAGCCGCTTGAAGGCGGCCCCGGCCCGTTCCAGTTTGGGGGCCAAACGTCGGAAATGCTCCACGAAGTTCCACCGGCTGTCGAGGACGAGACCCAGGTATTTCATCGTCATCCCGACGCCGATGTGAACCCCTCCTACCGTTAGTTGGGATCCCGATGGCGGCGCGTTCCGGGGCCCATGAAACGACATGGCCTCGGACTTGTGCAATGCCACCTCGAGACCCAACTGCCGGATCCTCTCCACGACTATCGCAACCCCGCGTGTCATCGCGTCGGCCGCCGCCTGATGCGACCTCCCCTGCGCCAGGACCAGCGTGTCGTCAGCGTAGCAAACCACGCTGACGCCATCAGGGAGGCCGGCGCGCAGCACCCAGTCGTACCCGATGTTCCACAGAGGCGGCCCCAGGACCGATCCCTGTGGGACACCGCACGACATATCTCGCCGGTTCCACTCCCCATCGCGACCGAGGTAGCTGACGGCTCTTTCCGTCAGATACGCCTCGACTATTCGACGGAGGTAGGGCGGCACCCGGTGATACCGGAGTGCCTCCACAATGGTGCTCCAGGGGAGGGTGTTGAACGCGTTGGCGATGTCGAGTGACACCGCCACGACGACCCCACCCTGGGACACCGCGTCCCCCGTCGTGAGGGCTCTCACGCGCATGATGGCGTCCACCGTCGAGCGCCCCTTGCGGAAACCGAACTGGCTGTCCGCAAGATCCGGCCCCGTCCTCACCAGGTGCCCGACGAGGCGGCCCGCAATCACTCTCTCAAAGAGCTTGCCGGCCTCGTCGAGCAGCACGATGGGCCGGTATGCGGACGGAGAGTCCGCAGGGCGCCCTGGCTTCCGAATGAGAAGCATAGCCCTCTCCATTGCCCTTTGGGTGACTTTTAGCCTTCTTATAAGGCCCATTGTGAGCGACCACGTTTCAGTGCCATAAGTCATCACTGGCAACACGCACTAGTCAAAGACTTTCGTCTTGAGACACTGCGGTATGTGAGACGAGAACATATTGCGTAGCTTCGCGAACGCTGCCCAGCCGAGTCGGATTCGACGATTGACCTCTTTCTCGAAGTTAGACCTACCTAACTGGACAGTTTGTCCTAGGTAAACATACTCGTCTGTGTGGTGCCGGATGTCTGTGTGGTGCCGGACTTAAAGAATTGCACCACCCCTTACTCCCCGTGGGTGTCGTGAAAGGCGACTAAGGGTCTTACCGGAGAATGGGCAGCAGCGTTCTCTATTTATTACACCATCATACCATACTGCGATCGCCAACCCGCCTGCCAAGCGTGGCGATTATGGCAAACCCCCCTCCCAAAATTGGGGGAGGCCTATGTCCAGCAGTGGACGTCTATCGGCTGAAACGACGAAACATACTCGTCCACGACTTCGAGTGTAGCGTCTCCGATCTATAAGAGAGTGGGTGTTACATGGGCATTTGACATAACCTTCGTTTTGTCCATGTTCATTTTAAGACCCACTCTTTCGGGGGCTCCACTGAGGTCATCGAGCATTGTACTGAGGTCCTCCATAGTCTCAGCCATGACTACGATATCGTCGGCAAACCGAAGGTGAGTTATGTACTCGCCATTGATGTTGATGCCAGCTCCTTTCCAGTCCAAAGCCTTGAAGACATCCTCCAGTGCAGCGGTTTCAGAGAGATAACTTCTCACCACGTCTCGTCACACCTCGCTGCAGACGGATAGGTTTCGAGGTCTGAGTCGGACAAGCCTGGAGTCGGACTGACATAGTGGCGTTTTCGTACAGACGCTTCAGCACCTCGATGTACCGATAGTCGATCTGGCACCGTTGAAGAGACACAGCCCATGTCTCGATCGAATCAAAGGCTTTCTCGTAGTCCACTAACGCTAAGCAGAGAGGCAGGTTATATTCTTCTGTTTTCTGTATAACCTGTCGTAGCGTATGTATGTGGTCTACGGTGCTAAAGCCTTTACGGGAATCCGGCTTGTTCGGGAGGCTGGAATTCATCAAATCTGCGCGCGAGACGGTTCGTAATGACTCTCGAAAACAGCTTGTAGACATGGATCAGAAGTGAGATAGCTAGGCCTATAATTCTTAAGAATGGCATTGTCGCCCTTCTTAAAGAAAAGTATCACCTCACCTCTGTTCCATGCCTGTGGTGTTTTGCCCTCGAGTATGACGGAACCAAACAGCTTCTGAAGGGCCTTAAGAACTTTAGTACCCGATACCTATACTTATATTAGCTTTCATTTTGGTCCAGCAAATGGTGTAAAAAAATTGAGTTTAGCTATATGTAAATAGTAGTAGGTACTACGTACGTAACCATCGATGGTCATAAGTATGTAGGTCCTAAACACATCCATTCACCTTTAATTCTCAGGTTAAAATGGAGAATGATCGGCAATAAAACGAATGTAGGGCAGCAAGGCAAAAAGTGTAGGCAGTTTGAGCCGAGTTCCAGAAAAATTGCCCAATAAAAGCACGGTGATAACGACTGCTATGGTGTTTCCATGGGGGCTAATATTGCTTGTTATACCTTTCTGTTTCCCTCACGGGTTTTCATGGGGCGTTTCTAAGCGTAAATCGTGTTGTTTATAGAACATTAGTATTTATTAAGGAGGAATGATTTATGTAATCTGAATTGGACGCAAAAACAATTGAGCATAAAACCCTTCCCAGGGCATCGACATCGACGCGGCGATTTTAACCAAGAATTCAGCGCAATTACTGAATTCATGGCTAGGTACAGTAAAAAGTTCTACGCTAGGGGGTGTAGTCCCAGAGCAGGAATATGCCTATATTCCGTAGTCAAAAAAAAAATCTGCTATTTCATAGAAAAGTGGGTTTAGTAGTTACCTATTCGTAAAATGGCTTACGGCAAAAAAGGACATGGGGGCCTAAAAAGGCCAATTTAGCAGAATCAAAAAGGATAACATTATGAATCATAATATGGCGAAGAAAGTCAGTGTTTATTTTTTCGCTGCACTACGTAGGTATAATCAAAGAGATTGGAATTTCATTGATTGGTATTTTAGCAGACAAAAAAAAATAACTGAAAAAACTTTCACCAATGGGATTTAATACGATTAACTTAAGAGTTACCCGTTGTACCGTATGCACCATTGTCCTTTTTTTTTTTTTTTTTTTTGTGGATGGGAAATCATCAAATGACTCCTCCCGCTCTGGGTGGAGCGGAAGGGAGTGTCAGACTCTTACTGACTAAAACCCACCCGTGTTCCTTCCTTAGCCCTTTATGTTCCGGGCCAGCGGTAACCCTTTCGGACAATCCCGCTGACCCGGCAGGCTTCGGCCCTAAGGGGCCCCTCCTCGATGCTGACATCTCTTTGAGGCGCGCGTGGAACACGTACGCGCCGTCCGGCACGGGCACTGGTCCTGATCGGGCGGTGAGCTACCCATTACTCTCCGCCCGCAGGCCCGCGCCTACGGTGGCCGGGAGTCGTCACGCGGCTCCCGACGCCCGATTCCAGATTCCGATGAGTTTTTATTTTTAAAAAATCTTGAATTATTATTACGCAATATAACCCGCAAAGTTAAAAAAAAAATTATTTTATGCGGAGATTGGAACATAGATATATTAAAAGATAACAAATATTCAAAAGAACTAACATCTATACTAAACAATTATAATATATCACTACACGTTAAGATGCCTACTAGAAAAAATACTAGCATAGATCAAATCGCTAGTAATGTTCCCACACTTGACATGAAATGCAGTATACATAATTTAGCTCTCTCCGATCACGATACCGGACAATCGTTAACTTTTTACGTTCAAGAGATGAATAATAATAAATCAAAAACTATACAATTCTGGTATGCAACGAAAAGAGATTACGACAAGAGCAACATAACAAAGTTTTTAGAGTGTTTAGCAGCCTTAAGTTTTAGTGAAATGTACGAGGAGACAGACTGCAATAAAGCATTTAATATATTCCACGACTTGTTTACGCTCTTTTATAAATTGTGTTTTCCCGAAATACTCGTCAAAAAGACCAATAAGCCTATTAAAAACAAATGGCTTAGTAGAGGTTTAAAAATATCATGCATAAAGAAGAGAGCTTTATATTACGCATATCAACACGATGCTATAAGTAAAGGTTACCACAAGAAAAAATACCGCAATTACACTAAGATCTTAAAAAAATGCATATCAAAATCACAGCAGATAAATAACAATAATTTTTTAAATAATGCTAAAAATAAATGTAAAGCGGCATGGTCAATCATAAAAAATAACTCAAATAAACCAAATAACAACAACTACATTAATGAATTAATAATCTGTGATAAAAAAATTACTAATCCTTATGCCATATGTAACCACTTTAATGACTATTTTATCGAACTGACACAAAAATGTAACAATAATAATTATAACGTAAACAACATTGACATTGGCAATAACCCAAATACTTTATTTTTGACTCCTGTAAATGAAATTGACATTATTAAATTAATTAATTCATTAAATAACACCAATTCTACTGGACATGACGAAGTAACCACTACAATAATTAAATTAAGTGCAAAAATTATAGCATCCCCACTTGCCTACCTAATAAATCTCTCATTTGAAGAAGGGATTTTTCCAACAAAACTTAAAGAGTCTATAATTAAACCACTATACAAAAAGGGTAACTGTTCTGATATGGGTAATTATAGGCCCATCACACTGATTCCAATCTTTGCTAAAATTTTTGAAAAAGCAATGCATGACAAAATAAATAGCTTTGTAACTAAATATAACCTGATTGTGGAGACGCAGTTTGGCTTTAGGAAAAACTGTTCAACAACTCTAGCCTGTTTCTCCTTAGTAAAATTAATCACTGAGGCTCTTAATAAAAAAATGTCTGCATTGTCGGTATTCTTAGACATGAGCAAAGCGTTTGATTTTGTCTCACATAAACGACTACTCCACAAAATAGAGAAATATGGAATAAGAGGCAAGGCGCACGATTGGCTTAAAAGCTATTTGTCTGATCGCCAACAGAGAACTGTTATTTCTAGAGTAGAAAAAAATACTAGGAAAATATATTGCTCAGAATTAAAAATTAATCCTTCGGGCGTTCCACAGGGAAGCATATTGGGTCCGCCACTATTTTTATTATATATAAATGACCTCATAAAATGCCTAAAATGTGAATGTATTCAATTTGCTGACGATACCACATTGACGATAAAATGTTCCAACAAAAATGACATAGAAGTTGACACTAATATTGAATTAATTAATGTAATAAACTGGTTAGCGGACAATAATCTTCATGTTAATATTAATAAAACCAAAGTAGTACAATTTCAAACAAGCAACTTGTCAGCTACACCAACAATAATTCGACACGGCACTACAATTTTACAACCAGGACCATCGGCTTTATTTTTGGGTATAATAATTGACAACAAACTGAATTGGAAGGAACATGTAGAAAGAGTATGCAGTAAGCTTGATAAGTTTGTATATGCTCTTCGCAAGTTGCGACTAGTGTCCAGTAAAAAAACAGTTCTAAATGCTTATCATGGTTATGTTTCATCAGTATTACGTTACGGCCTAGTTGTATGGGGTAATTCAGTGGACGTGGACAGAGCGTTCAAAGTACAAAAAAAGTGTATCCGAGCCATGAGTGGAGCAGAATATTTAGACCATTTCAGACCATTATTTAAAGAATTAAAAATTCTCCCACTCCCGTGTCTGTATATTTTTGAGGTTTGTTTATTTGTTAAAAAAAACTGGCCAAGTGCGAGTCGGACTCGCACACGAAGGGTTCCGTACCACAAGGCAAAAACGCCGAAAAAAAACATGTTTGTTGTATGGGAGCCCCCCTTAAATATTTATTTTATTTTAATTTTATTATTTATTATTAAAGTTAAAATACAACTGAGTATTTTGTGAATATTTCAAGTGCCTACCTGTTGCCATTTTTGATATCGAGCAAAAAAGGGCAAAAAAATCGCGTTTGTTGTATGGGAGCCCCCCTTAAATATTTATTTTATTTTGTTTTTAGTATTTGTTGTTATAGCGGCAACAGAAATACATCATCTGTGAAAATTTCAAATGTCTAGCTATCGCGGTTCTTGAGATACAGCCTGGTGACAGACAGACGGACAGACGGACAGACGGACAGACGGACAGACGGACAGACGGACAGACAGCGAAGTCTTAGTAATAGGGTTCCGTTTTGTACCCATTGGGTACGGAACCCTAAAAATACCCTCATTTGTTTTCATTGAATGAACAAGTCTCGGAAAGATTAAATAAAAAAAATGCTGGCAAACTGTTAGTTCCTCCTCAGAGACTGCATCTCTATAGTAGAAATGCCAGTTGTATGACGATAAAAATTTATAATAAATTACCATCTGCGTTCAGAATGTTACCAATAGATAAATTTAAATGTAAAATGTTTGCTTGGCTCTTAGAGATGTGCTTTTATTCAGTTAATGAATTTTTAAATCATAATTTTTGACATTGTAATAAATATTCTATGTTATTAGTATTTTGGTATAATATCTATAATTATTACTTTGACTATAGAGCTTATTTTTTTTTTTTTGACATAATATTGTTTATTTTGACATTTTAATTATATTTTCTGACATTGCAATTAATCTTAATATCATTGTATTACTTTGACTTTAGAACTTGTATTTTGGACATTTTTACTTCTTGACATTTTAATTAATTTAGTGATGATTTGAATGTGCTTAACTTTTTTTTTTATATTTCTACACCAGCAATGGTAGTATATGTGAAACATTATTAGTGTAAGATCTCAAAATACCATATACTTGGAAATAAATAAATTATTATTATTATTATTGACGCCCGGAGCGTCTCCCGCGGCGGCTGGGACGGGAGGCTCTCTCCCTGAGCCGTTCCGCCACCTCCTTCGCTAGCATGACTGCTTTGCAGAAGGAGGTGACTGCCTCCCACTCCCTCTCGCCCCGGACCATGGCTTGCACCAGGGCCGGACGCGAGAGGTCGCCGTCGCTGCCAATCGCCTCTACGAGGACACGGCGGTGCTCCGCCCAAGCGGGGCAGACCTCCACCGTGTGCTCCACCGTGTCCTCTGGGCGATCCTGGCAATGGTGACACCCGGGCGTTTCCTCCCGCCTGATGATGTGCAGGAACCTCCCGAAACTTCCGTGTCCGGTGAGGACCTGCGTCAGGCGAAAGGTGAGGGCGCCGTGGCGCCTCTCTAGCCACTCCTCAAAGAGGGGTCTTATCGCCGCTATCGCGGCGTGCCCTGCGCTGGGTTGCGACAGTCGCTCTTTCCATGCCGCCATGAGATCGCGCCGGAGATCCGTCCGCTCCGCAGCGATTTGCCGCGGAAGCGGATCCTCCCCCCGGCGTAGTGCCTCCGCGCGCCACTCATACAGGCGCGCGAGGACTATCGCCTCCAGATCCCATGGCGGCAGTCCGGCAAGGAGGCTTGCCGCCTCGCCAGAGATCGTGCGGTAGCCCCGGATAGCCCTTATGGCTACCACCTTCTGGGGCGCGTTCAGGTAGTGGGCGGCTCGCCGCCGCAGTGAACGCGCCCACACCGGGGCCCCGTATATGGCCATGGACCGCACGACCCCCGCGTAAAGCCTCCGGCAGGAGGCGTTTGGCCCCCCCAGGTTGGGCAAGAGCCGCTTGAAGGCGGCCCCGGCCCGTTCCAGTTTGGGGGCCAAACGTTGGAAATGCTCCACGAAGTTCCACCGGCTGTCGAGGACGAGACCCAGGTATTTCATCGTCATCCCGACGCCGATGTGAACCCCTCCTACCGTTAGTTGGGATCCCGATGGCGGCGCGTTCCGGGGCCCATGAAACGACATGGCCTCGGACTTGTGCAATGCCACCTCGAGACCCAACTGCCGGATCCTCTCCACGACTATCGCAACCCCGCGTGTCATCGCGTCGGCCGCCGCCTGATGCGACCTCCCCTGCGCCAGGACCAGCGTGTCGTCAGCGTAGCAAACCACGCTGACGCCATCAGGGAGGTCGGCGCGCAGCACCCAGTCGTACCCGATGTTCCACAGAGGCAGCCCCAGGACCGATCCCTGTGGGACACCGCACGACATCTCTCGCCGGTTCCACTCCCCATCGCGACCGGGGTAGCTGACGGCTCTTTCCGTCAGATACGCCTCGACTATTCGACGGAGGTAGGGCGGCACCCGGTGATACCGGAGTGCCTCCACAATGGTGCTCCAGGGCAGGGTGTTAAACGCGTTGGCGATGTCGAGTGACACCGCCACGACGACCCCACCCCGGGACACCGCGTCCCCCGTCGTGAGGGCTCTCACGCGCATGATGGCGTCCACCGTCGAGCGCCCCTTGCGGAAACCGAACTGGCTGTCCGCAAGATCCGGCCCCGTCCTCACCAGGTGCCCGACGAGGCGGCCCGCAATCACTCTCTCAAAGAGCTTGCCGACCTCGTCGAGCAGCACGATGGGCCGATGCACCATTGACCTGCACCATTAACTGTCCATTATGATTCATAATGTTATCCTTTTATGATTCTGCCAAAGTGGCCTTTTTAGGCCCCCTGTTCTCGGAATGGCTTATTCTTCAAAGGACTTGTTCTCATAATACCTCATTCTGCAAAATATTCATTCGTATAAAGTGACCTATTCTTGGAAGGGCTAATTTTTAACCGACTTCAAAAAGGTTCTGTATTCCACCCGTATTTACCTATGTATGTTTGTATGACCTTTTTAACTTTGCGGTGAAAATGTATGGAACAGCAATTTTGTTTTTAATAAAAGACGAAAAATTTCAGCGCTGGGGAGTTCACAATCATGTGCATAATCCATGGTAAGTTTGCGAATCGCCACCCTGTACTATTATTTAACAATACCGGCCTGGTCACAAGCTTGTTGAGACTAGTTCGAAGTTAGTCGTTACTAGTCTGAAGCTAGTCGTGAATAGTCCAAAGCGAGTCGCGACTAGTCCAAAGCGAGTCGTGACTAGTCCGAAGCGTTTCGTGACTAGTCCGAAGCTTGTCGTGAATTCGTGGCTAGTACGAAACGAGTCGTGACTAGTCCGAAGCGAGTCGTGACTAGGCCGAAGCGAGTCGTGACTAGTCTGAAGCGAATCGTGACTATTCCGAAGCGAGTCGTGACTAGTCCGAAGCGAGTCATGACTAGTCCGAAGCGAGTTGTGACTAGTCCGAAGCTAGTCTTGTCTAGTTCGAAGCGAGTCGTGACTAGGCCGAAGCGAGTCGTGACTAGTCTGAAGCGAATCGTGACTATTCCGAAGCGAGTCGTGACTAGTCCGAAGCGAGTCATGACTAGTCCGAAGCGAGTTGTGACTAGTCCGAAGCTAGTCTTGTCTAGTTCGAAGCGAGTCGTGACTAGTCCGAAGCTCGTATTAGTCGTTCTTGCTAGTCGAAGCCTTCAAACACAATTTATTCTAATGCAAGGCGAGTAGGCAGTATTTGTCTGGGCCTTACTAGTGGTGGGCTAAACAGAGTGTGGTGGAGTGAAAAGAAAACTCTTGAATTTTGTGAAATATTTTATTTATAATAATAATATAGTGTACAACATACAATAATCACTTCACTTTATTAATTCTATGTACAAAAGCAGATAGAGATATCACATCACCTTAGTTGGCGCACATCTGAAGAAGAAAAATAATTTTAAAAACTTTTAATAAATAAAACAATTAACATTTATCTTAATTCATTTAACAAGATAAATCAGCGGGGTAGTTGCGTAACATACTATCAGTAGCAATGGCTTTCATTTTATTTTGACAGTTCATTATCATTCATTGCATTATTTACGTTGTGGAGCAGGCAATTTTTTCGAACAATTGAAGCAATGGATTAGCAATATACTTCAAAATCTTTCAGATTGCGATTGATCGTCTGTTACGCAATAAAATTAGGGTGCAGAGCTTCAAACCCATTGAGACTTGTATTTGTCTAAACATGCATGTTATTAAGGTGAATGCGTAGTTGAGACCGCGAAATTCAAATTTTCTTAAGTTTTTTGCAATTTGCAGGCCAGTGTCAGGTTGTATCTTGATCAAAATATGATTCGCGACAATAACAGGTACCTACATATTTAGAGAATTATAATCATAAGAATCATTAATACATCTTTCTAAGTTAGATTTCTACCACTAACACTTTTCCATAAGAGATTGGTGGTTGGTGGTAGAAATCTAACTCAGAAAGATATATTAATGATTCTAATGATTATAATTTTCTAAATATGTACCTGTTATTGTCGCGAATCATATTTTGATCAAGATACAATCTGACACTGACCTGCAAATTGCAAAAAACGTAAGAAAATTTGAATTTCGCGGTCTACCACTATCCATTCACCTTAAGGCTATTTGGTACATTATTCTATTCATTGTACTACAAAGTACCCATCTTTTTAAGGGGCTTACATGACCTAAAGCGCGGTCACTGTCGGACTGCATAGAAAAGAAAGAGAAGCGCGATGACACAACCCTGGTAATTTATTGCAAAATATGAAGCAATTATTTAATTACAAAAAATCTATTGTTTGGACTATAAAATTAAACACTAAGGTTTTAGTAAGTTGCTTGAAGAATAATTAGACAAAAAATCAAAATTATTGTTTGTATAATAGTATGGTTTTTATTGTAAAAAGAAAGTTTTTAGAGGTATCTTCATGATTTTTTTTCTATCGTATCAAATTGGTTGTATTATGTTTTCAACACACTATCAACCTAGCATAGATCCTGAAGAATATCATATATTTTTCTGATTTTGTTTACTGTAGTCGATCATATATTTTTGTTTCTAAAACTTGCGTGTTTTGCGTTTAGGTCCAGTAAGCCTCTTAATGTTCAATTACGAGGGCAGATAATGTTCTTTCACTAATTTTGCTCGCAATAAAAACCGAGCGAAATTAATTTACCATATTTGGCTACATCGAATCATGTTAAATAGAAAGTTTCCCATTTGAAGCAAGAAATATCTGAGGGGCAATACCCGTATTTTTAAGTCTATTATTCTCTGTCTCAATCTGTCAAAAATACCTGTAATGTACAGACGCCAGCACATCAAGCTACTTCAATCTGTCAAATTTCTTTAATAGATTATCAACTTTATCTCTACAGTATAAGGTTCAAAGTTGATTGGGAAAATTTGACAGTTTCGGGTAGCTTGATGTGCTGGTGTCTGTACCTTAATTTTTGACATTGATTATCGCTGAGTTGAGAGTGCAGCTAGATTCGAACATTTTTTAATCCAGGGACCAGCCTGCAGGTTTTGGATATCACAACGTTGTTAATAAAACCCACATACTTAATAACAAATAAGCCACACAAGCAAATATCAAAACAAACAGCATTCCATTTTTGGACCCACTTCGCTCCAGATTCAAAAACATTGGCAGTAAAATATTTCTGCAATTTTTTTTTCAAGACCTTTTTCCATTTTTTTTTTCTTTCGCTTTCAACACCGTTATACGATACAAATTCTATCATTATTTCTAGTTTGAGTCCCCGCACTAATTCCATCACCAGTGTTTGTGCCATTAGTTCAACTCAGTGGTAACTATAAAATCACAAAATCTATATTTACAAGTTTTACAACATTCAAAAGTTGGATGTGTATTCACAGATCTTAAATGAATTTATTAGTCGATTTAGGATAGATTTCTTAGTCTATTACCGATTGTGATGTTTTTCTTAGGCTTTAAATGCTAGCGTTTAAATAGTTTCTCAAAATAATTTTTGATCAAATAATTTGGAGGGACAGGCCCCTTTCCAGATGTTGTTTTTAGTTTGTCTTGCTCCAAGACTTTGCCAATTTTGTACAGAATTTAGTGCACCGGATTTTGCTGTTAGCTCCTAGTGAAGATAACCGAATAGATTTGCATTCAATTTAATATGCCTTTCACTAGAAACGATACTTACACTTGCGCCCAACGCACCTTAGAAACTGGTCCTTAGACATTCAGCAAATATTTATACCACGACATCAGCTATTCTTACAAGTTCGTGTCGACACAAGAGAAGAATTATTGCTGGAAAAATTCATAGATCGCACGAATAGCTGCAAACAGTTCATACTAATATGCACGTTATAATTTAAACAATAAGGTCCATATTCGTATGCAAGGCCAACTTAACCCTTAGAGCGACACGTACTCCAGATCACCAATCCAGCGAGCCTGTTCTACTGGCTCAGTAGGTGTAAAAGGTAGAAAAATCTTCAGATGCCAGCCAACTTGAGAGCTTATTCTAAATGGTGCAGGAGTAGTCGTAGCACGAAGACTCTTCCTGCTGTCTTCTCTCCTCATTTGATATGCGTATGTTGGATGAAGAGCCTCCCGTCTCCCAGAGACCGGGTGTCTCTATGATCTAGAGGGATGAAAGTAATAAGAAGTAAGTATACTGACCGTATTTATTTATAACTCAGTGACTTTTATGTGAATCCCACAGACTTAAGAGATTTTATTTTTGACTAAAATCAAATGCAAGTAACTTGTGAGAAAGTGTAAAATTAACACGCATTTAAAATTAACTATCGATCAGGGAGCCTAATAAGGCCACTTTGGAGAATCACAAAAGGATAACATTATGAATTATAATATGGCGAAGACAGGCTGCACTACGTAGGTACAATCAAAGAGATTGGGATTGGATTTGGATTGGATTGATCGGTATTTTAGCACAGACAAAAAAAAAATACTGAAAAACCCAACCAATGGGATTTGATACGATTAGCTTAACAGTTAACTGAACATTAAGTTATCCTTTAATGATTCTGCCAAAGTGGCTTTTTTAGGCCCCCAGAAAGCCAATTCCCTCGCTGAAAATCCTTACCTTTTGTACGAGTTCCTCAAAAGCCAAGCTGATACCCTCCTGCGTCTTAGCACTGCTCTCAATGAACAGCATCCTGTGTTTCTGTGCGAACGCCTGTCCCTGTTCCCGTTGTACCGCACGATTTTGCTAAAGAAAAAATATTTTGTTTAGTTGGTGACACTCCCAAAAGCCAACTGCTTTGTGTGTTTACCTACCTATAATTCATTGATACTATAGAACTACTAATAAACGAAGACTTTAAAAATAAATAAAAAAATAGTCGAAATGTCGATACATAAAAAGTTCTCATATAAGCGCATAAGTTATTTACTTATTCCCTTCTTTAGGCAGCATAATTTTTTTGTGGTTCATTTAAAACATTTTTTTAAAACTAACTCTAGGAAATGGTGAAGGGCGGGCATTTTTGGGGACTGTCTTATGAAATTTTGACGTTCAGAAATGCGGCTCTCAGCGTAATTAGAATACTTAAATGTTTTTATTTTATTGAAGTTATGTTTTAATCCTTACCAATATTATAAATTCGAAAGTAACTCTGTCTGTCTGTCTGTACCTATGTTACCTTTTCACGCCTAAAACACTGAACCGATCATCCTGAAATTTTGCTTACACATTGTCAGGTGTACAGAAACGGACATAGGCACCTTTCATCTCGAAAAAAAAGTGCTGTTCCCGAGAAAAACCCACAATAATAATAGATGGCGCCACGTGTCTTTCGATCGGGATCGACACTATGCGAGTGAAACCGCGGGGCGCTGCTAGTTAAATATATACCTATTAGTTACAAGGACAGATCATCATCTTCGTTCGCCCTTTACTAATAAACGATGAAATAAACGATTATTATTATTTACCCAATTTATTTGAGGTCGGCGCAACATGTCATTTTCTTCCATACTTCTCTATTAGTCGTCATCACGGTAGTCACCCCATTTCTAACCATATCATCATTCACACATTCCCTTCTTTCTTTCAGTTCCCTTTCACACAGTTCTTTGGCTACAAGGACAGATATCATTACAAAATAAATAATAGTACTTATCTGAACTTACTTTATCAATCTTGTTGCCGACCACCAAGCAGACGATGTTCTTTTTAGTGGAGTACACTTGAAGTTCCTCGACCCACTCGTTCAGCTTTGCTAAGGACTTTGGTTCGGAGACATCGTAGACTAAAATAGCACCGTGAGCGTCTCTGTAACAAGGGATTTTTGTTAATAAATCTGGATTATTCACCATTTCGAAGCTATCCCTTATAGCATAATCTGGTTGGAACCTGGGGGCCTAAAAAGGCCACTTTGGCAGAATCATATAAGGATAACATTATGTATATTTGGCGAAGACAGTCAGTGTTTTTCTTTTTTTCGCTGCACTACGTAGGTAGGTATAACAAAGAGATTGGGATTGATTGGTATTTTAGCACAGACAAAAAAATAACTGAAAAATCCTTCACCAATGGGATTTGATACGATTAACTTAGGTAACAGTTAACTGTCCATTATGATTCATAATGTTATCCTTTTACGATTCTGCTAAAGTGGCATTTTTAGGCCACTACAAGTGCCTAACCACCCTAATTGCCTAACACTATGAATCAGTCTGAATCATTTTAAAGGATATTGCTAATTCATGGCTTCATTTTTTTTTCTGCTCAAAAACGTAAATAGCGAAATGAATGTTGTTGAACTGTCAAAAATAAAGCCTTTGCTAATCCGTGCGTAACCCGCTGTTTTGCAGCCATCCGAATATCAGTAACCGGTGACAATTCAATACTCAATACATTTATTTGCATTCCACAGTGTGAACTTAGGTGGTAGGTACATTATAAAATATACATAGATATATATTATAGTATAGCTGCGTGTGTGGTAGCTTGCTATACTGTAATATATGTATATCTCGATTTATTAATATATATATTATAGCTACGTCTGTGACGGGCTTAAGGTTCAAAGTTGATTGGGAAAATTTGACAGTTTCGGGTAGCTTGATGTGCTGGCGTCTGTACCATTGTAGTAAGTTTTGAAGGTGTTGCAAAGGCAAAGTCAAAATGTTTTTATTCCATAGATTCTCCCTTTCTAAGTCCTACCTTAAATACCTACTTTATTTATTTATTTAAGGACAACCAACAAAGCATACACTAAAAATACATGTTAAAATACACATATTATTATTACATTTTATAGTGTAGCCTTAATTAAAGGCTGCCACGGCATGCATTAAACATAGGAGTAAGAAATGCAGTTACAAAGCATATTTAACTTATTTATATAGATTAAGTAAATGAGAAAGACAATAGAAACTTAATCTATACATATAATAAAATCGTAGGAAAGTCAAAACTGTACATTGAATATTTTTAAAAAATAATACTTGGGGCGTGATCTACAATCGATACCGAAGCCAAAAATATAGTTTTTAGAATTTTTGTCTGTTTGTCTGTATGTATGTCCGGGATAAACTCAAAAAGTACTGCATGGATTTACTTCAAATTTTGCATGAATATTACTAAGAGGTCGGGTCAACATATAGGCTACATATTATCACGCTATCACCTACGGGGGAGGTGCTGTGATCCTTTATTTTTCTTACGCATTCTGTGACAGCGTGTAATCCAACGACGCATATTTAAATGTTGTTTTTGAGTAAGCCATGCTATTATCTAGCTTTACACTATAAAAACTACGCCATTTAAGTAACTTGGACAGAGAAACATAGTTTAATGAATGTTAGTAGTATAAAGACAATTTTGAAGCAGCGCCATCTATGAGATTTCATAAAAATCAAATCAAGTTACATGTTAACACTTTTTGGAAATAAATAATTTAAATTTGATCATGTTGGCGAGGTTAGTAGTTAGTTATTCTTAAAATTCATAGATGGTAGTGTGCATTTTCTTCATAAAAGTTGTATCATATAGTTCGTTTTGACAAATTCAAGTTCCAACAAAGCGGTGTTAAGTATTACAAAAAGTTATGTTCATTGATGATGATAATTTCTTCATCAATTTCATGTTGTTAGTACAAAACAAACATTGACTGTTAATACTTTTGTTCGGTATTTATCTGTGTGATTATTGCTTGGTAATTAATATATTTACATGTCGTATACCTAGCTAGCTGCTGCCCGCGACGTCGTCTGCGTGAAGGCTCTACAGCACCACCTAAGGTGCCAGTGTCGCTATAGCATTATATGTCAAGAACTTTTAAAATAGCATTATAGCACGTCACCTTTTCGACGGTGACCAAAATTGGGATGACACCCTGGCGGAGACGAGCGTCAGTGACAGTCCCAGCCGCATGCGTCATCTGTTTGCCGTCATCTTGGTGTATTGTGGAGTCGTGTCGTAGCTTTGTGGAAGAAGTATCGCCATCATCTGTCTGAAGTATTTCTACGAACTTTGAGGCGTGCTACTGGAGACGAAGTCGAAGTAACTGATGAACGCGTGCTGAACACCTGTCTCAGTTCACTTCAAGATGTGGTCATTTTACTGATCGAATATGGGTTACCAGCTCCCCAATCATCACCGCATCAAGACCGTGAGTATAACGCTGAGATAAATTACGACCCGCGCGAAATGACAACCATACGAAATGACCATGTCCCTTTGTTCTCTTCAGAGCAAAAACAAATGTATGACACCGTCCTTGAAAGCGTTGGGCAAAACCAGGGTAAAATGTTTTTCTTAGATGCTCCTGGTGGAACAGGAAAAACATTTGTTACCAATGGCATACTTGCAGAGGTCAGGAGGCAAGGCAAAATTGCTATTGCTGTAGCGTCGTCGGGAATCGCTGCCACACTGCTTCCGGGCGGCAAGACAGCACATGCCATGTTTAAAAATCCCATCGATTTAGAGAGCGCCGAAACGCCTGTTTGTGGTGTGTCACGTAACAGCGATAAGGGACACGTGCTCAAGGATTGCTCTCTGATCGTATGGGATGAGTGTACGATGGCCAATAGGAAGACAGTTGAGGCCATGGACAGAACCCTGCAGGACATCCGCAGGAACAACTTTTGATGGGTGGTGTCACAGTTCTGTTCAGTGGCGGTTTCCGGCAAACGCTTCCCGTGGTGACGCGGGGATCGAGGGCTGACGAGGTGAATGCTTCATTGAAACGATCTTCGTTGAGCTCGGCTCGGCGGCAATGCACGTGCTCAAGAATTCTCCGATGTCCTTCTAAGTCTTGGCGAAGGCACTCTACCAGAAGAGAGAGGTGGACAGATGGTGCTTCCAGAGTTACTCTGTGGAGTGGTATCCAGCTTAGAACTCATTCGTTGTGTGTACGGGGACATCAGTCGTATACCGCACCAGCAGAATTCTTGGGTGTGTGAGCGCGCCATTTTGACGCCCAAAATGATCAGGCTGCAGCAATTAACGAATGCATTCTCTCGGAAATTGAGGGGAATGAAGTGGTCTACACCTCGATAAACACTGTTGTCGAGCAAGATGACCGCCACACATTAGCCCGTGGAATTTCTGAACTCCATGTCAGCAAGTGGATTTCCAGCCCATACCATCATGCTGAAGGCCGGTGTCCCGATTATGATTATGCTTCTTCGGAACTGTAACGGGACCCGCCTTAAAGTCATCTCGCTCCACAGACACACCATTGAGGCGGAAATTCTTACGGGTTGTGGCGTCGGCGAGGCAGTATTTATACCATTCATTCCCCTCATATCTCTTAACTTCCCGTTCCAGTTCAAGCGCGTACCGTTCCCCGTGAGTGTTTGCTTCGCGATGACCATCAATAAGTCGCAGGGGCAGACACTGAGGGCAGCGGTTGTCGACCTCAGGACGAGTTACTTCTCACACGGGCAACTGTACGTCGCTTGCTCCCGCGTCACCAGTCCTGACTGGTGACGCGGGAGCAAGCGACGTACAGTTGCCCGTGTGAGAGGTAACTCGAAGAGAATCAGGACTCTCTTTACATTTTGGCTCCTGGCAGCATAACTACCAACGTAGTTTATAGGGAAGTGTTGTAAGGTATGATACCTTTGTACGTATTTTTACTCTTTTGTGTCCTGGAATGTATTTCTGCATTATTTTCTCTATTTCCTTCAGTCACATATTATGACTGAACTCAGCAGGTTTCCCATATAACTCTCTTCACTTGCTTCGCTTGCAAAAAAAAAAATATTTTAATGCTATTTTAAAAGTTGTTTAGGTACATAAAATGCTATAGCGACACTGGCATCTTAGGTATTTTTGGTGCTGTAGAGCCTTCACGCAGACGATGTCGCGGGCAGCAGCTAGTACTTAATAAAATTTTTTCTATGTCATTACATAACTGAAGTAATAATCATAATTGTAACTCATCATTCATCGTCTGACGAAGCGGTGTTCAGCGTTAATTAATGTTTTTAATATAATGAGATGAAAATATTTGGGCTTATTAAAGCTATCTTTATTAACTCGATTTATCTCGGTAATGTGACACTTAAGATATCATGTTACATGACATTGTTTGTTCCTCTAAATGTCCTCTATCTATACAGGGTTATTGGTAAAACATTAACAACCTCTTAGGAGGTCAATAACTCGTCAAAATGTAGGGAACAGCTGATTTTTTTTTTCGCGATTTCAGGTTTGGTCCCATAGTAAAAGTTTTTCATAATGACGAGTACAATGACCTCTTAAGAGGTTGTTAATGTTTTACCAATAACCCTGTATATACAGGCGTTAATAGTGACCCATCGTTAAGAATTCGTTATACCAGATAATTTACTATAACATATTACAATTTTTACCCAAGACTTCTGAAAATATATATTTTTTTGTTTTTTATTTACGAAATTTTGTTACTTTGGTTGTAGTTTCAACAAAAATCATATTTATTTCATATTGATTTCTGTTAATTATTACTGGATACTAGAGCTATCGTGTAAAATTATGTTTTTTTTTTTTGGAAATTTAGAGCTTTTGAAGAAAAAGTTAGTTCTTCTCTATTTTAACCCAAAATTTTAACATCTCATGCAAATTAAAGAGCGATTTTTGTAAAAAAAAATTTACCAACCAACCAGTATTTTAGTAACCATTTTAATATGGTTACTAAAATACTGGTTGGTTGGTTAATGGGTATGGTTGGTTGGTAGTGGTTGGTACTACGACATAAAGATGCTATGAATGTCAAATTGAAAAAATATTCCTTTTTATATACTTGTACATATTATTTTAATACTGTAAGGTATATTAATTGACTTAATTAATAGTAAAAGTCATTGCGGTACTCTAATAATAATTATATAATAATAGCCCTTTTTTTTAATAATAGCCCTTATCCTCTATTCTACCTTGCTGTGCCCGACAGGGTCCACAATGATCTATAATTTGTCCTATATATATTATAGTATGGCTATTTCGGTCTGCGGTCGTCCTTGTCCTATGCGTCTATCGTCTTATGCCCAAATATACCGAGATATACAATGTCGACATATTTTGGTGACGTCATAGAAATATATAATATTATACATAGCTGCGTGAGCGGTCACTCGCAAATTTATATAGAAAATATGTCGTAATATGCCTTGCTATGATTCATAATAATATATATTATAGCTACGTCTGTGACGGGCTTTATGCTTTAGCGATAAAGTTCAAAATCTATTAAAGAAATTTTACAGATTGTTTGTCGTAGCTTGATGTGCTAGTGTCTGCACATGGCATGGGCCCGGCATCAAGAGAGTCCATTACATCCTTCTGCTGCATTTTTAGAGGAAATATTCAGGTCATCTGATATGAGTGAAGAGAGTAAATAAACAATTTGTATAGTATAGTGAACTAATATTGCTTCTATATGTTAATAAATATTAAATAATAGAATAGTATGCACCTGTTTTATTTCAAGAAAATATTTTGTTCATAATATATTGGACCATCATCACATGACATTTTTTGTTTGTCTATATTCCACCTATCCATATTATAGGTATTATCGTGCAACGCCATTTTGAAAATTAATCAAAATGGCGTACCGAGACGACGCCATCGCCAGTACAGTATACAAAAAATTTCTGTACAGTAATTATAAATAGAATAATTTATACAAAAAAGTTCTGTACAGTATACAAAAAAGTTCGATCCCCTTTCCTTTGTTTAAAAACCAGTAGTTAAACTGAAACAATATAGTACAAAGCAAACAAGCAACGCAACTACAATACTAAAGGTGATTCATTTAACTTGGTAAGGTCAACAAGCATAACAATGGGCTGAGTCAACATTATTTTTTAAAATATCAAGTGAAAATAACAGTAATTAATAGTTCTAATTGAATGAATTTTTCTTCATGAATGCAGCCATTTGTTATTTTGAGCTAAAATTTTATAAATCTGCTGTTTTTCATAATCTTATTTTATTATTGTAATTTATTTTCACAAAGGAATGGGCAGCTGTATATTCTGGTAAATACTTTGTTGTTCACTAAAATCAGCTTAAAAAAATCCTGTAGTAAACTTTGCAACAACAAGATAAACAATGATTCAGAGGGGCAATTCCCATATTTTAAGTATTCGCATTGTCAATCTGTCAAAAATACCTGTAATGTTCTTACATTTTTGTTATTGACTGTTGAGATGACATTGCAACTAGATTTTGAATATTTTAACTATGGGAATTGGCCTTCTTATTTATTTATTTATTTTATAATTTATGTACACACAGTAAAATACATAGAGATATGACATAATTTTATTTTTTTTTATTTTTTTCTTACGTAAATTGTAATTTATTAATTTTCATCAGCAATCTAAAAACTGCAGTGTAATTGCGTAACACACTATCAGTAGCAATGGCTTCCATTTTGACAGTAAGTTCAGCAACATTTATTGCGTTATTTACGTTCTCAAGTAGACAATTTTTTTTAACATATGAAGCAATGGTTTATCTATATCCTTCAAAATGATTCAGATTGTGCTTGATAGTGTGTTACGCAATTAGGGTACTGGTAAAATCATAATAGTCAATCTAGGGTTACCTGTAAAAACTGGATGTCAATGTTCTGTATCGTTCCTGTCCAGCGGTATCCCAGATACCGAGTTTGACTTTGACACCATTCACATCCATCACTTTACATTTGTAGTCAACTCCGATTGTGGCTGGAAACGAGGCATTGTAGTCTCCCGTAGTGAACGCTAGGATTATGCTAAAAGTAAATTTAAAATGATAAAAAAAGGAAGAAAATACATGTATTTGCATGAAACATGATGCAATGACACTTGAAACATGTGTCACAATTTTTCAAATGTTTCTATTACAACAATTTTTTTATTATGTATTCTAGAAACAATAAAATACTATGTACATATTATAAGTAACTAGTAGATAAGAACTGAAGATTACACAAGATACACATAAGTAATTGAGTTTTTCGGAGATAACGCAGTTAAACAAAAATTTTACACATGCTAGGAAGCTAGTTGTTTTAGACTTTTACTATTTCTACCTTTTGCTTCAGCATTCATATTAATCTCACGTTCCTAGATAATGATTAAATGGATACTTTTGAGAGTATGTCAGAGAGACGTAGACAAAAACTTGCACAGTTGAGGTGTAAACAAATATATTAACTGTTATGTGCAGTACACGGGTTATGTGGTATGGGTTTTAGAGGTCAAAGTGCACTCTATGTAAGCCACTGATACACAGATGTAACTAAACTAAAAGATGACCCCGAAACTTATGGAATTTTAATAAAACTCTAATATTGTCTGTTTTCATCAATCGTCTACTTAAGCGATAAAAATTGCGTTTGCGAAAACTACGCAATAACGTAATCTAGATAATTGTTTTGGAACATATTGGAGTGGTTCATCATAATTTAAGTCAAGGTTGAAACATACAAAGGTTTGTTGAATTAATTTATGTACTTACTTACAAGTAATGTTTTGGCATGAAAAATTGAGAATGTATACGACAGTACACTTCCGTAAACTTATTGTGTTCGATGTAAATGGCAGTAAAGTTGAACTACTTCGTACATCGGACGACATGACTCAATCGTTTTTTTTTCTAATTATGTGGGACATAGCAGATGTTTAATTATAGTTCACGAAATGTAATCTTACCTGGATTTACCCACGCCACTCTCCCCGATAACCAGAATCTTTAAAGTTGCTACAAAATCCGAATTCGCCATGGTTTACAATAGAAATTACGACGATTTATCGAAAAACCAGAGGCTATCTCTTTGTGACGCACTCGCAGTTACAAATGATAGTTTACACGTTTCTAATCTACACGTACACAACAGTCGTTTTACGAATAGCACTGGTTTTGAAATAAGGTTTAAATATTGTACAATAGTTAGCAATTAAATTCACAATTACTCATTGAAAAAATACGAAAACAATTCTTGACAAATTGGTTTTGACAGTGACATTTTGCGGGTGGTGAGTATCCGTTCCGTCATAACTAACGTTTTGTTATTGCATCGGGTCTGTGTAATGTAACATAATTTGTAAGTACTACGACTGTTAATTAATTAGATAGTTATTTTAAATTTTTAGTTCAAATAATTATTAAAATAACTCTGAATTTAAAAAATACAAAGTAATACAAGTTTTGTTAAGTATCGAAATAAGTCAAGTTTTAAAACGCTCTCTTTTCAGAATAAATTAATCAGAGTTCAGAATTTTACATGAACTTTACATGACACATCCAGTTTATCTGGACATTGGACGCCCTTTGTATTAAGCAGGTACCCTTGTGGATTTGTATTTGTGCAAACCTATTATTAAAGTCTTTCAAGAGCAATAGGTTTTCCAGTAGGTGCATTATTGATCTAAGGTAGTGTATAATATCATACGCACCAGTATGTTGGCAAAGACTGGTAGGTCCCTACTGTAGGTACTTATGTGTGTGTGTGTATGTATGTATCCTAATAATTTTTAAGTTCGTTTTTCGGAATGCTGTCCATACCCAACCTACCTACATTAACGATTGGTATTCGGGACTTTTACTTTTAAAACACTTCTCGCCTCACTTCTGGACTCGGCCCAGAATTCGGCTACTTGTTCTGTGCCATCACCAGCGTCAATCAGTTCCTGTAACATGCAGCTGACGGGACACGCAGAGCATGATACCTATTAAGTGTCCCATCGTTTGTGGAACAGCAATACATTTACACTCCAAGGCGGAGTCGCCTATGAATGTCCGCCTGAACAGGTTGGCCTTGTTACCTAGGGACTTTTGCTTTTAAAATACTTCATAAAAACTTTTATTTTTCACTTTTTAGTTGTAGGTACCCCACAAAATTCACACATACCCTTTCAAACCCTAATGTCAACTGCTTATCACATGTTACAAAATATTGCTTTTCCCGATGCTGGGACGTTAATTATTGAGGAGTTCTCCTGGTCAGGACCAGGAGAACTCCTCAACAACCACTCACCATACGCATTGTGATGAGCATAAATTGCTTAGCAACCATATTAAAGTAATCGAATAGCAACCCGTGAAATTTTATTATTAGTAGTTCCGATGGCCATTCGTGGTCTTCATTATCAGATCGACTTTACCAAATGATGATTTTCGAGAACAAATGCTCAAGTTACTTTAAAAAAATACCCAAATCGCTATAGGTTTGCCTATAAAATTTGAGGGTTTCCCTGGATTTCCATGGGATCCTCTCATCAGATTCCAACTTGATGACAATGGGACCACCTAGAGGGAATACCCTTTTAAACTAAAAACAAAATTGAATAGGTCCACAAATTGACGGAGAAATCGGCGGTGAAAAAAACATACATAAAGTCGGACATACGAGTATAACCTCCTCCTTTTTTCTGGAAGTCGGTTAATAAAATAGGTCCACGATTGACGGAGAACATACATAAAAACCGGCCAAGTGCGTGTCGGGCCACGCACAGTGTAGGGTTCCGTAGTCGCCCGCTATCACAATGCAGTACGATTCTGTTGTCCTTTATTCTAAATACAAAAAAAAAGCATATATGTTTTTCAATGCAAGTCTTTACCCGTTTTATACAAGCAACTACTTCATCTTAATCACTTTAAAGGATTAATGCTTAGGATTTAGTATTTGGTGCAAAATTATCCAACAACCAAGTTCAACGAATATTATTAAGCCCGCAGGTTAGCTTTTACAGGGGGGGGGGACGACGACGCCCTACTGGAACAAAAATTTGCACTTTTTTACTTTTTTTTCGTAAATGGAGCATTAAATCGAAAAATAATTTTAGCAACCCCCAAGTCATTTTAGAAGACCTATTCAACGATACCCCACACGATGGGGTAGATCACGAAAAAAATATTTTATAACACTTTCTCGGCGTAATTGATATACACACTACTACAAAAATACAGCTTTCTAGCACTAACGGTCTCTTAGCAAAACCTTGGACAGACAGACAGACAGACGGACATGACGAACCTTTACGGGTTCCTAGTAGGAACTACGGAACCCTAAAAAACATACTTACATAAAGTCGAACATACAACCACACCCTTTTTGGAAGTCGGTTAAAATTAATGTAGGTAGATGCAGAAGTAGATGCAGAGCAGGTAAGTAGGTACAGTCATAGTATAAAGATGGGAAGTAAGTTATCTTCATACAAACGTACCGCGCACGGCTTGTATGTGTGCGCCAAAGTATCTATGCGTCGTCGCCGCACACACACTTAAACAAAATCTCGACCCCTCAGTGCGCCAGTCGGGGCTAACACCGCATCGCGATTCGCGCGTCACGGCTTTTCGGCACCGCTAAATGAATGAAAAATGTGTGATAATCGCAGGAGAACATATTGCTGTGTGTTTGGGTGTCTTAATAATTCATCGATTCCAGAATTGTCTCTGTTCAGATTACCTATTGAACAGGAAAGGTAAGCAAGTCACTTATTCTAGCATATAATTTTTACTTGATGATGAGATACCTATTACAGACCTACTTATTTTTTGTTGTATTAGTTTTCTATCAGACAGAGGAAGTAGGTAGGCCTACTTTCCCACTAGAATTTGCCGCTATGGCTTTGTTTACGTTTAGGCATGCCGGTTTATTTTATCCCTATTTTAGGGTTCCGTAGTTCCTACAAGGAACCCTTATAGTTTCGTCATGTAACGTCTGTCCCACAGATATAGATATACCTAGATAACGCAAGTGTAACTACTTCGCGTGCCAAAAATTGCACCAACTTATGATTACAAATCGTAAGCCGCCCCTTTCGCGCTCAGTCCTTTGTACTGCTGGCTGGGTAAGTGTGAGCGAGAGCGCGAGCTTGTGACGTCATAGTAGGTAGTCAAAAAATGGCACGCTTGGTTTTCATACAGTTCGTGATACTTGCGTTATCTAGGTATATCTATATCTGTGGTCTGTCCGTCTGTCTGTTTGTCTGTCTGTCCGAGGTTTTGCTAAGAGACCGTTAGTACTAGAAAGCTGTAATTTTATAAGAGCACGTATATCAATTACCCCGACAAAGTGGTAAAATAAAATTTTGGAAAATATTTTCTTTTAGCGTAGCTCCCCTACATGTGAAGTGGGGATGATAATTTTTTTCGTCGTCTACCCCATCGTGTGGGGTATCGTTGAATAGGTCTTCTAAAATGACTTGAGGTTTGCTAAAATTATTTTTCGATTTAATGCTCCATTTACGAAATATTAAACTTTAAAGTGCAAATTTTTGTTCCAGTAGGGCGTCTCCTCCCCTCTAAAAGCGAAACTGCGGGCTTAAAAAAACTGAAAAAAATTACGATGATAGTGTATTTCATGAACTTTAAAGGAAAACTATAGCGGTTAAGATAACTTTATTAGTTTAGCAGTAAAAGTCGTTGAACTTGGTTGTTGGATAATTTTGTACCAAATACAAAATCCTTAGCATTAATCCTTTAAAGTGACTAAGATGAAGTAGTTGCTTGTTTATAACGGGTAAAGACTTGCATTGAAAAACGAAATATGTTTTTTTTTATATATTCAGAATAAAGAACAACAGAATCGTACTACATTGTGATAACGAGCTACTACGGAACCCTACACTGTGCGTAGGCTGACACGCACTTGGCCGGTTTTTTTTATAAGTAAATAATACTGCTTTGAATCTATTTCTGTATTTGTTAGGAAAACCATTGTTGAACTTTATTGACTAATGATCACTGAATTAGTTATACAGAGATGTGTTATCTTTGGCAAGGGCCGGGCTTTAAACTAATGAATTGGTGACAGTACCACAAAATACAGACAGTACAGAACACAATCTACATACAAAGTGCGCTCGAGCAACGCACACATAGACACCGCTCGCGGACACGTTATCTCAGACGGGTTGGGAGCAGTGCGAGCGCGCGTGTCATCCGCTTGAGACACGCGTCTGTGAAGTGCAAAAATGGAGTAACAAAAAAATGCCTATCTAAGCTCGATTTATATAATAGTTTCCTATTTTGAATCAGTATAAACAAAGTAACTTTTTTGTAAGGTAAATTCATACCACCAACTATTACGTAAGTTGAAAACATGATTTTTTGTTTGTATAGATATTGTGTTGTTTTTAGTGTCATTTGATAGGTTTAGGTCTAAAACGGATAGGGCAAATAAATTGTGTAAATAGGGTAATCCGTTTTGAATTTATTAGGGATTTTCGATACTAAAAATTGACAAATTTAACATTTTATATGTTTATTATTTTGTTTTAATATTTTAGATAAAGCTCAACAATAAATCAAACAACTAGATACGAGTGCCAGTACCACAATAGTTTTTTTTTGCATAAGCCAAAGTTGACAACCATAGCGCGAACGCCGAGCGTAGGTATAAAAAGTGAAGTACATACACGTGATTGACTTCTGTACTATCTGTATTTTGTGACAGTACTATCAGTAACCTACCATTTACTCGTGCTCATGACCGCCCCGCGCCGCCCGTCTGCTGGCCCGTCGCTCTTTCTTTCATCGTGAAAGGTTTCATCATCGTTTAGGTAAAACCGACCTCACAAACCCTGTACCCAGACAATACAAGTAAAAAATACAACTTTCCGACCCTTGCCAATTTATAGGCACTGAATTAAAATTTAGCTAAAAGTGACAACCCTGAGACAGTAGGCAATTATATCGCGGATTGGGCCGGAGATAGCCTACTTCCTCTCTTTATACTATGGTACAGTGGATTGCACGTCAGTAGCTACTCTTTGACCTTGAGCTGGCCTAGTGTAGCGCGGAGTTTCTATAGAATAAGAGGGCAGCACAGGGCCCCAATTCTTTATGGTCAATATTCCCGCGTAATTTTGTCGTGCAAACCACGCACGGTTGTCAAGCGTGGTACAGTTACCGGCACGTAACTTGGCACGAGATTTTCGTAGTGGGGGAAGTTCGCGCATATTAAAATGTATGAAATTGTGCGTGCGCAAACTGGACCACTACAAAAACTCTTGCCAAGTTACGTGCCGGCAACTATATGTTGACAGTTCAAATCGCGTTTTTTCGCGCGGTTCCGTTCAACGTGTCATAGAGAATACGTTATTAGGAGATGTCGCGATTTGCTAAGGAATTTCGACATTTTGAAGCTTACCGGAAGATATGTTTCAGCAACAAAAATAAGAGAACTTCGCTTATAAAATTTAATAATATGAAAAATAAAAAGTCACTTCGACATCAACGCAGTAAAACTGAATTGAAATTTCATTTTTCAAATAACTTAGGGAGTTCTCGGAGTTGGTCAGGCGAGTTGAAGTATAAGAGTAAAGTTTATATTGCTTTCTGAATAAAATAACGTTGTTTTGAAGTTTATTTGGGTAGGTAGGTAGATACCTGCAGGCCGATTCCCATAATAAAAATGTTCGAAATCTAGTCGCTATCTCATCTCAGCTACAATCAATGCCAAAAATTTGTCAATAACGTTAGGAAATTAGAGGTATTTACGTGACTACGGCGGAGCAAAAAGGAGGGTTATGATTTTGGCCAATATATAGAAGTATGTATCTATGTATGTTCATCTGTTCCCTCTTAGCTTCTAAAGTGCTTCTAAAGTGCTTATCATAATTTGACGAATGAGGTATTGTTGGAAGCGTCTTGATCGTCCGCTGATTATAGGCTGTGTGACGTCACATTAAATATGGCGCTCTCTAGATGACATAAAGTCATAAACTAAAAAAAAATCGTAGCCGCGGTCGTATGCCACCTACCCTAACAAAACAATACAAACTGGCATATGAAGCAGTACCAGTACCTCCTGAAATTAGCGCGTTCAATCAAACAAAGAAACTCTTCAGCTTTATAATATTAGTATAGATAATAGAAAGAGACGGAGAGAGAGAAAGTCGCATGGAGGGGGCATAACGCTATTTGACGTGACGATCTCTACCAGTTTACTCCTACTGCACTGCCGCGTTAAAGAACTTCCTTTAAAAAAAAAACCATCTTAACCACAAAAATGTCATAGATTTTCCAGTCTTGGTCAGCCCTTTTCCCAAAGATTCTCAGGACCCCCTGAGAATTGATGAAAAATAATCTGACCTTGTTGTCAGTTTGTAAAAAGCCCAAAATATCGTCTCAAAAATAATTAGGTCATCTAGTGAAACCCAGATAAAGAAAAACAAAGCCAACTCTACCTTTACAGCGTGCATAAATACGCAAAACTTCCCATTCACACGCTAAAAAATCTGCGATATCAACAGATAGTGCAGTGAAAAGCTTGCACAGACCCCATTCACCAGTATTTAGGTCTCAACTCAATGCAACCCGGGACAAAACGTTTCTTTATTTCATTAGAATGCATTCATAGCGCGTTCTATTGTGCCACAGACTCGCTGCAGCCTCTTTTCTAAACAATTGAATTTTATATCGAAGAAAATGAAGTGTCTTTTCAACGATATTCCCTGGCATATTTCTTGGAGTATCTATCTAAATCAATTGAACTGCACTCAGGAAATGGCTTGCAGGTGTATTATTCTTGTGCACTTTCGTTTTTGTTTACTTGTTGATTTACAATGGGTGTGTCCCGAATCTTTGATTGCTGTTCCTTTGTTCGTTATTGAGGAAATTGAAGGGAAATTAGTAACACAATATTAAAACCTGTTGATTCTTTAATACTAGTAGGTAGTACAAGACAGAAGTGAGTGGAAACCCCAGGAGGGACGCCGTATGAGCCGGATTAAAACTACTTGATGCCCTAAGCAATCCACGCCTGTAGGCCCTCCTATCCACAAGTCGCCTCGTATTTTTCCAAAACATCGACGAGAGATTTGTAAAGATTGGCGCACATCTCTAGCTAGAGTGACTTTTGGGTCTTGTAATATCTTGCTGATAAACAGCCTTGCCATTAATTTGCATGCATATCTGTTTCGGTGCTGTTTCTGCCTGATGGTGTCCCCCGAGACGTGATGCCGTAAGCAATTGCTTAATTTGCTTGTGGATTAATCCGGCACTGCTTATGACAACATAATTATAGCGACCTTATTGGTGATGATGGAGAGCAGTGGTGGTCAAGTGGTAACAGCCGCGACTTACGAGTTGTAGGTCGTAGGTTCAAACCCAGACAGGCGCTTTACTTTGTGTAAATTATTTCATCACCACTGCTCTCAAAACGGTGAAGGAAAACATCGTGAGGAAACCGGCATGTCCTAGAACCAAAAATTCGAAGACATGTGACATCTGCCAATCCGCACTGGGCCCGTGTGGTGGATTACGACCCACTCCCTCCCACCGAGAGGAGGCCTGTGTTCCCACTGCTGGGAGTGGGAACATTATAGGGTTGATTATGGTATTGATGATGTTCTTCAGAAGGGTCAGGTGCGTACATAGATATAGTATGGGTGCGTAGTACTCGTAACCGGCGTGCGTGTATGAGCAGATATTGTATGAAAGTACGTTAAACCATTGGTCCCGGCTGTCATTCTTGGATCTTTGACAATCGTTACGGGTAGTCAGAAGCCTGTCAATCAGTCTTACCAAGTATCGTATTACTTAGTAACTGGGTTGTGGAGGTCAGATAGACAATCGCTCTATGTAAAATATTGGTATTCTACTGCATCCGGTTAGACTGGAAGCCGACCCCAACATAGTTGGGAAAAGGCTAGGCAGATGATGATGGTTCAAAGTTTTTCGATCAAGGATTAATTGCATAATTATGTAAGTAAGCCCTGCTGTGCTGTATACTAAAAATAGAATGATTTTTTATAGATTACTCGAAACGTGATTTATTTTATGAAACAGCACGGAACGCATCGAATTGTTGAAAGTGACAACGCAACTGCGATCATTCGATTTGATCGATTTCAATTTTATTCCAAAATTGAAAATACTTTTTGTTTTTATAAATAGAAGGATTTGATCACGTCATAACATTCGTTCACAACCCTTCAAACGCGACCGTATTTTTTTTATCGATAAACATTGTGATCATTCGTTCGTTCGTTCAACGAAAGTGATTTATTCCCGTATTGAATAATGAAGCGCTTTGTACAGCGGGATGAGCGATGAAATGAATGGCCGAATTTAAATACCTGTATTTATAACCCTTTGTTAGGGTTGTCGGATGTCGCTTTGTGTATTATAGTTAATGTTTCGGGATTAATAGATAAATTTATTGTTACCCGGGCGATATTTTGGCCCGGAGTTTCGACGGAAGTACAATGTATCGGTTTTAATTAGAGTCAAGTTATGGCCAATAATAATTCAAGATAATTATGAAAGTTTCCTACGCAAAATAAAATGTTTAAATTATTTCATTGAAGCTGTGATTGATTGACCAATCGCGCCCTTATTACTGTGCCACAGGTGTCGTAATCTTTCCCAAGTATACTTTTAAACTTTTACCCAAAATAAACTACATTTATGTAACCAAGCAGGTACGGGTACTACAGGTAAGCTACTACAATCTGTCAAATTTCTTTAATAGATTTGCAACTTTATCGCTATTTATGGTCAAGGTTGATTGGGAAAATTTGACAATTTCGGGTAGCTTGATGTGCTGGCGTCTGTACATCGATGAAATGTCGTAAATTTTAAAGTTTAATCGATATTGACAGTTCAAGAGTCAACCCTACGATTCAATCTTCGTTCATAATGAGGGTACAGCCTCCCTCATGTAGGTTTATGTTAAACGTTTTGTATCTGATGTTGATATGCTTTAGGTACTATAGTTAACTGTACAAGTGTACCTACATAAGAATCTTCAATGTTTTGTGGCAGGTACCAAAAAAGGATATGCTATTAATCTTGTACCAAGAAGCGTTAAAATAGATCTTTAATTTCATGAGTTAACTTCACGATAGAGGGGCTCTTGGCAATGACAGCCGCACGGGTCGATCGATCAGTTTAAGCTGCGCTTGCCGCGGTCGCTCCGTGGATGAGTGACCATCTTTAGGTACATATCGAGACCACTCCGTGCCTCAGAAAGCACGTTAAGCCGTTGGTCCCGGCTGTCATTCTTGGAACTTTGACAGTCGTCACGAGTCGTCAGAAGTCTATAAGTCTGACAACCAGTCTTACCAAGGGGAATCGTGTTACCTTGTAACAGGGTTGTGGAGGTCAGATAGGCAGTCGCTCCATGTAAAATAACAAAAGGTACTTATAGCTGCATCCAGTTAGACTGGAAACCGACCCCAACATAGTTGGGAAAAGGCTAGGCAGACAGCAGACTGAGTTAACTTCACGTCTGTATTCCTCGGAAGGTTTACTCTTATTATCTCTTGTCTACACAGGGGCCCCGTGATCCTTATGTGCCCAGGGCCTCCAATAGGTTAAAAACGGCCCTGGTCCCATGTAGGTAATAGGGGCGAGCCTATTGCCAACAACCGAACACAAATCGAAACTCCGGGCTACTACTGAGAAATTCCTGATGCAAAAACCCAATAATACTTTGCTCGACCTGGGAATCAAACCTAAGACCTCATGCTGGAGGAGTGGCTAGAGAGGCGTCGCGGCTCCCTTACCTACCGCCTGACGTAGGTCCTCACCAGACACGGATATTTCGGTAGGTTCCTGCACATCACCAGGCGGGAGGAAACGCCCGGGTGTCACCATTGCCAGGATCGCCCAGAGGTCACTGTGTAGCACACGGTGGAGGTCTGCCCCGCTTGGGCGGAGCACCGCCGTGTCCTCGTAGAGGCGATAGGCAGCGGCGGCGACCTCTCGCGCCCGGCCCTGGTGCATGCCATGGTCCGGAGCGAGAGGGAGTGGACGGCAGTCACCTCCTTCTGCGAAGCAGTCCTAATGCTCAGTAGTAGTGCTTGCGACCACTACACCAAAGAAAGATTAACCTTTTACAACACGTCAATAAATCATAAACGTGCCCTCGTCGTCAAAGTCTGTCATGTAGTCGAGCCGAGGCGTGCTGGACACATTTTAGTTTGTCATCTATACATGACTGTGGCGGTCAAAAGGTTATACTAGCAGCGTCTCGCGGTTTCACCCGCATAAGTGTCGATCCCATAGGAATAACGGGATAAAAACTATCCTATGTCCTTCCCTGGGATGCAATCTATACCTCTGACAAATTTTATCGAAATCCGTCAAGTGATTTAGGTGTGAAAAGGTAACATACAGACAGACAGACAGAGTGAATTTCGAATTTATAATATTAGTCTAGTATGGATTTACACCCAAAGTTACGATAAAAAACTTTTTACAAAAAAAAAACAACCGACTTCCAAAAATAACACTAAAAATTGAAAAATAACTTTAATTTCGGAAGTCGGTGTCTTTGGTTCCGCATTTTCGTTTATTGACACCGACTTCCGAAATTAAAGTTATTTTTCAATTTTTAGTGTTATTTTTGGAAGTCGGTTGTTTTTTTTTTTGTAAAAAGTTTTGGGTAGTATTTAAACGCAAATCAAAACATATCCTTTTTCTATGCAATAAGATTCCGAATTCCCATCAAAATTACTGATTGCACAGCAAAATATTCAACTCAAAATATCACTAAACACACTACAATTTATTTTCGCAGCGTACAGCGATTTTTCCTAAAGCAAAAGCTTTTGCTAATGCACATTATACATGTTAACTCTTTTTCTTTTAAATATAGCTTCTATTTTTATATTATTTACAGCAGTTTTTCTAAATAAAACAGCATTTTATTAGTCACAGTCGTCTTATTATTTATTAATTACCACATAATGAGATCAGCAAAAATAAAATAAAATTAGATACAAAATTGTAATTTATTGAATTATTAAAGCGGGTCTTGCTTTCGCTTCGCTTTTTTGATTTGCGTTTAAATACTAACCTTTTTTTTCTATATAATCTAGTCGTTTCTGCCACTCGCCGGCCGCTGCCGCGGCACCGCTCGCTTCGCTCGCTCGGCTCGTGCTTAGGAGGTCACAATTTTAACCTAGCCTAACCTAAGCATTTTTTTAAAATAATTAACCTCGTCTAACTAATTTGGTTCTTGATAGCCTGCTAAAAATAATCTCTTTTTCCATATTTTTTTTTCTATAATATAATCTGGTCGTTTCACGCCCGCCGGAAAAAAAAAGAAAAAAAAATGAATGGAATAGAATTACTTAATCGAATTCTGCAACACAATTCTGAACTCTCCGAAATAAAATTGCTAATGTCCATTGCAAAAAAATTTAAATTGTGAGTTACAAATATTTTGTATTAAATAAATGATGATTTTAAAATAAAATTGCATTTTTTTATTTTTTTTTTCAGTTAATTTGTTCTGCTTTTAGAAATAATGCAATGTAAAAGGATTTTTTTGTTATAATAATCATTAAATTTGCCGAGCATGGCTTTTTGAAAATTAAGACAAATATGATGAACAGGTTTTGTTGTACTTACTGGTTAATATGCGACTGGGACAGTTATTTTGCTATGAAATATGGAAAATTTGCTGTGCAGTCAGTATTTGTGCTATGTATGTAGTATTTTTGTACAAAAATAAATTTAACTGTATTGCATTATGAGGAAAAAAGTAATGTCATATTGATGTATAGTTTCGAATTATCTGCAGTTTGAGTTTTGTTAAACATTTAGTTTATTTGTAGTGAAGTAAGTTATTTGATGTAAAAAAGAATATAAATGATGAGTATGTATTAATAGGCGATTATTTATTTGATATGCAATTTATAATATCCCAAAAGTTTTTATTTTTCACTTTTTAGTGGGTCCGTTTGTAATTTATCTAAGTTACAATAGCCTAATGTCAACTGCTCATCACTTGTTACAAAATATTGCTTTTCCCGATGTTGGGACGTCCACCGACCAGGAGAACTCCTCAACAACCACTCACCATACGCATTGTGACGAGCATAAATTGCTTAGCAAGTTAAAGTAATCGAATCTCAACCCGTGAAATATTTGTCATTGAGTAGTTCCAGTGGCTATCTGTGGTCTTCTTCAACAGCTCCACTTTACCAAATGATGATTTCCGAGAGCAAATGCTCAAGTTATTTAAAAAAATACCCAAATCGTTATAGCTTTGCCTATAAAATTTGAGGATTTCCCTCGATTTCCATGAAATCCTCTCATCAGATTCCAACTTGATGATAATAAAACCTCGAGAGTATACCCTTTCAAATAAAAAAAGAATTTTGAAAATCGGTCCACAATTGGCGGAGTAATCGCGTAACAAACACACAAAAAAAAAAAGAAAAACATACCGTCGAATTGAGAACCTCCTCCTTTTTGAAGTCGGTTAAAAATTAGTAAGAAAAACGAATTTTTATGTGTTCATGGCTGTTTATTTTAATATTTGTTACCGTATAGACACAACTGATAATAAGAAAAAACGATATCATGTTTAACTTTGAATGTACAATGTCAAATAGTGGAGTTAATACCCTTCGGTAAGGTGTAAAAAATGCTCTGTATTTGTTCAGCCGTTATTGAGTGACCGTTCACCGCTTTCTTACGAAACCAAAGGTTAAGGAAGGATTTTTATATTTCGCCCCCTAAAGAGTTATATAGGGGATGAAGTTCGTCACTTTGCTGATGAAAAATCCCATAGGACACGCTGCCTGTTTTAAATAAATTCTGTCAAACAAAACAATGCAACAAAATATAGGGCACAGGTCACAGCTAAAACGCGTTATCAAAATCTGATTATGTCTCCAGCATAATTAAACGCGTTTATCTGATGTGTCAGCTGATACCAGTAATTACTGGTCCAATTATATACCACACACAAATTACCTGGTGTTCAGACAGGTAGATAGGTTTGTAGGTAATCCTGTATTGAGGATCGGTATACTATTATTCACATTTCTGATTGCTGGTCTGTATCTATGGTGTCATAGATTTATGGTGCATTATCTGAGAGTGCTTGTCATTCTTGGGGGGGGGGTTTGCCATAATCGCCACGCTTGGCAGGCGGGTTGGCGATCGCAGTATAGTATGGTGGTGGAATGCATAGAGAACGCTGCTGCCCATTCTCCGGTACGACCCTTAGTCGCCTTTTACGACACCCACGGGAAGTATGGGGTGGTGCAATTCTTTAAGTCCGACACCACACAGACAGAAGAAGGTGACCTTGTGAAGGCCGCAGGAACCCGTTGGATGCGGGAAGCACGGGACCGGTCGAAGTGGAGGTGCTTGGGGGAGGCCTATGTCCAGCTGTGGACGTCTTTCGGCTGAAATGATGATGATGATGATCTGAGAGTACTACTCTCTCTGAGTGTTACTTAAATGTACAACCCGTTCGTGCTAAGAGCTTGTACGACGTCGCATCGCAGTAATTCGTGTTGCAGTTTTCTGCGTTGCGAATTCGCATCGCACCGATTCGCAGTTTTGTGTACAAGCCCTAAGTTTGCCGCTGACGATGTCACGACACTCAAGGGGTAGCGTCAACAAAACTAATAAATATCGAGAAAACTGAGGAATATTAAGATGCCGAATAAGTAATAATTACACGCGCCTGCGATGACGTTGCTTTCGGCTCTAAGAGGGAGATTCAGTGGTGCGATAGGCCGGTTAGGGGAGGGGATGCGCAACGGACCAGCGAATTTAGTGCGAAAGGGTTGTACCCTGTACGTCTGGCGCACCATGAGCAATCAACTCCGTGACCAGTGTTGACTGGCTAAAATATTTTTATCATGGCATGGAGTATTCCTTCAGAGCTCCCATAAGGATTCGGACACAAACAGAAAACAATTTACATAGGATTTAAACAGTTTACATCCCCTTAAACATGATGAAGTTTTATTGACGTGTTAAAGTGTTAATTTTAATCAATTTACAAAATAAATGGAGCGGGCAGGTCACATTTCTCGCAGAACAGATGGCCGATGTATACCTATGAGTATATCACATTAATATTATGAAGGCAAAAGTTTGTGTGTGTGTGTTTATATGTTTGTTACTTCTTCACCCTCAAACGGCTAGACCAATTTCGATAAAATTTTGTATGGAGGTAGCTGACCCCCTGGATTAACATATAGGCTACTTTTTATCCCGATATTCCCACGGGATCGACATTTACGCTGGTGAAACCGCGGGGCGCAGCTAGTACTTTGATATGTTAAAGTTAAAGTCCAAAGAATTGTCAAACTTAAGTGGCAGTGGGCAGGGCACATTGCTCGCAGAACAGATGGCCGATGAGGCCTAAAGGTTCTGGAGTGGCGACCGCGTACCGGAAGACGTAGCGTTGGAAGGCCTCCCACAAGCTGGTCCGACGACCTTGTGAAAGCCGCAGAAACCCGTTGGATGCGAGAAGTACAGAGCCGGTCTAAGTGGAGGTGCTTGGGGGAGGCCTATGTCCAGCAGTGGACATCTTTCGGCTGAAATGATCATGATTAAAGTTCCATGTAATAGGCGGCGAGCCTATTGCTATCAACCGGACACAAGTCAAGATTTAGGGCTTGTACTGAGAAATTCCAGATAGAATTGCCCGATCCGGAAATCGAACCCAGAAGGAGACAAACATAAAAAAAAAACGTCGCGCAAACTGTAACCGTGAATTCAGCGCATGATTCGAGACCGCCTAGAGTCGACATTTTTTTTCGGTTATCAAAAAAAAAATCTGCTTTTGTGACCGGTTCTGTGCTTCTCGCATCCAACGGGTTCCTGCGGCCTTCACAATGTCGTCGGACCACCGTGTGGGAGGCCTTCCAACGCTACGTCTTCCGGTACGCGGTCACCACTCCAAAACCTTTCGGCCCCATTGGCCATCTGCCCGAAGAATTGCCAAACTTAAGTGGCAGTGGGCAGGGCACATTGCTCGCAGAACAGGGGACCTAAAAAGGCCACTTTGGCAGATCATAAAAGGATAACAATGGACGGTTAACCGTTAAGTTAATCGTATCAAATCCCATTGGTGAAGCATTTTTCAGTTATTTTTTTTGTCTGTGCTAAAATACTAATCAATCCGATCCAAATCCAATCCCAATCTCTTTGATTATACCTACGTAGTGCAGCGAAAAAAGAAAAACACGGACTGTCTTCGCCATATTACGATTCATAATGTTATCCTTTTATGAGTTTCCAGAATGGCCTTTTTAGGCCCCCAGATGGCCGTGCAATACCTACGCCGTCAAAATATGAAACAGTTATTACGATAAATTCACAATGGTTCAGAATCATGTACTCACTCCATGGTAACCTGTTACCTAGATAAAAGAATACCTAGAGATAAAAGAATACCAATACTAGAAAGAAATATCCAGGTACAAAAACATTCAAGTTTACGCCAGCATAAATAATATGTGTATTATTATCTATATTCGCAAAATATTGCTAGCAGTCCATTTTCTGTAGGACAGAGCTCGCTCATTACCGCGTTCGCAGCATTTCATACGTAACAATATAGCCGTAATAATAATATAGCCTATATTCCCGCCCTATTTGGTGACTCGAAGGAAGATAAATTACGACACAAGATTTATTGGAGAATTCCGTGATGGAAATCTAAGAAAAAACTCGTTATGACAATGGAGGTTGGTATTCCATCTACTTCGATATTAGATATTAAAAGTTATTGAAGCTGTGAGTTTTAATAGAGGGCACTTACTAAGACTTAAATGTTTACTTCATTAGAACACCTATCAAGATTTCAGTAAGTTTTTTCTTTTTCAGAGATTGAAAAAAATCTAGATTCAGGTATAATTTCCACTAGCTGCGCCCCGCGGTTTCACCCGCGTAAGTGTCGATTCCGTGGGAATATCGGGATAAAAAGTAGCCTATATGTTAATCCAGGGTGTCAGCTACCTCAATACAACATATTAACAAAATTGGTCCAGCCGTTTGAGCGTGAACAAGTAACAAACATATAAACACACACACACCCTCACTCACACACTCACAAACTTTCGCCTTTATAATATTAGTGTGATAGTGTGATTACCTAATCATCACCAGTCTAGCCTTTTCTCAACTTTATCGGCTTCCAGTCTAACCGGATGCAGCTGAATATCAGTATTTTACATGGAGCGACTGCCTCTTTGACCTCTACAACCCAGTTACTGGGTTACATGATACCCCTGGTAAGACTGGTTGTCAGACTTTCGGGTTCCTGAAAACTCGTAAAGACTGTCAAAGATCCAAGAATGACAGCCGGGACTAACGGCTTAACGTGTTTTCCGAGGCACGGTCTCGGTATGTAGAGATGGTCACCCATCCACGGACCGACCGCGGCAAGCGTAGCTTAAGGGGCTTACAGGACCTGAACACAAAAAACGCAAGTTTTAGAAACAATAAAAGTATATGATCGTAAACAAAACCAGAAAAATATATGATATTCTTTAGGATATATGCTAGGTAGATAGTGTGTTGAAAACAGAATATAACTAATTTGATACTATAGAAAAAAATCATGAAGATACCTCTAAAAACTTCCTTTTTATAATAAAAACCATACTAATATACATACAATCATTATGATTTTTTGTCAGATTATTTTACAAGCAACATACTAAAACACTAGTGTTTTAATTTTTTAGTCCAAACAATAGATTTTTTATGATTAAATAATTGCTTCATATTTTGCAATAAATTACCAGTGTTGTGTCATCGCGCTTCTCTTTCTTTTCTATGCAATCCGACAAAGACTGCGTTTCAGGTCATGTAGTCGCCTTAACCTGATCGATCGACCCGTGCAGCTCTTACTACTGAGCCACAAGCTACTCCATAAAAAAATAAGTAAACTTATCAGTTATAAACAGCAAGTTACAAAAGCGAACGATTATTGAAACAATGGGTACTTAATGTAGGTAAGTACGGCACATCAAGTTAACCAGTATAAGCTGACTTCTGATTGTACGAAAAACTGATACAAAGCGAGGTCAGCTAAAACTGGTAATGTAGCCGTGTGTACGTAGCAAATTGTATCTCCTCTATTTATTATTCTCCGTTATTACCTCTTAAAACACAACATAAGGCGAAACTTGCAGAATATGTTTCATAAATTAAAATAATTGCCATAAACCACCTCTATGAGGTCCGTAACATTATGTAAATCGAGCATAGGTCTTTGTTTATTTGAGTTTACCATAGTTGGACTGTTATGAAGTCGGATAAAGTAAAACTTACTGAAATTCTTTCATTTATTTTGCTGGTAAAGTACATTATTCAAATAAGCAAGTAAAGAGTCAGTTTATTCTAATTTTTTAATGTATTTTTCCTATGGAAGCGTTTTAGTTTAAAAAGATACGGACCCCTAAAAGGCGAAAGTTTGTGAGTGTGTGTGTGTTTATATGTTTGTTACTTCTTCACGCTCAAACGGCTGGACCAATTTTGATAAAATTTTGTATGGAGATAGCTGATACCCTGGATTAACATATAGGCTTTATCCTAATATTCCTACGGGATCGAAACTTATGCGGGTGAAACCGCGGGGCGCAGCTAGTCAACCATAATCTGAATAATCTTGCAGGATATTGCTAATCCATTGCTTCATAGGTTCGAAAGATTGATCTCTCAACAAAGTAAATAACGCAATGAATGCTGAACTGTTAAAATGAAAGGTATTCCAATGACTCCGCTGCTGATGTCATTAAGATGTTTTTTCACCGTACCGTCTTTGAGTATCTACTCTCATCATCATCTGCCTAGCCTTTTCCCAACTATGTTGGGGTCGGCTTCCAGTCTAACCGGATGCAGCTGAATACCAGTATTTTACATGGAGCGACTTTCTATCTGACCTCCACAACCCAGTTACTGGGTAATACGATACCCCTTGGTAAGACTGGTTGTCAGAATTTCGGGCTTCTGACTACCCGTAACGACTGTCAAAGATCCACGAATGACAACCGGGACCAACGGCTTAATGTGCTTTCCGAGGCACGGAGGGGTCACGGTATGTAAAGACGGTCACCCATCCACAGACCAACCGCGGCAAACGTAGCTTAACCTGATCGATCGACCTGTGCGGCTGTTATTATTTAGCCAGGGGCCCCTCGAGTTTGAGTACCTACTCTGTTTTCATAGATAAAAGTACGATATTCATAACCAGTCACGCGGCCATAACCACGAGCAGGTATTGAGGAAAATGTTACACGCGCTCGTAGACCAAGATCGGCCATTGAAAAAACTGCGACAGCAAGCATTTTCCACACCGCAGTATTTTATTTTTAGTAATTTTGTCTATGGGAGTATTGCTCACGTTCCAGGTTCTTTAGTCGAGTGGTTAGATGAAGTACATTTGTGCCAAAGGCCGTGTGGTTATATCGGCATTACGAAATAAGTTATTTGTAGTTGAAAATCTTTAAATAAACAAATGAGACGGCGATGACGCATGCGTAATTTGATACTCGCGTGATGTTATTGTTATTGTATATCAAAACTTTGGAACCACAATGGTATGTATTATATGTCATTCGATTCAGTATGAATGGGGCTATTTTTTAGGTAAATAAAAAAATATGGTCATCGCTTTCGATTTTGAAATAATATTATTTTAATTTTTAATTGTCGTAATGTAAACAAACATTAAAAATAAACAATTATTAAAAAAAATCAAAGTCTCTTAAAGATACGGAATAAGTTTTGTTATCTACACTTGTCTATCCACTTGAAGAAACAGCCATTAGTTTAACAGCGGTCCATAGAATTTTTTTCTGTACGAGTCGTGTATAAGTGGCGAGGGCGCTCCGCGGCGCGTCGAAAAAATGTGCTAAAAACATACTTGCGTATAGGAAGGCGTTACCGCGGGGTACTTGCGCGTGAGTGGCTAATATAGAGGTATGAGGAACAGGGTGTAAAGTTCACTGATACTTAGAAGCGGGAGGATCCTCCAACCAGACGGGTGTTGAGTTTGGCGGGCAACTGCCCCATGATTCATGTCGGCTATGCAAGTTGCGCGGTAAACTCTACTTGCGCGATGCAGGATTTGCGTGAAGTTAGTATGACAGTGTCTCAAGACGAAAGTCTTTGACCAGTGTGTGTTGCCAGTGATGACTTATGGAACGGAAACGTGGTCGCTCACAATGGGCCTTATAAGAAGGCTAAAAGTCACCCAAAGGGCAATGGAGAGGGCTATGCTTGGAGTTTCTCTACGTGATCGAATCAGGAATGAGGAGATCCGCAGGAGAACCAAGGTAACCGACATAGCCCGAAGAATTGCCAAACTTAAGTGGCAGTGGGCAGGGCACATTGCTCGCAGAACAGATGGCCGATGGGGCCGAAAGGTTCTGGAGTGGCGACCGCGTACCGGAAGACGTAGCGTTGGAAGGCCTCCCAAAAGGTGGACCGATGACCTTGTGAAGGCCGCAGGAACCCGTTGGATGCGGGAAGCACAGGACCGGTCGAAGTGGAGGTGCTTGGGGGAGGCCTATGTCCAGCAGTGGACGTCTTTCGGCTGAAATGATGATGATGATGATGATGAGTATGACGCGTTGTTCGCGATTTGGCGTTGTAGATACCGCTACAATAATATTGGGGAGCATGACCACCACTTTGTAAAACTTGGACTTATCCATTAGTAAAGTCTGATAAGCACCCGATGTAAGACATCGCTGATGGGTCTGAGCTGACTTTCCTAAAATGATTGAACTTTAAAAATAGGAGCATACCGTGTTCGGAACCCAACATACCACTTTTCTTGCGGCCTGCACGCGCAGACAGCGTGATCAGCGCGTCATCGGCAAGTTGAGGCGTGGCGCGACGTCGACACACCTCGACCCGATGTCCACTCAGGCTTCAACGGACTCCACTGCGACAGACGATACTCCTAACTTAATTGATTAATTGTTTGTCCGGGAAAGTATCTTTGTTAATAAGAACGGTAATAAATCATTGCCCCTTTTTATACATATATTTATTTAAACTTTTCGCACAAAAAGGTACAAAGGCGGACTTAATGCCTTAGGCATTCTCTACCAGTCAACCAAGGGTGGTAAAGAGATTAGATGGCAGGTGCTTTGGTTGAGAGGAACAATAATAACAAAAAAAAACTATTATAACATATTACTTTCCACTTCTTTTTTTGCTCCCCGCGCTAACGTATGTACAATATATAATTATGTATCTATTTGAGAAGACAATATAAAGTATCCACAATGTAGCTGGTATCCATAGAAAAGCAATCATCAATGAAACCGATAACAATAAAAATCCAGTCATCGTAAACCAACAAAAATTTCATTTTATTCAATCAAGCGCCGGTCGAAAATTCCATAAATAGAATGAATAGAAAACAAACAAGTGAACGAGTCAGCGTTTCAAATTATCCGCCGAACGCGACCGATTGAACGAATGAACGGGACGGGACCGAATGGAATGGCTAGCTCGACGGATCTTTAGGTGCTGCTATTATTTTGATTGGAGGTACGAATGTACCCCGGGAATCTTGTATGGGTTAACTTAAGGCCAAGCTCTAAGGAATTAAGATAATTCGTAGGTGGTTCAAATGGGTAGGGATAACTCGTGTTACACTAGCGAGGAAAATTGGGTTAGTGGATTAGGCAACAGGTTGAAATAATTTTCTGAAAAAAAACCCTCTTTTGAATTATCATTTCTATCAAGACAAGTTAAACAAAGGCAAAGTGCATCAATAAGATTCCCGTTTAAGTAGGATTTAATAGGAAACTTAAACTCTGATAGCTGCCATAATTACACAAAGGAAAGGGAAGGATGAAGTCGTGCATTTAAGTCGAAGTAATGATCATTTCAAAAGAGTTATGGTGGAGTTTGTGTGAGTGCCCATTTTTCTTCATAATTATGAAACTACCTTTTGGAAGGGGCGGACGTCTAGAATCAATTCAATTTTTTTTTAAATTTTGACGTTCTAAGGTGACTTTAATAGGCCTATTTGAATTAAATAATTTGGCTTTGGCTTCAAATAAAATTAAAAATACTTAAAAAATGTTTTATCGAAAATTTTCAACCCATTTTAAAATAAGTTTCAGGCAAGCTAAGCCTTAACTTTCGGTCTAAAACACCGTGGGCATTTTATTCTTTCGGGCAGACGACCCGGTCTTTGTATCTAGAGAGAATAGATTTTACTGCCAGTACCTACCTAGAATCGTTCGGGTTCATAGTCAAGTTAACTTTTAACCCCGACTGACTTGACGTCTTGATTTCTTTATTCTCGTATTGTTTCTCGTTCTGACTTGATTAGGTACGGGTTAAAAGGTATTGCGATTTGATGTTCTTTTACCTATCATATTGGTAAAAATGTTTGGCATTGGTGTGGATGCTTTGCTTTTAAAATAAACAATATGATTGTAATAAATAAGTATGTTAACATCATCAGCCTAGCCAGTCAGTGCAGTAGTCCAGTCTAACCGGATGCAGCTGAATACCAGTATTTTAGAAGGAGCGACTGCCTACTGCACCACCCCTTACTTCCCGTGGGTGTCGTAAAAGGCGACTAAGGGTCTTACCGGAGAATGGGCAGCAGCGTTCTCTATTTATTCCACCATCATACCATACTGCGATCGCCAACCCGCCTGCCAAGCGTGGCGATTATGGCAAACCCCCCCCAAAATTGGGGGAGGCCTATGTTCAGCAGTGGACGTCTATCGGCTGAAACGACGAACGACGACTGCCTACTTGATCTCCACTAACTAGTTCCTGGGTAACACGATGCCCCTTAATAAGACTGGTTGTCAGACTTTTGGGCTTCTGACTACCCGTAAAGACTGTCGTCAAAGATCCGCGAATGAAAGCCGGGACTAACGGATTAACGTGCTTTCCGAGGCACGGAGAGGTCTCGGTATGTAAAGATGGTCACCCATCTACAGACCAACTGCGGCAAGCGTAGCTTAACCTGATCGATCGACCTGTGCGGCTATTAATATTTAGCCACGGGCCCCTCCTAAATATGTATCTTAGCATCAGAGTTATTACGCAATACTGAATATTTTGTAAGACGTGTCAATCTGATCAAATTACACTGTCCTTCAGGATACAGGAGTTTCCTAGTTTGAAAGGCAGGGGTCTTACTCATTTGTAATAGCCATACCCATCCCTTATTGAAACAAAACTAATATTACCTTACCCCCTTACTGATCAACGTTGTATAGCGTCTGTATAGTTACACAACGTTTTGTCTTCCAAATTACTGACGACTGAAAGAGAGAAATCGGTGTGTAACTATTCATCTGATATAAGTAATACGATTATTAGTTAGGGGGTAAGTCTTTTGATAAATAAATGATTGGTTACTTATTATGCCTCTGTCTTTTTTGTCGATATGAAGCTACCATTACACGTTAGCACGTTAAGCCGTTGGTCCCGGCTGTCATTCGTGGATCTTTGACAGTCGTTACGGGTAGTCAGAAGCCCGAAAGTCTGACAACCAGTCTTACCAAGGGGTATCATATTACCCAGTAGCTGGGTTGTGGAGGTCAGATAGGCAGTCGCTCCATGTAAAATACTGGTATTCAGCTGCATCCGGTTAGACTAGAAGCCGACCCCAACATAGTTGGGAAAAGGCTAGGCAGATGATGATGATGAAGCTACCATTACGTTACCATCTTTTCTGGTAGCGTTTGGGTTACGTATCATTCTTTATGGTGGGTCCTTGCTTCTAAAGTTCTTGAAGGAAATGTGCAATTTATTTCTTAGAGTGTAGATAAGGTAAAAAAATGTGTGGGTGTTACTGACGCTACTTACATTGCAGTTTCTGTAGCAGTTATTAGCTTTTCCCTGACTGTTACGTGTACCTACAGGTGACTGCAAATGCGGTGCAAGAAGAATGGTGCATCGTTGTTGTGTAAAAAACTGTTGCACGCAAGCTAAAAAATAATGCATTCTACAAGCCCCTACGTAATGTCCATAAAAATATATAACAAACTACCTGACGTAATAAAGAAAGAAGGAAAGTTAAATATATTTATAAATAAACTTAAAAAAATTACTGATAAACAAATGTTAGGTATTACTCTCTTAGATGAATATTTAAACGATAAACATAAATAAAACAAAAGAGTAATAAAATTAATGATAATCACGCAATTTATATGAATGTTTAAAACATATTATTGATACAGTAATTATGAATAAATAATATAATAATTAATAAATAATATAACAAAAATAATAATTATATATCTCTTCAGGACTTCCTCTCGCCTACCCTCTTGCTGTTCCCTACAGGGTCCGTAATGATCTAAATTATATAGTTACCACCTAAGTACACATTATGGTAAAGCAATAAAGATATTGAGTATTGAGTATTAACGAAAGAGGCACGGTGTTATTGTTGAAATTATGAAAAAGCCTTTTGAAGAAGTTCTTCATATAAAGCTAGGTAGGTGATGCAATGATAACAGTTGCTAAGTTATATATGTCGGAGAAGGTATAGTGTGTCTCGTTATTATCAGCCATATCTATATATACTTATAATAAATCTGTAGAAGGGTCAATTCTGTACATTGAAAATATTGAAAAAATAAATAGCGGGGGGTGTTGCTGGATCGATACCAAACCCAAATATGTGATTAAAAAAATTTTTGTCTGTCTGTCTGTCTGTCTGTCTGTCTGTCTGTCTGTATATGCAGGCATCACGTGAAAACTAACGGTTCGATTTCGATGAAACTTGGTATAATTATACCTTATTATCCTGGGCATAAAATAGGATACTTTTTATCCTGGAAAAATACGTAGAAAAAAAATCTTATTTTTCAGTTTTATTCATAGACGTTGTTCTGTAGAACCGCGAACACACGTTGCATTACCCGCAGTGGATAATTTTCCATTTCAATTTAAGAGAATACAGTTTCCTGTAGCTTTGTGTTACACCATGACAATAAATAAGGCTCAAGGTCAGACCCTAGGAGTTGCTGGCGTAGATCTTACCGCGAGTTGTTTTTCACACGGGCAACTTTACGTAGCTCTTTCCCGTGTGAGCAGTCCAAGAAATCTTCATGTTCATATTCCGGACGAGATCACTAACAATGTTGTGTATGCTGAAGCTCTCAATTAACTTTCTGTCGCATTGTCACGATCACTTTTTTATTATTGCAAACTTTTCGTCACTGTCAGTAATTTACTGCTACATGCTACTTATCAAGGTCGGAATTACTATGAAAAAAATACTTACTACAGAACGCGAGGTCAACAGCAATAGCTCAATAGAGGGATCTCCTTAATTATTATAGGCTTAGCCGTATTTGGGTCCAATAGATATTTATAAGATGTCATTGTCAGAGTTACTCAAAATGGAGAAATAAACCATCCACGCGAAGACCGACATCCGCGCGGACGGAGTCGCGGGCGGAAGCTAGTTTAAACTATGTGTGGGCTACTGTGGGTAAGTGTTGGATAATGCGCAATAGAAAAACGGTTTGCAGTTCAAATCAGATTATAATTTCACAAACAATTTAATCACACTAGCAAATTACACACTGTAGGTACACGACACAACCAGATACGGAACGCGGGACAGTTTCTGAGCACATGTTGTTCGTACGATGTCCAATGTCCAAGAGAGCAAGAGAGCGATGTGGAATCGTTCTTGTCGAGCTGTCTTCGAGCGTCGACCCCCCCACAAACTCAGGCTAGACTCTGTCAAGCGCCACCAGATAGCGCTGGCGTTCCGAATAGTCGTTGTCATCACACTGCTTCCGCCTCGTTGTCAAGTCAGCTCCCGTACTAATGATGTCTCCGACATATACATTATTAGCATATAAGGCTCCCACTGCTGGGCCACAGGCCTCCACTCTGTGAGAGGGAGTGATATATTTAATTTATACAAATACAAATGTTTTATTCAAGAAATTTGTTACAACAATGGGTGGTTGTGTTTGGGGGCTCCTTTTAAGCAATTTTTGCCTGTGTTAGGAGGCCCCGCTCTTCCATAGCAAAATAATTACAACAGTAACAAATATGTGGGTAATTACACTTATGCTTAATTACTTATTTACATTTTTTTTTAATTTATAAAAAAGGATAAATAATAAAAACTAAATAATAATTTTTTAGCATAACAATACACAAACAAGATGGGTATCGATATTTAAATACGATAAAATAAATACGGAGTTTAGCTAGCCAATGTGAAATAACACAGAGCTAAAAATCCTTGCCGACTCGTAGTCACACCAGATTATCACACCAGTATGACAAACAGGATGTTTTTGCTCGTTTGTCACACCACTGATTTTTCCACACGAAATTGAAATTGTACCGCTTAAGAGTTTTGTGAGAAATTCTACGAAGATGTCAAAAGACTGTAGTCATGAAAAAAGGCTACCTCATAAACTGATAATATCTACTTATCAGTTTATGAGGTAGCCTTTTTTATCATGGAGAAATGCGCTGCACTACCACGGGAAGATAGTGCAGTTATGTGGGACTCTAACCCACTATAACTCCACGGTGTCCTCCTCTGCCGCTTACGGCAGACCTAGCTCTTAAACGCTTTCAAAGAAAATGAAAACTATCATGACGTCAAAGAGGTCGTAATTCTCCAAATCTATTAAAGTTCCTTACCACTCAGCTGCTGCAGCGCTGTATCAGCCTTAATTTGTTTCAGAACAAGCGCTTTCAGCGATAAACGTCACGGTTACAAATATAATAAAAGTCATTGCAGTTGTATCGTAAAATACAATTTTTATGTTACTTTTAAGTATCAGAACTTTGTGTAATGGCTCCGATGTGCAGTCGTTGTCATTTTATCGATTGTACTATTCGTTTTTATTATTATTTTAGTTTGTTCGTAAAAACTTTGCTGTTTGATGAGATGGAGGCTGTAATATCGTGGGGTCGTAATTTGTGTTTAGATTTGTCTCTATCATTGATCGGCTTTTGCCTTCTTATTCGCTACTAGCTTCTGCCTGCACTGTAAAACATATATTCTTACATCACATTAAAGCGATTTCATTAAGACTTTGTACAGTAAGAAGAAATGTTTGTAAAACAGTAAAAGACAAAACAGTAACTTTAATGTTTGAACATACTATTTATTGAAAAAAAAAACAACAAAATAAAAAGGAAAACCACCATTACTGTAATGTTAGTAAATTTCAATGGTTTGAACGATATCATCAAATGAATAAAACAGTAAATTTTCTGACCTTTTAGCTACTTAAAACGTTAAAGTTTACTGTCATGTCGGTAACATTTTGCCTCAAGCTTTAACTGTTTTCGGATCAGTAAAAATGCTGTATTGAACGTTAGGCTCATATGGAACTGTTTAAAGCAGTTCAGATTAATGTTTTTTCATTTTTATTTACTGTTTATTTCTTTTCGTTCTCCCCCGACTCATCCTGTCGCATCGCATCGCGTGCCCGAGCTAATTAGTTACCTACTTCGTTTTCGTTCTGCGTACTTTCTGGCTTTTTTGCTTATGCTTGGCTTCCAAATGTCCTAGTCTGATGTTAAATATTACACAGCCTTCCTTAAGATTTGGGCTATCAAATGCAATTTTTTTTCAAATCCGACTGGTAGTTCCAGAGATTACCGCGATCAAACAAACTAACTCTTCATCGTCAGTTGGACACGATTAGGAACTAATACAGTCTTATTACAAAACGAAATCTAACTTTAGTTCTAACCTAAGCCTTTGAGCCAGTATTTGTATTTCGAACTTTATTTCGGCTTAGGCAAAGTTCTGTATACTAAAATGACAACTTAGCTCCGAACTAAGCTGTCATTTTTGTATATGTTACCGGCCAAACCCGATTTTAGGATGAACTAGTTTCGCCTAAGCCAAACCAGTTCTCTCTACACGGGTTGCATGGTTGCGGTCGGTGGATAGGCGACGTAGGATGCAAGAGCGAGAGAAGGGTACCCCGAGGTTAGGTTTTGTTAGGTTACTTTAAACCCTTTACACAGAAATAGGAGCCCCGCGAGGCGGGGCTCCGTCGACATAGGATGCAAAAGCGAACGAATGAGAACTGGTTTGGCCTAGGCGAAACTAGTTCATCCTAAAATCGGGTTTGGCCGGTACCATATATAAGACTGCATTTCTATAACAGGTTTTTAATTCAATAACCGCCGTGGTTTAAACCTGACCTAAAGAAAAACCTTGTTTTGAAATAAGGGGGATACAGTTTAAATTGCCTCCCTGTGTTGCCGTCTAAACGTGTCGCTAGCAGAATAGTCGACTTAACGGTTCAATTGACACAAAAAAAAAAGTTTAAATGCGTAAAACATATAGGTATTCTTTTGTACTCAACGATTGTAGTTCTTTCACAGTTATTTTACCTTGTGATTTTGCATCACAGACAGTGATATTTAAGGCCCCCGTAGACACACGCGACGCAATAGCGCGATGCGCCTCTAGTAGAACAATCATTTTTATGAAAATTTCATGAAATTCGTTCTACCACAATCGTGTTGCAACGTCGCGTCGCGCCATTCTGCGGGAAGCTTTATTGTCGTTGCTATAATAATGCTAATGGATGGCAAGCAGCAATGAAAAAGGTGGCCAAGTGGTAACGGCCGCGAATTACGAATTGTAGGTCGTAGGTTCGAACCCAGACAGGCGCTTTACTTTGTGTAAATTATTTCATCACCATTGCTCTGAAAACGACGAAGGAAAATATCGTGAGGAAACTAAATGTCCTAGAACCTAACATTCGAAGACATGTGACATCTGCCAACTCACCCTGGGCCCGCGTGGTGCGTTACGGCCCACTCCCTATCACCTATAGGAGGCCTGTGTCCTGTGTTCTTCTTGTAGATCCTAGACATATGAGTCATATTCTTGAAAGCTGTGAATCCGTTTAACTGCTTTTAGCCAGGGTAGTGGAAGTCAAATAGGCAGTCGCTCGAAAGCGGACCCCAACATAATCCAGAAAATTCTAGGAAGATAATGAGGCTGTAAAAATCCTACTGTAGTACAAAACCTCTTTCATAAACTCCAAACAGTTATCTAGTCTTCTCTATAACGTTTAGTTACATCTTCGGAGCACATTTTGTTGTCATTGATCCCTAGTAACGTAATACCGATAAACACTTCGAATTTCCAATTCACACAGCATAAACATTTTGTTATGATAGTAAAACACAAGAATATACGTGTTACATGCTCTGCCACAAAACGTGATGACGTTTTGAATGGCAATTTGTACCGTTTAAACTATGCGAACGCCTGAATACAACTATGTTACAAACTTTTGGATACACCTTATGTGAAAGGTTCAAAGTTTAAAATTGCATGTTTCGTTAACATCCATAAAATTGTACACTGTGCCTACAATTTTGTGTAATGCTGCCGATGTGTGGCGTATTTAGTTGTTTTAAGGTTTAATTTTGTTTGTGTTCAGGGTTTTAAAGTTGTAAAGTCCGAAAATGCAGCGGCTAGGAGGACAAAGTTGTGGTGTAGTGTAGATACAAACTTGCAGTTTGGGTCGTAACTCTCTGTATATTGTTTGGATACATTCGTTTTATATAGTTACGATTCGAATGATGTATCCACATGCTCGATTGTCTATAAATGGTGAATTTTAGGACCTTTACAATATTGCAAGGGTGGTCATTTGTGATTGTATGACTGGCGCCAGTGGATTTTAGTCATAATAAAGGCGATGCTCAGTTGTTTTAATAGTTATACAGTAGTGTTTGAGCTTTTGAATTAGTAATGAAGTAGGTAAGTTATGTGTAATCGTAGGGATCCAAAGGGTTGGACTGGAATCAAAAATAGCGGGTTTTTACAGATGTAGGTATGGTATAATTATGACTGCATACAATTCCAACAAGCCTTGACTATTGCAGTGGATTCCTTCTCACGTTAGACTCGACGGTAATGAGATGGTTGATCGTTTGGCAAATGAAGCCACGTCTGAAGGAGAATTTTATGCTTGTCCTCCATGGCATACTGAACTTTAACCCCTAGTTAGAGATAGATGTATTCAATCCTGGTCAGAATATTTTGATAAAACATCGCTAACGAAGGGCATTTGGTATAGGACGATTCAGCCATCGCTTCCACGTAGGTATGCTTTGATTCAGCGAGGGCAGGATGAATAGGCAAGAAGTCGTGATAGCTTTGAGACTCCGATCCGGGCATGTTCCTCTCAATAGTTTTGGTTTTATGATGCGCAAAGTTGATTCACCCAATTGCGCTGTCTGTGGAGTCATAGAAGATGTGCATCACATCTTGACGGAATGTAGTCATATTGGAGTCCAAAGACGTCAAGCTTTTGACAATAAATTTAATGTAGGCTAATATAATAGCGTCCTGGCCTCGCCATTGTCAGATGAGGCCAGAACACTATATCATATTATTATTATGGGTACAAGGTTGCGGGTAGGTTAGTTTGTTATATTTATTGTATTCAATAATCGGGGTGACATATTCTTTATAGAAAAAAACCCTGTAAATAAATAAAGATAATAAAAAAAACAAGACATGACGGCTTATTAGTCGCATCCCACGAATTTACTCACCCGAAACGAGCGAATAGTCACTTTAATATATTTTTCTTCTGTAGGCGACTCGCACGAATTAGTACATTTTGAATTTCATGCAATAAAGTATAGTAAATAAGGACCCTAGCGCACGGAAGTGGTAAGAATGAAATAATATAGGCTATAAAAAAATTTATTATTTAAAAATAACGATCCGCTCCTTTCGAAAAAGTAAATTCGTGCGAGTCGATTAATAAGCCGACAAGAAAATTATCGTAGCAGAAGCGCTCATTTGGTACTAGATTTTAATCGGCGAACAGTTTTCAGCCAGTTTGGCTGAAAACTGTTCGCCCTTACCAAAAAATACAATTTCCCGTACCAAATACATAATTTAAGAGATAAATCAGCCTAACAAAGTATCAAAATCTCCTAGTTCAACGCTTCTCAAGTCTTAATTGCAAAAAGATACCGTTGAGAATTTTTAAATATTCACAAAAGTGTCTGAAAACGGTTACTCTCTTCAGGTTATTAAAGAGGGCAAGAAGGCTCAGCAAACTGAACATTTTATATGAACTTGCCAAGGTAAAACGGACCTTTTTGTTCAGATATATAGTAGGGCTAAGGCAGATATTGGCGTAAATCAACATTTCACTTATCAGGAGACATTTGCCTCTTGGGCTTTAATGCCAGATTCGATATATGAAATTACGAATTGGAATGCGTTAGTTGAATAAGTTAGTGTTAATCCATAAATAAGATCTTGTATTTAATAATGTAACAATATTCTTTGAATCTATTTTCTTAAATATTATTCTGCACCTCACTCGATTACTGCAACGGGCCGGGCCGCCTTCAAGCGGCTTTTGCCCAACTTGAGGGGCGAAACGCCTCCTGCCGGAGGCTTTACGCGGGGGTCGTGCGGTCCATGATCCTATACGGGCTCCCGTTGTGGGCGCGTTCACTACGGCGGCGAGTCGCCCACTACCTGAACGCGCCCCAGAAGGTGGTAGCCGTAAGGCTTATCCGGGGCTATCATACGATCTCGGGTGAGGCGGCAAGCCTCCTTGCCGGACTGCCGCCATGACATCTGGAGGCGGTAGTCCTCGCGCGCCTGTACGGGTGGCGCGCGGAGGCACTACGCCGAGGGAAACTCTGCTTCCGCGGCAAATCGCGGTGGAGCGGACGGACCTCCAGCGCGATCTGATGGCGGCATGGAAAGAGCGACTGTCGCAACCCAGCGCAGGGCACGCCACGATAGCGGCGATAAGACCCCTCTTTGAGGAGTGGCTAGAGAGGCGCCACAGCACCCTCACCTACCGCCTGAAGCAAGTTCTCACCGGACACGGGTGTTTCGGGAGGTTCCTGCACATCATCAGGCGGGAGGAAACGCCCGAGTGTCACCATTGTCAGGATCGCCCAGAGGACACGGTGGAGCACACGATGGAGGTCTGCCTCGCTTGGGCGGAGCACCGCCGTGTCCTCGTAGAGGCGATTGGCAGCGGCGGCGACCTCTCGCGCTCGGCCCTGGTGCAAGCCATGGCCCGGGGCGAGAGGGAGTGGGGGGTAGTCACCTCCTTCTGCGAAGCAGTCATGGTAGCAAAGTAGGTGGCGGGACGGCTCAGGGAGAGAGCGTCCCGTCCCAGCCGCCGTGGGAGACGCTCCAGGCGTCGGGAGCCGCGTGACGATTCCCGGCCACCGTAAGCGCGGGCCTGCGGGCGGAGAGTAATGGGTAGCTCACCGTCCGATCAGGACCAGGCCCGTGCCGGACGGCGCGTACGTATTCCACGCGCGCCTCAAAGAGATGTCAGCATCGAGGAACCATTCCCCATTCCCTTTCACAGAGAGGACAAACGATATAGGCTGATTGTGCATATGCTATGTAACCGTTTCATAAACTACTTTTATGCTAATAAACATACCTACCTGTTTATTATTATTATATTATTTATTATATGTATAGATTACTAGCTGCTCACCGCGGTTTCAATCGCATAAGTTTCGATCCCGTGGAAATATCGGGGTAAAAAGTAGCTTATATGTTAATCCAGGGCGTCAGCTATCTCCGTACAAAATTTGAACGTAAAGAAGTAACAAACATATAAATACACGTAGGTACACTCACAAACTTTCGCCTTTATAATTGTGATTTCTTTTGTCAGCCTTTTGTAAAGGAAACCTTTTGATAAAAGGCACTGCTAAGATACGAGTTTATGACTGACTTCTAAAGGCGAAAGGACTGAAAATCATGAATTATTAAATAAACTTAGGATATGAATCCTAAGTTTATTTAATAAAATATTTTGACCATGATTCTGACATCTCATAGACACACCTAATAGTAGGTGTTTAAATACTTTCAAAATTCAAGTTTCCGTTTTACTGGTGCACTTAAAGAGCCTTCACAAAATAAGATACCTAAGTACCTTCGTCAGGCAGGCTACCAAACTTACTGGCTATCTACCAATACTAATATTATAAATTCCAAAGTAACTGTCTGTTTGTATGTTACCTTTTCACGCCTAAACCACTGGACGGATTACGATAAAATTTAGCAGTGATATAGATTGCATCCCGGGAAAGGACATAGGATAGTTTTTATCCCGATATACCCACGGGATCGACACTTATCCGGGTGAAACCGCGGGGCTCTGCTAGTGCTTTATAAAATCCTAATGGTATTATGTAGGGAAAGACATGACTGACTAATGGACCTAGAGAGAAGAAAATTCTGGCCTGTTGGTGTGTGTTATAAGGTTCACTTTGCTTTGTATAGGATTTTAATTACAAGCGACCTGTGTGACTACTAGAAGTGTAGGTATTGAGGTACTAGTTTTTTGTATGAAGACATGCTTATTTAATACTAGCTTCTGCCCGCGGCTTCGCCCGCGAGGTGTGTCGATAAAAACTATCCTATGTCCTTCCCCGGGATGCAATCTACCTATCTGCCAAATTTTATCGAAATCCGTTCAATGGTTTAGGCGTTAAAAGGTAACATACATTCAGACGTCTGTCTGTATGTATGTTACCTTTTAACGCCTGAGAATTACTTTCGAATTTATAATATTAGTATGGATACCTTAACGACCTATATATAGCTAGTACTAAGTATGTATGAGCGTTGATCGCAATACGTCACAACAGCTGTATTTATTTCCCTCAGTTTGTAATAGGCAGGTAGGTACAGCCAGGGAATATTTATTAATTAATTGACAATTTAAGTTAGTCCTTAACAATTATTTTCCCTGACTTTACAGTTTACATATCCAAAGACCCCAAAGTGAGTCAAACAACCACTTCCGTTATCTATCATCATCATCGTCATTTCAGCCGAAAGACGTCCACTGCTGGACATAGGCCTCCCCCAAGTACCTCCACTTTGACCGGTTCTGTGCTTCTCGCATCCAACGCCTTCACAAGGTCGTCGGACCACCTTGTGGGAGGCCTTCCAACGCTACGTCTTGCGGTCGCGGTCGCAATATCTTGTCGATCCACACACCGCAGTGTCTCAAGACGAAAGTCCAGACCAGTGCGTGTTGCCAGTGATGACTTATGGCACTGAAACGTGGTCGCTTACAATGGGCCTTATAAGAAGGCTAAAAGTCACCCAAAGGGAAATGGAGAGGGCTATATTTGGAGTTTCCCTGCGTGATCGAATCAGGAATGAGGAGATCCGCAGGAGAACCAAGGTAACCGACATAGCCCGAAGAATTGCCAAACTTAAGTGGCAGCGGGCAGGGCACATTGCTCGCAGAACAGATGGCCGATGGGGCCGAAAGGTTCTGGAGTGCCGTTAGATAACGATATACAGGCATATAATAAAATCGTAGCGAAGTCACAGCTGTTCATTAAATATATATTTTTTAAGTAATTTATGCGAGGTGTGGGAAAGATTTTAACGCCGAAAATATAATTTTTAGAATTTTTATCTGGTGGTCTGTTTATCTTTTTGTCTGAATGTAACTATGTTCTAGCATTACGCAAAAACTACCGAATAGATATTTTTTTTTATAAATATTCCCTATAAGTTTGGCCAGTCTGTAGGCTATAAATTATGACGCTAATTGCTATGAGGAATGAGCTTATTGCATTATATTCGTATTCTTCGGGAGGTGGGGAGGTAGGTCAGGTGTATCAGTGTTGTGCTATTAAGTAGTTATAATATGCAGGATGGAACACAAGCGCTCATTAATCAATCTAACAACCGAAAGACGTCCACTGCTGAACATAAGTCTCTCCCTAGCGCCAGTGTTTATTCATTCACTAAAAACGAAAAACTGCGCAAGCAATGGGTAACTACTGAAGGCTGCGGGTGCACAACTGTACATAGCTTGCACTCGCGACACCAGCCTTGAATCTCTCTACATTTTGGCCAAAATTACAAACGCAATAAAGAGGAGATTTTTATGAAAATGTGGCTGTTATTATAGTATATTGTGGTGTCTTACGACTACGCGAACGAAATTGCGGGCAGAAGTTAAGGGGATTACAGGACCTAAATGCAAAAAGCGCAAGTTTTAGAAGCAATACCTAAAAGTATATGATCGACTACAGTAAACCAAATCAGAAAAATATAATATATGCTAGGTAGATAGTGTGTTTAAAACATATTATAACTAATTTGATACGTTAGAAAAAAATATGAAGACACCTCTAAAAACTTTCTTTTTACATTCAAAACCATACTAATATAAATACAATCATTCTGATTTTTTGTCAGATTATTCTACAAAAACATACTAAAGCACTAGTGTTTTAATTTTTTAGTTCAAACAACATATTTTTTGTAAATGGATAATTGCTTCATATTTTGCAATAAATTACCAGCGTTGTGTCATCGCGCTTCTCTTTCTTTTCTATGCAGTCCGACAGTGGCCGCGATTTAGGCCATGTATTTCCCGTAATAATAAACTGATTCCTTCAAAATTAATATTTTGGAAACCATCCTCGTAACCACGTCTATAGTTCAAAAGCTTTCCCAGAAAACAATACAAAAACCGGTAGGTAACTTCTCATTGTGAACACCTACACAAGTTGGCTTGCCTTCTGGGAGTTCGTATATTGGATTTGTTTCATATCACTCCCTCACTTATGTATGAAAGTATCTTCGAAGGGTCGGACCATTTCTGCAAACTGAAGGAGATAGTCAATGTAATAAGCTTATTCATTTTAAATGCCTTTCCACACGGACTATTTTTACTTTGAAAAATAATTATCGAGTTTCCCTGCTGTTTCGTGTTTTTGATTTGTGAGGTGATTCCAGGAAAACCTGTAAAGGTGAAACTTTTCCTGGCTTTGAAATGAAGGAACGTTTTATTTTAAGGTAAAAATAGAAGTACCTACTAGTATTAAATATGACGGAGAAGGTATAGTGTGTCTCGTCATCATCAGCCATATTTCAAAAACCGTTGGCGCACTATGGGTAGAGTTGGTTATTGCGCAATAGAATAACCGTTTGCACTTCAAAACAGATTATAGTTTACGAACAATTGAATCACACTCGCTAATCATCACGCACTGTAGGTACACGCCACATCCAGATACGCAGCGAGATCGTTACCGGGATGGCTAATCAAATTGACCTCTGTTGACTGTCCTTCAAGGAACCTCTCTCTTCTAGCAGAGTTCTCACTGCTTCTCTTTTCCAATTTCCATCATAAAACTCCTCCCATCCCGGGAAACTCTGAGGAAGCACGTGTGTCTCGTTTTGTCGTTCTGTTGACTGACTTTTCTCAGTTCCCTCCAAAACCAGTGTTGCCAAACTAAGTAATACCAAAACCAGTGTTGCCAGCCCAGTCGCGAGCTCACTCAAGCGATTCGCTTCGTATCCGAATGAGGCGATTTACGAACTAAGCTCTATTGCTTAAACCGACTTAAACGTCAAAACCGAGTGACATCGGTCATCGTGTTTTGACAGCTCAAACTTCGAAACAAACAGCGCCAACCGCTTCACGCGCCGACAAATATATTCTTCTGTTGATCAGTTTTATGTATCTACCGCCAAGATTCGTCGATTTAAACGCAGGCTTTATGGTTCTGGGCAAGGTCCTACTTATATGGTTAGTCCCGTCACTACGGTTTCTTTACGGTAAAGCTTGTTAACTGCGCCGCAGTCGTGTGAGGTTGTATATGCGCTACGGCGACGGTCCGACGGCTTCCAATAGAGATCCATACAACACTGACGAACGTGCCTACACACTGCGAATCAAACGTCGTTTTTCACGACCAGAAAAAGTACGTGTTCAAAAAGCTTCTGGCCTAATAGGTAAAAGCATACTATGCTTTTACCTATTAGGCCAGAAGCTTTTTGAACACGTACTTTTTAATCTATTAGATTTCAGTACAGACGCCAGCACATCAAGCTACTACAACCTGTCAAATTTCTTTCATAGATTTTCAACTTTATCGCTAAAGCATAAGGTTCAGCGTTGATTGGGGAAATTTGACAGTTTCGGTAGCTTGATATGCTGGCTGGCGTCTTTACAACCAAACATTTCTATTAGATTTGAGTACAGACGCCAGCACATCAAGCTACTACAACCTGTCAAATTTCTTTCATAGATTTTCAACTTTATCGCTAAAGCATAAGGTTCAGCGTTGATTGGGGAAATTTGACAGTTTCGGTAGCTTGATATGCTGGCTGGCGTCTTTACAACCAAACATTGAGCTTTGTTACAAAATCTTGCATGTTTTCTGTTTGAACAGTAGCAAAAAAACAACTCATTAACTCCCCTGTTTACGTAACAAATTCGCCAAAAATACCAGGAAAACATGATCGTAAGTGGTGATCGACTTAACATTTCGCGTTCGACTCTGCTATAAACCATAACTTTATGTGATCTACGGGAGTTAGCGTTGGGGGGCGAACACCGAATTTTTATACGCCTCCTACACCCTGAATACTGATATGAGCAGGCTTTGGTAGCATAATGCTTGTTTAAGTTATGATATGAGAAATTATCGACTGTTCGTAGCAATGTAAGTAACTTTGGAAGGCTTATTTCTGGTAAAAGAATGGAGTGTGCTGGGATTTTTACTAGATCAGCTATTCTTTTTGTTCATTCTAGTTTAGAAGTATAAGGAACAGGATGTAAAGTTCACTCTTAAGCTACAGAAAAGGGATCCTCAGGCCGGACGGGTGTTGTGTCTGGTAGGCCCGACGATTGTTTTTTAGAAGTGAAAACTTTAGGCGTTGGTCATTTTTTGAGATGGGAAAAAATACAAATACAAATACAAATTTGTTTATAAGTCGATTAAAAAAATACCTGCTTCGGATGTGTTCGGCTGTCTTCGGGATGTACTCGGTTTTAATGTATATCCGATATGTCAGAGAGTAATGGCAAATTATTCTGTTTTTGTTTTGTTTTCACTTCTATCGGGAGTCCCGGAGCACCACTGTTTTTTTTTGGGTGTGGCATCTCGCAGTTCAACCTAGGAGGTTGTCGTCTGCTTAACCGGACTTGCCTGTGGATGCCTCAATAATTTAAAAAACTTAAAAGCTAAGCGACTACACGCTCGGTTTTTAAGTTTTTTTTTTTGTGTCAATTTCATCACTGCTGCTCTCAAAACGGCGAAGGAAAACATCGTGAGGAAACCGCCATTTCCTAGAACCACAGATGAGAAGACATGTCACATCTACCAACCCGCACTGGGCCCGCGTGGTGGATTGCAGCCCACTCTCTCTATCAAAGAGGAGGCCTGTGACCCACTACTGGAAACATTACAGGCTGATTATATTATACAGGGTTATTGGTAAAACATTAACAACCTCTTAAGAACTCATTGTACTCATCATTATGAACAACTTTTACTGTGGGACCAAACCTGAAATCATTTATGTTCGTATAACTCGTCAAAATGTAGGGAACAGCTGATTTTTTTTTCGCTATTTAGGTTTGGTCCCATAGTAAAAGTTGTTCATAATGATGAGTACAGTCACGAGCACTATATGCCATATATGTCAACACTCTGCAATTTTCAATTAGATTTTTTTGTGAAATGACGAATGCAACGTTGAAATACAACACTTCGAAAATACTAAGTTCGTAATAACATAAAATTTCATTCAAAAATAAAGGAGAAAATTGCCTTTGAATAAAGCCAAGTGTATGCATACTTATGCTCGTGACTGTACAATGACCTTTTAAGAGGTTGTTAATATTTTACCAATAACCTTGTATACTAAAGAAGAAGAAGCCAAGTCATTGCGACAACCAACAGCATTAACATTACTGTACACCAAAAGACCATTAATACTTAGTGAATGAATACAGAACATGACTGACAGGCAGTTCGTGACGTGAAGGTATCAACGCTAATCCGCGCTCCGTCAGCATTGTCACAGCAGATTAATGTTCATACTATTGTGAACTATAGCGTAGGTACGTTTTCAATTCGCTATTATAGGGTTCTGTAACCCTGGGGGCCTAAAAAGGCCACTTTGGCAGAATCATAAAAGGATAACATTATGAATCGCAATATGGCGAAGACAGTCCGTGTTTTTCTTTTTTTTTGCTGCTCTACGTAGGTATAATCAAAGAGATTGGGATTGGATTGATTGATATTTTAGGACAGACAAAAAAAAAAATACCTAAAAAATCCTTCACCAATGGGATTTGATACGATTAACTTAACTGTTAACTGTCCATTAAGATTCATAATGTTATCCTTTTATGATTCTGCCGAAGTAGCCTTTTTAGGCCACATAATGTTATGAATTAATACTTTATTACACAGGGTCAAATTAAATTAGCTAGCGGTACTTCGAAGACGTGGTCGATATCGATATGTAAACATGATAGAATAAAAAAAAAAACAAAAAAAATGATGTATTTAATGATTGGGATTAACGACAGCTGGAAATGTAGTTATTTGAAATATCAGTTTAAAAATCAGTTTTGTTTTTTAGAGTTCTGTACCCGGGTAAGGGTAGAAACGGGACCCTATTACTAAGACTCCACTGTCCGTCTGTCCGGACCAGGCTGTATCTCATAAACCGTGATAGCTAGACAGTTGAAATTTTCACAGATGATGTATTTCTGTTGCCGCTTTAACAACAAATAAGTACTAAAGAAATAATAAAATAAGGGGGCTCCCATACAACAAACGTGTTTTTCTCGGCGTTTTTGCCTTGTGGTACGGAACCCTTCGTGTGCGAGTCCGACTTGCACTTGGCCAGTTTTTGTATAATCTTTACAGACGTGATGGGAACGTCAAAAGAAAAATAAACTTATTTTCTCAACTCATACTTCGAGTAACTTCACTACTAGCGGTCGTTAACCCTAAACAAAATATCATCAAATCTTTTTTATTTTATCGTGTTTTATATAAATTATATTTGTACCCATAATGTTTGTGAAGTTTCGCTGACTAATTTTATTTGACCCTGTATTTTTTCGGGTTATTCAGGAGGTAACGGTTTAAACGATTTGTATTCGAAAACTCAAACTCAAAGCATTTATTTCAATTAAACCAATTACAAACACTTTTGAATTGTCAAGGGGTCGGTCAGTCAAAAAGAGGAAGCTAGCTGCCCATTCCTAAGTGTAGGTACCTATGGAGAAGAACGGACAAGAAACTCCATGGACATTTAAAAAAATCAAAATAATATGGTTACAAAGTCTTGTTTACATCATTCATGTTAAAAATTATGCATGTGAGAAAGATGCAGAACGCTAAAAGCATCCATAATGAAAAGACGAAAAAAAACAATTCAAATATTAAATTAAATTAAAATAAGCCATGGCAGTAAAAAGATGACCAGTCCCTATTGACGGCGCCCGTTCACGAACATGACGCATGTATGAAAGAAAACCGATCGTTTAATTAAAGTTACTAAGAAAAACGTCGGCTAGCAAGAAAGACCGGAAAATCTTCTAGTGGAGGAAGGGACGAAGGGACTCTTCGTACCTACTTGTGTGAGGGCGGGCGATGGTCACCACTTGACAAGGGTGATTACAAATATACATAGATACGCGTGAAAACCATAACCCTGTCTTAGCTGTCGCGAAGTCGGTTAATTATTTAACAAATACTCTCAAAATACGGTAAATTAACAAAATAAACTGCTACTCAAAATAAACTGCTCTGACCAAGATAATGTCTGGACTATAAAAAAGACTGTGACCTCTGACTTTGTTGCAATGTTTCTTCTCAAAGTAGTCGGTTAGGAAACACCGACCTCATTATTATTATTTCTTCTTGACGTAGAAGTGTTTTTCAAAAGCAATTTACAGAAATAAATATTACTTATCAAAAATTATTTAGCAAATCTTACTAGATGTAACTCCCACCTGATGAAGTGGATCTTCTTCGACGGAACGGTAGTGGTGTGTGGATGTGGAGGTATGTTGCAAACTATGCTCCACCTCCTATCCTGCCCTCTGTGTACTAAAACATGCAGTCAAAGTGACCTCTGCGCTGACATCGACGAGGTCGTCGAAGTGGCGAAAGGAGAATGACCAAAAGTCGTACCAAAAAGTCTCATGCATCAAGATCAAAATATTGTCGTAATTATTTTCATATTTTTTTACGACATTGAATTTAATTTAAAGTAAAAAAGTGTTGATATTGTTTTATTCCCTTTACATGACGTTCTGTTTCAAATGATATGATATGACCTTGAATTTTGAAAGTGCTATGGTGTCTTACAAAAAACATGTAAAAAATTATACTTTGTCGATTCTACATTAATTAAAAATAACTAGAATAGAATAGGCCGTTTTTTAGAGCAATAATGGCCGTTCGTGTCAAACAAATTAAAGTACCAAGTTTTTAGGTTATTTAGATTTTTTTGTAAATATTCGAAACCCGGGTTTTGTTTACAAAAAGAACTTTTGTAGGAGTTAATATGATAAGTGTAATCTATAAAAAAGGGATTCCACACTTCAATGAGCATTGTCCTTTTAGGCAAACAAGCTCTGAAATACAGTCGTGCCAGCGACACGAAGAAGATCAAAAGTAACGTTTTCTCAACTTTTAAATCGTGTTAAAATGTTTTAACACAAATTTTCTTTCAATTACCTATATCTAAATCCAATCCTTCACCTACACAGACCGCTAAACATCTAAACCCTAACTCAAAACAAACCAACACACTTTAGTTAACACTGCACGATCTTAAGCCCCTTTCATTAGAAATAAGGATATGTGCAAACGAAGCAAGAGTTAGATTAATGTTTGCGTCGCAGTGACTGGATGCTGCAGACGTCCTGTGCTGATGTCATGCGCTAAGCAGGATGTAAGATAACCTTAGTTAAGGCTGCCTGTGGATTGTGCGACTGGGTTTGGGAAATTGTTAATTATGAAAAATCGCCAAGACAAATTGCAAATCAAAATTTGTGCTTTTTTACTCTATAAAATTATGCAACAGTTTTCTTTATGCTTGATTTAAGGTAAAAAAACTGACGTTTGACCTCTTTAACCTTGAAAATGTAATGAATTTCATGGGACTTTCTCATCGTTTTGACTGCAAGCTGCTGCAAAAGCTCCAGCTTCTATTACACAAGCTACTGCGGCCCTCCCAAGAGACCTGCAATACTTCACACCTTTTCTGGTTACCGGCCATAACGTCAAACTTTTTTTTTATCCAACTTCTTCAAGCCTATAAAAAGGACAACCCCTCTACAGGTTTAGAGAAATAAAACGATGTAGAAGGGGAAAACTAACACAATAACTTAAAATCGCAACACCCGTCTAATTCCTAACGTGTTCGCACGTCACAAGCACGGGAGTCGAGACCCTATCCAGTACAACGCATGACAAGTTTAATTATTTCAAGCGAATGTTCTCGAACGCTCTGATAATACACCGCCTCGGAGACACTTTAAGGTATTCGCTTGTTGTAGTGGGACGAGCACGTTGATTAGTACTGCAGTAATTAGTTGAATATAATGTACCTTGAAGCTATAATCATAAGATAAAATCAGATAAGTTGCTGGCAATATCATCACAACGGTAATGTTTTCTCATTGTATGTCTTATTTCTTTTTAGTCAGTATATTTTTGTATTTATGTATATTTATTTGTGCTTATATTTATATGTAATTAGGTATTTATTATATTCAGTTTTAATAGGTTTATGCGTATTTTTATATTTAAAATATTTATTCCTCAATGTTCATTATTTCACCTACCACTGTTTGCCTCTGCATCACCCAAAGGTTGACTGGTAGAAAATGCCTATGGCATTACGTCCGCCTCTGTACATTTATGTGCTTGAAGTGTTAAATAAATAAGTTAGCAGTTAGGTTGTTAGGCACTAGTTGTCTGGCATTTTTGCTGAACTGGGCCTTTTTGGTGCAGCCGTGAGGCACACTTTTCTGCTAATTTCTTACATCGGACTTTACACTTTCTATTTGATTTTTGTTTGTTGCTGTTGCTATCTGATGTATGTATCTGGTGACTGTGTGTCTTTTAGATTGTGCTAAATAAAAGTGTTTTCGTTCTTTTTCTTTCCTTCTAAGTATTTTTAATTCGGGTCGCAACAATATAAGTCTAATAGTTAGAAACTGCTAAAAAAATTCTAGATTATCTTCACTCACAGTGGAATAGTATCCTAACTTAGGTCGTATGTTGTTTCACATGTTCCCCGCTTAGATAACAGAGATTTATTACTGAAGTACAACATTTCTAGTCTTATTACATTGTTCCACAATGAATTGTCTAATTTTAGACTGTCTTTTGTTCGATAGAGGAGGCTTATGTCGGCGTCACTAACCTATCCACCGAGCGGATTAAATTATCGTAGGTAGCGTTTGTAATCTACTTGTCAAGTAGGACGTGTAGCTTAACCTTAAGGGCGTTTGTCCACCGCAGCCGTCACTCGGACGTCACCGAGAAACGAGATTATTCGAGCTGAACGTGACGTCCTAAGTGACGGTGACCATTTGACTGCCGCCACCGAAGTCGGCGGTTCAGTATGTTTTGATAGACAACACAAAAGCCGGGCGAACGGCGGTACCGGTATATTATCAGTGTGTGCAAGATCAAACGTGTTTTGTATTGCCGGCACACCGGCCCATCACAATCTCGGGCCGAGACGAACTATTGGAATTTCGGCGGCTGGGATGACGGCGCTCGGATGACAGATGTGCGGCGGATACGCGGCCATTGTAAATGTATAATTATATCGCTACTTCGGAGACGTCGTCTCGTTCTTGGTGACGTCCCGGTGGCGGCTGCGGTGGACAAACGCACTTAGATGTCAAATATTGTATTATTACTATATATATAATTACAAACACCATATATCATAATCATTTATTTGCTAAGAAAGATGTAGGTAGGATGTAGGTGTTTTAGATAGGGACACTATATTTCTTACTGTTTTTTTATCTTTTTATTACAGACGCTTTTTACGTTCCGCATCGTTCTCACATGCATAATTTCAACATTAATGATGTAACCAATGTTTACAAAAGTGCCCATGTTGTTTCTTACCTGTTCTTCTCCATAGGTAGGTACCCACTACATTTTGGAATGAGCAACTAGCTTCAGCTTTCTGACTGACTGATCCCTTGTCAATTCTAAAGTGCCTGTAATTGCTTTATTTAAAATAAATAATAATAATAATTGTTTATTGATGAAAAAGGTACAGATGGTGAGAAAAACTGATGGTAATCTGTAAACACAATACGTCAATGTGTCAAACACACGTCACTTATGTTGTCTCTCTCTCGCATTTTTATGGCCGTCTAGTAAGAAAGTTGTGTGCTCATATATAATTATATCACTGTTAATCCTGCTTACTACTTTTATTTATACCATTAACCCTTCAGGTTATGGGTCCAGCACGCTTCCACTGCGAAAAAACTTATAGGTACTACTAACTAGCAAGGTACTTATACAAAGTATGTTACTATAATATATGGAACCCTCTGAACATCAGGATGGCAACCAGTCGGTTATCTTTTAAAGTCAAGGCACGTGAACATATCCGTCAAAAGTTGGCCGTAACATCTCAGCGCTGATTTGCTGGGTTCGTTTTCTCCTGTACCGATAATTTTTTGCTCCTCACAGATTTTGTTTATATGTATGTATGTATCTATCTATGTATCAGTTTTTATTCATGTATTTTATAGTCATTTCCTAGCTATTTATCCCTTTTGTTGCACCTGCCATGTATTGTCTCTGCATCACCCTAAGGTTGACTGGTAGAAAATGCCTCAGGCATTAAGTCCGCCTTTGTACAGTATTTCTTTCACTAGTGCATCAAGTTTTAATAAATAAATATGGTAGAACATGTTGATGGTACATCTGTTGACAATTTACGTTACCCTGTCTCTTAAAGTAGGGTATACCGAGACAGTGGACGGCCATAGGGTTATGTATTTAACCCACGACGCAAAAACGACGGGGTGTTGACGTGTCTGTGTGTGTGTGTGTGTGTCTGTCTGTGGCATCGTAGCTCCCGAACGGATGAACCGATTTTCATTTTGTTTTTTTTTTGTTTGAAAGGTGAATTAGTCGGGAGTGTTCTTAGCTATGTTTGATGAAAATCGGTCCAAGATGGCCGCCGCCACAAAATGGCGGATTATATATTTTTTCACAACTCCCTCAATATGGGTATCAAATGAAAGGGCTTGAATAGTAGAATACTTTACACTATGATAAATTTCAAACCCAGGATGGCCGCCACCACAAAATAGCGAATTACATTTTTTTTTCACAACTCCCTCAATATGGGTATCAAATGAATGGGTTTGACTAGTAGAATACTATACACTATATTGAAAGGGAATGAGGAATATTAACTAACGAAATGAAAACTAAAAACTTGAAAATTATTTTTTTTGTCTGATCAATGCCCTAGATTGATGATCAGGAAAGTGGAGTGATGACTGGTACAGTCGGTGGCCAACATTATCTGACCCACTTGAGTGATAGCGAATTTGAACCTTATCGTGAACATTTGGAATACTCCGTGCAAGCATTTCGATAAATCATGTTGTTAGGCGATTTTAATCATTATATTGTTGTTGTTAAGGTTGAAAGGCTAATGAGTTTCAAGATTACTAAAAAAAAACCAAGGCGAGGGTGGATGAATAAAAAAAAATATCGCGCATCAGTAACATTTTAAAGGTGTCTACGGTTAATAGCTAAATTCCGTGATTCATTTTAATAGCTGGTTGTGATTGTGCGATAATGAACTTTATAAAAATATACGTTACGGTTCAAATTCTTTAGAATATTGCGTCTGTCATCACAACTAAGATCGAATTTCAAAACATATTACAACAGTTGTGTTGGTCTCGTGGTCACTAAGGCAGTTCGATATTTATCGTCGTCTGCGTTCGAAACCAGGAAAAACCTAACAGCTTTTTGTTAGCAATGTTTTGTTTTTTATTATTATCTATTTTTTTACTTTTTTTAACGAACGAAGTCGGGAAATATCTTTTTAAATGGGCAGTTTGTATAGAAATGAAACAAAATCATTGCAAGTAATAAAAATGTTTATTAATTCATTAAAATATACATAAGTAAGATAAAGTAAGTAAATGCTCTTAAATTAATACATTTTATAATAATTATCATATCCAAACCTAACCATTTATAAACATTTAAAAAAAGTCATGCTAATGGTAATTGCTTGGAAGTGTGTTATCGAGAAAACATTGATGTCTATAGGTAAATGCGAGAAAATAATGAATTTGTGAAATGTTTTACAGATTTATAGCTAAGTATATGTAGTGAATCAACATGTTATTTAAATAGAAAAATGCATTTCCATTTATAACAATAACATCACCACAGAATCTTACATTTTAATGGTTTAGCATTCATTCAATTGAGCATTTACTTACATAGTGTGTTTCAAAATACTTATAAGTAGATTAGTTAGTAGCGAAGTGGCGCACCGTCTCCTTCTATAACTTGCTGTAAGCGGCTACGCATACCGCTCACCATGTTCCAACACAAATCTTTTCCTCTCATGTGCTCATGTCGATGACACGATCTCAGCCAAATCGTTTTTATTTCGCCCTTCGGATGTGTCCCAATTTAAAACCATTAAACCCCATAGGTTTTCTATAGGGTTCAAATCGGGAGTTTTAGATGGCCAGTAAATAACAGTTACCTACACCTTCTTGAGCAGCTAACCAATTCTTGCAACACAAACAAACAATGCCTGCACGGTGGATGGAGCAGTTATCTTGCACGAAGTAAATATCTGTATTTGGATAGGCAATTCGCACAGTCGGCAACAGGACGTCACCATCCAGCCAGCAATGTTTTGTATAGTCATTAAGTTCCGACATGACGCTTTGATTACACCAAATTCATTAAAAATACTTTTCACGATTTACGTCAAACGTTTTAGAAATGTTTGTGCGCCGCAGTCACTGTTTAGGTAGTTTAGGTAGACTGACTTTTGTCACTTAGATCAATTTATTTATTTTATTTATCCATCTACCCCGCGACGTAAACTTTTACTTCGTCCTACTTATTTGAGGACTTATAGTTTTTTTTTATTTATCCACTTGTTTTCCAGAAAAGTTGTTAGGCAAAAATCATATTGGTCGTTCTATAATAATGCAAGAAATATTGTAGAAATCATAAATGAAAACAGATAAAGAAAAAGAAATTATAAAGAAATTGATATAAGGTGGATTGTGTTTTCGAACCCACATGTCGTTCGTCGCGAATCCAGCATCGAACCGCGAAGCCACAATGACTGGTTGAAAATACGCGAAATTAAAGATTAGGTAGTAAGTATGGCCGTGTTACTTAAAATCTTTTCAACTTTAACGACAAGAAGATAATGATTAAAATGGCTTGACAAGTTATGCCGGTGGTTCAGGCAATGTTGGGTGGGTCAGACAATGTTGGTCACCGACTGTACATACGACCACTGAGTTTGGCCATTTTTACGAATGTAATTATCCTACTTACTTAACTAATGTATTTCTACATCAGATAGTGTCGCAGTCCCATTTTATAAACTAGACCTGAAATACCTAAGATATCTAATAGCTATGAAGTACTTGTACGAAAGTTGAATAACTAAAGGAAAAACTAGAAAAAGGATATAATAAAACATTAAAAAAACTGTTTAGTCTTAAAAAATATTCTTCAACTATAAATTAATAATTGATTTTTGATGGATAAAAACCTGATTATACACCAAATTACCTGAATCCTAAAACGCAAGAAAATAAAAGAAACGAAATGCAAAAATTAAGGAGTCCCTACAAAAAGCAAGAAATAAAAAATTAAATAAAAAATTTTGATAACCCCCGACACAAAATAATAATAAAATTAAATGTAATTGGAAAAGGATAAAATAATTTAAAAACCCCCGACATAAAGAATTTATGTAACGAGACTAAAACATAAACTCATATGGAAGTCGGGGGTCCTCTTAGAATAGAAGGTGTTCCACAGAACGGTCCCCGACTTTTGTGTCGGGGGTTCTTAAAATTTTTTATTTAATTTTTTTAAATATTACTTACCTACTATTAAGTTAGGACTCTGTCGATCAATCCTCAATTAAACAACTATCAGAAATGTTTTGAGTTTAAGTTTTTTGAGTTTATAAATATGCATCCAACTATGGTTCATCCGTTCGGGAGCTACGATGCCACAGACAGACACACACACACACACAGACACGTCCAACTTATAACACCCCGTCGTTTTTGCGTCGGGGGTTAAAAACATAAAGCAAAAATGCCTAAAGCCTTTGCCGGTTACTTTTAATTGTGCATAAAGTTATAAACAAAACACAAACCATCTTAATTTTACTTAAGTCACGCTTTCGCAATCACGGAATTTAAAGAATCATTAAAGAATCATTTATGTGAGTTAATTGTATTCGCAGATGACTCCTCACATTAAAGTAGGTTCCACCAAACACCTCTAAAATATGGTTCGAACCCAAATCAACGCCCTTGACAAACTCATTAACCCTTCAAGATACAGCGTGACAACAATTTACAAATCAAAATATATTATCTACATATATGTATGTGTAGGACATTGGTAACCCTTTAATGCCGGGTCGGATTCTATTACGGCCGGGTCTCGGGAGCCGTTGTGGCGAACCACTATTTTTGGCTGGGATAGGCTTTATTAGGGCCGTTCCTAATAAAGAGAATTTATTCTCAGCTAGAGCACACGGATATTCGGTGCGTTTTTTGTCAATTCCACGGCCGGATGGTTTGTTTTGTTTTGGACGCAGGTGGGTTAAGGGGCAAAGGGGCAGTTAATAGACAATTGTAGATCCAATGTACAGGATGGCGCAATAATGCTGATAGCTACTGAGCCTTTTCGAACGGAGGAATCTATAAACATGTAATTGGAAAGCTAGAATGATTAGGGCGCTTACTCTACTTAAGGATACAGGTTTATGGGGCTTACAGGACCTAAACTCAAGTTTTAGAAACAATAAAAGTATATGATCGACTACAGTAAACAAAATAAAAAAATATAGGATATTTTTTAGGATATATGCTAGGTAGATAGTGTGTTGAAAACATATTACAACTTATTTGATACGATAGAAAAAAATCATGAAGATACCTCTAAAAACTTACTTTTTACAATAAAACCATACTAATAAACATACAATCATTGTGATTTTTTGTCAGATTATTCTACAAGCAATATACTAAAACACTAGTGCTTTAGTTTTTTAGTCCAAACTATAATTTTTTTGTAATCAAATAATTCCTTCATATTTTGCAATAAATTACCAGCGTTGTGTCATCGTGCTTCTCTTTCTTTTCTATGCAGTCCGACAGTGACCGCGCTTTAGGTCATGTAAGCCCATTAAGGCGAAGATATTATTTCGTAACAAACCAGCACCCATTGCGTAACACACTATTACCTACATCTCAATCTGAATCAATATGCAGGACTTTGCGATTAGCAAAGTCCTGCATATTGATTCAGACTGCTTTGCTTCAAATATTCGAAAAAAATCGTGTCAAAATGTCTGTCAAAATGAAAGCTATTACTACTGATAGTGTGATCTGTGGTCTGGTATTATCCCGTTTTATATAGGCTAATTTTATCCCGATATTCCCACGGGATCGAAACTTATGCGGGCGAAACCGGGGGGCGCAGCTAGTGTATAGCTGCGTGTGTGTGTGTGTGTGTAGCTTCTGGACGCGACTTCGTCCGCGGAATATTTCACCCTCCCCCATTCACCCTCGTAGGGGTGGAATTTCGAAAAACCCTTTCTTAGTGGATACCTACTCTTTACAACGAACACACCCTCCGAATTTCATGTCTCTAGGACCAGCGGTTTAGGCTGTGCGTTGTTATATCAGTCAGTCAGTCAGACTTTGAATTTTATATAATAATATATAGATAGATTTTACATTTCTCTGTCAATTCGTCTCGAGTAGAAAAATTGAAATAGCGAAAGACGGCTAAGGTGACATTTCCATATATTTAGCGGCACTTGGCATTAATTTTGGATATAAAGCAGCCTGTGCAGTCGAGCTGGCTATGTGATGTCCGGCCGTGACGCTATTCTATATACAGGGTGTTTCGCGTAAAAAAAAATCTAGAAAACGGGACGGCGTTCTACACATTGTGCTTTTTGTTAGGCCGCGTCCTAATTGAAAGCGATCATGGCGCTCTTTTATATGACTAAGACGTATCCGCGCGATTAATCATGTCGCGCTATGTACGTCATTCATGAAAAAAATCAAGTATTCGCGCGACAGTCGCTTTCGGACGTAGGGCATGATGACGATTATGATTTTGATAATCTAAGATGACTGTTAATTTAAAGTTGTACTTAATTAATACATTTACCAACAGAAAAGATCGCTTACAGAGATAGTTCACTAGTGTAGATCAGAATGAAACTGTAAGGTATCTCACCGTATAATTATCTTTTGTGACACTCCTTTAATTACTCCTACCTCACACAAGACATCCAACCCTCAGCACAGGCCACACCGTGAGCTAGCGGGCACAATACAGAATATAAGAACACAATATAAAATATAAGAAAAGAAAGAAAGAAAATACATTTATTTAGCACCAGACTAAATAAAAGACATAATTATAGTCAGATACTTAATAGTCGTACATCAGATAAAAACAAAATTAATGATAAAAATAAAAACTGCAGTGTGCCTCACGGCTGCGCCAAAAAAGCCCAGAAAGAACAGGTATTTTAATCAACTGTCAACAACGCAAATACCAGCCCACGTTGTAGCTTGCACTTTCCATTTGGCTGGGTAATTTTCACTGTTCCATTAAAAAAAATGGGTTTTACCAATAAAAAAAAAGTTTTTCTTTTATCTTCATGTATATTAGAAAACTAAACTTCAACAAAAAAGTACCACCCTATACAAGATATTCTCAGTCAGTTTTATATTTCAGCAGGACATAAAGACCCTGTTATTCATACGCGGCGTATCCGGCGACGCTAGTTCCCTCGTTTCCGTGTGACGTGTCGCACCCCACTGTGCCCCACCGTGCCCCATTCTGCCCATAAACTGCCCCATGCAATTCAACGCATTTTCACGTATGATTTTTATTTTTGAAGCAAAACTTTCACGTTATTATGATTAAAGCTATATTTTATGTGCTGCATTTTTAATAGGGTGTGATAAAATTAAGTATTATTATGAGTAAACTGCTTTAATTTATTTGTTTTAATTGAATGAAATAAAAATGGAGAGTACCGGATGATGGAGATCAGGGATGGTAAAAGAATGAAGGGTTTATCGTACGATCTACACAAAATAAAGAACAAAAGAAACAAGAGATGAAAAAAAATGTAAAAACGAAGAGTGAAGAGAGAGAGAGAGAGAAAGACGGAGAGAGAGAGAGAGACTAAGATTATTCTATTCTACAAGAAAAAATAGATAGACAATGTTGACATGAAAAAATACTTTGCTTACCTTCTAGACAAAGTTCAACCAGACAACAAAGATGTTCGGTGAATCGCCAGGATGTCTCAAACCTACCTACAAGCTCTATGTTTTTTTTTAATACTGAAAAAGAAGAGATATTTCTACAGAAACAAAGCTTTTATTCATCTCATAACAAAATATCAGGAAATTATCCTGACCTTTTCAGGAAAACATTGTAGATGTCAGTCAAGAAAGCCATATTTATACAAAGTTGTAGGAAACCAAATAAACAAAACTTCCCTTTTATTGATATTAATATTTTCCATTTGCTTTATTAACTTCGATAACTTCCGTGAAAATACAATGTCTGTTGTTGTAGAACAGGAATGTATGGACCGATGCATTTTGTCAACAAACACTTTCTGTGTCTCATTTCTTTTCTTTTCTCGTACCGGAACTTATATTTAGCGGCGCAGGATAGCCTTTATCGGAAGTGGTCATCGTATTAGTGGTTCAGCAGCTTCAATAATATCATAATTCATTATCTGCCTAACCTTTTCCCAACTATATTGGGGTTGGCTTCCAGTCTAACCGGATGCAGCAGAATACCAGTATTTTACATAGAGCGATTGTCTATCTGACCTCCACAACCCAGTTTCTGGGTAATGCGATACCCCTTGGTAAGACTGGTTGTCAGAATTTCAAACTTCTGTCGACCCGTAACGACTGTCAAAGATCCACGAATGAAAGGCGGAACTAACGGTTAAACCTGCATTCCGAGGAACGGAGGGATCTTGATATGTTAATATGGTCATCCATCCATGGACTAACCGCGGCAACCGTAGCTTAACCCGATCGATCGATCTGTGCGGCTGTTATTACTTGTCCACAAACTCCTCTAATAGCAAAAAACCATGCTTTTTCTTTTGTTTGTATGTGAAGATGGTTACCCACCCTTCAATGTCCTGATTGTTCCGGAATATAGCAGTGTGTCGTGAATGTGGTAGTTTTATCATTCTCTTATTTTAGAAGTTACAGGGGGGGGGGGACACACATTTTACCACTTTGGAAGTGTCTCTCGCGCAAACTATTCAGTTTAGAAAAAAATGATATTAGAAACCTCAATATCATTTTTGAAGACCTACCCATAGATACCGCACACGTACTGGGGTTTGACGCCGGATACTAAATGTTACAAAGACAAAAAATCAATGGGCAACATAGTCCTAGTGTCAAAATGTACAAATTGCCTAGTGCCAAAATGTAATTTTGCCCAAATGCCGCTATGTTATCATACATCAAAGTTTTGATGAAAAAAAAAATGTTGAGTTTCGGTTCTAAGTATGGCGAACCCTAAAATTTATTGTTTTTTTCTATTTTTGTGTGAAAATATTAATGCGGTTCACAGAATACATCTACTTACCAAGTTTCAACAGTATAGTTCTTATAGTTTCGGAGAAAAGTGGCTGTGACATACGGACGGACAGACAGACAGTCGGACAGACAGACAGACAGACATGACGAATCTATAAGGGTTCCGTTTTTGCCATTTGGCTACGGAACCCTAAAAATACCCGCTTCGGATGTGTTCGGCTGTCCTCGGGATGTACTCGGTTTTAATGTATGTCCAATATGTCAGTGAGTGATGGCAAAGTATTCTGTTTGTGTTTTGTTTTCACTTCTGTCAAATTCAAATTCAACATGGTACATTACATAGTTTTAAATTAATAAATGGTCTCATCATTATACCATCATATGCCACCGGAGGCGCGCAAATATCAGGTAGATACACAAATAAAATTTTACAAATACAAAAATAAAGACATTTGGTTAATATTGCTACTATTGAATAAATAATTACGAATTAATATCACAATATGAGGCATGTCAGTTAAATATTAGGTATCTAGGTGAATGTCAGAGTATTATTCAATGTCAAACTATCAAAGTGGGCCTTATAAGAAGGCTAAAAGTCACCCAAAGGGCAATGGAGAGGGCTATGCTTGGAGTTTCCCTGCGTGATCGAATCAGGAATGAGGAGATCCGCAGGAGAACCAAGGTAACCGACATAGCCCGAAGAATTGCCAAACTTAAGTGGCAGTGGGCAGGGCACATTGCTCGCAGAACAGATGGCCGATGGGGCTGAAAGGTTCTGGAGTGGCGACCGCGTACCGGAAGACGTAGCGTTGGAAGGCCTCCCACAAGGTGGGCCGACGACCTTGTGAAGGCCGCAGGAACCCGTTGGATGCGGGAAGCACAGGACCGGTCGAAGTGGAGGTGCTTGGGGGAGGCCTATGTCCAGCAGTGGACGTCTTTCGGCTGAAATGATGATGATGAAACTATCAAAGAGAGATTTCAGAGTATAAAAGATTTAATAACACTTTTTACACAGCAACTCTTTAAGTTCCTTTTTAAACCCATTTAAATGTCGGCACTCCCGGAGAGTCTTTGGTCAACTGGAGCCACTCGGAACTGGACTCGCGGGTCCAATTGACGGAGTGCCACTGTTTTTTTTCCTTGACTTTACATTTACTTAAGTATTATACTCATAGAGATCGGTCATTAGTGACAGTTCTTGGTAGACTCCCAAGCCTCCCTAAGTCTAGCATAGGCCTGTTAGAAATAATTTATTTTTATTTAATTTGTATTTTTTTCAGAAAAGTAAGTAAGATACATTTATAGTAAAATTCAGTGAAGGAAGGCCAATTACAAGTTTTCACTGATAATATTAGTGTAGATATCTACCTCAGTCTTTTTCTTTCTCCACCAATAAAGTTTAATCTCCATAGCAAGAAAGATAAAATCATATCTTTTTACCCCCACGTCGGACAGGGGAAGTAAAAGATACTGTCATCGCGGGGATGAAAGGGACTCCCCTAATGTCCCCGTTATCTCGCCGTCTTTGTGCTTAATCTGCTAATGCTATTAGCTCAGATTGACTGGCCGTTAGTCGCTGTTAATTGTTTAATTACAATTATTAGGGTCACAGGGAGGATTGAGAATGTGTCGTTATAATTATTATTAGGTATTTTTATGAGTTTATCTCTCGGATAAGTACGATTAGCGCTCTTAATGTGGTAGAAATAAGAGCTACTCAGCAGGGTGGTTGCCGGGCTAACTGTTCAGGGATATAGTGCCTTTTATGAGATGAATAAGCTTAGTAGGAAAGTACACAATTAATCCCTACGAGACTGTCAATAAGGCTTAAGAAGCGGCCAAGAGCGAGTCGGACTCGCACACTAAGAGTTGCGTAAAAAAAATGTAGTGTTAAACGATATACGGTAGCGTATATTATTCAACACTACATTTTTTTTAAATATTTGAGTAAAAAACACCGTTTTTTATTTAACATTATTTTACAACTAATGGTAACCAGTCCACTTTAGCCACCCAAACCCATAGTCCAACTTTTTATTTTTCCATATCCTGCAATAGTCCTACACCAACCGGGGGTTATCCTTGGGTGCACTTGCATAGCGCATACAGGGATAATCGTCGGTTGGTGCCGCATTTCATTAAAATTTCCTAAGGGGCCTCTGCGAGTTGGCCTCGGCCCCTCGTACGCCTTCCAAAGGACCGGGACCCAATGGTTCCGAGAAAAAAGAAAGAAAGGTACTATTATAGTACCTACCTAAACAGTGTGATAATTTCAAGTGGCTATCTGTTACGGTTCAAAAGATAGGTAAGTACCTACAGTCCTGTGACAGGCGGACGGACGGCGGCGGCGGCCTAAGTAAAAGGGTTCCGTTTTCACCTTTTGGGTACGAAACCGTAAAGATCAACAATCCTAGAGTTTCTTCAGGTTCCGCCATCCAAAAATGAGCCTTTTTTTTTGGCGTGGTGAATCAAGAAATGACCCCTCTCGCTCTGAGTGGAGCGGAAGGGAGTTCAGACTCTTACTGACTGAAACCCACCCGTGTTTCTTCTCGCTTACCCGGCAGTTCCCGCTAAACCCGGCAGATCCCGCTGACCCGGCAGATCCCGCTGACCCGGCAGCCGGGTCTGTTCTGCCGGGTCAGCGGGATCCAAATACAGTCCAATTTATGTTCCGCCACATCTCAATCACGTTTAAAATTCTCTCCAATCAGATAATGGAAGAAATACGTCCATAGTCCAACTCAGGTAACAATAAAACTTGCCCGGTCACTTCCCCTTGCAGTTTTGATGACTTAACCGTACTAAAAGCTCGGTTTGCTTGAATTTTACTCAGAAACTTCTTTCCGAGTTTCAATGTTACCGTTTCTCTATTAAATTGTATGGGCCAATGGAATATTGTTTCGATTTGCATTTCAGTACAAAAGCGTAAGTACTTTTCAGCGTGTAGCCGTCTTTTGTTTCATTTTGCGCCATTGTTGCGATAAATTTATGATTTATGTACCAAGCTACCCGAAACTGTCAAATTTTCCCAATCAATTTTGAACCTTATGGTTTAGGGATAAAGTTGAAAATCTATTAAAGAAATTTGACAGATTGTAGTAGCTTGATGTGCTGGCGTCTGTACAAATTATACCTACTTCCGTATTGGTTAATGAGGCAAAAAGCGGCATTCTGCCTCATAGACGGCCACTACTGTACGTGAGCTTTCTAATTACCCTTAGGTACGTAACAATGGCGAGTACAAAGAAATGTTTAATGGTGAGCATAGTTTATAGCCATGTAATTGACAGGGAGATGCAGTTATTATCCTCGTGCTTAACGTTATCCCTTACTCTCCTTTAACGAAACTCAGGGGAGAAGGAGCGGTTAAATGATAAAGGATTTTTTTTCTGTAAGTAGGTTTGTTCAATCACTTTTACACGTCAATCATATTTTAAAAACTAGATGACGCCGGTGTTTCCTGTCTGACTACTCTGAGAAGAAATCAATCAATCAATAACTTTACTGTGGATCATAGGTAGGTACATAATTTGTGATCAGTTATGTCCCGCCCTTAGGGCATACAATAGTTAGGTACATAATCAATTTACTTACATTATTGTTAGAAAGGCCAAAACAAACTCAGTACCTACACAGTCTCTTTTAAACCATCGTTAATACCTAAAAAATGGGATTCAAAAGTGGGATCCAACGAAAATAAGTCACATAATCTTGGTCAGATCTTGTTAAGACCATGTAGATCGATGTCTGAAATTGTCTATCGAGACAAGATCCACACGAGCTTATTCGACGAACAATACCAAAGAAAGGATATTTGGGTAGGCCGCATAAATTACTCAAACTGATTAAAAATAACAAAAAAAAGAGACCCATTTTCACATTTACAATAATAAAAATAATATTTATTATTTGAAATGAACCCCATACTCACAGAACAGCTCTAGCTTTAGTCGCTGGGTTTTTTCCACAGTTGGTAAAATGGTGGAGATCTGCCACAAAAATTGTAAGATGCCATACTATGATGACGTCACTGACAACCAACTCGTTTTCGTATACAGTGCCCTCTAACAGTTAGTTGACATTGGTCCACTTCAGCTGTACCTAATTCCATATTATGATTTAAAATTCTAGTTTCAAATGTTTTTGAACTGTACACCATAACCTTTATAGTGACTAATTTGTCTTATTAGTCAATTTACACGAATTTACTTGTCCGAAACGGGCGATTCGTCACTTAAATTTTTTTTTTTTCTATAATTGACACATTTTGAACTTTATGAAGTTATGAAAAAGAACACGTTTTATAATATTTAACTCTTATCATTTCTGCGCAAGTGTCCTTTATAAACTATATTGCATAACATTCAAAATGTACCAATTCGTGCGCCTATGGACAAAAAGTGACGACGCCCGAATTGCGCGAGTAAATTCGTGCAAATCGACTAATAAGCCATTAATGGCTACTAATTCAACTACCAACTAGACCAACTAAGTGGGTATTTAAAGGTATCATCTGTTTTTTTTATAACCTTATTTCAGTTGATAATGTGGCATTGCAGCTGATGTTAAAAAATGTCAACTATCTCTTTTTGAGGGTTTTCTTATAGGTACATAGCTCGGTACATACATACCTATGCATGGTTAAGTACGCTATAATAAAAAGAAAGACTGTTCCAAATAAGCTTATTTGTTGAGAGTTGTAAAAGTCGACTTAAGGAAACCGTTTTATAGGGCAAAAGTGGGTGAAAGTCGATGGAGCAGCAACCTATCAATTATAATGATATCTATGAAGGGTGCTTCGCTTATTTTGCGCGTCAATAATTATTATTGTTGTAGGGATTTTCAAAGAATTCCTTTTAAATTTTATTTTATTTTATTTACCTACAACTACCATTACAGATCAGCGATTCAATGCGATAGAGAGGCCTTACATGCTAAATCCTTAATCTATATCCTATTTTACATACGATGTCCTAAATCTGCACCTACATTTACATAACATATTATATATAATGTAACTTTTGCAAATTCATTCAAGTTGCATCACTACAATACATCAACCCTCTCGTGAACCTCGTTAACAACATTCATGGCTCTAGTGAGAGGAGTTCTCGCCAGTAGGTTGGTTCTGCAGGCACAGCAAGCAGGGACGGGTGTCGCCGCCTCCACACGTATCGGTCTGGCACGCAAAGTTTCAGGTGCCGCGGCACTCCCGGGTTATGCGCCCCGCCACGCAGTATAGCTTCACTACATACGCATACATAAATAGGTACTAAGATTCTAGTTCTAACATAGCACAATCAGCGTATAATGTTAATGTTCCCACTGCTGAGACACTGGCCTCCTCTATGTAGAGGAAGTGAGCTGTAATCTACCACGCGGGCCCAAGCTCAAGTGCGGGTTGGTAGATGTCACATGTCTTCAAATTTTTGGTTCTAGGACATGCCGGTTCCCTCACGATGTTTTCCGTCACCGTTTTGAGGGATAGGATACTTTTTATTCTGGTAGTAAAATTCCGTGGAATAATTTCCAATCTCCACTCGAGCTTAGCCGCGCGAACAAAGCTAGTATTATTATATACCGTTCAAATATACAACATAATCATATAGGTACATGTATACCACCACATGAGGCGGAAAGGGGGAAGCCGAAAGTAAAACAATTTAGGGATGCCATGTCGCGACATATGGTGCGATTCATCCTCGCGGTATACCGTATCGTATTAGAAGAGATTTTGTGTTTACTGCGCAGGTGACACCGAGGAATAAACCATAAATCTGTGGTTGGAATGACTGATAGGAATCTACTATTTGGAATGGGCAACTAGTTTCAACTTTCTGACTGACCCACTCCTTGAGAATGATTATTCAAAAATGCCTAAATGATTTTTTAGGGTTCCGTACCTCAAAAGAAAAAAACGGAACCTTTTTCGATCACTTTGTTGTCCGTCTGTCTGTCTGTCAAGACCCTTTATCTCGGGAACGCGTCGAGGTATCGATTTTAACCCTTTGACCGCCAAGGACGCAACATTAGCAAAGTTTTATTTGTTATTAAAAGTTGAAGTGTGATGAACGCTTAAAGACGTCATTGGCGTCTTGATCAAGTTATTGAATGACGCTTTAATGCGTCCTTGGCGGTCAAAGGGTTAAATTAAAACCATATACTCAAGTCTGCTGCCCCTTGAAGCTGTGAAAAAATCAAACTTCTAAGTTAACGTAAAACAAGATACGACCGTTTATGCCGCAAAAACATATATTTTGACACTCTCAAGGGAATCAAAATATATAGGGTAGGTACTTCCCGTTCACCTAGAATCATAAAATTTGGCAAAAAGCAAGGTCATGTAGAACAAGTAAAGGAAAAACTCCGAAAACAGTAAATTTGTAGTTACATAAAAAAAAACCCGTGATAAACTATTTACATACCTAACCCCTCGGTGCGCGAGTCCGACTCGCACTTAACCGGTTATTTTTTTAATTTAACCTTACTGTCCCATTGATGAGCAAAGGCCTCCCTCAAATCTTTCCAGGCAAATCAAATCGATCCAACCCTTGCGCTATACGTCTAGGTCGTGTCGTAACCTCTTCCTGGACCGGCCTCTGCGGCGACGTCCATCCTCAGCCCGCACCGTGTGGAGACTGTCCAGCGGTCACTGTGCATGCAGCTGACGTGACTCCCCCAATATCATTTCAGCTTGGCAGCCTTTACGCCTTTAAATGGTTTAATTAAAATAAATGTTTTGAGTTTTTGTGAACCTCTGCGGTATTTAATGTCCAACAAGAAACAAATTAAATAGCCACAACATGAATCTTCCGCTGACAAATTCTGCGGTACATATGTATCGTATCAAAGCTGAGTATAGAGCAGGCGACGCATAACAATAATTGTGAACCCTTCAAGCATATAAAAAGGGAATTATATATGCAGCCGTTTGTAGCATACATTTTCTAAGTAGTGTTGATCCAGTGGTACCGAAAACTACTAACGAGTTATAAGTTTGTGGATTCGAACCCAGTCAGGAACACATTTTAATTTGAGCAAATTGTTACGTGACCACGTCTCTAAATATGGTGGATGAAACATTGTAAGCCCTTACAAACATAAAAATAAAAGGTTGAACAATTTTACGTCCAAAAACCAAGGCCAGATTCACAGCTGTGGAAACATTATCAACATTTTCTTAGTCACAATCATTTATTTCGCCAGAGATATGGTACAATTGGTGTTACAATAAAGTAGTACTTTACACATCTCACCTCTAGAAGGCATGCGAAAATTTACTGTTACAAGAAAAATAAAATACAAAATACAAAAGTTCACAGATACAATAGGTCAATACATAGTTTATAGGGATAAAAGATAAAAAAAGATAAAAGATAATTTATTTGTCAAACATGCGTTTACATAAACTGACTAATCAGAGATGCAAGGTATTGAATTAATAGATGTTGTGAGCGTGTTGTGATGTTGTCTTAAAGTTAAAAAAAATCACCTAAGGTATAAAAACAATTCTATATTAACCGTAATTTCATTTGCTTTTGAAACTAATATAAGGGAAGTTCTCTCAACCGACGTGGAATATGGTCGTATACTTTGATGGACATCCTATAGCTATTCTTTTTATGTAATGCGCTTCTACAAGAAGTATGAATTTCCAATTTCGTAGGGTCTCTTGAAATATATAATACGGTTTTCATTGATGTCAACAAATAAATGTAAGTAATTGGTTTCTAATAAACATCCCAATTTCCATTATGTACATAGATACAAGAGTAAGTACTCCTAGTTTTTTGAAAAGCGGCCTGTCAGTATGTCTCAAAAGGCCTGACGTTACTTATTGCTCGGACACACTTTTTCTGTATAATGAAAGATTTCTCTACTGATGTGTGTTGAGCTGCCACATAACGATAATCCGCAAAGGTAACCCCTAGCAAATACAACCGTGAGAGGTAAGTATAGAATCAAAGACGAGTGTGCATCAGAACGCTAGTCACCCGCACTGATGTCCTCAATCGTACTCAGCGAGCCAATCCATACCGCTCGAGCGTTGCCAGTTGCGAATACGTTGCTGTTGTGTGTTCACAAGTTATAGGAGGCATCGATTTAAAAAAAAACACGATAATTTGAAAGATAAAAAGAAAAACTAGCATAAATAAAAACAAGCATAAATAAAAACAAGTTCTTTTTACCCGACTGCGCGACGCAAAGGAGTGGTAATGTGTTCATCAGCCTATGTATGTATGTATGTATGTATGTATGTATGTTTATATGTTCCTTTGAAGCACTATACAGACCAAACGCCTGGGCCGATTTTTATGATTCGCACGTTAATCGATTCCTCTTAGTCCGGCGAGTGTCACTAAAGACATGACGTGAGTGAAAATTTAATATGGCGACTACTGGACGCCATTTAAAAAACAAAAAAAAATTTTTTTTTTCAAAACCTATCGAGTGGGGTATCAAAATAAAGGGTTTTAAACGGTGATTACAAAAATATATACAACATATATACTTAAAAGCAATTCGAAGTGACAAATCGCAAAAAAACACCTACCAAGAACTAAATCGTCTGCGAAATCTTTCAAATTTGTAAACTAAAAAGCTGGAAATAAAAAAAGTTATTTAAAAAAATCAAAAAACCCGACTGAGGTAAAAAACTTAAGTTAAAAGAAACTGAAAAGCTAAAAACAAGCCCATTTTAAATTAAATAAAAGTTGGAAGCAGGCGGGACCCATTTGAATTTGAAAATACATTATAAATGATGTGGGTCCCGCCTGCTTCCAACTTTTATTTAATTTAAAATGGGCTTGTTTTTAGCTTTTCAGTTTCTTTTAACTTAAGTTTTTTACCTCAGTCGGGTTTTTTGATTTTTTTAAATAACTTTTTTTTGTGAACGTGATGACGTTGAACGTTCGCCATTTTGTTTTATTTTTTGGCGCCATGAATGCTAATAATACATTAATACAAAATAAACTGAATGTATACTGCATTATTAAGTAGATAATGTTCTGTGACAGTGAAAAACATACTGCTGGACATAGGCCGCTCCCAGGGTACGCTGCAATATCCTGTCCTTCGCCTTCCGCATCTATTGTGTCCCAGCTACCTTTTTATGGTCGTCGGTCCATCTAGCTAAGAAGCAAGGTGCCGATGCACGGTCTCCACTCCAGGACTCTTCTGCTCCACCGGCCATCGATCCTCCAACAAATTTGGCCAACCCTCTGTCACTTCAGTTTGCTTAGTCTGCAAGTATAGTAACCTAACATTAAAAGTGGTGTCCACTGTAGTTCCTTAGGGCAACCTCACCCAAACTGTTATACCTAGTTTAAGTCTTAACCTGCGAATAAATTTCGAATGTTTGGTAATTTTTCCATACAAAAACTAAGACATATCATTTCAACCTGATTGGTATCCTGGCAAGCAGGACATGATGTAAGTATCCCATCATTGCATTTGTGTCCTTAGCTCCACATAGAACGTTTTAAAAGGGTTTTTCTTTTTACAAGTCCTCTGAAACATTTATGGCACGCCTTCCAACACTTTTATTTTATTCCCAACATTTCATGTCCAATCCGCTATATGCTACAACTTGCACGTATAAATTGTGTGCCAACGATGCACCGTAGCTAAATCGTCCAGCATTTGTCCAAGTAACACCTCTATTTATTTTAGAAAACGCTACCGAAGCCCTGATCAAAACTGAGATGTTACTGCTTGACATCTTAATGTGGTGCAATGTATCGTGTCCTTCTTTCCTATTGCAGTAAATAGCTCCTAAAGATGTTAGTGAAGGAATCCCACTTGGGGTTTCATTGCAGTCGTTGCTTATTGGGGTTAATGTGCGAGACACATGTATGGGAAGATTCAGACATTTATATGCTTAGTTTGTAAGTTTGCAATAGTCTACATATTCATATAGCGTTGCTTGAGAATCAAAACGTTACTCCATAATCATAGGCCTTGCATTAGAACATTAAACTTGAGGTCTACTTTGTTTGCAAATTAAGACATAAACTGTTTAAAGAAATTTTTTGATGAAGTTGGCTGTTTCCTAGCCAAAATTGCACTATATTGAACGATAACTGGTAAACCGAGAATTGATGAAAATTATATGTCGAGCAACATATGATGATATGCTAGACTTTCAAGTAACACGATCTCATTTAGGTACCAACGTATGAAAGCCCTTTATACTCCTTAGGTACAAGACCTTGAAAATCTTATATGCAAGCAACCACGCGTACTTGACAAAAACAATGTCAACAATACATAACACAAAACATGAAAAAACTGGCCAAGTGCGAGTCGGACTCGCACACGAAGGGCTCCGTACCACAAGGCAAAAAACATGTTTGTTGTATGGGAGCCCCCTTAAATATTTATTTTATTCTGTTTTTAGTATTTGTTGTTATAGCGGCAACAGAAATACATCATCTGTGAAAATTTAAACTGTCTAGCTATCACGGTTCATAAGATATAGCCTGGTGACAGACGGAGAGTGGAGTTTTAGTAATAGGGTCCCGTTTTTACCCTTTGGGTACGGAACTCTAAAAACAACCAACGAACGGCTGCCAACTCATAAGCCCTCCAAACTTTGAAGAGCATTGGAAATGAAATTATATTTACTAAAACAAAACGTTTAATATACTGTCCTCTATAATGATGTTTGTGGGCCCCAGGAATAAACAAATTGACTAGCAAAACCTGTCCACCATTGTTTTGTCCAACAATAGGCCCGACATGAATAGGCGTTGATTGTGGCGATGCGAAGGAAATTTAATTTTGTTTTGAACTTCGGTAAAGGATTTCCGGTCGTGCTAGTAGTACGTACTAATTGATCGCACGTGTATTGAAAGAAATAAGGCACGCGGCTATGAGTGAGTAGTAGTAGCTCAGTGTTAACGGCCTCGACTTACAAATTGTAGGTCGTAGGTTCGAACCCAGACAGGCGCTTTACTTTGTGTAAATTATTTTATCACCGCTGCTCTCGAAACGGTGAAGGAAAACATCGTGAGGAAACCGGCATGTCCTAGAACCAACATTTCGAAGACATGTGACATCTGCCACCCCGCACTGGGTCCGCGTGGTGGATAACGTCCCACTCACAGAGAGAAGGCCTGTATCCCAGCAGTGGGAACATTATTGGCTGATTATAATAGTCATTCGGCCAGTACTAACGAGGATTCATTAGTAGACCATTTTCTATTTTGTTAGTACTTATTGACTTGTTTACACTGTCCTGTTAACACTGTAATTTGAAAACATTGTAAAATTATTTTCAATACTCAATCATATATTGCATTCCACAATGTATATGCTTAGGCGCTCCGTCGCAGTATATGATATTCTCTATACATCATAATATAATAACAATAATAAACCATTTATTATCAGGTAACAAAGACCCATAGAAACATACCTTAACCTAAGTATACATAATAATATAGTAACAATTTTGTTAATAAATAAAACTTAATAACTATGTTAGTATAACTTAGTTGCACTAAGTCTTTGTGGTGGCACCACATTCTGCGGCCAAAAGCTTTCTTCAATCACCAGGTGCAGGTAGCATGCGCACCACGTTCGCCTCGAAGTTAGAATAGCAGGACAGGACCCTCCCAAAATTGGGGGAGGCCTATGTCCAGCAGTGGACGTCTATCGGCTGAAACGATGACGACGACGATATTCTCATAATAGCACATACGCGAAATAAGTAGACAATTGTTGTAACAATCATGGACCCTGTCGGCACAACAAATTTTTAAAAGAGTAACCACGGAGTTTCTTGCCCGCTCTTCTCTATTGGAAACGACCAATTGGAACCGAGTGCTTAGCTTCTGACGTTTCCACGTAGGTTTATGTGAAATAAAATATTTTGATTTTGAATCTATGACAAATATTTCCTGAACGGTGAATTTTAATTAATCACTCAGCTCGAGCATTCTTCTTCTATAGAGGTATGAGGAACAGGGTGTAAAGTTCACTCATACTCTATAGAAAAGGGAGGATCCTCCGACCAGACGGGTGTTGTGTCTGGCGGGCAACTGCCCGATGATTCATGTCGGGCCGTTTGTATCTATGCTAGTTGCGCGGTAAACTCTGCTTGCGCGATGCAGGATTTGCGTGACGTCAGTATGACGCGTTGTTCGCATGTGGCGTTGTAGGTACCGCTACACTTCTTCATCCCATACTGGGATAGCTGGGACACAGGCCTCCTCTCTGTGAGAGGGAGTGGGCCATAATCCACCACACGGGCCCAATGCGGGTTGGTAGTTGACACAAGTCTTCGAATTTTTTAATCTAGGACATGCCGGTTTCCTCACGATGTTTTCCTTCGCCGTTTTGAGAGCAGTGGTGATGAAATTATTTACACGAAGTAAAGTGTCTGCTTGGGTTCCAACCCCCGACCTACTCGTAAGTCGCGGCCGTTACTACTGAGCCACCATTGCTCTTCTTCTTCATGAAAAGGATATTAGATACTTTATTTTTGGAAATTTTGGTATTTCTCATAGATATCCGAGTATTTCTGCTGTTTCCAAATCCAGAATCCGCTTCCCTGCACACCATATATATCTGAAAAAGAGGACCAACGTTAAACAGTTAAAGCAGCTTGAGCCAAAATGTTACCGTCATGACAATAAACTTTAACGTTTTAAGTAGCTTAAAGGACACAAAATTAACTGTTTTATTCATTTGGAATTTACTTTCATTATAGTAATGGTGGTTTTCCTTTTTTTGTTGTTTTTTTTTCAGTAAATAGTATGTTCAATCATATAAAGTTACTGTTTTGTCTTTTACTGTTTTACAAACATTTCTTCTTACTGTATAAAGTCAAACCAACGACACAAAATTCGTCTAGTTAACTAGATTACTTTGGCCTAGTAGCTGACCACGTTGATCGCAGCTTCGTTGTATGAGGTCAGTAGATTGCGACTGGAATTTGAATCTTTTAATCTCTATAAAATCGGCCTTCAGCGCTATTTTGTATAAAACTCACCGTGAAAACGTTGATGAAGTGAGTTGTCGAGTAGGCCGGTTGATGCTAGGGATTGGCACTATAGTCAGCTCACCTCACCTAAATATTGAAGGTTAGTTTTTTACAGAACAAACCGGCTGAAGGCCAATTCCAGAGATTGATAGGGTTCAAAATCTTGTCACAATCTCAATCAATCAATGCCAAAATCTAATTCACGGCTCCTATCCAATTATTCTCGATAAATAACTTTTAATATTATTCCAACAGCTGCAGTAGACCATCTTTAATCTTCTGAATGAAATGCATCCACACATGGCATAGAACCAAATCCGAAACAATTGCATTACTCTCCCAAGTCGGTCTCAACCGGTTGGATCAACGCCGGAGCAATTTGAATAACTCGTCACATCCAGGTACGAATGCTGCACGACAGCCAACATCCAAGCTGAATGGTGTTTGTGCTGTTTTATCGTTTTGATATGTTTCAGGTATTTAGAATGTTATGTTTGAGCTGAAAATACTGTAAATTTTCTAAAAAACGGCCAATTAGAGAAACGTTTCAATGTTTTGCTTTATTTATTCATGGGGGCTAGCTAATAATAACAGCCGCACAGGTCGATAGATCAGGTTAAGCTACGCTTGCCGCGGTTGGTCTGTGGTTGGGTGATCATCTTTACATACCGTGACCCTTCCGTACCTCGAAAAGCACGTTAAGCCGTTGGTTCCGGCTGTCATTCGTGGATCTTTGGCAGTCGTTATGCGTAGTCAGAAGCCCGAAAGTCTGACAACCAGTCTTATCAAGGGGTATCGTATTACCCAGTAATTGTGTTGTGGAGGTCAGGATAGGCAGTCGCTCCATGTAAAATATTGGTATTCAGCTGCATCCGGTTAGACTAGAAGCCGACCCTAACATAGTTGGGAAAAGGCTAGGCAGATGATGATTTATTCATGGAAAGAAAGAAAATAGTTTTTTTGCGGTAAAGATGATGAAATGATGGAAGAAAGAATTAAAATACAATAAAGAACAAGTTGAGGAAGATATGCGTTTAATCCACGCAAAACGGCCATCGCTCAGCATAATGCTGCGACCCTATGCGAGACAGAGCCCAGCGCTGGTTGTCAGCGACAACCGGGAAGAAGAAAGAAATTATTATACAGTTAGGCAAATTATTTGTTAAGCAAGTTGACACCCTACGTCAATTTGCCGTGTTTCATACAACCTACTGTCAATTAATGATTTCAGATTTTGAAATTTATGCACTTTAACATAAACAGTTAATGACATACATAGACATCTTGTTCTAAAAGCATTAAACATTCATTCATTAAACATTCACGTCACGTCACGTCACTTCAGCCGAAAGACGTCCACTGCTGGACATAGGCCTCCCCCAAAAGGGGGGGGGGGGGGGGGTTTGCCATAATCGCCACGCTTGGCAGGCGGGTTGGCGATCGCAGTATGGTATGGTGGTGGAATGCATAGAGAACGCTGCTGCCCATTCTCCGGTACGCCCCTTAGTCGCCTTTTACGACACCCACGGGAAGTATGGGGTGGTGGTATTCTTTAAGTCCGGCACCACACAGACATAAAACATTATGATTAGGTATTTTATGCAGACTATTTTAAACATTTGCATATAAATTATTATGTTATGTAGATAACTAGGACTTAATCTTGGATATGGAATTCCAGATCAAAAATGTAAACCAAGGTGTGTTGCCAATGTAAAATAATTACCCCAATTGTGTAGTTGGTCGAAAAGTACTATAATATAGTGCAGTATGCATATAGTTATTATAGACGTACAGACGCCAGCACATCGAGTTACCCGAAACTGTCAAATTTTCCCAATCAACTTTGGACTTTATGCTTTAGTGATGAAGTTAAAAATCTATTAAAGAAATTTGACAGATTGTAGTAGCTTGATGTGCTGGCGTCTGCACCGACTATGGATGCTCAGCCAGAGTCGTCAACCAAAAAGGATATTCTATCACCATCTAAAAAGAGACAACGCACTGCTATATCTGTGTCTGAAAAGGTCATGACAATGAATGCCTACAAGCATGTCTACAAGAACTGGCCTAAAGATCAATAAATAAATAAATCACACTATTATTATAAAAGCGACAGTTTGTGAGCGAGTGTGTGTGTAGGGGGGGGGGGGGCTTGTGTTTATACGTTTGTTACTTCTTCACGCTCAAACGGCTGGACCAATTTTGATAAAATTTTGTATGTAGGTAGCTGACACCCTGGATTAACATATAGGCTTGGCTTTTTATCTCGATATTCCCAAGGGATCAACACTTATGCGGGTGACACCGTGGGGCGCAGCTAGTTAATAATAAATCAATCAAGGCTTTAGGTGATTGCGCCAAGAAGGCCGCCGATATTTTGGGCACTCCTATCTGCAGTGACAGTTCGCAGAGCAATAAAGGAAATGTAGATGGTATTTATGGACTAATAAACTAAATCCTATGAACTATCTGGACTACGAGTACAAGCCACGCCAGTTATTCGTACGCCACTGTGAATTTCAGTAATATAAATTTAAAGCTAATCTAAATAACTTGAACGAAACGTTTTGAGTTCAAAGATGGAAAAACTGCCAATGAGTAGAATGTTTAGTGAAGAATGTACGAATGTATATAGTGGTCAACAGGAACTAAATCTATCTATCTATCTAAATATATAAAATTCAAAGTCCTGACTGACTGACTGACTGATATATCAACGCACAGCCTAAACCGCTAGTCCTAGAGACATGAAATTTGGAGGGTATATTCTTTGTGAAGAGTAGGTATTCACTAAGAAAGGGTTTTTCGAAATTCCAACCCTAAGAGGGTGAATGAGGGAGGGTGAAATTTCACGCTGACGAAGTCGCGGGCAGAAGCTAGTAATAAACATGAGCGAGTTGTCCAAAAGGATAGAAATCTTTTATTTTTTATTAGTTTACGACGAGACCTTAGGCCCTTTGTAATAATTATGTTTAATTTTGAGATGGCTTCAGAGTCATTTCAAAAGCAAGAAATTTAATCAAAACAAATTATATAAAATGACTAGGGAAATGTTGACTACCCCTGAAACGTCACTTTGGCAATGAGATTTCTTTGTTTACATTTTTGATCTGGAATTCCATTTCCGAAATTGGTTGTTAAGAATCAGTAGTACTATATTTATAGTAACGTAAAATAAATATTATGTAAAAAAAAATTAGTCTTTATGATTCGTTTGTACGGACAAAAGTTGGCAGTCAATTTACTTTACAATGAAATTGTGGCAACAATACCTATAAATATTTCAGGCAATTTGTTTATTCAGCATTTCTGCAGACCTTTGAATGAATCCGCCATACTTGTAAAGTATTTATTATATTTTATTTATGGAATTCTAGTAAAGAAGTCAAAGCTTTTATTTGAATTCTATAAAAGTGTTCCGAAAATAGAAAACACTTTAAGTCGGTTATGAAAATATTACGGACGAAAATATTAGCTCAAAGACGATTTACCCTAAACACCTGCGACAGATAGATCTGAGCATTTATCCGATATTAGGGTAACGACACCAATTCTCGGCACGTCTGCAAGGTGCCGGTTGTTCTGTCATTAGTTTACCATGTCAAAGACGGACATTCGGTAGAGAATACCATAGGGTAAGTTCGGAGATGTCTAGAGAAGCGTAAACGGTATAATTGAAGGTAGGACAGGTAAATGAACTATTATTGAATAGTGTACCTTGAATGGGGCAGTTGTGGTGTCAAGTTTTTGTGGTTCGGGTTAGTCGAATAGGTTTTTGGATGCAAATCCGATATATATATTAATATTTTCTGATTTTGGAAAGTTACAGAAAGGGAATAGAAATGTGGAACCCGTATTACGTCTTTTTTGTCTAAAAATACTCATCATCATCATTATTTCAGCCGAAAGACGTCCACTGCTGGACATAGGCCTCCTCCAAGCACCTCCACTTCAACCGGTTCTGTGCTTCTCGCATCCAACGGGTTCCTGCGGCCTTCACAAGGTCGTCGGACTACCTCATGGGAGGCCTTCCAACGCTACGTCTTCCGGTACGCGGTCACCACTCTGGAACCTTTCGGCCCCATCGGCCATCTGTTCTGCGAGCAATGTGCTCTGCCCAAGATAATTTAGTAATTTTAGCTTAAGTGGCAGTCCACTTAAGCTAAAATTACTAAATTATCTTTAAGACTTGCTTTTGCCTACGACTTCGTCTGCGATCTAGGATGAAAACTAGCATATGTCCTTCTCCTAGGTCACGGTCTACTCATGTGCCAAATTTCATTCTTAACTGTTCCGCCGTTTTAGCGTGAAAGCTTAACAAACAAACAAACTCACTTTCGCAATTATAATATTAGTTAGGACTAGTACTCAAGCAGTTACGTACACTCATGGCCACTCGCCGCCCATGATGTTTCATAAAAATGGAAATTTTGGAAAAATATGTCCGTGGCCTGAAAAATACAGTTTTAAACCACAGGAGGACGATATAAGAACTCTTCCTCTGTAACAAGAGAAGACTGCAGTACCTAATCTTATCTATGCAGGTACATTCGGTACCCTATTGTGTGTTCTCTGCAGCATAGAACGTTATGATATCGAGTTTCAGAATGCCATGCGACGGGTCCAATCGATTGTGAGGCACATTGTCTCGCCTTGTGAGTGGTCCGTGTCTAAATGCGCTGGCAATACGTTATGGATAGGATTAACAGTAGAATGTGGTAACAAGATTATGTGACTGGTAGTTCGACTGATATTCGAAGAGGGACTGTGCTTCATTGTGTTAGTAGGTATATATACGTATTACTTTGATTTAAAGCCTGGAATAATAACGTTTATTTGCACTCAATAAAAATACAACATTTAACTTAAGTGGCAGTGGGCACGGCACATTGATCGCAGAACAGATGGCCGATGGAGCCGAAAGGTTCTGGAGTGGCGACCGCGTACCGGAAGACGTAGCGTTGGAAGTCCTCCCACAAGGTGGACCGAAGACCTTGTGAGGATAGCAAGAATCAGTTGGGTGCGGGAAGCATAGAACCGGTTAAAGTGGATGTGCTTGGCCTATGTCCAGTAGTGGACGTCTTCCCGCTAAAATGATGATGATGATGAAAGTCATTTATTCAAACTAGGCTGAGAAGCTGCAATTTTTGAGCGTCAAAATTACTTGAGACAGTCCCCCAAAACACCCGCTCTTCACCACATCCTAGTGCTTTAGCTGGGATGAAGAAGTGGCGCAACAAACTCCCCAGCAGCACATCTGTCTCTTCAGTTAGAAGATTTTGATTCTATCCGATAATAAGCAAATAACATTTGAAACAAAAACCTTATAGAGGTATGAGGAACAGGATGTAAAGTTCACTCAACCTCCATAGAAAAGGGAGGATCCTCCGACCAGACGGGTGTTGTGTCTGGTGGGCAACTGCCCAATGATTCATGTCGGGCCGTTGTATCTATGCTAGTTGCGCGGTAAACTCTGCTTGCGCGATGCAGGATTTGCGTGACGTCAGTATGACGCGTTGTTCGCATGTGGCGTTGTAGATACCGCTACATCACTCCCCCCCGGAGACCGGAGGTCGATAGTGGGCTGAGTCTTGGGCTGAGTCTTGTATATTGCGATGCTTGCCAGGCCAGCTGAGGTTCCAGCGAGTCGGAACCGGTTGCCTCATAGTTCACGGTGAGTCGGAACTGTCTGCGAAGATGTCCCCAGTGAGTCGGGGTGGCGCTGCATTATGCTCCAGTGCGTCGGATGTGGTACAGCGCCGGGTTGAGGCTGACTGCTGTCGTCGACCAGGAGAGGGTTTCTATGGCTCTGCTTGAGGACCGGCCGAAAGTGCAGTATGCTGTGCCGAGGTTGCTGATGAGGCTGAGGGTGATGACCAGGTATGCGCGGTCGCTGCATGCTGGTGGTCAGGATACCCGTTGAAGCCGTGGATGCTGGCTGGCTGTGTGACTCGCCGCTCTACAGCTTGCGGGAGTGATGATGACGTCACGCTGGAGTAGGTGCACGAAGGCTGCGCTGACGTTCATGTTCGGGGTCACCAGTATAGAGGTATGAGGAACAGGATGTAAAGTTCACTCAACCTCCATAGAAAAGGGAGGATCCTCCGACCAGACGGGTGTTGTGTCTGGTGGGCAACTGCCCAATGATTCATGTCGGGCCGTTGTATCTATGCTAGTTGCGCGGTAAACTCTGCTTGCGCGATGCAGGATTTGCGTGACGTCAGTATGACGCGTTGTTCGCATGTGGCGTTGTAGATACCGCTACAACCTAATACAGATTTTGATTCTTTATTATAATAAGCAAATAACATTTGAAACAAAAATCTAATACAGATTTTGATTCTATACTATAATAAGCAAATAATATTTGAAACAAAAATCTAATACAGATTTTGATTCTTTATTATAATAAGCAAATAACATTTGAAACAAAAACCTAATACCGATTTTGATTCATTATTATAATAAGCTAATAACATTTGAAACAAAAATCTAATACAGATTTTGATTCTTTATTATAATAAGCAAATAACATTTGAAACAAAAACCTAATACAGATATATTACTAAGAACTAGGGAACAAAATTAAATAATGTAAGTGAAAAGGCTGCTAAAATTGTATAAACTCCTGAATTCTAAACTAGGTAAAACCTGTATCTTGAAAATCAGGAATAGAAATGACATGCATGCTATAGCGTAGCACAAAAGCATACTAATTTTGAGTAAAAGATACCTGTAGCACGCAATTAGTACGTATAGATTTAAGGTATACGAAAAGAGTATGATAATTTTTCACACACGGAGCGCATGCTGCGATATAATGAGCATATTCTTTACTAGCAAACAACCATCATCTGCTCAGCCTTTTTCCAACTACCTATATGTTGGGGTCAGCTTCCAGTCAAACCGGATGCAGCTGAATATCAGTATTTTACATGGAGCGACTGCCTATCTGACCACCACAACCCATTTGCCGGGTAATACGAAACCCCTTGGTAAGACTGGTTGTCAGACTTCTGGGCTTCTGACGACACGTAACGACTGTCAAAGATTCACGAATGACAGCTAGGACCAACGGCTTAACGTGCTTTCCGAGGCACGAAATGGTCTTGATATCGATACCTCTGGGCTCAAAGGGCGTATAGCACAAAACACAGGTTTTCAGGAGAAGCAAAAAACAAAAATAAAAAAATTGTTTTCGTTATATCTCTCTCATTTTTAGAGCTACATAAAAGTATCCAAGGGATAAAGTTCTTAGATTTTTGATGTGCTTAAGAAGGTTTTTTCAAAAATAGGCCTGGTTTTGTATTGGCTGAGATAGCATGTGCTTTACGACCAAAAAATTTTAATATATGTCCTATACACCCCATAAAAATACGCCTTGAGCAGGTACACAGGGGCGTAAGCCCAACTTTTCATAAATGATGCAAAGACACAGGGGCGTATACATTACTTGAATTGTTGTATAACGTGGTAAAGGACAATATTTTTACAACTATTTTTCTAATTGATATCTTATTTATTGAGTAGGCATCTATTCTTCGATAATTATTTAGATTTTTTTGCTGGACAAAGGTATCCCTAGTCCCTACTCTCTTTCCACATCCCTCTGTCCAGAGCAGCTCTCTGGCAAACCTTGAGCGTGGACCTCTGCTGAATTATCAAAGACCATGTTTGAGAACCATACGTGAGGATGGGAAGAATACACATGTCGATGAGTCTTCTCTTGAAGTGATAGTGGAAGATAGCCCTTCATTTGATATTTCATGGCCCAATGGCTCTTCCAGTCATTTTCGGCGCGTCTTGCAACTTCTTTGTTTGGTCTTGCCTGAAAGAGGCTATTTGACCAAGATAGAGCTACTCATCGACATATTTAACCTCCCCACCCGCCACGGTGATCCTGCGATGCACGCTATTCATCATCAACTTGGTCTTTGACATTCGCTATTACTTCGTTTTCGACATACATATTCATTTGAAGTCCGACCTCTAGGCTTGCCGTACTGAGATCTTCTAGCATCTGAGTCAGTTCGGAGACTGAAGACGAAAAAAGAACAATATCGTCGGCAAAACGGAGTTGGATAATCTCTTTTTTTCAACCATAATGCCCCTTTTTGCCCAGCTTGCTGCTAGCTTTCTGAAGACTTCCTCCAGAACGGCCGTAAATAATTTCGGAGACAGCGGGTCTCCTTATTTAACTCCTTTATTGAACTGTAAAGACGGTTCTGTCTTAGAATTAATTTTTAATAGCTGGGGTGCTGTTTCTATCAAAAGAAGTGGTGTCTATTTCTTGATTTTATAAGGCGTTGCAAATTGAGGTATGGCTGATGCTATCAAAAGCTTTTGAGTAATCTATAAATGCAATATAAAGTGGGAGCTGGAACTCTGTATGTTTCTCGAGAACCTTGTTGATGGACTACTTGTTACTATTCTACTACTGACCACCGCCACGGTGGTCAGTAGTAGAATGGCCGCGACGAAATCCGGCCTGTTCCGAGGGCTCCGGCTATTCTGTTCTCGATTATTTTAATGAAAGCTTTATACAGGTGTGAAACCAGACTGATAGGATGCTAATTGTCTATGTCTGTTTTGTCACCCTTTTTGTGGAAAAGAATAATCAAAGAATGGCAAAACGTGCGTGGCAGAATTCCGGTGTTTAAAATACTGTTGAAAAAATTGGTAACATGTGGAAGAAGGACAGGCTCTCTTATTTTTAAGGCTGCAGTGGTTACGCCATCGTCGCCCTTACTATACTTCATGCTCTTCAGTACCTCTCTTCAATTAACTGCTTCGTTTGGTAACTAAATTTACTCTCTTTGTATTTGTTCGTTTTTGTTTTATTACTGACCTTTTTAGTGCTGTTTTTTATGTTAGTGTATTGCGTTTGAACGTCACCTTTGTCTGTTCTGTCTAATAAACTAAAATATTTTTTAAATCTAAATTGAATAGCTCTTGGTTTGCTATGAGAGTAGCTTTATTTAATCTTCTAATTGAGTTTTTAATAGAAATAAAAAGAGGATAATAGAAACTAAAATTATGATGAGAAATAAAAATCGTTTATTTCACTTTTCTATAAAAAAAAAAAATATACTAAAAGTTTTTAAATTTGTAATGAGAACATTTAATTTTTCATTTTCTTCGTCATTTCTTATTTAATTTTTTTCAGTTTTTATGCTATGTAATCAGGTGTCTTTGTTATAATCTGCTACATCAGTTTTAAGCTAATTAAGCTTAAAACTGATGAAGCAGATCTTTTAGGTCTCTTTATTTTATAATAAAATGTAGGTCGTATAGCACAAATATATTTTTATATTTGAAATTTTTAAAGGACGTATAGAGCAATATTACTTTTCGAACGTTCTTACACCCAAAATCTTCAACCAAATTGGTTTATACAACCTGCCAATTTTTGTGGAGGCAGCAATATGTTCCTTATGCCCCTAATTTTCAAATAAGTTGTGCACACGTAACGAAAATTACGAGGTCGTATTCGACATTTTTTTGCGAATTTCGCCACGTGGATCACACAGACACAGACACAGATCGATAGAGAATCAAAAACTGAGTGAGAAAAGTATAAAATGTCAAAAAGCTCAAAATGTGCTATACGCCCTTTGAGCCCAGAGGTATCGATATGTTAAGGTGGTCACCCATCCACGGACCAACCGCGGCAAGCGTAGCTTAACCTGACCGATCCTGACCGATCGATCTGTGCGGCTGTTATTACTGGGCCACAAGCTCCTCTATTAGCAAACAACCTTGCTTTTTAATAGCACATGAAATTCAGCCTTACTTTGTTGAGAGACTGAACGTGTGTCTTTTATAGAGACTACGGGCGGTCTAAATGGTTTTAAAAGGCGTATTATATACGAAAATAGATGTAGACAGAATATTAATAGTGTTCATAGAACAGTTACTATGGATACAGAATATTTAAGAAATACAATCTTTTGGCCTTAGAGAACACCATCCTGTTTAGGAGAGACTATAAGCACTAAAAAGTACTTCTAAGAAATCAATCAATGTTAAGATTTCTTTACTCTCTCTTTGCCTTTTTATTTTTTCTATGTATTAGTATTAATGAATTTCTTGATATTAATTTGAAGATGTAAATGTTTAATGTAAGTATGTGATTTAAATATGTGTTGCGATTTAACTTATGAATTTATTTTACAATTTGATTTTATGTACTTACTTCAATTATTCAATTTAGTTATAATAGTATTATTGTGGCATAATATTTTATTCTTTGGTTACTAACATAATGTTTAAACACACTAACATAAATATGGATCACTGTGTCTTACTCGTATAAAGTCTTTACATTTCCACGGTTATATTGTCATCGTTTTCTTCCAAACAAAAACCTAACCCTAAATATTTGACACCTCATTCCAAACTCGCTTAACTGTTCGAATGCGACCAGAGTTAATTTGTTACCAGCTTGCATTACATAAGGTCGACTTTAACTGACAACCTTTACTATACAAGACGAATTACAAAATCTAAGCAACAGTTTTCCTTTCTAAGACTGACAAGAAATCGTCATTCGAGAACTAAAGTTAGCACTAACATAATCAATAATATTACATCGGGCTACTTACACGAGCTGAAGGAGACAACTCAATTTACCAATTACGAAGGTGGGGGGAGCGCCCCAAGGCACCGTCATTGGGCCCACTAACGACGTTATGTAAGGAAGAATTGCGTCGCGACTGTCAATATTTGGTATTGCTACCCTAATTCTACAAGGTTATTTTTAGTATAGGTAGAGAAAAGATAAGAAACCAATGCGTCGGAAGTTGCGGGCAGAAACTAGTATATTATAAAGAGGTAATATTTGAGAGTTTGTATACATGGGATAATCTTCGAAAGTACTGATCCAATTCTGAAAATTGAGTTTCATAGGATATATTTTATGTTATAACTAGCTGTGCCCGCGACTTCGTCCGCGTGGAATAGTGACTTTTCGGGCAGCATATTTTGAATTACATATACCGTCTACAGACCGGGCATTTGCTGTCCGAACCCTCTGAGAACTCAGGCGAATTTCAGTGAAAGTCTCAGACTCTAGTGTTTGAGCTTCACGATCGGCAGTGAGACGTATTTCTCGTTCTTCCTGTGTTTCCTGAGACCGAACATTTGCTGTCCGAACCCTCTGAGAACTCAGACGAATTTCCCTATCAGTGAAAGTCTCAGACTCACGCGATAGTGTATGAGCTTCACGATCGGCAGTGAGACGTATTTCCCGTTCGTCCTGAGTCTCCTGGAATCGAGCATTTGTTGTCCGTACTCTCTGGGAGCTCAGGCGGATTTCCCTGACAGCAAAAGTCTCAGACTCACGCGATAGCGCGTGAGCTTCGCGATCGACAGATAAACGTGCCTTTCGTTGTTCCCCGTTTTCCCTATTTCGAGTTGTCATCATTCGAGAACGATTTGAACTCAGTCGAGATTCTCGCTGAGTCGAAGTTTCTGCAGCACGAAACCTAGCCTGGTGCAGAGAGCCTTTTGCCTCACGACCTTCCTCAGATTCCTGTGATCGAACTAATCTCATCCTTTTAGCATTTCTGCTACATTGGGAGAGGTTGGATCTTCTTCGAGGCATTCTTACAATAATATAGTACTTACTACTTAACACACAGTTATTTAGTAAACACGTACTATCGTAAACAATTAAATTATAAATACTTACAGATTATACATACAGTCTGAAATTATCACAGTTTAAGTAATAAGTGTTAAGACGTGTAAACCAAACGTCATTATCATCATCATTTCATCATCATCATCATTGGCGATCGCAGTATGGTATGATGACAAAACAACTACATTCACATGTTAAATAACTACATGCATTTCATAGTTAGTCACTATAGTGACAAGTTTATATTTTTTGATACCAACATTTTTGTTGATAAGTTAAGGTCGACTAGGGATACTGTGTATCTGCCCATTAGTTTTAGACGCCAAATAGCTAGGCTATTAGCACTTATTATTAACCCAGACATAATTAGTATGTCGAAGTCATCCAAAATTAGCACCACAATTAGTAATAGTACTAATGTTAAGGTGGTTAGCTCAGATAATTTAAACTAGTTTGTAAGACAACAGAAGGTACCACTAACAGTATAGTTACCCTTAATAATAACAAAAAGGTATTTTCTAGCACTAAAATAGTGAACTGTAGAAAAGGGGCTAAGCAGAAATCCTTGAAATTATTTCATCAAAATATTCAAGGTTTTTCTTCCAAACAATTGGAAATTGAGTTGTTTTTAGAAAAAACAATGTTTGACATTATTTGTATAACTGAGCATTGGTTAAAAGATTCTGAAATGTTAATTAACTATGACAATTATAGTGTGGCCAGTTGTTTTAATCGAAATTCAATGCTGCGTGGTGGTTCACTAATCCTTATTAAAAGTTGTATTAAATTCAAACCTCGTAAAGACATAGTTGAACTATCTGTTGAACATAGCATTGAACTGTCTTGTGTTGAGCTAGATAAGCATGTTATAGTGTGCGTTTACAGACCCCCTAATTATCAAAACTATTCTATATTTGAGTCAGTAATGGAAGATGTTTTGGCAAAACTTGCAACTGGTAATAAGTCAATCATTATCTGTGGTGACTTTAATATTAATATTTTAGAAAATAATTTAAATACCAGTAGATTATTAAATTTGTTTAAATCGTTCAATTTGTCAAATGTGTTTGTAGAACCAACCCGAACAACTTCGACTACTGCTACATGTATTGATAATGTTTTTTGTTGCTGCGACTATTTAGATAAAGCAGTTGTTAATTATCTCCCTTCTGATCATAGCGGTCAAACTGTAACTTTTGAGTCCAACATGCCAATACAAAAAGTGCAGATACAATCCAGACCAATAACTTCAGTTAATTTAAATAAATTTAATAGCACCTTAATTTGTAAATTAAGTAATCAGAACCTTACAGTAAACAATGTTAATATTTTGTATAATGAATTCTTTTCGGTAGTCCAAACCGAGTTCAATAATTATTTTAAGAAGAACACTAAAAGTATCAGCCCTAAGTTTTTATTTTGTGACTGGGCCACTAAAGGACTCAGGAAAAGTAGGGAAAGACTTTTCGAGCTGTATGGCCTTAAGCCTTATATTAACACGGAAACTTTTAATAAGTATGTTGCTACTTACTCTAGAACTTTTAAGAACGCTTGTAAGGCAGCTAAAGCCTTCTACATTAGCAACAAGGTTAAATCAGCGGACAATAAAATAAAGACGGTTTGGAAAATTATAAATAATGAAACGAACAGGAATAAAAAGCATAATTCTGATTACACACTGCAGACGTCAAGCGGTCTCATTTGCGCTAACAAAGAAGTGGCTCAAGAATTTGTAAATTTCTTTACTAGTATCCCACTTAAAACAACTGAAACCTTAAATTCGTCGCCCTCGCTCGCTTTTGATTTAGTCAGGGCGAACGTTTCAGCCTGCCCGAGTGAATTTAACTTTAGGCATATTAACCCTATAACAGTAATTAAAGCTTTTAAGCAAATTAAGATCAAATTGACTGAAGATCTTTGGGGAATGTCAATTAAGGTCTGCACCTCCATAATTGAGACTATTGCACCTTACTTAGCCTTAGTATTTAATTCGTGCGTGGATCAAGGAGTCTTCCCCGATTTGATGAAGTACAGTAAGGTAATACCACTCTACAAATCCGGGGACAGTAAAGACACCAATAATTATAGACCCGTATCCGTTTTGCCGGTTTTCAGCAAGGTGTTTGAAAAGATAATGCTTAATCAAATGCTCAATCATTTTAACACGAATAAAATCCTACACGATCAACAGTATGGTTTCACTAAAGGACGTTGTACGACCGACGCCGGTGTAACTTTATTAAAACACATTTTTAAAGCGTGGGAAGAGGCCCAAGACGCCATAGGAATCTTTTGTGACCTCTCCAAGGCATTTGATTGCGTCGATCACGAGACCTTGCTTTTGAAACTTGAGCATTACGGACTTGGAAAACTTGCTCTCAGTTTAGTTAGTTCTTATTTAAATGATAGACAACAACAAGTTCAAATAAATGGAGTCAATTCACTTGGTTTAATAGTAAAAATTGGTGTGCCACAAGGCTCGATATTGGGTCCTTTCCTGTTTTTAGTGTATATTAATGATCTACTCCATTTATTAAAAAATCAACCACAAATGGTGTTATTTGCTGATGACACTTCCTTAATTTTTAAGGTAAATAGACGTGCAACAAATTTTGACGACGTAAATAATGCCCTACTGCAGGTCCAAAATTGGTTCACTGCTAATAATTTAGTATTAAATGGAAATAAAACTAAGTGCATAAGATTTTCTTTACCAAATGTCAAGGGTAGTGATTGTGAGATAATATTGAATCAAGAGAAACTAGAATTCGTCGATAAAACTGTTTTCCTAGGGATCACGCTCGACTCAAGGCTACAATGGGGTCCTCATTTAACAACTCTTGCAGGACGGCTAAGTTCAGCAGCTTATGCTGTCAGAAAAATCCGTCAATTTACTGATGTAGATACCGCGAGACTAGTCTATTTTAGTTACTTTCATAGTATCATGTCTTACGGTATTTTGCTTTGGGGACGAGCTGCAGACATCGATTCTATTTTTATTCTGCAGAAAAGAGCCATCAGAGCCATATATAATCTCCGCAGACGCGATTCTCTGAGGGAACTTTTTAAGGAAATTAACATCATGACGGTGCCTTGTCAATATATCTATGAAAACATCATGTATGTAAGGAAAAATTTACATCTTTTTAGTAAAAGAGGTGATAGACATAATTATAGTACTAGAAATAGGGACCTTTTGGTTCAACCAGGCTTCAGACTGGCTAAAGTAGATTCATCTTTTATGGGGTACTGTTTAAAATGTTATAATAAAATACCTCCCCACATTCTTCAACTGAATGAGACAAAATTCAAGTCTTGTATAAAACGCACACTATGCAGTCAGGCATATTATAAGTTAGGGGATTACATCACTGATAGGAACGCCTGGCTCAATGCTGGTCCTGCTCCACAACCACAACTAATTGATTAACACTTGAAGATACTGTTGGAGCTGTCGAAGATTGTAAGACTATCTTTGCATTGTATAGACTCAGTTTCCTTTGTATTGTATAATTGCATAGCACAGATGTGAGTTCTATGTACCCTATAGCTACCATTTACCGAGTATTAATATGTCTTTCATTGACTTGAATGTGCCCTGGCGGCTGATAGTATGTCATGCTCACTCAATTGTCTCGCTGACGGTGGCGTGTGTGTTGGATCATTTAGCTCCCTTCAAAATGGTTGAGCTGAATGGTGCTGATCTATGCGTCATGTTCGTGAACGGGCGCCGTCAGTTGGGGCTGGTCATCTCTTAGCTGCCTCGGTTTATTTTTAATTATTTTATTTTTGATTGTTGTTTTGTTAAGTACTATTTGTTGTACTCTTGACGCTTTTAACGTTTTACGTCTTTTTTTTATTTATTACATCGTTCTCACATTATATAATTTTAAATTCAAAAGTAATGATGTACTAATATTTTTGTAAAACATAATTTAAAAAGAGTGTCCATGGAGTTTCTTGCCCGTTCTTCTCCATAGGTACCTACGCTTTGGAATGGGCAACTAGCTTCATATTTTCTGACTGACCGACTTCTTGACAATTCAAAAGTGCCTGTTAATGGTTTAATTGAAATAAATGCTTTGACTTTGACTTTGACTTTTGACTTTGATGGTGGAATAAATAGAGAACGCTGCTGCCCATTCTCCGGTAAGACCCTTAGTCGCCTTTTACGACACCCACGGGAAGTAAGGGGTGGTGCAATTCTTTAAGTCCGGCACCACACAGACTCTTATTCATATATTTTTATTGTTTCTAAAACTTCCGTTTTTTGCGTTTTGGTCCTGTAAGTCCCTTAACCTTTAAGTATGGATGTGGAGTCTCACAGGCTACTCGATGTTGTCGATTTCTTAGTTTCACCTACTTTCCCCCACTCCTCGCGATTGAGCGGCTCAGTAGCTTTTGTTTTAGATGTAAAACTACCAACGAGGGAGGAGGTTGCGACTTCCGATGAATATCACGTAAGTAATGACCATCAAAATATTGACTGGAGCCTGTCAGGCTACACGTCCATTGTTGCCCTATGATATATTTTATAAGGGCGATTATGTTTGTTTCCGATTTTGTGGTACAAAATCTCAAAAAAAGCAATAAAGCCGGTAGTTCTAAATCAAAACGACCATCTACGAGTTCTGTTCAGGGCCCTGCGAGAAAAACTTTGCGTGCAGCAGATCCATCTTTCGAACAAAAGTGAGTGAGTTGTTCTTAGCTTCGGATCAGTCTGACAATGAAGAGAATATTGAAGATTTTTTTATATTGGAGTTCGAACTGATACAAAATCATGAAAGTGACAATATGAAGATCAGGGCCAGGACCAGGACCTAGGAGAAGAGTCAGGTAGTGATAGTTCGGACAATATTCCACTATCGGAGTTATTGAAAAGTAACTATTAGTTGTTAGTTGTCAAAATTTTTTATATTTGTTACCTGAAGTAGGTGTTTCGTGTTTTTGGTTTCTTATATATTATATTTTGACAAAAAAAGACTCATTTTGTTAAAGGAATAAGTTAGGCTGTTTTTAATACCTAAAAATGTAACCTAAGTAGATTTAGACTGAAAAGTGCCATAATTTTTGATTTTTCAAATTTCTATAATTTTTGATATAAAAGTTGATTATATAAGCCCGTTATTTTGTTACTAAATCCCATAACTTTAATATTCAAACAGTTTTAAAGCGATCTTATATCAAATTCCCCAAAAAAAATGTGTGTGCATATAGGAGCCTGTGAGACTCCACATCCACAGTAGTGTTATGAAAAAATGACGTCCATACTTAAAGGTTAAGTCCCATGCAATAAGGGGCGAGCTAATGCCCCGGACACAAATCCGGACGCCGAACTGAAATTCCAGATGGAAAAACCCAATAACACTTTGCCGACCCGGGAATCGAACCCAGCAAAACCTTATTTAGCAGTAGCGAATTATAAGGTAAGAATTGTAACATTGGTTCACTATAAACATTATAGAAAATTATCAGTTCCTTTAGGAAATACTGGTATTTATTGACTACTAGCTGACCCGACAGAAGTTGTCCGGTTTTTGATTCGAAAGACTCGTGGCGACATCTATTATCATAATAACGTTAATGTTGTTTTCCTCGGTAACAGCACTTTTTTTCGGGATGAAAAGTACCCTATGTCCGTTTCTGTACACCTGACAACGTAGGTATATGCAAAATTTCAGGATGATCGGTTCAATGGTTTAGGCGCAAAAAGGTAACAAACAAACAAACTTACTTTCGCATTTATAATATTATAGTTAGGATAAACAATGCTGTCTGCAACTGCTGTCTTGTATGGATCAGAATGTTGGGCCACAAAAGGGATGAATGAAAGGCAATTGCATGCAGCAGAGATGAGAATCCTAAGAGGGATGTGTGGTGTTACACGAATGGATAGAATAAGAAATGAGTACATAAGAGGAAGTTTGAAAGTGGCACCGGTAACTGAAAAGTTGCGTTGGAATCGGTTGTCATGGTATGGGCATGTGTTACGTAGAAATGAGGAAAATGTCGTGAGGAGAGTTTTGAGTATGGATGTCGGTGGCTATAAGAGTAGGGGAAGACCAAAGAAACGATGGATGGAATGTGTGAATGATGATATGGTTAGAAAAGAGGTGACTACCGAGATGACGACTAAGTAATAGAGAAGTATGGAAGAAAAATACATGTTGCGCCGACCCCAAATAAATTGGGATAAGGGCAGGAGAATGATGAGTTAGGATAAACAATAGAGTTTAAAAATTTGTTACAAAACATAATTTCAAGTATCAAATTGATGTATCTGTCGCAGCCAACTGGTTTATTAATTAGCCGTTTAGTTAATCGCCTAGCCTTCGGCCCTTCAACTAACGGCCTAAATTATATTCAATTATAGTTTAGTTTATTTTTTGAAACTGTAACCAATCACGCGCGATCCGAATTTGGTCCAAATTCCACAGCGTCGGTTTTAATTAAATGAATACTTTTAGATAATATGACAGGATTGTCTGCAAGCACTTGATTCACATAGAATCTATAATGATTCAATCATTGTTTCCATGATGTGACATCAACATCATGCAAATATTAGCCTCTCCTTGGGCGTCAACGAATTATGTACAGACGCCAGCACATCAAGCTAATACAATCTGTCAAATTTCTTTAATAGATTTTCAACTTTATCGCTAAAGCATAAGGGACAAAGTTGATTGGGAAAATTTTAACAGTTTCGGGTAGCTTGATGTGCGGGCGTATGTACCTAATGGAAGAATTTTCTCGAAAAGAAAAACATCCCCTGGGTCGAGCTTTATAAATGTAGATATAAAAATATGTCGCCAGATTTTGACTCGCTTTCTTGAAATAATTATGGGATTACGTTTTTTTTTATACAAGGAAATAATTTCTTCAATAAAAAATGGAAGAATGGCGTCAGGGGTGGAATTCGAGCGTCAGATCCAACGCTCCATCAGAACAATTCAATTTAATTATTTTAAGTAATGTAGGTAGGTATTATGTAAAAATGAAGTGTGTTTATGAAAAAGCTGTTTACTTCGTATAATTAATGTGTTTTAAGGTTTGGCCGTTTGAATTTTCTAATGTTAAATAAATTTTACAGAGTTTAAGTCCTGTTTCATTATTCAAACTCATTTTTTTAACATATGCACAGTCAGCGTAAATAAATCTGTAGACAATTTCGCCGTACTTTCATCATCATCATCATCCTTTCAGCCGATAGACGTCCACTGCTGGACATAGGCCTCCCCCAAAAGGGGTAGGGTTTGCCATAATCGCCACGCTTGGCAGGCGGGTTGGCGATCGCAGTATGGTATGGTGGTGGAATGCATAGAGAATGCTGCTGCCCATTCTCCGGTACGCCCCTTAGTCGCCTTTTACGACACCCACGAGAAGTCGAAGAAGTGGGGTTGTGCTATTCTTTAAGTCCGGCACCACACAGACACCGCCGTAATTTGCCTGTGTTTTATTACATATCTTTTTCTGACAATTACTTACGAATTTCACCTGCAGGTATTGAATGCTCTAACTAAATAACAATAAGCTTTAAGGCAGTAAAAAGCGAACTTTACTTAAAGTCTCTTTACCAAAAACTCAACAAAGAAAATATAATTTACAGCATGCATTGCGCCACCAATTTAACGGTATGATAACAAAAAATAACACCATAATAATGTGTAACCTAACCTAAACACACACGGTTTTAATGGCAGCCGCCATGTTTGTTCTCGCGGCCGTGTCATACATGACCGGACGGGGATTATCCGGCTACTGAGGGTCGGTTGCGGGAAAAAATTGACCGAAATATATATTGCTGGCGATTTAAATGTGTTTTTGCATTCATTTTTATTAAAATTTGTTTTATGTTCGGATTATATATTTTTTTTTATTTTGTTGATTAAGGGCTGGTTTTTCCAACGCCAGATAAATAATAATCTTTATTGACTTAAAAATATTACAACTATACATGTGAAACCCCTGACTCCTGTGCTAGGCGAAACTGTGTTACAGGTATCAGTGTCCTCCGCCTTAGATCAATACACATTTTACAATTTTTATGTAATAAAATACAAATAGTAAGTAAGTGCAGGTATTGAAACAGTAAAACTAAAAAATAAAAAGAAACAAAGCGAGCGTGTGATTACGTGTGTGTGGTTGGGGGGGGGGGGGGGTGTGAGTGTGAGTAGGTGTGTGTGTATGTCTATGTGCGATGGTGAGCGTACCCGTTTTAGGCTTACCTCCCCTAGATATTTTTATCCGAGGAATAATTATTGAATTTCTTGATAGTTCTTCCATACTGAATCTGTCAGACATCAATTTTATCCCACGAATAAGAATTATCTGTCGATTGAAAAATCAGCGCTTAATGTAATTGATTTTTTTCATCTACTGAATGTTATCGTTCAGTAACAGTTATTTTCACCTTGATATTTGATTTATCCTGGACGATACTTTCGAAAGCACTTTTCATCTTTAAACCGTTCTAATATAGGCAAGAAATTGGATGACGGTAAGTATGTACTAGACCACTTAACTATATTTCTATAAAATTCCAGCAACATCTTATTTATCTCAGCATTCCCATGTTTTAAATAACCCTTTCAATACTAACACAACATTGAAACAAAGAGCAAGGGTACCTAAATCAAAAACAAATATAAAACAAAAGAACAACTCATTCCACTTAGTTCCAATAGAAGTCTCTTAAAAGAGAACAAGAACAGAAACTAGTCAGAAGAAACACAAACTGAAGCAAACATTTATTAATACTTACTAAAGTCAAAGACAAAATTGTCATTTTAATTATTAATACGAAACGGATGAAGATTCAGGGAGTAAAGCAATCAACTTGGACCCTCTTCTGTAACTGTCATGTACAATCAAATGCTAGTGCTTCGAACGAAAATACCACGATATCTTTACACGCTGACATTCCTCTGTTTTGTGACAACAAGGTCGACTTTCGGTTGTAGTGGATGCAAATGGAAAGGTCAAAGAATTGGCTATTTCTGATGTAACGTTCAACGGTACAAAACAAAGAAAGTTCGCGGTAAGTTTGATAGACATGTTCTATTTCCAAGTTTGTGCATTATTATAGTTTGAAGTTCCGCTTGTAACCGGCTCGTGTACCAGATTGAACTGGATTCATCCGGCCCCAACGGGATATTTTTGTGTGAATGTGTTTGATGGATATTTTTTAATGGTTTTCTTTGTGAAAAAGCCTGTTACCAGTTTGCTTTGTTGAAACTACAGCAGGGTACAGTTTTGTTTGTGAATTCTAAGCATTTTTAACTAATGATTTATTTTAACTCGAGTCCATTTAAATCCATACCTGTTATAATTTCTACAAAGTAAGTATTATAATATGTCAACATTCAGGTACCTATTGCGACGACATAATTTTCTTTTTTCCTAGAAATGGAGGCCACTTACAAGTAAATCTCCCCTACTTTTGAAACATGAACCTCTAATAAACAACAATGCCTCGTGTTACAATAATAGTTGAGAGGGTTTCCTGCCATTACCATGGCAATAAACCTCGTAACACAGATGCTGATGCATTGTGTCTGATAGGCTGCGTTGATAGGCTTGGAGATGTCTTGGTGAAGCTAGTTCGTAAACAAATGATTTCTCCATTCATTTGTTTATTATCTTTGAAGAAATAGTAGATTGTTTGCCAAAGGAGCAAACAACTATTGTGAAGGCGAGAGTGTTCCTCGCTGCGCTCAGAATTCTACTTTAGAATCCTTCCCTCCGCTCTGGATTCAGAGTACGTCACTCGAGCTTAAAATAGTGTTGCCTCTACTTTTTATTACCCTTTATGAAAAAAATAAGTAAGTGCAACTTATAATTAAAAATGGCACGTTAATTTATTTACATACAATTACTTGAGGAAGACATACTCATTTTTTATAAAACTAACTAAAATCCTAATTTAAGTAAACAATTACGAACGAAGGCAGAATGCTTTTCGCGCGTTTTTTATTTTTTTCACAATCTTTTTTTTTTTAATTTGGCTAGCGCGTTTTACTTTATCATACAGCCTGTTACTTGTTCATACAAATGTTCGTGATTGATCTTTTTGGTGATTGGAACTTTTACAAACAATATCAACATTCCAAATTCAAATCAATATTAGTCCCAAGGGATTAAGGCGAGGTTTTCCCGGACCGATAGGCATAGAAAACACTACCTCAGCCCCCGCCAGTTGAACGCGGCGTATTTAACTACGATGCGCTGAGCGGGACCGCGCCACGTGACACGTTGTGACCGCGACTAACCTTTGTGCAATGAATGCGCGCCACGAAACAGACAAATACAGTAGATCAACTTTGATGTTATATTTTATTTTTAATTAATAAAATTTGTATGTAGGAACTTATCATCTACGCTTGATAAATTCTCATGACAGTTTCCGGTTAGTAAAAATTAGGTTAGTTTGGCAAAGAAACGCACTATGTAAAAAATCTAAGGTAAGTTTGTACCTATATTTAAAATACACATACCATCAGTAACATGTCAAAAAATCTGACAAATCAGACTTTTTTCAAAATAAAATTTATCGGGAGGTGTCGCGGGACACCCGGATGGAACGACGTTCCTTTCACTATACATATACCTACTATGCGTTTCAGATGAGAAGATATGTTCTGGACAACTTCACTCACAACTTATCAATAATGTAGTGTTAGGAACAAAAACAACAAAATCGATTAAGCAAACTTTATTTTTATGTTATAAACAGAAAAGATTAAGAAAATGAAAATAATACACAATAAAAAATATAACTATCCGAATTGAGAACCTCCTCCTTTTTGGAAGTCGGTTATAAAACGTATTTAATAGTTATTAAAATTAACTGTTTGTGACACAGAAGTAGACGCCACATTCTCAAAATTCACTATTTGTGATACAGAAGTGGAAACAATAGCAGGTGTTGCAATATTTTCTTTGTTTTCTCGCATTTTTATTTTTCTTATATCCATTCCTCTAATATGTCGGGGATCTATGATTTCAGGCAATAGACACTGCATATAAAAATTAATAAGTTTTTTTTCCCATTTTTTCTTCCCAAAATTTACTATCTTTCACTATCTTGATTACATGTACGGGTATTGGTTTCACCTGACCATATACCAAACAAGCAATATTGCCTCCCAGTAACATGGAGTTGGCCCTGAAATTATATTCAGAGATCAGACTGTAAACGTTCTTAAAATTACGAGAATTGCCCCTCTGGTGTGCAATCGACGTTTAAAAGATAGCTTACTATAATCACGTGTATTAATTTATTTTCGACTTTTTTTTACTCTGATATCATTTTAGTTTTTATACATCGTACTCGGTACTAGTACTGATCAACAAAGTTAACGTATGTACTTAGGCAATCGGTATAAAAACATTTAAGATTCATTTCTTCTCTACTTGTTAACATATAGTTTAGTAAGACTTACTTATTTGCTGTTTCAACTTCTGAATTATCGGCAGTTAAAAATTTCTCTGAAATCTTGTCTCTATCTTGTACTAATTTCTGTTTGACTTACCTGCAGTACTTTGAGGTTCACTAATAGTGTTTAAGATTGTTCTGTAACAGTGTTATAAACATTATGAGTCATGAATCGCAATCTATGTTTAATTTATAACTTAACACCATTATCTCCATGATTAAGATGGTGATGATGATTATATTCATGACAATCATGAGTACAATCAATATTACTTTTATAATTGTTAGTATGTAATGACTAAAGTTTTATGTTTTGAAGAAAGTAGGTACTTACGTATGACTATGGAAAGTAGTATCAGGGTTATCTAAAGTCTGAACAACACCCCTGAGTATATTTTTTCTCATTGAAACGATGCAAAATAAATGTTGACATTATAGTGGCATTTCAAATCGTTTAAATTATACATTTTACTAGTATATTTTATAATTGTTATATAAGTTTAGCAATATTTCGAACTTATTGAGCAAAGAAAATAATAATTTCAACGAATTTAATAACAAACCTACTGTACTTTTTTGTACAGTGTCGCGTCTAAACAATGGTCGTAACATTTTCGTGGTTTTCCGTCAAAGAAAATCCGTTATTTACACTAATAATATGTTATACAATATTATTGTATTTTTTTTTACAAGCTTTTATTTTTTATATTATAAAGTGATAAAATTGTAAGTTTTGTATGTACCTATAGGGTAATCTCTGAAACTACTGATCCGAGTTAGAAAATTCTTTTACAAAAAATTTTTCAATAGGTAGTTACATTATTAAGGAGTGCTACACGCTATTTTTATTCTGATAAAGATGTATTTTCCATAGGAAATCATAATAAATGTAATTGAAGTCGGAAAAAAACTCGTCGCTCGGCCGCTTATATTGCTAACGCTGGCTAAACCATACGAGGAACTTCAAAATAATGTACTACAGAATTGTATATCTTGAAAATGCCCTCAAAAAAGTTTGCGGCGGTATATGTCTATATTATAAGGATAACTTACAGTAACCAATTTTATCTTTTTACAATCAATAAAATATAATGAGTGACTTTCGAAGCAATTTTGATATACATTGTATTAATCCTTATCTCATTAAATATGTTATTAAAATTAAGCATTCAATTTAGATCAAAACTGCAGTTTACAGTATGTCATTAGAATGAATACTTTAGAAGATATCACAGTATTAAAATTACGCGCACAACAAAACAAAAAAAAAAACAAAAGAACGGAAAAGTCTTCCTCAACAAAGTATTATTACGTATGCAAGTAATCTGATAAAATAAAACTACTAGGCAAAATTGTAGTGCTACTATAGTATTGATAATGAGTTACTTACCATTTCTCGAGTTGATATTTTCGTAATGCCCGAGGTGTCAATTTCCTATATGAACTTTTGTTCTTTGATAAATTCTTGCAAATATTCTTACAAATAATTATCATTTATCAATTTCTTTTTCTCTCTGTCTTCGATATTTTCTGCCATGTTTTTTTTTATTAAAATTATACATACGTACTTTTAATGAATTTCTTCGTAGGTTTTTCAGTTGCATTAAATGTAGGTATAGCATTATTTTATTTCTATTTTACTATGTAATGTGCCTTTGATTTTCGTTGTGGACATTTTATTTCTTAGTTTAGTTTTCAAGTTGTTTACTACTGTTTTGTTAGACATAGATAAAAATTTATTCGCATACATACATGCATAACATGAAGCTAGGTATTTTAACTGGAGTTTTATCGTTTTAGACGAAATCTCCAGTCAATTATAATGAAAACTGTAGAAATTGGTACTTAAACAGAAAACAGGGATGTCATGGTGAAAACAGTAAATCTACTGTTAAAACAGTAGAGTTGGCAACACTGAGCGTAACGTTTCATATAATGGAAAGCGCAAACGCGGAAAAAAATTGGCGTGCGTCCGTCCTCGAAGACCTCTCGGCCGGCACTAAACGGCCCGCTCGAAATCGAATAGCTCAATATCGTATGATTTTTGTTCTTACAAAAATAAATAGCCACTAATATTAAAATCTACCTTACTCAGCGCTAGAAAATATTAAAACCTATTTTTTGATACATTACTTAGATGGTTTCGTAATATAATTTTTTGCTAAGAAGTACATTTGAAAAATCGATTTAGTGTCATCTTTGCGATTTTTTTTTATCGAGTCAATTATTAGTAATTACGTTTCCGTCTTTATACAGCGCTTGATCATATGTTCAATTTTGTTAAAGTGATTTTTATTTTGCGGAGTATTTACATTATTTAGATATACATAGCTCCAAAAAACTTAAAAATGGTACAACCTCGCCTTAAAGAGCTATTTTAGTCTCTGTTTACAAAGAATACAGTACCTAGCTCTTTTTAAATAGATATGATAAAAAAAAAATTAAATTTAAAAAACCCCCGACACAAAAAAATAATAAAATTAAATATAAGTAATTGGAAAAGGATCAAATAATTTAAAAACCCCCAACTTAAAGAATCTAGGTAACGAGACTAAATCAGATAAATTCATATGGCAGTCGGGGGACCTCTTAGCATAGAACGTGTTCCACAGAACGGTCCACGGTATATTCTACTATTCAAGCCCTTTCATTTGATACCCATATTAAGGGATTTGTGAAAAAATATGTATTCCGTCATTTTGTGGCGGCGGCCATCTTGGACCGATTTTCATCAAACATAGCTAAGAACACTCCCGACTAATTCACCTTTCAAAAAAAAAAACAAAATCAAAATCGGTTCATCCTTTCGGGAGCTACGATGCCACAGACACACACACACACACAGACACGTCAAACTTATAACACCCCGTCGTTTTTGCGTCGGGGGTTAAAAACAATGTTTGAGGGTTGAAAGATACAGACAGTACGAAAAATGTTCTCGAAAGTGTCAATTGAACCAGTTAATATTTTTAGTTTCTTCTATTGGGATAAGTTTTCTTATAGCAGCCTAGCTGCGTTAAGGGGCTTACAGGACCTAAACACAAAAAACGCAACTTTTAGAAAGAATAAAAGTATATGATCGACTACAGTAAACAAAATCAGAAAAATATATTATATTTTTCAGGATATATGCTAGGTAGATAGTGTGTTGAAAACATAACGTAAGTAATTTGATGCGATAGAAAAAAATCATGAAGATACCTCTAAAAACTTTATTAATAATATACATACAATAGATTTTTTTAAATTAAATAATTGCTTCATATTTTGCAATGCTGTCTGTGTGGTGCCAGACTTAAAGAATAGCACCACCCCATACTTCCCGTGGGTGTCGTAAAAGGCGACAAGGGGCGTACCGGAGATTGGGCAGCAGTGTTCTCTATGCATTCCACCACCATACCATACTGCGATCGCCAACCCGCCTGCCAAGCGTGGCGATTATGGCAAACCCCCCCTTTTGGGGGAGGCCTATATCCAGCAGTGGACGTCTTTCGGCTGAAATGATGATGATGATGATGATTTTGAAATAAATTACCAGTGTTGTGTCATCGCGCTCTTTCTTTCTTTTTTCTTTCTTTCGTTTCCATGCAGTCCGACAGTGACTGCGCTTTAGGTCATGTAAGCCCCTTAATGGAACTATGCAAATATTTGGAAGCCCACCAGCTCTCTCTTTCCTATCTGAACAGCTGTATATTTTTTGTACCACTAGTGTTATTTTTATATGGGGGCCTCGTGGCTAAATAATAACAGCCACACAGATCGATTGAAGGTTAAGCTACACTTGCTGCGAACGGTTCGTGGATCCGTCCGTAGCTCGGAAAGCACGTTAAGCCATTAGTCCCGGCTGTCATTCTTGGATCTTTCACAGTCGTAACGGGTCGTCAAATGCCCGGAAGTCTGACAACCAGTTTTACCCAATTACCCGTAACCGAGTTGCGGTGGTCAGATAGGCAGTCACTCTATATAAAATACTGGTATTAAGCTGCACCCGGTTAGATTGGAAGCCGACCCCAACATAGTTGGGAAAAGGCTACGCAGATATTGAGTGATATTTTTATGTGTTCATTGTAATGTGATATTTATTATTTAAGAGGTCAAAGGCTTGTCAAAAATGTAACAAACTAACTTGCCTTGAAGAGCGGAAAACTTTCATCGCTAGGTTTGTAAGTTTTTGACCTGACTGGAGGCTGTATTTATACAAGGTAGCCCGGTTAAGCAACCAACAACCTGTTAGGTTGACTTTTTTTTTTTTTTTTTGGATGGGAAATCATCAGACTCCTCCCGCTCTGGGTGGAGCGGAAGGGAGTGTCAGACTCTTACTGACTAAAACCCACCCGTGTTCCTTCCTTAGCCCTTTATGTTCCGGGCCAGCGGTAACCCTTTCGGACAATCCCGCTGACCCGGCAGGCTTCGGCCCTAAGGGGCCCCTCCCCGATGCTGACATCTCTTTGAGGCGCGCGTGGAACACGTACGCGCCGTCCGGCACGGGCCTGGTCCTGATCGGACGGTGAGCTACCCATTACTCTCCGCCCGCAGGCCCGCGCCTACGGTGGCCGGGAGTCGTCACGCGGCTCCCGACGCCGGGGGCGTCCCCCGCGGCGGCTGAGACGGGAGGCTCTCTCTTTGAACCGTCCCGCCTTCGCTAGCATGACTGCTTCGCAGAAGGAGGTGACTGCCTCCCACTCCCTCTCGCCCTGGACCATGGCTTGCACCAGGGCCGGACGCGAGAGGTCGCCGCCGCAGGATCGCCTCTACGAGGACACGGCGGTGCTCCGCCCAAGCGGGGCAGACCTCCACGGTGTGCTCCACCGTGTCCTCTGGGTGATCCTGGCAATGGTGACACCCGGGTGCTGTTAGGTTGACTTGTGAGATACCCTTCAGAAAAAAATAATGTTTCAACCGACCGACAAACGAATCATTCACAATTGCTAGAAGATTCCTTGTAAGTCTTCGCTTAGCAATCACTTATGGACCGAACGAGTGTTTTATGTATATTTTATGTCTACTACAAAATGTTATCAGCGGCAATTACTTGGCCTGAATACTAGTTGATAATTACTCTAAGTTTATTGGCGACCTCACTTGAATGACAATCGTGTTTGGTTGATTGAGAGAGATATTTTGTTCGTGGTTAATTTGAAGTGTTAACGAGATCAAGAGAGTCTTCTGCGGAGTATTTGCGTAACATACTATCGGTAAAAATAGGGAATTTTGAAAGTTCAACAACATTCATTGCATTTTTTACACGCTTTTATTAGGTCGACCTGTATGTAAGTATGTAATGGAATCTAAGGTAACTAATTTGACCATCTTCCAAGGGCCGTAGCGTAATGAAAATTGGCAGCTGAATGTAGTTCTTATGACAACACAATAATATGGTACTGTCGAACTGATCTGATGATGGAGCCGGAAGATATGAACTGGAACTTCATGATGGAAAATCGTATCATAGCTGTTTTTGATATCTTACTCTCTTAATCTCGTCTCACGAATGCACCCGGAGAGATGAGCAAAGATCGTCACTAACTGGACGTTTTTTTTTTTCAGGATGGGAAATCATCAAATTACCCTTCCCGCTCTGGGTGGGTGGCTGGACGCCTGAGGCAGGACATCGCCGTCGAGGTAGACCAAGGTGAAGGTGGCATGACGATCTAATATCATTTGCAGGGCCAACATTGCCAGCTTAGAGATCACACAAGACAGGGAGGTTTGGAAGAAAAAAGGGCAGGCCTTTGCCCAACAGTGGGACACAAAATGGGCTAGTAAAAAAAAAAACCTCACGACCTTAGCATTCGAATCATACATCCGAAAGTAGAAAAATACACTCCCTGAAGACTAAAAGCACTACGGGAAACACACCCTTTTTTAAATGCCCGAGAAAACGGAGAAAAGTCATCCATTTTTGCAATCACAATGTTCAGTAAAATTATTACGGCGCCAACGTCATAAATATAAGGCTATGTACAGAACTCATTAAAAGTAAAGCTCGTGTGTTGGGAGGTGCTTCCTGCACAATTTATTGTGTGTCCCGGCCTAATGCGCCGATGGGAGAAGCTTTATTGCTGGTCTTTATGGAGGAGTTGATGGCTTCATAGAGTCTAGGGTGAAGTATAGCTGTGGAAATTACATAATATACTTACTAGATTAGGAAATGTAACTGTTAAAGTTATGTATTTCATTCAATGAGACTGCTGAAGTTTTTAATCATCAAGTATGATTATCATGTTGGCTGAAAAGGCATTAAAGTTATTAAAGATTCTTTGTATTTTCCGCTGTTTGTTTAACTGTGAGGAAACCGGCATGTCCTAGAACCAAAAATTCGAAGACATGTGACATCTACCAACCCGCTCTGGGCTCGCGTGGTGGGCCGCTGACGAGCGCGCTCCGCACTCTCAACTTCATTGCTGATGACGTAGACATATTCTGTTGCGCTTTGGGTGAATTTGTAAGAATAGCTACCTATAAAATTTGTTATGGTACAAGCACTGCAAATATTTAATTTTTAAAGTGTACTACAATATCGCCTGTAAGGGTATTTGTATGTTTGGTGTGCATAAATAAATAAATAAATTATAGAACACTCCTTCTCACAGAGAGAAGGCCTGTGTCCCCGCAGTGGAAACGTTATATATGCTGACCAGGTTCTGTTATGTTATTTACCTGTATTCACATTAATGTGTTGACTTCAGTATCAACTACACCCTGTGTTTGAATATCCGTACAGTTAACATCAAGACTTCGTTTTTATCCAATAATTATCCAATCACTTTGTATATTATGTCGCAGGCAACTGGTTAAATTAGCCGTTTAGTTAACTGCCTGGCCTTTGGAAGTAGTGCTCGCCTCGCTTCGCTCACTCGGCTCGCATGCGGTTGATCACAGTCCTAACCTTTTTTTTCCGGTGGAGAAAATGCCTAACGCATACCACGTTGTCCGCGGAGACGACGTGGTTAGTGGGACTTGCACCCAACGAAAACTCCGCCTGTGCACCTACTTTCACCTTGATGGGTGGGCCGCGAGAACTGCTACGTATGACATTCGCGACCCAACCAGCGTGCCCCACTTCTGGGCTCCCTCTTCTTGGCCCGCGTCCGGGCTCTATCCTCCTTCGGCGACACAGTTCTAACCTACACTAACCCATTTGGTCGGGGTGCCCTTGCTTAGTTGCTGCGAGCAATTCGGCTCGCGCGTGGTTGGTTACAGTTCCACAACCTAAACTATAATTGAATATCATTCAGGCCGTAAGTATACAAGACTAACTTCTGTCCGCAACTTCGTCCATGTAAAAGTTTGGCTCCCAACCCATCGTGTCGCATCCCATCGCTCGCCCGTGCTTACTACGTACGTGCGTACTTTGTTTTCGCTTAGCGTTCTTTCGGACTTTTTTTCCTTTTGCTCGGCTCCTAATGGTCGTAGCGTGATGTTAAATAGCCTAGAACCTTCCTCGAGAATTAGGCTATCACATGCAAAATGATTTTTACAAATCCGACTGGTAGTTCTAGAGAACACCCCCCACATACAAACAAACAAATACCTCTTTATAATACGTATTAATATAGCACCATTGCCAATGATGATGTCACACTAGAAAACAGAAAATGGTAACCTTCTAAACAAAGAAGGTACTTCCACAAGAAGCCATCTTTATATTTCCAATCAGGATGTACAAGATAGTTGGCAGTTGCACATGTTATTGGCTCTGCAGCATTTTACATTCTCCTCGCCGGGAAGTGGGAGGCGACGAAAGCACAATATATTATCGACACATCGGAAACCATATATAAAGTGAAGTCGGCCCCTAATGTCGTGTTTGGGGCACATTTTAGGGAATATATCAGCCATGTCTAACTGTCCTTATTTAGGTTACTTTTTGGCCATCTTGTTTTTCCGGTGTGCAGAATTTGAGTCGTCAATGCGTCTATACCATTCAGCTATTTAGTGATTTGTGAGGGACTGATTTCACTATAAGTCTGGTGAACTGATGTTTGAGCCCGATATTGCCCAAAGGTCACATCTTTCCAATGGATGTTTGTAAATCATGACAGGAAACCAAACTTTTCACTGACGTCACTATTATAGAGCAGGAATGTTCACTGTTCGACGGAATAGAAAAGAAATTATGGTTCGAAGGGCTCATTAATTAGCAACAAAAGCAAAATCAAAGGTCAAATTAAATTAGCTAGCAAAACTCTACAGGCGTGTGCTATCTAAATATGATCAAATAAAAATTTGATATTTTTGTTTTTGGGGTCAACGACCGCTGATAGCGTTGTCACTTGAAGTATGACTTGAGAAAATCTGTTTTCTTTTGTATTCAACGTTTTTTAAAGACACATTTTTAAACTGATATTTCAAGTGACTACACAAACTCCCAAATGCGCAAAACCTCTTAAGGGGTCATTGTACTCATCATTATGAACAACTTTTGGACCCAAGCTGAAATCGCGAAAAAAAAACTCAGTTGTTTCCTACATTTACAGTCGCTTATCTCGTTAAAATGTACTAAACAGCAGATTTTTTTTTTGCGATTTCAAGTTTGGTCCCATAGTGAAAGTTGTTCATATTGATGAGTACAATGACCTCTTAAGAGGTTTTGCGCATTTAACGTTACACGTTGTATAATAGAGAGCAGAGGTGGCCCAGTGGTAACGGCCGCGACTTACGAGTTGTAGGTTGTAGGTTCGAACCCTGACAGGCGCTTTACTTTGTGTAAATTATTTTATCACCACTGCTCTCAAAACGGTGAAGGAAAACATCGTGAGGAAACCGGCATATCCTAGAACCAAAAATTCGAAGACATGTGACATCTGCCAATCCGCACTGGGCCGGCGTGGTGGATTACGGCCCAACCCCTCTCACCGAGAGGAGGCCTGTGTCCCCGCAGTGGGAACATTATAGGCTGATTAGTGGAGTTATTCCGTTCTGATCCCCTGAACCTTTACCTGAAACTTTATTTCGAAAACAAAACAATAAAGCTTCCATTTCAAAGAAAATAATGTTCTAAAAACATATTCAGAACCGCGTAGGCTTAACAAATCGCCTTTGTTACACTTTATTATCATTTCAAACATTGTCTTTATTACCCATTCATAAGGTTTCATTTCATGTGATCACGTCCGCGATCCAATTGAATTTTTATCTCTATTTCTTTGAAAGAAGATTGAAAATACTTTGATGCAATGGTTTGAGCTAGCTGGCATTTAGTTTCAAATTTTAGTTAGTTGAGATAAAGTTGGTTATTGAATGTTGGTTTCGAATGTACGTATCACACGTATGGTCAGTAAATTCGGATGGGATTTTTCCTGACCGGATCAACTATTTCAATGAAATACGAATGATATTGATAACCGAGAAAGCATAAGGTTTCAGGGGTCACGCATTTATTGCCCGCACTATTTCTTTTCAGGAATTCTATAGAAAAATGAGCGATGTTATGTCAAGGGATAATTGGACGTTCATTTTATTGGGTGTGACTATACCAAAATGAACCGAAATTTATTTTATTATATTCTCACTAAGCCCTTAAATCGTTGCTGAATATGAGCCTTTCAAAAGACCACTATAAATGGGATTTTACCAGAAAGTGCTTTACACAGAATAACACCACGCTTGTCGCACTTGTGGAAATAGAGTAATCCATCGTATTCTTCCTGTAGATGTCTGCAATGAAGATAATTGTGATACGAGTAACTACTGGAGTAAACAATAGAGTTTATAATAATTACAATATTAACGAATACCTAGATATAATAGAGGGGCTTGTGGCTAATTAATAACAGCCGCACGGATCGATCGATCAGGTTAAGCTACGCTTGCTGTGGTTGGTCGTGGATGGGTGACCATCTTTACATACCAAGATCCGTCCGTGCCTCGGAAAACACGTTAAGCCGTCGATCCCGGCAGCCATTCGTGGACCTTTGACAGTCTTTACGGGTAGTCAGAATCCCGAAATTCTGACAACCTGCCTTACCAAGGGGTTTCGTATTACCCAGTACCTAACTGGGTTGTGGAGGTCAGATAGGCAGTCGCTCAATGCATGTATTCAGCTGCATCTGGTTAGACTGGAAGCCGACCCCAACATAGTTGGGAAAAGGCTAGGCAGATGATGACCTGATGAGATGTTTTTCTTTAATAATCCAGATATATGAAATTTTAATGCACGTTACCAATGAGTTTGGTGATGCAAGTTGCGGCACCACCAATATAAGCACGAGTTGCCATGTCTTTCAAAGCGTTTCGCCGGAATAACTCAGATACAAGGAATTGGTGACTATAGTCCGCGCGGAACTAGTTGGCCGCGCCTTGGGTGGGGCCGGGGGTGAGGGCGGCGGGGTTGCCTAGTGTTCGCAATGCACGTACTGAGTAATGATAAAGCGCCCCCGTCCCTCCGTCCCACAGCTCACATACCTAAGGCGTCGCCAACTATGTAGTTTCGTTCATATCAGTTCCTTATACAACATTATTTTTAGTATAAGCGAAACCTGAAACACGTGTCTAGTATTTTTATGTAAAGAATCTATGTACAAAATTTCAAAACTGTATCATGAAAAATCACAAAGTTATAAGCTTGTTAAGTTACCAGTTTGTCCGTACAAAAACATGCTCACCCGCGCCGCTCGCGCCGCGCCGTCTTGCGCTCATTGATAATAGTACCTAGGTACCTAACCGTTCGGCGCGGAGATTGGATAACCTACTTAGTGTCGTTGTCCAACTTTTAACATATTTTTGGGACAAATTATTGTAATCGATTCAGTCACTTATTCTGAACAAACTATATTCAGGTTTCGCATATACTAGCAACCGGGTCCAGGTGACCGAAGAGTCGAAATCAAACCGGTATGAGAAAGTTTATAGTGGATAAGACAAAGATTAAAACAGAAGACGAACAAGCAGGGGATCGAGGTGGAGGGGGTGGAGGGGTTCAGGGGATCAGAACGGAATAACTCGTATTTTTGACTCTTCCATAATCGTTATCGCTGATGTTACTTTTTCTAGGACTTGTGGTGACCCCTAAACCCTATCTTTACCAAACCAAACATCCAAATAACCTTCAGATCAGTCATTGAAGAACTAGCCCCATTACCACTAATTCGCTCGCGATGTTGGAACACACGATTCGTCGCCGTCGAATCGTCGCTGATTTGTCTCGGTAATGGCAGCATTAGTCTCGTGGTACCGGGCTGGCTGATCGTACGAATCAATTCTGGTACCTATTGTCTCATTGTTTATTGGCTTAGGTTTTTCTAAAACGATTTTGGGACGAGAATTGTTTTTCTTTTCATAGAGTTTTTTGGTGAAATAAAGTTTACAAGAGGTTTATAAAAGGTCAGGGAAATTAATTATTTATCAAATCTACACACTGCGCCAATTTGTCGTGTTATTGTGTCAGTGTCATATATCTAAGTGTCGAAGAATGACAGTTATGATTTGAATATACGGAGGAGATGTTTGATTTTGGGCTAACACAATGTACACTACATACATAAATAGGAAACAATAGGAGAGTTTCATAAAAATACAAACAAATTAATTTGAAGAAAAGTACCTACTGGTGTACACAAATGATTATTTGGGAAGTTTTTTGAGAAGATATTCCTATTTTTATGGTAGCCATGACAGTTGTGTTTGACATGACGTTTGACGACTTTGACAGTTTTAAGTTTCGTGACGTGACGTCTTTCTTTGATAGTTTGAATTTGTCTTTGGATTGTTGAGTTCGCGCGTGTTGAATTGGATGTGTTTTGGAGTTTTTAGATTTGATTGTTTTTGTTTTGCGACAACAGTTTACCTACGGCAGTTGCGACAGTTCAAAAGCGACCCCACCCCAAGATGAACCTCTTTTAATCAGAGGCCGTATAAATCTTGACATAGCTCAGAAAGAACCTATTATAACTACATAGGTATTGCTGGCAAGGGAAGGATCAAGTTGGGATGATAAAATAATCAGCTATTATTGTGTTTTTATCTCAGGAAAACGTACAGTGGGTTGCTGTGCTCACATCCTGACCATTGTGTGATATTTGGGTTGGGCTTGGTAGCAAGAGAGCATAGAAGCATCGGCGTCATTCCTGGATGGAAAGTTAATAAGAGATGATATTGTGAAAAATGAATAAAATCATAAGTTCCAACAAGTTGTTTTATTTATATGTATACCTCTCACGACTGATTTCTCATCCTAATATTATGAGCATATCATAGAACTTGTTTGAAAAACTGTTACTGTCTAGTTGGTTGTAGTTGCTTGGTTGGTTGTCGCTGTATAGTTGGTTTCTTCCCAGCTGTTACTGTGTAATAGGAATAGTTAACTACTCTAACAATAACTTGCAGTTGTCAGGTACTGCACAGCTCACTACTCTCCTATAAATTATCGAAGTCCAGGGTATATTGAAATTGATAGACACTAAATAATGAAACACCAGGACGGTTTGGTAAACAAAATAACGTTCAAGCCTTCGTTTCCTCCTCCTCTTGACACCGATATAACTAATCGTTTAAATAGCTAATAATTATAAGATGTACTGCTACAATCGAGTAACAAACAAAACAGTAACAAACATGACGGTTTTGCTTCCGTACTGGGCAAGGATTTAAAAAATACTTAAGTAAGTTAGTAAATTAGAAGAAGTTGAGTTGTTGAGTTGAATTATAAAAACGTTAAGGAGCAGTGGTGGCTAAGTGGTAACGGCCGCGACTTACGAGTTGTAGGTCGTAGGTTCGAACCCAGACAGGCGCTTTACTTTGTGTAAATTATTTCATCACCACTGCTCTCAAAACGGTGAAGGAAAACATCGTGAGGAAACCGGCATGTCCTAGAACCAAAAGTTCGAAGACATGTGACATCTGCCAACCCGCAATGGGCCCGCGTGGTGGATTACGGCCCACTCCCTCTCACCGAGAGGAGGCCTGTGTCCCAGCAGTGGGAACATTATAGGGCTGATTATGGTATTATAGACGTTAAGGAAATACATTAAATACCATACATATCTTCACGTCTGTTTTCCTAAAATGAAGAAAAAATTCACCATGATTAGCTGTGGCATGGGCCAAAGATAACGTAGACAATATCAGTGACCTGTTGCTAGCCCATCACCCAATACCCTCAAAAGCCAAAACGTCATACCTCAATCGTCTATTTCGATATCTACGAAAAAGAAAGCAACTTAAGTATTACTACTAACTTACTAACTACCTAACCAAACTAATCTACTAACTTATAATTCAACTCAACAACTCAACTTCTTCTAATTTACTAACTTACTTAAGTATTTTTTAAATCCTTGCCCAGTACGGAAGCAAAACCGTCATGTTTGTTACTGTTTTGTTTGTTACTCGATTGTAGCAGTACATCTTATAATTATTACCTATTTAAACGATTAGTTATATCGGTGTCAAGAGGAGGAGGAAACGAAGGCTTGAATGTTATTTTGTTTACCAAACCGTCCTGGTGTTTCATTATTTAGTGTCTATCAATTTCAATATACCCTGGACTTCGATAATTTATAGGAGAGTAGTGAGCTGTGCAGTATTGACAGTCGTTACGGGTAGTCAGAAGCCCGAAAGTCTGACAACCAATCTTACCAAGGGTTATCGTATTACCCAGTAACTGGGTTGTGGAGGTCGCTCCGTGTTCCATAGGTACTTGATTTCGAAAGTTGATGATTCGATTTTTATTATATCGAACACCGTGTGTCGATAATTCAGTTGTACGATGTTTTATTCCACCGATGCTTTATTGGTGCGATGTAACGTTTGTGCGAAAAATCCTGTTGCGAAAAACCCTACAGCAATTAAGTAAATAAAATAACGTCTATAATGCAAAATAAAATTATTCATTAAATGTCACGGACAACAGTAGGCGTTTCGAACCGACATACCTACTATCGAATTTATAAATTACCGAACTAATGAGCAATTGCTGTAGGGTTTTTCGCAACAGGATTTTTCGCACAAACGTTACATCGCACCAATAAAGCATCGGTGGAATAAAACATCGTACAACTGAATTATCGACACACGGTGTTCGATATAATAAAAATCGAATCATCAACTTTCGAAATCAAGTACCTATGGAACACGGAGCGACCTCCACAACCCAGTTACTGGGTAATACGATAACCCTTGGTAAGATTGGTTGTCAGACTTTCGGGCTTCTGACTACCCGTAACGACTGTCAATGATCCACGAATGACAGCCCGGACCAACGGCTTAACGTGCTTTCCGAGGCTCACTATGTAAAGATGGTCACCCATCCACAGACCAACCACGGCAAGTGTCCTGTGCGGCTGTTAATATTTAGCTACGGGCCCCTCTACAACGAAGCAAGGATTTATAAAAATACATCCCCTAAAGTGGTTTCCCCTAAAGTTTGTGTGGAAGTTCGTAAATTTTACCGATGGGAGATCCCATCCGGCGCACAGCTTGTAAAATAAGAAAATGATGATTCCATTCTACAGCCCCAAGGGTGTTGATTTTATATTAAAACTAATCCTAAACTGGTTAAAATATCAAACATCTAAAGGGCTCAAAACTAAAACAAACTTTGATGTGCACGAGTCACAAGAGACTCGACAACCACAACTTTCATCGTAGTGATTAAAGTTCCGAGAAAATTTAATCGTTTTCAATTATTTAAGAATTAACTTTTTAAATGTCAACTGGCTTACAAAGTGTTATTAGTAACTTGAGAGCTTTCTATCTAATTACTATTGATTTGAAATAAAACTAGTCTTGTATTCTTGTATTGTCTTGTGTACAGATAGATTTACACTGTGTTCGCGATTTAATTTCCAAAAATGTAAACAAATATGCGCTTTTGTAACAACAAATTTAAAACCCACACATAAAGTTCAATATGTACAGAAATTTAAAAAAGAAATACGACTTTTTCAATAGTATTATTATACATAGTCAATCTGAAATCAACTTAATGTATACTGTCATAAAGTTGATTTTCTTACTAGTGGAAATAACATCAATTGGCAAAAGGGACTTGAATAGATATTAGTAATACGAGTACCTATTGAACTATATTATTCTTTATATTGACATAAATTGACATAAACGGGGTTCTAATCATATAATAGATGACGTATATGAGGAAAATGATCCCAATAAGGCATTCAAGTTGTTCTATGATTAGTTTAAGTGGTTAAGTATACGATTTGTGTTTTTCAAATATAAAAATAAAATAATAATAAATAGATTAGTTGTGGCATTAGGATATGCAGTAAAAGAAAAAGGGTATTGCTCTCTGTGTGGTGCCGGACTTAAACAATAGCACCACCCCTTACTTCCCGTGGGTGTCGTAAAAGGCGACTAAGGGTCTTACCGGAGAATGGGCAGCAGCGTTCTCTATGCATTCCACCATCATACTACACACATCAAAAGTGTCTAGGGATCAAGCATTTTTATGCGGATTTCTTGAGATTGAGATGTGGCTTTGTAATAAATTTATGATTTTATAAATTTATATGGATCCTTTTTGGTGCATTTCATAATTTGAATCAGGAACTGTGAATCAAATTCGAGTAAAAGATGAAAATCAGCTGTCAATATTTTCCCTATAAAAACATACAACGCATTGAAGACATTATTAGTGCTACTGTTTCCCTACTACTGATTAAAACCAACGTTATTATGGAGCGGCGACGTCATTTAAGCAGGGAAGAAATGCTCAGAGCCGTGGGAATGATAGAAGCTGGTTCCCGGCAACGTACTGTGGCTTTAGCTCTGAATACAAGTCAGAGTGTTATCAGTCGACTTTGGACACGTTACCGAAGCACTGGTACCGTGGCTGAGCGCCATGGAGGACGGTATCGCTGCACCACACGGAGACAAGACCGATACATTCAAATCTTAACTCGAAGAGCTCCAACAATAACCGCCATGATGTTAGCCGTGAGGCTTCATCACTCTTCAGGGAACTTAATTAGCGACCAAACAGTCAGAAACCGCTTGCATGAAGTGAACCTTCATTCCCGAAGACCGCTACGGGTACCACCTATAGCAATGCACAATCGTAGGATTCGATATCAATGGGCTCTTGAACACAGAAATTGGGCAGAAGAACAATGGCGTTTCGTGTGCTTTTCTGATGAGTCTCGTTTTGGTATGAGACCGGATACAAGACGTATACGACACTGGAGAACCCCTGGACGCCAACAGCGATTAAAATCCTGCCAGGAAGTCCATCCTTATAGTGGTGGAACCATCATGGTATGGGCGGGTATTTGGATCGGCGGAAGAACTGAGTTGATTTGGATCAGAGGCAACCTCAACGCTCAAATTTATGCTGAGACGATTGTATCAGACGTCATCGTTCCTCTACAAGTGCAAATCGGTCCCTTATTTCAGTTAATGCATGATAATGCACGACCGCACACCGCAAGAGTTGTAAGACAGACTCTCGCCGCAGCTAACATCAATGTCCTGCCCTGGCCTGCTCAGTCGCCAGACTTGAACCCGATTGAGCATGCATGGGATATGCTACAGAGAAGAGCTCTGCCGAATATGGAGGGTATCCAGTCGCAAGAAGACCTTTTTTTGTTGTTGCAACGAACATGGGCGGCCATTCCACAGCGTGATTTGGATGAACTCATTTTGAGTATGCCAAACCGATGTTCTTGTGTTGTTAGTGTTCGCGGTAGAAACACGGATTATTAATTGTTTAAGTTACCCAATAAAATTTTAAAGAAAACTGTTATTTCAGTCTTTTTTTCGAACTTTTGTGTTAGTGGTTCAAATGTCAAAAATCCCTTTATTAGGAAAATGGCAAATTTCTTTATTAATGCAAAGGTGACTTGGTTTATCGTTACTGTGACAAACGAAAACACTTTATTTGATGAATCCTTAAAGAAAATTTTAATTAATATCAATCAGGAGAAAAGTTATTGCAAAAATATATGTTGATCCCTAGACACTTTTGATGTGTGTATATTGCGATCGCCAACCCGCCTGCCAAGCGTGGCGATTATGGCAAACCCCCCCCCCACCTCCCCCAAAATTGGGGGAGGCCTATGTCCAGCAGTGGACGTCTATCGGCTGAAATGATGATGATGGTGATTGCTGTGGAAGTACAGGTTATTGCCGAATAAGCAAAGTAAAACAAATCTCAAAAGCTATCAAGTCGGCTAAAGAGAGTGATAAATCTCACACAGCGAGCCCATCACAGTCGTTTTATATATTCAGCTCAGAATCTGTGCAAAATAACATGGAAAGTTATCAAAAAAAAAACAAGAAGAAACATAATTTGCCAAATGAAACTATAATGGAAATCAAATCAAATGATAAAATTTCAAGTAATCCTCTTGAAATAGCACAAGCTTTTAACAATTATTTTGTGGATCAAGTGAATCCAGATAATAATATAAACATTTATAATAATATACCGATAAAAAGTAAATGTACATCTATGTTTATGTTGCCTACAATACCCCTTGAAATTCATAGTATTATTATGCACGATGATATACTCGTAAGCACAAACATTGTTAAACAGGTATCCACAATACTTGCTCCTGTGTTGAGTCATCTTATCCATATGTCCATATTGCATGGTTATTTTTCGGAAGAATCAAAAATAACCATTGCAAACCCGCTTTTCAAAAAAGATAGCAGAGAGAATATCTTCTACTACAGGCCTATCGCTTTTTATCTGCAGTATGTATTAGAAACCTCGACCCAAATGACGTATGGAACCGATACCGATGTTGGTCCCATGGAGAAAGTTGTATAGTTTGGTGGTCTGTACCACACCCTTAAAAATATGACCAGCGGTGCTATTCTGTAAAAATCTCACCATGAAAACTTAGGGGAAGTGAGCGTGGAGTGAGCTGTCAATAGTGTCAATTCCTAGCAAAAACAAACTCACTTCACCTAAGTTTTCACGGTGAAATTTTTACAGAATCGTCCGGCTGGTCTTTCCAAGACATGCTCTCATGTTATTCTTTTAACCTATCAGATATCTGCTGGGGAGTTTGTTGAGCCTCTTCTTCTTCTAAAGCACGAGAGGCAGTGGTGAAGGGCGACCGTATTGGAGGACTGTCTTAAGTAATTTTGACGTTCAAACAGTTCAGATTCTCAATCTAATTTTAATAAATAAGTTTTGGTTGTGATTTTTGATAAAAGAGTCGGTCAGACAGTAGAAGCAGATTGCCCATTCTAAAATACAGGGTTACTTTTCAAAGACCATCCTAATTTTTACATGGTGTTCTACCCATGAATATAAACAACTTTCACTATGGGACCAACTCTAAAATCACGAAAAAAAAAATCAGCTGTTTCATACAAAACTTCAATACCTACTTGACCAAAATGTATGAAACAGCAGATTTTTTTTCGTAATTTCAGAGTTGGTCCTATAGTGAAAGTTATATTCATGGGTAGAATACCATTTAAAAATTTGGATGGTCTTTGAAAAGTAACCCTGTATAGATTCCATTAAAAAGGAAACTGTATGGCATAAAGTCAAAGCATTTATTTCAAAAAGGCACTTTTGAACGTCGTAAATCCATACTATAATTTTATAAATTCGAAAGTATATCTAGTCTATCTGTCTGTATGCAGGGGCGTGCCCTTCATAGAAGCCAAAAAGCCCGGCTTGCCCTAATAAAATCATAATTCACAACAACAAAATCAATAAAAAATACATTCAAAAAATTCCAGTCAATGAACTCGAACGCAAACATTCATATCATAGGAATAATAATACAATTATTTCGAAATCCGAACTTGCGCGCACTGGCCTAGGTTCGCGCCAAATTCCGCTCTTTACGCTATACAATGCATTCAATTACGCCATCTCGCTCACACTAGTCTGGCTTTTTACCTGGCTTCTATTTCCTTTCTCTGTCTCGCAGTTTTCGCCTACAAATTGCTATAAAAACGTTTACATTTGTTGATATTGGTAAGTACATAAAACACAGATTTCTATGAAATGAAAAGCCGTGCTTTTGATAGGCATGAAGTTCGCGCAAATGCACTATCCGCGTTGACCCGCGTAAAGTTAGTTGCACGTTTGGCGGGCGCGATGAGTCGATGACGCGACGCGTCTCAAATTGTTATTGTTTTGAAGTTTTGACTACTTTGAGAATTAGTTTTATTAATTGAAAAAGTGATTGATTGTGGCGATGTTATTCCCTATGATTTTGTAAACGGTTAATGAATAAGTATAGTGTTCTTATGTGAATATGTTCATTATGTGAATTCGGAAACTGTCATCGAAAAGGTACGTAAATACATTGAGTTTTCTGCAATTTTCTGCCAATAAATAATTATTTACTTCACCGTAACCAATCTTAGATTACTGTAGGTACTTCTCGGAAATAAAAACAAGTATTTTTGTCAGTCAAGAAGACAGATTATATAAAATAGGTACCTACTCATTCGATTGTCTAATACAATGATATTACATTGGTCTAATATGTATGAATATGACAAACATAGGTGTAAACATAGGTATGTGTTGGCTCATGATTGACTTTAAAAATGTAAGTACCTAATTCATAAAATAATGCGTACGAGAAAAGATAAAGAACAATAAATCGATAATTTGGAGGCCATCTAGTGCATTTTGATTGAACAAATGCATGTGACAAGCGAAATGAAAAGCAGTTCCGGATAGGCGCTGTGGTTATGCGCATTCATTAATATAGATGGCGCTTGTGACAATTACGTACTGATGTTTGAAATATGTAGTACTCTTCGTATTTTTTTAAAGGTTTTCTTGCGGAAATTATAATAATGATGTTAGTACTACTAACAACCATTAACAACAAGAAAATCAGCCAATCCCTCAGTTGGCCTTTTTTTTATACCTTGAAAATCTGTGGGCTTGCCCTAATTTTGACCCCTAGGCACGCCACTGTCTGTATGTTACCTTTTCACGCCTATACCACTGAACGGATTTCGATAAAATTTGGCAGAGAAAATCTATCCTATTTCCTTCCCCGGGATGCAATCTATCCCGGGGAAGGAAATAGGATAGATTTTATCTCGATATTCCCACGGGATCGACACTTATGCGGGTGAAACCGCGGGGCGCTGCTGGTATACAATAAAATATAATTGATTCTAGTAGTTTTCAGAATGAGCAAGAATATCCACCTTTACTCTTTTAAAATGATTTACAATATTTTGTAAACATTAATTATATAATATGTGAAGGCGATGCACCTAGAATAAAATTACTGTACCATAATAGGTAAAAGAATTAAAAGTGAAGCTATGACAGATAAATTAATTATGTGATAAATAAATAGGCTCTGATGGAACAGTTGACATGAATGCAGGATGTCGACTAAGGGCAGCGCGCGGCGGCTGATGAATGCCTAGCACGTCAAAGGCGGCGTACACGAACCCAGTCAGGCGGTCTGCTGTACACCCACCAACTCGCACTAGGCAAGCGCGGTGGGTAAATTTATCTAGGGGCTTAGATAAATCTATATGACATTATTATTATTTTATGACACACACAGATTCGTTACTGTTTTTATGTGACACAAATTTATTTTTATTTATTTACTAGCTTCCGCCCGCGACTCCGTCCGCGCGGATGTCGGTCTTCGCGTGGATGGTTTATTTCTCCATTTTGAGTAACTCTGACAATGACATCTTATAAATATCTATTGGACCCAAATACGGCTAAGCCTATAATAATTAAGGATATCCCTATATTGAGCTACTGCTGTTGAGCTCGCGTTCTGTAGTAAATATTTTTTTCATAGTAATTCCGACCTTGATAAGTAGCATGTAGCAGTAAATTACTGACAGTGACGAAAAGTTTGCAATAATAAAAAAGTGATCGTGACAATGCGACATAAAGTTAATTGAGAGCTCCAGCATACACTACATTGTTAGTGAGCTCGTCCGGAATATGAACATGAAGATTTCTTGGACTGCTCACACGGGAAAGAGCTACGTAAAGTTGCCCGTGTGAAAAACAACTCGCGGTAAGATCTACGCCAGCAACTCCTAGGGTCTGACCTTGAGCCTTATTTATTGTCATGGCGTAACACAAAGCTACAGGAAACTGTATTCTCTTAAATTGAAATGGAAAATTATCCACTGCGGGTAATGCAACGTGTGTTCGCGGTTCTACAGAACAACGTCTATGAATAAAACTGAAAAATAAGATTTTTTTTTCTACGTATTTTTCCAGGATAAAAAGTATCCTATTTTATGCCCAGGATAAATGAGGTATAATTATACCAAGTTTCATCGAAATCGAACCGTTAGTTTTCACGTGATGCCTGCATATACAGACAGACAGACAGACAAAAATTTTTTTTATCACATATTTGGGTTTGGTATCGATCCAGCAACACCCCCGCTATTTATTTTTTCAATATTTTTAATGTACAGAATTGACCCTTCTATAGATTTAAGTAGGTATGCATACACACGTCACGTTGCCGTATAAAACTGATTTACATCCATCACCTTACACATCAGGTCCAGTTGAAAACCAGCGTCAGGCACTAGTTGTCAGGTATTTTTGCTGAACTGCCGGTCAATTCTGTAAACATTTCACAGTGAAAACTTAGGTGAAGTGAGTTTGTTTTTGCTAGGAACTGACACTAGTGATAGCTCACTCCACGCTCAGTTCACCTAAGTTTTCACGGTTAGATTTTCACAGAATAGCACCGCTGGGCCTTTTTGGCGCAGCGGTGAGGCACACTTTCCTGCTAATTTCTTACATCGGACTTTTTACTATTATCTTTATTTTTGTTTTTTATCTGATGTTCTAGTATATACATACTGGTACCTGTATTGTGTGTCTTTTAGTCAGTGCTAAATAAATGTATTTTGTTTATTTCTTTCTTTCTCTCATGACACACACGAAGAGAAGTGAAGAGAAAGTAGAGAGGCCTTTTCCTTGCAGTCGGACAACTCAGGCTGATAATAAAATAGATACATGGTGCTCACGTTATTTACAAACATTGTAAAAGTATACGATTTTCATAAAATTGACCATGCAACAGCTTGAAAAACAGGTCTTAATAGAGGTTATGTATTTTTATTTCACGATAAGCGTTTTAATTCATCACCTGTTTAAGACAGGACAAGACTTGCGTCCGACTTCAAAAGCATTATCTTAACTCCTTCCATATTCATAGCCTGAACAGATTTACACCAGAAAGGTAACATATTCGTAATTGTATGCAAATCCCTGAATATTATGTATGTATGCCTCGACTTAGTGACGCCATTTTCCTACAGTGTATCCAAAGCCAATAATCTTCTATCGGATGCAGAATGTATGGAGGCGAGGCCGGGGCTACGAAGGTAAGTCTTGGATCCAGCATCAAAGAAAAGCTTAGTGTGAAAATATATTTTATTGAAGTTTTTTTATTTTTTTTGTGATAGACCTAAGATTAACCGCTGTTTTCCTTGTTTGTTTCATGTTATGTAGGTAAGAAAAAAAAACTCGTCAAGTGCGAGTCGGTCTCGCGCACCGAGGGCTCCGTTCAAATTTGTAGGAATGTAAATAGTTTTAGATTTTTTTTTGTAAAGTAACTACAAATTTACTGTTTTGGGATTGTTTTCTTTTCTTGTGCTACGTGATCCTGCTTCTCACCAAATTTCATGATTCCAGGTCAACGGGAACTACTCTATAGGCTTTGATTTCTGAACACAAACGCACGTATATTTTGATTGCGTTGACAAGTTTGATTTTTTCACTGCTTCAAGGGATTGCAGCCCTGAGTATTTGATATTAATTTCAACTTGATAACTCCACGCGTTCTTGAGAAAAAGGGTTTTGACTGACGGACAGACAGACGGACAACGAAGTGATCTTATAAGGGTTCCGTTTTTCCTTTTGAGGTACGGAAACCTAAAAAGTAAAATATTCGAAGACATGTGACATCTTAAACTCGCACTGAACCCGCATGGTAGATTACAGCCCACTCCCTTTCGAGGAGAGAAGGCGTGTGTCCCAGCAGTGGGAACATCATAGGCTAATTATGCTTATAATGTTTAGGTATTAATATATCGACTTTTGCCAAAAACGGAGCGTTACAAAATTAAACGATTTTCGCTTTTTAAAGTAGGTAAGTCCATGAAGTGGTTAAGCCTCGGCTTGGCTCTAAACATACGGATCTACAACATTATTTTTAGTAAATGAAACCCGAAACGAATGTCTAGTATTTTTATGTAAAGAATCTATGTACAAAATTTCAAACCTGTATCATGAAAAATCACAAATTTATAAGCTTGATAAGTTACCTGTTTGTCCGTAAAAAATATGCTCTTGCGCTCACTGATAATAGTACCTAGGTATCTAACCGTTCGGCGCGGAGATTCGATAACCTACTTAGTGTCGCTCGGCGTCCGACTTTTAACGTTTTTTAACTTTTTTAGGACAAAATATAACATGGGGTAAAAATTATTGGAATCGGTTCAGTTACTTATTCTGAACAAACTATATTCAGGTTTCACATTATACTAAAAATAACGTTGTATATACGTTACTAAGCACATACATATAGCATAGTCACTGTCCCACAGCTGTCAAACTACAAGTGCAAGATAGAGACGGGAACATGTAAGTCAAAGCACGTGCTAATTAACGCTTATAGATCTCGGTATTCGATTTTGTGCTCAGGGCAGGCAATCTGTTTTTTGTGCCTAGGTTATCAGTTTTCTTGGTCGCTGAGCTATTTTTTCTTCAGAACACAACAATAATGTAATTCCCATTTTATGAACAACTAGCTGCGCGGTTTCACCCGCGTAAATGTCGATCCCGTGGGAATATCGGGATAAAAAGTAGCCTATATGTTAATCCAGGGGGTCAGCTACCTCCACACAACATTTTATCAAAATTGGTCCAGCCGTTTGAGCGTGAAAACGTAACAATCATATAAAAACACACACACACACACTCACAAACTTTCGCCTTTATAATATTAGTGTGATTGCCGTTCCGTAGCTCTTAATACTTCTGATTTACTCGTGTAGGGATACAATATTTGAATATGTCATCTTTAATCTATCTATTTAGTCTTTTCCCAACTTTTATATTGGGGTCAGCTTCTAGTCTTTCCGGAGACATCTGAATACCAGTACTTTATATGGAGCGACTGCCTATCTGACTTTCACAACCCAGTTAATGGATAACACGATACCCCTTGATAAGACTGGTTGATTGTTTAGGCTTCAGACTGCCCGTACCGACTGCCAAAGATCTACGAATGACAGGACGCATACGGTGGGGTCTCGTTATGTATGGATAGTCACTCATCCACGAATCGACTGCGGCAAGCGAAGCTTAGCCTTGTGTTCACCTACATTTTAATCAACTGATTAAATATTTAATCTGCCGGTCGGTTCTGTAAAAATCTCACCGTGAAAACTTAGGTGATGTGAGTTTCTTTTTGCTAGGAATTGACACTATTGACAGCTCACTCCACGCTCACTTCACCCAAGTTTTCACGGTGAGATGGTTACAGAATCGCAATGCAGTTCTATATTTCTAAACTTCCTTAGGAGATTTGACATAAACCAACTGTTTAGATACCTAACCGGTGGTTTGAATGTTGGTGAACTCAGGCCTTAATCTTCGATCGATCATTAAATATTTAATCTTATCATAACAAAACAATACAAAATTACCTATAGCTGTTTCCCCATCCTACGCAAATTCTATTTCTAAATAGGTTACTTTAGGATAATGTATTTTAGAAACTTTTCTCATTTCAAGACTATTTCAAGAATTTAATGGCACGGTTGGCGCAGTGGTTAATCGATTGGCTGCTGCGCTACGTGTCGCGGGTTCGATTCCCGCACGGAACAAATATTTGTATGACCTACAAAATAGTAATTGTTCCGGGTCTGTTTGTGTATTTGAGTTTAAATGTTTGTAAACGCACCCACAATACAGGAGAAATTCCTAGTGTGCAACGTTTTCACATTTTGAGATATAATGGAATATGACTGCCTCGTTAGCCAAGTGGTTGCAAGCGCTACTGCTGGCTGAGCATGAGGTCGTGGTTTCGGCTCCCGGGTCGGTCAAAGTGTTATTGGGTTTTCATCTGGAAATTCTCAGTAATACTTTGGAGCCTGGATCTGTGCCGGTTGATGCCATAGAGTTACGTTTAAGTCTCACGTAATAGGGGGCGACCCCTATTACATAGGACTTAAACATACTCGTAACTGGCCAACTCTTCGGGTGTACCTAATACACACACTATCACTGTGATAACTATTACGGTGATGAGACATTGTACTAGAGTACACCCAAACCGTTAGGCAGAGGTATACAAAAAATTTGAAGAGGCCTTTTCTGATGAGTATCTTTTTGTTTTTTAGGCACTCGACCTCCAGGGAGGGAGGTCGGGGAGTGTGGGATTTTTACCTCACTAAAACCATCCTGGTGACCACCATCAGCACAGTCTCCCCAGGGATGTGCCGGGGAGGAATTCACGGGGGGTTCCAGAATTGTTTTTTTTAGAGGAACCGGGACCACCGCTATGTGCTGATGGTGATCACCAAGGTTAGGTTGTGATCAGCGAAATTTTGTGATTGAAAAATATAGACTGAACTAAAAACTCGCTCGGTAAAAGAATATGAATTCAGGCATTTAGTATTAGTGGTAAAACTATACGGTTATCTCACGATGTTTTCCTTAACCCCTTTGAAAGCAGTGGTAATGAAATAATTCACACAAAGTAAAGTACCTGCTTGGGTTTCAACCCACGACCTTACAACTCGTAAGTCGTGGCCATCACCACTTGACCACAAATATTCGTCATGAAAAAACTTATTTGCCATCAAACAAAATTGTTTTAACTCCAGTGTGGAACCGTCCTACCCGATAACATAAACTTGTGATAATCCTATCTTAGAGGTTCCTAGATAGACGCCATGCTTGATAAGAACCGCACCTGCAATGAAGACTGGTCAAGCGTTTGATTGCAATTTGTGACGTCAAAGGAGACCTTAATAAACTCAAGCGAGACAGAGCACTACTAGGATTAAAATGACGGACTAGACAAAGGACACGCATAAAGCCTTTAACGGTTATATGAGCAGACAGATTGTAGGTTTATGCAGAAAGAGGGTATGGGGATACCGTTAATAACTGTCTATTTGCATAGCGGGTAAATTGAAATAACTTAAAAACTAATTAAAAGTTAACAAAGAGTAATTTGTGTTTGTAGTTCAATCAATCAATCAACTCAGTCTATCGCAGTCCACTGCTGGACATAGGCCTGTGCCACAACATCCTGACCTCCACCTTCCGCATCCAGTCTACCCCAGCCACCTTCTTTAGTTCGTCCGTCCATCTAGCTGGGGGGCATCATAAACTTGCCGATACGCGTTCTCGTCGCCTATCCCGCAGTGTTTGTTACGACTCGATAATTATAGAAATAAGAAGAAGATCTATTTGTGTATTAGGTACGAAAAATAACACATGACACAGAAACTTACGCCTTATTCCCTTGGCAAAAACTACAGAACGACACCTGCTACTTTTCTTACATACTCCTTTTGCCTCGTTTACGTTCATACATCTGGTCATACACGCTTGCCGGTTGCGAGTACTACGCATCTGACCTGTCTAAAGAACATCACCATGGTCACTATAATATGAAAAATATTATGTAATGAATATAAAAATATTTAAAGAGAAAATCGCCTTTGACTGGTAGACAGACAATGGATCCTTACAAGCGACACTTATCAATGAATGCTTCTGCTTACTACCGCAATACTGTCGTGTTACCGCCGCGATACTATCTCGAAACCGCAGCATTTTTTTTTGTATGAATTTATTTCTGCTGTGGCGTTACCCCAAGATCACGTCGGGGTCATTTTATCTTTCCAAGAATCAATCAATCAATCTCGTTTATTGTGGATCATAGGTACAGAAATAGATACAGGTGTTAAGAATTACAGTGATGTTGATCAGCTATGTCCCGCCTTTTGGGCATACAATACAAATTATTCAAATTTAATAAATTAACAAACAAAAAAATAAAATAAAAAATAACATTAGTATTGCAATTTAAAGAAAAATTAAATAAACTAGTTAGGTAGTGGGAGCTACAATCTAATATTACAACAAAAAAAAAAGAGAAAAGAAGACACGGTGCAAAAAAAAATGAGGTGTGCGTGTGTCTGTGTCATGGACATGGCCGTGTGTTGTACGTGAATACGTTTACGTAACGGGGTTGATCCGCTAGGCCGCATTTATTCTTTTACGTTCCCGGCACTGCTTGACTCGGGCATATAGTGTTTTATTGGTACCATTCGATTGCTCTCGTGAAGCCCTTTCCAATAGTATACGATATCTTTATTTTGCTTTTTGACGCGTATATTCCAGGCCGACTTTATATATTTTTGATATTATTTTTCATTTTATTTTAACACATTATATTCACTGTCACTGTGTTACACTAATGCTTTTATATACAATCAATAGATTTTGACGAGAGCTGACGATTGAAACCTAAACGAACGTTGTAGCTTTTCCGAGTCTAAAGGTATAATAATTGGAAATCTCGATACGCAGCAAAATTACCTCAAATTGGCGGCGGTGGGTGGATGGAGGGGGAAGCCCTTCCATCGCACGCGATGCGTGAAAGTACTCACTTGGCGTAGTGAATTTGTTGATCCTTTAGCTGGTTCCTTTAGAATGGTGTAATTCAATTTAGGATAGAGATGATAGATATGAAGCTGCAACACCAAACTGTATCCCCCGATTTTGTTATCATTCGTTTTTTTGACTTGCCTCCCACTATGGAAGCAATTTAATAGACGTGTTCACGTCAACAAAACAAAAAACAAACCCACACAATTATTAAAACAGACACACCCACATACTATAGATTACAATAAAAGTTTACATCATATCGTGAGAAAGGTCATATTATACCGAAGGGAAGCAAAATAAAAGTGTATCCTTCTGAAAGACGATATTAGGACCCTCGCACATAGCCGACATGCGTGTGGAATTTCTATTAGGTACCTAACAGAGCGTTTTGCTTTATGTTCTATGTGAGGGTAGATACGGAAGAATGTTTTGACGAACTATAGGTACTAAAAACTGTCAAAGGCAAATTTCATTGACATCAATGCCAACATATACGGCTATGTATGTATGCACACTGTGCACTGACAGTTGGCTTACTTAGCGCGAAGAACTTTCTATGCACGCTAGGCAAGACGTTGCCTGAGGTAGCAGCGCGGTGCGGGAGGGGTGAAACCCACCCGTGTTCCTTCCATAGCTCTTTATGTTCCGTGCCAGCGGTAACCCTTTCGGACAATCCCGCTGAACCGCGTAGCTACCTCAGGCAAGCAGTCAAGCAGTCTCAGTTAAGCAGTCGGCCTATAGTGAAGGCGCCAAGCGCGCAGTGTGGCTGGTTGCAAAAATTCTAGAGCGTTAATTTTACTTCGTTACTCGCAAGGTGACTCGTTAGGCTCTAGGCACTAAACTAAGCTAGCCAAGGGTAAGTTCGTACCCGACTGGCATTATTGATGTGAGGGATTTACTGGAATTTAAATAAAAAATGTATTAAATTTTCGTACAGTACGTAATTTAAATAAAAAATGTATTAAATTTTCGTACGCGTTCATGGTAACAAAACCAGTACACGCTGGCCTCGATCTCTATTGGAACTCCGTACTACGTTAGGCCAGTTCAAGGAGGTAAAAGTGTTAACACTGATGTGTGTGTAGTGTGACTGTGCCTCTATTAATAAGACCTGCATAAGTGTCGATCCCATGGGAATATGGAGATGAAAAGTATCCTATGTGATAATCCAGGATGTCGGCTACCGCCATACCAAATTTTATCAAAATAGGTACAGCCGTTTGTGCGTGAAGATGTAATAAACAAACAAACACACTCACAAACTTTCGCCTTTATAATATTAGTGTGATGTGATACTTTGTATCTTCCTAGTATAGGATCGTAGCAGTTGGCGTTTTGTAGTCTCTGCTTACCCCATGGGAAAATGGCGTGAGTTTATGTATATGTGTATGTATCTGCCTAGTACTTCTAAACTATTAACTGATTATTATCATCCATGTATAATTCTTAATAACTATTGTATCGATAATTTAAACTCCCATACCATATTGTAGATGTTGCAGATAGATTGTCGAATGCGCTGTTTTACAAAACTGATCCGTTACGTAAAACAGCTGAACTTTCCATATTTTTTTTAAATTAACACGCAGAATGGCATAAACGTTTTGCATTTATCAATGCAGTGGGTCAACGGTTAATGGTTCTGGAAGACAACTTGAAATTAAACATCAAACTATAGATTGCAGTTCCTTATTTTAACGCTCGTGGCTCTGTGTCTTAACAACCATATTTGACGTTTGGCTAGCTGTTATGTAAAACAGCGGATCCGACAATCCACCTGCGACATAGACACCATTCTTTCCCTACCTAAACTAAAAATATTTTATGTTCGCAGGTACAACTTTCCGTATGTTTCCAAAATAGGCTCTCATCCTAGATCACGGTGAGCCGTGGACAACGCAATATGAGATGAAAGGGATTGTTCCACAGTACGCGATAAAAATAACACGAATACTATCCTCGTTGCGTATTTATACTAATATTGCGTTTCCCCTTGTTTTATGTATGTTATGCCTTCAGTTCATGGAATTGAATATGACTTAGCTGTGTTTATGTAAAACTAGCTGACCCGGCGAACTGCGTACCGCCTCAGAATCAAAACACAAAATATATGAGAAAATGAATTATCTTCATTCTTTTTTTTCGTGACATTTTCCCATGTTTTAATAGTTATTCTGCTATTCGGGGCGGAGACAAATCCAACAAATCAAAAAAAAAAATATGTAAAGAAAGTATATTTCTTATTATTTGATTAATAGTTTTTGGGCTACTACACCAAAGAGATTATTTGATAGTTGTACGTGTGCAGAGAGATGTCAAGATGACATGGCAGATTGAAAAATATATTTTTTTGTTGTCAAACATTTTAATTAATAATTTTATCATAACAAGATTCGACTGGTGTAATAAAACACTTAAAATGTCGTTTCTTTAATTACAGGGTTTTTGTTTATAAATACTTACATTTTTTTAGTTTATATTTTATTTACTTAGTAGGTAATACTTAGATTTTAATTAAATTACTTTAATTACAGCAACACATTTTGGTTTTATTGTTACACCTACGGCACGAGAACAATTATCTTATATATATATATGTGAGGGGCCCGTGGCTAAATAATAACAGCCGCACAGGTCGAACGATCAGGTTAAGCTACGCTTGCCGCGGTTGGTCTGTGGATGGGTGACCATCTTTACATACCGTGACCCCTCCGTGCCTCGGAAAGCACGTTAAGCCGTTGGTCCCGGCTGTCATTCGTGGATCTTTGACAGTCGTTACGGGTAGTCAGAAGCCCGAAAGTCTGACAATCAGTTTTACCAAGGGGTATCGTATTACCCAGTAACTGGGTTGTGGAGGTCAGATAGGCAGTCGCTCCATGTAAAATACTGGTATTCAGCTGAATCCGGTTAGACTGGAAGCCGACCCCAACTTAGTTGGGAAAAGGCTAGGCAGATGAAGATGATATATATATATATATATATATGTGGAAGCTTGTAATTAGCACTTGTCAGTTGTTTACTATTTCGTTATCATTTAAGTGTCTGCAAGCTATATAAAAATGATAAAAATGAACAAAATAAAATCGCTCCAGCCGTTCTTGAGTTATAAATGATGTAACTAATCCGACTTTGTTTTATCTACAACGTGTAACGTTAAATGCGCAAAACCTCTTAAGAGGTTATTGTACTCATCATTATGAACAACTTTTACTATGGGATCAAACCTGAAATCGCAATAAAACAATCAGCTGTTTAGTACATTTTGACGATATAAGCGAGCATAAATGCCCTACATTTATGCTCGCCTATATCGTCAAAAACAAAAAATTTTTTTTTTCGTAATTTTAGCTTGGGTACCATAGTAAATGTTCATAATGATGAGTACAATGATCCCTTAAGAGGTTTTGCGCATTTAACGTTACAGATTACTGTCTGTCATAACCTCTTCTTTTTGCCAATAAAACTTTTTGTGTTTGTTTTTGTTGAATATGAGGATCATGAAGAATTTAATATCCTGTTAGCAGTGAATGTTCCGCATCGGTATAATTTAAAGATATTTTCTTTATTCTACTGGTCGCAAGCGCTACTGCTAAACATGAGGTCCTGGGTTTGATTCCCGAGTCAGGCCAAAAGTTTAATTGGGTTTTTCATCAGGAATTTAGCCCGGAGCCTGGATTTATGCTCGGTCTATGGTAATAGGTTCGCCATTTGTTACAGGTAACTTAAATTTAGATTAATTAACTTCAATTTTGTCTGTGTGGTGGCCGGACTTAAAGAATAGCACCACCCCATACTTCCCGTGGGTGTCGTAAAAGGCGACTAAGGGAGACCGGAGAATGGGCAGCAGCGTTCTCTATGCATTACACCATCATACCATACTGCGATCGCCAACCCGCCTGCCAAGCGTGGCGATTATGGTAAACCCCCCAAAATTGGGGGAGGCCTATGTCCAGCAGTGGACGTCTTTCGGCTGAAATGATGATGATGATGATGAAATTTAGATGGCGAAATGTTGCCGTACTATAGATACACCTCTACTTAACCTTTTGGGTAATTAATACAGGTGTGATGTTATGTTATATTTATTATTATGTGTATATAGCGGAGTAGTGGTGGATTGTAGTGGTAAATGGAAAGTTAGGTATGTTAGCAATCTGCCAAGATGTTCGAAAGAGTTACCGTGGCCCCTGGCACAGGCAGCTGAAGGAACACGGGTGGGTTTTAGTCAGCAAAGTCTAACATACCTCCCGCTCCACCCAGAGCGGGGGAAGATATTTGACGATTTGCCAATCAAAAAAAAAAAGGTATAAGTATTAGCAATAATGCACTACCTAGAAAAGCTTTTACAGGAAATAAAACGTTGTTTTAAGAGAGCAAAGTCTAAATAACTGTAAAACAAGCTAAGCCCTAAGTTCAAAAAGCAAATGGCTGCATCGTAGCTACGCCGTAGCCGACCCGAAAATACCACCGCTACGCAAGCTACGCCGTAGCGCTACGCGTCAAATCAACGGTGTGGTATGAAACGTTAATTGATATTTTGTGACTGTATAATTTCAACTGTACGGTTTTAATTAAAACGGTAATTTTCAAACGAACGCTTTCTAATTAACCCATTCTCTTATAAATACATTTCATCGTCCCCGCGATGTATTTTTGGGTTTCTCTCCCAACCAGTCATGTTCACCAAATACTTCATAATAAATACAACCTTTTCACAAAACCAATTGTCTTTCTATATGCGACAGATTAAAATGGATTTTACAGAAAGGGTATACCTGCCGGTTTGAACAAAAGCTGATGAAATTCATCAGTTTTCAATTAACCCCGGACTGGCGATCCGTTTGTTTGAAATAGATTATTTCCGGTTCAACGAGTTAAGCCGAAAAAGTTCAATTTCATTGATTACTGTCTATGGTGTTGTATCGTTTTACAGGTTGTCAATGTAGTTATATTTGAATTGTTAAAGTTTGAACAGACATCCGATTACAATTGGTTGTTTGTCGGGAAATGAGTCTTCACTGTTTGGTTTAGATTTTGCTGGGTTAATAGCAATGTAAATTGAATTTGACCAAGAGCTACAATCGTGCAACAAAAAGAAGTCAATTGAACAATGAAAACCATTAATAAAATTGCTGAATAGGCTTTGAAGGGCCGTGGTTACTTTAAACTTTCAGAGTGATTACCAGTGATCGGAATAGGCTTAGTATATTTACCTAAAGTTTAAAGAACAGGGACGGAGATCGGAGACTTCTTTATGACTTTTTTTTTTTACCGGTAAATTTACTGGAACTTTAATTATGTAACTTTCAATATCTTATTTTATCATCAACATTATAGATGCTTTAATAAATCGTAATCAATGTTTTAATAAACAAAATAACCAATATTAAAAATAGATATATTAAAAAAAAATAAAAGTGAAAAGAAAAAAAAAAGAAAAAAAGAAAAGTGGAAAGAGGGAAGGGAGGCCTTTGCCCTGCAGTGGGACAACACAGGCTCATAATAATAATAATAATAATATTTTTATATATTGGTTTTTTTTAGCATTTATAATGTTAATGATAAAATAAGATATTGAAAGTTACCTAATTAAAGTTCCGGTAAATTTACCAGTAAAAAAAAATTAGTCATAAGGAAGTCTCTGATTTTCGTCTCTGTAACTTTAGGTAAATATACTCAGCCTATTCCGATCACTGGTGATTACAGATTCAGAGTGATGACTTACGCAAGTTCAAAAAATATTGATGTCACGTGATCAACACTTTGAACGTTATTATCTCGGAAACGTGACACTTCGGATTTGGTCTTATCATGTTTTCTATCATGTTTTCTGTTTGCATTGATGTCAGGTATTGATTTATATAAGTAACATACGTGGCCACTATATAAAAAAAACAAAATGGCGCTACACTAGGTATATACAGGGTTATTGGTAAACATTAACAACCTCTTAAGAAGTCATTGTACTCATCATCATGAACAACTTTTACTTTGGGACCAAACTTGAAATCGCGAAAAAAAAAATCAGCTGTTCCCTACATTTTGACGAGTTATACGAACATAAATGTAGGGAACAGCTGATTTTTTTTACGCGATTTCGGGTGTGGTCCCTTAGTAAAAGTTGTTCATAATGATGAGTACAATGACCTCTTAAGAGGTTGTTAATGTTTTACCAATAACCCTGTAAAAAAATCTTGAATCCGCTTTGTATGCACAAACGGTGGTATTACACAAATCTCCTTAGAGAGAGAAGAAGCGGGGAGGAGCTCTTTGGAAAATACAGTCTAAACATCATAGAATACGTGGTTTCAATAAACGTCGCAGCGTCAGCGCCATCTAGCGTTCATAAGTGTTCACAAGATTCAAACACACATTGTATACGGAACCATAACCTCGAGGCATTACGTATTCTATGGTCAACTTGAAGTTACTCGTAACATGTTTGCAGTTTGTACCTAGCGCGCATAAGTTTCAGGCAATTTCCATCAAAACTTGCGAATAACTGAGATTTACAACTAAAATGTTAAGTTATATATAACATTAATTAGTAGAAATAAAGTTGAAGCTTTATAGGAGTCGTTAATTATTTCTTAGAACTTAAAAACTTTATTAAATAGGCTTTTATTTTCAATATAAATAGATAATTTTGACCCTATATCCTTGTAGGGTTTGTAAGAGGTATTGTTTTTTTATTATGTTCATGATGAGATAATTTTGACTTTCATAGGCTTTTATCTTTAGAACACAAAGTTTCAGCGAGTTGGAAAATACATAGCTGTTTCTATCAAAGAATCAATAATCAAATTGGCACCTTTTTATTTCTGTTATTATTTAGCATGTAAAAAGTTTGCTCATGTAAATAGGTTTAGTATAATTAGCCTACAATTTTCGCTCTATTGGGATACAGGCCTCCTCTCGTTGAGAGGGAGTGGACTGTATGTAATCTACCACCCGGCACAGTGCGGGTTGGAAGATGTCACATATCTTCGAATTTTTAGGTCTAGCACATTCCGCTTTACGCACGATGTTTTCTTTCACCGTCTTGAGAGCAGTAGTGATGAAATAGTTTACACAAAGTAAGGCGCCTGTCTGGGGTCAAACCCACGACCTGGAAGTCGTAAGTCGGGGCAACTACCACTGCGCCACCACGGCTCTGATATCTCTGCAAATAAGTAGGTACTGACGCCGATTCTGTTGTTCCCGAACTAAACTAAATTTCAGTGCATCTTTTTCTTTCTATGTCATTAAGAAAAGGACAGAAAATGCATTTTTCGTTAAGTCCTGTCAAATTAATTAGCGCCTGACGTAATTTTAATAGGCAAGTTTTTAATCTTAACTTCTCTTAACTTCGTCTTAACTTCTAAGGAGTAGTGTCAGGCGCTGATTAGTTTGACATGACTAAACTAAAATGTATCTTCTGTTCTTTTCTTAATAAAATAGAAAGAAAAAGATGCACTGAACTTAAATTTAGTTTAGTTTGTGAACAAGGGAATCGGCACCACTGTCTATCTATCTAAGTATACTCCATCTATACATATAATAAAACAGTAACGAAAAAAAAACTGTACATTGTGAATTTTCGAGAAAAAATAAGTGGCTTTTGTTAGAAAAACGTAACTGCTGACAAAAAGTGAATTTTTAGAATTTTTGTCTGTTTGTCTGTTTGTCTGTGTGTATGGTACAGCTTCACGCCAAAACTACTGGATAGATTGAATTGAAATTCAGCAAAAATGTTCTTAGTAAACCAAGGAAGGCTTTAGGCTACATATTATCACGCCGTATGTTATGGGAGGTCAGCAATATTGATTTTAAAATGTGTTTGTTCGTAATTGATTGCACAAAATAATTGAATGCAAAAAATGACATGTTTATTTATTTATTTAGTTAAAAATAAAACTTTAACTCTGGGAACATAATAATCACGCTATTTTTATAAAGGAGCGGGGCAGTAATATTATAAATTGCAAGGGAACAGCTATTTCAACAATATGTCAACGGGGAATTTAGCGGTAAGGTCAGGCGACCGTTTACCGTACTAAATGGTGCGAGTTCAAATCCCATAATATTGTTTTAAAAAATCGTAAAATTCTTTTTTTTAGACTTTGCATTTTTTATGTGTATTAGGAACGATACTGTTATGAAATCTGAGAACTTCAGATGTTATATCTAATTGTATGGAGAGTTTCACACCAATATTACTAAACAGATTGATTGGCGGTACAACAAGCTACACTATCATGAAGTCAAGTCAAACTTTTGGTTCTAAGCTATATCTTACCAAGCATATTTGTTGTAGGTAATTGATTTAAGTCTGTAATTCTTAGTTATGATCCTTGCTGCTGTTACCATATTTTTTTGTAATGCAAAACTAATGTAGTTGTCTGTTAAATTAACGACAATTTAGTTTTATTCATAATTTAATTAATTTGGGTAAATAATTTATGTAGTTTCCGTTTTCTAACTAGATGGATGGCGTTGGCGTCGAGTTAGATCGCGCTATGGTTTTGTTCCCAAAAGGTGATGTTATAGGTACCGATGTGCCGATGTGCCGCTCTCATGCTATAAAAACGGAGGTTACCTTTGTTGTCTGTGTTGGTTGATGAGTTTAATTTTCCTGTTGGCCTTCACAGATTACTTTTTGATAGACTGAAATTGGCCTTTTCCAGACTCTGTGAAGGGGCAACTTTGCTAGATCACTCACCTATGATGAGGTGCCGTCGTACTACACGTACGACAAGCAAAAAGGTGTATTTAACCGACGTCGATGCGGACACGCCATGGACGGGTTTCCGGGAATTTTTAAGGATACTGCATTGGGACGGGTTTACACTGTTCACCTAAATACTGGCGAGTGCTATTATTTGCGAATATTACTGCTCACAGTGCACAGCCCAACATCATTTGCGTTTCTAAGGACAGTCGATGACATTGAGTATCCCACATACCGCGCTGCTTGCGTAGTATGCCACCTTCTCGACGGTGATCAGCACTGGGACAACGCACTTGAGGAGGCCAGCATTAGTGACAATCTCAGTCGTTTGCGACATCTGTTTGTCGTCATGTTGGTGTTCTGCAGTATTGCAAATCCGCTTTTGTTGTGGGAGAAATATCGGCATCTTCCATCCGAAGACTTCCTAAGAGGTCTGAGACGCACTACTGAAGATAATACTGAGGCAACTGATGAGGGCGTTCTAAACAGTTGCCTTAGTTCACTTCAAGATATGGTCATTTCGATCTGCGCCAGTTCTCTGGTGAATTATGGGCTACCGACTCCACAACATCTGGATGTACAAGAGCTTGGAAACAGAGAGTACAACTCTGAAATAAATTATGATCCAAGAGCTATGAGTACCGTCGTCAATGACCATGTCTCTAAGTTTACCTCAGAGCAAAAGCAAATTTTCGACACCATCCTTGACTCTGCTCGGTCAAGGTAAATGTTTTTCTTGGATGCTCCTGGTGGAACAGGGAGAATATTTGTCACCGCTGGCATTCTCGCAGAGGTCAGGAGGCAAGACAAGATTGCCATTGCAGTAGCATCGTCAGGAATCGCCGCAACACTGCTTCCTGGTGGCAAAACAGCGCACGCAATGTTTAAGATTCCCATAGATTTAGAGAGTAATGAAACACCTGTATGTGGAGTGTCACGCAACAGTGACAAAGGGCGCGTGCTTAAAGATTGCTGTTTAATCCTGTAGGATGAATGCATTATGGCAAACAGAAAAGCAATAGAGGCGGTAAACAGGACTTTGCAGGACATCCGCAGGAACCAGCAAATGATGGGTGGCGTTACAGTTCTGTTTAGCGGCGATTTCCGACAAACGCTGCCTGTGACCACTAGACGGTGGCCAGGTGGTTCTACCTGAGATACTTGGGAGAGTGGTGTCTACCTTAGAAAATTTGATTCGCCTGGTGTACGGGGACATCAATAGGATACCGCACCAACATAATTCTTGGGTGTGTGAACGAGCCATTTTAACACTCAGAAACGACCAAGCTTCAGAGATCAATGAATGCATTCTCGCGGAAATTGAGGGAAATTGCACTTCAATAAACACTGTTGTCGACCAAGATGACGCCACACATTACCCCGTAGAATTTCTCAATTCCCTCAGTGCAAGTGGACTACCAGCGCACACCATTAAGTTAAAGGTCGGTGTCCCAATTATGCTTCTTCGGAAACTCACTCCGCCGAAACTGTGCAATGGGACCTGGCTCAAAGTCGTCCCGCTGCAGAGAAATATCATTGAGGCGGAAATTCTAACGGGTTGTGGTGTCTCGCTGACACTACAACCCGTCCCGTCCCCGGGCTCTTAGAATTCGACATCAGACGTTTCAGATCTTCAATTTTGACGACCCCGTTGTAACTGGCATAAGCAACAGGATCCGCGTACGAAGTCGCGGGCAGAAGCTAGTTTGAAATAAGATTAGACATTTAAATAAAACTTTTTTACAGTCCGTTCAACCGATTTTGAATTTTATTGCGTTGGTGGCATGTCATACGGCAGCTGCAGTAAACAGTTCGTATTATAACCACTTTTTTGCTTTTAATACCATCCTTATGCCGACGGTATAGAATTCAAAATCGGTTGAATCTACAGTAAAAACGAGTATTTAAATGTCTAATGTTATTTCAAATGGAGTAGGTATAGCATGTATTGTCCCACGGCAGAGCAAATGCCTCTCTCTCTCTTTTCCTCACAATTCTGTCAAAGTCAAATCATTTATTAGAAATAGGCAAATAAAAGGCACTTTAGAACTTTAAAAATTACAATAAAAATTGAATTGATTCTAGTCGCCCCTTCCAAAAGGTTGTGTTCGTATGGAGAAGAATGGGCAAGAAACTCCACTGTTACTCTTTCAAAATGTTCTACAAGGTTTTGTATACATAATATAATTGATATGTGAAGACAATGAACCTAGAATAAAATTAGTCTACTACAAAAGGTCTTTTTCGAGTACCGACCAGATACCTTTCGGTGGCAGTCAAGCTCGTCCCGCCACTATTAAAGTTAAATCTATTCAGGCCAATAACTCATTGGTGTGAATTGATTTAATTTTAATCATACCTTCATCGCTAATAAAGATTAACGATGAAAGTGATGAACTCTATTAATAACATATTATTAGTTTTCGACATTTATGCGAGTTAATATGTGGGTTTAGGATAATTATCCTTTCTAGTTATTTGTCATTGGTTTGGTGTTATTTTTCGTATACAGTGTGGAAGATCGAAATACGACAATAAATGAAAACACTGGCAATACTAATGTATAGGAGTATTTTGAAACTGTCAAATAAATCCTAACATCGAAATTAAAAAAGTTTTCTAAATTGTTTTTTAAATTGTAGTAATGGGCGGACTAACGGTTTTGCCAATGTTTGACTAACTCATGTGCCTAGCCTTTTACCAACTATGTTGGGGTCGGCTTCCAGTCTAACCGGATGCAGCTGAATACCAGTATTTTACATGGAGCGACTGACATCCACAACTCAGTTACTTGGTTATAAGTCTGACAACCAGTCTTACCAAAGGGATCGTCCCTTTGGTAAGACTGGTTGTCAGACTTTCGGGCTACTGACGACCCGTAACGACCGTCAAATATCCACAAATGACAGCCGGGACCAACGGCTTAACGTGCTTTCCGAGGCACGGAGGGGTCTTGGTATGTGAAGATGGTCACCCATCCTCGACCATTCGCGGCAAGCGTAGCTTAGCCTGATCGCTCGACCTGTGCGGCTGTTATTATTTAGCCATAAGCGTGTGGCTTGTGTCTAGTTATTTGACTAGCTAGTGACAAAACTATTGGATACAGTCGTATTTGATTGAATTTTTGTATGCAGACTAAGATTGTTATTAACCGCCTGTGTGCCGTAATTATAGACACAATTAAAAAGCCATTGTGTCTCGCGTAGATCTACGTTCCGGCAGACTTAGGGTTAAATGAAGTTTAATTTATTCTCTTGTTGTCGTCTCCACCTTGTATAAGTACGAATAACAAATGACATTTTGTAATTCATTGACAAAAAATAATTTAAACTAAACTAAAACAAGATCGGTTATTTTTCTCGTTTTTTCCGAGACCACGAATACTGACACATACACATCGAGACATCAAACAAATTTTAATCCCCTCATATTTCGACACAATAACCGATAACCCCTCAACCGTAACCAGTCTACTCACGTAACCGTAAAACCGTGGATTCTCAGGAGCTCGTAAAATTATTACTGCCGTCTGTCACTACCGATATTGGGAATTACGCTCGCGACGTATTACGCAAGACAAAAAGATTAGGCGACATTTTTGCGTCACATTTCGGAGATTTCGAGGTGCTGATATTTTTTTGATGGAAGATATTTATTTTTTTGGTTTAAATGTATTTACAGGGGTTTGTTGTGGTATTTACAGCGTGTAACAGAAATATTTGGTCTTTAGGGGTGTGCTACTGCCAGGATCGCCCAGAGGAAACGGTGGAGCACACGGTGGAGGTCTGCCCCGCTTGGGCGGAGCACCGCCGTGTCCTCGTAGAGGCGATCGGCAGCGACGGCGACCTCTCGCGTCCGGCCCTGGTGCAAGCCATGGTCCGGGGCGAGAGGGGAGTGGGAGGCAGTCACCTCCTTCTGCGAAGCAGTCATGCTAGCGAAGGAGGTGGCGGGACGGTTCAGGGAGAGAGCCTCCCGTCTCAGCCGCCGCGGGGGACGCCCCAGGCGTCGGGAGCCGCGTGACGACTCCCGGCCACCGTAGGCGCGGGCCTGCGGGCGGAGAGTAATGGGTAGCTCACCGTCCGATCAGGACCAGGCCCGTGCCGGACGGCGCGTACGTGTTCCACGCGCGCCTCAAAGAGATGTCAGCATCGAGGAGGGGCGAATTTCAAAATACCGATTTTCATAATTCCGAATGGTTCAAAATTCCTAATATAACAACTCCGATTTATCATTCATCCTATTTTTATAATTCCGAAATTTCAATATTCCTAACGTTTATAAGTAATATTCTCAAAATACCGAGTTCCAATAGATCGAATAACAAAAAGTCCGAATTAATGAAAACTCGAAACATCAAAAATACGAATTCCGATTAATTAGAATTCCGAATTAATTATAATTTCGAAATAAAAACGCCTTGTAAAACTGAATAGCAAGACAAATACACGAGTAGAATACGGAATATCGAAGCACAAAATATCGATAAATGTTAATACGATGCTACAATATTGCGATGCACGTAACTGCGAAAGACCCGTCTCTGCGACGCCACTACACTTCCATGCACGTTACCGCGATAGATCTTCACTGCGACACTACTAGACTTCGATGCACGGTAAAGGTATTTATATTGTCATTCGCTCGCTCTTGCATCCTAGTATCGACGGAGCCCCGCTTCGCGGGGCCCCTATTTCTGTGTAAAAGGTTTAAAGTAACATGCATGCAGAAAGCATGCAGCATGGAAGCAAACACGCAGCATGCTGCATGCCAGCAAGCATGCAGCATGGAAGCAAACACGCAGCATGCAGCACGCAAGCAAGCATGCAGCAAGCATGCAGCAAGCAAGCATGCAGCAAGCATGCAGCAAGGAATCAAACACGCAGCATGCAGCAAGCATGCAGCATGGAAGCAAATACGCTCGCTTGCATGCTGCATGCTTGCTGCATGCTTGTTGCATGCTTGCTTGCATGCTACATGCAGCAGGCATGGTTTCTGTCACGCTCACCACCACGGCTTCGGCTTGCTGGCCGGCTTCGCCGGCCAACCTCAGCCGCGGCGGCTCGCTCACAGCCTCCTGCTCCTCAGCCCGCGGGCCGCCTCGCCTCTACGCGCCCACGCGATTTTAAATTACACTCTAGGGGTAGGGCAGACAAGACTGCGTGAAGTCGGATTTACAGCGATTCGTTTCTGTCACTAAAACCTAATTTTAGCAAACGTTTTAGAGCTAACAATTTTGTTATAAATGAACATTCGGAATAATACACATTATATAATACAATACTTAGGACATATGACTTTATTTCATGCAAAATTAGGAGATTCAATTATTATAGTACTCGATATTATGACAGAATAGATTTAGAAGTAAAGATAATTATGTAAAACAAAATTTCGATTTTTTGAACATTATGGTTACTGAAGTTTATAGCAAACGTGTTATCCACTCACGCGGCCATAACCACGAGCAGGTATTGAGGAAAATGTTACACGCGCTCGTAGACCAAGATCGGCCATTGAAAAAACTGCGACAGCAAGCATTTTCCACACCGCAGTATTTTATTTTTAGTAATTTTGTCTATGGGAGTATTGCTCACGTTCCAGGTTCTTTAGTCGAGTGGTTAGATGAAGTACATTTGTGCCAAAGGCCGTGTGGTTATATCGGCATTACGAAATAAGTTATCTGTAGTTGAAAATCTTTAAATAAACAAATGAGACGGCGATGACGCATGCGTAATTTGATACTCGCGTGATGTTATTGTTATTGTATATCAAAACTTTGGAACCACAATGGTATGTATTATATGTCATTCGATTCAGTATGAATGGGGCTATTTTTTAGGTAAATAAAAAAATATGGTCATCGCTTTCGATTTTGAAATAATATTATTTTAATTTTTAATTGTCGTAATGTAAACAAACATTAAAAATAAACAATTATTAAAAAAAATCAAAGTCTCTTAAAGTTACGGAACAAGTTTTGTTATCTACACTTGTCTATCCACTTGAAGAAACAGCCATTAGTTTAACAGCGGTCCATAGAATTTTTTTCTGTACGAGTCGTGTATAAGTGGCGAGGGCGCTCCGCGGCGCGTCGAAAAAAATGTGCTAAAAACATACTTGCGTATAGGAAGGCGTTACCGCGGGGTACTTGCGCGTGAGTGGTTATGGATAATGACTTTCAGACAAACAATTTTAGGAGAAGAAAGGGAGTACCTATTTTAACAGGTTATTCGGAAAATTGAAAATCGGAATGACGTTTTTCGGACCGAGAACCCATCGAGCATTTGATTTGTATGATGCAGCTACAGAACATATGAAAATCGGAAAACAAGCAAATCGCATTTATGACTTTTGGAAACATACATTTCGTGATTTTTAATAATAGAGATTATAATTCTTAGGTATTATGAAATTCGGACTTTTGAAAATCGGAACATCGAAATTCGGAATAAAATATTTCGGAATATTTGGGTGTTCCCGTGACATACATTTCAGTTGAGTGGGTATTGAAGTTTTGTATGGGACGTATGGGACAGTTGATATTTTATTCTCAATAGAATAAAATACTCTTTATTAAGTACACCATATAAATTACAGACATAAATATAGAAAATGTACAAACGGTATCTGCAAGGGGGTCTGTACAAACTGTATTCACAATTATTACGTTGGCCCCATGGAAAAAGTTGTTTAGTTTGATGGTCTGTATCAAACCCTTAAAAACTTGATCACACCCTTCTGATACATGTTGTATACAAGCCAGCACATCAAGCTACCCGAAACTGTAAAATTTTCCCAATCAACTTTGAACCTTTTGCTCTAGCTCTAGTTGAAAATCTATTAAAGAATTTTGACAGGTTGTAGTAGCTTGGTGTGCTGGCGTCTGTACAACGGGAAGTATTTCATTCATCCTCTAGGTTAGACTGTGACAACAAAATACGAATTATTTGAGGATTATAAAAATAATCACATTTATTATAAAGTATTTATTAATATATATTTTTTCATATAAATGTACATATTATTATTTTAAATGTTATCATCATCATTTCAGCCGAAAGACGTCCACTGCTGGACATAGGCCTCCTCCAAGAGGTGGGGTTTGCCATAATCGCCACGCTTGGCAGGCGGGTTGGCGATCACAGTATAGTATGGTGGTGGAATGCATAGAGAACGCTGCTGCTCATTCTCCGGTACGACCCTTAGTCGCCTTTTACGACACCCATGGGAAGTATGGGGTGGTGCTATTCTTTAAGTCCGGCACCACACAGACAAACATTTTAAAAATACATTTTTAAATAAGCTAACAAGCTTATATGTAAATATTATCATATTATGAATAAATTAACATAATATATATATTTTTATGAAATCCAAATGGGAATTATTTGGGGTTTGATTAAATACATGCTATTTATAACTCGTATCAGCACTGAATGTAATATGAAAAACCATGGAAAAAATATTAGCCAGTAAGACAGTAGACAGTAAGGTACCAAGAAAAGGTAAAAATATAGCAGTGGTTCATTCCAGGCTTTATTGAAGATGTAGTAGCCGGAATAACCTATGTGCAGCACATACATTAAGGCCTAACTTGCACAGTACGTATATATAGTTCGTTATAATAATTATCTGTGCAAATTATAAGTTAAAGCAACAATAAAAGTTGCTCAAACAGAGTTTTGACAATGCAAGTCCTTTGTTGCTTCGATTTATCGTAAATGTTTGGCAGCAGCTTTAAAACATAATAGAACAATTTTGATACGATGGAAAAAAATCATGAAGATACCTCTAAAAACTTTCTTTTTACAATAAAAACCATACTAATATACATACAATCATTCTGATATTTTGTTAGATTATTCTACAAGCAACATACTAAAATACTATTGTTTTAATTTTTTAGTCCAAACTATAGATTTTTTGTAATTAAATAATTGCTTCATATTTTGCAATATTTATTTTGCATATTTTGCAATACCAGCTTTGTGTCATCGCGCTTCTCTTTCTTTTCTATGCAGTGCGACAGTGACCGCGCTTTAGGTCATGTAAGCCCCATAAGTTCATGCCGAAACGAATAATAAAAAAAAAAAAAATAAAAAAAAAAAAAAAGATAAATATATATAAATATAATATATCTTAATTTATATATCTTAATTTATATATAATATAATATATATAAATTAAGATGAAAAGCTATACTTACCAAAAGTAAACTAAATCTTTTATGTCAATCACCATCAGTATCTATCATACATATATGAAATGTATTGAAAATTTATCAGAACCCGATTTCGCTAGGTTGGCCCCACCACCGCGCCACTACTACACATGTAGTTCAGTAAAAGCAATAGATACAAAGTCGCGCACACACTTGCAATTCATAAATCAGAACGTACTACACAATCAATTATAAACCTTAACTCATTTTCCATTTCTATGGTATCTACTATCAGACAGTCTGTTTCAACTGTAATCCTAATATTCAGAAGTGACTACAGGTTAGCGCTCCAAACATAATCCTAAAGATTGGATCCATCAGTTTGAGCTAACTAAATTTCATGATTGAGTGAACAATTTTATTCTTAAACCTATACGCAATAGCTTTTTTGTATTTAGGCATTTCGGTTCTTTGTTTTTTGAGGTTTTATGTTTTGTTTAGTTTTTCTAACTCAACAGACAGCTGGGGTGCATGAAAGGAGCCTCCCCGAGCGACGTATATACAGAACCACTATACGTCCGGCGCACCCTGGGCAATCAGCGAGTTATTCACGCTGATTGGCTAATCCTTTCACCACGATGGCAATCCAAAGTCCACTTATAAAACCGGCTCTGTGCGTAGTCTCGATTAACATCGAAGGGTTCTCACGAGACAAATCAGAAATTCTTTCTGATGTCTACCGCAAAACTCACTGCGACATTCTTTGCGTTCAAGAGACCCATCGAGATGAAACACAAAGCCGGCCACACATCCCTGGACTTACGCTTATCGCCGAGATCTGTCACCCAAAGCACGGTAACGCAGTGTTTCATCCCGGTTCATACTGCTCCCGGCGTAAGCATACTATCCACCAAGTGTTCAACCCAGTCTTGCGTATTTCATCTCCGCAATAGAGAGGCGGGCCGCAAACTTAACATCGTTTGGGGTGGGGTGCCCATCGAACACAGTAACTCCCCTAAGTATCTTGGTGTTACCCTGGACAGGTCTCTAACCTTCAGCAAAAACTGCACGAATATCAAGCAGAAGGTGCACACTCGCAACAGTCTTCTTCGTCGACTGGTCTCATCGAAATGGGGTGCTTCGCCTGACGTTGTGCGGACTACTGGACTGGCGCTATCTTTTTCTGCGGGAGAATTCGCGTGCCCCGTGTGGAGCCGTTCTGCCCATGCAAAGCTGGTGGATACAGCTTTGAATGAAACGTGCCGGATCATCACTGGCTGCCTAAAACCAACCCCGGTACAAATGCTGTATCCGCTAGCAGGAATAGCGCCACCAGTGGTTCGCAGAGCGGTGGCAGGCTCCAGCGAAAGAGCCAAAATGGTCTCCGACACACGACACCCTTTGCACGACAACATCCTTGTGCCACAAAGGCTGAAAAGCCGAAACAGTTTTTTAAAGTGTGTCGTTCCACTCTCTGGCGGACCATCACAAGAGAGACTGAAGCTGTGGCGAGACAGTGCTACCTTACCCAAACCGTTCGTCCCACCCGCTGAAGACCTCCCAACTGGACATGAGTTACCTTGGGTAATCTGGAAGTCTTTAAACAGACTCCGGACCCAGGTAGGCCGAAGCAAGGATAACCTGTTCAGGTGGAGATTCATAGACGACTCCGCCTTGGAGTGTAAATGTGGTGCTGTCCCACAAACGATGGGACACTTAATATGTGTCCTGCGTGTCCTGTCAGCTGCACGTTACAGGAACTGATGGACGGTGATGAAGGCGCCAAACAAGTAGCCGAATTCTGGGCCGAGTACATTTAGATTGCTATCGACACGCTAAGAAGAGAACTGACAGCTGTGCTGCTGGGGAGTTTATAGCGGCAATTCTTCTTCCCAGGTAAAGCAATAAGAAGCGGTAAAGGATGGGCGTTTTGTCTTATGTAATTTTGACGTTGAAAAGTGCTGATTCTCAGCCTTATTTGAATAAATGACTGTGGAGTTTTTTTAGATTTTGTGTGTCTGTGTTTAATACTATCTTATTTTGTATTAGACTATTGTTACTTCACTTTTGCACGTCGACTTTGATTTATTAAGCTTTCTTTCAGGTGGTCAAAATCTCACGAATATTCATAACTTTTAATATAGACAAAACTCTCAAGTGTAAAAAAGTATGTATGTTATTTTCTTATTAGTCGGTAGGTACGCAACCGCAGAATTGGTATAGTTAAGTTGCATATGTGGTACATTAATAAACACAATACGTTAGTACTTAGATCCTAGAGCAGTGGTGGTCCAGTTGTAGGTAATGGCCCCGACTTACAAGTTGTAGGTCGTGGGTTGGAACCCAGGCAAGCGGTTTACTTTGTATAAATAACTAGCTGACCCGGCAAACGCTGTTTTGCCATATAAATTATTTCTAGCTGCCCGGCGCGCGTGGTACGTACCCCTACCCTACTCCTATCATACTCCTACCCTACTTCTACACTACTCCTACCCTACTCCTCCCCTACTCCCACACTACACCTACCCTACTCCTACCGTACTTCTACCCTACTCCTAACCTACTCCTACCTACTCCTACCCTACTCCTACCCTACTCCTACCCTACTCCCACACTACTCCTACCCTTTTTCTACCCTACTCCTAACCTACTCCTACCCTACCCCTACCCTACTGCTACCCTACTCCTACCCTACTCCTAACCTACTCCCACACTACTCCTACACACTACTCCCACACTACTCCTATAAGTAAAAAAAAAAGAAAAATAAAAAAGTTAAAAGTACCCTATGTCCTTCTCCTGGTTCTAAGTTAGGTACCTCCCCACCAAATGTCAGCCAAATCGGTTCAGCTGTTCTTGAGTTATAAATTGTGTAACTAACACGACTTTCTTTTATATATATAAAGATTTAATCACCACTGGTCTCAAAAGAATTGAAGAAATGACATCTACCAACCCGCACTAGGCCCGCGTGGTAGATTATATTATAGCCCATTCCCTCTCGAAGAGAGGAGTATCCCAGCAGTGGGAACAATATAGGTTGATTTTGCTACTTTAATCCTCTGCAAGATTGTGAAATACCTCTCACTTCGTGCCACCGCAAGTAATCAACTAGAAAGTGCTCTCTGCAACTCATTTACTCAACAACTACAAAGCGTTTACAGCCACTATTTCCTTACCTTCACAAATCCTCGCTCCGCTCCGCTCGCCTCGCTCCGCCGCCGCTCGCTGGATCGTTATCTTAAAACTGCGGTAATGGCCACAGAAACTCCGTCGAAGTTAGTTAGTTACAGTTTTAGACGCTTGTATTTAATTTTACTGTAGAATTTTGAATAGAAATTCTGTATTACTCACTCTCACTACGTGTATTGGGTAGAAGTTAAAGTGATGGCTGTGTAAGTTGCGACTGTTTTGAGTATATTTGTGAAACTTTAGTTTATATATGTCGTGTTGGCTAAATTGTTGGCCTTGTTTTTAATGCACGAGGGTGTGGTGTTCAAATCCGGACACGTACCAATATGGCTTTTTAAATTCATATTTATTTTCTGAGTTCAACTCGGACATTATACTGAAAGATACAAGCAATAAATAAAAATGAAAAAAAACATAAATCTGAACTGTTCAAAACAGTATTTTTTACTGATCCGAAAACAGTTAAATCTTGAGGCAAAATGTTACCGTCATGACAGTAAACTTTAACGTTTTAAGTAGCTAAAAGGTCACAACATTAACTGTTTTATTAATATCGTTCAACCCATTGAAATTTACTTACATTACAGTAATGGTGGTTTTCCTTTTTAATTTTTTGTTGTTTTTTTCAGTAAATAGTATGTTCAATCATTAAAAGTTACTGTTTTGTCTTTTACTGTTTTACAAACATTTCTTCTTACTGTAATAAAGTCACGCTTTAATGTGCTGTAGTAAGAAACTATTTTTTTAGTAAGCGTTTTTTCAGACAATTTTTTCCTTTTGTATAAAGTCCATAAGTTGAAATCGCTTTAATGTGCTTTAGTAACAAATATTTTTTTTCAGTGTACTGACATCAGTGAAGGAAAAACCATCGCGAGGAAACCTGGAATAAGTCTGAACTCGCCATCAGCAAGTGCTCGTGCCTTCTCTGTATGAGAAGAAACCTTTGCCCTGCAGTGGGACAGTATCATCATCATCTGCCTGCCTTTTCACTCTCACACAAAAAGCAGCTGCAGCCGGTTAGACTGGAAGCTTACCAGGAGAATACCAGGATTTTACATGGAGCACTGCCTATCTGACCTTCCACAAGCCAGTTACTAGGTCCAAACCAGTCTTACCAAGGACACCCTTGGTAAGACTGGTTATCAGAGTTTCGGGTTTTTGACTACCCGTAACGACTGTCAGATCCACGAATGATGTGTAAGCCGTTGGTCCCCGGCTTAACGTATTTTCCGACGCACGGAAGGGTCTCGGTATGTAAAGATGGTCACCCATCCACAGACCTATCGCTGCAAGCGTAGCTTAACCTGATCGATCGACCTGTGCGGCTGTTATTATTTAGCCACAGGCCCCTCTCTGGGTGGGACAATAATAAACCGATATTATAAAGTATGGAATATTCTAGTAATCTGTTATGTACAGTCGGTGGCCAACATTATCTGACACACTTGAATGATAGCGAATTTGAACCTTATCGTGAACATTTGGAATACTCCGTGCAAGCATTTCGATAAATCATGTTGTTAGGCGATTTTAATCATTATATTGTTGTTGTTAAGGTTGAAAGGCTAATGAGTTTCAAGACTACTAAAAAAAAACCAAGGCGAGGGTGGATGAATAAAAAAAAATATCGCGCATCAGTAACATTTTAAAGGTGTCTACGGTTAATAGCTAAATTCCGTGATTCATTTTATTAGCTGGTTGTGATTGTGCGATAATGAACTTTATGAAAATATACGATATAGTTCAAATTCTTTAGAATATTGCGTCTGTCATCACAACTAAGATCGAATTTCAAAACATATTACAAGAGTTGAGTTGGTCTCGTGGTCACTAAGGCAGCTAGATATTCATCGTTGTCTGCGTTCGAAACCAGGAAAAGCCTGACAGTTTTTTGTTAGCAATGTTTTGTTTTTAATTATTATCTATTTTTTTACTCTTTTTTTACGAACGAAGTCGGGAAATATATAATAGCGGACGGATCTCCGGCGCGATCTCATGGCGGCATGGAAAGAGCGACTGTCGCAACCCAGCGCAGGGCACGCCGCGATAGCGGCGATAAGACCCCTCTTTGAGCAGTGGCTAGAGAGGCGCCACGGCGCCCTCGCCTACCGCCTGACGCAGGTCCTCACCGGACACGGAAGTTTCGGGAGGTTCCTGCACATTATCAGGCGGGAGGAAACGCCCGGGTGTCACCATTGCCAGGATCGCCCAGAGGACACGGTGGAGCATACGGTGGAGGTCTGCCCCGCCGGTGGAGCCGCGTGACGACTCCCGGCCACCGTAGGCGCGGGCCTGCGGGCGGAGAGTAATGGGTAGCTCACCGTCCGATCAGGACCAGGCCCGTGCCGGACGGCGCGTACGTGTTCCACGCGCGCCTCAAAGAGATGTCAGCATCGAGGAGGGGCCCCTTAGGGCCGAAGCCTGCTGGGTCAGCGGGATTGTCCGAAAGGGTTACCGCTGGCCCGGAACATAAAGGGCTAAGGAAGGAACACGGGTGGGTTTTAGTCAGTAAGAGTCTGACACTCCCTTTCGCTCCACCCAGAGCGGGAGGAGTCATTTGATGATTTCCCACCCGCAAAAAAAAAAAGTCGGGAAATATCTTTTTAAATGGGCAGTTTGTATAGAAATGAAACAAAATCTTTGCAAGTAATAAAAATGTTTATTAATTCATTAAAATATACATAAGTAAGATAAAGTAAGTAAATGCTCTTTAGTTCAAAATTAATACATTTTATAATATCATATTCAAACCTAACCATTTATAAACATTTAAAAAAAGTCGTGCTAATGGTAATTGCTTGGAAGTGTGTTATCGAGAAAACATTGATGTATAAATGCGAGAAAATGAATGAATTTGTGAAATGTTTTACAGATTTATAGCTAAGTATATGTAGTGAATCAACATGTTATTTAAATAGAAAAACGCATTTCCATTTATAACAATAACATCACCACAGAATCTTACATTTTAATGGTTTAGCATTCATTCAATTGAGCATTTACTTACATAGTGTGTTTCAAAATACTTATAAGTAGATTAGTTAGTAGCGAAGTGGCGCACCGTCTCCTTCTATAACTTGCTGTAAGCGGCTACGCATACCGCACACCATGTTCCAACACAAATCATTTCCTCTCATGTGCTCCCATGTCGATGACACGATCTCAGCCAAATTGTTTTTATATTTCGCACTTCGGATGTGTCCCAATTTAAAACCATTTGACCCCATAGGTTTTCTATAGGGTTCAAATCGGGAGTTTTAGATGATGATGGCCAGTAAATAACAGTTACACCTTCTTGAGCAGCTAACCAATTCTTCACAATGCCTGCACGGTGGACAGAGCAGTTATCTTGCACGAAGTAAATATCTGTATTTGGATAGGCAATTCGCACAGTCGGCAGCAGGACGTCACCATCCAGCCAGCAATGTTTTGTGTAGTCATTAAGTTGCGACATGACGCTTTGATTACACCAAATTCATCAAATTCATTAAAAATACTTTTCACGATTTACGTCAAACGTTTTAGAAATGTTTGTGCGCCGTAGTCACTGTTTAGGCGTAGGTAGACTGACTTTTGTCACTTAAATCAATTTAGTATCCATCTACCCCACGACGTAAACTTTTACTTCGTTCTACTTATTTGAGGACTTATAGTTTTTTTTTTAATTTACCCACTTGTTTTCCAGAAAAGTTGTTAGGCAAAAATCATATTGGTCGTTCTATAATAATGCAAGAAATATTGTAGAAATCATAAATGAAAACAAATAAAGAAAAATAAATTATAAAGAAATTGAAATTGATATAAGGTGGATTGTGTTTTCGAACCCAGATGTTGTTCGTCGCGAATCCAGCATCGAACCGCGAAGCCACAATGACTGGTTGAGAATACGCGAAATTAAAGATTAGGTAGTAAGTATGGCCGTGTTATTTAAAAGCTTTTCAACTTTAACGACAAGAAGATAATGATTAAAATGGCTTAACAAGATATGCCGGCGGGTCAGGCAATGTTGGGTGGGTCAGACAATGTTGGTTACCGACTGTACAGTAAGTTATTGTATACGTAGTCTTACATCAAATATATCTAGCTATAAATCTAAGTACCTATAAAATCCCGGGATGTGGTTGTCTTTATTCATATAACAAAGTTTAGGGTGTCATAAAGGGCGACTAGGGGGACCCTTGGCCACCTTTAACAACATAGAGATGCTTTAAATGTGTACGCGTATCATGTAGGTACTTGATCATGTGGTTGTCTTCATATTAGTAACTGACAAAGTAGACAAAGTGACATATATGTCAGCGATAACGATTATGTAAAAGTAAAAAATGTGTTGGGTTGTCATAAGCTACGTAAAAGCTTATCATCTGTCATCCCTAAAAAATTTGGCGTTGCGTAAACAATTTCTTTTATCTAACACTTTATGATTTTTTTAAAAACAGTAATTAATCATTTGTCTAGCTTCAAATATAAATGATAGAGTTATGCTTAATTAGACACCACAAGAGTAGTAGATAAACAAGTCCATACCTTAGCTACAAATGACATAACTACCTCAACTATCAAAGTTTCAATCACAAAAAAAAAAACTTTCAGTTTTAATTCGTATCTCGTGAAGTAAGGATAAAAACCAACATCCCTCCAGAGGGCGCTAATTGCGGGATATCGTGAAGTTCGCAACAAGCTCGGCCAACTAATAATTAATAGAACATGCCGCTTCAAGGTAGCTCCACCGACTTGTTGAGAAACTAAATTCAGCAATGATGTATTTTAGTTTACCTTTTTTGTGGAAGCTTTTGCCTCGAATTAGTAGTTTTTGTTTTGTTTGTTGTAAGAAAATAACTTTGTTGAGAGACTTGACTAATTGCACTCAGTAAACATAAGTGGCTGGACGAACCTTCTTTCAAAGTTGGATGAAATCATTGAAACTATAATGATGACATACTTCCCGTGGGTGTCGTAAAAGGCGACTAAGGGTCGTACCGGAGAATGGGCAGCAGCGTTCTCTATGCATTCCACCACCATACTATACTGCGATCGCCAACCCGCCTGCCAAGCGTGGCGTTTATGGCAAACCCCCCCCAACTTGGGGGAGGCCTATGTCCAGCAGTGGACGTCTTTCGGCTGAAATGATGATGATGATGATAATGATGACAAAATTTAAACCAGCTTTGCTATGTACAGTCACGAGCACTAATATGTCAACACTTGGCAAATTGCAATTGCGATTTTTTCGTGAAATAAAGAAAGCAACGTTGAAATACGACACTTTACGCAAACCTCTGGGTTCGAAAATACTTTGTCCGTAATAACATAAAATTTCATTCAAAACTGAAGGGAGACTTGTCTTTGAATAAAGCCAAGTGTATACATACTTATGCTCGTGACTGTACAGACGCCAGCATATCTACCGCTACCCGAAACTGTCACATTTTCCCAATCCACTTTGAACCTTATGCTTTAGCGATAGAGTTTAAAATCTGTTAAAAAAAATTGACAGATTGTAGTAGCTTGATGTGCTGGCGTCTGTACCTACTAAAATCGAGCCAAACACAATCCCAATTTTGTGTCCACGCAATCATTGTCCATTCTAAGGTTGCCTTTAAGAGATCGTAGAAACCGATAAGGCAGCGCATTGTATGTTTTGTACTGTTAAATGTCTTTGTTTTTGTTATGTATTTTCTGGTGTAGGTATAAATAGAAGTAAAAATATAAGAATTTTCATAACCACATTTAGATAGCCAACTTCTTTTAGCTAAAGTAATTGGCACACCAGTGGACACACAGTCAAAGTGATATGTTCCGACATATTTTGAGAGGGCTTACATTTTCATATTTGTCGCGGTCCTTTGTAAGCGGAGGTCGCAGAGCAAGAAGCACCACAGATAACATACTGTTTATACTTTAGTGACGTGCCATGTAAAAAGTAGTATTGGCTGGGTTTCTTTAATTGTACCCGTTGCCGGACAAAACCTCTTTTATATAGACAAGAGACAAGTTTTAACCACACTGACACAGTGTGTATTCTAGATTTCCATCCTATGAAACATTTCCACAAAGAATTTAGACTTCCTCACTGAAAATCCTAATTAAAAGCCACACCAGTTAGCTGGAGCCTAACCCTCTATAACGCCAGGCAGCCAAATTTAACAGCTACTGACCATCTGCAGTTAGGAAGTGGAACAAAGTTACTGCCTCCATATAAAGTTCTGCCTCGACCGGTGAATTTAGTCTGCAGCTAAAAGCTAGGTGATTACTTGTAGTTATGACTGTTTCATTGAGTTTGGGCGCGTCGCCTGCTGCTAGTACTTGCTATAAATGGCATAGATGGGCACAGTAAATCAAATACACAGATCAAAAGTGTCTAGGGATCAACATATATTTTTGCAATAACTTTTCTCCTGATTGATATTAATTAAAATTTTCTTTAAGGATTCATCAAATAAAGTGTTTTCGTTTGTCACAGTAACGATAAACCAAGTCACCTTTGCATTAATAAAGAAATTTGCCATTTTCCTAATAAAGGGATTTTTGACATTTGAACCACTAACACAAAAGTTCGAAAAAAAGACTGAAATAACAGTTTTCTTTAAAATTTTATTGGGTAACTTAAACAATTAATAATCCGTGTTTCTACCGCGAACACTAACAACACAAGAACATCGGTTTGGCATACTCAAAATGAGTTCATCCAAATCACGCTGTGGAATGGCCGCCCATGTTCGTTGCAACAACAAAAAAAGGTCTTCTTGCGACTGGATACCCTCCATATTCGGCAGAGCTCTTCTCTGTAGCATATCCCATGCATGCTCAATCGGGTTCAAGTCTGGCGACTGAGCAGGCCAGGGCAGGACATTGATGTTAGCTGCGGCGAGAGTCTGTCTTACAACTCTTGCGGTGTGCGGTCGTGCATTATCATGCATTAACTGAAATAAGGGACCGATTTGCACTTGTAGAGGAACGATGACGTCTGATACAATCGTCTCAGCATAAATTTGAGCGTTGAGGTTGCCTCTGATCCAAATCAACTCAGTTCTTCCGCCGATCCAAATACCCGCCCATACCATGATGGTTCCACCACTATAAGGATTTACTTCCTGGCAGGATTTTAATCGCTGTTGGCGTCCAGGGGTTCTCAAGTGTCGTATACGTCTTGTATCCGGTCTCATACCAAAACGAGACTCATCAGAAAAGCACACGAAACGCCATTGTTCTTCTGCCCAATTTCTGTGTTCAAGAGCCCATTGATATCGAATCCTACGATTGTGCATTGCTATAGGTGGTACCCGTAGCGGTCTTCGGGAATGAAGGTTCACTTCATGCAAGCGGTTTCTGACTGTTTGGTCGCTAATTAAGTTCCCTGAAGAGTGATGAAGCCTCACGGCTAACATCATGGCGGTTATTGTTGGAGCTCTTCGAGTTAAGATTTGAATGTATCGGTCTTGTCTCCGTGTGGTGCAGCGATACCGTCCTCCATGGCGCTCAGCCACGGTACCAGTGCTTCGGTAACGTGTCCAAAGTCGACTGATAACACTCTGACTTGTATTCAGAGCTAAAGCCACAGTACGTTGCCGAGAACCAGCTTCTATCATTCCCACGGCTCTGAGCATTTCTTCCCTGCTTAAATGACGTCGCCGCTCCATAATAACGTTGGTTTTAATCAGTAGTAGGGAAACAGTAGCACTAATAATGTCTTCAATGCGTTGTATGTTTTTATAGGGAAAATATTGACAGCTGATTTTCATCTTTTACTCGAATTTGATTCACAGTTCCTGATTCAAATTATGAAATGCACCAAAAAGGATCCATATAAATTTATAAAATCATAAATTTATTACAAAGCCACATCTCAATCTCAAGAAATCCGCATAAAAATGCTTGATCCCTAAACACTTTTGATGTGTGTAGTTAACTGCGTTAATCGCTAATCCGTTTCTAAAAAAGTTAATTTCGTTAATCGCTAAAGTGTTACATTTCGGAAGATTTAACGGAAGTTAACGTTAATCGTTCATTAACTCGTGATAAAAATGGCATTATGTATGTCGTGTGTATGTAGAAAAAAAAATCGGTTTAGGCAGGAGATGAAAAATTAATAGAAGGTGGGTGTATTATTAGAGTTTTTAATAATAATTATTTAGATATTCTCAGAACGTGTTATTCGCGGCGCGGCGCAGTCAACGCGGTGTCCTGTTGGCAAAAAGTAGGTACTTAACGATTAACGGACTTCCGTTAACTTTTCGATTACGAAAAGTTAACGGAAATTAATGACCGTTAACAATTTTTAAAGATAACTTAAAAGTTAATCCATTACTCAAAATGTTAACTTCGTTAATTAACGGTCTTGTGCCCAGCTTTGTAAATTGGTATACATTGAAACGGTTTCAAAGGCGTTTTCGTGTTTTGAAGAGTTGGGATTTGGTTTGAATTTAGGCCAGTGAATGTTAGAAATGTATGGAAATTGCAATAATAGAAGAACTTTCTTTGATATGGTCGTATAAGAAACTTTTATCGGGTCCTTATGCCTTTCTTCTGCAAGGCAACGTTGCTAAGCTCGGTTACGGGTGTTGGAAACATTATGAACCACATTGTCTGCCAAAGTGCCAACGCATCGGCTATCGGTTGGATTTTGTAAGTAGCTTAACGGTAGTTTTAGGTGTAAACTACTTTTCGTTAGGAAAGTCGTCAGATTGTGTACGAAACTGTAAATTGTTCACGGAAAATATTTATTTTCTCAACTTACTTTCATTGGGTGGTTGTCATTTTGTTGGTTGTGCAAAAAACATTGCCATACATATATTTTTTATCCATTAACTATTGAATAGCAGAGCCTTTTTTGAACGTTTTTTATCATAATTAAAAGACAAAAAATACGTTTATATGCGGCAAATATGACGCATAAAAATAAAAAACACACATCATCTACATCTACATCTACCTAGCCTTTTCCCAACTATGTTGGGGTCGGCTTCCAGTCTAACCGGATTCAGCTGAATACCAGTATTTTACATGGAGCGACTGCCTATCTGACCTCCACAACCCAGTTACTGGGTAATACGATACCCCTTGGTAAGACTGGTTGTCAGACTTTCGGGCTTCTGACTACCCGTAACGACTGTCAAAGATCCACAAATGACAGCCGGGACCAACGGCTTAACGTGCTTTCCGAGGCACGGAGGGGTCACGGTATGTAAAGATGGTCACCCATCCACAGACCAACCGCGGCAAGCGTAGCTTAACCTGATTGATCGACCTGTGCGGCTGTTATAAAAAAACAAAATAACAATTTGGGAGAGAATATATGCGTCACATCTACAAAAAACGGCCATCGCTCAGCATAATGACGCCGAAAGACGTCCATTGCTGGACATACTTAGGCGTCCCCCAAACACAACCATTTATACTGGTTTCGTGTTTCCTCGCATTTAACGTTTTTATTTATTTATCACTAGCTCCTGCCAGCTTGGTCTGCGTAAAATTTGTTGTTTCCCGACCCACCTCGTCGCATGGAATCGCGTCGCCCGCGCTAGTACTTCGTTCTCTCTTAGCGTTCTTTCTTTTTGCGGCTCCATAGGGTCCTAGCGTGGTGTTATATAGATTATAGCCTTGCTCACGAATTGGGCAATCAAATGCAAAAAAAAAGAAATTGATTAGTAATTCCGGAGATTACGAAAGACAGGTAGATTCTTTACCAGATTCGTGCCCTTATATATGTGTCTTTTTGTCTCGACTGTATCCACGGGTCGTCGTCGTCGTTTCAGCCGATAGACGTCCACTGCTGGACATAGGCCTCCCCCAATTTTGGGAGGGTTTGCCATAATCGCCACGCTTGGCAGGCGGGTTGGCGATCGCAGTATGGTATGATGGTGGAATACATAAAGAACGCTGCTGCCCATTCTCCGGTACGATCCTTAGTCGCCTTTTACGACACCCACGGGAAGTAAGGGGTGGTGGTATTCTTTAAGTCCGGCACCACACAGACCACGGGTAGCTTCAAACAATAGATGTTCTTTTAAGTTTGAATGTGGGTCCAGCAGTGCGATTCTGTAACCGTGAAAATTTAGGTGAAGTGAGCGTGGAGTGAGCTGTCTATAGTGTCAATTGTTAGCAAAAACAAACTCACATCACCTAAGTTTTCACGGTGAGATTTTTACAGAATCGACCGGCAGTTAACCAATAAAAATACAGAAAATAAATGATGCGGTCAATTGGACCCGCGGGTCCAGTTCGAGGGGGTCCAGTTGACCAAAGACTCTTAACTCTAAACCTTACATTCAAACTTACAAACAAATTTTACCTCTTTATAATATTCGTCGTTTCAGCCGATAGACGTCCACTGCTGGACATAGGCCTCCCCCAATTTTGGGGGGGGGGGGGTTGCCATAATCGCCACGCTTGGCAGGCGGGTTGGCGATCGCAGTATAGTATGGTGGTGGAATGCATAGAGAACGCTGCTGCCCATTCTCCGGTACGTCCCTTAGTCGCCTTTTACGACACCCACGGGAAGTAAGGGGTGGTGCAATTCTTTAAGTCCGGCACCACACAGACAATATAATATTAGTATAGATTTATCCTTTACTATAGTCAAAATCAGTATCAACGTGAGCATACATCCTATGAATTCCTCTAAAATATGTCTTTACCTAAACGTCTTTGCTGAGGGCCAGAGTCCACGCACTTAATATATTGGACACACACCGACGAATAAAAGGTTTTTGCTGTAGCGACGCATAATTTCCATGTGTTATCATAATATTTATAACTAAACCTAAGTAAATATTCTCTGTTTATTTTGGAAATGCGAAACCGAGATTTTTTCATTCATTTTATTTTTTATCGCAGTATTTCAGGAGATGAGAGAGAACTGTTATGATTAAGTTTTTGTTTCCAATTGTTGTTGTTTGAAGTTTGTTGTTAAAGGTTTCCTTTATTATATTCATTTTTTATTACGTAGGCTTCAAAATAAGTGGTTGTGGGTGGAGCTGCTACGGCGTAGCTAACGTCAGAGCCCATGATAGAAAGAAAGAATGAAAGAAAAAAGTTTATTTGGACACCGTTCGTGAAACAAAATCGTCGTCGTCGTCGTTTCCGCCGATAGACGTCCACTGCTGGACATAGGCCTCCCCCAATTTTGGGAGGGTTTGCCATAATCCCCACGCTTGGCAGGCGGGTTGGCGATCGCAGTATGGTATGATGGTGGAAGACATAGAGAACACTGCTGCCCATTCTCCGGTACGATCCATAGTCGCCTTTTACGACACCCACGGGAAGTAAGGGGTGGTGCTATTCTTTAAATCCGGCGTCACACAGACCAAACAAAATACAAAAATAAAAAAATAACAAAAGTGTGTGCCTCACGGCTGCGCCAAAAAGGTTCATTTCAGCATTAAGTGCCAGACAGATGCTGTCTGACGCTGGTTTTCCAATGAACCTTTAGGGTAAAGTGACGGGGAGTACACATAGTTTCAACATACCTAATACATACTTTTTATACTTATAAATAAACTAGCTTTTGCCCGCGGCTTCACTCGCGTTAAGTATTATTAAAAAAAACTAATTCATTTACATCCTCCATCATCCCTTATTTTATCCCCATGGGGGTTGAATTTATCAAAATCCTTTCTTAGGGGATGCCTACGTCATAGTAGCTATATGCATGCGAAGTCTCAGCCCGATCGGTTTAAAATTGTCAAAGTTTCATACAAACTTTCATCTCCTATTTTATCCCCTTGGGGATAGAATTTATCAAAATCCTTTCTTACCGGATGCCTACGTCATAACATCTACCTGCATGGCAAATTTCAGCCCGATCCCTCCAGTGGTTTGGGCTGTGCGTTGATAGATCACTATGTCAGTCAGTCACCTTTGAGTTTATTTAGATAGACAAATCAAGAACATATCATTACAATGATCTATGTATGTAGCTGCTACGGCGTAGCTTATCCTTCTAGCATATTCCTAAATCTATACTAATATTATAATGCTGAAGAGTTTGTTTGTTTGAACGCGATAATCTCAGGAACTACTGGTTAGAATTGAAAAATTATTTTTGTGTTGAATAGTCCATTTATCGAGGAAGGCTTTAGGCTATATAAAATCACGCTATGACCCTTAGGCGCTGAGCAGCGGGTGACACCGCGGGGAACAGCTGGTCATAGATAATGCTCGATCCGCTACGCATAGAAAGTCGAACATTTTACACCTTTGGATTAAATTTTATTGACTTATTTGGAGTCCATAGGCTTGTATAAATCTATTGACTTATTTGAAGTCCATAGGCTTCTATGAACTCCTAAGGAAATAATGATCGGAGAGGCAATTTTCGTCATTTGAATGTTCACAGTGTGATCTGTCTCAATATGTCATAAATACGTCTAATTTCCTTACATTTTTGACAAGTTTTTTGAACGTTTATCATTATGGAAGTTGGCCTTCTTATGTCCACACATTAGCTTATTCCAGCGATCCCATCAATGTATGTATGGTTTTATGTATGGAACAGCTTGAATTGCTTTTTAATAATATTATTTTCTTCATTTTCCTTTTCATGAGGGGTCCGTGACTAAATAATAACAGCCGCACAGCACAGGTTGATCGATCAGGTTAAGCTACACTTGCCATGGTTGGTCTATGAATGGGTGACCATCTTTACATACCGTGACCCCTCACGCAAAGCACGTTAATCCGTTGGTCCCGGCTGTCATTCGAGGATCTTTGACAGTCATTACGGGTAGTCAGAAGCCCGAAAGTCTGACAGCCAGTCTTACCAAGGGGTATCGTATTACCCAGTAACTGGGTTGTGGAGGTCAGATAGGCAGTCGCTCCATGTAAAATACTGGTATTCAGCTGCATCCGGTTAGACTGGAAGCCAACCCCAACATAGTTTTGAAAAGGCTAGGAAGATGATGATTCTCTTCATTTTCTTTATGAAATTATAGTGAAACCATTATTTTAGTATTTATGTTTTTATCAAGAGTTTCAACTTACCAATTGAAAATGTCACAGTCATTCATATTACAAGATTTATAATTCATAAAGTTTCTGCGAACATCTGCGTGTTCATTAATCATATTGCCTTTGGCATGCAACGTTTTGATATTTTTTTCAATCAATCAAAATAAATTAGTTTTATCTTGGCTAAGTAATAACGTTACGCTTGCCGCGGTCGGTCTGTGGATGGGTGATCATCCTAACATACCGAGATCCCTCCGTGTCTCGGAAAGCACGTTAAGTCGTTGGTCCCGGCTGTCGTTTGTAGATCTTTGATGGGTAGTCAAAAGCCCAAAAGTCTGACAACCAGTCTGAACAAGGAGTATCGTGTTACCCAGTAACTGGGTTGTGGAGTCGATCCAAGTAAAATACTGGTATTCAGCTGCATCCGGTTAGACTGGAAGCCGACCCCAACATAGGGAAAAGGCTAGGCAGATGATGATGATGATGATTCAGTTTACAGCCCCTAAAAAATCATAGCTCGTATGTTCCAGAGTCTCATAATGGTCTTACTCAAGATTTAAATTAGGTATTAAACACATCAATCAAAATTTTCATTTCAAATATAAAATATTCATCATCATCATAATCAGCCTATAATGTTCCCACTACTAGGACACAGGCCTCCTCTCTGAGAGAGGGAGTGGGCCGTAATTCACCACGCGGGCCCAATGCGGGTTGGTAGATGTCACATCTCTTCGAATTTTTGGTTCTAGGACATGCCGGTTTCTTCACGATGTTTTCCTTCACCGTTTTGAGAGCAGTGGTGATGAAATAATTTACACAAAGTAAAGCTCCTGTCTGGGTTCGAACCTACGACCTACAACTCGTAAGTCACGGCCGATGCCACTGGGCCACCACTGCTCTCTAAAATATTAACAAAACACAAACAATAAAACGCTCACCTATCAGTCACCGCTCAAACAAACTACATACTTTACACGCGTGATTTTGATGCAAAGCCGGTGCTCAAATCAAAAGCATTACCAGCCAAGCTCCACAAATAAGGCTATCTACAAACGATCACGACGGAATAATCAGTCTGATCGTCTTCGAGTCTATTTTTAATAGGAAAATCTCGTGATCTCGATTCGAGTCATGTTTGAGGGCTCGGAGACCCCCGGGCCTCGTCACCAATACCCTATGACAATAAAGTTATAAATCTCATACATTTTTATAACGCAATTTCAAATAATTTATATGGTTCTTATGATAGTTATTCTTCTTTTAGGTTCCTTTGATATTCTTGCGGGTTCTTGTTTTAGTTGACTCGGGAATATCGGGTTTGTTTGGTGCGAATATTGTGATCTGTGTTTCAGTTCTTCAATATATTTTTCAGATGTATACAGATCACCATAATATATTTATCTTTGTATATGTTTTTGTGTGACATTGTCACTATAGTTTGAAAATAAAACCATCTCGACACACAGTATGGAAACCACATTATATGCAATAAATGATACTACACACTTGTTATCACCTTTTCTGACGATATACAAAAAATGAACGTAAATTAAACTGGCCAAGTGCGAGTCGGACTCGCACACGAAGGGTTCCGTACCACAAGGCAAAAACACCCGAAAAAACACGTTTTTTGCATGGAAGGCCCCTTAAATATTTATTTTATTCTGCTTTTTTAGGGTTCCGTACCCAAAGGGTAAAGTCTGTCCGTCTGTCCCTTTGTCACCAGGCTGTATCTCATGAACCGTGGTAGCTAGACAGATGAAATTTTCACAGATTCTCGATGAAATTTTCAGAGATTTCTGTTGCCGCTATAACAACAAATACTAAAACCAAATTAAAATAAATATTTAAGGGGGCTCCCATACAACAAACGTGTTTTTTTCGGCGTTCTTGCCTTGTGGTACGCAACCCTTCGTGTGCGAGTCCGACTCGCACTTGGCCAGTTTTATCCCATTTCAAAAAATGCCCAACGCGGCTAAAGAAGTTTTCACTTCAAAAAATTACGTGAAAAAAAAAAAACACAACAAAAAAAACTTTTTAGCCAAAAAATTAAGAGTGTTTACGCCGTACGGCATTTCATACAAACTTTCAAGCCCTTATTTTTCGAAATGAATGAACCGATTTAAATGAAACTTAATACGCATAAGCAGGGTACAAAGGTCTAAAAAGTTAGTAGAGGACATTTTTGAAATGTCTTATTTAAAAAAAAAAAAACAACCGACTTCCAAATCAAAACACTACAAATTGAAAAATAACTTTAATTTCGGAAGTCGGTGTCTATGGTTCCGCATTTTCGTTTATTGACAGGTTATTATTTTTCACTTTTTAGTGGGTCAGTTTGTAATTTATCTAAGTTACAATAGCCTAATGCCAACTGTTCATCACCTTTTACAAAATATTGCTTTTCCCGATCCTGGGACGTTAATTGTTGAGGAGTTCTCCCGGTAATAACCACGAGAACTCCTCAACAATCACTTTGCACGCATTGTGACGAGCATAAATTGCTTAGCAACCATATTAAAGTAATCGAATCGCAATCCGTGAAATATTTGTCATTGAGTTGTTTCGATGGCCATCTGTGGTCTTCATTATCAGCTCCACTTTACCAAATGATGATTTCCAAGAGCAAATGCTCAAGTTACTTTAAAAAATACCCAAATCGCTATAGGTTTGCCTATAAAATTTAAGGGTTTCCCTCGATTTCCATGGGATCCTCTCATGAGATTCCAACTTGATGATAATGAGACCACCTCGAGAGTATAAAATATACCCTTTCAAATATAAAAAGAACTTTTGGAATCGGTCCAGCCGTCTTCGAGTAATCGGTGAACATACACAAGGTAGCTACTGTAAACTGTTGAGTAGTTCTCTTAACTGTCCTTCGTCTTCATCATCAGACCCTTAATGACAGTCACAACCTATCTAGGTGTAAAGTTCACATCAATACAAATTAATCAAGCCCAAACACAAGGTAACTGCTGTAAATCGTTGAGGAGTCCCCTCGACTGTCTTTCGGCTCCATCATCAGATCGACTCCAGACCTTCATTAAATTATAGTGCTTTAAAATACTTAATGAAAAAAATAACAAACGCACTAGTCGCTCCTATCTCCCGATTTTCGAATGTTCCCCTCGATTTCACTAAGATGCCATCATCAGATCCTGGATTCCTTATCATGGGACCACCCTTGGCATATCTCCTTTCCAACAAAAAAAGAATAATCAAAATCGGTTCATAAACGACGAAGTTATCCGCGAACACACATAAAAAAAAATATATATATACATATATATACGGTCGAATTGAGAAACCTCCTCCTTTTTTTGAAACTTTTTTTGAAGTCGGTTAAAAAAGATAACTGGAAATCTCTGTTTCTATAGAAAAGTTAAAATCGGTCTAATTTTAGTTGTTGTGTAGCACAATTTTGCGAAAATGTTCTCTACTAACTTTTTAGACCTTTGTATCCTGCTTATGCGTGTGAAGTTTTATTAAAATTGGTTGATACATTTCGAAAAATAAGGGCTTAAAAGTTTGTATGAAATGCCGTACGGCGTAAACGCTCTTAAACCGCCGAAAAAACTGAAAAGCAAAAAATAATACACCTTTTTTAATTAACCTTTATAACTAAGTTCTTAAACTAATGTAAGTATACCTAAGCAATTTTGAGTCGGCGCCAAACAAGCAAATTAATTAATTGCGTGATGTAATTTAGTGATCTTTGTTCATTGATTGTTTGGCGCCGACTCAAAATTACTTAGGTATACTTACGTTAGTTTAAGAACTTAGTTATTAAGGTTAATTAAAAACAACTGGCCAAGTGCGAGTCGGACTCGCACACGAAGGGTTCCGTACCACAAGGCAAAAACGCCAAAAAAAAAAAAACATGTTTGTTGTATGGGAGCCCCCCTTAAATATTTATTTTATTTTAATTTTATTATTTATTATTAAAGTTAAAATACAACTGAGTATTTTGTGAATATTTTAAGTGCCTACCTGTTGCCATTTTTGATATCGAGCAAAAAGGGCAAAAAAATCGCGTTTGTTGTATGGGAGCCCCCCTTAAATATTTATTTTATTTTGTTTTTAGTATTTGTTGTTACAGCGGCAACAGAAATACATCATCTGTGAAAATTTCAAATGTCTAGCTTTCGCGGTTCTTGAGATACAGCCTGGTGACAGACAGACGGACAGACAGCGAAGTCTTAGTAATAGTGTTCCGTTTTGTACCCTTTGGGTACGGAACCCTAAAAAGGTTTATTATTTTTTGCTTTTCAGTTTTTTCGGCGGTTATATTTTTGGTTAAAACGTTTTTATTTCTGGCTTTTTAGTGGGTCTGCTTATAATTTATCTAAGTGGCAATGGCATAGTCTCAACTTGCTCATCGCTTTTTACAAAATTTTGCTTTTCCCGATGCAGGGACGTTAATTGTTGAGGAGTTCTCCTGGTATTCCACCATTAGCTCCATTTCACCATTCACTTTGTGACGAGCATAAGTTGCAACCATATTAAAGTAATCAAATCGCAACCTGTGAAATATTTAGCATTGAGTGGTTCCGATGGCAATCTGTGGTCTTCATCATCAGAATGATGATTTCCAAGAGCAACTGCTCAAGCTTTAAAAAATACCTAAATCCCTATAGGTTTGCCTATAAAATTTAAGGGGTTTCCCTCGATTTCCATGAGATCCTCTCATCAGACTCCAACTTGATGACAATGGAACCACCTCGAGAGTATTCCCTTTCAAACGAAAAAAGAATTATCAAAATCGGACTACTCTGTAAAAAGTTAGGCGTGGTCACAAGTAAAAAAAAAAATTAAAAAATATCCGCGTCGACGTATGAACCTCCTTCGTTTTTTCGTTGGTTAAAAAGACAACCCACTACCGTACGAATTAATAGAATTAATAGACAATTACGAGAATTGCCCCTCTGAGTGATCTGCTTCATAGTTACATGACATACTATCGCGCCTGTATTCCTGAAGGGTAAGGCGGTGGTGTACCTTTGGTATTTATCTATGGGCCTGTATCATCTGAAATAAATGGACTATTATATACATATATTGTGGTGCATCGTCAAAAAACGTTTGTATGCAGGTCAAATATTATAATAATGAAATAAATAATTATACATATTAGTTACGTACTAGTGCATGAATTAGTTGTATTATGTTTTCATCACACTATCTACTTAGCATGATCCTGAAGAATATCATATATTTTTCTCTGATTTTGTTTACTGTAGTCGATCATTTACTTTTATTGCTTTTAAAACTTGCGTTTTTTTGCCTTTAGATCCTGCGGTGCTATTCTGTAAAAATCTCACCGTGAAAACTTAGGTGAAGTGAGCGTGGAGTGAGCTGTCAATAGTGTCAATTCCTAGCAAAAACAAACTCACTTCACCTAAGTTTTCACGGTGAGATTTTTACAGAATCGACCGGCTGTAATCCCTTTAATCTTTATTTATATTTTTTATTAGCCCTTAACGTCCCACTGCTGGGCAAAGGCCTACCTACTCTCTTTCCACCTCTCTCTGTCCAGAGCTGCCAAGGACCAATCTTTATTACAGGAGTCAAGCTCATGTCGCCATCTCCGTCTGGGCCTGCCGCGATGTCGTTTAATCTGAGAGAAAAAAAATATTTACAAATAGTAATATAATAAGAACAGTCAACAGAATATACTCCGTAAGTAAATATTCAACTTGAAAGTACAAATAAGCAACAAGACTCAATATGTTTTCATACACTATAAGTATTATGTTTATTTTCTTCATAAAAATAGTAACTTGGAAAATAGACCCGAAAACAATATTGACGACTTATTGATGTTTCAATAAGTCCTCAATATGTTTTCGAGTCTATATTTACCGATAAATATGAAATATTTGTTTACTTATTCGATAAGGGTCGATTTTTGGGACGGAGCAGCAAGAACAGGTATATAGATAATACATTAACCGCTGTAACTACATGAAAACGTTCTAAGGAGACTGTCTTTAACATTTTGAATAATTGCAAACAACTTTCTCGGATATTGTTATAAAAAATACAGAACATTTTCCTGTGGCTACAATGTTAAAGGTACCCTTGCTGCCCTGTCTCAAAAATCTATTCTGTGTTTCGAAAATACATGTAATAATAATAATATATTTATTCAAAAATTATAAGGCATGAAAATTAGTACAGTTTTGCTTAAATAAAAATGATATTGCTAAGACTTACGTGCCTGAACTAGGTAGTCCTGTGTTTCAGGCGTGAAGAGCTAAAATAGTCTTTTAAATTTAATAAATAATCGAAAGTTGACAATAGACAAACAATTATAAATGTTGAGTAGCTTTCTAAACTTGATAAATATTTAACATTGGTGAAATTTGTATAGCTATATTTACTTTAATACAGTTAGTAAATTTTCTGTTTCTTCATAAGACATAGTCACCTGTTTGTTCTTGACTATCGGTACTACGACCGTCCTCATCAACTCCTCTGGCAAATAAGAATGCCTCACGCAGAAATTAAATAACATCGCAAGAACACGCGGCAGATGGGGTCCTGCAAATTGAAGGTGCTCGATGCTGAGCCCGTCATGCCCAGGGGACTTACCGCTAGTCATGCTCTTAATTACTTTTGCTATCTGTGCTGCAGAAAAATTAGTACTAGGTTCCAAGGCACATTCAGATTCAGCATCGATCATCGTCACGGGCGAATTATGGATTGGCTTCACACAGAAATGATCTTTAAACATATTTGCAATGTCCATATCATCAGACACGCCATCAACGCTCACCGGCAGGCCAGTTCTAGGATTGTGTTTTTGTGTACCCTTCCAGAAGCCACGAAAGTCCTTTCTTGCATGTTTCTCGGCCAGTATGTCCATCCGGATTTGGTCTTGGTGATTAAGACACCACCTCAACTTAGACTTAAAAACCCTTCTGCTGTTACTCATATCCTCATACACCACACCAAATTTCGGTCTAACGCATAAAAGCCATTCCCCAAACCTGTGCCTGGCGTACAGATGAGCCTCGCTAACGTGTCTGTTCCAGCCCACCTGTATAGTACTTTGGAGAGCATCCTTGAGGATTCTCTTACAATTTGTATAATTCACAGAATAAATGTTTGCTAATAAATGTTCCGCAACCAGAAGGTACCCAGGTATGGTCCAGTACAAAAAAAAATAACAATGACGGGAAGTAGAGACGCCATCACATCAAGCTACCCGAAACTGTAAAATTTTCCCAATCAACTTTGAATCATTGCTCTCAAAACGGTGAAGGAAAACATCGCGAGGAAACCGTCATGTCCTAGAACCAAAAATTCAAAAACATGTGACATCTGCCAACCCGCACTGGGCCCGCGTGGTGGATTATGGCCCACTGCCTCTCACCGAGAGGAGGCCTGTGTCCCAGCAGTGGGAACATTATAGGCTGATTATGTATGTATGTAACTTTTGACCCTATGTTTTAGAGATAAAGTTGAAAATCTATTAAAGAAATTTGACAGATTGTAGTAGCTTGATGTGCTGGCGTCAGTACATTGCGCACTACGCAAACAGATCACACCAAATATAAAAGTCGTTTCCCCGCAATTATTTTTGTGCAATGTTACTTAGTTTGATGTACAGAATGCGTAGTGGACAGTTATGTAATGTGTTCTTTTACACCCGGTATACTTCCCGTGGGTGTCGTAAAAGGCGACCAAGGGTCGTACCGGAGAATGGGCAGCAGCGTTCTCTATGCATTCCACCACCATATCTATACTGCGATCGCCAACCCGCCTGCCAAGCGTGGCGATTATGGCAAACGCCCCCCCCTTTGGGGGAGGCCTAGCAGCTGCAGTGGACGTCTTTCAGCTGAAATGATGATGATGATGACACCCGGTATATTATACAATCTTGTTTGAGGTGGTTTTCCAGTGTCAGTTATTCTCTCAAGTTCCAAACCGAAGTATTTTAATTACGACGAATTCTGTAATAATTTATTTATTTACTAACACTTCTAACATTTGCTTTTTACAGGTACCCTTACAACAATGTAGTCAGAATTTCCACACTCATGATTAGTAAAACGGACCTGGGGGCCTAAAAAGGCCACTTTGGCAGAATCATAAAAGGATAACCTAATGGACAGTTAACCGTTAAGTTAATCGTATCAAATCCCATTGGTGTAGCATTTTGCAGTTATTTTTTTTTGTCTGTGCTAATATACCAATCAATCTGATCCAAATCCAATCCCAATCTCTTCGATTATACCTACGTAGTGCAGCGAAAAAAAGAAAAACACGGACTGTCTTAGCCATATTACGATTCATAATGTTATCCTTTTATGATTCTCCAAAATGGCCTTTTTAGGCAGGGTTATTCTGTTGTTCTCTGAGTGAATTCACGACGCACACGTTGTTTGTAATAAGTTACAAAATTTAATTAGTTTCGAAATAATAACAAGTTAGGATAACAAGTGTTCCTACACTATAGCATTGAAGCCTGTTATGATATAAGGTGGCAGACATCGACAATCAAACTGAAACAATAAAATTAGCACATGTTTCCAGACCCTAGCGTAGAAACCTTTCGTCGGTTATCAAAAAAAATTGCTGATTCATAGAAAACCTAGTGCACTACCTACGCGGCCAAAATGTCGTCATTCTCCTGCCCTTATCCCAATTTATTTGGGGTCGGCGCAACATGTCTTTCTCTTCCATACTTCTGTATTAGTCGTCATCTCGGTAGTCACCCCCTTTCTAATATATGCCCATACCATGATAGCCGATTTCCTCACAACTTTTCAGTTACCGGTGCCACTTTCAAACTTCCTCTTATGTACTACGTGGACAAAATGTATGGAACAGCAATTGTACGACTCATAATGCAAAGCATTAGAAAGTTCTTTACGATCGAACATTTTTTTGCTACTTTTATGCAACTGTGTCTATTGTTTTACTCCTGGTAGTACTCAGAACCTACTTAATTTATATACCATTGTATAGATAATTTAATAGAGATTAATTCTGTACTTTTCAAAAATGTATATAATGCAGTAGAAACAAAAAAAAAGGAAAAATCAATAAATTGTATTTTTTTTTTCATGATTCTTCTCACCCTGCGGAACCCTATTGAAAATGGCTCTTTTCTTCAAAGTAGTTTAATTATAATTAATAAAAAACTAACTAATATAATTATTATCTATATCTATGGTGTTTTATAGGATCGACAAATGAGCATAGTCGTGCACTTTTTATATTTTCGATTTTTTTTTTATAAATCGGGTTCAGAATCATGTACTGTATCCACGATATCAGGTTCTGCGTCGCTGTCCTTTCCACCCTTAGATAAACTAATAAAACAACGCCTTTATAAAATCAATATCGCATCAAATTTTCTTACTTATTACATTCAACAAAACATCAATAAAGAAACAAAGCTCCTTCCAATTAACGATCTAAGGAAAAAATAACTGAAAATTTTCCATTTCGCAATTCTTTCCAAATGTTAAACAGAATCTAACCATCGGCCCGAATTTACCCTGGAATGTTGACTGACTTGACAACATTGCCAATGTAAACACAATTTGCATTGCCAACACCTCGCCGATCCAAAAATTTCAATATTTAGCTTTTCGGCCTCCGAAAATATCGATTCTATTGGCGTGGCTTGATTGACAGCGTTTGTTGAAATATACAGGAGGTATGGGACGCAAAATTATACCATACATTCAGTATCTGATTATAGACCCGATAGTGTTGAAAGAACCCCGCACAAATGTGATGATGACTGTATTAGAATTTAAAAGGGCGCTCAATGAAATCTTACTTTCTAAATGCTATTACACTATTGACAGCTTTATTAATGATGATTCACTTGCTGATTGACATGTGTATTATTAATCTGATTGGCATATTATTATTATCATGGTTTGACATACTTTTACTCCGTTTGACATTTTATTTTATTTTAATTTTTATGATTGACATTTTTTATTTTATCTGTATTATGTTTTAATTAAGTATGTTAAACTGAAACTGTATGTACACTATTTGCATGCCCATTGGATGGTAAAATGTGGAGAACTTATAAATATGAAACATCTATGTGTCTTTACCCATGTTTGCAAAGGAATAAAATGATTTGATTTGATTTGACAAAATGCTAAAAAAAGCTGTTCGGTCGATTTGGCTGAAATTTTGGTACAATATAGCCTGTAATATGCTGATTGAAAGTCTTTATTGGCGCAAAAAAAATAATGGCCAGTTGTAGAGATATAGCCATTTTTAAGTTGAAGTAAGGAAGACAGATAGACTTAGATAAAACGTTTATTTAGTGTAACAAAAGACACAATACAGGTATTGAAGATGATTCCAGGCGGCCTAAATAGGCCACTTTAGAAGAATCATAATCGGATAACATTATGAATCATAATATAGCGAAGACAGTCCGAGTTTTTCTTTTTTTCGCTGCACTACGTAGGTAAAGAGATTGAGATTGGATTGGTTTGATTGGTTTTTTAGCACAGACAAAAAAAAAAAATAACTGAAAAATCCTTCACCAATGGGATTTGATACGATTAACTTATCAGTTAACTGTCCATTAAGATTCATAATGTTATCCTTTTATCATTCTGCCAAATTGGCCTTTTTAGGCCCCTGATCCATTAAAGATGATTTTATGATATTACAGTTAGGGAAAGGTGTACATAATGATCCCTCGAGGTAAAATGATTCCCCGCAGTTCTCAATGAACTACTAGAACCATCTATCGGATTTACTTGTAAATGTCACTCCCGACACCCGATCAGTCGCCCAGTGAAGTGTCATGGCGGTGTGAGTGCAGTGCGTTGTTCCATGATCATAAATATAAAATCGGTGCTTTTTATCTACGGTAAGTAACTTTTCAGTGTAAGATTATTTCCTTTTTACTAACTATTTTTAAATTACGGTCTTACTCATGTTTTCTATATACGTTTGACAACGTTTTTAAATATATTTTGTTATTCGTATAGTGATGTTTTAGGTTAGTTTTTGAGCGATGTGTGCAAAATTGCACTTGGGGTCAAACGATCCCTTTCATTTTGTAGAAAATGAGCCCAGGGATCATTTTACCCACTACTTTTTTTTTATTGCAGATCATGCCACGTGGTTACATTCGGAAAACAACTCGCCAAAATTGGAGTGAGGATGCCATGCTGAAGGCACTAGACGCTGTGAAAGAGGGAATGCCTTTTAAAACGGCCAGTAGCAGCCTTGGGACACCTATGTGTTCAAAATGATCCTTTAGTAAACTTCTGAGAAACATTAAATAACTTAAAAAAGACACATAAATCTAAAAAATAGGGTACGCCATCACGAAACCAGATAAATAAATTAACCAAAACTACTTTTATATTACAGATAACTTCAATATTTTGGCTACAGCATACATCTTCCCTTAGAGGGATCGTTTTGTACACCTTTCTACTAAAATATAAACAAAAAGCAATCAGAAAAAGTTGCAATTCATATTAACTCTTTGTCTGTATGCCCTGAAGGTGTTGTATAACTTGTATTAAACACATTTTACATAGTAGATAAGTCGTCTAGCCAATTTTCTTGAAACTTAACACTTTCCGGCGCGGACCTTTACTAAGGAAAGACAGTAGAATTTTTCATACAAAATCACAATTATTGTCATAACCGTACCAACAATAACACGGAAAATTAAATGGTTTACATAAGGCGCTATACGGCTACAACCGTACCCGCGTAGGGCGTTGTGGATGAAAACTGTTTACGTGTGGGTTTGGCACACATTGAGAGCACGTACACCACTTGTTTTTTACAGTTAATCAACGTGTTTTCAGCCTTATTGGCTCAACGTCCATTATCGGCAGGAAAAATAACCCGTACATATACAGGTCAAACACATAACCCTCCTTTTAGGCTTCGCCCCACTGTGGCGCGTCTGGGCCCTAGCCCGGGTTTAACCTTGGTTAAAAATCCCGTAAATGCACTTAGTCACATGTCGTTGGGAATTAGCGAAACCGTGGGACAGCAGTGATTGAATTATCTGGTGCGCGGAGCACTCATCCAGCTGGAATGCAACTTCCATGTAATTCGGATAAACTTTTCATATTATTAATCCATAAAACGCAATCCTCTCTATAAAAAATACAGTCGGGTAATTTAACTTTGACCTTAGCTCCAAGGGCGAAAGAGAATTACAAAACATTAAAATCATCAATATAACTCTATAAGTTCAGTTCTCTCGGCCTTGTATAAATTTTACACTGCGGTAGCCATGTTTGACGTAAAGAAAGTACCAAATTATACGGTCGTCGCCGTATGTCATTCCATGAACTTTTAAAATACGGTTACAGCCGTTACCGCGCCGGATAATTACAAATTATATTTAAGAGTGTCGATATACAAGACGTTTTTCCAGTTTAGGCTATCGTCGCGGTTTTGTGATCGCTGATTACCCAGTAACTACATAGGTTGTGAAGGTCAGGCTGTCGCTTCATGTAAAATACTGGTATTCACCTGTATCCGGTAAGATTTGAAGCCAACCCCAACATAGTTGGGAAAAGGCTAGGCAGATGATGATTCACATAACTTTTATTCGTCGTTTAATATATCTTTAAGAGTGGAATAGACTGATGCCTGTCTGGAATAATGTAGTACTTTGTAATAGTAGTACCAAACCACTTGAGACTTCTATTAGCCCGTACAATAGAGCAGTAATAATATTGGACAATAAGGTCGAGGACATTTTCACAGTATTTGAAAGCGTTTACTTATCATTTTGTGGTAGGTATTATAATATAAATTGAAAAGTGAACGAAAATTGAAAATGAAAAATGTTTGTTCTTCAAGTGTTCTTTAACAATTCGTTTGTACGTTTTACGCTACAGTAATTTTAATACTTTATTTTGTACTAGCTTCTGCCCTCGACTTCGTCCATGATGAAACATGCGCGTTCGCACACAGCTCGGGGCACCAGAGAGTACTTGGAGAAAACTTAGGACTCTTCAAAATAAGAAGTGATTTCCATAATATAAATACACGCAGTAAAAATGAAATTGTGTTACCTAAATTTAGATTAACCAAAACTAGCAAGTCATTTCTTGTAAACAGCATCCGTTTTTATAACAAGTTGCCAAAGCCGGTTACAGAACTTAGCGATGGAAAGTTCAAAACCCTCATCAAACGTGTCCTTATCAAAAAAGCATATTATAAGATTAAAGACTACGTTGAAGACAAGCTAGTCTGGCAATAATTCCTTCTGCACATGTAGCTTCCCTGGCTTCTCATTAACGGCATAACTATGTAAATGTCTATTAACTGCTCTCAAATTACGATGTTTAATTTTTATTTCATTATATATATTTTTTTTTTACATACTTTTTGACATAATTTCTTTATTATTTGACATTATATACTTTTATACATAATTTCTTTATTAATTGACATTATATACAGACACTTGAAATTTTTCACCTCTTTATTAGTGGTTTTTATGAGAATCATAACACTTGGTTTTAGTAGGTTTTTATTATTATTTTTCTTTTTTTATTATCTATCCTTTTGATAGATTCTTATTTTGTAAATGTGAGGACTTTGTAGGCCTCATAGACTTTAGATCTGTAGACCATTTTCTATTTTATCAAGTAATTGGTACTTGTTGACAGGCCTGCGCTGTCCTCCCATACCTACTGTAATCTGGAAACATTGTAAAAGCCAATTATTTTTAAAAAGAGTAACCATGGAGTTTCTTGCCGGTTCTTCTCCATAGGAAACGACCAATTGGAACCGTGCACCTAGCTTCTGACGTTTCATAAGTGCCCATGTAGGTTTATGTGAAATAAAACATTTTGATTTTGATTTTGATTTTAAAACATTTGTATTGCCGTGGCCTCAAATCCCATCGAGCACGCATGAGACATTTAAAAAAAGAATCTTTATTTAATTTCGTAAATCATTAAACTTTTAATTTCTTTTGAGTGTAGGTACTTACCTGTCATAAAGAGTAAACTTACATAATGTGGATAAGACAAAGATTATAACAGAAGACGATCCAGGAGGGGATCGAGGTGGGGGGGTGGAGGGGGGGGTTCAGGGGATCAGACCGGAATAACTCGAAATTTCTTTTTACCTACCCATCCAGCATAGCATAGCCTGCCCGCGATATTACTTTGTTTTTGCTTAGCGTTCTGTCTGACTTTTATTCTTTTTGCTTGGCTCCTAAGAGTGCTAGCGTGATGTTAAATAGCCTATAGGCTTCCTCAAAAGTTGGGCTATCAAAAAAAAATGTTTACATAATAATAACACCGCGCCAGTTTTTCCGAAGGGTTTGGCACAGCTACTACTGTATACAGTCACGAGCATAACTATGTATACACTTGGCTATATTCAAAGATGATTTTCTCCTTCAGTTTTGAGTGAAATTACGAACAAAGTATTTTCGAACCCATAGGTTTGCGCAGTGTCGTATTTCAATGTTTCATTTGTTATTTCACGAAAAAATCGCAATTGAAAGTTGCCAAGTGTTGACATATTAGTGCTCGTGACTGTACACACAAATTTCGCCAGCTCTGTTTAAGTCCCATGCAATATGGGACGAGCCAATTTCCATTACCCGGACACAAATCTGGAGGGTCCGAGACAAAATCCTGATGGAGAACCCAATAACACTTCGCTCGACTTAGAAATCGAACCCAGAACCTCTTACTCAGCAGTCGCACTTGCGACCACTACACCAGGCAGTAAACAATGTTTACTCAGTTATAGGTATATTATCAATTCAAGAACTTACAAAAACAACTCCCAAAACAAATTCCACTTTTTACCCCGCGCCCTAAATCCCGGAGACTCCGCAAGATATCAGAATCTATAAATAAACTAATTAAGGAGAACTTAGTCTGGGAGATAAGGCGTCGAACTTTGCGAAATGGTGCACAGCAAAAACAGGAAACGGGGCAAAACAAAACGGGTGCCTAAGCTGACGCCCGGGCGTTTTAAAACGTTAATGATAAGAATGCTGGTTTAAATGTAACAGAAAATTATAAGGAATTTTATGTGCACACTCTTGGAAGTAATAAAGGGCTTGTAGCTAAGCGCACAGCCGCGCGGGTCAATCGATCAAGTTCAGCTACGCTTGCCGCGGTCGGTCCATGGATGGGTGAGCATATTTCCATACCAAGATCCTTCCGTGCCTCGGAAAGCGCGTTAAGCCGTTGGTCCCGGCTGTCATTCGTGGATCTTTGTCAGTCGTTACGGGTCGTCAATAGCCCGAAAGTCTGACAACCAGTCTTACCAAGGGGTTTCGTATTACCTAGTAACTGAATTGTGGAGGTCAGATAGGCAGACGTGCCATGTAAAATACTGCATCCGGTTAGACTGGAAGCCGACCCCAACATAGTAGGGAAAAGGCTAGGCAGATGATGACTCGCAGAAGTAAATAAAAATTCGTACGTATTTTGGAATCTTCAAAGTAGTTATTGAAGAAGATTTCAAGGCATTGCTGAAATAACAATAATAAACATTAATTCAGATCAGGTCCATAATATATTTTGTTAGTAACAATGGTACTTAAAACTAATGTTAGTATTGGCAACCAAAATTAAATTGCGGCATGAAGCCGCACGCATTGCTTGCAGTTTGAATGTAATATGTATGAATTATGAAGAGTTAAATTATGTTAGCTAGGGAAACTCCAGTGACGTAATGGGGTATCTATATCCAAAAATAATAAAATAAAAAACGAAATTAAATTTAAAGGCTTTTTCTAGAGTCATCAAACATAGTAAGTGTAGAAAGTCGCTTGAGTAAATACTTGGGTCACTATGTCACCGAGTACCTCCGGGATCAGGTAGACATTGAACGTGAACGCAGGGCACTAGCAGCCAGATGCAACATGTTGGCTCACAGATTTGCTCGTTGTAGTAACGAGGTCAAAATAACTCTTTTAAGCTTATTGTCAAGCGTTCTACACGGGCAGTTTGTGGGTCAACTGCACGCGGTGGGCACTAGATTCCCTGCGTGTGCAATATAATAATGGTTTCAGGGTGCTGTTGAGGTTGCCCCGATTCTGCAGTGCGTCTGGCATGTTTGCTGTAGCGCGAACCGATGACTTCTATGCCATTCTGAGGAAAAAAGCCGCGTCCTTAATAAGCAGAATGAGGGCTTGCCCCAACAGCATTTCGAAAACCCTAGCCGAAAAACACGATGCACCAATACTTAGACACTCTGTCCGGTTGCTCGTGCGGCAGGGATGAATAATGTTTTAATTAATTAATTATTATTACTATAACCCTTAGTTGATAAGTTATGTTTGTACTAACCATTGGACCTATGTTGTCAAGTTGAATAAATAAATTATTATTATTATTATTTAGTAGATAGTTGAGGTTTGAGTAAGCTTCACAGACGAGATTGGTATTGATATCTAAACACGATCAAACAAAAGAAAACAGATTTTCAACTCATACTGCCAGTAACAACAACATCTTTATTTTCAACTCATACTGCCAGTAACAACAACATCTTTATTTTCAACTCATACTGCCAGTAACAACAACATCTTTATTTTCAACTCATACTGCCAGTAACAACAACATCTTTATTTTCAACTCATACTACCAGTAACAACAACATCTTTATTTTCAACTCATACTGCCAGTAACAACAACATCTTTATTCGGTATTCAGCTGTATCCGGTTAGACTGGAAGCCGACCCCAACATAGTTGGGTAAAGGCTAGGTACATGATGATGAGGACTGCAAGTGACAACACTACCGGAAGTCGTCAACCCAGAAATCATTTAATCTTTTTATTTAATTTTATATAACGGGATGCAGCAGAATACCAGCGTCAGGTATTGTACCTGGCATATGCTGAGCTGGACTCCCATTTGGTGCAACCATGAGACACACACCACCCAGTAGTGATCGACCGATGTATATGAGCTAGGTGTGTCAATGTATCTTTACCCTCAGGCCGCGGGGTTCGAGTGCTCATGGTCTTTTTAAAGAAATTTCGAAATGGCTGGTTGATACTTCCCGTGACCCAAGGGCTGGCTTTTACCTTGGCCAGAGGCTAAGCATCGCCATACAACGTGGTAATGCCGCCAGTCTCTTGGGTACATTACCAGTCCAGACCGAAAAACTCAACCGCATCGCTGTGATGCGGATGAGTTTTTCGACGCTATTTTCTAGTTTCTGTGTGGTTTTAGTTAAGTTAGAATTTAATTTTGTTATTTTTACCTGCCTAATTAACTGATTAATTATTCAATATATTTATAAATAAAAATTTATCTTTTAAATCTTTTTTTCTTTCTTCACCTTTTTTCATGTTTTTTAATATCTGTATTGTCTTTTGTTGCACTGATTAAACGTTTTATCTATCTTATTATTTTGTCGTGATTATTTATCGATACCCCATCATGCCAGTTTCTCTAGCTAATTTAATTTGGCCATGTATAAATATTTTCATTTTTAATTAAATTTTACTCCAGCTCTTTATTAATTAGCATCAAACGTCGGGTACCTAATCTCTATTTTTCAGCCAGACCATGTTCGTGATTCGTCGTAATAATATTGAATAAAACCCAATTCAAATGAAACATAACTCTTGTTCTCTGACGTCATAATACCTTCTCGGAACTTCGAGAAACTTCGATGAAAGCCTCATAGTTGCGTCAAACAATTCTTTATCGCGTAACACAATTACAGCTTCGCAAATTCTATCGGCATCGCTAACCTCGTTTCGAGTTTGAGAGCACCGCCAGGAAATAAAAGATTCCCCTTACAAGAGAGTAATCCAAGAGCATGTGCTGCGAATGGCCAGCAAGATAAGGCAGCTAATTTATAGCGTTTCAATACCTTCTCGTCAAAGATTCGATGGGAACTGGAAGCGGGATACGTGGGTTGTTGCTGTTTGTTCCGTTTATTGATTCTCATTTTGAAACTGTTGAATTAATTTCGCATGCCACTGGGAAGTCTTATTTACATAAACCAAGATATTTACTGTACCAACTAAGTGGTGAAAATTGAAATAAAATTATGCTTTCTTTGGTTTACCTCGTAACATGCCAATTGCCAATTTTCAATAACCTTTGAACAACTTCATATATTAATACAATACCAGAGGTACCAGCCAGATTCCCGGACTTTTCTATTGCTGTTACTGTTAACCTGCATCATCCCATTGCTGGGCAAAGGCCTATGACTTCCAGATCATTCGATCCAGGGCTAAAACGGACCACTGGTCGTTTGTTTTCTCCACCTTGTCCCGCCATCTTGTACGGGGTCTTCCGCGACGCCTTCTAGCTACGTCAGGGCTCCATGTTGTGGTTATTTTGGCCCACAGCTCATGGGGATATGGCAGACATGGCCAGCCCAGTCCCACTTCAGCTTAACGGCTTTTTGAGCCACGTCAGTAATCTGTGATTTAGAGCGCAGTGAATATGGTGTGTCAATTTGACGCTTAGAATGCTACGCTCCATTGCACGTTGGCAAATTGTTTTATTGTGTTCTCCAAAATCAACTTCTTTAATTACTTTCCACAGTTTAGGCCCTGCAATTTCATCTTTGACATTCTGTCTGTATATTGCAATTTCAAGTTCGTCAGTAACCTCATCCAGCTCTCCTACATCGTTGACCTAAGCGCAGAGGTCAGCAGCTGTTGAGAATTTAGTTGTGCTCACGTGTTATTCTTTCTCAAGTTATTTGTGTCTAGCTACGAGTCTTCCACTTCTTTCGTTATTATATTATTTTCTTCTATACAGTGTGAAACCGATATGTTTCTGTGTTTTGAAAGCTGGTTGCTTACAAGTTCCGTTGTCATTACTGTGAGTAGAAGTTACTTCAACAAGATTCTTTAACATTTTACTAGTGAAGATTGTGTTTTTGAAAATTGAGAGCAAAAAAGATATGCATTTTGTTTAAGACCTGTATATAAACATCATTTATTTTCTCTTTTGTATGTTCCCCAAAGTTAAGCTTTTACTGCTAATACTTAGCAAGTATATCCAAAACGACTTGCCCCAACCTTGAAAATTGAACCGTGATAATGACCACGAGATTTAGAGATTAGAGATTTATATTGAAAGAATATTAGGTCGCCCCCTACTATTTATACGGGACATATCTGGTAGAATGGGTTTCTTCAGTTAACAGGGTAGACAGTGAGTCTATGTCAAACCTTTTTTGGAATACAGGCGTGACATGTTCTAGGCAAAAAATCATTGCATCCATCATAGGCGAAATCTAACTGGTTGCTTATTTATTTGTAAAATGTATTATTTTTATGACATTGATTTACATTCTCTGGCTACTTAAACTCACACATAGACTTGTTATTTTTTTAGGAAAATCGTCTACTTTTACAATGTTTATAAATATTAAGCATGTATATATACGAGTACCATAATTAATTTATCTGTCATTGCTCCAATTTTAATTCTTTTATCTGTTGCGGTATAGTCATTTTATTCCAGGTGCATCATCTTCACATTATGTATTATAATTAGATAAAAGTAAATGTAGGTATACAAAATAGTGTAAAACATTTTAAAAGAGTAACGGTAGAGTTTTTTTCATTCTTCCAGACGAAACTACCTATTGAAAGGGGCGACTAGAATCAATTCTATTGTATTGTAAATTTTGATGTTTAAATTTAAGTACCTTTTATGTGCTTATTCGAAATAAATGCTTTGACTTTGACACATTATGTCATAGGCCGAGAGCTATAAACGTAGCACGTAAGCATTATTCCTGTCACTGTCGCACAATTGTCAAACTACATGTGATAAATAATGTTTTAGATCTCGGACTTAGCATGTACAGTCAACAAAAGAGATAAATATGCAGAATCGTCGGATATAGTTGATGTTTAGTAAGAAACCGATGGATGTTCTCGAGCAAAATTTAATTTAATTAATAGAAAACAAACAGCTCATTTATCAAATTAAATTTCTGTCGACAACATCCATCGGTTTCTTACTAAACTTCAACTATATCCGACGATCCTTCATACTTATCTCTTTTGTTGACTGTACTTGTATACCGCTCTATTACGGTCTGTCACATCCTGTCAATTTACTTCCAGTTTCTGTGAATCCGTCTCAATTCCACCGAACAATTTTAGCCGTCTTTAAAATATGGTCGCAATTTCCGTTTTCCGTTTGTTTGAGCAATTACAACTAATATAAGTGAGTTAGTATTATAATTTTGGAATTCGTGGAATTAATAATCTTAATGGACGGTGAGTAATGGACTTTTACAGTAACTTAGTGAGTTGTCTACGTGATTTCTTCCATTTTCTGACTATAAATTAATAAATAATTATAAAAAATGTTATTTATGGTGATGAAGTTACTGAAATAAATTCTTTATATGCGTATGCGTAGCGGGGATGTCGAAAAATATCCCACTGGAACATACAGTGCCCTCCAAAAGTTAGATGACATTTCTCCACGTCAGCTGTAATGTCCACTTTCATCATCTGCCTGGCCTTTTCTCAACTATGCCTTCCAGTATAACCGGGTGCAGCTGAATATCAGTATTTTGCATAGAGCGACTGCCTGTCTGACCTCCAAAACCCAGTTACTGGGCTATAACACGATACCCCAAGAGCGGTTTCGCACTACATCCGATCCGAATCCGAATTAAAGATCCGACTTCAATCCGAATTGGGAATGTTCTAAATTCGGACGGATAGAGTTCGGATCTCGTGCGCAACCCCTCATACAAACAGGACTACGGTCACTTCGGAGCGACATTTCTTGGATTCGGATCGGATTTACTGCAGAACTGTTCTTATTCTTCTGCTACCACTTTCATATTAGTATTAACATTTTTATTCTAACCATACAAGCAGGGACTTGAAACGTTACTCAAAATAACGTTACGCGTAGTTCCGGTAACGATAATTTGTACCGTTCCATCAGGATCGTAACAAAATATTAATTTTGTTACGATCCTGATGGAACGGTACAAACGGAACGAAATCTTAAACTGTTAAATCGTCGTTGTCAAACCAAAATCTGCTATGTGCCGTTTTTTGAGGTTTCAAGATTTTGACACTTACCTATAGGTCACTGCCTTATTTCTCATATAAAATAACTGGTATGTGCTTATGACCACTAGTTGTGGAACTATGGCCTCAGAATAAAATGTGCTAAGTGCAGCAGCTAAAACTTTGTCAAAACTTCTTTTGTCAATATCTCAAAAGTATACTTTTTGCACATAGCAGGTTTTGGTTTGACAACGACGAAATAACAATATTATCAATATATCGTTATTAGTATAACGATATAATAACGTTATTCATTTCGATACTCATACTCATTTCATACTGAGGGGCCCGTGGCTAAGAAATAACAGCCGCACAGGTCGATCGATCAGGTTAAGCTACGCTTGCCGCGGTTGGTCTGTGGATGGGTGACCATCTTTACATAACAAGACCCCTCCGTGCCTCGGAAAGCACGTTAAGCCGTTGGTCCCGGCTGTCATTCGTGGATCTTTGACAGTCGTTACAAGTCAAAAGCCCGAAAGTCTGACAATCAGTCTTACCAAGGTGTATCGTATTACCCAGTAACTGGGTTGTGGAGGTCAAATAGGCAGTCGCTCCATGTAAAATACTGGTATTCAGCTGCATCCGGTTAGACTGGAAGCCGACCCCAACATAGTTGGGAAAAGGCTAGGCAGATGATGATGACTCATTTCATACTTTACCAGCTTCATGACTTATAAGATGACAAAAAAGACGACAAAGTATGAAGAATAACGTTACAAATTAATCTGTAACATTTCTCCTGTAGCGTTATTACAAGCGGATAAGCTTAATGTTACTGATACCTATAACGTTACTTATAATATTGTTCTACGAAAATGGTATTCTATAACGTTTTCTTTTGTAACGTTATTGATATTTTTAGGTTTTAGTATCGTTACCAACATTAGTGGTAACGGTACGAAATTAATTTCGTTTTCAAGTCCTTGCATACAAGACAGTAATAGCACAATCAACCTATAATATGCCCACTGCTGGGACACAGGCCTCCTCTCTTGGAGAAGGAGTGGGCTGTATTCTACCACGCGGGCCCAGTGCGGGTTGGTAGATGTCTCATGTCTTCGAATTTTTGATTCTAGGAGATTCCGATTTCCTCACAATGTTTTCATTCACCGTTTTGAGAGCAGCGGTGATGAAATTGTTTACACAAAGTTAAGCGCCTGTCTGGGTTCGAACCCACGACCTGCAACACATAAGTCGTGGCCGTTGCTACTGGGCCACTACTGCACAAGACTGTAAATAATTTAAATTGTAATAGATCATTATCACCATAATCGCTCGAAAGTTTAAACCGTTAATAGTCTTTTAAAATAAACGGCCACAAGTCCACAATGCCAACTACATTATTGCACCAACATTATAAAAACTAAGCAGCTGTATTTCATGTTGGCGGCCGTAATCTTTATGACCTAAACGCCAGAGAGTGGGATTAGCACTAAATTTATGATACCTAAGGGCGTTAGCAGACATGTTGTTTTCAACAGCGGCGATCAGCGCTTCATAAAAATTTTGAAAGCTTGAATCAGCGAATGAGCTCTAAATCTTTAATCACACTAATATTATAAAGGCAACATTTTGTGTGTGGTGTTTATATGTTTGTTACTTCTTCACGCTCAAACGGCTGGACCAATTTTGATAAAATTTTGTATGGAGTTAGTTGACACCTTGGATTAACATATAGGCTACTTTTTATCCCAATATTCCCACGCGATCGACACGACGCGAGGCGCAGCTAGTATATAAAATCTCTTTCCCGTAGTCGCTTTTAGCATTAATTTTATTTGATTTTTTGTCGCTTTTCAGAAGTTTGATACAGCGACTGACTGAAATTCGATAGTTAGAAGACACACAATTTGAATACCGTGCTCAAACGCAGCGAGCTGCCAAAACTGGATGCAACATCGAAGTAATCAGTGAAACGCGTGATTTTGCTATCGGGTCGTCACATAGAGAGTCACCCTAAGTGTTACCTTTGTCGTCGACGCGTTTCGCTCGAGTGTATGCACACTAACGCCATGCAGCATTTAAGAAGTCGCAAAATCGCCGCTGCTGTAAGCAGCAAGCCTGGTAATGCCCTTAACCCCTCGGCAGCTTTGCTCTGTGCTGAACAACCTTTAGCCAGGGATTACGGTGAGTAACGGTAGTCAACGGTCACACCACAAAAGTGGCAAAGTAATTATGAATTTTGAAAGTTTAGAATTGAATGGTGGCGTTTTGTAGTTAGTTGTGGGTTTTAGATTTGTGAAAGGAAAATGTTAAGCCTAAGTTTTTGGAAGAATTGATTTTGGGCTTATTGCTGCTTTTATTTCGGCAAAAAGGTCAAAAGTCAATTAAAGATGTGATGGAAATGCGGGGCAAGCTTTATAAGATGTGTTATTGCATGTATATCAAATCAAATTAAATCAAATTAGCTAGCGACACTCCGAAAACATGTGAGTAACGATAGCTAAACATGATTTAAAAATTATGGTTTTTTTTTGTGGGGGTCATTGATCGCAGTTGGAATATCAGTTTTTTGTGTTTTTCTTCACAGATGTGATGGGTTTCTATACCTAAATACAATAAAATGAAATAAACAGTTTTTCTCAATTCAAAATTCAAGTAACAAAAATACCAGGCGGTTGCTGACTCCAAAAAAAAAACCTCAAATGTTTTTTATTTTTTCGTGTTTATATATCAATACCCACCGCACCTGCAGACTTTCGCTAGAAAAAATAATTTGACCTATATGACAGTTCTGTCATCTGTAGTATTTACTTTGAACTGATAATCGACCCTTACAGGCAATTTAGTATTGGTGGAAGTAAATATTGTCAAAGACAAAGTCAAATCATTTATTTCAATTACTCACATTTCAATGTCAAAAACAAGAAAATTGAATTGATTCTGGCTGTCCTTTATAATTTATGTAACTTCAATAACAATCATTTCAGTACCTTTCTACCTCAATTAATTAATTTAAGAAAATACTGCCCTCTTTCTTCCAGAAAAAATTACTTCCTTCAAAGAAAAGTAATCGCCAATATACAAAAACAAAAAAGAAATTACCTCGTAAACCAAAGACATAAACTTCGGAACACACCTTCCAACGAAAATATTCCAATGACGAGGGCAAATTTATTGAGCTGTAGAGAACTAAAGTAGACCTCGTATAATCTCTGGCAAAGTTACCTACAGAATGTATACTGAGAATCGATAATGCAAATTTTATGTAAAGAGACTGTGAGAGGGCAAATTTCAGTAGGGGAGCTCCAGCCGATCCAATCAGTGAATCTTAATAATATGTATCGAATGTTTAGTTTTCGCAGGTTTACATTTGCCCCTACTGTGGGAGCTTTCTCGAAAATGAAGATGATATATTGTTTGATAACCATGATTATTATACTGACCACGTCAGCTGCACGTTACAGGAACTGATGGACACTAGTGATGGCGCCAAACACGTAGTCAAATTCTGGGCCGAGTCCACCATCAACACGCTAAGAAGAAGACCATGATTATTGCGAGCTTAGTTATTTTCATGACATTACTGTAAGCTGTTTAACTCATGTGAATAAAAGAGTGAAGAATTTATATGTATGTGTGGATGGAGAGATGAATAGATCAATAGATTGTGTGGGGAATGAAAAGGGAGTTGATGACAGCGTGACACAATGGAAGAAGAAAACATATTGAGTCGATGATGATGAACTTTAAGCTGATTAATGTCAAACAATGTTTTTAATTTAAAACAATGTTTTAAATTCTCTCTATACTATACTTATTATTGATTTTGTCGGAATAATGATAAAAATATGGTAAGGTATAATGAAACGAGTAAGGCTAAAACTGAAATTAATAGCAACTGGGCAGCCAGAACGCGTCGCGGCAGACCCCGTTGATGATCTGGATAAAACAATTGACCAGTGGCCCACTTTAGCCCTGGATCGATAGAGCTGGAAGTCATGGGGAGAGGCCTTTGCCCAGCAATGGGACGATACAGGGTAACAGTAACAGTAATGGCAACTGGATTGGCGATCGCAATATCTCAATCGAAGGCACTGCCCACATTTCTAATAAAAGAGACTACTTCTACACCACAAGAAGAAAATAAAAAAATAAAAGACACAAGTTAGATAAAAGTAATTGTTTTCACACTAATGAATTCCAAATGAATTAAAATCGAACACTGAACGTATCGCGGTCGGTCATGCCACGCAAATTGTAATTGTCTATTGAAATGAGATGTGGGAGGTACGATAACTGTTTGTTATGCAGCATTTGAATTAACAAGGACAACAGAACAATTCTGGTAATGTTTCCAATGATAGTTTTAACCCTGTATACAGAGTATACAGGGTTAAAACACTAACAGCCTCGCAGGACTATATTAGTCATAAACAAATACTTTTGCGCTATGACTTGCTGCTTGCTATATTCTTATATGCTTTTACAAAACTTAGGGGCTGATTTTTCAATCGATAGATAATTTTTATTCGTGGAATAAAATTGACGTCTGACAGTTTTTGTATGGAAGAATTGACAAAAATTCAAAATTCTTCCTCCGGTAAATTTATCTAATGTCAAGTATTTGTTATATTAACGCTTTTTAGATCTGTATTTTGAAGTAATTATTGCCCCTGCATTTGCAACGCACTGTTTGTTTACTTATCTAGTGGTTTATTTTGGTACTGTGTGGAGTTTTTCACATTTAGAGCGATCAACTTAAATATTTTTAATTGTATTATGGAAAAAAATTGGTGAATCATTAAAAGTCATAAAACAAAAGTTGTTATTTATGATAATAGTCCTGCGAGGTTGGTAGTGTTTAACAAATAACCCTGTATTGAAATTGAATTTAAATATATGCAGAGGTTCTAATTTCAAAGTATAATAAGTTATTCGTCAAAAGCTGGTTCGACGACCCCAACGATCGACCAGCCAAACGTCACCCGTTGATGTTTGGCTGGTATGGAACAGTAACAGGTATACCGTTTGCAAAATGCAGGTACCTACTAAATTATGAGTTTCCACGAATATAAATTAACTTTAAAATTCGTAATGAAAGCGCCTTTAAGAGCGTTTACGCCGAACAGCATTTCATACAAACTTTCAAGCCCTTTTTTTTCGAAGTGAATGAACCGATTTTAATGAAACTTCGTACGTATAAGCAAAATACAAAGGCCTAAAAAGTTAGTAGAGAACATTTTCAAAAATCGTGTTACAGCCAAATTAGACCGATTTTAAACTTTCCATAGAAACAGATATTTCCGGTTATCTTTTTTTATATAAGACATTTCGAAAATGTTCTCTACTAACTTTTTAGACCTTTGTATCCTGCTTATGCTTAGGAAGTTTCATTAAAATCCGTTCATTAATTTGGAAAAACAAGGGCTTGAAAGTTTGTATGAAATGCCGTACGGTGTAAACGCTCTTAATTGGAATTATGATTTTAACTGAATTTGTTTTATGTAGAATTGTATTGTGTTCAATTGTATTGTAATATGTATTTACTAGCTCTTGCGCGTGACTTCGTCCGCATGAAATTTCACCCTCTTAGGGGTGGAATTTCGAAAACCCTTTCTTAGTGGATACCTACTATTCACAAAGAACACACCCTACAAACTTAATGTCTCTAGGACCAGCGGTTTAGGCTGTGCGTGGATATATCAGTCAGTCAGGACTTTAAATATATATATAGATTATAGATTCTACAGTTGTTCGAGGAAAACCTATTTGCTACTTTTCCGCAGTCAAATAGATTTACAGTTTCGTGTTGAATGATGAATTACCAGTTGATGATGATTGTTTTGAATTGATGATTGAGTATTTGATACCAGTGAAATTACAAACATACATTTATGATTTTATGAAATTTCTTTGATTTCATTTCATTTGATTGAATGGTTGGCAATGGATCGCCAAACTACTTGTTTTTGCTAGTAATTTCATTCTAACATCAAGTCTGATTGTATACAACGTCCCGCCAACAACCGTTGGGCAGAGTTGACCACCATACACAACACCCGTCTGGTCGAAGATGAAACACACATATGAGATTTATACAACGTATACAACGTTATTTTTAGTATATGCGAAACCTGAATATAGTTTCTTCAGAATAAGTAACTGAATCGATAATTTTTACTCCATGTTATATTTTGTCCTAAAAATATTTAAAAATGGTTAAAAGTTGGACACCGAGCGACACCAACCTCCGCGTCGAACGGTTAGGTACCTAATATCAATGAGCGCAAGACGGGCGGCGCGGCGCGAGCGGTGCGGGTGAGCATGTTTTTGTACGGACAAACAGGTAATTTAACAAGCTTATAACTTTGTGATTTTTCATGACACAGTTTTGAAATTTTGTACAGAGATTCTTTACATAATAAAAAAGTAATTTAAAAAATAAAAAAACCCGTCTGCGAAACTGAAAAGCTACAAACAAGCCCATTTTAAATTAAATAAAAGTTGGAAGCAGGCGGGACCCATTTGAATTAGAAAATATAATAAAAATGGTATGGGTCCCGCCTGCTTCCAACTTTTATATAATTTAAAATGGGCTTGTTTGTAGCTTTTCAGTTTCGCAGACGGGTTTTTTTATTTTTTAAATTACTTTTTTTATTTCCGGGGATTTTAGTTTACAAATGTGAAAGATTTCGCAAACGATTTAGTTCTTGGTACGTGTTTTTTACGATTTGTCACGACGAATTACTTTTAGCCATATAAGTTATATATATTTTAGTAATCACCTTTTAAAACCCTTTATTTTGATACCCCACTCGACAGGTTTCGAGAAAAAAAAAATTTTTCTTTGAAGACATTGCGCCAAAAATCGGCCATTTTAATTTTTTTTTCAAGTTTGATATACCCAGTGTCACTCTCACAATTAAGACGAATCTAACGACACCTCTCAAGCTGAAATCGATCAAGCCGTTTAGGCTACAGAGCGTGCCAAAGAAATATACATACATACATACCTACATACATACATACCTACATACATACATACACTCGAAAAACATAACCCTCCTTCTGACGCAGTCGGGTAAAAATACTAGACACGTGTTGCGGGTTTCGCATATACTAAAAATAATGTTGTATACGCTAGTTGCGCGGTATACTCTGCTTCCGCGATGCAGGATTTTGCGTGACGTCATTGTGATGCGTAGGTCGCCTGTGGGGGTATAGATGCCGTTATAAAATAAGTCTGATTGTTAAACCATTGCCTATATGTATAATATAAATATTTATGTATAGCAGTCAATCTGTCGTCCCAAGTAACACAGTCTTGGAGGTTTAAAACAAATCTGTCTATTGACAGTCTATTCATGGTTAATCTTTAGATAGGGGCTTTCTAAAGATGGTTTCAATAAAGAAAATGTATTCTGATAGAGTTTTTTTTCTCAAGCTCGATTATTTTTAGAGCATTTGTTCTATAGCACACTTATTTTAAGTACGTTTATAAGTATATTGAATGTTTTAAGAAAAAATGTTCTACAAATAGCTAATAAAGCCTGAAGGTACCTAACTTGAAGTAATTTTATAGGTAGATAAGATGATATATTTTAAGACAAAACATTCTATTTTAGCTATTTGGTACTCTTATCTTTGTTTATAAAGAGACGTAAATCTAGATAAAATACTTTAATAGATATTTTTCACTTTGTCTAAAAAAATGATAGTGAAAAGGTGTTTTTAGTGGTTTTTTTCCTAAAAATGGCTTAATAAAGTGCATTTGTATTAAATATTTGAATTGAATGATTTTATGCAATGGAGACTGAAAAAATTAAAAGGTCTGGTGGCTTTCGGCGGAAAATCAGCAAATATTTAAAAAGGAAGAAAAATGAAGAAGAGTTACAAAATAATTCAGATTCAGAATCGAAACTTCACAAAATTATGTTAGTGAGCAATTCTGCCGCGCTAACGATAAGAGCAGATGTTTTGCATAGTTTTGAGTATTGGCGCGCAGTTTTTGTTACAATTTTGAATTGTATTGAGTGAAAAATATAAAAGCGCTTTATTTAGGCTACACGTTTCAACCATCACAATTAACTTAAAAACAGAAGTCCGGAATAAGAAAATTATAACAAAAACTTAGCGCGCCAATACTCAAAACTATGCAAAACATACTTACTGCTCTTTTCGTTAGCGCGGCAGGATTCGATTCTGATGAAAACCTACCAGACTTATGTTAACACTGCGTCTTTGGGAGCGCCGCCGGCGGGTACATACCTACCTACTACTACCTACTATTTATCACCTCTTTAATTATAGAGTAGGAGTAGGGTAGACGTAGGGTAGGAGTAGTGTAGGACTCCTACACTACTCCTACCCTACTCCTACAGTAGGAGTAGGGTAGGAGTAGGGTAGGAGTAGGGTAGGAGTAGTGTAGGAGTAGGGTAGGAGTAGGGTAGAAGTAGGGTAGGGGTAGGGTAGGGTAAGGGGTAGGACACCACGCGAACGAAGTAGAGCCGGGCAGCTAGAAATAATTTATATGGCACAACAACGTTTGCCGGGTCAGCTAGTTGTCTATAAATAAAACAGAAATATCTTTTACTTAAGACCTTCGCAGACCGGGACGGCATGGCAAGGGATTGAAATGTTTGCTAATGGACATTCAAACTATCGACATAAATTGCTATGCTTTGCGTAGGCCTTAACTCTTGAATTGATTTATTAAATTGCTCTGTACTGCATAAAATGGACTTCCGTTCACAACACATCAAATTACCTGTTCACTGATGAACGTCTAGAAATACTGTGATAAGATAAAAAGGAATACAGAGATGACAGTTACTAGGTAATCTTAAACCACTCATAAATCTGTTTATTCTTTCCCTAGATAGTTTAGTATGTAGCAAGTAAAATTATTCTTGTCATAGAGCTAGAGCCATACTACAGAAAATTCTCTAGAGTGTTTGTTCTATTAAATTCGTTTCTCTAGTAAACTTCATCTTGACGCCATTTTTATTGCCTATTTTTGCTTCAAATGATTTTCATTACATATTTGAATGCTTCTTTTTTTGTTTTTATCATTAAATTATGTCAAATTAAACATTTAATATGTTTTAAATTACTATATTTTAAATAAAATGAGTATTTTAAACATTAAAATGCAATTTTAAAAATTTGCTTATACTAAATAATATTCATATTTGGTAAAAAAAATTGTTAAATCTTACATTTACAGCGAGCGCTCTTATTTTAAGAGAGTTTTACATAATATTCGACGATAGAATTTCAATCGCATATAGATTTGCTTGTTTACCCATTAATAACTAGCTAAAACCCAAGTAATATAAGAATTAAGAAATTTGTTACGCCATGATGCAATACATTAATAAGTTTAAATAACTCTTGTAAGTTCGGCGCCATTACGTGTCGTTGTCTACTACAAATCAAATGTAACTTAAAGTTGTTAGTCTTGAGTTAATTTTGGTTTAAAAACTTAACGAGTAAAGACTTCTTTAAAGGTCTCAACTTTATCTATAAACTATCTACTAGTAAAATTTGTGGTCTATAAACAATTTAGTGAGACACTAGAAAAATCTCTACAGGCAATTTGAAAATTTACAACTCTTATCTCTATCTATTCATGTTTTCTTAACTCACTCTTATGAGAAGGGATAAGGTTGTGCCCACTTTTACTAAACTGTGTCTATAAGCGCTCTTGAATATAACTTGAGAGATATTTTACTCTTAAGGCAAACAATAAAATTAAATTCTATTAGATATCTAATAGTCCGTTTTTAGACGCGAATGTGTTACTTGGGGTACTTCCTATCTTACTAATCCTACTAATCACACTAATATCACACTAATATTATAAAGGCGAAAGTTTGTGAGTGTGTGAGTGAGTATGTGTAGGGGTGTGTTTATATGTTTGTTACTTCTTCACGCTCAAACGGCTGGACCAATTTCGACAAAATTTTGTACGGAGGTAGCTGACACCCTGGATTAACATATAGGCTACCTTTTTATCCCCATATTCCCACGGGATCGACATTTACGCGGGTGAAACCGCAGGGCGCAGCTAGTAATATTATAATCGCGAAAGTTTGTGAGGATGGATGGATGGATGTTTGATACTCTTTCACGAAAAAACTACAAAACGGATTTCATGAACTTTGGCACACAGATAGTTTATAACCAGGATTAACACATAGGATACCTTTCATCCCGATATACCTACGGGATCAAAGCTTATGCGGGTAAAACCGCGGGACACTGCTAGTATTTAATATTAGTTTAATGCTATGTTGTTGGTTTGCTGCACGCTTTGGTGAATACTGTAAGTGCAGCAAGCAATTGTTATAAAAAAAATATATATAAATTATAACAAAAATATCAATCCAATTTCCAATCGAGTTCCCTTAGTAACTCTCTCGGTTAATATATGTAAACGTGGGTGTAACACATTGAATAATGTTTGTGTACGTTTGTTCTGAGGGCATATCAATATTCTCCGTCAGCCCTTTAACATAGTTCGCCCAGCGGAAAGGTCGCCAGACCCCTAACATTAACTGTTGCAATGTTTAGCATTCCAGCCTTGAGTTGGGTGTCAAGGATTTGTGCTCTGTTTTTGGGGTATGAAAATATTTACAAGTAAATTATTGTGTACTACCTGCGCCCCGCGGTTTCACCCGCGTAATTGTCGATCCCGTAGGAATATCGGGATAAAAAGTAGCCTATATGTTAATCCAGAGTGTCAGCTACCTCCATACCAAATTTTATCCAAATTGGTATAGCCGTTTGAGCGTGAAGAAGTAACAAACATATAAACATACACACACACCCCCACACACACTCACAAACTTTCGCCTTTATAATCCTATTAGTGTGATGATTGGAAATGTAATTAAATAATGAGGGTAGAATTTCGTTCGACGGCGAGCAATGGGCAGCTCGCCGTCCGGTAAGGACCAGGCTGGAGTCGACGGCGCGTTGTGTTCCACGCGCGCCTCAAGGAGTTGTCAGCACCAACTGACGGGGTCCGCTGGGGCCGATGCCCGCCAGGGTCGCGGGTTGTTCGAAAGAGATACCGTGGCCCCTGGCACAGGCAACTGAAGCAACACGGGTGGGTTTTAGTCAGTAAGAGTCTGACACTCCCTTCCGCTCCGCCCAAAAAAAAAAGATAGAATTTCGTGGCAAACCTTTTAAAACCAACCAAACCAAGCTAGCTACAATCTGTCTTTATTTAATAGATTTTCAACTTTATTCGTAAAGCGTAAGGTTCAAACTTGATTGGGAAAATTTAACAGTTTCGGGTAGCTTGATGTGCTGACGTCTGTACAATCAATTTGAATGATTACTAAGTATTGTTTTTTTATATGATACTGCTTTTAATTTCTACATTTAATTTGTGTGTGATCTTATTTATTCTAACGAATTGATTATTTCTAATGATTCTAATGAATTGATTATTTCTAGAGATTTAATTTGAAAATACGCATATCACATACTTTAAACACGATATTATTTATTGTAGTTTGATTAGGGTTTTTAGGGTTCCGTAGTTCTGACAAGGAACCCTTATAGTTTCGTCATGTCCGTCTGTCTGTCTGTCCGAGGTTTTGCTAACAGACCGTTAGCACTAGAACGCTGTAGCAGTGTTTTGTAGCAGTATGTATATTAATTACGCTGACAAAGTGGTAAAATAAAATTTTGGAAAATATTTTTTTTTTAGGATAGCTCTCTCCTACGTGTGAAGTGGGGATGAATATTTTTTTCGTTGTCTATCCCATCGTGTGGGGTATTGTTGAATAGAACTTCTAAAATGACTTGGGAGTTGCGAAAATTATTTTTCGCTTTAATGTTCCATTTACGAAATTTTAAACTTTAAAGTGCAAATTTTTGTTCCAGTACCCCCCCTTTAAAAAGCTAAACTGCTGGTTTGAAAAATCTCACAATGATAGTGAATTTAATGAACTATATAGGAAAATTATAGCAATTAAGATAACTTTATTTTAGCAGTAATAGTCGTTGAACTTGTTATTATAAGCATTGACTCTTAATATCTTTACCATTACTTATATCCAGAATAAAGAACAACAGAATCGTAGGTACTATATTGTGATAACGGGCAACTACGGAACCCTATACTGTGCATGGCCCGACACGCACTTGTTTATGATAACAATACTTTAATTCCTATTTATCTTATTTATCAAGTTTCTATTCATATTTTATTAAATTGTTGTGCCCGACGAATGTGAACTTTATAGCTATTGTTTTATAACCTTTGTATTTATACCCTTGTAAAAACATGTGATATGCAATAAACATTTGAATTTAATTAATTAATCCGTGGAAAAAGGAATTACAACTTAGAAACGCAGACTAATACAGTGTAGGTACTCGTAGTTCAAAGAAGAGTTCACTAAATTACATTATAGCAGCTTTTCAATAATACATAATACTCCTACATGTAACTTCAAGTGTACACATACCACCCAACAAGTTTATTTAGCAAACCACTAAATGTAAACTAACTTATTCCGATGGAATCTTAGTAATAACTTTACGACACGTAACTGTATGTTATTGGGTTAGGGCGTGTCAAATTGGCGCTAACTCGGGGCCAAACTTGAGACTTCGTATTTGACAGAAGTGAATTTGTAACTCCACTTGCCCCTTGGCGATGAGTTGTGAATGTAGGTTGATTGTCCATAGCGGTCCGTAGTTCGGGGATTCCGTACAGGATTTATTGGAAGTTTGTCCTGTCCTAAGGTATTGGACGAAGTGCTCCCATATTCAACACCGTTCGAAATTGAGGGGACTATGTTTAGTACATTTTGAGCTTTATTTTGTCAGACATTACAGATTCAACTTATTGAAGACTAGCTGCGCCCCGCGGTTTCACCCGCATAAGTCTTGATCCCAGGGGAAAACCGGGATATCCTATGTCCTAATCCAGGTCATGACCTACCCATGTGCCAAATTTCATCCGAATCCGTTCGGCCGTTTTAGCGTGAAAGCATGTCAAAGAAACATACAAAAAATCAGGGGGCCTAAAAAGGCCACTTTGGCAGAATCATAAAAGGATAACAGAATGGACAGTTAACTGTTAAGTTAATCGTATCAAATCCCATTGGGGAAGCATTTTCAGTTATTTTTTTTGTCTGTGCTAAAATACCAATCAATCCAATCCAAATCCAATCCCAATCTCTTTGATTGTACCTACGCAGTGCAGCGAAAAAAAAAGAAAAACACGGACTGTCTTCGCCATTTTATAATTCCTTTTATGATTCTCCAAAGTGGCCTTTTTAGGCCCCCAGATCTTTTCTCTTCATAATATTAGTTTAGATGAAATGACATTTCGACTCTTTATATAATATATATATATAAATAGCACGTAAATCATTAACCGAATTAATACTTCATCCTAATATTTTTGGATAAGCCCCACGTTTATAAAAACTCTGCGGGAATAATTCCTAGCTATTTCGGGGAAACCCAATCAATCACGCAAATTACTTAACGAATTTTTGATTTAGATACGTACATGCAATCAGTACACGTATTTACGCAAATTATTTTGTAACATATATTACTCCACAATCATTATGATAATACACATACACACACACACACACATTCACGATGAACATGATGATAATAACGCAAATTATTTAGTAACGTCTTACTAAACTAAATAATTTACATCGTGTATGTGTGTGTGTGTGTGTATTATCATAATGATTGTGTCTCAAAAGCTTTGAAAGGCGAAACGCTAGCCTCAAAAAATGCCTCAATTATATTATGTGGTAATGTACCGTATGTTAAGTGCATTTTGCTGTATTCTTATGGTTAAATAAAGATATTTGAAAATGAATCAATCATGAATCAATTAAACTGTTAGGAGTTTCACATCGCCGACCACGGGTCCCCAAAAGCATTCCACCACGATATCCATATTTAGGGAACACAAGAGGCGTCTGATTCCGCAACAGAGAAACTTCTCGATTTAATTTATACACTTGTTTGGTTTTACTCTTATCGAGTGCGGGGACGAAGTTTGTAGGAATCAGGAGAAATTACCGCCTCCATTGTGAGATCTCACACGGAAAAGTTTCGGAGTCGGAATGATCAAGTTTTGAATAGGTCTGTATTTTAGATATTCGATATTCCAATACCGAGAGAATTTTGTAGTAAGGATACCATTGGAGTGGAAGTTATAAGAATATTGTTGAGCGGTTGAGTTTTATACGTTTTAATTTTGAGTTTGAAGGTTTTATGGAGTTTGTGTAGGAAAAGCCCTGCGGGGTGGGAGGGTAGGGGGGTTCATTCATTGCGTTTTTTACGTTTGTTGAGGAGACAAATTTTTCGAATATATGATGCAATGGTTTAGCAATAATATACTTTAAAATTATTCAGATTCTGATTGATAGTGTGATATGCATTTAGGGTGCTGAAATATTTGACTATTATGAATTTGAGCCTTATTAGATAAAACAAATGAATGTTGAAGACAGCGCACATTGACAGCACTGACCGTATCTTATTTAACCTAATGAGCTTAGTACAATAACAATCTTATAATCAGTGAATATTGTGGGTCATCATCATCATCAATTTCAGCCGAAAAACGTCCACTGCTGGACATTGGCCGTGGGCACCGCAACATCGACCGGTTCTATGCTTCTACATCCAGCGAATTCCTGCGGCCTTCACCAGGTCATCGGTCCACCTTGTCGACGACCTTCCAACGCTACGTCTTCAGGTACGCGGTCGCGACTCCAGAACCTTTCGGCCTCATCGGCCATTTGTTCTCCCGAGCAATGTGCCCTGCCCACTGAACTTAAGTTTGGGAATTTTTTTTTTGAGGTTATGTCGGTTACCTTGGTTCTCCTACGGATCTCTTAATTTCTGATATGATCGCGTAGGGAAACTCCAAGCATATCAATTATTGCCCTTTTGGTGACAGCCTTCTAATGAGGCCCATTGTGAGCGACCACGTTTCAATGCCTGATAGTGCACAACAATATTGTGGGTACACCTACGAATAATAAAAAGTCAGGAAGCGTAACTATGAACAAAATCAACGAGAAATTCGGCTGCAAACTTCAATACATTGACAAAATTCCTCGAGAATACTCGAGGTATTTTGTCAATGTAGTGAAGTTTGGAGTGAAGTTTGGAACGAAAGAACACACATGCAAATAAGCCAATCAGATGCGCTCGCGTAAAGCGTTGTATTACGGTAAGCGCCGTGATTGGTTGGGGTGGCCCACCGCGGTAAACATTTGTGTAGTGCCATTTTTGAGCTTTAGTTAAATTTCTTGACTTTTATTATTCGTAGGGGTACACACCTAATATATTTATGTACGATCAAAACACAAAAAACTGGGAAGCATTAAATCTCTGAATGTAATATTGACTAATTTATAGCCAAGTTAGAGTCACAAAGACTACTGAAACTGAATAATCAAACAATGGTCAATTAATTATGAAATTCTAGAAAATTATTCAAAACATATACCTACAACAGTAAATGTTGAACTAGACAAACTATTCGTTAAATAGTTTTCGATGGAACTTTCCTTTAAACAAAACTCAAAACGTTCCTGTTTAGAATCAAAGTGGAAATCCAAAATCCCTTAAGCCGTGTTAGCGATTTACAATCTTGTTTATGCAAATCTCTTGATACGAAATTGATACTTGTGCCTACCGCCATAAGGTTGATATTGGCGGTATATTTAAAATTGTTTCGCAGTAAATGTGAGCGAATCCAACTGGCAACTTTATTTTCAAGCGACAATTGCCCAACTAGGTTTTGCCAACTAATTGTTGAGATTACAGTTCACTTCGCTTACCAACTTGGCGCTTAGATATTCGGATTTAATCTTGTTTAGGCTTTCTGCTTTACTAATTTCATGGTTAGGCTGCGTTCTTGTTGGCAATCGGAAGGTAGAGTTTAAGTCTGTGTTGTCCCTCAGTAATCCTAGGAAAGGTACAAGTTATATACTGAAGTTGAGAGATTGTTTGTGCTTCAACGATTTTATGTATTCTAAGAAAATATTTTACTTGAACCGTTGCTCTGTATTCATCTTGTCTTTTAGACGGCTTTATAGAGTAATCTAAGTCGTAAGATCTCCTCAGCAAAATGGTATGTTTCCCTTAACCGGAATGACATCTGTCCACCAGTGTCCACTGCAATATGTACATTTAGCATCGGTTCTACCGCTATTTTGTTGTAAATCTTATCTTCTTAACGTCAAGATCCAGCACTCCTGTACCGTAAGCTTCATTATTCATTCAATGTTCACCACTCAGTTCAGGCTCAGCTTTACTGGTTGCAGTAGTTTCTACTCCATCTAGAATGCCATCCTATTCAAACAGGTAGGAGTGCAAAACCTACATTGTAAAACATTTCCAAGTACTTGAAATGAAAAGCAACGTTTAATATTCACATAAAGATATTTCTATGAAGACAGAGTACAACGGAGCGCCAGACGGTAATACCGTTGATGGTGTAAAACAAATTAAAATGCATTCTTGCTGCAGTAATAAATAACTTCACGGACCATTGGGGCGCGGGATTACGAGTGAAAGGTTTTTTTTAAATTAGTTTTTTTGTTTGATAGATTACAGTGGCGGATGCATTAAGGGGCTTACAGGACCTAAACGCAAAAAAACGCAAGTTTTAGAAACAATAAAAGCATATGCGATCACATGCTTTTATTGTTTCTAAACTATAGTAAACAAAATTAGAAATATATAAGATATTCTTTAGGATATATGCCAGGTTGATAGTGTGTTGAAAACATAATACAAATAATTTGATACGATAGAAAAAAATCATGAAGATACCTCTAAAAACTTTATTTTTACAATAAAAACCATACTACATAATACAATAATTCTGATTTTTTGTCAGATTATTCTAAAAGCAACATACTAAAACACTAGCGTTATAATTTTTTAGCCCAAACTATAGATTTTTTGTAGTTAAATAATTGTTTCATATTTTGCAATAAATTACCAGGGTTGTGTCATCGCGCTTCTCTTTCGTTTCTATGCAGTCCGACAGAGACCGCGCTTTAGGTAATGTAAGCCCCTAAAGTGTTGGAATTAATTAATATCTAAAAAAAAAGGCAAAATGCCTTTCTGGATTAGAAGGGTATTTTGCTTTATTTTCTTCTTAACCTTCTTCTTCTTCTCTTCACTCTTCTATATTTACATTTGTAATTTTTATAGTGTAAAGGTGTGTGTAAACAGTATTCTATTTCCCTCTATCTAAAACCGAGAATTTATCATTCCATCATCAAAGTTTATGACGGACATATTAATAAAGACAAGAAGGTATCTATCTAACAATACTCACATATTTAATTTAATAAATCTTTTTTTAAATTTCGATGATTAATTTAAAGACAATTCATGGATTCATTTCGTGGTCTGTCGTGAACCCAGGGGGAGTTTTGTATTATTTGGACAACCTGAAAGGAAAAAACGTTGCAAAAGTGAAGGGTAGCCCTTGGAGAGTAACAGAACGAACCATCGAAACTAAGCTATTCCAAAAAACCAATCACATAAACAGAACAAAAGAAGGCTGAAGTTGAAAATGAATGAATGAAAGAATGTTAAAAGTGTGAGTTGCGTGTTTACACAGAGTGATGTTAGCAGTAAAGGGTCAGAGTTTAGTCGCGAGTCGGTCTCATCGCGTGATAGCATCAACACTGACGACGATGTGCAGTTCTAGGGGTACAGTGGGACCATGCGTCATGTGCCACGTGCTTTGATACCGACTTTAAAAAAAAGAAGGTTATCAAATCGACACGTCATCATCATCATCATCATTTCAGCCGAAAGACGTCGACTGCTGGACATAGGCCTCCCCCAAAAGGGGGGGTTTGCCATAATCGCCGTGCTTGGCAGGCGGGTTGGCGATCGCAGTATGGTATGGTGGTGGAATGCATAGAGAACGCTGCTGCCCATTCTCCGGTACGCCCCGTAGTCGCCTTTGACGACACCCACGGGAAGTATGGGGTGGTGCTATTCTTTAAGTTCGGCACCACACAGACATTCGACACGTATGTATGTAATATTATTGGAATAGCATTATATTCACATATGACAATCTATTAGGGCTTCCAAACAAATATACAAAATTTTATAGGCGTATGTATGTTTGTCCACGCATTTCTCCGCAAGTATTAATCGGATCGTGACCATTTTTTTTTTGTTGGCTTATATTTACTTCAACTTAGGGATCAGTGCAAGTTTCATCAAAATTGATTCAGTCATTTTCAAGATATGGACTAATAAGTACGTGTAAGTGTGACTGCCTGGCTTATTGAGACGAGCTACGGGTGTAGTGTCAAAAGAAAAAGATGTCCAAACCTTGGTCAAATTCTAGCGTAATATTTACAATTAAACTTTTACCTAGTTATTACAAACAAATACTTCAGATTTTACTTAACACTAAAACATAAATAAAAAAGTAATTTAAAAAATTAAATCGACCTCAAAAGGAAATTATCTCAAAATTATGAAATAACTTTAATTTCTGAAGTCGGTGGCAAAAAACTAAAACTAAAATACAGATCGAAGACACCAACTTCCGAAATTAAAGTTATTTCATAATTTTGAGATAATTTCTTTTTGAAGTCGATTTAATTTTTTAAATTACTTGTTTTTCAAATCGGTCTTCGCCTTTTCATGTCGTCGAACTCGAAATTTTAGTTAATTAGCAAGGCAACGGCTTTATATCGCCATATTATTTCCTGCGTATTTAACACAAAAGAATGCTGAAGCTCACGAAGAAATTTAAAAATGTGAACTACGTGCTTACACAGAGAGCTCATGTTAGCAGTAAAGGGTCTGCGATTAGTCGCGAGCGGGTCTCATCGCCCGATAGTATCTACACCGCCGACGTGCAGCTCTAGGGGTGGGAGTGGTGGGACCATGTGCCATGTGCCACGTCTTTGGTTTTTCAAATCGGTTTTATTTATACAACATTATTTTTAGTATATGCGAATCCCGAAACATGTGTCTAGTATTTTTATGCAAAGAATCTATGTACAAAACTGTATCATGAAGAATCACAAAATTATAAGCTTGTTAAGTTACTTTTTTGTCCGTACAAAAACATGCTCACCCGCGCCGCGGCTTCTTGCGCTCATTGACAATAGTACTTTATGGTGTTTTAATAGTATTTTATGGTGTACTAGCAGCGTCCCGCGGGCTTACCCGTATAAGTGTCGAGCCCGTGGGAATATGGGGATATAATAGTACATTATGATACATGTGTGCTATGTTGATCATTATGCTCGAGGCGGTATTATTCGCGCGAGCCGCAGGCGAGTGCGATAAGAAAGCCGAGAGTCTAATGATCGATGCACACGCGTTTCATACGACGTTTTTCAACACACTTGCGAGGAAAAAAACAGACTTGTATTGTTAAATAGTAACTTGTATGGAAAATGGCGCGCTGGTTTTGTCTTTCCGCATAGCCAGCACTAGCAATGCGCGCGCAAGTGTAAATAAAAGCACTGACCACAGAGCATGTAAAAACAATTTAAAAAAAAAAAAAACAATTGTAGTTTAGTTAGTATGGAATTAGAAAGTACTATTGGCATAGAGAAATATACCTACATTAGTTCAGTGAGAATCCGCAATGATAGAACGCCAGTCAGGGTCTTTTCCGTTTGGTTTCGGGTAGGGACCACGGACAATTTTAGGTGGATAATTAAAATTTTCTTACGTTTTTTGTAATTTGCAGGTCAGTATCAGGTTGCATCTTGATCAAATATGATTCGCGACTATAATATACAGAGCGTTAGGTTAAACGAGGGACATACTTTGAGGGGAGTTAGTACTCATGAAAATGAACAACTTTTAATATGGGATTAACCCTGAAATCGCGAAAAAAAATCAGCCGTTTCCTACATTTATGTTCGCATAGGTCGTCATAATGTACTGAACAGCTGATTTTTTTTTTGCGATTTCAGGTTCGGCCCCATTGTAAAAGTTGCTCATTTTCATGAGTACTAACTCCCCTCAAAGTATGTCCCTCGTTTAACCTACTAACTCCCCTCAAAGTATGTCCCTCGTTTAACCTAACGCTCTGTATATGTATTTACAGAATTATAGTCATTAGAATAGAATCTTTCTAGTTAGATTTTTTCCCTAAGAACTTTTCCATAAGAAAGATGTATTAATGATTCGAATGATTATAATTCTGTAAAGATGTAGGTACCTGTTAGAATCGCAAATCATATTTTGATCAAGATACAAACCTGACACTGACTTGAAAATTGCAAAAAACCTAAGAAAATTTGAATTTCGCGGTAGACCGCGAAATTCTTAGGTTTTTTCGGACAATTTAAGGTGAATGCGCAGTGGTAGACCACTGCGCATGCACCTTAAATTGTCCGAGGACCCTGCGCATTCACCTTAAGGTAAATAAATATTAGTTAATTTTGGGACCAAGGACAATACAGACTATTAAAAAAAAGTGAATTGAAGAGATTAAAAAAGCGCGCATCTCCGACTAGTAAATAGTTATCTGTGGAAATAAAGCACATGTGGATTAAAGTAAAGAAAAAGCACGCGTTTTTAATACACTGCATTATGGACCTAAAAGCGGTTCAATAAGAGCCACTTTACGAGCAAGTGTGTTGAAAAGTATCTTATATGGTATTCTGATGTATAAGCTATAACTGTTACAGTAACGTTATTTTTAGTATATGCGAAACCTGAATATAGTTTGTCCAGAATAAGTAACTGAATCGATTCCAATAATTTTTACCCCATGTTATATTTTTTGTTCCAAAAATATTTAAACAACGTTAAAAGTTGGACTCCGGGCGACACTAAGTAGGTTATCCAATCTCCGCGCCGAACTTTTAGGTACCTAGGTACTATTATCAATGAGCGCAAAGCGGCGCGGCGCGAGCGCGCGGTTGAGCATGTTTTTGTACGGACGAACAGGTAACTCAACAAGCTTATAACTTTGTGATTTTTCATGATACAGTTTTAAATTTTGTACATAGATTCTTTACATAAAAATAGTAGACACGTGTTTCGGGTTTCGCATATACTAAAAATAATGTTGTATACTAAATATATTGCAATGAAAATAAATTACGACTACAGAATGATGTATTACAGCTACGAGAAAAAGATCTCACATCAACAAATAATGTTCCTTCACGAGTCTCTTAAATACAGGTAACGATTGCGCGCGTTTTATTTCAACTGGCAATGCATTCCACAAACGATCGATCGGTTTTCTTCTTCTCTTGTCGTCGAAATAATAGTTAATTAACAAGGTAATAGTTAATAGGAATAATAGTTAATTAACCTTAAGTCTTGAGTTGAGCTGCACGATTTCTGACAAATGCGTGCACTGACTGGACAGGTCCTCTCAATCTGTGTGATTCTTTCCTCAAAAGACCATCTCAGACACACACAATCTACATGGTCTTCACATAATCTGACCATGATTATGTCTGGACTTTAAAAGAGACTGTGACCTCTGAGTTTGTTTCGGCCTTTCTTCTCAGAGTAGTCAGATAGGAAATGCCGACCTCATCTAGTTTACAAAAAATATGATTGACATGTAAAAGTGTTTAATTGTGTAAACCTACTTAAAAAAGTAAAAGCATTTATCATTTATGGCCATGGAAATGTCAATCGCCACATTTACAAAGTCCCTATTTCTGCGTATGAATTTTAAAACAAAAGAATTCTGAAGCTCACTGAGAATGTTAAAAATGCGAGTTGCGTGCACAGAGTTCTCATGTTAGCGGTAAGGGTCTGAGATTAGTCGCGACCCGGTCTCATCGCGCGCTTCACGTGACGCGGCGATACCATCAACACTCACGACATGCAGCTCTAGGGGTGGGACGATGTCGATAAAACGTGTTTTGATTTTCAAAACAGTCTTTTTCTTCTCTTGACATCAAAATATTACGTTATTAAAAAAGCTATGGCCATTTATCACGCTTATCAAGATAGAAGCTTTTAAGTGTTAATTACTCCATTCTACTGAAAGTTTGAAGACCTTGACGAGAATCTATCAAACGTAACACAATTTGTCGTGTTTAATTTGTTGGTAGAACTCACCCAAATAACCAAGTTTTACGGTCCAATGTTTATTTACATTGATTCACGTTAAAGTTTCTCAATTTAATCACTTCAAGTAAACATTTTCCTTTTAATTTCATCGATAAACGGCCAGCACTGCTCAAGGTAAGTGTCGGGGGCTATCGCGACGGATCGCTCTAAGCTCTACTCCGAACAACAGTCAGAGATCTGATTACAAAGAGGAACACTTGAAGCAGACCATCCATTTACCTTTATTATTTTCTTTTTTTCATTTCATTTTGCTGTCATGCTTTATTTATCGTGTATGTCGTTTAGTGTAGGATGTACCTACACTTTAAAATGGATCTTAAGTTTTTTCCAGATTAGGTCTTTGTAATAAGAGAGTTTTTTTTAGGTGAAGTGTGAATTTTTACCAACCTTACCTTACCATCTGTAGAATTGTGGCCAAGTAATAACAGCCGCACAGGTCGATCGATCAGGTTAAGCTACGCTTACCGCGGTTGCTCCGTGGATATGTGACCATCTTTAGATACCAAGACCCTTCCGTACCACCGTAGGTCGGGAGTCTGTCATTCGTCGATCTTTGACATTCGTTACAGGTCGTCAGAAACCCGAAAGTATGACAACCAGTCTTACCAGGGGGTATCGTATTACCCAGTAACTGGGTTAGGTCAGATAGGCAGTCGCTTCATGTAAAATACTGGTATTCAGCTGCATCCGGTCAGAACTGGAAGCCGACCCCAACATAATATGAGTGAGGATCGAAGTGGTTCTGTGAGGCCACTTAGATCCTCACTCATGTCAACGCACTCAATTTGAAACCCAAGTCCCTTGCCAGCCATAGTGTTTGGCCAGACTGGCAACGCGGGGCGGGGAGCGGCGCGGGTGCGGGAACGCGCGCGATCTGCCTGTCCACAATTGAGCGCGGCTTCGTTCTGAGTATTGTCGTGTCCAATATTTGTCAAAATATAATAAGGATAAAGAAGACTTATTTGCACTAGAAAAAAGCTCGAACTAGTTTGAGAACCCCGGCCCCCGTGTGGGCCACCCGCGCACTCACTGCAGCTACTTGTATGAACGAGCTATGGCGTGAGTAGCCCGCGCGCTCCCCGCGCCGAGCATCCCGCGCCGCTCATAGCGCTTGCGTGCTCACTATGGACTCAAATTAAGTTCTTGCCGCACCTGCCCCGCGACCACCCCGCGCCCGCGTTTGCAGTCTGGCCAAGTACTTAAAGTAGGTAATTATTTCGAATTTACATCGACGACTCCATTCACATAGATGCTGATAGAATAATACTTCTGAATTCGAAGCCGAATTCGAGCAAAGGTTTGATAAATAATATCCGAGTAAAGGTTTTCATTTCAGAAACCAATTTATTTAATGGCCGTTTTTTTTAATAGCGTCTTGCAGGTCTACCTATGAGGTTGTCGGCTGCTTAACTGAGCTATTCCGGGGATACATTTTTAATTAAGGTCTTCAGCCAGGGTATTCGTCTTATATATCTTTGGTATTGTTCGTCAATTCGATGAGCTCCTTAAGTTTTGCACGATTACTTACTACAAATGCGTGCGCTGACTGGATAGGTCCACTTAATATGTATGGTTCTTTCCTCAAATGACCATTTCAGACATCAATCTACATGGACTTCACATGATCTGACCAAGATTATGTCTGGACTTTAAAAGAGACTGACCTCTGAGTTTGTTTCGGCCTTTCTTCTCGGAGTTGTCAGATAGGAAACACCGACCTCATCTAGTTTTTAAAATATGCTTTTTTTTTTTTGCGGATGGAAAATCATCAAATGACTCCTCCCGCTCTGGGTGGAGCGGAAGGGAGTGTCAGACTCTTACTGACTAAAGCCCACCCGTGTTCCTTCCTTAGCCCTTTATGTTCCGGGCCAGCGGTAACCCTTTCGGACAATCCCGCTGACCCGGCTTTAAAATCTGCTTGACGTGTGTTTTGTACAAACCTGGTTACAACTGTTCCCAACAAATTGCCACCCCAGAGGGACTCAGGCTTCCACTGGGGTGGCAATTTGGCAATTAGAGAGAGTGGGATATCGAATTTATATTCGTTGGATATTGTCTAATAACTGGCCTTGCAAGAATCCAATAATATCTGTATAAATATAAAAATTCTGAATAACCAATACTCAATAACAGACCAACAACAACATACTTAATTATCAAAATATAAAAAATAACAATGTTATCGTCCATTTGTTCTGTAATCAGTCAATTAACATCGCTGAGCCGAAGGTTTAAATGACAGAGAATTGGAAAAACTTCCCTAAATCACAAATTGTTAAGAAGTCAACACTACGAACAACTCTATACGTGTGTTTTGTATAATTATACTTACAGAAATAATCATTTAAGGCGACTACATGACCTAAAGCGCGGTCACTGTCGGACTGCATAGAAAAGAAAGAGAAACGCGATGACACAACGCTGGTAATTTATTGCAAAATATGAAGCAATTATCTATTTACAAAACATCTATTGTGTGGACTAAAAAATTAAAACACTAATGCTTCAGTATGTTGCTTGTAGAATAATCTGACAAAAATTATTAATGTCGTATGTACTTATATTAGTATGTTTTTTATTGTAAAAAAAAGTTTTTAGAGGTATCTTCATGATTTTTTTCTATCGTATCAAATTAGTTGTATTATGTTTTCAACACACTATCTATCTAGCAGAAATCCTGAAGAATATCATATATTATTCTAATTGTGTTCTTCTACTGTAGTTGATCATATACTTTTATTCTTTCTAAAACTTGCGTTTTTCGTGTTTAGGTCCTGTAAGCCCCTTAATAAAGATGTTTGAACACGGTGCATGCAAAATACGCAGACTTAGGCACCTACGCGCTACACCTAGATTACATCGTGTAAATAACTCACTATGTTAACAAGTGCGCGAGTCAAGTAACTAACACACTTCTTTGTGTATTTTGCACGAGTAGCTAGCTTCAAACATTTTGAACATTAAAGTTAATTATTTGTGAGGAACCCCTCCCACTCTGGGTGGAGCGGAAGGGAGTGTCAGACTCTTACTGACTAAAACCCACCTGTGTTCCTTATTTAGCCCTTTATGTTCCGGCGTAGCGGTAACCCTTTCGGACAATCCCGCTAACCCGGCAGGCTTCGGCCCCAACGGGCCCCTTCAAATGATGCTGTCATCTTCTTGAGGCGTACCCATTACTCTCCGTCCTCAGGCCAGCGCCTACGTTGGCAGGGAGTCGTCCCGTGGCTCCCGACGCGGACGCCCGGAGCGTCTACCGCGGCGGCTGGGATGGGAGGCTCTCTCCCTCATCCATCTTCCCAGAAGGAGGTGACTGCCTCCCACTACATATTGAGCTTAGCATGAACATAGGATAATTTGCTTTTAATGTTCCCACTGCTGGGACTCAGACCTTCTCTCTGTGGGAGGGAGCACTCCCTCCCACAGAGAGAAGGTAATGTAAGGTAATGTCTATCGAATATACCGAAAATAAACTCAACATTGCACAATGTTGAGTTTATTTTCGGTATATTCGATAGACATTGCCTAATAACTGGGCATGCGAGAATAACAAAAGTAGTTTAAAAATAAAAATTCTAAAGAAGCAAAACTCACAAACAAATAAACAACAACTGAATTAATAATCAAAATGTGAAGAAATAAAAATGTTATCGTCCATTTGTTCTGTAATCAGTCAATTAACGAAGGTTCAAATGACAGAGAATCGGAAAATCTTCCCTGAATCACAAAGTTCTTAGGAAGTCAACACGAATTTTCACAACCCTACTCAAATATTATTGAGACCCATTTTTTGAAATTAAATGATCAATTCGCAAATTGGGAATTTAAAACCTGAAGCTGAAATTTTTCGTCGTTAACATTTTTCGAGAGTTATTTTTTGACAGTATTATTTGTAAGATTTTTTTTTTGAGTTGCCTTGATATGGAATTATAAAAATAAAATATTGTTATTTTGATACTTTTAGAAGCTGAATGTTTATCAATGTAAATACTGTTAGGGTTAAAGGGGCCACCAAAGGAAAAGCTGTTCTAAGGATTTCAATCCATAGTAATATTATAAATTCGAAAGTAACTCTGTCTATCTATATGTTACTTTTTCACGACTAAACCACTGAACTGATTTTGATAAAATTTGGCAGAAAGATAGATTGCATCCCGGGGAAGGACATATGACCACCAAAGGAAAGGCTGTTCTAAGGATTTCAATTCATACTAATATTATAAATTCGAAAGTAACTCTGTCTGTCTGTCTGTTTTTTCCTTTGTCACGCCTAAACCACTAAATGGATTTCGATAAAATTTGGCAGAGAGATAGATTGCATCTCGGCAAAGGACATAGAATAGTTTTTATCCCGATATTCCAACGGGATCGACACTTATGCGGGTGAAACCGCGGGGCGCTGATAGTAATACATAATATTAATTATCCTTTTATTGATATATTGTAAGGTGTGTTTTACTCCTATTCCTTTAGCCTTGTGTGACTACTAGACTTCCCCAAAGTCTGCCTTTATCACGCTTATGAATCTTCTTTAAGAAAGGATTTTTAGGAGGTCGCAGAGAAATAATTTATCATAGCTTTAATTTATTATGCGCTGTATTAATCCTTTGGTGAGGCCAAGGTAGGAATAGGCAACAGGCAGGCTAAGGAAACACGTTTTATAATTGATGGCCACCTCACGAAACAGGTTCTCCGACAAAATAAACAACAGCTGCGTACAGTTACAAGACCGGAATAACTCGCTTTAACTGGCCACGGTCCATTTAATAAGCACCTCTTTATCATAGGAGTCACAGTCAGTCAGCTGTGCAGGGCGTGCATGACGAGACAACAAGTCGTCGCCACATACAGGGCAAAGTACTTCGGTAACCCAGATCTTTGAGATTGACAGTAATACCAAGGCATTGCTGGTCTTGCTTGAGGAGCTGGGGTGGATCGAATAATCGACTTTCCCACCCGTACGCAAAATACGCGCTTTGACGAGGAGTTTCGGACACCAGCCCATATTATATTGATCCTTGAAGTCATACCTAAACATTTAGATTTCTTTTGTTGTAGGTACATTCAGGAAAAGCGATCTATTTTTGGTACAATCACAGGCCCAACTTTTATTAACATTTGCCTCCAAACCACTCATGTAGCAAACATTATAAAAGCAAAGAAAACGCTCTCAACATACAACTAGAACGATATTTAATTTTGTGCAGCGGTTATGTAGGCCCCCAAGGCTTCATGTAGCTTTCGGTAGCACGACACCACGGAATGTGAAACAAACGTGTGAGCAGAATAGAGAGAAGCTGTGAACCCGAAGGTATAAAGGGATTTCTCCCTCGACAAATTTTGATTGAGGATTTAAAGAAAGGGTTGGAATTTACGGATTATATACCCGCTAATATTGATGGATTTAAATAATATGGTTAGGGTTTTGCTGTAATGTTATGCGCGGGATAGGCTTTTCATTGCAGCCTCGGGTTGTCCTAGCTTTGTTAATGGAGAAGGGAAAAGCAAACATTAAATTGAGGCCAGATTTTTCTAATACCCTTGATTCTGGAATGAATATTATGAACTTACAGTGAAGCATAATGATATCACCATCTACTATTAACTAAACATCGTGTTTCTACTAAAAGAACTAGAAAACTGTGCCACCATCCCAAAAAAAACATCATCTAAAAAGAAAAATACGACGACGACAAAGTAACATATAAAATCTATCATCTCCAAATAGTTTCCGTGTTTCATGTACGGCAATTTGGTTGAAATATGTTTCATAAGCGTAGCCCCTGGTGAGAGAAACAAACCTGATAGACCGTGTTTTTATTACTGACCGTGAGAAGAATTTGTTACAGAACTGCATATTGCAATATATGGTTTGACCACAGCCGCTCCGCAAATTGTGGCGAATAAAGCAATGGAAAGGATAACTTTAGGAATGTGGAATGGAATTTATTCAATTCGGTATTTTGGTTTTGGGGAGTTTGTAAATATGATATTATAAATTATAATGAATTGGACATACTGGACAAGTGGACATGGAGTATTGGCGTTTGAAAGTAAGTAACTTTTAAAAGGCCTACTTGAAATATATGATTTGACTTTGTGCCTAAATATGTTAGTTTGCTTTGTCATAATAATAAGCGGTACAGCTAGACTTCCCCTTTATTATAATCTGGATTTGATTTCTTAGCTTTAAGCTAATAGAAAAAAAAACTAATAATGATAAGGACACAAAGAAGATTGAAACCAATTTATAGACGTAAAAAACATTTATTTATAACACCTACCTACCGCATAATTGTTCAACATAAAACAAAACATAATCTACTAACCTAGGGTAATAATGCGACTCCTAACAGGCTTCACAAACTTCGTATAATTCGTCTTAACTCTTGATATAATCGGTTTATATTTAAACTGTATTTGTTTTGTCGTTGCTATCACCTTTTCTCCTTCTGTAGTAGCTGAGAAAGAATTCTCCTTGTTCTGCGCATGACCTTTCTTGTTCAAACCTGATTCTTCTGCCATTTTCCTTAACCATACTTCGAAATTTGATAGCTTCATACTTTTTTTCTTTAGAGGTATGTTATATTTCTTCGATTTCCCTTTCTTTTCTACATGCTTCTTCGTATGGTGTATCGCATTCGGTTTTAATATCTCTACTTTAATTTTGTATAAGATATTGAGGTTTTCTTGCATCGCTACTCCTTGGATCCGATCGAAGTATTTCTGGAATTGTGTGTTTGCATCATAACCTTGCACTTCGAAATATTTGGGAATTTCTTTGAAATGTGTTCCGACTTTTGAGTCATGGAGATCTGGAAAAAGGTTGTAAAAATAAAAATGATGTAATTAAAATCTGTGTCTTAGTTATTTAGAACACTGCAGTTATTTTCTCATCGTTACAAATTCCTTCTATTTTTTTACCATCACATATTGTATCACCGTAATTTTTTTTACTAGCCTCTATCCTTCTGACCGCCAGTCATGTATAATAGATGACAACCCCAAATGTGGCCAGCACGCCACGGTTCGACTACACGACAGACTTTGACACCGAGGGCACGTTTTTGATTTTTTGACGCGTGACGGTCAAGCGGTTAATGTCCAACTGCTGGCCAAAGGCTTCCCTACTCTCCTTCCACCTCTCTCTGTCCAGAGGGCCAATTCTCGTAACTTTAAGAACGTTCACAGTCTGATCTCAGCCTCAATCTGTCAAAAATACCGTTAATTTTCCTAAATTTTTGACATATGTTTGTCGTCGAGATGAGACTGCGACTATATTTTGAACGTTTTAAATTACGAGAATTGGTCTTCTGAGCTGCCAAGGACTGATTCTTTATTAAAGGAGTCCAGCTCATCACGCCATCTCCGTCTGGGCCTGCCGCGATGTCGTTTGCCATTAAGCGGGACCCACTGGATCGTAAAGTTTGGCCCATTGATCGTCTGACATGCGGCAGATGTGTCCAGCCCAATTCCATTTAAGCGTGGCAGCTTTCCGAGTGACATCAGTAATTTTAGCGATGGAACGAATTGTTGTATTCTTAACCCGTAAAATCATTAAATCACGAAAATTGTTTACTTTTGAGTTTACCGAAGCCTACAAACGACCTGGACGTTTTTTTAATATTTGTGTTTCATTCATTAGTCTTTAGTTTTTTAAGGCTTGTCCTCCGCCCTATCACAAATTAGATCATCTAGCAATTCAGAGAAGTTATATGTAATAATCACGCTGTCACCATCACCGCCATGATTTGTTATTACAAGGTACTCTTTTCGAAATATGTATTTTGGTCATTATATTTATCACGGTGATCTTGCAGATTTTGTCTAAGTCCAGGGTGCCTAAAAAGGCCACTTTGGAGAATCATAAAAGGATAACATTATGAATTATAAAATGGCGAAGACAGTCCGTGTTTTTCTTTTTTTCACTGCACTACGTAGGTATAATCAAAGAGAATGGGATCGGGATTGGTTTTGGATTGGATTGATTGGTATTTTAGCACAGACAAAAAAAAAACTGTTAAATCCTTCACCGATGAGATTTGATACGATTAACTTAACAGTTCACTTTCCATTATGATTCATAATGTTATACTTTTATGATTCTGCCACAGTGGACGTTTTAGGCCCCCAGTACTGTTGTTACTAAAACATGATTTACTTACCTCCTTCGACCAAGCTACTTATGTAATATCAAACGGTCAATAATCATACACAACCACTTACTTTCGATATATTCTTGTGCGTTAATCCAACTTAGAGACAGGATGAGAACTAATGATTTTATTTTGGTACTATGCGCCATCTTGTATGAAACTCAGTGAAGGACAGACTAAAGAACGACAGCACAGATGGCTTATATCCAGTGAGAATTTTTTAACAAAAAGTAGTAAAAAATCCGCAAACATTCACACTTGTCGCGGCGCTAAGCCTATCAACCCTGCTTACGCTGACGTGTTTTTTGAAAGCCAGGTGTTTGGAAAGATAAAGTTTTTGTTTTTGGAATAATGAATTCGGAAAATCAACAGAATGTTATAATAATAAATAATGATGGTTAAGCTGTTAAGCTATAAAGGGTGGCAGAGAATCGAAACAGCACATGTTCCCATGGATTCAGTGTATGATTCTGAATCCCGGTGCGCAGAAATTTTCGCCGGTTATCAAAAAAAAAAAACAGGCCAAGTGCGAGTCGGACTCGCACACGAAGGGTTCCGTACCGCAAGGCATAAAATGCAAAAAAAAAACGTTTCTATTACACCCCTTTAAATTTTAACTTTATTTTATTTATATTATTTGTTTTTATAGCGGCAACAGACATACATCATCTGTGAAAATTTCAACTGTCTAGCTATCACGGTTCATGAGATACAGCCTGGTGACAGACAGACAGTGGAGTCTTAGTAATAGGGTCCCGTTTTTACCCTTTGGGTACGGAAACCTATAAAAGCGCGGTCATAATTGTAGGGAAGTGCAATATTTTTTTTGCGTGTTTCTAAAATCATGCGCTAAATTCATGGTTAAAGTTTGCGCGTGGATGTCCCTACCACCCTGTATGTTTATCGAAGAAGAGAAAGAAAGAAAGAAAGAAGAAAGAAAAATTGTTTATCCAAGAAAATTAATTACCTATCTTAAAAAACTTCGAATTTATTTAATAAGTCACTGAACACTATTTTTTTTTTTTTTTGAGGCTGGGAAATCATCAAATGACCCCTCCCGCTCTGGGTGGAGCGGAAGGGAGTGTCAGACTCTTACTGACTAAAACCCATCCATGTTCCTTCCTTAGCCCTTTATGTTCCGGGGTAGCGGTAACCCTTTCGCACAATCCCGCTGAAGTCACTGAACTCTGTCATCAAGTTTTAGAATGTAACATACTTTAAGCTACAAACACGAAGTTGGCACCCTTCCTAGAACCCTGAAGCTACATAGTACGGACTCTGAATATATCCATACTAATATTATAAATGCGAAAGTGTGTCTGTCTGTATGTTCCTTTTCACGCTTAGACCGCTGAACTGATTTAGATGAAATTTGGTATAGAGATAGGTTGAGTCCCGGGAAAGGACATAGAGTAATTTTTATCCCGATATTCTTACGTGATCGAGACTTATGCGGGTAAAACCGCGGGGCACTGCTAGTTTTTTTTATTATTTTTTATTATTAGTATGGTCTATAGTTTCATATAATATGCATTTAGTAAAAAGCTGTTATTTTGACATTACAAAAAGAAACATCAATTTTATAGGTAGATATTATTATTTATAATAATTAGATAGGTTTTTAGAGGTAGTATGTACGTAAGTATAGATTCGAATCGTTACTATGTAGCTTCACAAAGTGATACACATAATACCTACAAAGTCAGGTAGGTAGGTTACTAATTGCAGTCTACTAACAACTTGGAAACCTGGAGTTGAGTTCTGTATAATTATCAATCTTACAAGTTAACAAGCAAGTATGTAGAGTTTGTTTGTAGTCATTTCATAAAGTTTTGTAAGATTTGTTTGAGGAAAATTGGTTAAAAACTTTTTCAACTGAACATGCCAACCATTGATGCCAACAGTCAGACAACTTTTAAATTGAAGTTGCCAACAGTCAGACAACTTTTAAATTGAAGTTGTCTTTGCAAAAAGGTACCTCCAAATAATCCAAATGGCCCCCACAGACAATTAATGGCACAACCTCCATCCTGCGCCGCATGCTGTGGCCTGCGCTCGTGATGATCTCATTTTATGGTGTACTAGAAGCGCCCCGCGGGTTCACCCGTATAAGCGTCGATCCCGTGGGAATATCGAGATAAAAAGTATCCTATGTGTTATTCTGATGTATAAGCTATATTACTGTAAGGTTTCGTCTAAATCTGTTCAGTAGTTTTTGCGTGAAAAAGTAACATCCATCCACCCTCACAAACTTTCGCGTTTACAATATTACTAGATGCGCCCCGCGGTTTTACCCGCGTAAATATCGATCCCGTGGGAATATCGGAATAAAAATTAACCTATATGTTAATCCAGGGTGTCAGCTACCTCCGTACATAATTGTATCAAAATTGGTCTCGCCGTTTGAGCGTCACAAACTTTCGCCTTTATAATTTTAGTGTGATAAGTAGGAAGTAGGATTAAAATAGGTAGTAGGATTTAATAAAGAGTATTCTATATTATATTTCTTATGACTGCATCAGCGACCGGGGATCGCGTTGGTAAATGTTTGGCCAAATATGCTCGAATTTTTTGCCGTCGATAGGCTAACGAGAAGATTGAATTATGATGCAGTTATGAAATTGTAAATCATTATAAACCACGGATTTTCTCAAAAAAATATCAAATTTTTACTAATATTTTAATTACAAAAAATCTACCCCTAAATGTACCAAATACACACATCAAAAGTGTCTAGGGATCAAGCATTTTTATGCGGATTTCTTGAGATTGAGATGTGGCTTTGTAATAAATTTATGATTTTATAAATTTATATGGATCCTTTTTGATGCATTTCATAATTTGAATCAGGAACTGTGAATCAAATTCGAGTAAAAGATGAAAATCAGCTGTCAATATTTTCCCTAAAACATACAACGCATTGAAGACATTATTAGTGCTACTGTTTCCCTACTACTGATTAAAACCAACGTTATTATGGAGCGGCGACGTCATTTAAGCAGGGAAGAAATGCTCAGAGCCGTGGGAATGATAGAAGCTGGTTCCCGGCAACGTACTGTGGCTTTAGCTCTGAATACAAGTCAGAGTGTTATCAGTCGACTTTGGACACGTTACCGAAGCACTGGTACCGTGGCTGAGCGCCATGGAGGACGGTATCGCTGCACCACACGGAGACAAGACCGATACATTCAAATCTTAACTCGAAGAGCTCCAACAATAACCGCCATGATGTTAGCCGTGAGGCTTCATCACTCTTCAGGGAACTTAATTAGCGACCAAACAGTCAGAAACCGCTTGCATGAAGTGAACCTTCATTCCCGAAGACCGCTACGGGTACGGCACCTATAGCAATGCACAATCGTAGGATTCGATATCAATGGGCTCTTGAACACAGAAATTGGGCAGAAGAACAATGGCGTTTCGTGTGCTTTTCTGATGAGTCTCGTTTTGGTATGAGACCGGATACAAGACGTATACGACACTGGAGAACCCCTGGACGCCAACAGCGATTAAAATCCTGCCAGGAAGTCCATCCTTATAGTGGTGGAACCATCATGGTATGGGCGGGTATTTGGATCGGCGGAAGAACTGAGTTGATTTGGATCAGAGGCAACCTCAACGCTCAAATTTATGCTGAGACGATTGTAACAGACGTCATAGTTCCTCTACAAGTGCAAATCTGTCCCTTATTTCAGTTAATGCATGATAATGCACGACCGCACACCGCAAGAGTTGTAAGACAGACTCTCGCCGCAGCTAACATCAATGTCCTGCCCTGGCCTGCTCAGTCGCCAGACTTGAACCCGATTGAGCATGCATGGGATATGCTACAGAGAAGAGCTCTGCCGAATATGGAGGGTATCCAGTCGCAAGAAGACCTTTTTTTGTTGTTGCAACGAACATGGGCGGCCATTCCACAGCGTGATTTGGATGAACTCATTTTGAGTATGCCAAACCGATGTTCTTGTGTTGTTAGTGTTCGCGGTAGAAACACGGATTATTAATTGTTTAAGTTACCCAATAAAATTTTAAAGAAAACTGTTATTTCAGTCTTTTTTTCGAACTTTTGTGTTAGTGGTTCAAATGTCAAAAATCCCTTTATTAGGAAAATGGCAAATTTCTTTATTAATGCAAAGGTGACTTGGTTTATCATTACTGTGACAAACGAAAACACTTTATTTAATGAATCCTTAAAGAAAATTTTAATTAATATCAATCAGGAGAAAAGTTATTGCAAAAATATATGTTGATCCCTAGACACTTTTGATGTGTGTATAAACCCCGTCTCCTGGTATGAGCTGTACAACGACCCTGTAAAAATTTTCTTGGACTATTTTCATGTAGTAAATTCTACTACAACCAATTCACAATCACGTAAACCATCCATGGACTCAAAATCAACCATAAAACAGCCATCAACGCGCTATAAACCATGTTTAGAACGGTACCTCATAACTCGAAGCAAATCAATGGCTTTGTAAATGAAATTAGTAGCACAGTTATACCGTACTGGACCCGTATCATGAATTACAAATTGGTCAATGTAATTACCATCTCAAGCAAACTGCTATTAAACGGCGATAATTGGGTGTTAGTCCTCATTTCAATAATGATAGGGACGTAACTTTGCTTAGATTTTTAAGATTAGGTTTTTATTAGATTTCTTTTCAGTAGGTACGACTATTTATGAGCGCCACTCATCATCATCATCATCATTTCAGCCGAAAGAGTCCACTGCTGGAGATAGGCCTCCCCAAAGCACCTCCACTTGGACCGGTTCTGTGCTTTTCGAATCCAACGAGTTCCTGCGGCCTTCACAAGATCGTCGGACCACCATGTGGGAGGCCTTCCAACGCTACGTCTTCCGGTACGCAAGCACCGTTGCTCTTTTAAAATGTTTTACAATATTTTGCATACATTAATTATATAACAATAATAACATGTGAAGACCATGCACCTAAAATAAAATTAATATATCATAATAGGTAAAATAATAAAAAATGAAACCATGACATATAAATTAATTATCTGATAGAAACAAATATTTACAAACATGGTAAAAGTAAACAATTTTCATTTAAATAATAAAAAAATACAAGTAATAAGTCAGGGTGTGAATTAAAGTAATTACAGAATGTAAATCAAAGTAAAAAAAAAAAATTTTTTATTAAATTTGCAACCAGTTTGATTGAACCAGGGTGCAGTTCTATGTTATTTTATCTATCCTATAGAAAAGCAAAAAATCGAACCTAAATGATTATTAAACTCGGTCAACATTTACGAGCCCTACATGAACATTAATCACAGTAGCATTGAAGTGTTAAAATCTCTTTGAATTCCGCTCCTTATCCGACGCCATTGTTCGGAAGCAGCTGAATGCAAATGTTTATAAAAAATTTAATTTAAGGTTCCATGGAAAATTCTCATTCTATACCAGTTTATAGATAAAATTCATCAAAGCGCTATCTATGGGGACAGCAAAAAAATTGTATTATTCCATGTCAGGTCATCATCTGCCTAGCCTTTTCCTAACTATGTTGGGGTCGGCTTCCAGTCTGTGTTTTGTTGACTGGATGCAGCTGAATACCAACATTTTACATGGAGCGACTACCTATCTGACCTCTACAACCCAGTTACTCGCGATACCCCTTGGTAAGACTGGTTGTCAGACTTTCGGGCTTCTGACTACCAGTAACGACTGGCAAAGATCCACGAATGACAGCCGGGACCAACGGCTTAACATGCTTTCCGAGGCACGGAGGGGTCATGGTATGTAAAGATAGATCACCCCTCCCCAGACCAACCGCGGCAAGCGTAGCTTAACCTGATCGATTGACCTGTGCGGCTGTTATTATTTAGCCACGGGCTCCTCAATCCTCTATTAGTCCATGTCAAGTGTGATCACAAACAAACACTTCAAATATTATGGTACACTTTCTTAGTTAATCTTGGACATTACTGATAGCGGTGTAGGGCAAACATCGTGAGAAAACCTGGATTTGTCACACTAATATTATAAAGGCGAAAGTTTGCGAGTGTTTATATGTTTGTTACTTCTTCACGCACAAACGGCTGAACGGATTTGGATGAAATTGGGCACCCAGGTAGTTTAAAGCCAGGATTAACACATAGGCTACTTTTTATTCCGATATTTCCACGGGATCGACACATACGAGAGTGAAATCGCGGGGCGCAGCTAGTAGTTAATATAAGTCTGAAATCGCCAATACGCCTTGAGCATGCGTGATGCTTAATGCTCCTGTCTTCTCTTTAGGAGAAGAGTCCTTTGCCCAGCAGTGGGGCAATTATAGACTGGTATAAAGACTTTGTGCTATCAATAAAAAAATGGTTGTTGTGGTGTTGTTGTTGTAGGTTCGCTTTTAGCGATAAGGCCTTCCCTTGTAATTTTTTTTCTAAGTGTAAATTTCTTTAGGCGCGTTGGGACCATTGAACCCGCGCCACTGTTACCGTAAGCGACACCGCGTGTTTTGTTTAGCAGACGATACAAAAAATACCCGCTTTGGATGAGTTCGGCTGTCCTCGGGATGTAAATGTATATCCGATATGTCAGTGAGTGATGGCAAAGTATTCTGTTTGTGTTTTGTTTTGACTTCTGTCGGCACTCTTGGAGTGCGACTGTTTTTTTTTATCGTGTCCATAATAAAGAGTGTTCTATTATATTCAGTCTAAAACAGTAAAAGTAAAAGTTTTTGATAAAATCGGAATTTTCAAAACATTTACGTAATTGATTGTGTGATAAGTAGCGATAACCAATAAAACTACAAGTTTGTGTTATGTGTTCGCAATAGTTATGACACCTATTCTTATGCGAATTCCGCACCCCCGGCCATAGGCTGAGGTGGGACACCGCGGTTGTTTTGGCCGGCTGGAATGCCCCTCTGTCATCCCCACGATGGAGAAAGTCCATGAGGACTTACAACCAAATAAAAAGTTCGTGTCTTATTGTTCGTGGTATTGTGAAGACAGGGTTTACCTATACATCAAGTTTGGACTGAGCTGCGTCATGAGCATGACACAAAAATAGATAACATAAACTAAGAAAGAAAGAAAGAAAAAAAGTTTATTTGGACACAGTTCTTGAAATACAAAATACAAAATTAAAAAAATAAAAATTATGTTCAACAACAATAGTGTGTGCCTCACGGCTGCGCCAAAAAGGTTCATTTCAGCATTAATGCCAGACAGATACTGTCTGACGCTGGTTTTCTAATGAACCTTTAGGGACAAGTGACGTGAAAGTGAGTAAACTCGCACCTTCTTCCCATGGGGATAGGCAGAAACTACAGAACGCCACCTGCTACGACTCTTATGTACTCCTTCTGCTTCGGTTACGTCACGTTGAACAATTGAAAAGAGTACGCTTAAATATTTTGGTCATGGATAAGATTTGACCGGTTGAGTGTCGTAATTACAGAAACAATTAAAAAGTAATTGTGTCTCGCGTGGATCTACGTTCCGGACATACGAAAGGAAGACGACTAGCAAATGTATTTACAAGGCAGATGTGAGTTATTGGTGATGTTCTTTAGCAAGGCCAGGTGCGTAGTACTCGCAATTTAAGTGCGTGTACAACACAAAAAATGTACAGACGCCAGCACATCTGTCAAGCCTCTACCCGAAACTGTCTCCCAATCAACTTTGAACCTTATGTTTTAGCTATAAAGTCGAAAATCTATTTAAGAAATTTGACAGATTTTAGTAGCTTGAATTGCTGGCGTCTGTACATAGGTTGAAAACACAGACATCTGCATTTTCACTAAAGAAAGTCCGCGCGGTACTAGTAGGCCGCGCCTTAGGTGGCGACGGGGATGACGGCGGGTTGCCTAGTGTTCGCAACGCACATGAGATTAATGACAGCAAGCGCCCCTCTGTCCCACCGCTCACATACCTAAGACGAGACCAACTTGTTCCGCGCGGACTATACGAAATTGATAATTTCACAAAATGAGTGTGTCAATATTGGTTTCACATAGACGTTAGTATAACAAAGTCAAAGTCAAAACATTTATTTCAAATAAGCACAAATAAAGCACTTTTGAACGTCAAAATTTACAAATAAATAGAATTGATTCCAGTCGCCCCTTCCTAAAAGTAGTTTCGTATGGAGAAGAATGGGCGAGAAACTTCACCGTAACTCTTTTTAAAATATTTTACAATAATTTGTATAAATTAATTATATGGGAAGACGATGCACCTAGAATAAATTACTGTACCATAAAGTCATTCTCAAACATAAAATTCCGGCCACCAATTTCATAAACAACATTTTAACAAAATTCGAACTCTTTTTTAAATTCCCAGCAGCTCCCATTACCCTTTCAATTTCGATTCCATATCGACGTGTATCGATATTAGATTTCGAAACATTCGATAACAATAGCATTTCACTTCGAGTGCTCGCAATCGGTAAGTTTAATCCGTTTAATCTCTGTGTTGATATAAGAATTCCTGATCTTGAACAACTTGGTAAAGGGTAAGAGTTTCAGCTGAAATATCTACGCTCTGTGTATTAGATTAGTTTGCTGGATTTCGGTTTAATAAATTTCTAGGCCGTTGTAGTTTGGAAAGTTTATTGGTTTACAGATAGCGGTTGTAAATCTTAAACTGTACTTGATTTGTTGGTGGTTGTAGTAAGAATTTTGGGATTTTCTGTGGTAATATGATTTGATTGCTTTGCATGTGCTTCTGTATCTCGTTCAGAACTTCATGCATTAGTTTATTTAGTATATTGTTAAGAGGAAATGCGGTCGGAGTGACTTTTGTATAAGCCTAAGTAAAAAGTCATAATTAGAGGTTTGGCTTTCGCCTATTTCCTCCTCTAATATTACACCAGTTTAAAAGATATTTCATAAACTGAATAAGAAGGATATACGAGAGAAGAGAATGCGTCCCTGACACCTGTCAGTTTCTTACTAACGAATATGTGTTTGTGAAGGCCAGAGGAACCCGTTGGATGCGGGAAGCACAGGACCGGTCGTAGTGGAGGTGCTTGGGGGAGGCCTATGTCCAGCAGTGGACGTCTTTCGGCTGAAGTGATGATGATGAATATGTGTTTTGCGAATTTGATCTTTATTACGAGTAGCAATTAGAATTGTCGCACTATCAGGTCAGCCTGAAAATCAGACAAATCGGCGTCAATAACGTTAACAATATAACTAACTCTAAACGAACTAAAACTGATTACAGAATAAATTACATAAAACCAAAAACACCCTGAAAATTGCTATGAATTAAACCAGCAAAAAGTTCTATAAAATTCCATCGTCTATCACGACAAACTGCAAAGTGACTTCTTCAATATTTTCTCGAAAAATTATGACGGAAAGCAGTGTCCAGTCACCGTGCAAGTTGCTCCTAAGTTATCACGCTCAATCAATACTTATTGAGAAGTTGCCGCCGTACTGTTCCCGGCTGCATTCCGTATGATGTGGCGTTCCCTGTGGGCGGCAAATAAAACTTATTTATTGAAGGCTTGCTTCGGAGTACGGACAGTGTTTGGTTCAAGTTGTTGTGGCTTGTTTTGACGTATGTCCAGCTATAAAATGAGTGGATAGTGTTGCATTTTGTGTTGTGCTATTTTTCGCTTTATAACGGTATTGGCCACACTTTGAGAAAACTGCTAGGAATATAGTGTTATAGAACTAAACTGTTTCATTAGAGCTTTCATAATTTCTAACGAAGCAATGAAAGAGTAGACTGTATTTTAGCGGCAATGGTGGCGGCGTGGTGGAGTCCGTAGAAGCGAGTGATCATCGGGCTTAGCCGTGTCGTCTCCGCGCCGCGTCTCAGCTTTCCGATGACGTGCTGATGACGCTGTCTGCGAGTGCAGGCCGCGCTCAAGGTGTTGTGTTGGGTTCGATTCCCAACAATATTATCGTGGAGGCCTAGCTCACGTCACGTTATCTCGATAACTGATGGAAGTAAAATGTATATCCACGATAACGTTATAACGTGCATATTATATTTCCACACAAACGTTATGGAAGTGGACGTAGACGTTCACGATAATATCGTCACGTTAGCAGTTATAAATGAGGCAAACCTTAACCCAATTCTAGCAGCACTTCATTTTCCAAATCCTGTTTAAGACGACCTGGGTGTGGTTTTGGCCTTTGGGTCATGACATCCTAATCCTAACTAATATTAGAAATGCGAAAGTGATTTTGTTTGTTTGTTACGATTTCACGCTAAAACGGCTCAATAGATTTGGATGAAATTTAGTACATGAGTAGATTATGACCTGGAGAAGGACATAGGCTACTTTATATCTTGAATCGCAGACTTTTTAGGGTTCCGCACCTCAAAATGAACAACCCCATATAAGATCACTTCGTTATCCGTCTGTCAAGACCCTTTTTCTCAGGAACGCGCGGAATATCAAGTTGAAATTAAAATCCCTTGAAGCAGTAAAAAAATTAAACTTCTAAGTCAACGCAATCAAAAGATACGGGCCGGGCGTTAATTTTCTGTTTTGTGCCACTTCCCGTTGACCTAGAATAATGAAATTTGGCAAGAAGCAATGTCATGTAGCACAAGTAAAGGAATAAATCCGAAAACCGTAAATTTTTTGTTACATATCTACAAAAGACAATGACCAAATTACTATGGGAAGTGGTGCATTTTTTTTTCGGATATATATTATGATAAGCCTACCACACCAAATGAATTGATAAACGATTTTTCTACAAATGCAGTCCAAGATGATATATATGAACTTGAATTTTTATGTAAGAAATAATGAAGTCATATAAATAAACAGATGAAAGAGATAAGCCACCATACATGTTATTGTGTCTTATTCCTCTTCATCCAAGGTTGTCTGGAAGAGATCGCTTCAAGCAATAAGACCGCCCATTGTGACACTTGTAATTAAGTTTGCTTTTACTTCTTAATATTTTTTTTTGCTCTGTTTGAGGCTTACCAAATGCGTTATGTAAGGCGCTTCCGATCTTTATCTCCTCGAACAGATGACTCTGTTCCCTGTTATTATTAATGTACGGAACCCTCCGTGCGCGAGTCAGACTCGCACTTGACCAGTTTTTAAAATCTTTATTAGCCATTATTGTCCCAGTGCTGGGCAAAGGCTTCTTTACCCTCTTTCCACTTATTTTTACCCAGAGCTGCCAAGGACCAATCTTTATTAAAGCAACAGCTAGTAAGGATTAAAAAGTATCCGCAATTCTAGTCGGAAAAGTAAAGTGGGATTTCATAAAGATCTACTCAGGGAAGAAAACACCCTATTTCTATTTAAGATTACATCACGTCGTCCTATCCCTAATTGAATATAAGCTGACCCTTAATTGCTATTTCAAAACCCACACGTATATACCTACCCAAACTAAACCCGGGTCTTAATTAATAATGTCGCAGTCACATTAATTACTAGCTCAGAAATCCGATTAACGCGTTAATTTGCTTTTATTTTAGTTTCAACTTTATTTGTTTACTCTTCAAATTGAATTTCATTCATGTGTTCAGCATTTATATGTTTGCCTATATTGTTATAGGTTAATGATTTGTGGTATGTGATTAACAGTGTTTTAAATGGTTTAAATATGGAAGTATATATTTAACATATCTTATATCTGTGTGGTGCCGGACTTAAAGAATTGCACCACCCCTTACTTCCCGTGGGTGTCGTAAAAGGCGACTAAGGGTAAGACCCTTAGTCGCCGGAGAATGGGCAGCAGCGTTCTCTATTTATTCCACCATCATACCATACTGCGATCGCCAACCCGCCTGCCAAGCGTGGCGATTATGGCAAACCCCCCCCAAAATTGGGGGAGGCCTATGTCCAGCAGTGGACGTCTATCGGCTGAAACGACGATATCTTATGAAGGTATTATTTTCAAGAGGCCACCCATTGTACGATGTTTTGTGGTAATAATCGTATTTTTTTGTTATTTATTTTCTGGTGTACAATAAAGTAAAATAAATAAATATTTATTTTATGTTTTGATGCTCAGTAACAAGTCCTACAATGTTTATTATTTATGCACACACGCTAAACTGCTTGCCTGCCTGAGGATAAATAATTTTTTGTTTTACTTATTTGATAATATGTATAAATAGAATTGGTTGTTGTTTTTGTATAAATAGTTTCTTTATATTATATCCTAAAAACTATTTATTTTATTTTGTTACCTAATAGTACCAATCATTAAACCTGACTTGGTTTCCGTACGTCCTTTTCGGGTATCTGCTGAGAATCAGCGCTGTGCTGTGGGTCCCTCATAGCAGAGCGCATATACATCATCACGTACGCGTTCATAGTCATTGTCATTTGCTTGTGTTAATTGTGTTGTTTGTTGTTGTGTTGTGCCGTTCGTTGTGCTCATGCGCGTTTATTTTCGGAAACCTTAACATAAACACGATTACTATCCATCATTTTGTATAGGCTTGTTTTCAACTGCCCCTAAATGTGAATAGTTGATTCGGAATGGTCGAACTCCAACCATTATCCTTTGGCAAACAAATAAACGAATAATATTCGGTGAAATCGATCGAGAAATGAATGTATATTGGTAAAGTTTGCCAATTATTTTCTTTATACTTAAGTGGGGTTGATTTTATTGATGATTTAACTCATGTAAGTCGAAGTAATTAAGGGAATTTATGATGTTTTTAGCATTATTAAATAATATATTAATACATTTGTTATGTTGTGACTAATGGAAATTGGTAGTTAACAGCAGCTATGTTTCCTATAATAGCATACAAATTCATTACTGCCGGGGATAAGCCTCGCGTGTTTGGCGTTTTCATTAGCCGTCTCCGGATGCGAGGACGCTTGGATCAAAATATTTCCTACAACTTATATTAAACTACTAAAAGTCACCCAAAGGGCAATGGAGAGGGCTATGCTTGGAGTTTCTCTGCGTGATCGAATCAGGAATGAGGAGATCCGCAAGAGAACCAAGATAACCGACATAGCCTGAAGAATTGCCAAACTTAAGGGGGAAGTGCTAAGATAGCCCAAATTTTCTTACGTTTTTTGCAATTTGCTGGTCAGTATTAAGTTGTACGTTGATTAAAATATGATTCGCGACCGTAACAAATATGTATTTACAGAATTATAATCATTAGGATCAGTAATACAACTTGTTAAGTTACCTAGTATAATTGTAAAATGTCAAGATTTCATGAAATAGTCATTCAGTGGGATTACTTGGTCTTAGAGAGTTGTGTTGATGACTTCCCTCTCGTCCCAAGCCACCACCTTTGAGGAGGTTGAGGCCCACTTGCCAGACGCTCTTGGTGACTTAGTCACATATTACTCGCTAACTCACTCTAGCCCAATCTGAGCAAAACCCAGTCTTGCATATTTCATCTCCGCAATAGAGAGGCAGGCCGCAAACTTAACATCGTTTGAGGTGGGGTGTCTATCGAGCACAGCAACTCCCCTAAATATGTTGGTGTTACCCTGGAAAGGTCTTTGACATTCAGCAAACACTGCAAGAATATCAAGTAGAAGGTGCACACTCGCAACAGTCTTCATCGTCGATTGGTCTCGTCAAAATGGGGTGCTTCGCCTGACGTTATGCGGACTACTGGACTGGCGCTATCTTTTTCTACGGGAAAATTCGCGTGCCCCGTGCGGAGCCGTTCTGCCACAGCCAAACCTGGTGGATGCAGCTGTGTATGAAACGTGCTGGATTATCACTGGCTGCCTAAAACTAACCCCAGTACAAATGCTGTATCCACTAGCAGGAATAGCGCCACCAGTGGTTCGCAGAGCGGTGGCAAGCTCCAGCGAAAGAGCAAAAACAGTCTCCGACACACGACACCCTTTGCACGACAACATCCTTGTGCCACAAAGGCTGAAAAGCCGAAACAGTTTTTTAAAGTGTGTCGTCCCACTCACTGGAGAACCATCACAAGAGAGACTGAAGCTGTGGCGAGACAGTGCTTCCTTACCCAAGCCCACCCCCACTCGCTGAAGACCTCCCACCTGGACATGAGTTACCTTGGGTAACCTGGAAGTCTTTAAAGAGATTCCGGACCCAGGTTGGCCGAAGTTAGGAAAACCTGTTCAGGTGGAGATTAATTGACGACTCCGCCTTGGAGTGTAAATGTGGTACTGTTCCATAAACGATGGGATACTTAATATCGTGTCCTGCGTGTCATGTGAACTGCAGGTTACAGGAACTGGTAGACGCTGGTGATGGCGCCAAACAAGTAGCCGAATTTTGGGCCGAGTCTATTTAGATTGCTATGGACACGCTAAGAAGAGAAAGCACGCTGTCTCATCTGACTTCATGTCTGACAGAGCTAGTATCAGTGATGAGCAGTTAGACTCTAGTCTACACGCACAACGTCTAGTTCTCCCGCACAGAAACACCGTTCCGATTAGTTCCGAACTGATAGGCGTGTTAAAAAATTCGAAAAGTGCTTTGGAAAATTGAGTTTTATGAAAAAACCACTACATAAATCAATTAAGAATGGGAAGGGAAGTATGTAGAGTATGTACAGTCAATCTCGTACCTACGTGCGGTCGGCTGCCGGCAATACCGACGAGTTCAGTGTGGCTGTAGGCTTGCACCAGGGATCGGCTTTAAGCCCTTAACTCTTTCTGTTGATTATGGACGCTCTTACGTCGGACATCCAGGAGGAGGCACTCTGGTGCATATTGTTTGCCGATGACACTGTCCTTGTCGGTGAAGATGGACCTGAGATCCAGAGCAGATAGGAGAAATGGCAACAGAAGCTGAAGAATGTTGGCTTGAAAATCAGCAGAACCAAAATCGAATATATGTTCTGCGATTTCGGCGGTCTCTCCAGTTATGGAGCTATAGCACTTGATGGTGCACTTCTCCCAGTCTGTTCTGACTTTCGGTATCTCGGTTCACTCGTGCAAAGCTATGGCGAAGTAGATCGGACGGTTAAGCACCGAATTAACACTGGACGCATGAAATGGCGGCAGGTCACGGGAACAAGCTGCGACTCCCGCATTCCCCTTAAACTTAAGGAGAAGATATATAAAACCATGATTAGACCTGCTGTCTTGTATAGATCAGAATGTTGGGCCACAAAAGGGATCAATGAAAGGCAATTACATGCAGCAGAGATGAGAATGCTAAGAGGGATGTGTGGTGTTCCACGAATGGATAGAATAAGATATGAGTACATAAGAGGAAGTTTGAAAGTGGCACCGGTAGCTGGCGATGGCTATAAGAGTAGGGGAAGACCAAAGAAACGATGGATGGAATGTGTGAATGATGATATGGTTAGAAAGGGGGTGACTACAGAGATGACGACTAATAGAGAAAAATGGAAGAAAAAGACATGTTGCGCCGACCCCAAATAAATTGGAATAAGGGCAGAACAATGATGATAAATCAATTAAGAATAAAGTTTATTAAACTCTTCGATAACTGAGCTTTGTCGGTATGGACTTGGATTTGAAGATTTTACAGTTCTTTTATTATTTATTTACACCCAAACTTCGTTAAAAATAGCAAGAAAAACGAATCTTTGTTGGCTCATAACTTTTTAATGGTTTGTTATTTTACTATTCTGTTTCCATACAGACACAATTAATATTAAGTCAAAACGATATCATGTTTGACTTTGGGTGCACAATGTCAAACAGTGGAGTAATACTCTCTCGAAATTTGTATGGAATAAATATCGACTAGTGGCACCTTAATCCTTTAAAGTGACTAAGATGAGGTAGTTGCTTGTTTATAACGGGTAAAGACTTGCATTGAAAAACAAAAATATGAAATAAAAAACCTCAAAAAATGATAATAAATTATCATAAATTTCGCAATACTGCCACTAGATGGCGCTGTACCAAAATGTCTAATCTGTTTAAATAATTATCTTCGAAAATCAATATTTCGTCATTAGTTTAGTATCGCTATTCGATAACAGATGACGTTGTGCCGTGACGTCACTTTTGTAGATCGCGGTGTTAAGATTTTCTTGCAAGGTATGACCTCCGTGGTTACGTTATGTGTTTAAGTTTTGTTTTACCTAGACGCCCTTGTCATATATTTCTATAATAACCATTAACTCTTAATATCGTTACCATTATTAATATTCAAAATAAACAACAACAGAATCGTATTGTGATAACGTGCTACTATGGAACCCTACACTGTGCGTGGCTCGACACGCACTTGCCCGGTTTTTTTTATTGTAATTTTTGACGTTCAAAAGTGCCTTTTATGTGCTTATTTGGAATAAATGCTTTGACTTTGACTTTATATTTCCAATATTTCCTATGACACATCGAACAGAAATTAGGTTGCGTAATTTTCATACAAAAAATAAGCACGCGAATTTCTGACGCGTAATTTATCGAATGGTGTTTCGCTCCACCAAATACTCACCGCTTCAAAGGATGTACGTTAGAGTCACATAACTTATTTTCCTTCACTATCTCGTGCACATTGCTCTGATTACAAATATAAACAGCTTTTTCAACTCCTGTTACTTTTTCTTATGATTAACTTTGCCGTTGGAACACAGTTTAACTTTCAAGAGAACACTCCGGGATGACATTTTGCATTTTAATATTAGTTTTACAAGAGTCATAGTGGAAATGGCTCACAGAATAAATACACTGAATTACTCTTATAGATATATAGGAATATTTTATGAGGCTATTCCTATTTATTATTCCTACATCCTACCATGTGGAGAGGATGAATGGATGGATGACAGGGGGCTAAGAAAAGGCAGGACTAACAAGGCACATGTGAGTGGAACCGCCGGGAGACATATAGTGACCTTATTGGTGATGTTCTTCAGAGGGTCAGGTGCCTCCCGTCCCAGCCGCCGCGGGAGACGCTCCGGGCGTCGGGAGCCGTGTGACGACTCCCGGCCACCGTAGGCGCGGGCCTGCGGGCGTAATGGGTAGCTCACCGTCCGATCAGGACCAGGCCCGTGCCGGTCGGCGCGTACGTGTTCCACGCGCGCCTCAAAGAGATGTCAGCTTCGAGGAGAGGCCCCCTTAGGGATGAAGCCTGCCGGGTCAGCGGGATTGTCCGAAAGGGTTACCGCTGGCCCGGAACATAAAGGGCTAAGGAAGGAACACGGGTGGGTTTTAGTCAGTAAGAGTCTGACACTCCCTCCGCTCCCTCCAGAGCGGGAGGGGTCATTTGATGATTTCCCAACCAAAAAAAAAAAAAACAAAAAAAAAAATTGGTGGGGAAAGTGGCGTTCTTTAGTTTCTGCCTACACTCATGGGAAAAGGGTGTGAGTTTATGTATATATAATCAGCCTATAATGTTCCCACTGCTGGGACACAGATCTCTCGGTGAGAGGGAGTGGGCCGTAAACCACAACGCGAGCCCAGTGCGGGTTGGCAGATGACACATGTCTTCGTATTTCTGGTTCTAGGACGTGCCGGTTTCCTCACGATGTTTTCCTTCACCGTTTTGAGAGTACCTAGTGGTGATGAAATAATTTACTCAAAGTAAAGCGCCTGTCTGGGTTCGAACCTACGACCTACACCTCGTAAGTCACGGCCGTTACCACTTGGCCACCACTGCTCTCTGAGTTTATGTACATATGTATGTCGGTAATTATCTATATAAAATGAAATAAGTTTATGGAAAGCGTTCCGTGACTACTGAATATTAAATTAATTTAATATGAACCCACTCTAGGTTCATATTTCATTTAATTACAGCTTACGCGTCGATGTCCCAACGCGTATAGTGTAATTAAATGAAATGAAATTGTATATTCTGTAAATAGTATATCAAAATCACTTTTACAAGTAATATTATTAAAAAAATGAATTCAGTACATGATTCTAAACACCCTGACGTAAAAATTTATCACATTTACATTTTGATCGCGTAGGTATTGTTCTATTCTATGAAAAATCTGATTATTAAGTCCCTGCCACCCTGTACAAGTGTACATACAACATTATTTTTAGTATATGCGAAAGCCGAAACACGTGTCTAGTATTTTTATGTAAAGAATCTGTCAAAACTGTATCATGGAAAATCACAAAGTTATAAGCTTGTCAAGTTACCTGTTTGTCCGTACAAAAACATACTCACCCGCGCCGCTCGCGCCGTCTTGCGTTCATTGATAATAATAATAATAATAATTCATTTATTTTTCAGACAAAGTCCATTACATTAACAATACATAAAAAATAAAATTGATATAATAATTGAAAAAAATAAAATAAAATAAAATAATATTAAAATACACACACATGTCATTTAAATAAAAATATTAAAATACATACTAGTCATTCACAGCAATAAAAATAAAAAATCAATATACAAAAATACATACACATGACATGTCATCCAAAATGAACAACTATTAAAATAAAAACACAAAAACACATAATATTATTTAATACGAGGGGATGTGCTACTATGAAGCTGCATCCACCTCTGCAACAAGGGCAGATCCCACCGCTCGGACAATACCTTCAGGCCGCTGTTCGAGCTGTTTTGTAGGCGACTTAGTAGCGAAGCGCTCCGTTTCCTTATAATCGCGAAAAAGTCATCAGTCCGCGCCTCAGCAAACATAGTCGAAGCACTACAATACCGCGGAAACCCTAACAACGTCCTGAAAGCATTGTTGTACTGTACGCGCAGTGCGCTGTACGCCCGCTGCGTAAATTTAGTCCACAGGCTGCACGTGTAAAACGACTGACAATAAGCTTTAAATAACGTCACCTTTACAGGTCTAGTACATCGTGCAAACCTGCGAGCCAACATATTACACCGGACAGACAGCGCCCTGCGCTCCCTGTCAATGTCCAAATTGTCACACAAGTCGTCGGAGACCCAGTGGCCCAGATACTTGAATTGCTTCACCCTGTTTAAAGGAATGCCGCAAAGAGTGACTGGAGGCACTGATGAGTAGCATTTGGTGCCGGCTTTAAAAATCATAAGTTCACTCTTCTTGGCATTGTACCTGAGCCCATGGGCCTCCGCATATGACTCACATAAGCGCAGAAGTTTACGTAGCCCACCGATCGATGGGCTCAGCAACACCATATCATCCGCGTAACTAATGTTGTTCATAGTGACCCCATCTATAGAACACCCAATATTAGTGCTGCTGAGCTCACCGATCAGCCGGTTCATATACAGGTTAAAGAGGCGAGGCGAGGATAAACCCCCTTGCCTCACTCCGCACTCCAACCCGTACACGTCCGACCGCGCCCCCGCCCATCTGACGCTATTCAGCTGCTTATCGTACCAGTACCTGAATAAAGATATTATCTCACGTGGCACATCCGTTTCATATTTTAGCTTCTGCCACAGCTTGTCATAACACACCAGATCAAAAGCTTTTGACAGATCTAAATAGCATGCATAGACTGGTGTGTTTCTGTCTGTGTAATACTGAACAGTTTGCTTGAGACAGAGGATAGCACTCTCAGTTGACAAACCGGATCTAAAACCAAACTGAGCGTCATGCAATTGGAGGTGCTTCTCCAACTGTCTGTCAAGCAAACTGTCCAGCACCTTAGCTATGACAGTAGCAAGCGAGATCGGTCTGTAATTAGCAAGGTCTGAGGAGTCACCTGTCTTATCCTTGACAATTGGAACAACAACTGTGTGCATTAAGTCATCGGGCAAATAACTGTGACTAATACACAAGTTAAAAAATAATGCAAGGACTCTTGGCAGGTGTACGCCCGCGTACTTCAAATGCTCGATGCTAAGACTGTCGTGACCGATAATACCTACGTACCTAACCGTTCGGCGCGGAGTTTGAATAACCTACTTAGTGTCGCTCGGTGTCCAACTTTTAACCTTTTTTAAATATTTTTGGGACAAAATATAACATGGGGTAAGAATTATTGGAATCGATTCAGTAACTTATTCTGAACAAACTATATTCTGGTTTCGCATATACTAAAAATAACGTTGTATATTGCAAAAGTCGAGTCTATTATTTTATTGAAACCTATTATTAAACACACCTGCATATTTCTCTCTTTGTTTCTACAAACATAACATAAACTCAAGCCAAATTCTCACATTCCACAAAAATGAACTAACACCTAGGTCCTATAGAGGTAGACAGAAACTATATAAGGAACTGTTGACATAGAAACACTAACCACATTAAGTGGTAAAGCAGCCTACGTGGCCATCTACAATATGCCAGGAACTCAGCTTTTTCTGACATACCTATTATGAGTTCATATAAGCATGATTTGGAAAGGCTTATGATACTGGGCCGGGTGCAAGGAAAACGCGTTCAAGGCTGAGCACCGGCAAGATGGTCAGACGCAAACATGGAGACACCTACCGAGTGGTTCATAAATGATAAATGATTTATTTTCTGTAAGTAATGATTTAAAGTTAATGATTTAAACACTTTAACACGTCAATCATATTTTTTAAACTAGATGAGGTCGGCGTGTCTTATCTGACTACTCTGAGAAGAAAGGCCGAAACAAAATCAGATGTCACAGTCTCTTTTAAAGTCCAGACAAAATCATGGTCAGATCGTGTGAAGACCTTGTAGATTGGCGTCTGATATGGTCTTTTGAAGAAAGAACCACACAGATTGAGTGGACCTGTCCAATCAGTGCACGCATTTGTCAATAATCGTGCAGCTCAACTCAGAAGTTGAGGAGCTCAACGATTCGACGAACAATACCAAAGAAAGGCCATTTGGGTAGGCCGCGTAAATTACTCAAACTGCCAGATCATGATTAAAACTAAGAAGGAAAACAGAAAAACATGACCCTCATAGTCCTCACATTCACAATAATTAAATGAAAAATAAAAAAAAATACTTTACAAAGTAAATATTCATGTCATTGTCTAAATAAAATTCATCAATGTCAATGTGTATATAAAAATCCGGACATAATCTTTGAGAACCATGTAGATTAGTGTCTGAAATGATCTTTTGAGGAAAGAACCACACAGATTGAGTGGACTTGTCCAGTCAGTGCACACTGCAGGAGACCGCATCACATGGAGACGTGTCATATGTGTTCGCGATCCTCGAGCATTGAGTGAACGACGAAGAAGAGAGAGGCCACATTTAGTTGTAAGTAATAGGTAACACATAATTATACAATAGGTATATCCTTTTACTATCAATTCAATACAAAATTATTAAACTCACACAGACATAAATCTATTTATATTTGACGTCTCACGTAAGTGCAAACCCTAGGGAAACGGAGTTATGTAACAACCCTTGAGCAATGGACTTTCAAGGGGAGGAAAGGGTGAGAAATGTTTCAAAGTTAGCTTGATGAATCAAATAAGTAATATTGGAAAAAGGTTCAACTTTTGCTCCGAAGTTGAGTAAGCTGGCATTTTGTTAGTGACTTTTTGCAAACAGTTATTTATTTTTATTTTACAGCGTAAAAACATTTTATGAAGTTCTCGTGGCTAAATGATACCAAACGCACGGATCAATCGAAGGTTAAGCTTCGCTTGCCGCGGTAGGTTCGTGGATGGGTGATTTAAAAAAAACTCAAAGCATTTATTTCACTTAAACCACTATCAGGCACTTTTGAATTATCAAGAAGTCGGTCAGTCAGAAAATATGAAGTTAGTTGCCCATTCCAAAGCGTAGGTACCTATAGTGGCAAGAAACTCCATGGACACTCTTTTTATAAATTATATTTTAGAAAAATATTACTAGTTAACATCATTACTTTTGAAATTATAATTATATAATGTGAGAATGATCTTAAAAAAAGACGTACGCGTTAAAAGCGTCCAGAGTACCTACAGCAAATAGTAACAAAACAACAATCCAAAAATAAAATAATTAAAAATAAGCCGAGGCAGCTAAATGATGACCAGCCCCAACTGACGGTGTCCGTTCACGAACATGACGCATGGCCCATTGAAGCTGTGAAGCTGTTGGTCCCGGCTGTCATTCGTAGATCTTTGACAGTCATTGCAGGTAGTTAGAAGCTCAAAAGTCTGACAACCAGCCTTACCAAGGGGTACCATGTTACCCAATAACCGGGTTGTGGAGGACAGCTCCATGTAAAATACTGGTATTCAGCTGTGTTCGGTTTGACATGGAAGCCGTACGTTATGTTAGGTTACATAGTTAGGAAAAGGCTTTGAGCGTCAAAATATTTTAATAATAATAATCGTTTATTTTATTTTATTTTATGTTGGGGTGCATAAAAAGTCAGCTGTACTCCAGTAGCGAAGGGTCATTTTTTGTAAGAGGTAAGCCGGAGTAGATATCTTTAATACGATTATATTATTTGTCTATAGAATACTAACTGTGCCATTTTTCAAAGTGAAGCCTGTAGGAATCGAGTTGTATGGAACCTTCGTCACCGCTGTACTCACTATTAACATGAACCACAGCTGATTAGCTATTACTGACTGCCACTAGTCTATGGTCGCAAGCGTTACTACTGGATATGAGGTCCAAGGTTCAGTTCTAAGGTTGGGCAGAGAGTTATTGAGAGTTAAAAAAACGCAAGTTTTAGCAGCAATAAAAGTTAAAGATCGACTACAGTAAACAAAATGAGAAAAATATATCATAATATTCTTCAGGATATATGCTAGGTAGATAGTGTATTGAAAACATAATACAATTTGATAGGTACGATAGAAAAAAATCATGAAGATACCTCTGAAAACTTTATTTTTACAATGAAAACCATACTAATATACATACAATCATTCTTGTTTTTCGTCAAGTTGTTCTACAAGCACTAAAGCACTAGTATTTTGATTTTTTAATCCAAACAATAGTTTTTAGGGTTCCGTAGTCAACTAGGAACCCTTATAGTTTCGCCATGTCTGTCTGTCCGTCCGTCTGTCTGTCTGTCCGTCCTCGCTTAATCTCTGTGATCGTTAGCACTAGAAAGCTGAAATTTTGTAGTAGTACGTATCAGTTACGCCGATAAAGTGGTAAAATAAAATTTTGGACAATATTTTTTTTAGGGTAGCTCCCCTACATGTGAAGTGGGGATACATTTTTTTTCATCATCTACCCCATCGTGTGGGGTATCGTTGAATAGGTCTTCTAAAATGGCTTAGGGGTTGCTAAAATTATTTTTCGATTTAATGCTCCATTTACGAAATATTAAAGTTTAAAGTGCAAATTTTTGTTCCAGTAGGGCGTCCCCCCCCCCTCTAAAAGCTAAACTACTGGCTTGAAAAATCTGGAAAAATTCTCGATGATAGTGCATTTCATGAAATGCACTATCATCGAGAATTTTTCCAGATTTCTAACTTTAATGAAAAAGTATAGCGGTTAAGATAACTTTATTAGTTTAACAGTAATAGTCGTTGAACTTGGGTGTTGGATAATTTTGTACCAAATACAAAATCCTTAGCATTAATCCTTTAAAGTGACTAAGATGAAGTAGTTGCTTGTTTATAATGGGTAAAGACTTGCATTGAAAACCAAAATATGTTTTTTTTTACCTATCTATACATATAATAAAATTGTAGAAAAGTGGTGTCTGTACAATGGAAATATATTAAAAAAAAGTAGCAGGGGTTGTTATTATATCGATGCCGAACCCGAAAATGTAATTAAATTTTTTTTGTCTGTTTATCTGTTTGTCTGTTTGTCTGCTGTGTTTGTGCACGCTAATATCAGAAACGGCTTATTTTCATATTTTTTTTCATATTTCGACCTATGTTCTTTGGGGAAATTTGTTCAGTTTCATGAGCACATTCACCTCCTTCAGGGTTGATACCCCCTTTCCGTTACACCTTGTATAAAGCGCGCTGAGAGCCGCGCCGCTGCCATAATTCCGATCCAGCCTGTCTCTTGCTGCCCTCTCCCAGCGACGCCCTAAGCCGAGGTCCGTACCCCACAGGGGGTGCCCTTAGCGTGTATTCGCTTAGTTTTTAAGTTTATATTGTGTAGTTAAGTTGTGTATTATGCCCTGGCTGGAGGCCTTAATTTATTGAGGCATCCACAGGAAAGCCAGGTTAAGCAGTCGACAACCCCTCAGGTTGAACTGCGAGATGACCATTTCAAAAGAAAACGCGCCGCTGCCATAAGGATTCAGTTATTCGTAGCGAACGCACGTATCCTGGAGAGTATAGGCGAATAGTTGGATTCGATTATTGCGATTCTCTTGAATACTGACTGTTTGCATATTTCATTTATTTATATTTTAGGGTTAGGTTCTTTTTCTTAATTTTCTTTAAAATTTTGTAAGTATTTGGTATAGGTTAGGCGGTTCTTTCCTTGATTATTGGGTATTTACTTATCTTAATTTTTATTTAGGGTTTTGTAAATAAATATTGTAAGCATTTATTATTGGTTAGGCATTTCTTTCCCTGATTTTCGGTATACTTATCTTAATTTGTATTTAGGGTTTGTATATAAATATTATAAGTATTTGGTATAGGTTAGGCATTTCTTTTCTTGATTTTCTTTATTAAGTATAAGTTCATTAGCTTAGGTTACTAATTATTTTTTCTAGCAATTCTTTTGTTTTATAAAGTTAGTACGTTTGTCTGTGTAGAAGAATAGCACCACCCCTTACTTCCCGTGGGTGTCGTAAAAGGCGACTAAGGGTCTCACCGGAGAATGGGCAGCAGCGTTATCTATGCATTCCACCACCATACCATACTGCGATCGCCAACCCGCCTGCCAAGCGTGGCGATTATGGCAAACCCCCCCAAAATTGGGGGAGGCCTATGTCCAGCAGTATCTCATATTATTATCTCTTATTACTTAAACTGTGATAATTTTAGACTGTATAATAATCTGTAAGTATTTATAATTTAATTGTTTACGATAGTACGTGTTTACTAAATAACTGTGTGTTAAGTAGTAAGTACTATTTTATTGTAAGAATGCCTCGAAGAAGATCCAACCTCTCCCAATGTAGCAGAAATGCTAAAAGGATGAGATTAGTTCGATCACAGGAATCTGAGGAAGGTCGTGAGGCAAAAGGCTCTCTGCACCAGGCTAGGTTTCGTGCTGCAGAAACTTCGACTCAGCGAGAATCTCGACTGAGTTCAAATCGTTCTCGAATGATGACAACTCGAAATAGGGAAAACGGGGAACAACGAAAGGCACGCTTATCTGTCGATCGCGAAGCTCACGCGCTATCGCGTGAGTCTGAGACTTTTGCTGTCAGGGAAATCCGCCTGAGCTCCCAGAGAGTACGGACAACAAATGCTCGATTCCAGGAGACACAGGACGAACGGGAAATACGTCTTACTGCCGATCGTGTAGCTCATACACTATCGCGTGAGTCTGAGACTTTCACTGATAGGGAAATTCGTCTGAGTTCTCAGAGGGTTCGGACAGCAAATGTTCGATCTCAGGAAACACAGGAAGAACGAGAAATACGTCTCACTGCCGATCGTGAAGCTCAAGCACTAGAGTCTGAGACTTTCACTGAAATTCGCCTGAGTTCTCAGAGGGTTCGGACAGCAAATGCCCGGTCTGTAGACGGTATATGTAATTCAAAATATGCTGCCCGAAAAGTCACTATTCCACGCGGACGAAGTCGCGGGCACAGCTAGTTCAGAATAAAGAACAACATAATCGTACTACATTGTGATAACGGGCTACTACGGAACCCTACACTGTGCGTGGCCCGACACGCACTTGGCCGGTTTTTTGTAAATAGATAATCTTAACTACAAAGTTTGTTTGTTACCTTTTTACGCCTAAACCACTGAACCGATCATCCTGAAATTTTGCTTATACGTTGTCAGATGTACAGAAACGGACAAAGTCTACCTTTCATCCCGAAAAAAAGTGCTTTTCCCGAGGAAAACAACACCACGCCACGTGCCTTTCGAATCAAAAACAGCACAACGTCTAAATTACCAGCGTTGTGTCATCGCGCTTCTCTTTCTTTTCTATGCAGTCCGACAGGGACAGCGATTTAGGTCACGTAGGTAGTCCCCTTAAGATTTTCTCAGTAGTAGCCTGGAGTCTGGATTCGGGCCTAGTTGATGACAATAGTCTCCGCCACTTGTTACTTGGGGTTTACACTTATCTGGCAAAATGTGAATGCTTACTATACAGGATGATTTTTTTTACCGTTCCAAATTTTTACAGGATGTTCTACCCCTTGCCTCGTTTACGTTCAAACATCTGCTCATACACGCACGCCATTTGCGAGACTACACATTTAGCCTTTCCGAAGAGCGTCACCAATAAGGTACCTATAGGTAAGGTATGTCAGGTATGTAAAGGCGTTACAAAAAAACTACGACCGGTTGTATGCAAACATGCCTGGCCAGAGTGTAAGGAAAACTAGGTCAAACAGGGTGATGTAATCAGTTAGTACAGGTGAAGTTGAATTTATCAACAACTATAAAATGCATGCAATGCGACACGTTATCGCTCCGAACGAAAGAGAAACGATGTTGGTAACTTTCATTTTCGCTTCAATATGAATACAATAATTACGTATTCAGACTATAAAGTTCCCACTGCGGGGACACAGTTCTCCTCTATGTGAGAGGGAGTGGGCCGTAATCCACCTCGCGGACCCAGTGCGCGTTGGTGGATGTCACATGTCTTCGAATGTTTGGTTCTAAGACATGCCAATTTCCTTACGATGTTTTCCTTCAACATTTTGAGAGCAGTGGTGATGAAATTAAATACAGAAAATATATTTCTGTATTTAATTTGACAGAAAATACATTTCTGTATTTAATTTGACAGAAAATATATTTCTGTATTTAATTTCGAACACGACCTACAACAACACACTGGGACAATAAAAGGCGTTTAGTTATAAAGAAATTATACAGTCAACTGAAAAGTGTATTACGGGGACAACGGGAATACACGGATAATACACTGAAAATTAGCGACGAACGTAACGTATGGCTTTAGTAGGAGGGCACGAAAGCTAAATGAACATAAATGAAATTATATTAACAATCAATTCATATAGAAGTAAAACTCTATGTGAGTTAAAAGCTGTTACAAAAAAATACGTCTTATTTTTAAAGCACGGGGAATAAAATAAAAATACAAAAATCTCTTATTACTCGATAAAACATAGTTACATAGTAATTACACCATTAAATTGAAAAGAGAAGTACCGTAACAACAAACAACAACACTATTTTCAGTTTCCCATTCAATCCGGAATGCGAGTCGTTAATACAACATTAAATTGCGTCATAAAAACAGACAATGGTACACAGAATCAAAATAAAAAAAGTACTAACGAGTGAAGCAAATTCAACTTCGTTTTGAAATAAACAGGAAGTGTGTGTAAGGACGTGACGGAAAAGCCACAATTCTTCGTGACGAGCCCAATAATGAAGTGTAGGCGAAATTGAGTCATAAAAATTTTATGGTACCGAATAGTGACCCGTAAAAGGAATTTTTATTTTTTATGTTTAGACTTTGACCGTGAATATTGTGGTCTGTTTTGATATCAAAATATTTGTTGAGAGTTATGAGGGAGGAGGTACAAATTGGTGTAGTCGTAGTGATGTACCGACGTGATAAGTAGTGATATCAAAATACGATAAAATAAAATAAATGTTTTTTCAACACATTAGTGAAGTGAAAACAAAGACACTATCGTGTTCTTAATGGAACAATTTTAATATTACTGCTTTGTCGGCTATTTCCTTAAAATTATGAACGGGAAATAAAGGGCATACCCATCTTACCAGTACCCGTGGTAACGAAATTAATTTTATCTAAAATTTTAATAAAATCTCCTCTGATAAAGTTCACTTTTAAAACAAACTGTTCGTCTCAGCCTCAAACTAAAAGTAAATTTATCAACTTGTAAATCTTATCCATTACAAAATTAGCTTGATAATTTTCCTCCTAAATTTTGGGTAAAAAACACCAACCAGAAATAATAATCGAGACCGATTCGAATCGAGTTCACAACTTGTTCGCAAGTTTCGAACTTGTCAAAATAACAAAGAACTAATGAAAAGACCGCTATCGAGTGTCAACAGCGCGTATCGATAATCGATAGTACGTACCGATAGTCGAGTGACTCTCGTTCGGGGAAAATATCGTTTGTGGCGAGTTTCTTGTTTAGAGTTAGAGGTGTCAATCGGGTTGTAGATTACGTGTGTTGTTAGAGTGGCTTTTTCGATTGCAATTTATTTGTTTTTCCTTTAAATGTCTTGTTTTATTTTTCGGTGCTGGGGTGTGAGCATTTAGTGGATACCTACTTTATGTCGGCTATTGTAAATTAAAAGCCACTAAAATTAAAAAATAATGGTCTATAATTAATTTTGGCGGGTTATTAACGTTACCAGTCAATTAGGTTAACTAACGTGATGAGTACCGATGCCTTAACATGATAAAACATTAAAAAAAATGATTTTTTGTGGGGTCATCGACCGCTGTTAGTGTATTTACTACAAATAAATATCAGTTTTAAAAATCAGTATTTTTTGTATAAACTCCACAGACGTGTTGGTATCTATCTAAATACGATAAAACACATTTTCGCAACTATACTTCAAGTAACAACACTGAAGGTCTTGTGGCTAAGTAATATCAGCTGCATAAGTCGATCGATCAGGTTAAGCTACGCTTGCCGCGGTTGGTCCGTGGATGGGTGACCATCTTTACATACCAAGACCACTCCGTACCTCGGAAAGCACGTTAAGCGTTGGTCCTGGCTGTCATTTGTGGATCTTTGACAGTCGTTGCGGGTCGTCAGAAGCTCGAAAGTCTGATAAACAGTCTTACCTAGGGGTATCGTACTACCCAGTGATCGGGTTGTGGAGGTCAGAAGGCAGTCGCTTCATGTAAAATACTGATACTTGGACCTTTTTGTCAGAAATGGTCACCCAAAAATCAAATGTGAATACATTTCACTAAAGTAGATAACTGATTAAGTGGCGATGAAATGTAAATAATCTGAGATTACGAACACTGCTATAGTAGACCCTGCAACAAGGAAACTCAGAAAAAAAAACTCGACCACACTGATTAGAGTACCTATCAGAAAAAAACTAGACCACACTGATGACACTATCAGAAAAAACACTAAATGAAGGACGAAGGTAGAATAGGCACCCCAAACTACCTCTACCCATCAAAAAAGACTTTCCATATCTCCCCGCAAAGACGTCGCCTGGCGTCGAAAAGTTGGTCGCCCATAAAACAGCGGTTACCCGGTATTCATACGAGGGAGTTGATGGTCCGTCAACTTGCTCGGAAAACATGGCGCCCGAATTTCGCCTCCGCTCCACTAGCAGCGTCTAATGACGTCACAATATCAGTGTGTATTTTGATGTGAAGATGTGATACCTAAAGTGTGGAGATTTTCAGTACTGAAATGTTTGGTTGATTTGTATTTTCAAGTAGCAGTATAATAAATACGTACGTTTGTTTTGTAGGCAAATTACGTGACCTAGTTTCGGCTCGATGTGTGTGTGATGTGGTAATGTAAAAGCATTGAAGGTATGCACGGTGCCTTCCGTCTCGTAGCTTCCTTAGATTGTGTTTGATAAATTGTACTAGTGCGTAAAAGACAACAATATATGTAGGTACATCGTAACTGATGGCAAGTGTAGGTTGAAATAATAATTGTGGCAGCATAAAGTTTCGGCACAGAAATTGAAATTCGAAGAAACTTTTATGATTGAAAAACATTCCAAATAGAACTGTACACTTTGTGGAACTTTGTCGGAAGAGACTTTGGATAATTTGGTGACCTTGTTTACAATATAACAAAAAATTGTCAATAACTGAGTCTGATGCTCTGATGATCTGATGATAAAATATCATTCAGTGATTCAGACTTATCTAAGCAAATCTTTGGTAATGAACATAATTTTCGTCTATAAATGAAACGAGGTTCAAAATCAATAGGCTATAAAAGCACTATAATATCATATAAATAATTTGATTAATAAGCAAGGTTTTTACGAATACTGTACAAAACAATACTGTCAAACAATTTACCTATCATTCAATTCATGTTGCAAAATTGGAAAATCCTGATATTATAATTTGTTTTTTTTAAGATCAAGATGAATAATAATAATAATAATAATAAGTTTATTGATCTAAAAATATACACACAGGTTGTAAGGAGTTACATACTAAGCCTTAGTCAACTAACAATGGACACAAGGTGAGAAAAACAGTTGTCTATATTAACCTAAAAAAATTAAATCCTGTCTCCTAAACTAGGGATGGCCTGTATCTTAGGAGACAGTGATTCGATCGATCTGAACTAAATAAATGATGGATCTAAGGTTTCGAGTGTCGATGTTAATCTACCATAAAAACAAAATTGTGATTTTAGATTTATTTGAGCATGGCTGGATGCAGATAGAAAAAAAGAAAATAAAAAATTATAAAAATTAAAATAAATTAAAATAAAAAGGGGGTGTGAATGGGAGAGAGGTTTGTGTGCTTATGTCCGTGAGTGTAATGTTAATTGTGTGGGTATGGGTGTGTGTTGTGTGTTATGAGGTGAATGAAGACTAGGTACTACTAATAATAAAGCTGAAGAGTTTATTGTTTGTGTAAGAATAACAGTATTATTATATTCGTAATACTTAGGTTATCCAATTGTTATTATTTGTACCGGTGACGAGTATCTGTCAGCTGTCATAGACACGTAAACAGTCTTATATTTTTCGTCTGGTAACATTGACAGCTGACAGATACCCGTCACTGAACTAGTAATCGACTAAGCGAATGAATGTTGTTTGGCTGTTGAGAGTTGAGACCTCTGCCACCAATTGTGACAGTTTTTAACTTTTGCACACGTTCGAACGACACTGGCGATTGAACCGTCGAACAGAGCGTTGATATTTACTGTATTAATTAAATCGAAGAATATCTATACAATCGTTGTTTCATTTCTGAGTTGAGGTCGAGTTCCTACAACTCAGAAGTGGGATAAATACAACACACCCACAAGTTTTGGAAAATACCAGTTAAATATGGACCGTGACAGTAACCAATCTCATAGGAGCCGGTCCCGTTTTACTCCAGCCGTTACGAGCATCGAACGTAAACGTTGCCGCGATAATGAAGCCAGTGAGAATCGCCTGAGTAAGAAGAAACGTCGCAGGCGGCTTATTACGCCTAGCGATTCGAGTGACCAGGACGAGAGAAGCAGACCTCGAACACGGACTGATAGGCGGCATCGACGAAGTCGGAAACGCAGCCGCGAAGACGAGCATCGCTCGAGCCGAAGCCAGACGAGGAAGCGGAGTGACCAGGACAAAAGGAGTCGACCTCGAACACGGACTGATGGGCGGCGTCGGCGAAGTCGGAAACGTAGCTGCGAGGATGAGCATCCCTCGCGCCGAAGCCTGACGAGGAAGCGGAGCGAGCAGCGGCATACCGGACGCCGTAGGCGGTCGTCTGACCGAAGTAGCTCATCAAACACCGCAGTAAGTGATGAACCACGCGGAAATATTCAGGTAAACAAATCTATATTTGCTAACAGTGAGACTCAGTTATTTTTGAACGAGTTAATTAAATCTTTGTCGGATGCGAAACCAGAAGGCAATAAATTCCCAATGTTAGGTAATGTTATTCCCGAATTTGACCCCATGGTTAAGGGCCAGACGGTCCACATGTGGCTTAATAAGGTCGACGAATGTGCGAAGCTGTACCGTTGGGGTGATGATCAGGTTATACACTACGCATTGCCCAGACTTGCGAGTGTTGCTCGTACATGGTACCAGGCTTTGCCTTCAATGTCATTTTCGTGGCCTGAGTGGAAAATTAAATTGATTGATTCCTTTCCTAGTAGTGACGACTACGCAGAATTACTTACCGAGATGTTAAATAAACGTGTGAAATATATTATAATAATATTATTATGAAAAGTTAAATCTATTGAATCGATGCGAGATTTTTGGGAAGCGTGCCGTTGATTGCTTGCTCTATGGCATTGAGGATCGTTCGTTGAGACTTGGTGCTAAAGCAGCCAAGTGTCAAGAGCCTGAACAGGTTCTTAATTACTTTCAGTCTATTAAACAAAGTCGCGATTTTGACAAGTCTAAGATTAGCCAAGATAAAAAGACTTTACCATCAAGTAATACGAATTCGAGTACTAAGCAGTCCGTTGGGAATGATTCAAAGTTATCTAGGTCACAATCTAATACATCTGTAACTTGTTTTAACTGTAAAGAAGTAGGTCATTTTAGTAATAAGTGTACACAAAAGCTGCTGAGATGTAACATTTGTAAAAGGCTTGGCCATGTAACGATCGATTGTCCGCAGCTGTCCAACGAAAAGAGTAAAGATGCTTCTAGTACTGAAAAAAAAGTTATGACAGTCGATGTTGATGATACGAGTAATGAAAAATATATGATCTCGCTAAAGGTTAACGGTGTTCTGGTTAAAGGGTATTTAGATTTAGGCAGTCAGTGCACATTGATACAATGTAGCGTAGCAAAATCATTAGGAGTTAGTTGGTCAGTAGGCGAATTACCCGTTATGAGAGGATTAGGAAATAATATCGTTGTACCAATGGGAATGGCACATGTAAAAATAGATATTAATAATATCGTAGAGATGGTTGACGTTTATGTAGTTGAAGATGGCATAATCAAATATCCCGTGTTAGTTGGTCACAGTTTTACAGAAAAACCCGGAATCATTATTACAAAAACTACAAATTCCTTAATCTTTAGCAAGGAAGAGATTAACAAGCTACGGTTATTTCTCAAGGCGGATGTTGAAATTCAACCAAAACAAATGACTATGATTCCTGTTTTTTCCGATAGAAGCTACTCTGGGTCTGTATATGTCAGGGGTTCATTAAGAGGTCAGCCTGGTAAGGAATTTTACTTATTGCCAGGTGAATACTACCTTGAAAATAGTTTTGGGGCACTTCTAGTCCAAAATTTTAGCGACCATTTACTTTTACTAAATAAAGATACATTGGTTAGTCGAGTTTATAGATCTGAAAAAGGTTTTGAAATCAATATGCTAGATTTTAGCAACCATGATACGAGTTCCGATCTGAATTATGGCGGTCACTTATCTGATGATGAGATATTTAGATTGAAGTCTCTACTAAAGAGGTACGAGGGTTGTTTTTCCTCTTGTTTAGCTGATTTAGGGTATACTAACATAGCACAGATGGAAATAGAATTGAATGACGCGAAGCCAGTGGTTTACCGACCTTATAGACTCTCATATCCGGAACGTGAATTGGTTCGAACAATGGTAAAGGAAATGATCGACGCTGATATCGTTTGTGAGTCTAACTCACCCTATGCGAGTCCTATCCTTCTGGTAAAGAAGAAAACTGGCGAGAAGAGGCTCTGCGTTGATTACAGAGCCCTAAATAACAAGACTCGTAAAGAGCACTATCCTTTACCGCTGATCGACGACCAATTAGATAGGTTGTCAGGCAATTCTCTTTTCATTAGTCTTGACCTTGCATCTGGGTACTACCAGATTCCAATATCAGAGGGTTCACAAGAGCTCACGGCTTTTGTAACACCCGACGGTCAGTACCAGTATAAAAGAATGCCATTTGGGTTAGCGAATGCTCCTTCAATTTTCCAAAGGGTAATGAATAAAGTTCTCTCTGATTTGAAATACGTTGTTATTTACATGGATGATATCCTGATCCCCGCTAGTACATTTAATGATGGTTTAACACGTTTAGAGGAAGTTCTCCAGCATTTGGCCAATGCAGGGCTAACTCTAAAATTAAAGAAGTGTCATTTCTTCCAAAAGGAAATAGATTTTCTAGGGTTTTGTGTATCTGGAGATGGCATACGTCCCGGATCGCGTAAAACAATTGCAATTTCCAATTTTCCTGTACCCAAAAACGTACATGATGTAAGGCGATTTATAGGACTTGCAAGTTTTTTCCGTAGATTCGTTAAAAACTTTGCAATAATAGCATGCCCATTAACAAATCTCTTAAAATCCAAATTTGAGTGGAAATGGACCGCAGAATGTATATCCGCTTTTAACACGCTCAAAGAAAAACTTGTAGAACGACCCATAATAGCCTTGTTTGATGCGCGACTAGAGACTGAGTTACACACCGATGCATCAAAGATAGGCATCGCAGGCATTCTTATGCAGCGAGGTAGTGACAGTCAGTTAAGGGCTATAGCCTACTACAGTCGGAAAAATTCAGAAGATGAGCAAAAACTGCACTCTTTTGATCTCGAGACGTTGGCTGTCGTTGCTTCCTTAAGTCGATTCCGTGTTTATTTGCTGGGACTACAATTTAAAATAGTAACTGATTGTAATGCGTTAAGAACAACTTTGACGAAGCGTGACCTCATACCCAGGATCGCGCGATGGTGGGTGCAGCTACAGGAGTACGACTGTACTATCGAATATAGATCAGGATCACGTATGGCTCATGTGGATGCCCTGAGTCGTGCTCCGGTAGCTGAACACACTGACGATTCTACACATGTAATTGACGTATTACAAGCAGAGACTACCGATTGGATTGCGACAGTACAAAGTAACGACGAAGAGATAAAGCGAATTCGAGAAATTCTTCTCGACGATGAAACGAAATTCGTTGCCGATGTACGAAAGAATTATCAGCTGAAGGGCGACTACGTATACCGTATCCTAGATGATGGAATTCGTTGGGTGGTACCGAGGGGTGTTAGGTGGCAAGTTTTGCGCATGAACCACGACCATGTAGGGCATTTTGGCTTTGACAAAACGCTGAGTAGGTTAAAAGCAACATTTTGGTTCCCGAAGATGCGACGATTTACAAAAAAATATGTATCATCATGCTTACAATGTGCACACCATAAGGCACCATCAGGCCAAAAGGAAGGGTTATTACACCCTATCCCAAAAATAGAAATCCCATTCCATACATTGCATGCGGATCATCTCGGCCCGTTTGTTCGTTCTAGGAGGGGCAATATGTACATCTTAGTTATTGTTGATGCATTCACGAAATTTGTTAATATACGTGCCGTGAAGGATACGAAAACGTCAACTGCTATCAAAATATTTCATGAGTACTTTAGTTACTTTGGTGCTCCGTCCAGGCTAATTACAGACCGAGGTACGTGTTTCACTAGTGGGAAGTTTAAAGAGTTTACAGAAAAATTTAACATAAAACACATATTGAACGCGGTAGCTACTCCTAGAGCAAATGGGCAGGTCGAGAGGTTCAATCGAACTATATCTGATGCGTTGAGCACCAAATGTCATGGCAACAATGAAAATACATGGGATGATTATGTAGGAGACATTCAATTAGGTATTAATACGACTGTGAGTAAAGCGACAGGCAAGAGTCCATCAGAATTATTATTCGGGTTCAAATTAATTTCGACATCGGAAAATATATTGGGAGACGCTACTTCTGAAACAACTCAATTAGTTAGTGGCGACGATCTAATGCAACTGAGGTCCGATGCTAAAGAGAAAATTGATAGGGATCAGGAAAAGGCGAAGGCTAGGTTTGACAAGAACAGAAAGAAACCGAAATCTTACAATATAGGAGATCTTGTTAGAATTGAGAGGACAGTCATTGATAAGGAGCATCTAGGTAAATCTAAAAAACTTATACCAAAACTTCAGGGCCCGTACCGAATCGTAAAAGCTTTACCCAACGATAGGTTCTTAGTAGAGGACACCCCACTAACTAGAAAAGGAAACAAACGATACGAAAACATAATAGCAATTGATAAAATCCATCCTTGGCTTAATTTTAATGATTATTCCAGTGACGATGGCAACGAAAATGATAATAATGACAGTGAAACTGATAATGAATAATGAGATTAAATTAGGTAGTAATATTAAAATGAATGAAATTTAAAGTAATTATTGCTTAATTAATTATTACGTTACTATTGTTATTACAATGTAAGGATATTAAATAATGTATGATTTGTTAAGATAATTGAGCGTAGTTTGCATAATTGTGCATTGTAATAACTATTTGATTGTCGATATGGAATTGATTGAGTCTGAGACTTGGAATGATTCGTGCAGATGTTGAATGGAACTGTGACATAGTTCCGCACAGATTATGATCGTAGATTGAAATAGTAATATTAGCACAGGCTATGAACAATCAGTACAGAAACGAATGGTATCAATTAATTGGTATCGTACAGATGATTGTAGACCGTAGCAGACCGTGCAAGATGTGTATGTGTTAGAATAGGTTAATGAGCATAGACTATGAGCAATTAGTGCAGAAACGAATGATATCGAGTACAGATATCGCACAGATAGTGGCCCCCAACATGGGGGCCCGAGGGGCTTCTGGCTAAGTAATAACAGCCCCATGCGTCGATCGATCAGGTTAAGCTACGTATGCTGCGGTTAGTCCGTGGATGGGTGAACATCTTCATATACCAAGACCCCTCCGTGCCTCGGAAAGCACGTTAAGCCGTTGGTCCCGGCTGTCATTCGTGGATCTTTGACAGTCGTTATTACCAAGGGGTATCGTATTACCCAGTAACTGGGTTGTGAAGGTCAGATAGGGATTCGCTCCATGTAAAATACTGGAATCCAGCTGCATCCGGTTAGACTGGAAGCCGACCCCAACATATTAGGGAAAAGGCTAGGCAGATGATGAGCTGACCCCAATGTAGTTAGAAAAGACAGATGATGACGTCTAGGTTTCCTCACGATGTTTTCCTTCACACATTGTATCAGTAATGGCCAAGATAAACTCAGAAAGTACATTATGGTAGGTACTTGCTATGATTGGACAGAGCACATTGCTCGCAGAACAGATGGCCGATGGGGCTGAAAGGTTCCGGATTGGCGACCACGTTCCGGAGGACGTAGCATTGGAAGGCCTCCTACAAGGTGGACCGATGAAAATGTAAAGGCCACAGATGCGGAAAGCACTGGACCGGTTGAAGTAGAGGAGGCCTATGTCAGGCAGTGGACCTCTTTCGGCTGAAATTATGACGTTGATAAGGATTGGAACCGACAACTTCGTTCATGAGAGGTGAGACCTTCACGACTGGACCATCATGACATTTTTCATGTTAGATGAATAAACAGGATAAAATCAGTTTTTCAATAAAGCCGGAGAAATTGTTCAAGGAAATGGAATCCCTTTTGCGTACATGAATCGATTACGACTTCCTTCGTTTATTCCGTAAGAAAAGTTTTCCCAAACATCTCGGCTTTCGGCCTTTACTGAGAATTGGCTAAATACGTTGTAGGTGTTTCAAAGTACCCAAGTAGTCCCTTTCTGATTTCCCGTAGGTATTCTAGGAGTTGAGAGGTAGAGATTATAGAAATTCTGTTTATTTAATACTTACCCGCGTTTTTACTCGCAAAAGTCTCGATCCCGTATGAATATTGGGATAAAAAGTATTCTATGGCCTAATCCTGGTCATGATCTAGCCATGAGCCAAATTTTATCTAAATCCGTTTAGCCGTTTTGTCGTGAAAGCGTCATAAACAAACATATACAAAATCAAATCTTTTCTCTTTATAATATTAGTTTAGAAAATAGTAGCTTATGCAGCGACCAGGCAATCAGCAAGAGGAAGCTCATCACAATGTGTGCAGTATCCTAGAGTACCTCTCTACATCAAATTCATCATCATAGTCATAGTCATTTATTCATGAACAAGTAACTTGTATCTGAATTTACACACAAAAAAAAATACATTCATTCATTCATAAATTAAATCATCAATTTAAAAATAACAGATTTACTTCGAATATTACTTATAACTTATTATTAATAACAATAAAATAATTAATTAATGAAAAATTAGCATAGAATGATTACATTTAAATTAAAAATTAAAATCGTAGTTAATTAAAAATGATACTATTAAATTTATAGTTCAATAAATCTGAATTAACAAAATCCCACAAAATTTAACAACCCATGATTTATCTCAATAAAATTACAATTCAATAAAATTACAATTCTTCTACGGCATACAGACACTTATTCAATAGGATTTTTTTTAGTTTAGTTTTGAAAACGCTACTATAGACAGTACTTTTTATGTCTAAAGGCAACCTGTTAAATAGTTTTACAGACTGGTATCGTGGACTATGTTTAACAATTCTTAGGTTATTTTTAGTAAAATTTTTATTCTTCAAATCATGATGATGATCATTATAGGTAGGTACCTCTTTAGTCAAGAAATCGGTCCATTGATATTTTCCTCATCCAAAATGGCTGTAAGACTATCTTTGCATTGTATAAACTCAATTTCCTTTGCATTGTATAATTGCATAGCACAGATGTGAGTTCTATTATGTAAGTATGTACTGTACCTTATTTACCATTTACCGGGTAATATGTCTTTCATTGACTTGAATGTGCCATGGCGGTTGATAGTATGTCATGCTCACACAAATGTCTCGCTGACTGTGGCGTGTGTATTGGATCATTTAGCTCCCTTCAAAATGGTTGAGCTGAATGGTGCTGGTCTATGCGTCATGTTCGTGAACGGGCGCCGTCAGTTGGGGCTGGTCATCACTCAGCAGCTGCCTCGGCTTATTTTTAACTATTTTATTTTTGGATTGTTGTTTTCTTATTATTTGCTGTTCTCTGGACGCTCTTAACGCTTATGTCTATTTTACATCATTCTCACATATAATTGTAAATTCAACATTAATGATGTATCTAATATTTTTGTAAAAACATAATTTAAAAGAGTGTCCATGGAGTTTATTGCCCGTTCTTCTCCATAGGTACCTACGCTTTGGAATGGGCAACTAGCTTCATATTTTCTGACTGACCGACTTCTTGACAATTCAAAAGTGCCTGTAAATGGTTTAATTGAAATAAATGGTTTGAGTTTGAGTTTGGCTAAATCATCATCTGCCTAGCCTTTTCCTAACTATGTTGGGGTCGGCTTCCAGTCTAACCGGATGCAGCTGAATACCAGTATTTTACATGGAGCGACTGCTTATCTGACCTCCACAACCCAGTTACTGGGTAATACGATACCCCTTGGTAAGACTGGTTGTCAGACTTTCGGGCTTCTGACTACACTCTAACGACTGTCAAAGATCCACGAATGACAGCCGGGACCAACAGCTTCACGTGCTTTCCGAGGCACGGAGAGTTTGGCTAAATGAGCGTAAAATTATAATAATTTTTATTCTTGAAGCTATCGGCTTTTGATAAAAGTTTTTTATCACACTAATATAAAGGTGAAAGTTTGTGAGTGTATGTGTGTTTATATGTTTGTTACTTCTTCACGCTCAAACGGCTGAACCAATTTTGATACAATTTTGGCTAATTTTATATAGGCTATTTTTTATCCCGATATTCCCACGGCATCGAAACTTATGTGGGTAAGACCGCGGGGCGCAGCTAGTATTTAATATATTTTTGACCTGATTTCTATATTGGAGATTAATTTATTTTCATGACTCCAGCCGAAGGTTAGGAAACTTAAATTAAACTTGGAACCTAGAGGCTCATTAGATAGGGATCAGCCTTTTAATGCCTATTTACCTTTCTAGGCTTTTAAGTTTTAATTTGCTACGAAATATTTTAAGAACTTTGACAAATTTTGTGTCTGATAAAATAATTATTTGGCCATTTCTACGGTCTATTTCCATTTTGCCTTCCCCTTTAAAAACTTTTTCTTTGTAACAATAAACTTTATTTCATTAATAACGCATTGTATAAAACTAAACCCTTAATTCTATTTAAAAACTTATCAACATAATTCGACGTTCAAGAATCTTATCAAATCTTAGCTAATCACATATACTTACAAACGAATCATTCAACATTCATTCGATGTCAGACATCCCCAATATTCATAACCATATTCATAACACTCACAACAAAGAGACCATAAACTCTGCGTTTGTTTCGGCATTTTTTCTCACGGATCAGTCGGATAGGAAATACCGGCGGCGTCATCTGCATTTAAAATATTGACGTGTAAAGATCATAAAGACATAATTATATAAACATTTAAAAAAATATTCACACTCAACAGCGTAAAACAGCACTTACTCGCGCATCATCAGGTCCAGTTTTTAATATAATCCAACGGTTTATCGGATCTAGTAATTGTAACGAACCCCAGTCACCGTCTCCAAGGGACTGGCTCCATTCAGTTCCATTAGAAAAATGGAAATTTATCCGCTATTCCCGTTCCAGAAAGTAATTTTCGATAAAACAATTTGTCGCCGGCACCGTTTCACACATCTGCGCTATGCGAGCCTCAATTTTTCCGTTGCTACATTTGTGTGCGCTAAGTTTTTACGTATTTCTGTTATTTTTCTTGTTGGTGATGAAATTGGTTGCAGATGGAGGGGGCGGAAATTGTAGAAATTGGCAATCTAAAACTTGTTCGGTAGACTGTTTTAGTTGGATGCGACAACTCATTGCATAAACGGTTGATGACAAGACTTTTGCACTATATACACTATACACTATATACTATATACTACAGCAACATACTTATAGAGGCGTGTAAAGTTCACTCATCCTCCATAGATAAGGAAGGATCCCCTGACAACTGTGGGGAACTGCCCGACAATTGATGTCGGGAAGTTGTATATAATTATGCTAGTTGCACGGTAAACTGTGCTTGCGCGATGCAGTACTTTGCGTGACGTCAGCATGATGCATAGTTCGCATGTGGCGATGTAGATGTCGCGACATACTCATGATGATCGCAATAAGCAAACCTAAGGATACTTCACGTTGGGTACAAAAGTCAAGGTACACATAAAATACATAATCAGCCTATAATGTCCCCACTACTGGGACACAGGCCTCCTGTTTATGAGAGGGAGTGGGCCGTAATCCACCACGCCGGCCGGCCCAGTGCGAGTTGGTAGATGTGCACATGTCTTCGAATTTTCGATCCTAGGACATGCCGATTTCCTCACAATGCTTTCCTTCGCCGTTTAAAGTAAAGGCAGGTATTTCATTATAAGGTATCTTTAAAAGAAGAAAAAAAGAGATAAGTGTCTCATAAAAGTATTTTGAAGTCTAACAAAATGGACTATTTTAGTAGGAAAGAAATAAGTGTGTACTACTCTAAACCACAGTATGAAAACAACAAACATGCAAATACCCCAAAGGTCGTTAGTATTTGAATTGCGAATACCTAACTCCTAACACAAACACATGTTATTGTTTAAATTAATTCCAAGAACAAACCAGAATATTACACACAACAAACAATGTTTATCCATGGGCTACGAATATTATATCGAATTCGAAATGTTAATCATTGTATAGAATCTAAAAACTTTGTGGAGACCGTTTGATATCTGCAGATATATCGAATTCAGCGCGTTTCATTTGGATTGATTGAAATTCCACTACGTCAAAATGAATAAAAAAAATCGAAGTTCTGGGAATTTAGTCATTTTATTTTCATGAATGTTCCCACCGAACATGAAAATCAAATAGCATCGAGCAAGCATGTATGTGATACGAGTGAGGAGTAAAGTAAACCCAATGAGGTGTGTCACCTTCGCAGGTAGAACCTGGATGAGGCTAGCACAGCGGCGTGGGGATTGGTACATTGAAAAGAGAGACTTATGCTGAGCAGTGGGTGAAGTCGGGCTGCGGATGAAGATGATGAATGAAAAAAAAAAAAAATATTTTTCTATATTTTTTCCTATTTCTTAAATCTGTATTTCTTTGCCAGAATTAGGAGAATCCACTCGATGCATACCCTGTCAAAGATTGCTTATTATTTAGCCAATTTTATTTCTATAAACTATTTTCAAGTAAAAGCGCAAACAAACACCTATGTAGAACTAGATTGATTAGATTCTTATCAAATAACGTTGACTGATCCAATATTACGAAGGCAATTTCATTAATTCAATCAATAAGATATTATAACAAAAATATTGATTAAAAAACACTGAAAAATTGAATTATTTTGTAATAAGGTCGGGTGACATGTTATGTATATACTGAACACAGGTGTTCTCTACTGCAATTTCTTATTTATAAGGTGTCCACTCTTGCTCCTTGTTTTTTACCATCAATCAATTAACTCAGCCTCTCGCAGTCCTCTGCTGGACATAGGCCTCTCACAGGCTGCGCCACAATACCCTGTCCTCAACCTTCCGCATCCTGTCCGTCCCAGCCACCTCCTTAAGGTTGTCGGTCCATCTAACTGGGGGGCGTACCATACTCCGTTTCCCGATAATATTAACAAAACATTTAATAGCGAGGCTCAGGGGAGGCCCCTTTACAGTCTCCCCAGGGATGTGCCTTACAGGCGTTGCACGAGGGGTTTCCGGAATTGGTATTTTAAGAGGAACCGGGACCACCCCTATGTGCTGAGGGTGATTACCGGGGTGGTCAAAAAAAAAAAAGGTATACTCTGCCTATCCCTTCGGGGAATACAGGCGTGAGGTTATGTTATGGCATTATTTTCCAGAATAAATTAAAGTTATGCAAAATCTATTCCGCCCTACAGGCTTCTCAGTACCGTGCAGTCTTATTGCGTAACACACTACCAGTCGCGAGTCTAATTAGCAGACACGATATAAATTTTATTGTTATGGATACACATGTCATGGTGCACACTCGACGTGCGAAGAGTTAATCACAATCTGAACCATTTTGAAGGATATTGCTAATCCATTGCTTCGCATGTTCGAAAATTTGTCTTCCCCACAACGTAAAAGACGCAATAAATTTTGTGGAACTGTCAAAATGAAAGCCATTCCTACTGATAGTGTGTTACGGAATTACCCCACAGATCACACCAAATGTTAAACATATACGGTCTTGTTCATAAAAAAAGCTTATAGAAGGTTTAAAACGTTCATTAGTTAAAATGCTCGATAAGCCTTTAAAACGTTCGATAAAATTTTGTATTCATAAACGCTTCATAAACCTTCTATAACTAATATAAATATAAATGTTGCCGTTTTATTGAAGTCATCCAACAAATTGGCCAACACATTGAGTTGTCAAACGAGAATATCTGCCTCCGCACCAAATAATTGTGACCATAGACATTATGACGTACGGAAAACTAATTGTTATCTACAACTAAAATGTATTTAAAACATTTACATAATATGTTCAAAGTAAGTTTTGTTTTGTAAACATTCTTAATTTCTTATACTTATGCTTGCTTTTGCTTTTCCTTAAATCTTTTAGGAGAATCGGTCAGGCAGAGGGTTTCCATAATAGAAAATGAAGGTGGACGCTGGTGATGGCGCCAAACAAGTAGCCGAATTCTGGGCACACTAAGAACAAGATAGAAAATAAAAACACTTATACTGACTGACACCAAAGCGAAAAAGAGGAAAAAGGCGGCATGGCATGATTTACGAATTATGTGCCTATCCAATTTACTTAGAAGTTACAAAGTTCCTGAGTAAGCATGTCAAAAACTTCGTTTGATGAAGAGAAAGAATTATAACATTCATTTTGTATTTCAGGACAGTAGAAAAGATGGTGCTTCACTACAAATAGCAGAAACTGAAACGGCCTACAGAAGAGGTGGCATAGATGGCAAATGAAAAGAAACATTTTAAAAATGTTGTTCTGCTGGCACAAGTTCTCTAGAACTTGTGCCAGCAGAACGGCTTCTAAGCCGAATTAAAGTTTAGAGTATTATAAAAATAAATCAATTAAACTGATATCTGTATATAAGCTTTTTATTAATGCACTACTCGCTAAAATGTCTCTGAGGGGCCCGTGGCTAAATAATAGCAGCCGCACAGTTCGATCGATCAGGTTAAGCTACGCTTGCCGCGGTTGGTCTGTGGATGGGTGACCATCTTTACATACCGAGACCCCTCCGTGCCTCGGAAAGCACGTTAAGCCGTTGGTCCCGGCTGTCATTCGTGGATCTTTGACAGTCGTTACGGGTAGTCAGAAGCCCGAAAGTCTGACAACCAGTCTTACCAAGGGTATCGTATTACCCAGTAACTGGGTTGTGGAGGTCAGATAGGCAGTCGCTCCATGTAAAATACTGGTATTCAGCTGCATCCGGTTAGACTGGAAGCCGACCCCAACATAGTTGGGAAAAGGCTAGGCAGATGATGATACTCGCTAAAATGTCTCCTCTTTATATTTTTCGTGTCGCGGGGACGACAGTATTTCAGGTCTTGTTGGCCCAAAACTTTGCCACTTCCACAACGTCGTCAGTGGCAGCGCAGAGGTCACTTTGACTGCATGTTTAGGAACGCATAGGGTAGGATAGGAGGAGGAGCATGGTTTGCTACATAGCTTCACAACCGCTCCCTACTGCCGCATCCTACTGGAGGATCTCCCTGCAGGGTGTAAACTTCCGTGATCCACACAGAAGTCCCTGAACCGTCTCCGGACACAAGTATGAAGATGTACCTCTAACCTGGTAAAGCGAGGCTATCTCGGCGGAATGTTTCCTGAAAAGTTTGAAAAATAGCATTTGCATTTCTCCTTGCAACTTCTTGGGCTGACTTTGTATGATATTCATTGATATTGCTACCCTCTAACTGCATGTCTCCATGGTCAACTGCAATATTGTAAAGTACCTACTGCTCTAGCCACTATGGTTGTTTTCACATTTCCTAGTTTGCATGTATGCCATGTAAATGACTTTGAAAAGCGTTGTTTGCACAGCCCAAAGCAGCAGCGTCCCACAGTAATTCTTGTTGCAATAATTTATGTGCTTCGTTATATATTTCCTCGCTTCTATAACAGAAGTGCAACATAAATTAAATACAACTGCTCATGTTACATTTGTAGGTCAAACGTCATTTTATATCAGCTGGTGTAGTCGGCCATTTTTTTCCCTTATAGTACCGTACTGTTATAGTAGGGTTCTGGGTTTCATAACTTTATAGTAGGTTTATATAACGTTTTAGTGCTAAAATGCGTTTATGAATAACAATTTTTGACAACGAGACATTAGCAAGCCTTTAGATGTTCTATAACTTATTATGAATAAGACCGTTAATCTCTATCTATCTGCTGCTGAGACCCTCAAGCGGCGCAAATACTGTAACCTTATGGGCCTTATGGGCAACTACAGTTTTGAGCCGTTTGGGGTCGAAACGCTCGGGTCATGAGGCTCGAGTGCGCGTCTCCTTTTTAAGGAAATTTCTCGCCGGCTGGTCGACATTTCACGTGACCAGAGGGCTGGGTCTTTCTTTGGTCAAAGAATTAGCATTGCCATTCAACGTGGCGTGGTTGTATTTGTTTAACCCCTTGTATGTCGTTTGTGTCTCGCGTAGATCTACGTTCCGGCATACTAAGGGTTAATATGTATGTATGTTATTGTTAATGTTCTGTACTAAACAAGTATTCCATCTTTACCAAACCCTTCCACACTTCATTAGCTTTGGGGCAATAGATCTTGTGAAAAAAACGAAGGCTAAAAGGCCACGGTAATCGGCCGACTTTAACGAGGACTTGTCAACGGCCCGACGGCGAGTTGAGTGATTCCTATGAACCCGATAAGGCCGGAATTCGGAATTGGCGGGGGCGAGTAGGTAGTAGTTGCCTTAGAATTCTAAGAAATAAAGTATTTTTTAAATTGTATTATTTATCATTAACATGCTTTTCTTGCTATGTTGAATTTTCGATAAATTCAGAATTTAATTGATATGTAGGTACATAAATAACCACTTATCTATACATATAATAAATCTGTAGAAGGGTCAATTCTGTACATTGAAAATATTGAAAAAATAAATAGCGGGGGGTGTTGCTGGATCGATACCAAACCCAAATATGTGATTAAAAAAATTTTTGTCTGTCTGTCTGTCTGTCTGTCTGTCTGTCTGTCTGTATATGCAGACATCACGTGAAAACTAACGGTTTGATTTCGATGAAACTTGGTATAATTATACCTTATTATCCTGGGCATAAAATAGGATACTTTTTATCCTGGAAAAATACGTAGAAAAAAAAATCTTATTTTTCGGTTTTATTCATAGACGTTGTTCTGTAGAACCGCGAACACACGTTGCATCACCCGTAGTGGATAATTTTCCATTTCAATTTAAGAGAATACAGTTTCCTGTAGCTTTGTGTTACGCCATGACAATAAATAAGGCTCAAGGTCAGACCCTAGGAGTTGCTGGCGTAGATCTTACCGCGAGTTGTTTTTCACACGGGCAACTTTACGTAGCTCTTTCCCATGTGAGCAGTCCAAGAAATCTTCATGTTCATATTCCGGACGAGCTCACTAACAATGTTGTGTATGCTGAAGCTCTCAATTAACTTTCTGTCGCATTGTCACGATCACTTTTTTATTATTGCAAACTTTTCGTCATTGTCAGTAATTTACTGCTACATGCTACTTATCAAGGTCGGAATTACTATGAAAAAAATACTTACTACAGAACGCGAGCTCAACAGCAGTAGCTCAATAGAGGGATCTCCTTAATTATTATAGGCTTAGCCGTATTTGGGTCCAATAGTTATTTATAAGATGTCATTGTCAGAGTTACTCAAAATGGAGAAATAAACCATCCACGCGAAGACCGACATCCGCGCGGACGGAGTCGCGGGCGGAAGCTAGTACCTAATAAATTAATAAAAATAACAATATACTATCCTAGCTTGACTGAAACTATTAACAAACAATAATATGGCGTAAAGTTAATGTCAAAACGGGGTATTTTTTTACTAACTTTTGGATTATTTTTTGGTTTTGATTCCTTCTGAAATATCTATAAAATCCACCAAAATGTTATAAAATCCACCAAAAAAGACATTAAGTATATTTTAGACAAATTAGTTCCAGTTATTACACATTTAATCAATAGTTGCTTGCGGACTGGTACATATCCCGATCTTTTAAAGATAGGGGTAATACGTCCAATCCACAAAAAAGGACCACGTGACGACGTCAATAACTATCGTCCAATCACCATATTGTCTTGTATTGATAAGATCATAGAACGCTATATTGGTAATGAGATAAACAATTTCTTACAAACACACGGCGTAATCAACAATAAAAAATTTGGATTTCAGAAAGATAGGAGTACGACACAATTATTACGAGAATTTACTGATGAAGTTAATAAACACTTAAATGAAAAAAAAATATGTATTGACACTTTTTATAGACTTTAGTACAGCGTTTGATATGCTCCGTTATGATACTCTTTATCATAAGTTGTCACGTAATGGAGTACAAGGACCCCTATTAGAATTATTAAAAAATTATCATACAAATAGATACAGCACTGTTAAAATAGACAATGAACTTAGTACAAAGGTTCCTTCCACGCAAGGAACAGCCCAGGGATCAATAATAGGACCGACAGAGTACTTGATTTATGTTAACGATATGAGCAACACTATAAACTCGGGATCCGTATACCAGTTTGCAGATGACACGTGTATCTTAGTCGCGAATAACGACATCTCCGAAGCTCAAAAATCCCTACAACTTAACTTCGACCAAATGCGTAAATGGGCTCATGACGTAGGATTAGTAATTAACGCATCTAAGACAAAAATTGTTCACATACGCTCATCACACAATAAATGTACCACTACACCGACAATTATAGCACATGAACATTCTTGCCTCCATAGCTCGTCTGAGGCTTGCCAATGCCCACCACTAGAAGTAGTCGATAAACACATGTTCATCGGTCTAATAGTTGATAGCCGATTCTGTTGGGGTCCCCACAAAGAATACGTTTGCAACAAGCTGAGGTCTATTATAGGTAAACTTAGCATTCTAAAGTACAAATTGCCTTATAAAACACTAAGAATGTTATACATGGCCCTGGCAGACTCGGTTATCAACTACGGTCTCAGCAGCTATGGAAGAACCTACCATACTTACTTATCAGATATCTATAAATTACAATTAAGAATGTTAAAAGTCATTACACCTAAACATATAAAAAATAAATTTAAAAATAATGATGATGATTTGTTTAAATACTGTAACGTTATGAATGTGTATAGCAAAGTTGAATTTTTCACCCTTGCAGAAGTCAATAGGCCTGATTTACTAACTGAAAAAACAAGACCTGACTTTTTGAGATCCATTACACATAAAAATAAATACATTCTACCAAAAACCAACAATGTGTACGGAATGAGGGTTGCAGAATATTTAGTGCCTTACTTTCTTAATAAACTTCCAGAAGACTTACAAACATTATATAAATCGAGTTCGAAAAGCTACAAGTGTAGGTCAAAATATTTCTTTACACAGCAAGTCATACAATCAAAAGATTAAAAGCATTTTTTTCAAATAATCTATTTCAGTCCACAAAAATGAAGCTAATTGCATCATTAGGTTTAATATATAATATCATGCTAGTTTATTGTATCAGAACATCATTTTGTACTTAATTACTAAGTGAACTACTCGCCTGCACACAGATAAACCCTGAGAGGTTTTCGTTGTGTGGCAAACACCACTGTTAAAATAGACTTAAGAATTTTGGAAATACATAAATAAATAAAAAATAAATAAATGTAAAATTGCAAAATTGTTTGTACAACATCACTCATATTTAAATATTACCCATTATACTGCAGTCATAAAGAAAAAGGGCACAACAAACATTTTTTTTCCAAAATTGAGTAAAAAAAATTTTTTTCTGATTCCAACTCAATTTTCTCAAGTAGGTATAACTCAATTTTGCAAAAAAATGTTAGTTGTGCCCTTTTTCTTTATGACGGCAGTATAACTATCTTAAGCGTTTGTTGACCGTATACGGTGCGCTAGAGCGACGATAAGTCTCTTTATACACGGCACGGTTTCTTTACGGGACAGCGTATAAACCGCGCCGTAGAAAAAACGTGTCCATCAACAAGCGTCCATAATGATCCATACAACACTGACGACCATGCCTACACACGGCTATCAAACCGTCATTTTTCATGGCAAGAAAAACGTGTGTGTACGCGACGTTTTTCACCTAAAATATCTCAAATCTCGTCACTACCGACTTCTGTAGTAATAAAATATAAACAGAACTATTGAACACAAATATTCCTCCATGATACGTATTGTTTTATTAATGTTCATGCTGGGCCATACTTGTATGGGAGCGTTATCCATCTCCTTTACTTAAATAATATAATTTAATCGATGTTTTCACGAAGCTTGGGGTGTAGCGTCTACGCAACGTCAATCAACGCCAGATGAGCTTGAAAATGAGGAAGGTTTTCTATTTTTCCATACAGCGTTTTTCCCATTGCCTCCTCCGTATTATCGGACCCCTAATTTCAAAGCTACTACGCGTTGTAGAATAAAATTCAGTTAGCGAGTTCTCACTTAATGACAAGAGTCAAAAGTCATAAACTCGGATCAAATTGACTGGGGATCCTTTGGTAACGGACGCCTGCCACGAGGGGGCTTAAAAATGGACCACTTAGATTGATTGCGTTCTGTGATAGGGCGTAGTCTTAATTTTTAATCGTGGTTTGGATATTTTGAATGCCATTTTGTGGATTGAAGTTAAATTAAGAAGTGAAATGGATTTTTATCCCTCTTACTTATAGACGTTGCTAAGACTGAAACAATATTTTTTGACGATTAAAAGTCTTTTTTTGCGGTTTTTTCAAATATCGCAGCAATTTTTCTTGTTGTTTCACAATTTTGTAAGTTTTTATCTTTATTACATATTATATTAAGATAAACTTAAAATATTTTGTGTTGTTTTTTATTTTATCTTTTATTGCTTTCATGATTTTGTTGTATTAATGTTCTTATTTATTGTTTGCATTTCCTGTGCGAGTTCCAAATAAAATATTTTTCTTTCTTTTAGCAATGTTTGTATATAAACCCCAAAATGTAATGTGTTTAAATGGATTCTTACGTTCTAAATATGATAATCGTATGGAGATCAAATACGTATGCCTTTTGGTTTAATAAAATATGTCCCCTTATCTGCATGGGGACTCCCCTTAATTGCTTACTGCATGACCTAAAGCGCGGTAAATGTCGGACTGCATAGAAAAGAAAGAGAAGCGCGATGACACAACGCTGGTAATTTATTGCAAAATATGAAGAAATTATCAATAAATGTAATGTGTTTAAATGAACTCTTACGTTATAAATATGATAATCGTATGGAGGTCAAATACGTATGCCTTTTGGTTTAATAAAATATGTCCCCTTATCTGCATGGAGACTCCCCTTCTGCATGACCTAAAGCGCGGTAACCTTCGGACTGCATAGAAAGAAAGAGAAGCGCGATGACACAACGCTGGTAATTTATTGCAAAATATGAAGCAATTATCTATTTATCACATTACATTTATTTACAAAAAATCTATTGTTTGGACTAAAAAATTAAAACACTAGTGCTTCAGTGTGTTGCTTGTAGAATAATCTGACAAAAAATCAGAATGATTGTATGTAATACGTATGGTTTTTATTGTAAAAAGAAAGTCTTTAGAGGTATCTTCATGATTTTTTTCTATCGTATCAAATAAGTTGTATTATGTTTTCAACTGTTACAAATTAAAGTTTTGTCTGTGTGGTGTCGGACTTAAAGAATTGCACCACCCTTTACTTCCCGTGGGTGTCGTAAAAGGCGACTAAGGGTCTTACCGGAGAATGGGCAGCAGCGTTCTCTATTTATTCCACCATCATACCATACTGCGATCGCCAACCCGCCTGCCAAGCGTGGCGATTATGTAAACCCCCCCCCCCCCCAAAATTGGGGGAGGCCTATGTCCAGCAGTGGACGTCTACCGGCTGAAACGACGACGATGTTTTCAACACACTATCTGCCTAACAAATATCCTGAAGAATATCATATATTTTTCTGATTTTGTTTACTGAATTCGATCATATACTTTTAGTGTCTAAAACTTGAGTTTTTTGCGTTTAGGTCCTGTAATCCCCGTAAAAATCAACTATCCTCCATGCATATGTACGAACGCCAGTCTGTTTATCAAAAAAAACCATATCAGTTTCACGTATTCACTCTATCTGCATAGTACACGATACATACGTTGACGTTGTAAATAAAATTAACAGCAGCAAAAAAAATACCGTTAACAGATGAAACTGCACAAACTGGGGTGCCGTTTAAAATTTCGAGTTGTTCATCAAAACTGCAGCATGATTTCACCCCCAATTAAGCTCGTTATTTATGCATTCGGTTAAATTTAGCAAGCCCGCGGCAGCTGTATTCTGGATTTGCCAAACGAGACACTTGTAGGTACTACGCACGTATTAAGTACCTGGGTGTTACACACATAAGTAATTAATTTACTACCTAAAAATTACCAAGGGGTATTGCCCAGTAACTGGGTTGTGGCGGTTAGATAGGCAGTCACTTCATGTAAAATACTGGTATTCGGCTGCATCTGGTTAGACTGGAAGCCGATCCCAACATGAAATAATACCTAAAAATTGTTATTAACTTGTCTATTAACGTGTGGTCCAACATACCTACTGTATCTATGAAATATTTGCATGCCATCGTAACATGGCGGAATGTGTCTTTGCACTGAAATTTTATGTAAAATCTTTTGTGCCTACTATATTTTATGCAATTAAACGATTTTGATTTTGATAGTAGGTATAGTCAGGCAAATTAATTGTTGTTGAAAATTGACAGCCTACATCAATTTGCCATGTTCTAGCCATTGTATACAACTGTCAAAGAATGACCACTGTGATTTAAATATACGAACACTTGTGTTGATGGTCAATTTGCTTAACACTTAATTTCCCTGACTTTATCTACGTGCGACAGACAACGCCGTGAGCGACGCTCTACAAAGTCGGAAGTTTTTCATTAACTCGATTTGTCATTTATTTATGAGCACAACCTACATCTACATTTTCCAATATATTTTTTTGTTAGCCTATACTGTCCCACTGCTGGGGAAAGACCTCCCCCAAGTCCTTTCAGGAACTCCTTTCCCGCACCACCTCGAACCAGCCCTCGTGGTTCACGTCCAGGTCATCTCGCCACCGCTTTCTGGGCCGGCCTCGGAGGCGCCGTCCATCATCAGGCACCGATACAAATCTATTTAGACGATACAAGTTTCTGGCCTGCTGACACAGACTTGAAACTTGCATCGTGGTGAAAATGATGCTACAATAAAATTGCTATTACTGACTGCTTAGGCTGCAGTAGCTTAGCAACTTCTACACAATTGCGTACACGAGAAGCAAACAAATTCAGATCTTTTACCTCCTGACCCAGCTTAGGCAGAGCCCTGACTGCGTTGACCGCCTGCAGTAGGTACAATCTGCTCAGGCTTGCCAAAACGCCAATCGAGAGCGTTAATGACGTCAAATGCACGAGGAGCCTCACGCGGGGCACTTTTCAGTGCCTGGCTCAAGCGCGCGAGGTTTTCTGCCCCTGTAAAAGTTCCTTCCGTGATCCGGCTCGAAGGACCACTATTACCGACTGCTTAATAATAATAATAAAACCTTTATTTTCAGGCTACTTTGGCCCATAGATAAATACCTTACAGACTAGCATATATATTATAAGAATAGGTACATTGTGTGTTAGTGTATAAACTTAAAACTATGTTAGTAAAACACTTCACTCGAGCACTGTCTTTGTGCGTTCGTGTGGCACTTGTTCGTGTTGCTTAGGCTGCAGGTTGTCATTATCATATTTCTATACCGAATGGCTGTGGTTTTCTGATAGAAAATATAGAAATCCAACCTGCAGCCTAAGCAGTCGGTAATATAACGGTTGACTTGCACCGTTGAAACATTCATTTTTGCTTCAACTTATATTAAGCCACAGGCAATCAAATCGCATCGTGGAAATCAGGTTATGGCATTATCTTATATATATCTGTGACTCATCAAGCTTCCAAGATGATTCATACCAAACGGTGTCAGTAGCAGAAAATTAGTCTATCACAGAGGAAGAAGTTCCAATGGTGGAGGTTAGTAAGCATAAGAGAAAACCAGTAGAAACCGGAGAAAGAACAGTGGGGACAGGCGATGACAGATGAACTGAAGGCTTTCGATGATAATGAAGAATGGGAATTTGTAAAAAGGAACAGATCATAATAGCAATTTTTGTAGTTGACTTTTTTTTAGTATTTATTATTTTGATAATAATTCTAACACTTTGTACTTTCAAAAACAAGAAAACGCTTTGCTAACCTGAACAAAAATATGACTTACAACAAAAGTAGGTACTGATGGACGGCTGGATAAGCCGGGCCTAAATTACACGTGCCTAAAAGTTAACACAAATACTCGCGCGGGACATTCTCTTTTATCTTCTATGTAATGTTAAAAATCACTGAATCATACAAAATCTACATTTTTTGGGTTGAACAGTTTTTCCATTAAAAATATAAAAGGCTTTGAAACAATAGGTGACTTTAAACGAAGTAAATGCTATCTTTTATAAAGTCTACCTGTTTCCTGAGATTTTCAATAAAATTAAAGGAAAAATAATGGTAATTTTGTAGTCATGCTATATTTTTTATGTATTTTTTTTACTAGCCTACGCTGTCCCACTTCTGGGCAAAGGCCACTCCTTCCATCTTTCGCGAGCACGCGCGTCCTCCATCCAGTTGAGACGAAACCTATCTAGCAATTCATCAGATAATAAATTTATATGTCATGGTTTCTAATTCTATTTTTAATTCTATTGTGGTATAGTAATTTTATTTTAGGTGCAACGTCTTTACATATTATTATATAAATAATGTATGCAAAATATTGTAAAACATTTGAAAAGAGTAACGGTGGAGTTTCTTGCCCATTCTTCTCCATACGAAAACTACCTTTTGGAATGGGCATCTAGAATCAATTCTATTTTGTTGTAGCTTTTGACGTTCAAAGGTGCTTTTTATGTGCCTATTTGAAGTAAACGCATTGACTTTGACTTTGACATCCTATCATTTAATTTAACTGAAAAAAATCGAAAGCTTGATTAGATCAGCATTAGAAATTCTATCGACGCGAATAGTAGTGAAGGACCGTTGATTGAATTTATGAAATCTTCCCGAACCCTTCACAATCCATTAACACTTATCTGACCCAACAATTCCGCCGAAAATCGGTTACAGAAGATACGACCAATCATTATGGTTTATTTACAGATGGAAAGTTTCTCGAAAGCGAGACTTTCATTTTGACAGGTCAATAAAATTCATTGCGTTATTTACGTAGTTGAGTAGACACAGTTTTCGAACATGTGAAGAAATGGATTAGCTATATCCTTCAAAATTATCCATCAAAGTTTTTCTTTTTTTATAATTATGATATTTCTGAGAAAAAAAAAGTATTGAGAATGATTTACAATAAGGGTGCTGGCTATTATCAAAATCGCGTGTATACACTCAAGAAACAAAAACTAGAACACGATTAGGTATGTCATACGAAACTCGCCAAGCGATTTTCTCAAACTGTGCTTTGTCAACTCAGAATACCTACGATTTTTTTGTTTACACGGCACGGGCCGTCAATTTTGAAAATCGAACCAATACTTTTGACATGCGAGTATCTTACCTAAGTAGGCACCGTTTACACAAGTCACTTTTTTTTGGAAGAAAGTTCCTTATTGCACGATATGTTCTCTGTGCACTTGAAGTATGAGTGTTAGACCAAAAAAAGTGTGACTTTTTGACCGTCACGAATATATAATATTTTTTTACATTTAGTTACTCTCAAACGTTGTTAATTTCATTGTGCCTGTTATTTAATATACTAGCTTCTGCCCGCGACTTCGTCCGCCTGAAATTTATTGTCTGCACTATTACTTCGTTTTCGCTTAGCGTTCTTTCAGATTTTTTTCTTTTGCTCGGCTCTTAAGGGTCCTAGCGTGATGGTAAATAGCCTAGAGCCTTCCACAAGAATAGGGCTATCAAATGCAAAAAGGTTTTTACAAATCCGACCAGTAGTCCCAGAGATTAGCGCGTTCAAACAAAGAAACAAACTCTTCAGCTTTATTATTATTATAGATATAGATATATAATATACAGCGAAAGGACCTTCGTGCCTACCGGGTGTCCCACGACACCTCTCGATTTTTTTACCTTTTCGATAATCGCCTATGTTGCGGTTAACAATCTGGCAGACATTCATACAAATGAAAATGGCGAAACAAGCACTTGGAAATACAATGAGTATTTCCAAGTGCTTGTTTCGCCATTTTCGATCATCGATGTAGGTACCTACATCATCATTTCAGCCAAAAGACGTCCACTGCTGGACACAGGCCTCCCCCAAGTTGCCATAATCGCCACGCTTGGCAGGCGGGTTGGCGATCGCAGTATGGTATGGTGTTGGAATGCATAGAGAACGCTGCTGCCCATTCTCCGGTACGCCCCTTAGTCGCCTTTTACGACACCCACGGGAAGTATGGGGTGGTGCTATTCTTTAAGTCCGGCACCACACAGACATTTAAGGTACCTACATAATACTCTTAAAAGGAGATAAACCGATAAATCCCGGGATTTAACACAGGACGGTACATCACTAACCGTAGCGCTAACTTCTTCGCCCACACTATTTGTTTTCAGTGTTTGACTGGGTTCGCGAAATCCGATCTTCACTTCAAAATTTCGAGGCAAAAACTCACCTCGTGTGACTGACCCGTTACGCGTAACGTACAGAATACGGGTGCTACCATTCTGTGCAGGAAGCCTGAGTATTTGGCAAGCTCGTCGAGAGCCTTGTATCATTTTAAATGAGTCGGGTAATCGGTACGATACCGCCTTTTTTAAATGGTCGTATCGTAGCCGCGTTTTGATTAATTTTTATTAGACTTTGAATGTTCAACAGTATCGTTTTGTTAAGCTTGTTTTATGCTGGTTGGAGTTTTATTGGTTTGTGATTCCAAAGTTTGGTGGGAAAGGTGGGAATCCGGTACCTACTCGTACTATGTTGATGACGTGAAAAACTCTGAGCAAAATTGTATCAAATACTATGTTTAGTTGCTATCCTTAGGTGTCTTTATAAACGATGAAGGGATTGTTCGTATCCAAACATATATTTTAAAAAGAAAAAAAGGAAGAAAAAAAATGCTTATGGCATTAACATTAAGTCTGTACATTTATGTGCTTGAAGTATTAAATACATTAACATAGATTTTTAGTTTATTTTTGTTTAATAAGCTGGCTACATTTTTAAGTTTATTGTTTTACTGGCAACATCGTTGTACAGATTTTTTCTCTTCCTAATAATGGTCGAAAGTCATGGACGTTGAAATACAAGTGCATTTTAAATAATATTGTATTCCATATCGAATAAAGTGATTTCTTTATATTTCACATTATAATTTTATTTATATTTTCACCACGAACTTTGTCTCTGCCACCTCTGACCTAGACTAGAGTCAAGAGCAAACCCATTTCAAATAAAAAAAAGAACAGGGATTACAACATCTTTTTGGATAACAGTTTCCCCGTATTTTTATGTTATAATAAACACTGTTCACTAGGCCTTGTACAAAGTGGTGATAGGTGAATTCTTAATAAAAAAATATATACAGAGAAAGAAAGATAAGTTGGTGTCTTCTCTAACGATCCATACATATATGATCCTCAAATCATAACCCATTATTTCCTACAAACTAAATATGATGTGAAAATTTTACTCCATTCAAATAACTTTCCAGTCTATAACATTATTACCTCGATCGGTAACTCAATTTTACGATCCGTACCTACCTACTTACACAGAGCTTTACGTAATTTCTAACGCACCGACCAATCTGTTTCGAAACTAACTATAGTTTAATTGAGCTCATATTAGTCCCGTATTTGTGTAATCCTCCGGAATTCATGATTAGATTATACCTAGTAATGGCTACCTATACTTTGGACTTTATGTGGAGGATAATTTCGTTGAAATTGGTTGGAGTTGAAGGTATTATGTTTAGCAGTGGACTATGATAATCTGAGTTGATTGGTTGATGGATATTCCATAAATACAAGTACATAAACTCACAGCTTCTTCCTATGATGGTAGGCAGAAACTACAAAACGCCACATGTTACGATCCTTAGTGTGCATACGCGAGCGATATGCGTCGACGATAAACGCAACTGCAACGCATGTTACTCGTGTGTATGCACTCTTACTTACTCCTTAGGCTAGGTATGCTGGGACGCAGGTGACGCAGCGCAGGGCAGGCGAGACAGACATAGTCTGCGAGCGTATACTGTGACGCAGTTATCATGCGTATGTTAACGCGTATGCGTGCGTACGCATACGCGTTCTATCTGGTAAAAAGAATATAAGACGTCTCGACTCGCACGCGCCGTCGCGCAGGAATCTGTGCTGGCACTACAACGAGGCGCAGAGTAGGGCAGACACATGTCTGCGTCGCACGTGCCTGCGCTGTAACGTACGCAGCACTTTCATGCATTACAAAATCTTCTCTGCCCTGCGCTGCGCGGACCGGCGTCGCCTGCGTCCCAGCATACGCCTAGCCTTACGTTCATACATCTGAGTCTCAATCTGTCAAAAATATCTTTAATTTCCCTACCTTATTGACAAGTTTTGACATTGAGGCTAGGCGTATGCTGGGACGCAGGTGACGCAGCGCAGCATAGCACAGATTAAGCAGCGCAGGGCAGGCGAGACAGACATAATCCGCGAGCGTATGCTGTGACGCAGTTAACATACGCACACATTCGCGTTCTAGCTGGTATAAAGAATAGACGTCTCCACTCGCACGCGTCGTCGCGCAGGAATCTGTGCTGGCACTATAACAAGGAGCAGAGCAGGGCAGACACATGTCTGCGTCGCACGTTCCTGCACCGCAACGTACGCAGCACTTTCATGTATTACAAAATCTACTCTGTCCTGCGCTGCGCGGACCTGCGTTGCCTGCATCCCAGCATACGCCTAGCCTTACGTTCATACATCTGAGTCTCAATATTTGACAAGTTTTGACATTGAGGCTAGGCGTATGCTGGGACGCAGGTGACGCAGCGCAGCACAGCACAGATTTAGCAGCGCAGGGCAGGCGAGACAGACATAATCCGCGAACGTATGCTGTGACGCAGTTAACATACGCACACGTCGCGTTCTAGCTGGTACAAAGAATAGACGTCTCGACTCGCACGCGTCGTCGCGTAGTAATCTGTGCCGGCACTACAACGAGGCGCAGAGCAGGGCAGACACATGTCTGCGTCGCACGTTCCTGCACCGCAACGTACGCAGCACTTTCATGCATTACAAAATCTGCTCTACCCTGCGCTGCGCTGCGCGGACCTGCGTCGCCTGCGTCCCAGCATACGCCTAGCCTTACGTTCATAAATCTGAGTGTCAATCTGTCAAAAATACCTTTAATTTCCCTACCTTATTGACAAGTTTTGACATTGAGGCTAGGCGTATGCTGGGACGCAGGTGACGCAGCGCAGCACAGCACAGATTTAGCAGCGCAGGGCAGGCGAGACAGACATAATCCGCGAGCGTATGCTGTGACGCAGTTAACATACGCACACATTCGCGTTCTAGCTGGTATAAAGAATAGACGTCTCGACTCGCACGCGTCGTCGCGCAGGAATCTGTGCCGGCACTACAACGAGGGGCAGAGCAGGGCAGACACATGTCTGCGTCGCACGTGCCTGCGCCGTAACGTACGCAGCGCTTTCATGCATTACAAAATCTGCTCTGCCCTGCGCTGCGCGGACCTGCGTCACCTGCGTCCCAGCATACGCCTAGCCTTATTGTCGTTGAGATGAGATTGCAACTAGATTTTGAACGTTTTAAATTACGGGATTTGGCCTTCTGGTCATACACGCACGCCGGTTACGAGTTCTACGTACCTGACCTTTCTAATGAACATCACCGATAAGGTCACACAACATGTCCTTTTTTTGGGGTTCCGTACCTTAAGGGTAAAAACGGGACCCTATTACTAAGACTTCGCTGTCTGTCCGTCTTTCCGTCTGTCTGTCACCAGGCTGTATCTCAAGAACCGCGATAGCTAGACAGTTGAAATTTTCACAAATTATGTATTTCTGTTGCCGCTATAACAACAAATACTAAAACAAAATAAAATGAATATTTAAGGGGGGCTCCCATACAACAAACGTGTTTTTTTCGGCGTTTTCGCCTTGTGGTACGGAACCCTTCGTGTGCGAGTCCGACTCGCACTTGGCCAGTTTTTTTTTTTTTTTTGGATGGGTAATCATCAAATAACTTCTGTCTTCTCTCTCTCTGGGCGGAGCGAGAGGGCGTGTCAGTCTTTTAATGACTAAAACCCACCCGTGTTCCTTCAGTTGCCTGTGCCAGGAGCTACGTATCTCTTTCGAACAACCCGCGACTCTGGCAGCTATCGGCTAGCGGACCCCGTCAGTTACACAACATGTCTTTCTAGAGCGTCCCTTCCGTTTTCAATCACATCTTTCGCCTTCACAACATGACGAAACCACCTAAGCATACTATTTTTAATTTCTATCGTACCGTTGTCTTATCACATCATTCTTCAGCTTAGCATAATTCTTTCTGTTTCATAGGTGACGTATGGGTCATTTGTATTTTCTACTGAAGATTTCTTAGCTTTTTATGAGCTAAGGGCAACTACAGGAGAGAGTTTATGAGGATATTTCCACAAGCTTGAAAATTGGTTACTAATGGCTATGGGGTCTTTGTGAGACCGTAAGAATTCTTCTGGCATGGCTTGTTTTCTTAAATATATATTTTTTTTAAGTCTAGAACCCCTAGCCTTTTTATATTAGCCTGTTTTTCATTTTTATTTTGGTTTACCGTGCCTTTTTCGTAAACTATAGACAAATAAATGTGTACTATCTTAAGCCCTATTTACACGATGCAAGTTTCTTGCCTGTTACAAACAATACAATTAAAGCAAAACAATATGACTTGCATCGTTTAAACACTGTCGAGACGATGCAACTTTTATCCATAAGGTAGGTTATTTTTTTATTGCTGGATGGGCCGCTATTGACCTCGATCACGCCTGATGGCAAGCGATGGATGAGGTCTATGATGGAACGAGCGTGCCCAGAAGATTCTGGGCACGCTCGTTCCATCATAAACCTCATCCGCCTTAGTGCCTTAGGGATCTGCCTAAGGCACTGGAATTCCCCGGCGTCGGGAGCCGCGTGACGACTCCCGGCCACCGTAGGCGCGGGCCTGCGGGCGGAGAGTAATGGGTAGCTCACCGTCCGATCAGGACCAGGCCCGTGCCGGACGGCGCGTACGTGTTCCACGCGCGCCTCAAAGAGATGTCAGCATTGAGGAGGGGCCCCTTAGGGCCGAAGCCTGCCGGGTCAGCGGGATTGTCCGAAAGGGTTACCGCTGGCCCGGAAAATAAAGGGCTAAGGAAGGAACACGGGTGGGTTTTAGTCAGTAAGAGTCTGACACTCCCTTCCGCTCCACCCAGAGCGGGAGGAGTCATTTGATGATTTCCCATCCGCAAAAAAAAAAAAAAAACCATAAGGTAGGCCACAGCACAGGCAACTAAATTACATCGTGTAAATCAGGCTTTACTTTCTTTCTTTCCCATTACATAACACGCCTAAAATAAAGACTCCCACATTGACATTCGACAGGTTTATAGTTACCTTCAAAAAGTAACCCCTGACATATCACGTGCCGAACTCAGCAACACTCAGAGAGAGTACATGATGAAATCCTCCGTTCTTTGAGACACGGTGAAACGAATCTGTCCATCATAATCTGTAAGCATTTGTACAAGACGGCCCCAAAGATGCTTTCGCACAACACTTGAATACTGATGACTTATTTTTTATTTATATTTAGGTATTTTTTTCGTAAGGGTGTGTTTTGAGTCGTGCCGTTTTTGTGGCCGCGTTTGGAATTTGTTTTGAGTGAAAGGAGGGAAGGTGAGGAGGGTGTGTCAATTGTTCTTCTAGTGCACATTGTTGGGTCTTACTTGAAGTGATATCTAAAGAGGAAATGCGGTCGGAGAGACTTTTGTAAAAGTCTTAGTAAAAAGTCATAATTCGAGGTTTGGCTTTCGCCTATTTCTTCCTCCAATATTGGACCTATTTAAAATATATTTCATAAACTGAATAAGAAGGATATATATTATGTCCCTATGTTATCTGGGGGCACGGAAGTGCCCCCGCCCAGTCGAGCAAAAAAAGCGGCATTCTTTTTTCATGAATAGTTGCAAAAATTGTATAGGCCTCTGTTGACAGAGGTTTAATTTGGCATTTTTTGAGGGCTCTTATAAAAATAATTTATCATCAAAAAGGAAAACATAGGGTCATGGAAGTAGTTAATATTTATTATTCTGTAAAAAATCATTGCTTTATGGTCATTAACCAGAAAGAAAACAGGCGAGACCATTTCTATGGAGAATAAACCAACCGCATTTCCTCAGTGAAGTGGTCTTAGAGCACTTACACACCACATTTTTTTCAAGCGCCGTCGACGCGTGTCACACGTAACTGTAACGCGCTGCAAACGCGAAGTTATCGCAACCAATTTACCTATTCACACGTTCATAAAATTGTAGTATGCAGACGACGACTTTTTCACGTGTTGTCCGACGCGCTACTAGCGCGGAGTTACATCAGACAACAACAGACGCGCTGCAAACTCTCACAGCGCGTTTTAATAGGTCACTCAGCGCACGCACGTTTCTAGCGCGCACATTGCGCACGTACGCACGTTTGTGGCTCGTTAGCGCGGTTGCTACGCGCGTTTTACTTTGCAAGGGAAGTTGCTCACGCGTATCTGTAGCGCGTTTCTTGTGAGTTTGCAGCAATGCAATCGCAAGTAATTTGCCTTTTTCGAGTTTAGCAGCGCCGACAACGCACGATAGCGAAACGCGCGTCGACGGCGCCTGAAAAAAACGTGGTGTGCTCTTAGAGAATATATTCCGGAAGGTTCATGCGAAATCTCGGTATTTATCAAGTCGTAAAAATCGTGTGAGGCAAGGGCGGGTAGGTCGCTAGTAGAAGAGTAAATAGCATTTCTTAGGGCAAAGAAACAAACCAGAACAAATAAACACCGCATTTAATGACTGCGTGCAGGCGATTTCAGGTAACCAAGGCTAGCTTGCATAATGATACCTGCAAAATCTGCCGTTTGAGGCTTCCATTTAGGTACCTAAGAATACATTACATCCCATCGCACTAATATTATAAAGGCGAAAGTTTGTGAGTGTGTGTGAGTTTAGGTGTGTGGGGGTGTTTGAGTTTATAATATGTTTGTTACTTCTTCACGCTCAAACGGCTGGACCAATTTTGATAACATTTTGTATGGACGTAGCTAACACCCTAGATTAACATATAGGCTGTTGTTTTATTCCGAAATTCCCACGGAAACGACACTTATGCGGGAGAAACCACGGGGCGCAGCTAAAAAAAATTTTGGTTGGTATACATAACTCCAATCTGGTAAAGTGGAACCTACCTCGTCGGAATGACAGTTGGGTGCGGCAGTGGAGCTGTGTCGCAAACCATGCTGCACCTCTTATCCTGCTCTCTGTTTCCCAAAATATGCATTCAAAGTGTCCTCCACGCTGCAACCGACGACGGCGTGAAAGTAGCGAAGTTTTGGGCCCATGAGATTTGAAGTGTTATCATATCACTGTGTTTTTGAAACCCATCATCATTAAGAGATAATGATAGTAGGTAATGATATCCTACCACCACCCCACCACCACCCCACCACCCCATACATCCCGTGGGTGTCGTAAAAGGCGACTAAGGGTCGTACCGGAGAATGGGCAGCAGCGTTCTCTATGCATTCCACCACCATACCATACTGCGATCGCCAACCCGCCTGCCAAGCGTGGCGATTATGGCAAACCCCCCCTTTTGGGGGAGGGCTATGTCCAGCAGTGGACGCCTTTCGGCTGAAATGATGAATGATATCCTACAAAAAAAAAAAATATACATAATGAAATGGAGTACCTACCTACCGCAATATGAACGAGTCTTTAGATCCTCATCAGAATTCAGTTCTGTATTGCTTTTCATTAGTTCAAATGGAACGCCATTTGTTATAATCAACGTTATTCAGGTAAAATAATCAGCTTTTTTTGAAATGTATGTTGAATAACGTGATGAGAATTTAATTTGTAGTGTAGGTAAAGGTTTGTGCGATATGGTAAAATGGAGTATTTATGAATGTAATTCATATTTTTTTCGTCGGGTAAATATTTTCTCTCTTGTTGTCATAATGGGTGTTAAAATTAAGCTGGTCGGTAAAGCTGGTAGTGAGCTTAACGTTGGATTAAAAGATCGGATTTCTCCATTTTTATTTTTTACCGTGTTCGAAACACGGGAAAAACAAAAATAAATAAAATAAATTTACTTAAAAAGATATGCTTTTATAGAGATCATAATCACTTGAAACTCACGCCAAAGGCCACGAAAAAAAAAAATATTTTTAATAAATAATAATAAATTTATTATGATACTTAAATTAAAATTTATCAGAATAAATTTTCTTATCTAGTAGATCAGATACAATCATTGGGGTTGTGGCTAAGTAATAACAGCCGCACGGGTCGATTCATCAGGTTAAGCTACGCTTGTCGCGGTTGGTCTGTGGATGGGTGACCATCCGAGATCCCTCCATGCCTCGGAAAGCATGTTAAGCCGTTGGTCCCGGCTGTCATTCATGGATCTTTGACAGTCGTTACGGGTCGTCAGAAGCCTGACAACCAGTCTTACCAAGGAGAATTGTATTACCCAGCCACTGGGTTGTGGAGGTCAGATAGGCAGTCGCTCCATGTAAAATACTGGTATTCAGCTGTATCCGGTTAGACTGGAAGCCGACCCCAAAATAGTTGGAAAAAGATTAAGCAGACGATGATGATATTCAGATAACAATACAGACTTTCTTCATCTGCCCAGCCTTCGTCTATCTGACCTCCACAATCCAGTTACTGGGTGATACTATATCCCTTGCTAGACTGTCAAACTGAACTTCGAATTTCAAAATACCGATGTACTGTATTCGTAAAGTTTTAAATTACGAATTACGTGAGTTAGAAGGTACGCTATGACGAATTACTTGATTTAGAATGTTCATGATCGCGATGTACGGAACTTCGAAAGTTTGTTATGCTAAGACTGGTTGTCAGATTTTCGGGCTTCTGCCTACCCCTAACTACTGAAGATTCCTTAATGATAGCCGGGACCAACGGCCGTGCTTTCTGAGGCTCGGATTTAAGTAAAAAGATCAATAATTCAAAAAAACTGCTGTTCAACAAGATGGTCTAAAAATAAAAAATAAACACTTTTTTTTGTGGATGGGAAATCAACAAATGACTCTGGGTGGAGCAGAAGGGAGTGTCAGACTCTTACTGACTAAAAACAGCCCGTGTTCCTTCCTTAGCCCTTTATGTTCCGGGCCAGCGGTGGTAACCCTTTCGGACAATCCCGCTGACCCAGAAGGCTTCGGCCCTAAGGGGGCCCCTTCTCGATGCTGACATCTCTTTGAGGCGCGCGTGGAACACGTACGCGCCGTCCGGCACGGGCCTGGTCCTATTCGGACGGTGAGCTACCCTTACTCTCCGCCCGCAGGCCCGTGCCTACGGTGGCCGGGAGTCGCAAAAACACTCTTCACATACATTTAAATAAACCAATGAAGTATTAAACAGCATTAGCTTATTCACGGTCGAATAAAACCGTCGATCAAAAGCGAGCCGTTAACGAAATTCGCCACTTAACCGTTCGGTAGGCGGCGAAGGACCAACATAACAGAATCGATAGATACGTGTACCCACAGAAGGCAAAGCCGGCTTCTTACAACGAGCTAAATCGCACGCACACAGACACGAAACTATGTACAGTTAGTGCATACATTTTTAGGGTTCCGTGCCTCAAAAGGAAAAATCGGAACGCTTGTAGGATCACTTTGTTGTCCGTTCGTCCGTCTGTCAGGTCAAAACCCTTTATCTCGGGAAAGCGTGGAGGTATAGAGTTGAAATTAAAACCATATACTCAGGTTTGCGGTTCCTTGAAGCTGTGAAAAAAATAAAACTTCCAAGTTAACGTAAAAACAAGATACGGCCGTTTAAGCTGCAAAAAACGTACCTATATTTCGACACTCAAGGTAATCAAAATGTATAGGGTACTTCCCGATGACCTAGAATCATGAAATTTGGCAAGAAGCAAGAACATGTAGCACAAGTAAAGAAAAAACTCCTAAAACCGTAAATTTGTAGTTACATTTAATAAAACCCGTGATAAACTATTTACATACCTATAAATTTGTACGGAACCCTCGGTGCGCGAGTGCGACGCGCTCTTGACATGTTTTTTTTTGTAATGGCGTCTTGCAGCCTTCGTCTACCTATGAGGCTATCGGCTGCTTAACTGGGCTGTTCTGTGGATACATTTTTAATTTAGGTCTTCAGCCAGGGCATTCATCTTAATAATTATATTTCTTTGGTATTGTTAGTCAAAACGATGAGCTCCTTAAATTTGAGTAGAACTGCACGATTACTTACACGAGTGGACAGGTCCACTCAATATGTGTGGTTCTTGCCTTGCCATTTCAGACATCAATCTACATGGTCTTCACGTGACTTTATGAAAACTACTGTGTTTGAGTGAGTTTGTTTCGGCCTTTCTTCTCAGAGTGGTCAGATAGGAAACGCCGACCTCATCTAGTTTTATTATGACAACAAAGCTACTTACAGAAATAAAATCATTTATCATTAAATTGTCTGTGTGGTGCCGGACTTAAAGAATAGCACCACCCCATACTTCCCGTGGGTGTCGTAAAAGGCGACTAAGGGAGACCGGAGAATGGGCAGCAGCGTTCTCTATGCATTAAACCATCATACCATACTGTGATCGCCAACCCGCCTGCCAAGCGTGGCGATTATGGCAAACCCCCTCCCCCAAAATTGGGGAGACCTATGTCCAGCAGTGGGCGTCTTTCGGCTGAAATGATGATGATGATGATGATGATGTGCTGGCGTCTGTACGCTCACAATTTTTTTTTGAGATTGCCGCACATTCTCGTCTATGGGTGCGTGCTTCTGTTTTAATACGATATATAAAGCTAGCCTTCTGTACCCGTATATTTTGTGTCGTAGGCCCAACACCCTCCAATGGGCGTAATTCGGTCTCAATGATTGACACTTTCGCTTCGGCTCGCTCTGAACGCTCGAAGTACTCCAACCAAGAAAGTTCACACCCAGTTAGCTTTACCAATTACGTTGGTACAATGGATTTGTTCGGTTTAATTTCTGACTTGAGTTATCTCTCGATTCCGATTGAGTAGTTGTTGGAAGCTAGGAATCTAGTTTTGATAAGATCGGATCGGCCTCTCAACCGATGTCGGTCACGGTCACCAATCTCAACGGAGATTAGTCAGGTACGCAGGATATATTATAGTGAACAAGTGTGTGCGCAAATACAGGTGCACTCTCTGTTCCTTTACTCTCATAGTCCTAATCCGACACGACCGGGGAGAGATCAGGCGCAGGACCAACGGCTGTACGTGCTTTCCGAGGCACGGAGTTATTAAGCGGTCAACTTCTTAACCCCGAGCTATTACTAAGGGCTACCTAATGGAAAACCCAATAACACTTTGTCCTTGTCCGACCCGGGAATCGAACCCAGGAGCCCACGCTCAGCTCAGTAGAAAGTTTATTGTTTTATTTTTTGAGGTTTATGATTTTGTCTATAATTTTGTTTGCTACTGAAACCTGAAACCTAACTGCACACACAACACACTTTCAAAAACAATCTAAATCGTATTGCTAGTCCATTGCTTCATAATGTTCGTAAATTACGCAAAGAATGTTATTTATTTAACACTTCAAGCACATAAATGTACAGAGGCGGACTTAATGTCATAGGCATTTTCTACCAGTCAACCTTTGGGTGATGCAGAGACAAACAGTGGTAGGTGCAATCATGAACATTGACGAATAAATATTTTAAATATAAAGATACGCATAAACCTATTAAAACTGAATATTATATATACCTCATCATCATCATCATCATTTCAGCCGAAAGACGTCCACTGCTGGACATAGGCCTCCCCCAAAAGGGGGGGTTTGCCACAATCGCCACGCTTGGTAATATATACCTAATTATATATAAATATAAGCTAGCTAATTTTGTTGAACAGATAAAATGGAAGCCTTTGCTACTATTAGTGTGTTAAATTACTCCACAGGTTTAACCAGTTACAACTTGCAATCAGTAGGCATAAGTGCTTTGCTAGATCTTCAGCAACATCAAATAGCTCAGTCGGAATGCAATCTCAAGACAAGAACGGCAATATTAAAGATCATGATTTAAAAAAAACGCCGACACTTAATAAAAAACCGGTCAAAGTATGTAGGTATGAAAATAGTTTGTCACGAGATTTTTTTTAATGGAACTACGAATTTACGGTTTTCAGATTTTTTCCTTCGGACCTTGCTTCTTGACAAATTTCATGGTTCTAGGTCAAAGGCAAGTTTAAACCCTATAAATTTTGATTCCCTTGAGAGTGTCGAAATTTACGTTTTTTGCGGCTTAAACGGCCGTATCTTTTTTTAACTTTAACTTAGATCTTTGATTTTTTTACAGCTTCAAGGGACCGCAGACTTGAGTACCTATATGGTTTTAATTTCAACTCGATACCTCCACGCGTTCCCGAGACAAAGGGTATTGACAGACAGACAGACAGACGGACAATAAAGTGATCCTATAAGGGTTCAGTTTTTTCCTGCCTAAAACGAAACCTCGGAGCCCTAAAAATGAAAACTTTACCTTAGAATATAGGTGTAACATTTTGTGGATAATCGCTAACGATTCATATTTAATTTTTACCTCTTTAAAGGTGACCAAAACACCAACTTTAAACGCAAAAACCATACCGATACTACACCTAAACGCCAACAAAAGAAAAAATACAAAAAAAATATTTGCCCGTACAAAAGCGACGTAATCGCTTCCATTCCGTAGCCGTGTCGCCGCCGCAGCACGAAACAAATAGATAACCGCACAGAAGGCCGGCTTCATACAACGAGTGGACACGCATAGACTTTCTTCTCGTACAATGATTGCAAGCGCACTGGGACTATTTTAATATGACTGACATATCGATTTTTTTGTCAAAAAAAAAATAAAAAAAAAATGAAACCGACTTCAAATAGAAATTAACTCAAAATTATGAAATAACTTTAATTTCGGAAGTCGGAGGCATAAAAGTAATACTAAAATACAGATCCCAAGACACCGACTTCCGAAATTAAAGTTATTTAGAAGCCCTAATAGATTGTCATATGTGAATATAATGTAATTCCAATAATATTACATACATATCTGTCGAATTGATAACCTCCTTTTTTTGAAGTCGGTAAAAAGCGGTCAAATGCGAGTCGGACTCGCACACGAAGGCCCAAAAGGCTAAAACCGCCAAAAAAAAAACACGTTTCTCGTATGGAGACCCCCTTTAATTTTTATCTTTATTTTATTCTTATTATTTGTTATTATAGCGACAATAAAAATACACACTCTGTGTTTATAACTGTCTGCCTGTTACGGTTCATGAGATACAGCCCGCTGTCAGACATACGAACGGACGGGCGGACGGATGGACGGACTGACGGACGGGCTGATGGATGGACGGACTGACGGTTGGACCGACAGTGAAGGCTTAATAATAGGGTCCCGTTGGCACCTTTTGGGTACAGAACCCAAAATATTACATCATTTTCATCGAAGGTATAATTGAAAACTGGGCAAAATCCTATAATGTTGTCGCCGGTCGCCTGTTGGTTCTATTAATTATAGTTCGGTTTCTGAAAAACGACCGAATACACAATAATGCACATCATAGCCTGCATTATTGCGTATTGCGTTTGTCGGTAGTGGGGAAAGCCCCTCTCTTCCAAATTATTTCTGAGTACACATGGACAGAATATTCTCCGTCGGGCTGTCATTATCAGACTAAAATGTCAAAAAAATAATGTTCTTGCGCTCTTGTTCAGCGGAGTAACTGCGTAACACATTATCAGTAGCAATAGCTTTCATTTTGTCAGTTCAAAAACATTCATCATCATTGAGCAGACAAATTTCCAGAACAAACGAAGCAATGGATTCGCAATATCCTTCAAAGTGACTCAAATTGAGATTGATAGTGTGTTACGCAGTTTGAGAAAGTTTGAAAGTTTTGGGTATGAATGTATGTAGTGCTTTATGAGTAGGGGAAGGAAGACCAAACAAACGATGGAGGGACTGTGTGAATGATGATGTGGTTAGAAACGGGGTGACTACCGAGATGACGACTAACAGAGAACTAGGTATGGAAGAAAACGACATGTTGCGTTGACCCCATGCTCATTTTTATTTTCAAATATTTTTATTTACCAATGGAACAATAAACAAAATGCACTTACCCTAAGTTACATTATATCATTATAATTTAGGCACTCTATGACGCTAATGATTCACCTTTTAGAGCTTAGCACAATAATCATGGGCACATGATGACAATTACGCAAAATATTTAGCTATGATTTACTGATTGCAAGGCATCATCAACTGCCTAGCCTTTTCCCAACCATGTTGGGGTCGGCTTCCAGTCTATCCGGCTGCAGCTGAGTACCAGTATTTTACATGGAGCAACTGCCTATCTGACCTCCACAACCCAGTTACTGGGTAATACGATACGCCTTGGTAAGACTGGTTGTCAGACTTTCGGGCTTCTGACGACCCGTAACGACTGTCAAAGATCCACGAATGACAGTCGGGACTGATTGCAAGGTGTAACAAACTGATCGCACGGCGTACGAATGTAAATACTTACTAGCAACCGTGCGACCAGTCAATGATCAGCGTACGGAGCCTCCCTGCCGCCCGCGCTTCTCCGAGCCGTAGTAATTGGAATAAAGGCAGGCTGGAGAATGGTGATGAGTGTGTTACTTTTTTATTTGTTGTTTATTGGGCTCACCAACAATTGAATACACTAATACAAAAATATGAGATACATCCAATAGACTTACAGACTATTGCATTGCACCAATTTATTACAGGTAAAAATATCATGCATTACTTATTTGTCGAGTGATATTGAGCGCCTACATAAAATTGGACGAGTTCATAAGCTCACCGAACATAATTATGTTTTCAACCAAATTCCAAATTAAAATCAAAATTAAAATCATAATTAAAATTAAAATCAGCACTAAAATTAAAAGGGAACTAATTTTTTGAGCTGTTATTTAAATATTCGAGATGTTATTATGATCAGTTGAAAAACATATTGAGCAGTTATTTAATTTAATGGCGGTTGATTAATTATTGCGACAGTAAAACATGGACAGTAATAAAAGATCAATTAGACTGTTATTTTATCATACAATGTCAATTCTAAAAATAATTGAGCAGTCCAATAACTAAATGAGCGGTAAAAATGATGGAATGGGCGGTTCGCTAAATAGTTCGGCAGATCATAGCGGATGCAAGAGCGAGCGAAGCGAGCTCGGGACTTGGGGCACCCCGACTCGGACAGGTTAGGTTCGAAGGGGATGACGGGGGCTCGAGTGAGCGAGCAAAGCGAGCGAACGAGCCCCCGTCATCCCCTTCGTGTTAGGTTCCTTTAAACCCTGTAGACAGAAATAGGGGCCCCGCGAAGCGGGGCTCCGTCGACTACACACCCAAAACTACTTCCACCTCATTGTTTATAGAATTGCTTAGAATGAGATTTATTACCGACTAATTCCGATTTATTACTGCCCACACGTAACTGCCCATTCATTCATTTATACCGCCCATTTAATTATTTTCCCACTCAATTATATATTCACTGATCCATTTCATTATTTTTTATTACTCATTTTTGTTTACTTTACTGCTTAGTTTTAACTGCTGAACAAGTTATTAAACGTGCCATTTATAATTTTTAACTTACCAAAACCGCTATTTACAACTGCCTCTTTAAATGAGTGCCAAATTAAAATCTAAATCAACACTAAAAATTAAAATCAAAATCAACACGTAAGTTAAAAAATCAAAATGAAATTAAATTGACTTTAAAATTATAATTAGAATGCTGGTTTTATGTTCGTTTGGTTTAAAAACTCACCTTCAGACAGTTGAAGATCGCCGCATGTACGCGTCTGTGTGCGGGCGTCTGTTTCCGCTCATTCTACGTTGCCGACCTTCTGCGCCTAGGTATCTATTCTGTGTCGTAATCGCGTCGCAACCGAAGTCTGCATATACCGGACAATAATATCGATGATTTTCAACGGTAACGATCCACTTGTACCTGGTGTATTGTCTGTGGCGTTAGGTGTTTGTGGACCCGGCATTTTTGACAAAGTAGTGCTATTCGATGCAGTGTGTTTTGAATAACAGTAATTTTGTTGCGAGAATAGTAGGAACAGAATGGGAAGTTAATTGTTAAGCAGATTGACACCCTATGTCTATTTTTCGTGTTATATGACTGTTGTAGGTACTACCACTTCATATAACAAAAAATGAAAGTTGTGATTTGGATATACGAAAAATTTGCTTAGGTAACAATTCACGTGCTAATAAGGTTTACTAAAAGATGAGAAATTTCAGGTAAAATTCTGCCGTATCGTATCCGTATGCTTGGGAACTATTAGCGTTATCAAGGTGACTGACTGCAGCATGGAATGATCGCCGATAAACGGTAGAAGGGGCGTTGGCAGGCCAATACCCAGCTGGGTGGACAACCTACAGAAGATCCAGGGAAAGTCCTGCATGAGACCTGCACACACCAGGGAAGAATGGTACAAAAGGGAGAAGGCCTGTAATGAGCAGTAGGTGGAACAAGTCTGCCCATGATGATGCTGATAATGAAGGTGCTGCATCACCTTTTTTTTAGTGCTAGCTGGGAATCCTCATGGACTTACTCCATCGTGGGGCGACAGAGGGGCATGCCGGACTCCTACTTGTTCCTCCTCAGCCTATGGCCGGGGGGTGCGGGATTCGCATAAGCATTCACCGCTACCCTGACAGGAAAGGTTCTGCATCACCTGACTGGACAATTGCTCAAGATAACCGGACGTACATTTATCGCCATTTGTAGAGGCGGAAATAGAGGACTGGAGGAGTGGATAAGGAACGAATAGGGTTTTGCCCTTTATCGAATGAATTATTCGAAATAAGTTTAACATTATGTGTTTTATTTCATATTTTGTCCTTTTCATCATCGTGTTGTGCTCTGTGGCCACGCCACCGTTTATTTTTTTATTATGATATAATCCATTTTTATGTACGGCTGACGGCCATGACGTACATACATTGTTTTTGAATGTACGACTTTTATTTTAAAAGAAAAAAGTAAATTAATGTGGCGTTGCTGCGGAGAATTCTCTGTAGCCACGCCACCTGTAATCAATATTTGTAGATACAATTTCAGCTATTTCTCTGAAGTTATATAATGTACGAACGCTGTGTATTATGTACACGCGATAAGTATGAAAAAATATGTTAATTCTAAAGTTTAATTCAGAACTCAAAAATTGTCCCTTATAGTGTATTAAACTAATGTATTGTTACGAGCTTCGGGTTCGTGACAATAAAAACTGCCCATTTAATAACCAAAAATAAGACACTTTAATCTCACTAATAGCAACTGAACACACACTAATTACAAAACACGATTGCACTACTGATCGCTTTAAGTCGCACTTGAAGATAGCTTCGGTTGTTTTCGCCTGTGTCGCTTATCTAACACTGTCCCGGTCGTTTTTTTTTTTTTTTTTGACTAAGGCGTCTCGTAGTTGACCTTGAGAGGTCGTGACTACTTAACCGGACTATCCTGTGGTTGCCTTAAGTAAACTCAAAGCCTCCAGCCAGGGACAATTATCTACTATACTAAGCGACTACACGCTAAGGGCACCCCCTGTGGGGTACGAATCTCGGCTTAGGGCGTCGCTGGGGAGAGGGCAGCAACATGGGACAGGCTGGATCAGATTATTATTATTTAAGCTTGATGAGATCGGCTTTTCCTGACTACTCTGAGAAGAAAGGCCGAAACAAACTCAAATTCTACAGGCTCAGCTGCGGCGCGGGCTGGCACTACATCGAGCAAGGCCCGGGGGCGGGGGCATTTACTTGGGCATCGCGAAGGACCTCGTCGGCGAGGTCGGTATGACGGTTTTTTGTTTTTGTTTACTTTACTGGTTGCCCTATTGCTCTCCTGGAGGAGGGTTATGGGGTCATCAGGGTCGGTGAGAACATGCCTTGGACGGCGACATTTACTGATTTTGGAGGGAGTATAACTGGCGGCCTCGACAACCAGAGGGTTGCGATGTTTGGCGGCGGTATCGAAGAAGCGCTTGGAGAGGCGTTTCATGAATGATGGATAGTGGGGATTTTGAGGTCAAGATGGAGGATCTCATTACGGACGAACCATGGGGAATCTGTAGCCTTTCGGAGAAAACGGTTTTGGAGGGTCTGCATCCTATGGATAAGGGGGGCTTTGCGTGAGCGAAGACTACACAGGCATAAGTCATTATTGGTCGAATGCACGCTGTGTAGATGCGCAATTTGCACCTTAGTGACAATTTGCTTCGTGCATTGAGTACGGAGTGGAGTCTGCCGAGAGCGAAGGCGGCGCGCGAACAGACCGTCTTTATATGCTCTGCGAAGGAGAGGTGTCTGTCGAGGACTACCTGTCGAGGAGGTTGCGACAGCCTCCCATGCACTCTCGCTCTGTACCATGGCCCCGACTAGGGCCGGACGCGAGAGATCGCCGCCGTGAGGTCACGGCGGTGCTCTGCTCAACCTGGGCAGATCTCCACCGTATGCTCCACCGTGTCCTCCGGGCGATCCACACAATGGTGACACCCGGGCGTTTCCTCCCGCCTTATTTTGAACAGGAACCTCCCGAAGCAGCCGTGTCTCTCCATGTCGCCATGAGATCCCGCCGGAGCTCTGTCCGCTGCGCCGCGATTTCTCGTGGCAGCGGAGTTACGCCCCGGCGTTTTACCTCCTCTCGCCACTCCCATATGAGGGCGAGGACTTTGGCCTCCAGATCCCATGGCGGCAATCCGGCAAGGAGGCTCGCTGCCTCCCCGGACACCGCGTGGTAACCCCGGACTAGCTGGACGGCCATGACCCTCTGGGACGCGTTCAACCTGGCTGGCTGGATTTTTAATTTATGTACAAATTGTACGTAATTGTAATTTAAGTAATTGTAATTTATGTTACAATAGTAGAATACTAATCACTTACATAAGTATATAACTTACGATGACCTCGATGGCGCAGTGGTACAGGCATTTGGACAGAGTGCAATAGTTCCCGGGTTCGATCCCCGGACGCGTCAATTTGGAAGCGAACTTTTCTAAATTGACTCGGGTCTGGGTGTTTGTGTTACCTTAGTTGGTTCTGATTTCCATAACACAAGTGCGTAAGCAAAGTAATTGGGGTCAGATCAATGAAAATGATGTTGTCTGATATTTATATATTCATTTATATTTAAGCATTTTTTTTCATACGTACAGTCAACAAAGGAGATAAGTATACAGGAGCGACGGATATAGTTGAAGTTTACTAAGATACCGATGGATGATCTCGAATAAAATTAAATTTTATTAATAGAAAACAAACAGCTCATTTATTAAATAAAATTTCAGACCAGAACATCCATCGGTTTCTTAGTAAACTTCAACTATATCCGACGCTCCTGTATACTTATCTCCTTTGTTGACTGTACATACTGCATAGCATTCAGTATACAGCATAGTATTCAGAATTTTTTATAACACGGATATATAATAAATAACTTCTATATATGAAATCTGTTAAGTTTTATTTTAATTTTCCTGTCAATCTGAAGTAATCGCTAAAATACATTTGTTTAATACACTATATGGGACAATTTGTGAGTTTAGAATTAAACTTTAGAATTAATATATTTTTTCATACTTATCGCGTGTACATAATACACAGCGCTCGTACATTATATAACTTCAGAGAAATTGCTGAAATTGTATCTACAAATATTGATTACAGGTGGCGTGGCTACAGAGAATTCTCCGCAGCAACGCCACATTAATTTACTTTTTTCTTTTAAAATAAAAGTCGTACATTCAAAAACAATGTATGTACGTCACGACCGTCAGCCGTACATAAAAATGGATTATATCATAATAAAAAAATAAACGGTGGCGTGGCCACAGAGCACAACACTCATCATCGTATACTTCACCGGTTGTCGTCATCACGTCAACATCGGCTGTCACTGAACCAGCGCAGGGGCTCTGTCTTGCATAGGCTCGTAGCATTATGCTGAACGATGGCCATTTTGCGTGGATGTGGCTCATATCTTCCCCCACACTGTCCTTTTTTGTGTTTTTCTCTGCGTCATGTTTCATCATCATCATCATCATTTCAGCCGAACATAGGACATGGAACAGCTGGACATAGGCCTCCCACAATTTTGGGGGGGGGTTTGCCATAATCGCCACGCTTGGCAGGCGGGTTGGCGATCGCAGTATGGCATGATGGTGCAATGCATAGAGAACGCTGCTGCCCATTCTCCGGTCTCCCTTAGCGCCTTTTACGACAGCCACGGGAAGTATGGGGTGGTGCTATTCTTTAAGTCCGGCACCACACAGACATGTTTACAAGAAATAAACTTTTTTTTTTTTGTTCTGTAAATTTTATTATATTTAGTGTATAAGTATATATGTAGATACCTAACTGTTTATACCTACTAGATACTAAATTAAATGACTAACTAACTTTCTATACAAATAAATACAAAAACAACGGACTCTTAGCCGTGGAAGTACCTACTCGTCCGCAACGCTGTCATCTGGAAACGTGCCCAGAAGACTGACAGCATTGCCACGTTGAATGGTAATGCTAATTCTTTGGCCAAAGAACGACCCAGCCTCGGTCACGTGAAGTGTCGACCAGCCGGCGAGAAATTTCCTTAAAAAGGAGACGCACACTCGAGCCCCATGACCAGAGCGTTTCGACCCCAAACGGCTCAAGTTACCCATAAGGTTAAAATTTGCGCCGCTTGAGGGTCTCAGCACCCGCAGCAGCGGCGCCAGCACAACCCGCCTTGCTAGGAACATGAGATGGCGCGAGGGTATCAACACACGTTGCGTCCCACGCCAGAGGCCTACCCATCTTCCAAGGCAACAACGTCATGCCGTCTGGTCTCTTCCCATCGTCACGTACCAAGCCGTTTGGTTTTAACACCGCTGGTGACCAGCGGTGACAAGGACTCGACGAATATTATGGTATATATTATTTTTCTGTATGCTTTCTTCTTTCCTCTTATCGAATTCCATGACAAATGAGTTTAAAGCTACGGTTTCCTCTAAGAGCGGTGGTGGCCATATAGCGGCCGCAGTGACGTCTGTCATGAAAATGATGGCAGCGGGGTTCGACTTTACGGTGTCAAAAACGGATTTCGGATTTCGGTCTTTCTTTCCTTCTTTCGTCTGCTCATTATTGGTACCCGACAAAAACACCGGACACCGTCAGATCCGCCGGCTCAATCTATCTGCGCAACTCCCAGCCAAAACTGTAGCCAGAAACGAATTCTCAGTCTGACGTACTCTAAAGGTGCTCAATGGTCTTCTAACTGCCAACCCTGAATGTGATGTGTTTTCGGATGAATGGAATAAAGTTATGCGTATAATTATGTCTGAGATTCTCTGAAAGAAAGTATGCAAGGGAATCCACTGTTCCATGATAGTTTAAATAAAAATTAAATGATATATTTGTCAACGTACTAATTGAATTTGTGTTAATTAATGTAATTGGTGTTTTACCGTTTTAATTAACTATAAATAAATAAATAAAATGTCAGTGACGTCTTTCGCCGATAAATTACAGATGCTATGTCGCGGCCAGAGCTCCTATAGGAAACCATATTGCTTTAGCCAGCAGATCTATTCACCTCCGGCGACATGACATGACACATTACATACAGTACATGCTATAAACTCAATTAGCTGCATCGACTCATGTAGGTAAATGTAATTATCTATAACAGACACTTGACAAGGTAATTATTATATAACAGTCAGTGTTGACCACAAACCACACGTTAAGGCTTCCAGTGATAAATCACTCTCGATAAGCTTCACCTTACACATTATAATCAGCCCTGCTACTGAGCAGTGGTGGCCCAGAACGGCCGCGACTTACCAAGTTGTAGGTCGAAGGTTCGAACCCAGACAGGCGCTTTACTTAGTAGTCTGTGTGGTGCCGGAAGTCTATGTGGTGCCGGGAGTCTGTGTGGTGCCAGACTTAAAGAATAACACCACCCCATACTCCCCGTGGGTGTCGTAAAAGGCGACTAAGGGTCGTACCGGAGAATGGGCAGCAGCGTTCTCTATGCATTTCACCACCATACTATACTGCGATCGCCAACCCGCCTGCCAAGCGTGGCGATTTTGGCAAACCCCCCCCTTTTGGGGGAGGCCTATGTCCAGCAGTGGACGTCTTTCGGCTGAAATGAAGCGGTAACCCTTTCGGACAATCCCGGCAGGACAACCCCGCTGACTCGGCAGCCCGGGTGGTGGATTACGGAGACTTTGCGGAAGGCAAAGGTCTCTTGTTACACTGAGAAGTGGTACAGTTATAGGCCGGTATTATTATTTTATCAGCGGATCACCAGATCATAATTGGTCATCACCACCTATTCTACAATACCGGACGTCCTATGTGCCTGTGATAACATCGACACCCATACCTTTTCGTACAAAATACAGAAACAAAACATTAAAAAAAAATGTAAAAAGGTTACCATTTATACCATCACAGCACAAACGAATAAAATATTCGCAATTATCTCCTAAGCCTAGTATAAGTAACTAAACATATAAACCACATTATCACTAACAAGGACTCGCCACATATACCACCCTATCTCTAAGCCCATAATAGTTATTAGTAAGTCTATCAAACTAACGGAAACTCATCCACACTAATCCTTGGTACGGTCGGTATAAAAATCGCTGGATCCATTCACGGCTGAAATGAGTTACGAGTACTATCCGCCGTGGCTAACGGTACACCTGTGGTACACCGGGGTTATTAACATTTTTTTAATTGAGCGTAGATCCTCTTTTGTTATGTAATCTTTGTGGGTTTTGATAAAGGTTATTTTGAGGTGATGATGGCGCAGTTTATGCTGTTTTTTTTTCAAAAAGTGTTATAGCACTACAAGTTTCTTTATGGCACGTGGTCGACATGGGAACTAGCGCCGCCATCTTGCATTTTACAAAACAATCGCACATAGATTTACCACTTTTTTCTACCACTAACTATTTAATTGTTAGTTAGTAGTAGAAACATGGTTGGTTAACAGTTTAAAAACCCTAAAACCACACAATAAATAGTACAACTAAAACAGCCAAATATAGATAAAACCCGGTCAAATTCAGACTAAGAGTAATTTATCCCGTTAGCCTAAAATATCGGGGGGGAAAGTAGGTACCATTTTCCAGAATAGCCGGGACACCTGCGTTTTACCGGGAATCATTCTCAAATGTCCAGGATAAAGCTTTTAGAGATCGTTAAAAGTAATTTGGTAATTACTTTATGAATATTTTTTCTGAGATGTCTCTGCAGTGAATTTTTTAGGGAAGATTTTAATTTTCTACTGGTGACAGCGTGGCTGAAGGGTCATCCTCGGTAAATTGCTGACAAACACTCAAAAATTATATTAATTGCATAAGAAAATATGATTTTCACATAAGTACCTAATTTAACTTTTTTAACACAAAAATAGGAGCTGTGGTGGCCCAGTAGTAACGACCCCCGACTTGCGAGTTGTAGGTCATGGATTCGAACCCAGCCAGGTGCTTCACTTTGTGTAAATAATTTCATCACCACTGCTTTCAAAACGGTGAAGGAAAACATTGTGAGGAAACCGGCATGTCCTAGAACCAAAAATTGTAAGACCAGTGCGGGTTGGTAGATGTCACATCTACCAACCCACGAACGCACGTGAACACGTGGCACGTGTGTTAGCTTAGACAAAGAAAAGTATAGACGGCGGGTATCTCCATTTCATTTCTACAAGAAAGGGATAAAGTATTGAGTTATTATAAGTAACAGAAAAGGATAAAGCTGCCAGATATTTCCGTCTCTCAGTGCGTGCCAGTTTTTTCAAGGCAGCTACTCATGTAGCCTATGTTTTAAGTTAGTTTTTTGTCTCATGTGTGGCCACGCTACCCGATGCTCTACAGCTTTCTTACTCTAAGTGTGGTAGATTACAGCCTCTCACAGAGAGGAGGCCTGTGTCCCAGCAGTGGGAACATTATTATAGGCTGATTATGCGCACAAAAATACACAAGTAAGATGTTGTATTATTTAGTTAAATATTATATTTTCTTGTAAATGTTTACGTACAAAAGTGCGTTTTATGTGCCTATTTAAAAAAATTATGTTTGTGGTAGTGCGCAATGTAACGCACGCAAAACTTTATGCTTATAATAATAATAATAATTATTAAGTATTCCAGTAAGATGCTGGTAGGGATCTTGACCGTACTTCCGGGATTGTCCTGATAGCCGTGGAATACCTCTCCACTCCTCATAAGCACCTCAGGACATGTTGCCCCTTTGTTGCTACGTCACTATGTGCTAGCGACCGTTTCCGGGGGCCCATTGTTGAGTGTGCAAGTCACCCCCTGCCATTTTATCCGTGTATATATAAAACATTGATCAGGCAGGGGTCGTGGTTATTCCATAGTTCTTGGTAACCAGTCCACTTTAGCCACCCAAACCCATAGTCCAACTTTTTATTTTTCCATATCCTGCAATAGTCCTACACCAACCGGGGGTTATCCTTGGATGCACTTGCATAGCGCATACAGGGATAATCGTCGGTTGGTGCCGCATTTCATTAAAATTTCCTAAGGGGCCTCTGCGAGTTGGCTTCGGCCCCTCGTACGCCTTCCAAAGGACCGGGACCCAATGGTTCCGAGAAAAAAGAAAAAACAAATAATAATTTTATTTTATTTTTTAATTTAATTTTTTTTTTCCTATGGGTGCGCATGATACACAGGTGTCGTGGGTGCATTTAAAGTTGTGTTGAAACATTAAAAACTTGTTTTCGAAAGAAAACGTCAGTAATAGTGGGAATTTTGACCTTCAATATCTTCGTAACCAGAAGGTTCCCAGGTACCTATGGTCCAGTACAAAAAAAAATACAATGACGGGAAGGACAAGTGACTCTCTGCTTCGTTAAGTGTCTTTTTACACTCGTTATAGTTAAGGGGCTTACAGGACCTAAACACAAAAAACGCAAGTTTTAGAAACCATAGCCAGGTAGGTATATGATCGACTACAGTAAACAAAATCAGAAAAATATGTGATATTCTTCAGAATGTATGCTAGGTAGATAGTGTGTTGAAAACATAATACAACTAATTTGATAGGATAGAAAAAAATCATGAAGATACCTCTAACAACTTTCTTTTTACAAAAAAAAAACCATAGTAATTTACATACAATCATTCAGATTTTTTGTCAGATTATTCTACAAGAAACATACCAATATACTACTGTTTTAATTTTTTAGTCCAAACAATAGATTTTTTGTAATTAAATAATTGATTCATATTTTGCAAAAAATTACCAGCGTTCTGTCATCGCGCTTCTCTTTCTTTTCTAAGCACTCCGACAGTGATCGCGCTTTTAGGTCATGTAAGCCCCTTAACTGCACATATACTATATTTTGTCGTTTAAATATTCGTTTGAACGTGGCATTTTCTTATCAAAAATTGTTTTAGTTTTTTATTATATTCAAAAATTCAAATTCAAATTCATTTATTCACATTTAAATAGAGTAAATACAATCGGTGGTTCCATTGTTACATTATTTGATCTTATATTCTATTTAGCCTTTGTATGGCATGTGAATTTTAATCATGCAAGATATTACATTAATGTCATTCATAATAAATAAAAATAAATAAAAAAAATAAATGTATGAGAACTTAGTCTAAATTAAAACCTGTCTGCGATTCATAGGGCCTAATGTCACATATCCTTTGCTAACCATAGTGTCTAGTACCAGTAAAAAGACGTTTTTTTTTTTTATAAGCCATACAACACACAACTCATAGCAACTACGCCTTAACTACGACCACCACTATTCAGGGCGTTGAATCGAAATTTTAATTGATAAAGTCTGCGTACTAACGATCTGAGGTTCAGCGTTTAGATAAAATATATTCCCGAACTGAATGGAAGTTTATAAATACGTAGGTATATTTTTTTTTTGTGAAATGTTTTTTGTCAGTAGGATTTTTACACTCACGTTACATTGCGTCCGCATTTCACCAGAAATAAAGAAATAAGCTGCTATGTTGGATTTTTTATTTTTATTATTTCTTGTTACAGCGGCAACAGAAATACATCATCTGTGAAAATTTCAACTTTTTTCATTTTATTTCCTATCTATATAGCTATCACGGTTCATGAGATACAGCCTGGTGACAGACAGTCAGACGGCCAGACGGACAGTGGAGTCTTAGAAATAGGGTCCCGTTTTGGGTACGGAACCCTTAAAAAGAAAAAAAAATACATTTATTTAGCACATACTAAAAGACACGCTGTACACCAGAGACAAATAAATAAGAATCAGATAAAAAAGTGTAAAAACCGATGTAAGAAATAAGCAGGAAAGTGTGCCTCACGGCTGCGCCAAAAAGGCCCAGTTCAGCAAAAATGTCGGACAACTAGTGCCTGATACAAGATTTTTCTATCTAGAATTTCTTGATAGCAGCTCGGGGTGTGAATTTGGGCCCGGTTAATGGCTAAGGCTCGCCCCCTATTATACCCCCCCCCCCCCTATTATGCCCCCTATTATACCCCCCCCTATTATTCCCCCTATTATACATGAGACTTAAACAAAAACTGGCGAAAGATGGGTGTGCTATAGGTACCCCTTTGCCGAACCCTTCGAGAAATACAGGCGTGATGTTATGTAAAGAAAGATGCATTTTCAGGGTTCCGTACTTCAAAGGAAAAAACGGAACCCTTACAGTATCACTTTGTTGTCCGTCCGTCCCTTTATCAATAAATCAATTAGGTAGTTTATTTGTGAAACATAGGTGTTTACATAAATAGGGGGGTGCGCTATGTTTTGTCTATAATTAAGACATACAAATTTATAAGTGACATACTAGGTGTCATTATATTACATGACTTTGAGAAAAGAAAAAAAAAAATCTCTTAATATCTCAGTCTATCAAGAGTTGAAGACCCTTTATCTTGGGAAAGCGTGGAGGTATCGAGTTGAAATTAAAATCATATACTCAAGTCTGCGGTCCCATGAAGCTGTGAAAAAATCAAACTTCAAAGTTAACGTAAGAAAAAGATATGGCCGTTTATGCTGCAAAAAACGTATATTTCGAAACTCTCAAGGGAATCAAAATGTATATGGTACTTTCCGTTGACCTAGAATCATGAAATTTGGCAAGGTCATGTAGCACAAATAAACATGTGCATAAAAAAAACCAGTATTACTATTTACATTCCTACAAATTTGTACAGAACCCTCGGTGCGCGAGTCCGACTCGCTCTTGACTGGTTTTTATGTACAGATAAGTCTTTCTCTGTCCTGAAATCTAATGAGGATAATTCAATACAAGTTAATACTCAATTAATTACATTAATCATCGTTAGTAAACCCGGCTGGTAAACTACTTCGGAGCTGGATAATTATGTTTGTTTCAAGATAATATATAATATACGATACATCAAGGCGGCTTATTAGACAATTCGCTTAAATTTACTCGCCCGGAACGAGCAAATCGTCACTTACCTTTGCGAGTCGCCTATCATCATCTGCCCAGCCTTTTCCCAACTAGTTGGGGTCGGCTTCCAGTCTAACCGGATGCAGCTGAATACCAGTATTTTACATGGAGCTACTGCCTATCTGTCCTCCACAACCCAGTTGCTGAGTAAGACGATACCCCTTGGTGAGACTGGTTGTCAGACTTTCGGGTTTCTGACTACCCGTAACGACTGTCAATGACCCAGGAAGAAAGAACTACCTGGTAATAAATGTCAATGTCATGTCAAAAAAAAGTAATACCTAAATACTTACCTTCATGTTAGGAAGTGGGTATTCAAAGAAAACCACGTTTGATGTGTACACAAAAATATTTTAGTAATATTGAAGTATTTTATACGCAAATACGTTAATATATTCCTTTGATCTAAAATAAGCGACTTAGGTATAGTTATTGTTCACACTCTTTAAAGGTAATTACGGGATAAAGTGGAACGTCAAAAATATTTTTAGTAGGTACCTACTTTCCGTTAAAATTGCAAAGCGGAAGCTACGATTGAGTACTATTTTTGAGAATTATGTATCGCAAGTAATACTGAGTTAATAAATCCATAGCAATTTAGATCAACATTTTTAAATCTTACTGGAAAATCTTAAATCATGAATATTTATTTTTACATAACATCATCATTTGAGCCGAAAGACGTCCACTGCGGCCTCATCTAAGCTTCGCCACATTGACCGGTTCTGTGCTTCTCGCTTCTCATCTTTCATTTTGTTAATCACACTAATATTATAAAGGCGAAAGTTTGTGAGTGTGTGTGTGTGTGTGTTTATATGTTTGTTACTTCTTCACGCTCAAACGGCTTTACCAATTTTGATAAAATTGTATGGCGGTAGCTGACACCCTGGATTAACATATAGGCTACTTTTTATCCCGATATTCCCACGGGATCGACAATTACGCGGGTAAAACCGCGGGGCGCAGCTAGTTTATCAATAAATAGGATACCTACGTCTAAGTAAACGTCACTTTCCTGACTAAGAAATAATAACTTAAATAATAACTTTAATATATATTATAACTTAAATCGTCTCGACAGGCTGCCATAAAGTAATCGTTGGTTAATGACTTATTAACATAACTAAACGTTTATGAATGCGGGTTTAATGCTTTTTACGGCAATAAAAACCACTGGCTTTTCTCCTTTTCATCAATATGAAAAACTTGAGTAACTAACGCAATTCTAAATTAGTATATAGGTACTTCTGAAAACATGTAGGCATATTTTTCCGTCACAAATATTATTATATGAATAAAAAAATGTACGTGAAAGTAATTATTAAAAAGTACGAAGGTGCCTGAATTTCACGTCACATTTTCTTTATAAAAAATGTTATGGCTACGCAGTATAATTTTTATTTTATTTAGTGACCTAGCTGCGGGGTAATTGCGTAACACACTATCACTAGCAATCGACGAGTCGGACTCGCGCACCGAGGGTTCCGTAACATCCGGGTTTATGCATAAGGTTTATGTTTATGAAATTAAATGTTTTTTTTATTTTTATATTTGAGTTGATTGAATGAAAGGTAAATTGCGGTTTACGCTTTATGACGTATTCAAAAAAAAAAACTACTTACTAGATCTCGTTTAAACCAATTTTCGATGGAAGTTTATATGGTAATGTACATCATATATTTTTTTTAGTTTTATCATTCTCTTATTTTAGAAGTTACAGCGGGGGGGGGGGCAGGACAGGACATACATTTTACCACTTTGGAAGTGTCTCACGCGCAAACTATTCAATTTAGAAAAAAAATTATATTAGAAACCTCAATATCATTTTTGAAGACCTATCCTTATGGGCTTGATGAAAAAAAAATTTTTGAGTTTCAGTTCTAAGTATGGGGAACCCCCAAAATTTATTGTTTTTTTTCTATTTTTGTGTGAAAATCTTAATGCGGTTCACAGAATATATCTACTTACCAACTTTAAACAGTACAGTTCTTATAGTTTCGGAAAAAAGTGGCTGTGACATACGGACGGACAGACAGACAGACAGACATGACGAATCTATAAGGGTTCCGTTTTTTGCCATTTGGCAACGGAACCCTGAAAAACTACCACACACCACTACCACATCACTATCAGTAGTAATCGCGAATAAAAATGCAGCTGTCCCATAACGATTAGGTCGAGTAGATATTAAAGTTTCCTATGGGACAGTTGATAAATTTTTCGCGATTAAGATATTGGTCCCATGGAGAAAGTTGTTCAGTTTTATGGTCTGTACCAAACCCTTAAAGGGTGGTCTTTGAAAATAAACCCTGTATAATAATATTCAATCAACATACCGTCGCGCGTCGATACTAAAGAAGAAGAAGCAATACATATAACTTTTGACTATGACCACTCCTTCGATAACGAAGATTGATGTTCGATTCGGCCCGGAAGAGAATCGAATGGTTGTGAATAGCTATACTGATGTCGGTATAAAGGTTTCTACAAACAGGCGCGACACGCGATATTATCGCGCGCGACACAAACGACTTTATAAATTCGTGATTCGTGGCACGTATATCAAAAGACAAATCCCACGGAAATCAATGGCAAACATTCTAATTGCTCACCTATGTGGCCATAGTCAAAATTAGTTAAGGTACCCAAAACAAAACATAAACAAAATACTTTGCCATCACTCACTGACATTATCGGATATATAATAAAATCGAGTACATCCCGAGGACAGCCGAACACATACGAAGCGGGTATTTTTATGAATCGTGTTATAAACAAAACAAGCGCGATGTCGCTTACGGTGACAGTGGTTTTCCATTTCAAAAAATGCCCAACAAGAAGTTTTCACTTCAAAAAAATTACTCCCATTAATATTTCCCAATAGTTTTTCTTTGAATTTTTCTACATCCCTCCCAGTACCTTCAATGATTGTACATTTACGCCACACGTTGCTCCACTAAGTGACTTTCGATAGAACATATTGGTCGGCAGACCTTTTGAGGCGGCACGGGGTGGTTTTAGCATTTTTTTTTTTCTCATAAATTCAGTTCCATGTTCGCGGCCGTAACCGGCGACCCGGTGCGATGCGAAAATTTGTAAATTATATAAAATGGCTGCCTCTGATGGAATACAGTTGTATGTTTGCTGGAGTGTTAATATTACTTCTTTTGTTTTTCTTTTTTAATATTTTTTCTTTTACTTTTATAATTTTTTTCTTTGCGGATCGTTTGGTGTTTGAAAATGTTATCAATACCTCTGTTCTTATTTAGTACCCAGTCACATGGCAGTGGATATTGTTAATACTGCTCTCAAATTACGATGTATAATTTTTATAATTTTTTTTTTTTTACATACTTTTTGACATAATTTCTTTATTATTTGACATTATATACAGATAATTGAAAATTTTCATCTCTTTATTAGTGGTTTTAATGGGAATCATAAGACTTGGTTTTGGTAGGTTTTTATTATTAATTTTCTTTTTTTTTATTATTTATCCTTTTGATAGATTCTTATTTTGTAAATGTGAGGACTTTGTAGGCCTTATAGACTTTAGATCTGTAGACCATTTTCTATCTCAAACTCAAACTCAAACCATTTATTTCAATTAAACCATTTACAGGCACTTTTGAATTGTCAAGAAGTCGGTCAGTCAGAAAAATATGAAGCTAGTTGCCCATTCCAAAGCGTAGGTACCTATGGAGAAGAACGGGCAAGAAACTCCATGGACACTCTTTTAAATTGTATTTTTACAAAAATATTAGTTACATCATTAATGTTGAATTTACAATTATATGTGAGAACGATGTAAAAAAATACGTACGCGTTAAGAGCGTCCAGAGTACAGCAAATAGTAAGAAGACAACAATCCAAAAATAAAATAATTAAAAATAAGCCGAGGCAGCTGAGTGATGACCAGCCCCAACTGACGGCGCCCGTTCACGAACATGACGCATAGATCAGCACCATTCAGCTCAACCATTTTGAAGGGAGCTAAATGATCCAATACACACGCCACCGTCAGCGAGACATTTGTGTGAGCATGACATACTATCAGCCGCCATGGCACATTCAAGTCAATGAAAGACATATTACCCGGTAAATGGTAAAGAAGGTATACTTACATAGAACTCACATCTGTGCTATGCAGTTATACAATGCAAAGGAAATTGAGTTTATACAATGCAAAGATAATCTTACAATCTTCAGCAGCTCCAACAGTATTTTCAAGTGTTAATCAATTAGTTGTGGTTGTGGAGCAGGACCAGCATTGAGCCAGGCATTTTTATCAGCGATGTAATCCCCTAACTTATAATATGCCTGACTGCATAGTGTGCGTTTTATACAAGACTTGAATTTTGTCTCATTCAGTTGAAGAATGTGGGGAGGTATTTTGTTATAACATTTTAAACAGTACCCCATAAAAGATGAGTCTACTTTAGCCAGTCTGAAACCTGGTTGAACTAATAGGTCCCTATTCCTAGTACTATAATTATGTCTTTCACCTCTTTTACCAAAAAGATGTAAGTTTTTTCTTACATACATGATGTTTTCGTAGATATATTGACAAGGCACTGTCATGATGTTAATTTCCTTAAACAGTTCCTTTAGAGAATCACGCCTGCAGAGGTTATATATGGCTCTGATGGCTCTTTTCTGCAGAATAAAAATAGAATCGATGTCTGCAGCCCGTCCCCAAAGCAAAATACCGTAAGACATGATACTATGAAAGTAACTAAAATAGACCAGTCTCGCGGTATCTATATCAGTAAATTGGCGGATTTTTCTGACAGCATAAGCTGCTGAACTTAGCCGTCCTGCAAGAGATGTTAAATGAGGACCCCATTGTAGCCTTGAGTCGAGCGTGATCCCCAGGAAAACCGTTTCATCGACGAATTCTAGTTTCTCTTGATTCAATACTATCTCACAATCACAACTCTTTACATTTGGTAGAGAAAATCTTATGCACTTAGTTTTTTTCCCATTTAATACTAAATTATTAGCAGTGAACCAACTTTGGACCTGCAGTAAGGCGTTATTTACGTCGTCATAATTTGTAGCACGTCTATTTACCTTAAAAATTAGGGAAGTGTCATCAGCAAATAACACCATTTGTGTTTGATTTTTTAATAAATGGAGTAGATCATTAACATACACTAAAAAGAGGAAAGGACCCAATATCGAGCCTTGTGGCACACCCATTTTTACTGTTAAACCATGTGAATTGACACCATTTATTTGAACTTGCTGTTGTCTGTCATTTAAATAAGAACTAACTAAACTGAGCGCAAGTTTTCCAAGCCCGTAATGCTCTAATATTTTATCAAGTACTTGGTACTTGTTGACAGGCCTGCGCTGTCCTCCCATACCTACTTAATCTGGAAACATTGTAAAAGCCAATTATTTTTAAAAAGAGTAACCATGGAGTTTCTTGCCGGTTCTTCTCCATAGGAAACTACCAATTGGAACCGTGCACCTAGCTTCTGACGTTTCATAAGTGCCCATGTAGGTTTATGTGAAATAAAACATTTTGATTTTGATTTTGAATAGTTATAGTTGCTATCGCAGTTTCTAGAGCAATATTATAATGAAGTTGTCGGGCATAAGACAGAAATTAAAACATAATAATAAGCAGCACAACAGAATAGCACAGCACAGCAGAACAACTTTTACTAAGGGACCAAACCTAACATCGCGAAAAAAAATCAGTTGTCACCTACATTTTCGCATAACTCGTCAAAATGTAGGGAACAGTTGATTTTTTTTCGCGATTTCATGTTTGGTCCCATACTGAAAGTTGTTCATAATGATGAGTATAATGACCTCTCAAGAGGTTGTTGGTGTTTTTCCAATAACCCTGTATAATGATAGTTAAAATTCTCAACACGTTCTCTTCTGTCAATCATCACGCTAATTAATATTCACTTGATTCACTTTCATATCATAAATCTATAAGATATTATTTGTAAATCTCAAGAAAAAACCGTATCTAGTTACCCGTTACAGGTAAAAAAGGACATAATAATAAAAAAGGAAGACACAATTAAATCCAAACGGTCAACATAAAACAGTTACGGTATTCGATGATTAAATAGATAACAATAAAAAAAATCTTAGTACCTACTACAACAGCCGTACGTCGATAAATTTTTAATTAGTTCTGCTGAATTCTATTACTTTTGATTGGACTGTTTTAACCTCCATTGTCTTATTTTGTAGGTTTTGAATTGGAGCCAATGTTGGTGGCCAACAATTGTAACGGTACCTTTGTAAGATGTTACCAACATTTTGCCAACATGCCACAAATTCTGCCAACATTGGTAGAGACGCTAGCACATCAAGCTACTACAATCTGTCAAATTTCTTTAATAGATTTTCAACTGTATCGCTAAAGCATACGGTTCAAAGTTGATTGGGAAAATTTGCCAGTTTCGGGTAGCTGGCGTCTATACCCAACATGTTGTATGGCAACCAGGAAATTCTTCTGTAATAATTGTTTCAGTAATTCCTATATGAAAACGACGCTTCCTACGATTATCTTAACTGAAGCGCCATACTTACTTAGGCAGAGTAATTTCTACTTAAGTACTCGTAAGTAATAAAAGTGTCATGTGTCTCTAACAGGCACTTAAAAATGGCATATCCCGTAATTTAAGACGTGTAAAATCTAGTCGCTGAAAACCAATGTGAAAAAAAAAAATTAAAATTAGAGATATTGTTGACAGATTCAGAGTGAAATCAGAATTCGAACATTCTTAAAAATACGGCAAATTTTCCTCCAACTTTCATCTTCGTCTTTCGGTAAACCACCCATTTAACGGTTGGTAAATTACCAGTAAAAAATATCTTCGCCTATATTATGAAAGAGTAGATCTGTCGCCATCTTTGTGTTACGGTTGAAGGGGTCTTTAAAACGTTTGCGTAAAATTGAACACCAATCCATTCCCTTTGCAGTAAATGTTTGTGTTTGTGGCAATACCAACATCTACCGATCATCGAGGCATGAAACTGCGGTCTGTTATCAGCCGGGTATACTGCGTGCAGGTGAGGTTGATATTTGCTGCAACAAGCCAATAAAGATGAATTGTTGGTATACAGGGTGAATTTTCCAAGTGGGCTTTTATGGTCAAATCCGAAACTATGAGAAATAGCGAAAAGTACTCAAGGGAGTCGCGGGCTCGATTTTGATGAAAACTAAAACTGCAACATTGGATTTTTGAAAAATCAATATTTCTAGACAGGAATTGAACCCGTTGATTTTGAAAAAAAAAAACACACTGTATTAGTACAGCATTCGATAGTGTCGCTGATAAAGATCGAATTCTGGGAAGTAATGACATACGGGAAACTAAAAAAAGGGCTCATTTTTAACTAAATACTTTTTTTATTTTTCGTATGTTACCTACCTATTAAACCTTAACTGATTAATTTTTCAAAATGCTGACCATTGTTTTCAATACATAGCTGTATTCGATGTCTCAAGGATTGTACTGCATTCAAAATTTGAATTTAGAACATAATGTTGTGAAGGTGACTGTGCTGCGGGTGTATTGAGCATCGTTTAAGAAAGAAAAAGAAAGAAAGAAACATTTTCCTTAAGTTTGCCATATGTCATTACTTCCCAGAATTTGATCCTTATTAGGGACACTATCGAGTGGTGTAATAATACAGTGTGTTATTTTTATCAAAATCAACGGGTTCGATTCCTGGCTAGAAATATTGTTTTTTCAAAAATCTAATGATGCAGTTTTAGTTTTCATCAAAATCGAGCCCGCGACTCCTTTGAGTACTTTTCGCTATTCCTCATAGTTTCGGATTTGGCCATCCACGCCCACTTGGAAAATTCACCCTATATACTTAACAACAATTCATCTTTATTGGCTTATTGTAATCGTTACGCAATCATTAGCCCAACGTAAGCAATGATATAATTATCATTGTTTACATTGGGCTAACGAGTACGTGAATGATTGAGTCTGTGTGGTGCCGGACTTAAAGAATAGCACCACCCCATACTTCCCGTGGGTGTCGTAAAAGGCGACTAAGGGTCGTACCGGAGAATGGGCAGCAGCGTTCTCTATGCATTCCACCACCATACTATACTGCGATCGCCAACCCGCCTGCCAAGCGTGGCGATTATGGCAAACCCCCCCAAGAATTTGGGGGAGGCCTATGTCCAGCAGTGGACGTCTTTCGGCTGAAATGATGATGATGATGATGATGAATGATTGCGTCCAGATCGGCAATTATGGATGAAGTCTTCCTTTTGAGGAAACAATTCCTGGAAGACAATTACTTAGGCGGATGGATGATGACAATTATTTAGAGAACCATTTAAATTTATTTATTGAAGTGAAACTTCCTTAAACGCGTTGGGCATTTTTTTAGATGGGAAAAAACCATTGAACTCTCGCCACTGTTACCGTAAGCGACACCACGCGTGTGGCGGGTATTTTTTTAATCGTCTTACAAACAAATGTAAGACGATTCAAAAAATACCCGCTTCAGATGCGTTCGGCTGTCCTCGGGATGTACTCGGTTTTAATGTATATCCGATATGTCAGTGAGTGATGGCAAAGTATTCTGTTTGTGTTTTGTTTTCACTTTTGTCGGCACTCCCAGAGTGCCACTGTTCTGTTTTATTTTCAGCCTATGTTGTCCCTCTGCAGGACGAAGGCCACCCTTTCTCCTTTCCACTCCTCTCTGTCTTGAGCTATTGTGGACCAATCCTGCTCGTAGGCATCAAGCTCGTCCCACCAACTTCTCCTGGGTCTGCCTTGATGACGACGGACGTTTTCTGGCACCCACACGGTGGTAAATTTGGCCCACGCATGGCTCTTTCGACATGCGGCAAACGTGTCCGGCCAGTCTGCTTTTTGGATGACGTCGGTGATCAGTGTTTTGAAGCGTATGCTCCTACGTTATTTAAAGATACTCTGAACATCTTTAAAGTACAAAAAACCACCAAAAGATCAAAATATAACATGAAAACATAAAGCTACAAGATACATCATACGTTCAACTTCAAAGTTCTTTCACATAATTCCAAAAAGTCTGCGAAATTCGATTCCAAGAAATTCATTGCAAACCGAATTTCCCAAAGAAAATGCACTTCGATACTCGCAAACGCATTTCAACTCAAAGGTTGAGCTCATATACCATTCCTTCATGAACGTAAAGACAGGTTTGCTGTTTCTCGACGCCACTAAACCGGTATTACCCTGGGGTTCTAATAAACTTACGGTGGTAAAGTAAATCTTTTTGCCGTACTCGTAAAAGTAGAATTTTACGATGCGTTTACCACGTTATGTGTGGAAGGTACATACCTTAGCGTGGCGACACACATGCTGAAAATTACGCCCCCTAATCCAGTGCAGAAAAGTGCTCTTTGCCGCCCTACCGACACTATACATAGTTATGAAGGACAGAAGCCGAAATTCCGCTCGACCGATTTTTTCGCTTTGACTGATTTTTAGCGTAACGAAAAACGCTGTCAAAAATGACGCGAAATCCATACTCATATTATAAATGCGAAAGTGTGTCTTCTTGTCTGTCTGTCTAAAGAGGTAACCCTCTTCACGCTTAACCGCTGAACCGATTTAGATGAAAATTGGTATAAAGATAGTTTGAGTCCCGGGAAAGGACATACGATAGTTTTTCTCCTGGTATTCCTACGGGATCGAAACTTAAGCGGGTAAAATCATGGGGCGCTGTTAGTAATTGACATATTTTCGGCCTATTGTATCATAGTTAATTTTGAAAAGCATTGCCGGCGTGCAAACATATTAATCCCCCTATAATTTTCCCACTGCTGGGACGAGTAAGAGGGAGTGGGCCGTAATCCACCACGAGGGCCCAGTGCGGGTTGGATGTGAGCAGTCACATAGCTTCGATTTTTTAGTTCTAGGACATGCCGGTTTCCTCACGATGTTTTCCTTCACCGTATCGAGAGCAGTGGTGATGAAATAATTTACAAGAAGTAAAACGATTGACTGGATTTGACCCTACGACCTACAACTGGTAAGTAGCGGCCGTTACCACTGGCCCATCACTGCTCTCGCCGTACTCATCATCATCATTTCAGCCGAAAGACGTCCACTGCTGGACATAGGCCTCCCCCAAGCACTTCCATTTCGACCGGTTCTGTGCTTCTCGCATCCAACGGGTTCCTGCGGCCTTCACAATGCCGTCGGACCATCTTGTGGGAGGTTTTCCAACGCTACGTCTTCTGATACGCGGTCGCCACTCCAGAACCTTTCGGCCCCATCGGCCGTTTGTTCTGCGTGCAATGTGCCCTGTCACTGCCACTTAAGTTTGGAAATTCTTCGGGCTATGTCGGTTACCTTCGTTCTCCCGCGGATCTCCTCATTCCTGATTCGATCACGCAGGGAAACTCCAAGCATAGCCCTCTCCATTGACTTTTGGGTAACTCGCCGTACTATCGTCGCATTATTCCGGTAGGTGTGTCACTACCCTGTGGAAAGTCCTCGCTTACACTGCGGGGTACAATTAACAGGGTTGTTGTAGTGATTATTTTTATTGATACTTTTATAAATGCCAAGGTTTCTCGACTGTAATGGATGCTTGATGTTTGTGGGTAGTTTTACTAAGAATTCCTTTGTTACTGGGCACTCTTGTATGTCAAGGTCACCTTCAAAATAAAATGTGTTTGGTGTTTTATTTTTATCAGAATACGTACTATTTTAGCCATCAAAAGGCATTGGTAAATTCAATTTCATTTATTAGTGTTCGATCAATTGGTAGGAATACTAATAAACGAAATTGACTAGTTGACGACTGTTCGTTAAATGGTTTTGTGGTCTGAGTCCAAGATGGAATAATATTGGGTTTTGATTATTTCTTGTTGTCCCGTTAACTGGAATGGAAATAAGCGTTTTCTTGCTTGGGTACTTGGGATACTTGCGCCTGGTGACGGCGATGATCACGGGACACTGCTCGCTAAACAAATACTAACACGCAATAGGCATAACGGACAGTCCTCTGCGAAGGGCTTTTTTTTTGGGTCAATCATCAAATGACCCGTCCTCTCTGGGTGGAGCGGAAGGGAGTGTCTGACTCTTGGGCCAGCGGTAACCCTTTCAGACAATCCCGCTGAACCGGCAGGTTTCGGCGCTAACGGGCCCCTTCACGTGATGTGCAGGGCTTATAATAAATGTCTTATTCAGTATTCAAAATTGGTATTTCTATTACAGAGGTATAAAAATGATAGATGCCTGTACTAGAATAAACCTGTATCACAGGCGACATGAGTATACTTTATGGTAATTGTAAGACACTAAAATTATAATCAATATTTAACATTAGAAGTCTTGAAATAATGACAAAATTTTATTAATTCATTATTTTATACCTAGTTTACTTAAATACTATTTACCTTAAAGATCAAAATAACAAAAAGCTTGCATGGAGGCTGAGGAAACCGTTGCAAATCGAAAAACCGTTGAATGCACAGGCGTCACTTAGAACAGAAACCCTCGGGGCACCCAGACCTTACACAGATACTCTTAACAGACCAGGAGACGTAATCAACTTCTGTAGGGAGGTGAGCTGGTTGGAATAAATACCGACGGGCCACGCATAGTGGTCCACCTGAAGGATGAAGTGCGGAAACCAAACCATCTAACATAGAACATAGCTCAGAGGCATTTTCTTGAGTTTCTGAAAAATAACATAAAATGTTAATAATTCTGTGTCTTTATTTATTCAGACTACAATGGTCTATAGTGTTAGTAACAAAAATAACCTATGTTTGAACTAAAACAGAACGGGTCCGGTTTGTAATCGCCCATACTAGTCGGCTATCTGCTCGGGCAGTTATTGATTGCAGGATAGTGTTGGGACTGCCACGCAGCCTGTGGAGTAGCGAGGCAGATTTCTTACGCCACAGTGCATCAAATCCATCAGAGCGCGTGTCTGCAAACATTAGCCGTGCACCGTGCTGCCGTGGCAGTACAGAAGCGCGGCAATCGCAACAATACCCTGAATGCGAAATGAGGGCTTGCTATAAGTAGATAAACCCCTTCGGTGCATACGGACATGATAATAATAATTTTGCTAGTTTTGTTAAAGTCCCATGTAGGTAATAAGGGGCGAGATTATTGCCATTAACTGACTGACTCCGAGTTGCTACTGAGAAATAAATAAAATAACAAGTCATGACAAGCATGCATTGCATGCAAGTATGCAAATTGGGATCAAGCTGAGTTTTCATTTCAATAAATACTATTGAACCTCAATGGTCGTGATGACCGAATCTCTCATGCAAGGAGTTTGACACGCGGTCCGATTACTTAGAAACTCGGTATTTATACTTAAGACCAAAAATAAAGACCCTGTATTAGGGTTTTTTGAAAATCTACCCCTAATGGGGTGAAAAGGGGTAGTTAATTATACAGGCGAGGATTTTACTGCGTGGTTTGATTAATTCGAAAATTCGTATAAATAATCTTTGAGTCAAGTAATGATCATATCCCAAACCATTTTTCTCTTGTGTGTTCAAACTCGAACCAGTACCAATATGACTATCCGAATTCATACACTACTTCTCATCACCTCTTCATTACTTTTTCTTTGACATTACTGACATGAAGAAAAACATCGTGAGGAAACCTGGACTTATAGTTAATACTAGTTTTTGCCCGCAACTTCGTCCGCTTATAGCATGAACCATTGCATCACCTGCCCGCAGTGTCGCCTCCTGAGGGTCATAATATCGTGATGTTAAATAGCCTATAGCCTTCCTCAAGAAATAGGCTATCAAATGCAGAAAAAGAACCATTTTGACTGGTAGTTTCAGATATTAGCGCGTTACAAACAAACTCTTCAGTGTTATTATTATTGTAGATACTCGTAGATAAGTCTGACAACCAGTCTTACCAAGAGGTATCGTATTACCCAGTAACTGGGCTGTGTAGGTCAGATAGGCAGTCGCTCCGTGTTAAATACTGGTATTGAAAAGGCTAGGCCGATGATTCAATCCTAAAAGCAAATTTGATGGGGTTTTAAAAATTTTGTGTTAGTAAATTAATATACCAAACGTTGAATGAAAGTTGACCTGCAACCTGCACAAAATTTACTGTTGTGCCCAGAAAGCATTAAAATGTGCCCCGTATTATACAGGGTTAATTGTAAAACATTAACAACTTCTTAAGAGGTTACTGGTATTCAGCTGCATCCGGTTAGACTGGAAGCCGACCCCAACATGGTTGGGAAAAGGCTAGGCAAATGATGATGATGACTCGTAGATAAGTCTGAAATCGCCAATCCGTGTTGAACAAACGTGGCAAAATCACCCAACAAAAAAATCAAATAGTTAAATAAAGTAAATTTTTACGCCCTATTCAATATTTAAACGGAAGACGAACGAATTGACAAAATTTCTATGGCCTCGCTTAATCTAACAAAATGAAGATGAATCAAAAGACAAATCAGGCATAAAGCAAACGACCCTGTTAGCCCAATTAACATTTTATTGCGAGGCGTTAGGAAAACACTTAGGAATTTTATTGAAAATATTCTTCTTCAAACAGTTTTCTGAACGGTAGACTTCTAATGAGCGAGTCATAACTCCCATCATCCATGATAATGAAGACAATTTCGGTCGTTTTTTCTTGAGAAGTAACTGTTAATATTAATTACAGACGCCAGCACATCAACCTACCCGAAACTGTCAAATTTTCCCAATCAACTTTAAACCATAAGGTTTAAAGTTGATTGAGTTGGTTGGTTGGGTTGAAAACATTTTCGAAATGTCTTATTGAAATAAAGATACCTGGAAATCTCTGTTTCTATGGAAAGTTTAAAATCAGTCTAATTTGGCTGTAAAATTTTTTTTCGAAAATGTTTTCTACTGACTTTTTAGACCTTTGTATCCTGCTTATGCGTATGAAGTTTCATTAAAATCGGTTCATTCACTTCGAAAAGCAAGGGCTTGAAAGTTTGTATGAAATGCCGATCGGCGTAAACGCTCTTAAATCAAATCAAATCAAAAGTCATTTATTCAAACTAGGCTGAGAATCTGCACTTTTCGAACGTCTAAAATTACAAAAGGCAGCCTCCCAAAACGCCCGCTAGTGCTGGGGAGAAGAAGTGGCGCAACATACTCCCCAGTAGCACAGCTGTCTGTTCAGTTAGAAAATACTGAACAGACAGCTGTGAAATTTTTAACTGATGTTTCAAATGACTACAGTCGTTCGTTCGTCGTCTCAGCCGATAGACGACCACTGCTGGACATAGGCCTCTCCCAATTTTGGGAGGGTTTGCCATAATCGCCACGCTTGGCAGGCGGGTTGGCGATCGCAGTACGATATGATGGTGGAATACATAGAGAACGCTGCTGCCCATTCTACGGTACGATCCTTAGTCGCCTTTTACGACACCCACGGGAAGTAAGGGGTGGTGCTATTCTTTAAGTATGGCACCACACAGACAACATGACTACAGTAACTCTGCCCACCTGAGCCTAAAGTGCAGTAATAGACATTTTGGTGGTTTTGAGTTAAATATATATTCTGAATCCCCATTTTATTAGCTATCAGCCGATTTTTCATTTTTTTTTGTAGCTCCAATAGTTTATTTTATTTTAATTTATTTCGGATGAAGTAACAGCAAAATTATCACAGATTTATTAAAATATTAAATGTTTACCAGCTAAACCGCAGTAAAATGAATACAGCACCAGATTTTTCTCTGTTTCCTAACTAAAATGCAGTATTTTATGGTATTTTGTGACACTTTAAATAGTAGTTAGGTAGGTAGTCCGTGTGGTGTCGGACTTAAAGAATTGCACCACCCCATACTTCCCGTGGGTGTCGTAAAAGGCGACTAAGGGTCGTACCGGAGAATGGGCAGCAGCGTTCTCTATGCATTCCACCACCGTACTATACTGCGATCGCCAACCCGCCTGCCAAGCGTGGCGATTATGGCAAAACCCCCCCAAGAATGACAAGCACAGAAATGACTAGGCCCCTAGTACCCGGCGGCCCGCCTACCCTTGGTTACGGTAGCGGCCAAGGCCACGGTGCAAGCAAGGGGTGCTAAGAATCCCCGGAAGAGATCCGGCTACCACAATCACCGAAAACTGGACCTGGCAACATACAACACGCGTACACTCCGGACCGACGAGAAGATCACCGAACTCGAGGAAGAATTGAGCAAGATACGATGGAGTATAGTGGGGTTATCTGAAGTCCGAAGAGAGGGGGAGGACTCGATAATCCTTAAATCCGGAAACTTGCTTTATTTCCGGGAGGGCAACCAGCAGTCCCAAGGTGGTGTCGGGTTTATCGTCCATAAGTCCCTTGTGAGCAACGTGGTGAAGATCGAGAGTGTGTCGACCAGGGTGGCGTACCTTATACTCAGAATATCCGAAAGGTATTCGCTGAAGGTCGTACAGGTTTACGCCCCGACCTCGTCACACCCCGACGATGAGGTGGAGACCATGTATGAGGATATTTCTAGAGCCATGCATGGCTCTAAAACTCACTTTACCGTTGTCATGGGGGACTTCAACGCGAAACTGGGTAACGCAACGATGATGAGCTGCGAGTGGGGCAATTTGGAGTTGGATGCCGGAACCACCGGGGCCACCTACTGGCCAGTTTTATGGAGAAGGAAGGCCTCTTTATGATGAATTCCTTCTTCAGAAACGTGAGCATAGAAAGTGGACCTGGCAGAGCCCGGATGGTGCAACTAAAAATGAGATTGACTTCATTATGTCGACGAAGAAGCAAGTATTCAATGATGTCTCTGTGATCAACGCGGTGAAAACCGGAAGTGATCACCGTATGGTAAGAGGCACATTGAACTTAAATATCAAGCTGGAAAGATCTCGACTGATGAAGTCTACGCTCCGCCCAGCACCGATCCAGATCCAAAACCCCGAGAGCTTTCAGCTCGAACTCCAGAATCGTTTCGAATGCCTAGGGAGCTCCGTGGACGATTATAACGATGGGTTCGTGGAAACTGTCCATACGGTCGGGTCTAAGATCTTCAAGACCCGCCGTACGAATTCAAAAAAGAAGCTCTCTGATCCTACTTTGCGGCTCATGAAGGAGAGGCGCGATATGATCCTGCAGTCTACGGATGATGCGCTAAATTACCGGCAACTCAATAGACGGATCTCTAAGGCCTTGAAAAGCGATCTTCGCCGTTTTAATACAGATCGTATTAAGGACGCGATAGATCGAAATAAAGGCTCCAAGGTCTTTGCTAGAGATCTGTCTATTGGGCAGAGCCAGCTTACGAGACTGAAGACCGATGATGGCAGGATTGTATCCGACAAACCTGAGCTGTTGAGAGAGATCGAGAGGTTCTATGGACAGTTATACACGTCAACAAATAACCCCGCTATGAATCTGGCAAACGACCCAAGAGCTAGATTGACCCGGCACTATACCGAAGACATCCCGGACGTCAGCCTGTACGAGATTAGGATGGCTCTGAAGCAGCTCAAAAACAACAAGGCACCGGGTGATGACGGAATTACGGCCGAGTTGCTGAAGGCTGGCGGAAAACCCGTCCTGAAGGCCCTTCAGAAGCTGTTTGGTTCCGTCATACTCGAGGGCAAAACACCACAGGCATGGAACAGGGGTGTGGTGATACTTTTGTTTAAGAAGGGCGATAATGCCCTCCTTAAGAATTATAGGCCCATCTCACTCCTGAGCCATGTCTACAAGCTGTTTTCGAGAGTCATCACGAACCGTCTCGCGCGCAGGTTTGACGACTTCCAGCCTCCCGAACAAGCCGGATTCCGTAAAGGCTTTAGCACCGTAGACCACATACATACGCTGCGACAGGTTATACAGAAGACCGAAGAGTATAACCTGCCTCTCTGCTTAGCGTTTGTGGACTACGAGAAAGCCTTTGATTCGATCGAGACATGGGCTGTGCTGCAGTCTCTTCAACGGTGCCAGATCGACTATCGGTACATCGAAGTGCTGAAGTGTCTGTACGAAAACGCCACTATGTCAGTCAGACTCCAGGATCAGGCCTCGAAACCTATCCTTCTGCAGCGAGGTGTGAGACAGGGAGACGTTATCTCTCCGAAACTGTTCACCGCTGCACTGGAGGATGTCTTCAAGGTTCTGGACTGGAAAGGGTCTGGCATCAACATCAATGGCGAGTACATAACTCACCTTCGGTTTGCCGACGATATCGTAGTCATGGCTGAGACTATGGAGGACCTCAGTACAATGCTCGATGACCTCAGTAGAGCCTCCGAAAGAGTGGGTCTTAAAATGAACATGGACAAAACGAAGGTCATGTCAAATGCCCATGTAACACCCACTCTCATAAAAATCGGAGACGCTACACTCGAAGTCGTGGACGAGTACGTTTACCTAGGACAAACCGTCCAGTTAGGTAAGTCTAACTTCGAGAAAGAGGTAAATCGACGAATCCGACTCGGCTGGGCAGCGTTCGGGAAGCTACGCAATATCTTCTCGTCCCACATACCGCAGTGTCTCAAGACGAAAGTCTTTGACCAGTGTGTGTTGCCAGTGATGACTTATGGAACGGAAACGTGGTCGCTCACAATGGGCCTTATAAGAAGGCTAAAAGTCACCCAAAGGGCAATGGAGAGGGCTATGCTTGGAGTTTCCCTGCGTGATCGAATCAGGAATGAGGAGATCCGCAGGAGAACCAAGGTAACCGACATAGCCCGAAGAATTGCCAAACTTAAGTGGCAGTGGGCAGGGCACATTGCTCGCAGAACAGATGGCCGATGGGGCCGAAAGGTTCTGGAGTGGCGACCGCGTACCGGAAGACGTAGCGTTGGAAGGCCTCCCACACGGTGGACCGATGACCTTGTGAAGGCCGCAGGAACCCGTTGGATGCGGGAAGCACAGGACCGGTCGAAGTGGAGGTGCTTGGGGGAGGCCTATGTCCAGCAGTGGACGTCTTTCGGCTGAAATGATGATGATGATGAAATAGTAGTTTGTTCTAAAAGATTAAAGAAAAAACTTACTAAAGTGCAGTATTATTCTACGCCTACAAATTGATTATACTGCAAAAGTTAAGACAAAATATTTTTTATTTAAATTCCTAATTAAAGTGCAGTATTTACTGCACATTAACTTGTTGGAAATTTTGTAATTTCAAATTATAAATAGTTGTGACACCGGTGCCACACAGATTGTGCTTAAATATTTTTAACCAGGGCACACGTTCATCTCAGCCGATTCTTTTCACCACTTTGTGGAATAATCTAAAATGAGGCAGTATCTAAAATAATGGAGGTTACAGATTTCTACTACTTAAAATCACAAGTCGCACAAAAAAAAAATGAAGGATAACGAGGGGAACAGGGTTTACTTAAGAGACATACTTGAAGTTCTGGTTCAAAGTGGAAAGTACTGCCTTTTCTACAAAAAAGATTTTGACGAAACTGACTGTAAGCAGATGTTTTGCTTAAAATCAAAAACTTTGTCAATCTTTACTCAAAAAACGGGCCCTAAAGGTATCGATTTAGAAAGGAAGCAAAATATAATAAAACAATTAGGTTCCTAATGCCTGAAAATAGGTTGTTATTTTTGGAAAAATCTCCCCATTCCCAAAAACGGTACAAACGAAGTACTTGAATTTGAGGTAGACGAGTAAAATACAGTACTTCATACAAACAGTGAAGACTGATTACTTTTTATTTTTATTTTACTATATTACTTATTAATACTTATTAATTAGTTTGTTTCGTTTTTTTAATGTTTAATTCTATTGCTTCACTTTATCTGTACGTTATTGTTTCATATTTTCTGACTATTATTTTTGTAAGACAAGAATGCTCATTTAGTAATTAGTTAGTTAGTTTTAGAAGGAAGATTATTTCTGCATGAGAATACCATGTGATTTACGTTTTATGGTGCATTTACTAGTAAAGATTATCAAAATCTTGTAAAGACTGATAATATTGTTGACTGATAGGTTAGGTTGTACAACCTAACAGTGCAAATTCTTTCAAACAACAACAATATGAAAATATTATCAGTCAACAATATTATCAGTCTTTTACAATGTTTTAATAAATAGTTTTAATGCCTTAGGGCTGATTTTTCCAACGCCAGATAATTTTATCGGAGGAATAATTTTGAATTTTTGACATTTCTTCCATACAAAAACTGTCAGACGTCAATTTTATTCCACGAATAAAAATTATCTGTCGATTGAAAAATCAGCCCTAAGTCAAGCAAATTTGATTAAGAAAATACACATTTTTACTACTTTATTATTTACTACAAGTGTGCAACTTCATTTCTTTAAAAAAAAAAACAGATTAAATAGCAGTATTTTCACAATATTACTGCACTTTAGTTAGTAATAATCGCGGAAAAAAGTCTAAACTGCAGTAATAACAGAATTTACTGCATTTAAATGGGGTTTCAAAAAGATTTTGTAAAAAAACTTTGTGTAGTAATAGGGGCTAAAAAATAAAAATGGCCCTAATTATAGTTTTTATGAAAAAAACTAACGTAACAATGTTTAGTATTTTAGTTTTGTACATGTCCTTTCACCATGCATTCAAGGTTTTAGCTAAAAGTCTCTTTAAGATATATTTTTATGAATTCTAAACTTTACGCGCGTTTTTCTCGAATTCGTGTTTTTGCTGTTACTGCACTTTAGGTTCAGGAGGGCAGAACTGTGGTCAATGACCCCACAAAAAGCCATGAAATTCATTGATTTTTTGTTTTATCATGTTTAGATATCGATATCAGACGAGATGGATACCTCGTCTGCGCAGTTTCCCTAAATAATTTAATTTAACCCTGTATGACGCTGCAGTGACCTGCACGTCACCTGCCGACGTCAGTCACTAAAGTATGTAAGTGTTGATAGTGTGGTGGGCTTTGTTTTGTTTTCGATTGTCTGTTGTGTGTGTAATGTATTTAAATACGAGCTTCCGCTCGCGGCTTCACCCGAGAGGTATGTTGATATAAGTTATCCTATTTCCTTCCCCGGGATGTAATATATCTTTCTGCCAAATTTTATCGAAATCCGTTCAGTGTTTTAGGCGTGAAAAGGGTTACCTTTTCACGCCTAAAACACTGAATATATATAAATTCGAAAGTAACTCTGTCTGTATGTTAATACAGACAGAGTTACTTTCGAATTTATAATATTAGTATGGACTAGCTTCCGCCCGCGACTCCGTCCGCGCGGATGTCGGTCTTTGCGTGGATGGTTTATTTCTCCATTTTGAGTAACTCTGACAATGACATCTTATAAATATCTATTGGACCCAAATACGGCTAAGCCTATAATAATTAAGGAGATCCCTCTATTGAGCTACTGCTGTTGAGCTCGCGTTCTGTAGTAAGTATTTTTTTCATAGTAATTCCGACCTTGATAAGTAGCATGTAGCAGTAAATTACTGACAATGACGAAAAGTTTGCAATAATAAAAAAGTGATCGTGACAATGCGACAGAAAGTTAATTGAGAGCTTCAGCATACACAACATTGTTAGTGAGCTCGTCCGGAATATGAACATGAAGATTTCTTGGACTGCTCACATGGGAAAGAGCTACGTAAAGTTGCCCGTGTGAAAAACAACTCGCGGTAAGATCTACGCCAGCAACTCCTAGGGTCTGACCTTGAGCCTTATTTATTGTCATGGCGTAACACAAAGCTACAGGAAACTGTATTCTCTTAAATTGAAATGGAAAATTATCCACTACGGGTAATGCAACGCGTGTTCGCGGCTCTACAGAACAACGTCTATGAATAAAACCGAAAAATAAGATTTTTTTTTCTACGTATTTTTCCAGGATAAAAAGTATCCTATTTTATGCCCAGGATAATAAGGTATAATTATACCAAGTTTCATCGAAATCGAACCGTTAGTTTTCACGTGATGCCTGCATATACAGACAGACAGACAGACAGACAGACAAAAATTTTTTTAATCACATATTTGGGTTTGGTATCGATCCAGCAACACCCCCCGCTATTTATTTTTTCAATATTTTCAATGTACAGAATTGACCCTTCTACAGATTTATTATATGTATAGATTGTGTAATGAGTCATGCTTGTGGTTAAGTAATAACAGCTGCACGGATCGATCGATCAGCTTAAGTTAAGCTTGCCGCGGTTGGTCCGTGGATGGGTGACCCCTTCGTGACTCGGAAAGCTAGTTAAGCTGTGGATCCCGGCTGTCATTCGTGGATCTTTGACAGTCGTTATGGGTCGTCAAAAGTCCGAAAGTCTGTCAACCAGTCTGACCGAGGGGTATCGTATTACCCAGTAACTGGGTTGCGGAGGTCAGATAGGCAGTCGCTCCACGTAAAATACTAGTATTCAGCTGCATTCAGTATACTGGAAACTGACCCCAACATAGTTGGGAAAGGGCTAGACAGATGATCATGAAGAGTCATGCAACTTGAATGAATAAATGAATATTAATAAAACAACTTATAATCCCGCCAGTATTTCTCGAAGGAATTAGGCATGAGATGCACCTTTTCGTCAGGTATGTTTTAAGGTTTTATATAATAACCTATTGCCATAAAACGGGTACAAATTCAGAGTTCGGGCTACTTCTGAGAAATTCCAGATGGAAATACCTAATTACCCCGTTGCCCGACCGGGAATCGAACATAGGACCTCATGTTCAGCAGTAGCTTGCAACCAATAGACCAAAGATCATAACAAAATAAATAAGGCATTACTGAAAGAATAAACGCAGGCCATTTTGACCTGTATGTCGGTTCAATAGCTTACCTTTTACTTTCAGTTCGTCACTTAGTTTAAGGTCATTGGATCTGTCTACAAAATTTGTCTCTCTAAGGACCAAAATTCACACGTGTACGACGTCCCGTCGTAACACGTTGTTGTAGTCATGTTTTTTTATTGGTAAACGAAAATAGTAGATAGTCCTACTATCATCATTTCAGCCGAAAGACGTCCACTGCTGGACATAGGCCTCCCCCAAGTTGGGGGAGGGTTTGCCATAATCGCCACGCTTGGCAGGCGGGTTAGCGATCGCAGTATAGTATGGTGGTGGAATGCATAGAGAACGCTGCTGCTCATTCTCCGGTACGACCCTTAGTCGCCTTTTACGACACCCACGGGGAGTATGGGGTGGTGCTATTCTTTAAGTCCGGCACCACACAGACATTAAGTCCGACTATCCCTCCTACTAATCCATACTATCCTACTTAATATTATAAATGTGAAAGTTTGTGAAGATGTTTGGATGTTTGTTACTCAATCACGCGTAAACCGTTGAACAGGATGAGCGCTTTGGAATGCGCAACTAGCTTCATATTTTCTGACTGACCGACTTCTTGACAATTCAAAAGTGCCTGATAATGATTTTATTTGAAACTAGCTTCCGCCCGCGACTCCGTCCGCGCGGATGTGGGTCTTCGCGTGGATGGTTTATTTCTCCATTTTGAGTAACTCTGACAATGACATCTTATAAATATCTATTGGACCCAAATACGGCTAAGCCTATAATAATTAAGGAGATCCCTCTATTGAGCTACTGCTGTTGAGCTCGCGTTCTGTAGTAAGTATTTTTTTCATAGTAATTCCGACCTTGATAAGTAGCATGTAGCAGTAAATTACTGACAGTGACGAAAAGTTTGCAATAATAAAAAAGTGATCGTGACAATGCGACAGAAAGTTAATTGAGAGCTTCAGCATACACAACATTGTTAGTGATCTCGTCCGGAATATGAACATGAAGATTTCTTGGACTGCTCACACGGGAAAGAGCTACGTAAAGTTGCCCGTGTGAAAAACAACTCGCGGTAAGATCTACGCCAGCAACTCCTAGGGTCTGACCTTGCGCCTTATTTATTGTCATGGTGTAACACAAAGCTACAGGAAACTGTATTCTCTTAAATTGAAATGGAAAATTATCCACTGCGGGTAATGCAACGTGTGTTCGCGGTTCTACAGAACAACGTCTATGAATAAAACTGAAAAATAAGATTTTTTTTTCTACGTATTTTTCCATGATAAAAAGTATCCTATTTTATGCCCAGGATAATAAGGTATAATTATACCAAGTTTCATCGAAATCGAACCGTTAGTTTTCACGTGATGCCTGCATATACAGACAGACAGACAGACAGACAGACAGACAGACAAAAATTTTTTTAATCACATATTTGGGTTTGGTATCGATCCAGCAACACCCCCCGCTATTTATTTTTTCAATATTTTCAATGTACAGAATTGACCCTTCTACAGATTTATTATAAGTATAGATAGATATAGATAAATGCTTTGAGTTTGAAAAATTGGCACATAGATATACTATTTCCTGAATTAACACATAGGATACTTTTTATTCCGATATTTCCACGGGATCGAAACTTATGCGGGTGAAAACGCGGGGCGCAGCTAGTAATATTATAAATGGAAAAGTTTGTGAGGACGGATGGATGGTTGTTTGTTGCTCTTTCACGCAAAAACTACTAAATGGATTTGCATCAAATATGGCACACAGATAGTTTATAACCAGGATTAACACATAGGATCCTTTTTATAATGATATTCTCACGGGATCGAAACTTATGCGGGTGAAACCGCGGGGCGCGGTATGTACATATAAAAAATTTACAACTTGTCTGTAACAACGTGTCACGATGCGGCGTCGTATCGTGTCGTGTGTATGTGTTTTGGTTCTGACTGCGTAACTGTGCTCTAATTTACAAAATGTATGTGTATGTGTGTGTGTCGACACATGTGTCGACACCCTTGCGCCATCCTATCTTCTTAGCATGGTGGGCTGTGCTGGGGCGGCTGCTGCAGGTGCAGAAAATATTCCAACCTGATTGATTGGAGTTATATGTTCGAGCCGTTTGGGGTTGAAGCACTAGGGCCATGGGGTCCGAGTGCTCACTTGGTTTTTCGAGATATCGCCAAGAGATTATAGTCGACTCTTCAAGTGACCAGAGGGCTGGCCTATTTCTTGGCCAAAGAATTAGCATTGCCATACAACGTGGCAATGCTGCCAGTCTTTTGGGCACTGTTCCTGTTGACAGCGATGCGGACGAATTTTTTGATGCCCTATGATTATTTTGCTTATTTTTTCATATAAATATACATATTATTATTATTTTAAATATTAGCATAGATTATGTAAATATTATCTATAATAAATAAAATTAAAAACCACTATCAAAACCAAAAAAAAAAGAATTACGAAATATTCTACAAAAAATTGCAAAAGGAAGTCAAACTTGCTACTTGATGAAGAAGAGAGGTTTCTGTTAGCGTTCAGTCATTCGCATTTTTTCAAATCTTACAACTCTAGAAACAGGGCCGCTCTACCAAACATGAATTAATCAATTTGCGTGGACTAGCGAGAATTGAGTCCGGCCCTCGCCACTGCCGGTCTTCTCAGTAACAACGGACTCCCCGAGCGTATCAACCGAGCCATTGCTTCTATACAAACTGCAGTGAAAACTTTAATATCGCGATTCGGGCCACGGCTTCTGATTGGCTGTTGAAAGTGAGCGTGCGCGTTCCATTGACTGAGCATACGGAAATCGATGAAACAATTGCTGTAATTAAATAAAGAATGTAGTAGTTGAATGCAATCGATTGGAATTAGTCTGATATGGATTTAGAGTCGAAAATTGAAGAAACTTTTCATAATGTTTTTTGAGATATTGCTGCTTGTATAAAAAAAAGAGCATCGAAACTGTCTGTCGTGTTCACAAAATAGACGATCGACAAAAAATTCAAACGTCTGTTAGAGTGAGGCAGAATGTTTGCCAGTATTTCCGAGAGTAAAAAATATCACAAGCCTTTAGTTATTCTGCCTGGCCAGTAGTCGTAAAGTCCATCCGGCTTTATTGAAATCACAAAAAATTATTTATGTATTTTGCATTCACTTATTTCAGTACTACCCCGAGTTAGTTTCAGAATTAGGTAGTGCCAGCAAGTTGATTCTGTTAAAATCTCACCGTGAAAACTTGCGTGGAGTGAGCTGTCAGTGTCATCCCACTGATGCTAGGGATTGACCAAGCAAACATTTACAATCATAATCGAGATTTTAGTAATATTTTTTATGCTAATTCTATTGATCATTTTATGTCTATGACTAGTCTAGGAAAAAAAAGGAAGAAAAAACAACATCGAGGTTCTAAGTTTCTCTTTTGCTATTTTAAAGTACCACCAAATGGTAATGTTTTGACAAGTAAAATATTAGCTTTGAAATTATATAAAATGATCAATAGAATTAGTATAAAAAATATTATTAAAATCTCGATTATGATTGTAAATGTATGCTTGGTCAATCCCTAGTATCAGGTGGGATGACACTGACAGCTCACTCCACGCTCACTTCACTTAAGTTTTCACGGTGAGATGGTTACAGAATCGCATTGCTGTGAGCAGTGTTCACACGACGACATACATTACACATTTCCAGTTTTATCTGGCCTCGCATTGTAAATACTTTTCTTATGATGAGAAGTCAGCTTATACTGGAAATGTAAAGGTTGATAATTATATCGTCGTACGTACCTCTGGTCCTGGGTTCGATTCCCGGGTCGGGAAAAGTGTAATTGGGTGTTTCCATCTGGAATTTCTCAGTAGCAACCCGGAGTCCAAATCTGTACCCGGTTGATGGCCCTTTGTTACATGGTACTTTAACATAACTGGCGAAATGTGGGTGTAATAGGTACCTCTGGCTAACCCTTCGAGGATTACTGGCGTTATATTAATGTTATGTGTTATAGTACCTATTAAACTCGTATCCGATCATAATATTACTCGTATATAGGGTTTTTGGTAAAACATTAACACGTTGACTACCAGACAACAGACACAATAGGAAATGTATTGTTCGCGGTCACCGGTGACCGCGGTGGCAGTCAATGCTCAACCTCTTAAGAGGTCAATGTACTCATCATTATGAACAACTTTCACTATGGGACCAAACCTGAAATCGCGAAAAAAAAATCAGCTGTTCCCTACATTTTGACGAGACAAATACAATGACCTCATAAGAGGTTGTTAACAATAAACCTGTATAACTTGGTAACAACTTACTGTGACGACTATTCGTCTTGAATGCAATGATCTATCGATAAAAATACTTTTCTACAATAAAATAACCACCGAATTAAAAAAAAAAAACTACTTACAAATTGAAAAATAACTTTAATCTCAGAAGACGGTGTCGTTGGTTCCGTTTTTTGACACCGACTTTCGAAATTAAAATTGTGTTTCACTTCGCAGTGTTTTTTTTTGGAAGGCGGTCCTATTTTTTTGGAAAAAAGTTTTAATTTTTCACTTTTTAGTTGCACCCTAGGTGGGTGCAACTAAAAAGTGAAAAATATATATACTACTTGCTATGTGAATATCAGTGACAGGAAGCTATTGAACACATCTGCGTACCCCTTTAGAAGGATCAGACGTGATGTTATGTTGTGTGATTGCGTAAACAATGCATACATATGCGATAGCAGCAATCGCAATTGATTTGCTGACATTTATTGGAGAGTCCCGTTGTCTGTCTCCGAAACTCATCACCAGATCTTTACGAAATTTAAATGGGACCATTTAGGAACAAACTTCTATCGAAAAAAAAATATGCATACCCGTCTATATGACGGAGTTAAACCCGAACATATAACAAAAACATAAACATTCGAATTGAGAACCTCCTCTTTAGAAGTCTGATAGAATGGATTGAAGTTAAAAAACAGTCTACACAAAAATCACTTTTAATCCTGACCGTACATTAATTAAAAAACAAACATCCGAATTGAGAACCTGTTCTTATTTAGAAGTCTGTTAAAAATGGAATGAAGTTAAATAAAAAAAACTGGCCAAGTGCGAGTCGGACTCGCACACGAAGGGTTCCGTACCACAAGGCAAAAACGCCAAAAAAAACATGTTTGTTGTATGGGAGCCCCCTTAAATATTTATTTTATTTTAATTTTATTATTTATTATCAAAGTTAAAATACAACTGAGTATTTTGTGAATATTTCAAGTGCCTACCTGTTGCCATTTTTGATATCGAGCACAAAAAGGGCATAAAAATCGCGTTTGTTGTATGGGAGCCCCCTTAAATATTTAATTTATTTTCTTTATATTATTTGTTGTTATAGCGGCAATAGAAATACATAATTTGTGAAAGTTTCAACTGTCTAGCTATTGCGGTTCTTGAGATACAGCCTGGTGACAGACAGACGGACAGACGGACAGACGGACAGACGGACAGACGGACAGACGGACAGACGGACAGACGGCCAGACGGACAGACGGACAGACAGCGAAGTCTTAGTAATAGGGTTCCGTTTTTACCCTTCGGGTACGGAACCCTAAAACAGTCTACACAAAAATCACTTTTAATCCTAACAGTACATTAATCAATTTGGAATAATTCCTCATGTTCAAAGCATCGAAGCATGTCTTTTCTCATTTCTACATGGACTTTCCCTTTCAGACTTATCTGCGCCATCTTTTCATTCCGCATACGATCTGAGAGTCGTAGATTCTACACACTTCACTGAACGCCAGAATTTCTACTGCATTTATTTTGCTTTCGTGCTTTTCATCATGTCTTGCTTACAAATGAAATGCAATGGTTTAGACTGTAAATAGATCTTTTACATATTACTTTAGTTCGTCTTAGAAGGGATGCAACAACAAACTCAGGGGTCAACGTTTTTTTTTCAGTCCAAGCGAATACTAAAGTCATTTAATCAATTTCATGCAACCAGACGTTGCATGAAATTGATTACCAGATCTTTTTTTTACTTGTAATAACTAAACTAAAAGTAGACACTAATCATCTGCATAGCCTTTTCCCAAGTTTGTTGGGGTCGGTTTCCAGTCTAACCGGATGCAGCTGAATACCAGTATTTTGCATGGAGCGCCTGCCTATATGACCTCCACAACCCAGTTATTGGGTAATACGATACCCCTTGATAAGACTGGTTGTCAGACTTTCGGGCTTCCGACGACCCGAAACGACTGTCAAAGATCCAAGAATGACAGCCGGGACCAATGGCTTAACGTGCTTTCCGAGGCACGGAGGGGTCTTGGTATGTGAAGATAGTCACCCAACCACGGACCAACTGCGGTAAATCGACCAAACCGTGTGGCTGTTATTTCTTTGCTACAAGAACGAAGCGACTAAAATTAAGAAGAAAAAAATACCTATGTAATTTTCATCAAGCATATATATGCCCTGAAGGGTAAAGCAGAGGTGCGCCTGAAGGACAGTCACATTTCGCCAGTTATGTATAAGCCCCATGTAACAGGGCGTGAGCCTATTGCTATCAGCTGGGCAGGCAATCCAGACTGGGCTGACACTGAGAAAGTTCCTATGGAAAACCCAATAACACTGCTTGACCCGGGAGTCGAGCCCAGAACATCATGCTCTGCAGAAGAGCTTGCAACCACAAAATAAAATTGGATCTGCACATAACATGAACGTGCCAAACTGCGTGACAGTTTGTCGGCAGGATTAGCGCTCGTCTTAAAACATTTGGTATCGACAATCTGTTTAAACATCTCATTATCATCATCATTTTCATCAGCCGAGAGACGTCCACTGCTGGACATATGCCTCCCCCAAGCACCTCCACTGCGACCGGTCCTGTGCTTCTTGCATCGAACGGGTTCCTGCGGCCTTCGCAAGGTCGTCGGTCCACCTTGTGGGAGGCCTTCCAACGCTACGTCTTCCGGTACGCGGTCGCAACTACATACAGAAAACAAAACAAACAATTAAACATCAAAGGAGGTATAGATACAGATATGATACAGATACTATAGATGGACGGTAAGATTATTATCATTATAGCAGTAAATATTATCAATACACTAGATCAACGTGGCAGTCCTATACATTATTATGGTTTTATATTAGTTTATTTAAGAGACCACCCACAAAACTTATTTGTTTTTAGAATAAAATGATCATCACCAATTCATATCACAGAGTAGAATGCTATTACTGCACTGGGGGCCTAAAAAGGTCACTTTGGCAGAATCATAAAAGGATAACATAATGGACAGTTAACTGTTAAGTTAATCGTATCAAATCCCATTGATGAAGCATTTTACTTATATAATATATTTTTTTGTCTGTTCTAAAATACCAATCAATCCAATCCAAATGCAATCCTAATCTCTTCGATTATACCTACGTAGTGCAGCGAAAAAAAGAAAAACACGGACTGTCTTCGCCATAAATTATGATTCATAATGTTATCCTTTTATGATTCTCCAAAGTCGCCCCCTGTTTCAAGTATCAAAATCGCTTACGTTACAAGTAAACCTATACATAAATATCAAACTCTAGTCATACATGCATAAAGCATTTCCTAAGTACAAACGTCTGGCGTTGACTAAGCTACATAGCTTGACCTTTCTGAGATGCACTTTATTTCCTGAGCTCGCTCATCCTTTAGTGTCAGACATGTACCCTCCTTTATGTACATATGTACGTGTGTACCTGTATGTGGAGAGGAAATTCAAAGATGGTAGAAAATATCGTATAACCTAACATTATAAATGTGAAAGCTTGTGAAGATGTTTGGATGGTTGTTACTTAATCACGCGGAAACTTTTGAACAGATTTGGATGAAAATTGGCACATAGATTGACCATTTCCTGGATTAGCACATAGGGTACTTTTTATCCCGATATTCTTACGGGATCGCAACTTACGAAGGTGAAACCGCGGGGCGCTGCTAGTATTTTGATAAAATAATGATAAATGCTTTAATTTTTGTAAGGGCTGGTTCAACCAACGTGTCTGACAGTTCTAGTGTGGTAAAACTGACAAAAATCAACATTTATTCTAAGGGTAAAACTTATTCTAGATATAAAAGTTTGGTGAAATTCGCCTAAGTAGGTTTGCACAAAAACTTTTACACGTCAATCATATATTCAAAACTAGATGAGGCCGGCGTTTCCTATCTGAGAAGAAAGGCCAAATTAACTCAAAGTTCACAATCTCTTTTAAAATCCAGACAAAATCTTAGTCAGATCATGTTGATTGATGTCTGAAATGGTCTTTTATGGAAAGAACCACACAGACTGAGTGGTCTTGTCCAGGCAGTGCATGCGTTTGTCAGTATTTTCTATTTGTGAGACACAAGATATTTTTCACGTGTACCTATTTATTTATTTCAGGCATCAAGACCCTTATAAACACAATACAATATTAATACATACAATACAATATTAATACAACTTAAAATACTAATACAACATTATAATTACACTAAAAACCCTTTAACGAATGTTCTCATACCTACACACATAATAGGCATGACGAATGATTTTCAAATCCTCTTCCGTAATGTACGTACACATTTACTATTTACGAAAACACCTATATTTCGGTAATAAACTAAAGTTTAACGAAGTTTGAAGCCATTTTTCTAATATTTTTTCAATAGGGCGCGAAAACAGCTCACAGTGTCATGGCGACGTCACGCCTAGGTAAACATCAAATGTGGTCAGTATACTATCTATAGTGTACTCTGTGAACCACAGTGATGTTTACATAGGCGTGACGTCATGCGCTGTGATTGGTGTTTCAGTCAAAATGGCCGACTGTAGTATTTTAATCTTTTATTTTAGTGAAAATCCGATTAATCTCAAGTTTTTAAATTAAACTAAATCACTGTTTTAAATCCTTTTAATATGTATTTTCCCCTAACATCATTAAATTTTTGATTATTTGATACTGTCGTCACGCCTATTGTTGCCAATTCTGAGAATTTTGTGTGTTGAGTGTTATGTGAATGAGTCCACAGCGTATTTTTTAACCGACTTCAAAAAAGGAGGAGGTTCTCAATTCGACTGTATGTTTTTTTTGTATGTTTGATACGCGATATCTCCGGAAATTGTAAATCGATTTCAAAAATTCTATTTTTAACCCCCGACGCAAAAACGACGGGGTGTTATAAGTTTGACGTGTCTGTGTGTGTGTGTGTGTGCCTGTCTGTGGCATCGTAGCTCCCGAACGGATGAACCGATTTTGATTTTGTTTGAAAGGTGAATTACTCGGGAGTGTTCTTAGCTATGTTTAATGAAAATCGGTCCAAGATGGCCGCCGCCACAAAATGGCGGAATACATATTTTTTCACAAATCCCTTAATATGGGTATCAAATGAAAGGGCTTGAATAGTAGAATACTATACACTATGATAAATTTCAAATCCAAGATGGCCGCCACCACAAAGTGGCGAATTACATTTTTTTTTCACAACTTCCTCAATATGGGTATCAAATGAAAGGGCTTGACTATTACAATACTATACGCTATTACAAATTTCAAATCCAAGATGGCCGCCACCACAAAATGGCGAATTATATTCTTTTTTCACAACGCCTTCAATATAGGTATCAAATGCAAGGGCTTAACAAGTAGAATAATGTAAACTATATTGAAAGGGAATGAGGAATATTAACTAAGGAAATGAAAACTAAAAACTTCAAAATATTTTTTTGTCTGATTGCAATGCTCTAGAATGATGAGGAAAGTGGAGTGATGACTGGTACCTACGACCACTGAGTTTGACTATTTTTATTACCAATGGAATAATCCCACTTAAAAAGCGTAGGTATTTCTACATCAGATAGTGTCGCAGTCCCATTTTATAAACTAGATCTGAAATACCTAAGATATCTAACGCTATGAAATACTTGTACGAAAGTTGAATAACTAAAGGAAGAACTAGGAAAAGGATATAATAAAACAAAAAAATCTGTTTAGTCTTAAAAATTATTCTTCAACTATAAATTAATAATAATTTTTTGACGGATAAAAAACCTGATTATGCACCAAATTACCTGAATCTTAAAACGCAAGAAAATAAAAGAAATGAAATACAAATATTAAGGAGACCCTACAAAAAGCATGAAATAAAAAATTAAATTCAAAATTTAAAAAACCCCCGACACAAAAAAATAATAAAATTAAATGTAAGTAATTAGAAAAGGATCTGAATTTATCTGTTTTAGTCTCGTTACCTAGATTCTTTAAGTTGAGGGTTTTTAAATTATTTGATCCTTTTCCAATTACTTACATTTAATTTTATTATTTTTTTGTGTCGGGGGTTTTTAAAATTTTTAATTTAATTTTTTCTATTCTAAAATTATATTCTATTCTTATCTTTATTGGATAGGGCATGCATCAGAGGTGGTCCCATATAAATTTTATTAACTTTGCTTAGGTAGTTTTTGAGTTAGCTCCAATAATATCTACGTAATTCTGCTACTTACACACATGTCTGTGTGGTGCCGGACTTAAAGAATACCACCACCCCATACTTCCCGTGGGTGTCGTAAAAGGCGACTAAGGGGCGTACCGGAGAATGGGCAGTAGCGTTCTCTATGCATTCCACCACCATACCATACTGCGATCGCCAACCCGGCATCGCGATTATGGCAAACCCCCCGTTTTAGGGGAGGCCTATGTCCAGCAGCGTCTTTCGGCTGAAATGATGATGATGATGAATTTTGCCACTTAATTTATATTGATGATGTTTTAGTAACTTCCCGTCTCTGATATTTACATAGCGAGTAGTCTTATACTAATTCGTTTGGGGTAGGTACAACTTAAAAGTGAAAAATAAAAACTATTTTACAAAAAAAGAAAACAACCGACTTCCAAATATAACTTTAATTTCGGAAGTCGGTAGCAAACAACGAAAATGCGATCCCAATGACACCAAATAAAATTCCGAAATTAAAGTTATTTTTCACTTTGTAGCGTCTTTTATGGAAGTCGGTCGTTTTCTTTTTGTAAAAAAGTTTTTTTGTAGTTCTTTAACTGACAGTTTTTATGCCTTACAGCAAGAATTTTCTGATTTGCCTTTTCTGTTTAGTCCGAGAAGCAGAACAAAGAAAATCTTAGGAGTCTATCGAATTTCAGTAGGTAGGTAACCTTACACAGCCGCCCTAAACTCAGCTCCGAGTGATGATAATGATGACGTAGGTAACCGAAAACCTATTAGCTTAAATTATACGCATATTTCAATGAAATCATGTTTTAAACCATCAGAAAGTACTTAACGATGATGTTGTAATAACTAAGTGGAGTTCAAGCGATATAAATGTCTATATAAATAACAACACACATTCATATCCAATGCAGCACTAGTTGAGATAAAACGCCCGACGCAGCATTTGCGCCGCATGTGAAGTTGTACGAATTAATATTACGTTAAACTTTGTTTACAATACAGGATGACTAGTTCAACGAGGGTTATATTAATATGAACGAGGAATCTCATTACCTATTTAGTAGAAGCTCTTTGCGATTGGGTTCTTCAGGGGAAATACTACACACACATACACACACACATTTCGCCACATTTTGCCACCTGTTAGCCTGTCTTTCCACCAGAGATGAGCGAGATGAGATGAGCGTAGCGAAAGATGTGTGTGAAACTAACCAATACCAACGCTAACTTAGTTCAAGCTACAAAAATGAAGCGATGTTATTGGTTGGTCTCACACACATCCCTCGCTGCGCATCCCCGCTCATCTCTGGTGGAAAGGCAGCCTTTATGCTACTGTTGCAATCAAATGGACACAAATCCACACTCTGGGTTGCTAATGAGAAATTCCCGATGATAATGGATTAGGTGGCAGCCACATGCATTTCTATAACCAAGCAGTAAGCAGTGGTATTGTCTGTGTGGTGCAGGACTTAAAGAATTGCACCACCCCTTACTTCCCGTGGGTGTCGTAAAAGGCGTTCTCTATTTATTCCACCATCATACCATACTGCGATCGCCAACCCGCCTGCCAAGCGTGGCGATTATGGCAAACCCCCCCCAAAATTGGGGGAGGCCTATGTCCAGCAGTGGACGTCTATCGGCTGAAACGACGAAGCAGTGGTATATTCAATCTCTTAGTATTGTATAATTGCATAGCACACGTGTGAGTACTATGTCATCGTCTGCCTAACCTTTTCCCAACTATATTGGGGTCGGCTTCCAGTGTAACTGGACGCAGCTGAATACCAGTATTTTTCATGGAGCGACTGCCTATCTGACCTCCACAACCCAGTTACTGAGTAATACGATACCCCTTGCTAAGACTGGTTATCAGACTTCGGGCTTCTGACTACCAGTAACGACTGTCAAAGATCCACGAATGACAGCCGGGACCAACCGCTTAACGTGCTTTCTGAGGGACGGAGGGGTCTCGGTATGTAAAGATGGCCACCCATCCACAGACCAACCACGGCAAGCGTAACTTAACCTGATCGATAGACCTGTGCGGCTGTTATTATTTAGCCACGGACCCCATGTAAGCACTATGTAACTACTATAAACTTACCATATACTGGGTACGTCTTTCATCCACTTGAATACGCTCTTAGAGTATGTCATGCTCACTCAAATATCTCGCTGGTGGTGGCGCATGTGCAGTGTATTGGATCATTAGGTTCCCTTCAAAGTGGTATAGCTTAATGGTGCTGACTGGTCATCACTTAGCTGACGAAAAAAAATCAGCTGTTTCATACGAAAAAAAATCAGCTGTTTCATTTCATACATATGAAACAGCTGATTTTTTTTCGTGATTTCAGAGTTGGTCCCGTAGTGAAAGTTGTTCATATTCATGGGTAGAACACCCTGTAAAAGTTTGGAACCGGTAAAAAAAAAATCAGCCTGTATATACGCCTACGACATAGGTAGTTAACGTTATAGTTAGAATTAACTTTGTTTTGATAATGTCAAAGTTCATTAATGGCGGCCAGTTGAGGCTGCGGGCGGTACAATGCTTCTGCATAATCCTACCCTTGTTTACGTTTATTAGCTTAACAGTAATTATTTTAAACCTAATTGTGGTTATATTTGACCTGTTGAAGTATTCAGACGTGTCAATTCTACTTAAGTATTCAATTAGTGGGTTGAAAACCTGGCGATCACTATCATCTGCCAAGTCTTACCTCTACTATTTTGGGATTCGCATATCTGAGGCAATTCTCGGAATTTTAAGAACTCTCACAGTCTGATCTCAGTCTCAATCTGTCACAAATACTTACTTTTAATTGTTGATTGATTAATTAACTTGATTGCCGTTGAGATGAGATTACACTAGGTATAGATTGGCCTTCTGGCCTCCACAACCCAATTACTGAGTGAGCTCTATACCCCTTACTTAAGAATCATCTGCCTAGCCTTTTCCGAACTATGTTGGGATCGGCTTCCAATCTAACCGGATGCAGCTGAATACTCCACAACCCAGTTATTGGGTAATACGATATACCCCTTGGTAAGATTAGTTGTCAGACTTTCGGGCTTCTGACGACCCGTAACGACTGTCATAGATCCACGAATGACAGCCGGGACCAACAGCTTAACCTTTTGACCGCCACAGGTCAAAAAATCAAAAACGTGCCCTTGGCGTCAAAGTCTGTCATATAGTAGAACAGTGGCGTGCTGGGCACATTTTGGTTTGTCATCTATACATGACTGTGACGGTCAAAAGGTTAACGTGCTTTCCGAGGCACGGAAGGGTCTTGGTATGTAAAGATGGTCCAACCCATCCACGGACCAACCCCCTTTTTTTATTTGCGGATGGGAAATCATCAAATGACTCCTCCCGCTCTGGGTGGAGCGGAAGGGAGTGTCAGACTCTTGCTGACTAAAACCCACCCGTGTTCCTTCCTTAGCCCTTTCTGTTCCGGGGCAGCGGTAACCCTTTCGGACAATCCCGCTGACCCGGCAGGCTTCGGCCCTAAGGGGCCCCTCCTCGATGCTGACATCTCTTTGAGGTGCGCGTGGAACACGTACGCGCCTTCCGGCACGGGCCTGGTCCTGATCGGACGGTGAGCTACCCATTACTCTCCGCCCGCAGGCCCGCGCCTACGGTGGCCGGGAGTCGTCACGCGGCTCCCGACGCCGACGCCTGGGGCGTCCCCCGCGGCGGCTGAGACGGGAGGCTCTCTCTCTGAACCGTCCCGCCACCTCCTTCGCTAGCATGACTGCTTCGCAGAAGGAGGTGACTGCCTCCCACTCCCTCTCGCCCCGGACCATGGCTTGCTCCAGGGCCGGAAGCGAGAGGTCGCCGTCGCTGCCAATCGCCTCTACGAGGCACGGCGGTGCTCCGCCCAAGCGGGGCAGACCTCCACCGTGTGCTCCACCGTGTCCTCTGGGCGATCCTGGCAATAGTGACACCCGGGCGTTTCCTCCCGCCTGATGATTCCCTCCCGAAACTTTCGTGTCCGGTGAGGACCTGCGTCAGGCGGTAGGTGAGGGCGCCGTGGCGCCTCTCTAGCCACTCCTCAAAGAGGGGTCTTATCGCCGCTATCGCGGCGTGCCCTGCGCTGGGTTGCGACAGTCGCTCTTTCCATGCCGCCATGAGATCGCGCCGGAGATCCGTCCGCTCCGCAGCGATTTGCCGCGGAAGCGGATCCTCCCCCTCGCGTAGTGCCTCCGCGCGCCACTCATACAGGCGCGCGAGGACTATCGCCTCCAGATCCCATCGCGGCAGTCCGGCAAGGAGGCTTGCCGCCTCGCCCGAGATCGTGCGGTATCCCCGGATAAGACGTATGGCCTTCTGGGGCGCGTTGAGGCAGTGGGCGGCTCGCCGCCGCAGTGAACGCGCCCACACCGGGGCCCCGTATAGGGCCATGGTCCGCACGACCCCCGCGTAAAGCCTCCGGCAGGAGGCGTTTGGCCCCCTCAGGTTGGGCAAGAGCCACTTGAAGGCGGCCCCGGCCCGATCCAGTTTAGGGGCCAAACGTCGGAAGTGCACGGACCAACCCCTTACTAAGAATGGTTGTCTGAATTCAAAGAAGTATTTGGACAGAGGTGTATCTATAAGCTATACCCACATTTTGAAAGAACTGTAAACTTATAGATAATTACTTTGAACACATTGTTTTGTCATAGACGAAGTTATTTGAGAGCTAAACAACAATGGTAGTTCTAAAGCCTAACCCATAATAACTATAAAGGTAATGGTTGTACTGCCGATCGAGTACAGATTAGTTAGACTGTGACTGGCCCTATTGTGTTAGTTTAGCGAATTAGCTTTGTTTTGATTACAATATTTGCAAGTTAATTATGTGCGTGAACATTTTGAGCTCTGAGCGCTTATCTGTTTCTGCATTATTCATCGAACCTACCTACTTTATCGAAACAAGTTTAGTTATTTGGGAATATAAGCTGTGCTGTTGTGATTTATGTCTCTGTTGCTTTATGTGAAACTAGCTTGTACCCACGACTTCGACCGCGTTAAATTTCAACCATACACCCTCTCAGGGGTGGAATTTCGAAAAACCCTTTCTTAGTGGATACTTATTCTTAACAAAGACCACGCCCTCCAAATTTCATGTCTCTAGGACCAGCGATTTAGGCTGTGCGTTGATATATCAGTCATTCAGGACTTTGAATTTTATATATATAGATAAGTTTGTGGATAATTATTATTGTGTAAGAAATTGATGGTTTTCAGCTCTTACACGTGTCACTCTTAGTCATCCGTATGGTTGGCCTGGTATATTGTCCTAATATTTTCTCTTTGTTTTGTACGTCATCGTCAGCTCTGTCTGTGTGGTGCCGGACTTAAAGAATTGCACCACCCCTTACTTCCCGTGGGTGTCGTAAAAGGCGACTAAGGGTCTTACCGGAGAATGGGCAGCAGCGTTCTCTATTTATTCCACCATCATACTATACTGCGATCGCCAACCCGCCTGCCAAGCGTGGCGATTATGGAAAACCCCCCAAAATTGGGGGAGGCCTATGTCCAGCAGTGGACGTCTATCGGCTGAAACGACGACGACGACGTCAGCTCTAAGTGTATGATAAAAATTCTCATTTCTGACCGTTGCGAATTCATCTAGTTGTTGGGTGGTTTAGGTACAGTAACTTATACTACTCTAGTCTTCATTTCCTACTCAATTCTTTGTTTGGCATGTGAACATCGAGGTTAGTTAATTTTGTAAAACATGAAACGTATATTTTCTCTTGACTGGTAAGCAGTCAAAAAGAGTAACCTAGATAAAGTGGATAAGACAGAGATTAAAACAGAAGAAGAACTAGCAGGAGATCCAGGGGGGTTCAGGGGATCAGCCGGAATTAATCGGCAATTCAGCTGTTAGACCACACAAATATAGTGCGAAGACTAATGATCGATTCCTATAATTTACGGACCATTATTGGTTAAAATTCGGACTCTTGTATCTTTATCAAAAAAGAAGAAAAAACATCATAACTTTGCATAAGAGACCCTCCTATATGGAAGTAACTATCACAGGTAAAATTAGCGTACGAATCTATTTATAGGCCCAGTTTGGCAATAAAAAATGCTTACCATTGGTATGCAAAACGATTCGTTTTTGTTTATAGGAACCTTGCATAAAACGGACAAAATCTTTTGAGTTGAGTGACAATGACACATGTATCACTTAAAACACATGAACAAAGTGTATATATCATTATAAATCATATTAACAAAGTAGAACGGAATTTTTTAAAGTACAGACTCCAGCACATCAAGCTACCCGAAACTACCGTCAAATTTTCTCAATCAACTTTGAACCTTATGCGATAAAGTTGAAAATCTATTAAAGACATTCGACAGATTGTAGTAGTTTGATGTGCTGGTGTCTGTACAATCAACACTATTCTAAATTTAGTAAGATTAAAATTGCTTATTAGTCATAAAGGCTAGATTGTAAATAATTATTGAGACTGGTTATTTACAACAAAACATTTAAAACAATTTTTGTTTACCTATCATTAATACGGTTCATCATACCAGAGGAAGTACCACATTATACTACCGAATTCTTAAAATTTTAGAAACGTTCACAGTCATAGTTCGAAGTATCGAAGTATGTAATATGTTTAGGTATGGTCTTCCTTTTTAATATTGTGTGTTTTTATTTTTAGGTTTTGTAATTTTTGTGCCTAATATGTTCCTGTGTTGGTCGAAATAAACGATTTATTATTATTATATACAGTCTGATGTGTCTCAAACTGTCAAAAATTTCCCAACATTTTTGACAAGTTTTTTGACATTTGTTTGTCACCGAGATGAGAGCTGTGACTAGATTTTGAACGGTTTAAGTTACCAGAATTGGCCTGCTATCTTAACAAAATACACCGCCAGAATCAACTCGCGGTTCAAAGTGCATGAACTGAAATTCTTCACGAAAGCTTAACTAAACTAAAACTTAACAACATTACCATTCTTTTCGAACAACTGAGTAATTACCGCAATATATCATAAAGGAAAGTCAAAAGTTTCGTTCAGGAACTACTTTGAATATAAACAGTTTTGGAATTCATATAAAAGAGTTTTGCAGGCTTCTTTAGTAGACCTTCTTCGGAACAGTTTCTTTAGAGGCTGTATGTTACACCGTCAAGGAAAAAGGCACGTATTAAAAAAAAAAAATATTTTCTTTTTTATTCTAGAGTTCGTTTAGCAGGTTTATGCTGTGAATGAAAACCATTGACTCTGTGCTTATAACCAAAAAAACTTTATTTTAATAAATTTCATGTACAACAATCGTCAAAACGTCGATTTGTTTTGTTTTTCTTAATCATAATCATAATATAATCAATAGCGTGCTACACGCTTCTTCGGAACGTCACATTCCATTCAGCAGAATTTGTTGAACAACAAAGCCATCCCGAAGCAATTACTACGTCTATATTCAATTTTATCGCCCGGTTGTGTAGATTAAATTCTCCCGAAGACAGGAGCAATTCACTTGAATGGATTATGAATTGAGAAAATGTGGACTACCTACTGAAAATTTTTGATCACAAGGGTTAACGCCATTCTCGCCTTAATTATCAGTACTGGTTTTCAGTTTTGAGTATGAACGTTATTACTTAAATAACTTAAGAGGCTTACAGGACCTAAACACAAAAAAAACGCAAGTTTTAGAAACAATAAAAGTATATGATCGACTACAGTAAACAAAATCAGAAAAATATATAATATTCTTCAGGATATATGCCAGGTTGATAGTGTGTTGAAAATATAATACAACTAATTTGATACGGTAAAAAAAATGATGATGATAAAAAAAAAACTTTCGTTTTTATTTTTTTTGTCCAAACAATAGATTTTTTGTAAATAGATAATTACTTCACATTTTGCAATAAATTACCAGCGTTGTGTCATCGCGCTTCTCTTTCTTTTCTATGCAGTCCGACAAAGACCGCGCTTTAGGTCATGTAGTTGCCCTATGTAACTTAATATCGATGTTGATAAGCGTCGGTGTAACAGCCTCCCAGCTATTCAGGCAGCAACGGTCCAGCTTGATCGCGTAAGACTGGAACAAACTCCGGGCGCCCGCTTTCTACCAACTACTTATACTTTCATGTTTATTTTACTAAGACATAAATGTTTTAATATTTTTTTAAATTAAAATAATCCCCCTTTAAACTTGATTACAACATTTATTTGTTTAAGATGGTCTACTTTTTATGTGTGGATATCTACTTTTTTGGCCCACTCCCCCTCGCAGAGAGGGGGCCTGTATCCCAGCAGTGGGAAAGTCCAGGATGATCAACAAAAAGAAAATAACAAAAATAAATGCCGGTAAATTTTCGTTCATAGTGCTTACTTCACACATATTCTAAAGGTTTGGCGGTAATAACAAAACAGAGACTTTACTCCGGGGAGCCCAAAAACAAACCAACAAATATTGCAGTGGACACAAGGTCAAAGTTAACACTAAAATATGGCTAAAACGTGCCAAACCCTTTCCCAGTAAAGGTCAACTAAAGCTGTACAAACAAGTACAAAACAGGATAAAATAGCGCCAAAGAATTCTGACAAACATAAACAAAGTTTTGAACAAAAAAATAATTCCAGTTTCCAGCAGACATTTCTACTGACACTCCCATTAATAAGTTGGCTATCGCGGGAATGTATACAAAAGACGGTCACCCAGTCGCTACTAAATCTAAGGCATGAGCCAAATCAGGCGTCTGTCAGCTAATAACAATAACAGTGTCCCAGCCGCTCTGGACGCTGCGGGGATTTACGATCGTCGTTTATTTTGCGCAGGTGCCTGCGATAGGATTACTTGCGGTCAAGCTGCGGCCAAACAAACGCGGATGTGGAAATGTCCTTAGTTTTGAGTGAGGTAAAGTTAAAATTGGAAAAAGGAATTAGGATTTTTTACATCGTAATCGGTAGAGGAGTTTATTTTAAAGGGGAACGATGTGTTTCTGTTAAGGTGCCAGTAGTCGATATTTATTCCATAGGGAGAGTAGGTATTACTCCACTGTTTGACATTGTGCATCCAAAGTTAAGCATGATATCGTTTTGACTTATTATTAATTTTTTCTGTACGGAAACAGAATAGTGAAATAAAAAACCATTAAAAAGGTATGAGCCAACAAAGATTCGTTTTTCTTGCTATTTTTAACGTAACTTTGGGTGTAAATAAGTAATAAAAGAACTCTAAAATCTTCAAAAGTAAGTCCATACCGATAAAGCTCAGTTATCGCAGAGTTTAATAAACTTTATTTATAATTGATTTATGTAGTGTTTTTTTCATAAAACTGGATTTTCTAAAGCACTTTTCGATTTTTTTTACGCGCCTTTCAGTTCGGAACAGTGTTTCTGTGCGAGAGAACTAGACGTTGTGCGTGTAGACATCACTGATACTAGCTCTGTCAGACACGAAGGCACGTGAGAAAGCGTGCTTTTTGGCCATGACCACCAGTGAGTTCCAGCTCGCGAATAGATTACTCTTAAGTACTGTATATTTAAAGTTAACTGCCTCGTTGGTCTCGTGGTCGCAAGCGCGACTGCTGAGCGTGGGGTCCTGGGATCGATTCCCGGGTCGGGCTCAAAATTGTTATTGCGTTTTCCATTGAGAATTTCTTAGTCACAGCTCGGAGTTTGGAAGTCGACGGCGTTATACCCCCGTGTCGCGGCAAGCACGTTAAGCCGTTGGTCCTGCGCCTGATGTCTCTCCGGTCGTGACGGATTACATGCCGTCCCATCGGACTATGAGAGTTAGAGAAGAGAGACTGCACCTGTGTCTGCGCACACACTTGTACAGTCACGAGCACAAATATGTCAACACTTGGCAACTTTCAATTGCGATTTTATCGTGAAATAACGAATGCAACGTTGAAATACGACACTTTACACAAACCTATGGGTTCGAAAATGCTTTGTTCGTAATAACATAAAATTTCGTTCAAAACTAAAGGGGAAAATCGTCTTTGAATAAAGCTAAGTGTATACATACTTATGCTCGTTACTGTACACTATAACCTGCCGCACAGAAGGCTGGTCTCCGATGAGATTGGTCGTCATGGCAGAAACCGTCTGTAGGACTATGTATTATGATGATGTTCAAAGGTATACTGGCAATGATATTGTTACGAAAACAAGAAAGGTATTGTGGCAAGAATATGAACTGTGTAGGTACTTGCCTTTTTATTAACTCTTATAAAGTACTTACTGTTACAAATTGAGTTTTAGAGTAAAAACTTCGTCTTTGTCAAGGAGAGCGTCCGCTCCATAGATTAAGTATACTAAAGAATAGAATACTCCACCACCTTACCATTTAAGGTAGATACAGACATTGCGAGGCATGCGCAGCGCACGGCGCTCATCGCATGATTCGCAATGTGTGGACGTTCACATTCGTGGTGAGGCATGTGGAAGCACATCCACCTTTACAGATATAAATGTAGACATTTTACAAAGGATGACACATTGAGAGGTTTTATTGGTAAAAGTGATCTTTTAAGGGGCTAGAACCGAAACGCAAAAAAACGCAGGTTTTAGAAACAAAAGTAATTTGATACGATAGAAAAAAATCATGAAGATACCTCTAAAAACTTTCTTTTTACAATAAAAACCATACATACCTATTACATATAATCATTCTGATTTTTTGTTAGATTATTCTACAATCATGCATGATTTTTTTTTATCGTATCAAATTAGTTGTATTATGTTTTCAACACACTATCTACCTAGCATAATAATATCCTGAAGAATATCATATATTTTTCTGATTTTGTTTACTGGAGTCGATCATAATACTTTTATTCTTTCTAAAACTTAGCGTTTTTTTTTTGCGTTTAGGTCAAGTAAGTTCCTTAATTGGTCGGTACACCGCTGCTTAACCCTTCAGGAATTATAGGCGTGATATTAAGTATGTATTTTATTTCATGACTTTCTCCCATATTTCCTAATTCCCAAGTAAATAGCCAACTTGGCCGTAACATCTCTGCGCTGATTTGCTGGATTCGTTTTCTCCTCTACCGATATTTTTCTCTCCTCACAGTTCATTTTGTTTATATGTATGTATGGATCTATCTATGTATTAGTATTTATTCTTGTATTTTATAGTCATTTCCTAGCTATTTATCCCGTATGTTGCACCTGCCATGTTTGTCTATGCATCACCCTAAGGTTGACTGGTAGAAAATGCTTTAGGCATTAAGTCCGCCTTTGTACAGTATTTCTTTTACTTGTGCATAATGTTTCAATAAATAAAATAAATACTGAATACAAAACACAGACAGCCAAAAATATAATTGCCACCTCCGACCTTTCATACAGTGAGGTACCAACGCCGACATAGTTACAATGGCGGAAAATTTTCAGAACGCGCCTTTCTATTTACTTAGACCTCTTCCAGTTAAATGAATTTAAATTCTATTCAGAACGTAAGTACTCTTTGAACTTAGGCTATACAATAATGATTATAGGATTCCCTTTTCCGCACTTAGACTCCCATTCGGTCCGTTGTGCGTGCGATAATAAAGTAGGTAAGTACCTGATGAGATAAGATGGGACTGAAGACTACAAAAAGCAAAGAATTTTAAATTTCGAATTAGAAAAATGGCAACTTAAAGGCCCCTATCCAGCAAACAAAGAATCATCAAATATATTTATATGCTCAACTAACTACGGTCCGGCCGGTCAAGAGAATGCGTTCCTCACACCTGTCAGTGCAAGAAAGTAGCTAATAAGGATCAAATTCGCAAAACATGTAGGTATTCGTTTATATGAAACCAAAGACTATAAAACCACTGACAAACTGACAGGTGTCAGAAACGCCGTCTTTCGTTTGCCGCACTATAATTACCAATACAGGGTCAACTTGAGAACCTCCTCCGTTTTTCGTTCGTTAAAAGAATAGAGAGAGTTTTGATCAGTGAAAATTTGTGTGTAGGTATGTAACTAGATAATTATTTAATAACCTATACACCCTTACATTTTGATCGTTTTAATCCTTAAGAGGGGTAATTTTACTCATCGTTATAAACAATTTTTAATATGGGACCAACCCTGAAATCGCGAAAAAAAAATAGGTTGATCCATACATTATGTCGAGTTATGCTAACATAAATGTATGGATCAGCAGATTTTTTTTTTTCACGATTGCAGGGTTGGTCCCATAGTAAAAGTTGTTCATGATGATGAGTACAGTTACACCCTTTAAGGATTAAAACGATCAAAATGTAACTGTGTATGCTAAACTAATGGTATAACCAAGATGATTTTATAACCATACTACTTATATTGATTTAAAACAATGTCCGTGGAGTTTTTGCCCGTTCTTCTACATAGGTACATACCCACTACGCTATAGAATGGGCCACTAACTTCATCTTTCTGACTGACCGACCCCTTGGCAATTCAAAAGTGCCTGTAATTGGTTTATCCTACTAATCACACTAATATTATAAAGGTAAACTTTTTTGAGCGTGTGTCTGTATCTTTGTTACTTCTTCATGCTCAAACAGCTGAACCAATTTTGATAAAATTTTGTAAGGAGGTAGCTGACATCCTGGATTAACATAAAGGCTACTTTTTATCCCGATATTCTTACGGGATCGACATTTACGCAGGGGAAACCGCGGGGCGCAGCCACTTATATTATAAACTAGCTGCGCCCCGCGGTTTCACCCGCGTAAGTGTCGTTCCTTGGGAATATTGGGATAAAAAGTAGCCTATATGTTAATCCAGGTTGTCAGCTACCTCCATACCAAATTTTATCCAAATTGGTCCAGCCGTTTGAGCGTGAAGAAGTAGCAAACATATAAACACACACTCACACACACACTCATACACACACACTCACAAACTTTCGCCTTTATAATATTAGTGTGATGTGAAAATTTGAGAAGATGTTTGGATGTTTGTTACTCAATCACGCGTAAACCGTTAAACGGATTTGGATCAAAATTGGTGAATAGATAGACCATTTCCTGGATTAACATATAGGATACTTTTTATCCCGATATTCCCACGGGATCGACACTTAAGTGGGTGAAACCGCGGGGTGCAGCTAGTTTGAAATAAATGCTTTGAGTTTGAGTTGAGTGTGATGAATTCAAATTTCCTGTAGCGCTGTGCTGAAATCATTTAGCATTGTGTCTGGGATTTAGCACAACGTTGTTTATGCCAATTATGGCTGTAGGCATTTAGGCAGTTTTAAGCTGCATTTCCACCAGAGATGAGCGAGGATGCGTAGCGAGGAAAATAACAGCGCTAACTTAGTTCAAACTATGAAACTGAAGCGATGTTATTGGTTTGTTTCACACACATCCCTCGCTACGCATCCTCGCACATATCTGGGGAAAACGCAGCCTTAGGTTTCCTCATCAGAATATACTGTTTCCATCCAATTATGCCATAGCACGACCGTAGAATATGTTTTGAACAAGTAACCACCTCATTTTTAGAATGTAAAGGCTAGAAAGTAATTCAAGAGGATTGGGGGCAAGTAGATGGGTAGCTAGAATAATTTAGTGCTACTAACTATATCATTCGTTTTTAGGATTCCGTACGCAAAGGGTACAAAACGGAACCCTATTACTAAGACTTCGCTGTCTGTCCGTCTGTCTGTCTGTCTGTCTGTCACCAGGCTGTATCTCAAGAACCGCGATAGCTAGACATTTGAAATTTTCACAGATGATGTATTTCTGTAGCCGCTATAACAACAAATACTAAAAACAAAATAAAATAAATATTTAAGGGGGGCTCCCATACAACAAACGCGATTTTTTTGCCCTTTTTTGCTCGATATCAAAAATGGCAACAGGTAGGCACTTGAAATATTCACAAAATACTCATTTTTTGCCTTGTGGTACGGAACCCTTCGTGTGCGAGTCCGACTCGCACTTGGCCAGTTTTTTTTCTTGTTACTCGTCTCCTAAAAGTCCTAGCTTGATGTTTAGCCTTATAGTTTATAGCCATTCTCATAAAGTGGGCTAACAAATGCAAACATTTTAAATCCGACCGGTAACTCCAGAGACTACGACTATGTGCATTGTATTGCTGAGATCTAGGCTATGGCGACAACTTACGTAACGTTCAGGTGATCATCGGCTTGTTTGCTGCCTAATAACATACAATTAAATAGTTCTTTATCGTAACAGTAATCTTTCAGTATGCATTGTTATGCGAATCAATTATGGGTTTTATTTATAAACGTTGGTTCAATAGTAGATTAACGTTTAGCAACACATTTTTTTACCTAAACCCAATAACACACACATACAGTTCATCATCTCATCATCTGCCTAACCCTTTCCTAAATATGTTGAGGTTGGCTTCCGGTCTAACCGGAACTGTCGTCCTACCTGATGACAGCTCACTTCACCAAAGTTTTTACAGTAAGATTTACAAAATAGCACTGCAGTACTGAAACAGTGAAAAAATAAAATTATAAAACCCCACTACGAGTAAATAATGCATTGTTAATTACGAAGAGTTTAAATGTAATGAGGTTTTAATTACATGAAATTCGTCTGAATTGGTTGAATTTTAAAATGTATTTCCTGTGTACAGGAAATGTTCCATTCATGTCTTTGTGGTTGAAAACATTTCTGAAATATGTGGTGATGCAGTGTATTTGTCGATGCTTGTTGTGTGTGACAATGCCGACTTGATATACCTCAAACTGAAGGTACTTCTTGGAGTCGTAGATGCATCATTATCTAGCTAGAGGCTACAAATTGTACCTCATTATCTATCTAGCCTTTTCCCAACTATGTTGGGGTTGGCTTCCAGTCTGACCGGATGCAGCTGTTTACCAGTATTTTACATGGAGCGACTGCCTATCTGACCTCCAACAACCCATTTACTGGGTAATACGATACCCCTTGGTAAGACTGGTTGTCAGACTTTCGGGCTTCTGACTACCCGTAACGACTGTCAAAGATCCACGAATAACAGCCGGGACCAACAGCTTAACGTGCTTTTCGAGGAATGGAGGGGTCTCGGTATGTAAAGATAGTCACCCATCTACAGACCAACCGCGGCAAGCGTAGCTTAACCTGATCGATCGACCTGTGCGGCTGTTATTATTTAGCCACGGGGCCCTCCCTACAAATGGTACCTACTTATATTAATAAAAAAATTACGCGTTCAGAACCGTACACGTTATACTCAAACTCAACTCAAACTCAAAGCATTTATTTCAATTAAACCTTGTACAGGCACTTTTGAATTGTCAAAATTAAATAGTCTGTCAGTTAGTCAGAAAGCTGAAGCTAGTTGCCCATTCCAAAACGTAGATCTCTATAGAGAAGAACGGGCAAGAAACTCCATGGACACTCTTTTAAATCAAGTTATTACAAAATCCTGGGTACATTATTCTTGTTGCTTCTATATGTGAGAACAATGTAAAAAAAAAAGACAAATGAAAAAACAATTCAAAATATAAGATTAAAAATAAGCCTTGGCAGTTAAGAGATGACCAGTCTCAACCGACGGCACCCGTTCACGAACATGACGCGTGGATCAGCACCATCCAGCTCAACCATTTTGTAGAAGTGTGATTTTTATTGTTGATTTTATAGAAGTGGACCTTCTTAAAAAGTTAAGAATAAGATAGATTTAGAGTGAGAGACTTGTGAGAGGTTAGGGGTTAATTGATAACAGCCACACAGGTCAATTGATGAGACTTCTCTTGCCGCGGTTGGACCAAGACCCATCCGTGCCTGGGAAAGCACGTAAAGCCGTTGGTCCCAGCTGTCATTCGTGGCTCTTTGACAGTCTTTACAGTCTTACCAAGGGGTATCGAATTACCCAGTAATTGGGTTGTGGATATCAGATAGACAGTCGCTCCATGTAAAATACTGGGATTCAGCTGCATCCTGTTAGACTGGAAGCCGACCACAACATAGTTGGGGAAAGGCTAGGTAGATGGTCATAGTGTGAGAGACACAGAGTGTTATATCTTTCTTCTTTCTCTTATTTATAACGAAATGTGTCTAAATGTGACCCGTCCTTGAAATTTCACTCCCAATTATCGAATCGCAGTCTAAGAAGTTTCACTAGAATATAATAATTACTTAATTTAGAAAGCAGGTAGAAGATGTCTGCCAAGATAATACGGACTACTTTAATCTGCTAGTTAGAGATATTCTGTAATCATTAATACTGTTACGAGCTTCGGGTTCGTGACAATAAAAAACTGCCGATTTAATAACCAAAAATTGACACTTTACTAATCAACACTAATTACAACTCAAACACACTAATTACAAAACACAATTGCACTTCTGATCGCTTTAAGTCGCACTTGAATATCGCTTCGATGCTTTCACTTCGATCGCTTTATCCAAACTGTCTCGGTCGTGGCGCGTCTCGGCCTTATATAGCGCCAAAGAGAGTTCTAGAACCTTCCATTGTAGAAACATCTAGAATGTTCGAGTACATACAGGCCCCGATCGACCAGACGTCGATAGTTCGGGAATGTTCTAGAAAGTTCTCGCATCGAAATTTCTAGAAGGGTCTTGAGTACTAGTTCCGCTACTCGATACTAGATGGCGCTAGTGGTAACTACTGTCGCCATGTACTAGGCATTAATTGTGGCGCGCAACACTGCCCCCTCCTAAGACATGCTCGTCCCGAGCATTATCGGCCCCATAATAACGCGCCAGTCGATCCACGTGGACGATCTTAGGAGTACCTCTTGCACCTTTCTGTATCCGGTAGGTTACGTCATTGATCTTCGTCACAATCCGGTACGGTCCGTCCCATTTAGCTTGAAGCTTAGGAGATTTGTCTTTGCTGCGGACTGGATTGTGCAACCACACTAGTGAACCTTCGTCGAACCCTTTATTGTTCATTTTACGGTCATAACGGGTTTTCATCTTTTCAGACATTTGCTGGCCCGATTGTCTGACGTGCTCATAAATGTCATTCATTTTGTTCCGCAAGTCATTCGCATACTCGGTTACACTGCGTGGGGCATCAGGTGGTATTCCGGTGATCAGGTCTGCAGGCAGCCGTAATTCTCTTCCAAAGTTTGCGAAAGCTGGTGTCACCGATGTACTTTCGTGAACAGCGCTTCGATATGACAACAAAAACGGTTGTATGTGCTTGTCCCAATCTCGTTGCCGATTTTCCACAACTTTGGCTAGGTACCTCTCCAGTGTCTGATTAAATCGTTCCACCATTCCGTCCGATTGTGGGTGGTAAGAAGTTGTTCTTGTTTTATGAGTACCCATAACTCGACAAGTTTCCTGGAATATTTGGGACTCAAAATTCCTTCCCTGATCGCTGTGAATCTCCAAGGGTACTCCAAAACGGCAGAAGACTTCATGAACCAGTTTATCTGCAACTGTTGAGGCTTCTTGATTTGGAATGGCGAAGACTTCCGGCCACTTAGTGAAGTAATCCATCACAACCATGAAATACTTGTTACCACTTTCACTTTCCGGAAACGGTCCCGCAACGTCAAGGGCTATCCTCTCCCATGGTGCACCAACATTGTACAATTTCAATGCACCTCTACTACGAGTCTGAGGACCCTTCACAGCTGCACAACTTGTACATTTGCGACACCAGTCCTCGACATCGTCCCGACAGTGGACCCAGTAAAACCGTTCTCGTATCTTCAATAGAGTCCGTTTTACTCCCAGATGGCCTCCTGAACAACCATTATGGTACAGCTGTAGAACATCCGGTACTTGAGCTTTAGGGACAACCATTTGCAAATGACAGCTGTTTCCCCGAGCGTTTTCCCATTTACGGCACAGGACTCCATCCTGAATCACCAAGCTGGTCCATTGGGCCCAATAGCTTTTTGTGATCGAACTCATCGCTGAGACGTCGCTCCACCTGGGCTTAGGAGCTCTGGTCTTCATCCACTCCAGAATCGGCTTGATGTCTGAGTCTTCCTGCTGTGCACGTTGTACGCTTTCCTTCCACTCGTTGCTGAGGTCTGTCCTGAGCATCCTCACAGGTACCACTTCCTTATCCTCCTGCCTAGTACAATGCTTGTGGTCTTCAGGACAAGATCTTCTTGACAATGCATCTGTGTTGCCATGAGATTTCCCACTGCGATGTTTGACCACAAAGTCGTGTTGCTGCTGCTGCTGGGCGGCGCTGTTAGCCGCACTACGCTTTGGAGACCAGCCATCTTCCCTTTCTGCAGTTCGCTTAGGGCAACTGGATCGAAGGTGGCCCCTTTCCCCACAGCCGTAGCACCTAGGGCTGTATCTTCTATTGCGGTCGCGAACTGTAGCTGCTGCAACCTCCCTGACACGATGGGAACGATGATCCTGCCGCACAGCTTCTACCTCCAGTGCATGGGCCGAGGCGTCCTTAAGCGTCCCGTGGTGACCGAGCCTTACAGCAGCTCTGACCTCAAGATCGCGGATGCCGTCGATGAATGCCTGCACCAGGTTCCCATCAATAAGCGTAGATACGGACTGGTAGGCTTTGCGAACCAGCTTCTCCACTTCAAGTGCCCACTGCTGCAGGTTTTCGTTACTGCGTTGCACGCGATCCTTGAGCTGCGCACGAAACACGTGTTCCAGATGAGCGTCGCCATACCGAGCCTCCAATGCCTCAAGGAGCTGCTCGTAAGTCACTTCCTTACCGAGAGCTTCCAGGACAGTTAAGGCCTGGTCGCGCAGGCCTAGGGTGAGAGCAGTCATGGCCTGGCTTTTATTCCACCCGTTCGCCTTCATGACAGCCTCAAACTGGATTTTGTAGGCCGACCAGGAAGAAGTTCCGTCGAACGGTGGCACTTTGAATCCACGTAGCGAAGGTGTTGTAGCTACGGGAGCTGCGATTCCATCCCCAAGTTTGAGGTAATCCAGCGTTTTCTTCACGTCAGCCATCACGCTTAGCTTCACGTCAGCCATCACATTGTCAACCCGATTATTTACTTGGTCGATTCGGGTTTCAGCTTCCGACAGGCGGTTGTCATGTTGAGCAACCTTATCCTTCACCTCCTTCATGTCTTTCCCGAAGGTAGCGTGAAGGTCCTTCATAAGGAGCATCTGCTCTTCCTGGCGGCGCGCCTGCTCCTCCTTATCACGTTGGAGCTGTTCTTCCAACCGACGAGCCTGTTCCTCCTGTCGGCGAGCCTGTTCCTCCTGTCGACTAGCCTGTTCCTCCCTGTCACGCAGCAGCTGTTCTTCCAACCGACGGGCTTGTTCCTCCTTGTCCCGTTGGAGCTGTTCTTCCAGTCGACGAGCCTGTTCCTCCTGTCGCCGGGCCTGTTCCTCCTGTCGGCGGGCCTGTTCCTGCAGCATCATCATCAGGGCAGCAAAATCTGGCGCTGATGATGCTGGAGCAGCTGTGGACGGGCCGGCTTCCGCGGTCGGTAGCTGGCCTTCCGACCCCATTGGCGTTGTTCCACCGAATCGCCTTTGGTCCGTCTCCTGCTGGCGTTGACTCCGGGTACGGATACCCTCCGTGTCGTCTTTGGGTAAAACCGGCATTTTAATCCCCTCTTCTGACACCAATTGTTACGAGCTTCGGGTTCGTGACAATAAAAAACTGCCGATTTAATAACCAAAAATTGACACTTTACTAATCAACACTAATTACAACTCAAACACACTAATTACAAAACACAATTGCACTACTGATCGCTTTAAGTCGCACTTGAATATCGCTTCGATGCTTTCACTTCGATCGCTTTATCCAAACTGTCTCGGTCGTGGCGCGTCTCGGCCTTATATAGCGCCAAAGAGAGTTCTAGAACCTTCCATTGTAGAAACATCTAGAATGTTCGAGTACATACAGGCCCCGATCGACCAGACGTCGATAGTTCGGGAATGTTCTAGAAAGTTCTCGCATCGAAATTTCTAGAAGGGTCTTGAGAACTAGTTCCGCTACTCGATACTAGATGGCGCTAGTGGTAACTACTGTCGCCATGTACTAGGCATTAATTGTGGCGCGCAACAATACTACAGAATAATCCATATTAATATCATAAATGCGAAAGTGTGTGCCTGTCTGTTTGTCTCCTCTTCACGCTTAAACCGCTGTACTGATTTTGATGAAATTTAGTATAGAGATGGTTTGAGTCCCGGGAAAGGAGATAGGATAGTTTTATCCCGATATTTTCACGGGATCCAAACTTACGCAGGTGAAACAGCGAGGCGGTGTTATAATTAAATTTGTAGTCCGTTTTTATTTTTATTATTGTGGTAAGTAGATAGTGGCGCCGATTTTGTTGTTCACAAACTAAGTAAATTTAAGTTCATGCATCTTTTTCTTTCTATTTCATAACGAAAAGGACAGAAGATAAATATTAGTTTAGTCCTGTCAAATTAAGATACTCCATAGACAATTTAGAGGAGATTAAAAAATTGGCTATTAAAAATACGTCAATTTACGTCAAGCGCTGACTAATTTAACAGGACTAAACTAATATTTATCCTCTGTCCTTTTCTTAATGAGATAAAAAGAAAAAGATGCCTGAACTTAAATTTAGTTTAGTTTGTGAACAACAGAATCGGCCAGTAGCTATCTAAATAGGTAGGGTGATACGACTCCTAAATATTATGTTAAAACAGCCTTTTTGAAATTAACATGACCTTCACGAAACCACAAAATCAACGATTCCGATTTACGAACCCACCAGAAACGGCCACTTCACAGATAATTACAGAGTTTAAACTTAATGAGGTTTTAATTAGATGGCAATCGTCGCTGAATCGGTCCAACGCGAACGCTGTGTGGATAAAAAAGAATTCTGTGTGGACAGCGCAAAAAATAAAAAAGTAAAATGGCCGCGAATAAGCCTGTTAGCCGTTAACTGTAAGTGGGTCGTATGTAGAAGATAATGGAAAATACGAATGCATTTTTGTTTTGCTGTAATAAATGTAAAACAAAAACACAAAGAAATTATATTATTTTCGTGTTGTGGTGACTTTATAAGGTCAGCTGGGGGTTGTGGGGCTAACCAGTCGCGCAAGCAACCGACCTTATACCTTAGGCGGGTAGTTTTTTTATAGAAAAAAAAATATAAGTACTTTAAAAACTAAAAAATAACAAATTTTTTTTACCTAGTAATTGGGTTGTGGAGGTCAGATAGGCAGTCGCTCATCTTAAATTTAAATGACCTCTTAAATTAGTCATTACGGGAAGTCAGAAGCCCGAAAGTCTGATAACCCGTCTCACCAAGGTTCTCGTCTCGTATTACCCAGTAACTGGGTTGTGGAGGTCAGATAGGCAGTCGCTCCATGTAAAACACTGGTATTCAGCTGCATCCGGTTAGACTGGAAGTTGACCCCAACATAGTTGGGAAAAGGCTAGGCAGATGGATGAAGTTAAGTATAACTAAAACCCGATTAATGAAAAGGATGAAACAAGAAAATACCTTCCCGTGGTCGCATGCTACCTACCATAACTTATAGGTAATTATGTTAGTACAGCGGCATGCGACCACGGGAAGGTACTTACATTACATGTTTCATTCTTTTCAGTACCTAGTCGGGTTTTAGTTTTAAATAGACTTATTTTTTATTTAATTACTTTGCAGCTTATTTCAGTAATATTTATATTTTTGAAATGTGCTAATTAAGCCCTTTCATTTGATACCACCCAACAAGGCACCATCCCAAAATATTTATTTAGAAAACGCAGGTTGTAGTGGTGGGCAGTTCTAGAACGGTCTCCAGAATCGACTGGACGTCCCTTCCCCAAGTTTCTTTTGACAACTCAGTGGTTCCCTTTAGTGATAAAGTTAAAAACTTGGGGATATTTATTGATAAGGCCTTCTCTTGGACTGCCCAGCTACAGGAAGTTAGCCGCAAGCTATTTGCATCCGCTGCGTCTTTGAAGAGATTGCGTAATTTCCTACCGACTGCCACTAAGATTGCGCTTGCACAATCGCTTCTTCTACCCATCCTTGACTATGCTGATGCCAGCTATCTTGATCTTACCCAAGACCAACTCGATAAACTTGAGCGGCTTCAAAATTTTTGTATAAGGTTCATATTCGGTCTGCGCAAATATGACCACGTTTCCGAATTTCGTGTAAAGCTCAAGTGGTTACCAATTCGTCTTCGTCGGAATGCTCATATTCTTTCCCTTTTGTACAATGTGCTCTTTTCCCCTTCTACCCCTTTCTATCTCAAGAAACGTTTCCAGTTTCTTTGTGACTCCCACACGAAATTTTTAAGGTCATCAGATAACTTAAAGCTCAAAATGCCTATGCATTCCACAACTTTCTTTGATAAATCCTTTACCGTCCAGGCTGCTCGTTTGTGGAATGCATTGCCAGTTGAAATTAAACGCGCGCAGTCGTTACATGTGTTCAAAAGACTCGTGAAGGAACACTACTTGTCGTTGTGAACTTGTGATCATGTTGTCCTAACTGCAATGGACTACTGTCTTCTTTTATTTTCGTTGCTTATACAATTTAGTATGTATGTATTTATGTATCTATAATTTTGGATAAGTATGTATATATCTGTGTATCTATGTTAGTGTATCGTATACATAATATTTGCACCAACGACAGCCCCATATTATGTCCTGGAAAATCACTGTCCATTCCAAGGTTGCCTGGAAGAGATCGCAGAAAGCGATAAGGCCGCCCATTGTATATTTTGTAGTGTTTGATGTATCTTTTTCATGTTATGTATTTTTGTGGTGTACAATAAAGTATATATAAATAAATAAATAAATAAATACTTTATGTCGTCTAGAGGGTGCCATATTGAATTTAATGTGACGTCACATAGCCTATAACCAGCGGACGGTCAAGACACTTCTAACGAGACCTCATTTGTCAAATTATTATAAGTACTTTTGAAACTATGAGGGAACAGATGAACATACAGACATTCTTACATATATTCATACCGGTCAAACTCATAGCCCTCTTTTTTCCTTCGCCGTAGTCAGGTAAAAAAAAGTCCTCCGGACTGAAGTTCGGCCATGGCAACCAATCTCAGCGGAGACTAGCCTTCTGCGCGGGAGATGTTATAGTGCACAAGTGTGTACGCAGACACAGGTGCACTCTCTCTTCCCTGACTCTCTGTTTCCATTGTCCTATATAACGGCAATCTATCAAACAACTTAAAATATTAACATTACTCTGTATTTACATTTACGAGACAGCATTGTTTGTCAAGAAAAGTAGCGATCTGTTTAAGAAAGCTTCAGAGCAACGATATAGAGATCGACAAGACAAGAATATCGTCATGAATTACGTCTAAGACCCTCAAAGACCGCCCTTATGCACAAAAGCATCCTCTGTATGGCCCCGAAGATATTCAACAAAATACCAAATGATATTAAAGATCTTAACTTGACACAATTTAAACGGAGATTAAATAACTTATTGACTGAAAAATGTTGTTATACCATTGACGAATTCCTTTTTGACAAAATGTAATAAGTAAACTAAATGATAATTATGTATTTATGCTTGACAACTCAAAAACTTGACTTATAAATTGTAATCAAAATGGTTATTATAACAATCGATTGTATTCGAAGTGCCTATTGAAATTTATGTTAATTTGTATGTAATATTAATTTTATATTCTTAAATTGCTAAATAGTGTATACCCTAATGGGAAGTTTTTTGAGTTACCATATCCTAATTACAAGACCTATTCTATCACCAAAAAACACACTAATAAATACTACTAATACGACTTTGACTTTTTTTACCACGACCGGAGAGAGATCAGGCGCAGGGCAAACGGCTTAACGTGCTTCGTATCACAACGCTAACTCCGAACTAAGAAATTCCCAATGGAAAACGCAATAACGCTTTTGTGCCCGACCCGGGAATCGAACCCAGGACCCCACGATCAGCAGTCGCGCCTGTGATCACGAGACCAACGACTAATTTCACTTTCAGACTGACCAGTGGATGGGCGACCATCTTTACATACAAAGACCCCTCCGTGCCACGGAAAGCACGCTAAGCCGTTGGTCCCGGCTGTCACATGTGCATCTTTGACAGTCATTACGGGAAGTCAGAAGCCCGAAAGTCTGATAACCCCTCTCACCAAGGGGTATCGTATTACCCAGTAACTTGGTTGTGGAGGTCAGAAAGGCAGTCGCTCTATATTAAATACTGGTATTCAGCTGCATCCGGTTAGACTGGAAGCCGACCCCAACATAGTTGGGACAATTAAGGCTAGGCAGATGATTTAATCCTAAATAGCAAATTTTATGGGGATTTAAAAATGTTGTGTTAGTAAATTAATATTCCAAACCTTGAATGAAAGTTGACCTGCAACCCGCACAAAATATACTGTTGTGCCCAGAAAGCATTAAAATGCGCCCCGTATTATACAGGGTTATTGGTAAAAGATTAACAACCTCTTATGAGGTCATCATCATTCATCATTTCAGCCGATAGACGTCCACTGCTGGACATAGGCCTCCCCCAATTTTGGGGGGGGGTTTGCCATAATCGCCACGCTTGGCAGGCGGGTTGGCGATCGCAGTATGGTATGATGTTGGAATGCATAGAGAACGCTGCTGCCCATTCTCCGGTAAGACCCTTAGTCGCCTTTTACGACACCCACGGGAAGTAAGGGATGGTGGTATTCTTTAAGTCCGGCACCACACAGACCTTATGAGGTCATTGTACTCATAATTATGAACAACTTTTACTATGGGACCAAAACTGAAATCGCGAAAAAAAACAATCTGCTGTTCCCTACATTTATGTTCGTATAACTCATTTTTTTTTCGCGATTTCGGGTTTGGTCCCAAAGTAAAAAGGTAAAAAGGTTGTAAATAAAACATAACAACCTCTTAATACCCCTGTGTACAGTTCCGTTGACTTCATCAAAAGTGTTGAGCTGAATAAATACAAAATCCGTGTACAGCTGTTCAGCAAAAAAAAGTTGTTCTTCCAATCCGAAAACAAAACCGGCTCTTAAATTTTCTGTAAAAACATTTCGCTCGACGCCATCCACTTCACTTCAAAATGAAATGAGATAAACGCAGTACAAAATACAATTTTAAAACGGAATTCGGTCCATCTGAACAATTATGGGGAATATCAACTTTTAAAAGCTGATCAAACGGAGCCCAGGGGCCTATTGTCCGAATGCAATTATGACGATTCCGCCTGTAAACGACTGTCGATTTAATAAACATGGAGGGAAAACGTTTCCCGCTCTCTGAAAACCCTTTAACAACATCAAATTGGTTATCCGCCAATTATAATATGATTATCGTGAACAGTTTAAATCGGTTTTAAATATGTCAGAGTATTGATTTCGGTGTGTACTGATGCACTTGACAGTTAATTTGGTTTTCAATTTGGAATGTCAGGTAAATTATCAGATGTGGTTGTATTTAATTAATTTTTGAAGCGATAACTCGTACCTAAACGGGATTAAAACAATGTAATTAAACTGATACTTGGCGATAACTGTATAAATAAGACAATATCGAGTTATTTACACCATTTACAACTTAACTAGCTTCTGCTCGCGACTTCGCCTGCGTGAAATTTCTTGTTCTTCCTCGTCGCGTTGCATCAGCTGCCTGCGCTATTACTTCGCTTTCGCTATACTGATAGAAATAAGCAGTAAATAAAAACGTTCCGTACCACAAGGCATGAAACGCCAAAAAAAACGTTTATTTTTATAACCCTTTAAATTTTTACTTTATTTTATTTTTATTATTTGTTGTTATAGCGGTAACAGAAATACATCATCTGTGAAAATTACAAGTGTCTAGCTGTCACGGTTCATGAGATTCAGCAGACAGACAGACATACAGATGGACAGTGGAGTCTTAGTAATAGGGTGCCGTTTTTACCCTTTGGGTACGGTACCCTAAAAATGAAAAAAACATTAATCTGAACTGCTTTAAACAGTTCCATTATGAGCATAACGTTCCAAACAGTATTTTTTACTGATTCGAAAACAGTTAAAGCTTGGGGCAAAATGTTACCGTCCAACCATCCGTCCGTCCGTCGTGTCCGTGTGGGTGTCGTATGGTAACATTTTGCCTCAAGCTTTAACTGTTTTCGGATCAGTAAAAAATACTGTTTTGAACGTTCGTCAGTAAAATTTAACGTTTTACTTTTACGTAGCTAAAAGGTCACAAAAATAATAAATTTATTCATTTGGTGATATCGTTCAAACCATTGAAATTTATTTACATTACAGTAATGGTGGTTTTCTTTTTTGTTTTTTTTTTCAGTAAATTTTATGTTCAATCATTAGAAGTTACTGTTTTGTCTTTTACTGTTTTACAAACATTTCTTCTTACTGTAATAAAGTCACGCTTTAATGTGCTGTAGTAACAAATTATTTTTTTAGTAAGCGTTTTTTCAGACAATTTTTTCCTTTTTGCTTGACTCGAAAGAGTTCTAGCGTGCTGTTGAGTAGCCTATTAGCCTTCCTCGAGAATTGAGCTATCAAAAGCAAAAATAATTTTTCAAATCCGACTAGTTATTTTAGAGATTAGCGCGCTCAAACAAGCAAACAAACTCTTCAGCTTTATTAGTATATATCATTATGTAGATAACGATTGGGCGGATTATTACGATCTTTGATTGTTGGATTTGTCTCCGTATCGAATAGCAGAATAGTTATTAAAACATGGGACAAAATCAAGCGAAAAACAACATTTTCTTATACAACACCTTTTTAATCGACTTCAAAAAAAGAGGAGGGTTCTCAATTCGGTAGTTTTTTTTTTCAATATCTTATTGATTTTGAGGCAGAACCTACGAAGTTCGCTGAGTCGGCTAGTTTTTAATAATGTCCGTTTCAAAGGAGTCTCAAGATGATACGTTTGACGGTTTGTTAATCTAACCCATGTCAGTCCAACCTTTCCACACATATGATTGTCTTCAGCTTACCTCACATAATGCGATTTGCATAAACCTTACAAGACGGTCCCTGCATAGGAAATGAGAGATCGTGACATTTGAAGCCAGCTTTCGTGATACCAATGATTTAACTTTGACTCACCCCATCTTCATCATTCGCAGTCTTGTTCTTGATCCACTGCTGAGTATATTAGGCCTCCTCCTATGCCTTGCTTCCCTGGTAAGTGCCAGGCCGCCTATGGTCACTAAAATCAAATACTAGCTTCCTAAACGATAGCGCTGGAACCGTATCGTACTAATAAAACAAGAACTGGAAAACGACTTCTATTAATTGAGCTTTGAAAACTTATTGTGAAAAGGTTCCATTGTCGCAAAACCAATAACAGAGCTACCTTATCCAATTTTCACTTCATTCTGGGCAAGCACTTTGTTCTTTGAAGGATAGATCGGATCGCGAGTGGAATACTAAAAGATACTCTGAGAAAGAAAAAGATATCGCTAAAACGTACCTACTTTAGATAGCTATGGCCTTGTTATGTTGATTGTGATGGCCGAATACCTAGTATGAAAATAAAGGACATATGAAAGATTTATTAGGGTTCCGTACCAAACTGGTAAACCGGAACCCTTACGGTGAGACTCAGTCTGTCTGTCTGTCACAGGGAGCTGACTTGACAACGAGGCGGAAGCGGTATGACGACAACGACTATTCGGAACGCCAGCGCCATTTGGTGGCGCTTGACAGAGTCTAGCCTGAGTTCGTGGGGGGTCGGCGCTGGAGGACAGCGCGACAAGAACGATGTGGAGCTCTCTTGGACATTGGACATCGTACGAACAACATGTGCTTAGAAACTGTCCCGCGTTCCGTATCTGGTTGTGTCGTGTAGGGGAGGAGTGGCATGAAGGGGACACGTATTGAAAGGGACAATTCAAATAACCGGCAAAATAAAAACAATTTCGAGACAACATTATTTTTGTCGTATGGCAACCTTGACGCAAGTTCGTTCGCGGCAACTTCATACTCCTGTCATTTCAAACATGGCGGATTCGTGCGAGTGTTGATATTGGGATTCAATAGTATTTTTTCTGTTAGAATTGTGAAACGTTTTATCGAGTGCTGCGAGTTAATTATTTATGAGGGAATCACTGTTTAAGATAGGCTGGACATCCACAGATACGATAACATAAGGTCAGTAAACTTTAGTTTTATATTGTAGATTTTGTGGTTATGTTTTCAATTTTTGTATGATATTTATGAAAGGGACACAACAAACGGTTATGAATGGGACGTCCCCTTCATAACTGTCCCTTTCAAGGCTGCTATTTTGCACTAGGTTTCTAATAATTTTTTTTACTTCTTTTTCAGATTAAAAATGCCAGAAGAAGAGAACGCGCGTCGATGCACACAAAATTGAAGAGGCAATCAATTAAGTATTACAAAAAGGCATTTCTGTAAGATCGGCTGCGAAGATAGTTAAATAATCAAATAAAACCAAAAGTAACGAGAAAGCTAAAAAGAAGAAAACCGATATTAAGAAAAATGCTAAAGCTAGTCAGAAGAAGAAGGTTGCACGTAAAATCGCGAGTAGTAGCAGCAGTGATGCGTTGTCAAATGTAGATAAAGATTCTGACTCAAAAGATGATATTTCGGAAAATGAAGAAGACACTCCAAGATTAAGAAATCGTACCATTACAAAAGATAAAACAGGAGATGATGACCAATGTAATGTTTGTAAGAAATACTATTCAGAAAGCAATGAAGATTGGTTTATATGTAAAATTTGTACGAAATGGGCACACAAAACCTGTGGCATTAAAGGTGTTTTCAATTTTTTTTGCTCACTATGTCACTAAAAACTACAATGATTAGTATCTAAGTTTATTTTTATAAGACTGTAAATCAAACTTTATGGAAGTTGTTGATTATAATTCTATTAAAAAAAGCAATAATTATTTTTCAAGTGCAGTCTAAGTCTAAAAAGAGATATATAAAATTGTTGATTTGTCTTTAATTTTATATAAGTGTTTCATTTATTGTTAATTAAATTATAAGAAGACTGATTATGTGTTTTAAGAAAAGCTATTAATAATTATTTTGTTCATTATATCTGAGAAAAACATTTTAATATTGTTGATTTCTGTTTAAGTTATACATGAGTGTTTAATTATATTAATCTTTAAGATGAAAACGGCAAGATTTAATAATGACAATAGTTCCAGTCACTTTTAAATTTGATTTTTAACATACCTAAGTAGTTATTTCCTCGAAATTAGGTACTGTCCCTTTCATAAATTACTGCGTCCCTTTCAATACAGTCCATTTATGAAAGGGACAAAATACACATTTTTTAAAGATGCGAAAATAAACAACTAAAAATTGATTAATTACAATTATTGCATTTCATTTCAATAGTTTAATAATAAACGTTTCCTATTCGACTCCAACCTGTTCCAAATATTTTCTCACCCACTTACTAGGACCTCAAAATCAAAAATGAGAGATCGTGACATTTGAAGCCAGCTTTCGTGATACCAATGATTTAACTTTGACTCACCCCATCTTCATCATTCGCAGTCTTGTTCTTGATCCACTGCTGAGTATATTAGGCCTCCTCCTATGCCTTGCTTCCCTGGTAAGTGCCAGGCCGCCTATGGTCACTAAAATCAAATACTAGCTTCCTAAACGATAGCGCTGGAACCGTATCGTACTAATAAAACAAGAACTGGAAAACGACTTCTATTAATTGAGCTTTGAAAGCTTATTGTGAAAAGGTTCCATTGTCGCAAAACCAATAACAGAGCTACCTTATCCAATTTTCACTTCATTCTGGGCAAGCACTTTGTTCTTTGAAGGATAGATCGGATCGCGAGTGGAATACTAAAAGATACTCTGAGAAAGAAAAAGATATCGCTAAAACGTACCTACTTTAGATAGCTATGGCCTTGTTATGTTGATTGTGATGGCCGAATACCTAGTATGAAAATAAAGGACATATGAAAGATTTATTAGGGTTCCGTACCAAACTGGTAAACCGGAACCCTTACGGTGAGACTCAGTCTGTCTGTCTGTCACAGGGAGCTGACTTGACAACGAGGCGGAAGCGGTATGACGACAACGACTATTCGGAACGCCAGCGCCATTTGGTGGCGCTTGACAGAGTCTAGCCTGAGTTCGTGGGGGGTCGGCGCTGGAGGACAGCGCGACAAGAACGATGTGGAGCTCTCTTGGACATTGGACATCGTACGAACAACATGTGCTTAGAAACTGTCCCGCGTTCCGTATCTGGTTGTGTCGTGTACCTACTCGTAGTGTGCAATTTGCTAGCGTGATTAAATTGTTTGTGAACTTATAATCTCATTTGAACTGAAAACCGTTTTTCTATTGCGCATTATCCAACACTTAACCCACTGTAGCCCACACTAGTTTAAATATGTCTGATAATAACGAGACACACTATACCTTCGCCGTCATATATATTTCTTTTTTTGCAACAAGGACTGAAAGGGGTCTAAAAAATTCGAAGTGGGGCTACTATAGCGTGTGGGGTATAATATGAAAGAGGGCAGTTTGCACATTCTCAAACATTTGTTATTTTTTTTAGGCTGCATAGTTTTCGACTTTTGATGAAAAATGTAAAAAAAAAAAAATACCGTTCTCCGCCCCTTATCTCCGAAGTTTGCAAAAAGAAAAATCTATGTAAAGATTACAGGAAAAATAAAACGATGTCTCTAAATAGCACACTTTTTCAGAAATCATCAACAAAAGTTACACTAGTTCCACTATCGGTCAAGAGATGGCGAAAATTTAAAAACATATGATGGTATGGAACCATCGGTGCGCGAGTCCGATTCGCTCTTGCCCGGTTTTTTTTTGCAAGCTTTTGAATCTACGGGGTGGTCCGTTGACATGGGTCAGTATGGACAAATCGAAAACTATTTGGGGTAGAAAAAATTGTTCTTAGGTCAGAAGTCGTCGATTTCAGAGTTTAGAAAAACTGCACGCAAAGATTTAAAACTCTTACACGACTTGAGATTTCAATGATGTTTTATTCCAGTAATTAATAGTGTTGATTGTTAGGTTCATAATCAGCCTATAATGTTCCTACTGCTAGGATACAGGCCTCCTCTCGGTGAGAGGGAGTGGGCCCTAATCCACCACGCGGGCCCAGTGCGGGTTGGTAGATATCACATAACTACGAATTTTTGGTTCTAGCACATGCCCGTTTCCTCACGATGTTTCCTTTCGCCGTTTTGAGAGCAGTGGTGATGAAAAAATTTACACAAAGTGCCTTCTTGGGTTCGAACCCTCGATCTACAACTCGTAAGTCACGGCCGTTACCACTGCTCTTAGCTTTACTTACTTTTTATAAAATAACTTAACATCACGCCTGTAATAACCAAAGTGTTAGGCAGAGGTGTATACTCTCTACACGCACATTTCGCCAATTACGTTTTAGTCTCATCTGTGTGGTTCTTTCCTCAAAATACCATTTCGGACACCAATCTACATGGTCTTGAACGATCTGACCAAGATTTTGTCTGGACTTTAAAAGAGACTGTGACCTCTGAGTTTGTTTCGGCCTTTCTTCTCAGAGTAGTTAGATAGGAAAAGCCGACCTCATCTAGTTTAAAAAATATGATTGACGTGTAAAAGTGTTTGTAAAAACCTACTTACATTGCCGAATACCTAGTATGAAAATAAAGGACATATGAAAGATTTATTAGGGTTCCGTACCAAAATGGTAAACCGGAACCCTTATGGTGAGACTCAGTCTGTCTGTCTGTCTGTCTGTCACAGCTGGATATCTCAAGAACTACTAATGCTATCAACTTGAAATTTGGAATATTTTATATGACCCTATTGAGATGCGCTATAACTTTTATAAATGGCGGCAAATGTCAATTCTGTTTTGACATTTGAGAAGTATACAGATGCAGAATTCACGTCAATAAGCCATAGAATGCATCAGCGGGATTGTCAGAAAGGGTTACCGCTGGCCCGGAATATAAAGGGCTAAGGAAGGAACACGGGTGGGTTTTAGTCAGTAAGAGTCTGACACTCCCTCCCGCTCCACCCAGAGCGTCCAAAAAAAAGCCATGGAACGCAATGCTCCTCAAGAACGTGAAATAACTGTCCGCGTCGTCTAATCTTTCGCTTTGGCGATTTACACTGGCCGATCAGATCACCCGATTTGATCGCTCCAGACTTTTTTTGTCCCTTTACTTGAAATTGGGTTTACGTAAACAAGCCTTAGACTCTTGAAGCCCTTGAAGAGAATATCCGACAGGAATGCGACAACCTATCGCCGGAAGTTCTGACACAAGTAATGGAAAATGCCATAAAGCGAGCCATCAATTTTGATGGCGGCTACTTGACCGATATCATCTTCTCGACTTGAATGAAATAATTCTAATTCATTAAATAAACATAATATAATAATATAACACAAGTAGAACTAAAAATTTTCATTGCTAAAAAAAATACAGTAAAACAACATCGGGTGATTACTTTAGCCCCACCTTGTAATAGAGAGTGAGCCTATTGCTAACCGGGCCCAAAACTAGACTCCGGGTTGCTACCGAGAAATTCTAAGGAAAACCCAATAACACTTTTCTTAACCTGGGAATCGAACCTAGGACATCATATTCAGCAGTAGCGCTTGCGACCACTACATCAACGATGCTTATTTTATTTATTACTTCCAAAAAGGATGCAATAAAGAAAATAAGCCTGGTTGGACAAGACCTTGTCGCGGTATCTACAACGCCACGTGAGAACGCGTCATACTGACGTCACGCAAAATCGTGCATCTCGCAAGCAGAGTTTACCGCGCAACTAGCATAGATACAACGGCCCGAAATGAATCACCGGGCAGTTTCCCGTAAGACACAACACCCGTCTGGTCGGAGGATCCCCCTTTTCCTATAGAGTATGAGTGAACTTTACACCCTGTTAAACACCTCTATAACCTAAATCCAGTCATAAACAATAATTATTACTGTATATTTATCCCTCTAACATCCAAACACCGTTCAGCAAACATAATTAACTGCAAGCAACATCACAGTTTATGCACAGCTTCCATTGATACAAACAAACATAACATTTGGCAAGATGTCTGTTACAACTTGTGCTACACTATCTATTGCTACAGTAACAGTTCTGCGAATATTAATTATACCTGTTTCCCTTTGGGAGGGAGTTTCTCTTGCGTGGGTATTACTGCGCTGCAATTGAAATAAAGTTATGTAGTTGGTATAATATAACATTATAACATTTAAAATTGGTAATAATATGTACAGACGCCAGCACATCAAGCTAACCGAAACTGTCAAATTTTCTCAATCAACTTTGAACGTTATGTTTTAGAGATAGAGTTGAAAATATATTTAAGAAATTTGATAGATTGTAGTAGCTTGATGTGCTAGTGTCTTTCATAGGGCATCAAAAATTCGTCCGCATCGCTGTCAACAGGAACAGTGCCCAAATGGCTGGCCGCATTGCCACGTTGTATGGCGATGCTGATTCTTTGGCCAAGAAACAAACCAGCCCTCTGGTCACGTGAAGAGTCGACTTACCGCTTGGTGATATTTATGTCGGAAAACCAAGTGGGCAATTGGGCATTTGGACAATGTGAATATGTAAATATTATCTTCATGAATAAAAATGTAGTTGGTTGGTATCTATATAAAATATGTAAAAGCTTGTTTCTATACATTAAAAGTTTTAATAACAAAGCCATTGCTGCTGTTAATGTGTTACGCAACTACCCCACTCGTCAGTGAAGTGTTGGGATTTGAAGCTGTGACCGAAGTTGAAGGGGCTTACAGGACCTAAATACAAAAACGCAAGTTTTAGAAACAATAAAAGTATATGATCGACTGCAGTAAACAAAATCATAAAAATATATGATATCCTTCAGGATATATGCTAGGTAGATAGTGTGTTGAAAACATAATACAACTGATTTGATACTATAGAAAAAAAAAATCATGAGTATATCTCTAAAAACTTTCTTTTTACAATGAAAACCATACTAATATCCATACAATCATTCTGATTTTTGTGAGATTATTCTATAAGCATCATACTAAAATACTAGTGTTTTATTTTTTTAGTCCAAACAATAGATTTTATTTAATTAAATAATTGCTTCAACAAATGTATTTTAGCGATTACTTTTTTTAGAGATTTAAAAAAAATATTTATTTACATAATCTATGCTAATATTTAAAATAAATTCAATAATATGTACATTTATATGAAAAAATAAGAAAAATAATCATAGGGCATCAAAAAATTCGTCCGCATCGCTGTCAACAGGAACAGTGCCCAAAAGGCTGGCAGCATTGCCACGTTGAATGGCAATGCTAATTCTTTGGCCAAGAAATAGGCCAGCCCTCTGGTCACGTGAAGAGTCGACTAACCGCTTGGCGATATCTCGAAAAACCAAGTGGGCACTCGGACCCCATGGCCCTAGTGTTTCAACCCCAAACGGCTCGAACATATAACTCCCAATCAGGTTGGAATATTTACGCCGTTTCAGGTTTTCTGCACCTGCAGCAGCCGCTCCAGCACAGCCCACCGTGCTAGGAAGATGAGATGGCGCAAGGGTGTCGACACATGTTGCATCCCACACCAAAGGTCTGCCTAACATCCAGGGCATTATGGTCATCCCGTCTGGTCTCTTCCCATCGTCGCGTGCCAGGCCGTTGGGTTCTAAAACAGCTGGCACCCCGGCGGTGACAAGGGCACGACGGATGATGTCATTAATGCTGGCGTGCCGTGCTATCCGGCCTGCGCTCCTACTGCAAGAAAGGCCATGGTGTCCGAGACAGTCGACAGCTTCACCGCACTGACAGCGATGCGGAGCTCCGCAAGGAGCGCCCAAACGCAGACAGGTAGCGAGCCGGAAGGTGGTGTCACCCAGCATGGTGCCTATGTTGGGTGACGGGAGTGCTTGAAGCCAGAGCCCCGACTCCCACTCACCCACAGCCAGCAGGCGGGCACGCTCAGCAGAATTGGTGGACGTATTAATGAGATTATTCCGTACCAACCTGCAGAGCGGCTCATCCCACTGTCTCTGGGAAGATGGGTTTACGGGCCGATCTGTATCCGGGCAAGCCGCTTTCCAGGCGTTCACCGCGTCGGCCAAGCACGGCACTTCAGAGTCAACCAGGCAAGGGGCTAATATTTTCCTGGTCAACTTTTCAGTGCTGTGGACAGAAGACAGGAACGCCGGTAAGCTAATACTGGTAATTTTGCGGACGCCGAGGCCACCAAAACGGATGGGTAGTGTGGCTTGAAGCCACGCTCGGTCGTCCAAGGCCACATTTAAAATGGATGTTAGTGTTGCTTCATATTTCGCAATAAATTACCAGCGTTGTGTCATCGCGCTTCTCTTTCTTTTCTATGCAGTCCGACAGTGACCGCTCTTTAGGTCATGATATTGATAAGCGTCGGTGTAACAGCCTCCCAGCTATTCAGGCTGCGACGGTTCAGCTTGATCGCGTAAGACTGGAACAAACTCCTGGTGCCCGCTTTCTACCGTCATGTAGTCGCAATGCAGTGTCAACTTCAGAAAAGTTTTAGTTAAGCTATGTCTAGTAGTATTTTGTCAACAAACACAGAAACTCTACGTTCAGAAGCAGTTGATATTTTAATCATCATCCAAATTTCGATTTCAAAATAAAAAAAAACATTTTTTTTATTTTTATTTCACTTAAACCTACATGGGCACATAATATTATGATACGTCAGAAGCTAGGTGCACGGTTCCAATTCCATTCTAACTCCACGGTTACTCTTTTAAAAATAATTGGCTTTTATATTGTTTTCAAATTACATTAGGTATGGCCTATGGGAGGACAGCGTAGGCCTGTCAACAAGTAACAGGTACTTAATAAAATAAATAAATGGCTACAGATCTAAAGTCTGTAAGGCCTACAAAGTCCTCAGATACACAAAATATAAAAGAATCTATCACCTCTTATTGCTCTCTCCTTTATTGCTCTCTTATTCTGTGCCAGGCTCGTCAAGGTTTTACCCGTAATGCAATAATTGTCATTTTACCATCAAAATATTATTACTAAATTAAAATTAAATTACCCCTACCGTCACCCGTTACCCTCAAAATGCGTCAAACGCCGTTATTTACTGCTTCACTAAATAAAGCAAGATGTCCCATCCCAACTTTTTGACACGAACTTCTTATTGTCTGTTAATTACCCAAATTCTTAACAGACCGAAGAGTTCCCAAAACAGGGACTTGAACAAGGGTCTCTTTGAAATGCATAATTCAGTTTATTAAAAAGTTCGAGCTGAACGATACGGTCAGCAATTTACAGATGAAGAAAAAAGATGATCAACAATTTTACTTTCACATGTCATTAAATAAAAATCTTAAATTCATTCATTCATTCTCTGACAAGCTCAAACTCAAACTCAAAGCGTTTATTTCAATTAAACCAATTACAGGCACTTTTGAATTGTCAAGGGGTCGGTCAGTCAGAAAGATGAAGCTAGTTGCCCATTCCAAAGCGTAGGTACCTATGGAGAAGAACGGGCAAGAAACTCCATGGACACTCTTTTAAATCAAAATAATATGGTTACAAAATCTTGTTTACATCATTCATGTTATATTCATGAGAGACAATCAAACATTGCTGGACATATGCCTCTCCCAGACTGCGCCACAACACCTCGTCCTCCGCCTTCCGCATACACTCTACCCCAGACACCTTCTTTAGGTCAATACAAACCAACAGACAATGCTCAGCATAAACTGCTGGGTCACTTGAAACATTGCACAAGACTTCCTTATAGCTTATAGAAGGTGAGCGCTAAGGAAGCATCTTTGAAAGTTTATCAGAAGGATCTTGCATGTAAGTTCGTCATATTTGCCTAAAGGGAATTCCATCGGGCACACTGCTTGTGTCATATAACTAGCCTATAATATTTCCACTGCTGGGATATAGGCCTCCTCTCTGTGAGAGGGAATAGGCCGTAATCCACCGCCAAAGTGTTCTGGCTGTCTTTCACAGAGAGGAAGCCTGTGTTCTAGCAGGAGGATCGTTCATATAGGCTGATAATGCTTATAATAATATGCTAATCTATACACGGTTTTTCAGCATTTCATGCTTTGCTTCAAAGCTTGTGTCATTTTATATATGTGTCTGTGAGTTGCCGGACTTAAAGAATAGCACCACCCCATACTTCCCTTGGGTGTCGTAAAAGGCGACTAAGGGAGACCGGAGAATGGGCAGCAGCGTTCTCTATGCATTACACCATCTTACCATACTGCGATCGCCAACCCGCCTGCCAAGCGTGGCGATTATAGCAAACCTATGTACAGCAGTGGACGTCTTTCGGCTGAAATGATGATGATGATATATGTTTCGTCTTTGTTGACTTTTAAAACAAACTCAAAACTCAAAGCATTTATTTTAATTAACCCAAAAACTGGCTCCTTTGAACTCTCAAGGAGTTGGTCAGTCAAAAAGATGGTGTCGCTTAAAACTGAAGCGCAGGTATTAAGCGACCTTCGTTGCTGACGGTACAGCCCAATTAACTTGTAATTATTATTGCAGAGTCAAGTCCTGTCTCCGGAGTTGCAATTCGTAAATATTAGTCCATATTCAAAGCTGGACGCCTGAATTATTTAGCCAATGAAATATAACTGTCTGAAACTCAGTTTGACTCAGTGATGTTTGAAACAGATTCGTTTTTAATGATAAATTGCTTGCGAGTTACAGGAATTTGTGGAAGACGACCAGGTTTAGTTTGGTTGGCTTTGTGAATTAGAGATATGGTCTGGATGAACGGGATATTTGTTATGAAATTACTGAAACAGAAGGGACGGAGAAATGTAGCGTATTTTTGAGTTTGATTGACTAAGTAAACTTCATTACGTTCTTCAATGTTGGTGAAATAGTACTTATTTCATGGTTAAGTCTGGAACAATGTATTCCGGGCGTTGATAGCTGTGACACAGTTAACTTTTGTTGCTACCATCGTTTCTATTGTAACTAAGAAAATTTGTTGTTGATCCAAATAAAAATTTAACTTTTTTTTACTTCTATTATTTAAAGGTCGTATAGTAAGAAATAATGTAGCACGTGCGACATAAGTAAGCAATCAATCAATATCATTTCGAAATCAACGTTAAATTTTCACATTTTACGACACGTGTCCCGAATACTTTGAAAGGAATCAAAGGTTTTTAATGTTGATTTAAAGAACCTCTCTCAGAAAACCTATTCAATTAATGTATTTAAAGACAATTCGCGAACGCAATGAATACTAAACGTTTGACCTTTCACCCCACCCTCCTCTCCCCAAATTAGAATTCGTCCAAATCAACTTTCGCTTTACACAAAGGATCACGGGTATTAGGCATCAATAAAGCTGTAATAATAAAAGTTCCATTCAAACCTAATATTTACGTAAGATTCGAGATCCTTGGGGAGATAGGGTGAACTTAACAACCGACAGGTTTAATTAGGGAACGAAGCTAATTCCCAAGTTTTGATGAATGCGATTTCACGGATACAACCCCATTTCACCCTCGGCGGGAGTAGCATAATTTGAAATTTTGATTTAAAGCCCTGTTTGCTTAATTGCTGTTAAATACTATCTGCGCTGGCTCGGTTATGGTGACCGAAGAGATCGTAACCCCTTTGTGATTAATATTCGATTGTGTTTGCTGAGTTTTTGATTGGGTTCTTCTTGTGTAAATGCTGAGATTCAGAAATGGGAGTGCTGTGTAATTGGAGTGTGGGATGTTAAACTGTTGAATCTATGGAGGAAATACTGTGCAGGCAGAGAAAAAAGATGAAACTAGACTAAATAATATATACCAAATAAATAAAAGAGAAGACAAAAGTTGTAACACGATGAGAAGTCAAGCAAAGAAGAAAGTGCAGGTTCCCGTAATTAAAAACATTCAAAATCAGGTTGCGACAGTCGCTCTTTCCATGCCGCTCCGGTAAGGCCCTTAGTCGCCTTTTACGACACCCACGGGAAGTAAGGGGTGGTGCAATTCTTTAAGTCCGGCACCACACAGACATTAAACTAAGATGTGAACGTTCTTAAAATTATGAGAATTACCCTACAGAAGTCACTACACTGGCAAAAGTAACATTGAACATTATACAGAGGGACGTACACGACATACAGGGCGATTCGGTTATCACTATATACAGGGTTATTGGTAACAACCTCTTAAGAGGTTGCAACAACAACTTTTACTATGGGACCAAACCTGAAATCGCGAAAAAAAAACTGCTGTTCCCTACATTTATGTTCGCATAACTCGTCAAAATGTAGGGGGGGAAGAGCTGATTTTTTTCGCGATTTCAGGTTTGATCCAATAGTAAAAGTTGTTCATAATGATAAGTACAATGACCACTTAAGATGTTGTTAATGTTTTACCAATAACCTTGTACAGCACTGCGGTTATTCCACAAAACGCAAAAACATATTATTTTATTTTATTTTATTTATTTTAGGAAAACTTACAGCTAAACAAATACAGTAAGTAATAATTTATACAAAATAAGGCCAATTACAAGTTTCCACATGTAATATTTAAATCATTATGAAACAGAAAAAAAAATATAATAAACTCTATGGCAAAACAGAAAAAAAAACTACTATTTACGGTCAAAGAAGCAATTAGATAAAATTTTCTTCAATTTAGCAACACTAGTATTGAAAATGTCGATATCAGCTTCCTGGCAGGTTGCGTTGTACATACGACTCGCTCTCACCATGTACGAGTTCCGTCTGTATGTGGTGGCTACCACCGGGGTGTGCAATAAATTAGGTCTACGTAAGAACACAGACGGCACTCGCAGCCCGATTTTATGTAACAACTCGGTAACACCAGTTGTTCCATTGGCAATTTTGAAAAGAAACACAAGATCTGATATTTTTCGCCTTTCATAAAGTGGAAGTATATGAAATTTTTTGCAACGGTACGTATAATTCGATAAAAACGTTTTAGACCGATATTGAATGTGCCTTAAAAACCTTTTCTGTATGCTCTCAATACGATTTATGTAGACATTATAATTGGGGTTCCAGACTTGAGAGGCATACTCCAAGTGACTGCGAACAAAAGAACAGTATAATATTTTAATAGTCTTTATATTTTTAAACTCTGAGGACACCCGTAAAATGAAACCAAGGGCTTTTGACGCTTTCTTGACTATATTGTCTATGTGTGCATCAAAGAGGAGCTTAGCGTCAAAAGTAACTCCCAGATCCCTAATAGTGTTGACCCTATTCAGTGCTGTATCCAATAGCATGTAGTTGTGGATGATCGGGATAGGTTTCCGTGTAAAGGAGCAAACATAACACTTGGAAACATTCAAGTCCAACTTATTATTAATACAATAATCCTGAAAATTATTAAGGTCTGTCTGTAATAGATGAGCATCTGCCACGGTACTTATTTGTCTCATTATCTTCATGTCATCAGCATATAGTAACAATTTTGAATACCGGAAAGAAGAAGAGATATCGTTATGAATGAATTGCACCGATCCCAGCGTGGTTAAACCAGACTCGATTAATCGAATGAACCCCAAGATTCGCACTAGCTCCTGTAGCCTCATGTTCATGGTGCTACAGCGACCATTGCATATCAAGGAATAGACCGGGGGGCGCGGTAATGGTAGGGAAGACGTGCCCGTAGGATAGGTAAGGATTTAAGAGCCTACCGGATATGCATCCTAGAGTAAGCATTGGACTAGTGGAGAGACGGGTAATTATTATCTAAGGATGGGCATCTTTTATCGACCTTGCCGCCAGGTTGGTTCAGGTCGAGCTTCGTCGGTCCGTCTTTTGGCGGGTTTCTACTGCTTTCTCGGTTCTTTTGTATGTAACTGCTTGTTTTGTTGTGTCAGATGTTGCTGTTTTCAATGTCTTCGTCGGAAGTTTCGCTACTATCCGTTTCCGGTTTTTGTAAGTTTCACTAGCAGCGATCTTGATCTTACTTCTATCTTCAGCTGGCATCATCATCATCTGCCTAGCCTTTTCCCAGCTGTATCCGTCCAAAAATTGATTCCCTTGTCGAAGTACCTCATGTCCTGTTTTAGATTGTCGTTCCATGTGTAAATAGGTCGGCCTTCTTGGATTTGGCCTTGTACTGCATTGCTGCATGCAGTAGGTGTGGTTGCGGCGCCCGTAGACATTTGCGAGGTAGCACATCCTGTGGTTCTTGATGCGTTTGGTTACTGTTTTTCCGTCTACGATTTGATGCATTTTCTTTTGTCTTGGTAGAGTGGTTAATCAAGTTTCTAATGATAACTCGCTCATATCTTCTGGGTCTTGATCTGTTAGCTTTAGTAAGTGCCGATACTTTTAGGCCATGTATCATGCTTGATGGTCCTATTGGTTAGCGATTTATTTGTTCGTTGTGATTGGATATATCCCTTAGTGCCTTGAGGTCGACATTGTCAAAGGCCTGTTTTTTTTTTTTTTTTTTTTGAGAGTGAGTACATAAATTCTTTTACCTGCACGCCGTTCTTCGTCTAAGACCCTTTTAAGCGTAAATATATGGTCGTCTGTTGATCTATTGTTTAAAAAGGTCGGTTGGTATTTGTCCAATTCCGTTATTATCTCATCTATTTTTTAAGTGCGTAGGATGCGTAAATTCTGACCCGTGTTGCAAACCGATATGTGGCGATATTCATTCGCATCTTTAGGGTTATTGTTTTTTTTTTTTTTGGAATTAATACTTGTACGGTCTCCAGCCACGTGTCGGGTGCTTCGTTCTGTGTCCAAGCTTTGTTCATGTGTTTGGTGACGGCTTCTTGTAATATTTCTGGAATTGTTTTGTAAAGTTCGATTACCACTTGGTCTGTTCCGGGAGCTGACCCGTTTCGCATTTTATTAATGATTTCCATCACGTCATCCGCGATGGGTCCATCACACTGTACTTTGGTTATCGGATTGTTTGTATTAATTATTGGTATAAGATGGCCCTCGGTTTTTTTTTTTTAATATTTGCTCCCATTTGGTCATCGGTATCTAAGTAGATCTTTTTCGACGTTTTGTTTGAAGTTTGTTTCTACTGTAAAAAAGTATAGCATCTGCATGCATTTTGCAGGGTGGTTTCCCCCATTCATTGAGGCAGGCCCTACATGATTTTTGCTCTTCCTGATATTTAACCTTTTGAAGAGTTGCCTGACATTCTTTTACTAGACTGTACCTATTTGGATTATCTAGTTGCCTATTCTGTAGAACTTTAGCTTTTTGTAGTTTAGCAAGAGCTAATCGATGATCTCTGGAGAGAACTGGCTGCAGAATCAGTTTCCTGGGCAGCTAATACTTCCGTTATGGTATTCCAGGGTATTTCGATGTTTTGTCCGTTGAGTTGATTCCTACATATCTTTTAGTTTTTTGATATGCAGTCTTGGTATTTTGTATTCGTGAATTTACTATTGAGGGTGACATAATGGCACTGTTTATAATTGAAATTCTTGTATCGGTTTGTTTGTTGTTTGTTAGCAGACCCCAGATTATTTTATGGTCGGATGTGCCCCTAGCTAGCGGCCCATTCGCCTGTAATAAGTTCGAAGAGTTTTTCTGTTGCATGTAGCGATAATTTGATCCAATTGAGATTTCTGAGTGCCCTTTGACCATGTTATCCTGCATGATGATCTCGCTTTTGTCTTTTTTTTTTTGCAGTTTTTCTGTGTTGGTTGTAGAGCTCCTGAGTGTTTACCTGTTTCTTGTACGCAGGCTGTATGAATGCCCCTAATTGAGAGTTCCGCATCTTAGTTAATTGGTAAAGGCTTATTATGTTGTGTTGTTTTGACGTTGTTTGATTTTTCATTAGATTAATCGGGTTGCTGTTGTAATGGTCGTCGTCGGTCATGGCCCAGCTATTATAGTGCTGGTACTTATAGAGGATGTGCATGTTGCTGGGTACTGGTTCACCGGTAGGTGAATACACTAATGTGTGTCTTGTATCCGTGTGCACGTGCAAATTGACAAGATAGAACTCAGACGCGGCGATTAATATATCCTCTCCACCTCAGAACGTCTTGTTATACTGCGTGATTGTGTATTTGTTATCCTTTGTTCCTGGGAGAGATTGCTGTTAGGGAGAAATTCTTGTATATTATTTAAGAGCGATATTATGAAGAAACCAAACCCATTACATTATTTATTTGATGGGCTATAGCTATAGCTCGAACTAGACAATTGCCGTCTTTTGTCATACGCAAACTTATGCCCATTTTTAAAGAGAAAGCCTTTTGTTTTTATGGTATCGCAAGACCTTCTCAGCAAACATGTGCGTGGGTTTGTTTTTGAGAAACAATAGAGCTGACAGGGGACGCCTCAAATTTATGAGCCTTGCTTTTTTGTTTCTTAACTTAACCTTTTTTTACTTCGAGTCCAATTTTGCGCACATGTTCGAATCCAGGTACATGGATTGTGATCAGACATATTGACATACATAGTGTCAGATATACAGTCGTGGGCGCAGAATTGGGATACGGGTAAACAAGAGAAACAGCTCCTTTATGTACAAGACTTGACTTACAGGCTATGAAATAAGTTGCTTGTTCAAGGCAGTTTTGGTAATTTAGTACAATGTTAAATGAAGAAAATCGTGGAGTGCGAATTCTAGACCGATACCGTATTATAGGCTAGAGTAATAGAGTGTCTTAGTATCCCTCGCTCCTAGATATAATACGAAAACATTTCCCTAAAGCCTATTTATAGCTTATAATGATGTTAAATTCACTCGTGGTTTTAAAAATCCAAATTAAGAAAACAAAGCGCAGCCGGATACAGCTTCTAATGGAGATCCCTGAAATATACGGAAAGATCTCACCAAATTGGCCCGCTAAGGAAACTCGACGTCACCAAGCTCCTCTGTTGGGAGGCTTAAGCTTCTGGCTTGTATACCAGGAACACACCCACACAAACAACACGCGATACACCGTTTCGAATTTCAAGCTGAGAGTTACCCCAGTTAGAGCCACGTGGTACGCACGTTGCAACAAGTATAAACAAAGGCTGGACCCGACACGTCCGTCCCCTTCGGCGGTCACTGTCCGAATCCGGAAAGAAGAAGAGATATCGTTAATAAAAATATTAAATAATAGTGGCCCTAGCAAGGATCCTTGGGGAACCCCCGAAGGGACATGCATAGGTTTAGAGCGGTATCCATTCAGGACTACAGTCTGACATCTGTTCTCCACATAGGACTTGAACCAACGGTAAAGGTCACCCCTGATGCCCACCGATAAAAGTTTACGCAACAGGATCACGTGATCTATCCGATCAAAACATTTGCTGTAGTCGGTATATATAACATCGACTTGGGACCTCTGTGACATACACTCGGAGAGGTAGTCGCTGCAGACAGTGAGATTAGACGAGGTCGACCGACCCCTTACGAAGCCGTGCTGGCTTTCACTTAAACTGTGCTTGAGTGCCGAATAAACCTGTACGTGCACAATTTTCTCCAGCACTTTAGCAAACACGCACAGCTTCGAAATAGGTCGGTAATTCTCGATCAATGTCCTTGACCCTTTTTTATGTATCGGTGTTATATATGCCGACTTCCATATCTTAGGCACCACGCCAGTAGCAAGCGATTTTTGAAACAGGATGGAAAGAGGCACAGAAAGATCTCTGGCGCAGTTGACGATGAATATGGGCGAAATGTCATCTGGACCCGCAGATTTATTTAAATATTCAAACGCTTGCCGCGGTTGGTTCCTGGATAAGTGACCATCGGAATCCATTATCGAGACCCATCCGTGCCTCGGAATTACAAGTTAATCCGAGCTAGTCCAGGCTTCCATTCGTAGATCTTTGACAATCGTTACGAGTAGTCAGAAACCTAAAAGTCTGATAACCAATCTTACCATAAGGGATATCGTGTTGCCCACTGGGTTGTGGATGCTCAGATAGGCAGTCGCTTCATGTAAAATACTGGTATTGCAGCTGCATCCGGTTAGACTGGAAAACGACCCCAACATATGTATTTGGGAAAAAACTAGGCAGATTGAATATCCTTAATTACCTGTCTTAAGCACAATTTCATCACACTAATATTATAAAGGCGAAAGTTTGTGAGTGTGTGTGTGTGTTTGTGTTTATATGTTTGTTACTTCTTCACGCTCAAACGGCTCTACCAATTTTGATAAAATTTGGTATGGAGGTAGCTGACACCCTGGATTAACATATAGGCTACATTTTATCACGATATTCCCACGGGATCGACACTTATGCGGGTGAACCCCGGGGCGCAGCTAGTATGATAATAAAAACACAATCATTCTGAGCTTGCCTTTTCAGCCACTTGTCCGACAAACATTTAGCTAAATAAATGTAGAATTCGGTCGACAAATATAAGCAGACATAATTAATTAAGAGCCAGTCAGTTTGTTTCTGGGTCACTAACAGCTCTATTATGAACGACGGGTAATATGAATCTTACTTACATTTGGGGATAATTAATACTCTTCTTGGAATATTATCTTTGAGTATTATTGATCTAATAGGGTGTTATATCATTGGGTGCTTTGTGAATGTCCAGAGTTTGGGATGAGTAAATAAATTAGAGGTCACGTGATGTTTTTAGGGTTCCGTTGCTCAAAAGGAAAAAAGAAACTCTTATATGATCACTTTATTGTGCGTCTGTCTGTCCATCCGTATTTTATTCGAGAACATCCATCGGTTTCTTAATAAACTTCACTATATCCGACGATCCTGAATACTCATTTCTTTTGTTGACTGTACATACCTACAAATTTATACGGAACCCTCGGCGCGCGAGTCCGACTCGCATTTGATCAGATTTTACTATCTAGCTTATTACTAACTTGTACAATTGTTTATTTTAAACGTGATGTTTTTTATACAAAAACAAAAATCTTTTAATTATTTTGATTATGATTGTGATGTCAATTTATTTATCATTGTGGCATTTTGAGTTTCTTCCTAAAAGAGTTATTCTTGAGAGAAGTAATTTTTTTTTAAATTTTTCACCCGCGTAAGTGTCGATCCCGTGGGAATATCGTGACAAAAGTAGCCTATATGTTAATCCAGGGTGTCAGCTACCTCCATACAAAATTTTATCAAAATTGGTCTAGCCATTTGAGCGTGAAGAAGTAACAAACATATAAACACACACTCACAAACTTTCGGCTTTATAATATTAGTGTGATTGGTGGTCCAGTGTCCACTTCAATTCATTACAAACTATAACTGCTAATGTTGAACTGCTGATGCTGCAAAACAATAATAAAATACTTTTTTTTTTCTTTTTTTTTTTTTTATTATTCTAAGCCAGTCTCTCGTCTGTTAAGCAAGCTTATTAAGTTCGGTAACAATAGAAAAAAAGTAATTGTGCCTCATTAGTGTCAGTTGAGCTCATATGACACTCAATGGAGTCTTTATCAATTTCATTACCTAACAGGACTATAAATAATATTCTTGTACAAAAATAGGTGCCTACTATGAATATTAACTCTCTTCTACGAATATCAATATAATAAAATTGTAAGCTTTTCTTGATATTATTATGTTTCAAACTCTAGATTTATTAGTTGGAAACAGAATAATATCGTATTTTATTTAATAACCTACCTTTAATAATTACAATTTACAAGCTAAAACGAAAATATTTATGTATATAATAATTATACACAAGTTTAATAATACGAGGGGCCCGTAGCTAAATAATCCGCACAGGTCGAGCGATCAGGTTAAGTTACGCTTGCCGCGGTTGGTCTGTGGATGGGTGACCATCTTTACATACCGTGACCCCTCCGTGCCTCGGAAAGCATGTTAAGCCGTTGGTCCCAGCTGTCATTCGTGAATCTTTGACAGTCGTTACGAGTCTGACAACCAGTCTTACCAAGGGGTAACGTATTACCGAGTAACTGGGTTGTGGAGGTCAGATAGGCAGTCGCACCATGTAAAATACTGGTATTCAGCTGCATCCGCTTAGACTGGAAGTCAACCCCAACATAGTTAGGAAAAGGCTAGGCAGATGATGACACAAGTATAATATTATAAAAAATTAAAGAAAAAAGCAGGTGCTCATTGGGCATCAAAAAATTCGTACGCATTCCTGTCAGCGGGATAAGTGCCCAAAAGGCTGGCAGCATTACCACGTTGGATGGCAATCCTACTGATTCTTTGGGCTAAAAATAGGCCAGTACAATAATATAACATCATTTACTTTTTTTTATTTGTTTTTTAAAAGCTGATTTAAATACCATTTTTAGGGTTCCGTAGTTCCTACAAGAAACCCTTGTAGTTTCGTCATGTCCGTCCGGCTGTCTGTCTGTCCGAGGTTTTGCTAAGATACCATAAGTACTAGAAAGCTGTAATTTTGTAGGATTGTGTATATCAATTACGCCGACAGACAGACAGACAGACGGACATGACGAAACTATAAGGGTTCCTTGTAGGAACTGCGGAACCCTAAAATTACGTATTATTGAAGCTAACTCAAAAACTACCCAAGCAATGTTAATAAAATTTATGTGGGACCATCCTGAGGCATACCCTATCCATTAAAACCCCCGACACAAAAAAATACCTAATAAAGGTAAATGTAAGTAATTGGAAAAGGATCAAATAATTAAAAAACCCCCAACTTAAAGAATCTGGGTAACGAGACTAAAACAGATAAATTCATATGGAAGTCGGGGGACCTCTTAGAATAGAAGGTGTTCCTCAGAACTGTCCCCCGACTTACATATGAATTTATCTGTTTTAGTCTCGTTACCCAGATTCTTTAAGTTGGGGGTTTTTTAATTATTTGATCCTTTTCCAATTACTTACATTTAACTTTATTAGGTATTTTTTTGTGTCGGGGGTTTTTTAAATTTTTAATTTAATTTTTTATTTCTTGCTTTTTGTAAGGTCTCCTTAATTTTTGTATTTCATTTCTATTATTTTCTTGCGTTTTAAGATTCAGGTAATTTGGTGTTTAATCAGGTTTTTTATCCGTCAAAAAATAATGATTAATGTATAGTTGAAGAATAATTTTTAAGACTAAACAGATTTTTTTGTTTTATTATATCCTTTTTCTAGTTCTTCCTTTAGTTATTCAACTTTCGTACAAGTATTTCATAGCTATTAGATATCTTAGGTATTTCAGATCTAGTTTATAAAATGTGACTGCGACACTATCTGATGTAGAAATACCTACGCTTTTTGAGTAGGATAATTCCATTCGTAATAAAAATAGTCAAACTTAGTGGTCGAAGGTACGAGTCATCACTCCACTTTCCTCATCATTCTAGAGCATTAATCAGACAAAAAAATATTTTCAAGTTTTTAGTTTTCATTGCGTTAGTTAATATTCCTCATTCCCTTTCAATATAGTACACATTATTCTAAGTGTCAAGCCCTTGCATTTGATACCTATATTGAAGGAGTTGTGAAGAAAAAATATAATTCGCCATTTTGTGGTGGCGGCCATCTTGGATTTGAAATTTATCATAGTTTATAGTATTCTACTATTCAAGCCCTTTTATTTGATACCCATATTAAGGGAGTTGTGAAAAAATATGTAGTCCGCCATTTTGTGGCGGCGACCATCTTGGACCGATTTTCACCAAATGTAGCTAAGAATACTCCCGACTAATTCACCTTTCAAACAAAAAAACAAAATCAAAATCGGTTCATCCGTTCGGGAGCTACGATGCCACAGACAGACACACACACACACACACACACACACGTCAAACTTATAACACCCCGTCGTTTTTGCGTCGGGGGTTAAAAACAATTTTTTTCAAATCTATTTACAATTGCCGGAGATATCGCGTAACAAACATACACAAAAAAAATAAACAAAATACAGTCGAATTGAGAACCACCTCCTCCTTTTTGAAGTCGCTTAAAAATGCAATATTACTCCATTCTTATGTCCTATCCCTACCCCAAAAAATGCATGCATACCAATGGAAGTAGCGAAGTTTTGCCCAACAAAATTTAATTATTTGTCGTGCCATCGACACGACGAAGAAGACTTACTAATTTTGGACTTAGTTTTATAATTAAACTAGCTGCCCGGCGCTACTTCGTTCACGTGGTGTCCTACCCCTTACCCTACCCTACTCCTACACTACTCCTACGCTACTCCTACCCTACTCCTACCCTACTTCTACCCTACTCCTACCCTACTCCTACCCTACTCCTACCCTACTCCTACCCTACTCCTACCCTACTCCTATCTAAAACAAAAAAGAAACCGGATAAAAAGTATCCTATGTCCGTCTCCTGGTTCTAAGCTACCTCCCCACCAATTTTCAGCCAAATCAGTTCAGCCATTCTTGAGTTATAAATAGTAACAAACTAACACGACTTTCTTTTATATAGATAACTAATCACGTAAAATGTAAAATACATTTCGGTCAGCTAATTTCCTAATTTTCGGTTTCAGAACAAAATTATCGAGCCTCTGTGGGTTTAATAATGTTTAACTGCGTAAAAGGGAACTGACAATTATGGGAGTTGGTTCAAGTTATGCGGGTCTAATCGGCGAATGTGAAATTAAAGTGATTGCTTTCCGATGAGGTCGGTTGTTTTATAGTCGAGTTGGCAATTTTAAAAAATATATTCGAAAAGTTTTGTCAATAACTTGCGGTATTACAATGAGGTTTAAATAAATCTTGCTCTCTCGACGGGAGATAGACTACGAAAGAAGATTACATAGTTAATCTATTCCGACAAGCTGATTACTTCAATTATTTAAGCAAAGCATGCAAAAAATTTATTCTTCTATGAACAACTTTAACTTAATATGGGACTAACCTGAAATCGCGAAAAAAAAATCAGCTGTTCCCTACATTTATGTTCGTATATTTCGTCAAAATGTAGGGAACAGCTGATCGTTTTTCGCGATTTCAGGTTTGGTCCCATAGTAAAAGTTGTTCATAATTATGAGTAGTATGACCTCTTATGAGGTTGTTAATGTTTTACCAATAACCCTGTATAGTTTGTGGTGACCGCAGATATAGGAACACCTAGATAACGCAAGAGCAACTACTCCTCGTGCCCAAAATCGCACCAGCTTAGGTACAAAAATCGTAAGCCGCCACTTTTGAGCTCAGTGGTGTGTACAACCGGTCGATTCTGTAAAAATGTCACCGTGAAAACTTAGGTGAAGTGAGTTTGGTTTTGCTAGGAATTGACACTATTGACAGCTCACTCTACGCTCACTTCACCTAAGATTTCACGGTGAGATTTTCAAAGAATAGCTGCTGGCTGGGTGAGCGTGAGCGCTGGCGCTAGGCCCCGGGGGTGAGGCAAGACGGGTGCCGCATGCGGCGGGGTTTTTGAATCGATTTGATTTTTCTATCACTAAAAAGTGCTTGTTACGTCATAGTAAGTAGTCAAAAAATGGCACGCTTGGTTTTCATACAGATCGTGATACCTGCAATATCTAGGTCTATCTACCTATCTGTGGTGGAGACACAAAAGAAGAAGTGTAGCTATGGTATATCAAAATCTAGCCTAGAACTGATGATATCTCCAACTATATGACAATAAATTGTTGGTCTTAATAAAGCAGTAGAGCATGTTATGGTCTCATGATGATGTCACATGTCTTAAAATTTACGATGATGATGTTTTCGTTACGATGTGTTGGAAGATTTTCGCGCAAATTTCATACATTTCATTTCATTGCATACTTGTGCCAGCTAGTCTAAAATAACGCAAGCATGTGTAAGTATGGGTACCATTACAGGGAAAATAGGAACCACATAAGGAGAAAAGTGCATCATCCTTCATAGCCGAGGTAACTATCATCATCATCTAGCTAGCCTTTTCCCAACTATGTTGGGATCGGCTTCCAGTCTAACCGGATGCAGCTGTATACCAGTATTTTACATAGAGCGACTGCCTATCTGACCTCTACAACCCAGTTACTGGCTAATACGATACCCCTTGGTAAGACTGGTTGTCAAACTTTCGGGATTCTGACTACCCGTAACGACTGTCAAAGATCCGAGGTAACTATCACATATTTAATTCAAAATCTTCCAAAAACGGTGCAAAATTCACCGTGATCAATATTCAAATGGCTACAACTAAAAAAAATACTCTTCGTGCCGCTAGCGTTTAATGCAGTTGATCCGGACAAACGGGTTCGTTATTTCAAAGAATAGCTGAATCGTACAAAGTGACGCGGACATGCTTTAGTTTCTACCGGATTTATTACTGCTGACGTCCTTTGGAAACTACTAAAAGAATTTACTATTATGTACGTCTAAAGTTTACCCGCGTCTCCGGTAAGTTAATGATTCGTCATAATTCTGAGATTTTTATCGGTTCGTTCGATTTAAAACGGTTGGCTGAAAAATGGGGGTAGGTGGTCTTTGATGTCGTCGGATCAATTTGCTACGTGAGAACTGGTAGGGCACACGATCGATGTACGATTTTTCCGGTTCTGTAGATTGCAGAATTTCTTTCGCCAATATGTCTGTCATATATTATAAAAATAAAAAAGCTATAAATATTTCTCTAATTTTTTAGTGTTTATCAATAATGTTCAGAATTTTAATTGTTACCCTACTAAGGCGAAGCAAAAACGAGGGTTATGATTTTGACTGGTATATATGTATGATGTATGGGAAAATACATTCCCGTGGTCGCATGCTACCATAGCTTCTGAGTATGTTAGTACAGCGGCATGAGACCACGGGAAGGTACTTTCTTGTTTCATCCTTTTTAGTAGTCGGGTTTTAGTTTTTAAACTTTTTTTTTAATAATAGAGAAACCCTGAAGTGAAGACCTCCTCCAGAGAATGCCAACTTTCTCTGTATTTCGCTACGTCCATCCAACGTGAACCAGCTATACGCACGATCTCGTCCTCACAGCGAGGGTGTGGTCTTCCTAGTTTGCGTTTGCCATTCGGTCCCGTCCACGAAGTCATCTTTATGGCCCATCTATTCATCATCTGGTATTTAGTATTTCCGAATTCTTCCAAAAAATACCTCCTAAATCATGTTGCTTCAAAATATACCATAATTACGAGTCTACTAGCTGCGCCCTGCGGTTTCACCCGCGTAAATGTCGATCCCGTGGGAATATCGGGATAAAAAGTAGCCTATATGTTAATCCAGGGTGTCAGCTACCTCCAAACAAAGTCTTATCAAAATTGGTCTAGCCGTTTGAGCGTGAAGAAGAAACCAAACTTTCGCATTTACAATATTAGTGTGATTTTGTGATTTTCTTCATTGATGTCATCGGTAAACAAGACAGTATAGTGGTCATCACCGTCTATGGACATCTGGAATACCAGACAAAGCAGTAAGTAACGCCGCTGTAATTCCAGTCCTCCTGACCGAACCGGTCATAGTTGCTAAGCAAGCGTCGCTTAACCTGGTCGATCCACCCGTGCGGCTGTTATTACTTAACCACAATACGTACTAGATAGGCAAAGTACTTAAAATTACAAGACAAAAAACATTAAATGAAATTATTTTCCGTAGTATGTCAGCTAGCCACCACGCCAATATGCCAACAATATGAATCAATAGGATTATATAATTAGAGAGTTGTATTGATGATTTTGATGATTATAATTCTGTAAATACATACCTGTTACGATCGCAAATCATATTTTGTTCCACATACAACACTACACACTGACACTGAGCAGCAAATTGCAAAAAACTTTGTCTCTGTCACCTCTGACCTATACTAGAGTCCAGAGCAAACCCATTTCAAATAAAAAAAAAAAAAACGTAAGAAAATTTTAATTTCGCGGGCTACCTAGCGCACCCCCCCTTTTTTTTTAGATGGGAAATCAAATGATTCCTCCCGCTCTGGGTGGAGCGGAAGGGAGAGTCAGACTCTTACTGACTAAAACCCACCCGTATTCCTTCCTTAGCCCTTTATGTTCCGGGCCAGCGGACATTCCCGCTGAAGCGCACCCCCCTTAATTACATTTTTTTAATAAAATTATATTTTATCAATAAAAAAAAAACATAACAATCTCGTAATTTAACACTCAAACTGATACATTTAAGTCAAAGCACTCGCTGTAAAACTTAATACGCAATGTGACCTAAATTTAAGACAACAAGGAGATTTAAGTCTTGCTCATAATAAACTCGATCATAAAAGTTTGAAAGCAAGGATGGGAATAAAATATAATACGATATACGCGGTTCTTTAGGAGCTAGCTTAAAATATTACCGAGATTGTACTTAAGTTGTTATTTCGATTTTTATCACAGGATTTAATGGCTGACATATTGTTTATGTATTTTTTATCTCGTAGTTAAAAAATTACAGGCTTACTTATAAGAAAGGAAAGTATGGGCTCACCCCCTCCCTGTTACATGGGTAAACTAGGAAAGAGTTTGTGTACTATACATACCTGTACCTAACTTCTCGACGAGATGCGTGATGTAAAAGTATCAATCGTGATGTAATCGTATTCACATATATTATAATTATATTATTAGCGTGCCCGTCTGCTGGCTGTGGGAGAATGGGAGTCAGGCTTGTGGTTTCAGGCGCTCCCGTCATCCATTATAGGCACAATGATGGATGACTCATCGATTCGGCTCGCTACGTGTCTCCGCTTGGGTGCACCTTGTGTTGCTCCGCATCGATGTCACTGCGGTGAAGCTGTCGACAGTCACGGACACCATGGCCTGTCCTGCTGCAGGAGCGCAGGTCGCATAGCACGGCACGCCAGCATCAACGATATTATTCGTCGAGCCCTTGTCACCGCCGGCGTACCAGCGGTGTTAGAATCAAACGGTTTGGTACGTGACGATGGGAAGAGACCAGACGGCATGACGTAGTTGCCTTGGAAGGTGGGTAGGCCTCTGGTGTGGGACGCAACATGTGTCGATACCCTTGCTCCATCTCACGTTCCTAGCACGGCGGGCTGTGCTGGCGCCGCTGCTGCGGCTGCTGAGACCCTCAAGCGGCGCAAATACTGTAACCTTATGGGCAACTACAGCTTTGAGCCGTTTGGGGTCGAAACGCCCCGAGCGTTTCGACATGGGGCCCGAGTGCGCGTCTCCTTTTAAGGAAATTTCTCGCCGGCTGGTCGACACTTCACGTGACCAGAGGGCTGGGTCGTTCTTTGGCCAAAGAATTAGCATTGCCATTCAACGTGGCAATGCTGCCAGTCTTCTGGGCACGTTTCCGGATGACAGCGATGCGGACGAGTACTTCGACGCCTAAGTGTCCTTTGTTTTTGTATTTATTTGTATAGTAAGTTAGTAATTTAATTTAGTATTCTAGTGTAAATAGTTTGTATATTCTATAAAATTAAACCTTTGTTTATACTGATTCAAAATAGGAAACTATTATATTATGTATACAAAACCTTGTAAAACATTTTAAAAGAGAAACGGTGGAGTTTCTTGCCCATTCTTCTCTATACGAAAACTACCTTTTGGAATGGGCGACTAGAATCAATTCTATTTTGTTGTAATTTTTGAGGTTCAAAAGTGCCTTTAATGTGCCTATTTGAAATAAAAGATTTGATTTTGACTTTGACTTCAATAGTAAGCTTAGATGTATGGAAAAGATTCTTCTCTAAATACGAAATGAAACAAAGGACTATGTAAAATAAACGCCATCCCGTAAGCAAATAGACACGAAAATAGAACAAAATATCCAATAGCAACTCATTCTAATTTACCCAACATTCCACTCCATTCTAATCATAAAATTCCATCTCTATGGCTCACCATGAAATATTAAATAAACCCTTGAAACACAAAAGCCCATTACGATGATATCAAACGGTTCCACCGCTTCACCGGCCCGGAACACCTAAAAACTGGATTGAAACATTTATCTTTCGATCCTAAAACATTCACTTTTTCATTCACCGTTCTTCGTATTTTAAACTGTGACACTTCGCTTTAATAGTTCCCTCTAACGATCCCTGGCTACATAAAAGATAAGATAATACCAGCTATCGACACAACGAACGGGAAATTTCCACCGTATTTGATCGCTGGGGCGCGGATAAAGGTCCACGGTTAAATTTTAAAATTCTCATTTTGATCTTTATTCTTTCAGGCCATTAACATCGTACACGTTAAACGTTACTCTAAAAATACATTATAGCAATATTCTCTCGACTTACATTCTAAAAATATTTCTAAAAGGTTCGTAAAAGTTGATTGACGGAAGACGGAATTCGGGAGTTACTGTTGCACTTTACGCTCGGCTCTTACGTAGCTCGAAACACGAAAATGCACGAAGACTACTTAGTTGGTAAGGTTGTAAGATGAACTACACGGAGGGTCGTAAACTTGTAAGTAATGTACTGTTTCGTTGAAATTAACTCATCATCGTCTCCCGAGAGTTTTCTTTAATTAAAGTTTTTGACAGTGTTTAGAGTGATCTGCTGTGCTCCTCTGTGATGTCAATCAGTTGTTGGAAATCTAATCAAACATAGAAACAGATAATCAATACCTATAGGCGACATTTTCAGATAAATAATTTTTGGAATATTTTACTCTAACTCGAAGTTTTTATTTCAAATAAACTAATTACGGGCACTTTTGAATTGTCAAGGGGTCGGTCAGTCAGAAAGATGAAGCTAGTTACCCATTCCAAAGCGTAGTTGGTACCGATGTAGGTGAACATGCAAGAAACGGACACGGATCTCAACAAGAACAAGAACGGAACTGTCCGATCTCTCTTTAGGTAAATAATTTTATGTTTTAAACTTTTACAATATTAAACTATTTACACAACGTACTAAATTAAATTATTATTACGGCACTTGACTTACTAAATAACTATTTACAAATAAATTCAAAACTCTTTTAAATTCCATAACATACCTACATTCTCATTCCATTCCAGATTTTGAATTCACGAAGTTACTCGCTAACATTAACACTATTCGCTACTCATAATAATATTCTATTCCCAAAACACTATCAGCAAATAATCTCTAACGAACAAACAGAACAGCAAATTAGAATAAAATCTCTATATTACGTGCTGAACCGAACTACTCGTTAAGTGTAGTTGAGTAAATCCAAATGAAATGAAGGGTAGCTTGTCTAATTACGATGATATTAAGTGTAACGATCTCTAGACACGGAATGAGATCACGCGAGCGTAGCACATCGAGCCAAAGAGTAGTTTGTGGAGACTGGACAAAGTGTTATGAGGAAAGATTTATGTCTTTAAGCCGTAAAGAAACCGTGTCGTGTACAATTATCGGCACGGATCTTGAGCGCTGACCTTCACCTGCGCAAAAGTGAGTTATTGGGTTCCTTTGGTGGGATGAAGTAAGGTGCGGGAGCGGGGTATATATATTGTCGTACAGTGACTATGATAATAATAATATTATTATTATATAATATTATGTTTTATTTTGTCATAAGTATACGATGCGTAAAGCGATCCCCACTCTACCGCCGAGCGCTCAAGATCCGTGCCGGTAACTATACAACGAGACGGTTTCTTTACGTCACGGCGTACAAACGACGCCGTAGAAAAAACGTGTCTGTCGACAAGCTACTACAGTGGTCCATACAACACTGATGACCGTGCCTACATACGGTTTAAGGTGCTATAGAGGTATAAGGAACAGGTAAAGTTCACTCATCCTCCATAGAAATTCATGTCGGGCCGTTGTATCTATGCTAGTTGCGCGGTAAGCTCTGCTTGCGAGATGCAGGATTTTGTGTAACGTCAGTGTGACGCGTTGCTCGCATGTGCCGTTGCAGATACCGCTACAGCACGGTTAACTGCGTCACGGCACGGCACGGTACGGCTAAACCGTAGTCTTTCACTGCAAGAAGAACGTATGTGTGCAAAGAGCCTGAGATTGGCTCTAACCATACGGTCATGCGAAAAATTCACACATCCCGCATGGAACGGTAGATACAATTTTCAGTATGAGTGAGCGAGATAATACTATTCAAATGTCATTGTCAATAATACAGAAACGAACCCCAGTTTAGTTCTACCCAAGACAAGAACGAAGCTCGGCAAAACTATGTTCACCTACGCAGGCGCAGATAATTTTATAATAAGCTACCGTCGACTATTAAAAATGTAAAATCCTTTAATGTATTCAAAGTACAACTTGCCCGACTTGTAGTCGAACAATAATGCTAATACTCCAATTAGCAGCCAAGTGCCACTGGATGCATTATAGAAGTACCGGCTTCTTATACAAAAAAAAAAAAACGAACGACGAAAATCCTAGTAACAAGCACTATTGTATTGTATTTCTCGTGTAAGTGACTGTAGTCTTTTATGAGAATAAATTTCTTTAAACACAACCAACTTTTGACGCGATCGGGTGAATCTACATAGCAATTTAAATCATAAGTTGATGAATAAATGGTTATGTTTTAATTACCTACGAAGATCTCAGTAAGCCCAGGTTGGGAAGGGTGGCGATTTTTTTTTCGCGCACTGCATTTTCAACGCTCTGCTTAACTCCGAGAGATGAAAATCCATAAATATGTTAATAGCAAGATGGTATTTTTAGAGTAATATGTGGGTGGGAAGTCTAGACTGAATAAACACAGATCCACGTAGGTATGTCTTAAAAACAATATCACTTTCAGGAACAAAAAGCGAAAAATTTAGTGAACAATAAAAAAAATATTTTTTTATTATTTCTTAAACTTACACACTGTCTTTACAGGCGACCCCAATACAGTAGTGGTTTGCAAACACATACCTGCCAAATAAAATGAAAAATCAACTTACGGCTAATACTTATAAAATACAAAACTTTTTTTTGAATCTTAACCTAAAATATAAAATCGTTTAACACAGTATATTAATATTTAAATATATTTAACAAAATTCAAGAAAACTCTTGCAAATTCACTCAAATTGCACGAAAAGAAACTGTATAAAGGGAATTGAAGAGAATTCACATAGAATTCTCTTCAATTCCCTTTGTACAGTTTCTATACTTTTGTCACATACATAATAAAGAGTATTCTATTCTATTCTCTCATGGACTTCATTTAATACACATATTGTGCAGATGAGGGGTGTTTTTGACAGCAGGTTAGTTTCGGCAGCAGACACGGCCAGCAGTGGCGGTCGCCGCCGCCTCCACACGTACCGATCTGGCACGCACAGCTTCAGGTGACGCAGCACACCCGGGTTATGAGCTACTCCACGCAGAAGCTTTAGCTCATACTCCGCAAGTGTAAATTCTCGGCGCACTCTGAGTTCGTTGTACCCCACCATACCCAGTACAAACAGTGTAGGATACATCAGCGGGTAAAATGGGTAAACCCCATAAAGTTTAAAATACAAGCGTCTTGTAAATTTATTCTGTACTCGCTCCAGCAAGACATTGTATTTCGCTTCATGAGGAGCCCAAATCACCGCACTGTGTTCCAAGTGACTCCTTACCAAAGCGTCATACAGCACCCTGAGCGTGGTAACGTTTTTATTCTGTGATTTAATATATACACACATCAAAAGTGTCTAGGGATCAACATATATTTTTGCAATAACTTTTCTCCTGATTGATATTAATTAAAATTTTCTTTAAGGATTCATCAAATAAAGTGTTTTCGTTTGTCACAGTAACGATAAACCAAGTCACCTTTGCATTAATAAAGAAATTTGCCATTTTCCTAATAAAGGGATTTTTGACATTTGAACCACTAACACAAAAGTTCGAAAAAAAGACTGAAATAACAGTTTTCTTTAAAATTTTATTGGGTAACTTAAACAATTAATAATCCGTGTTTCTACCGCGAACACTAACAACACAAGAACATCGGTTTGGCATACTCAAAATGAGTTCATCCAAATCACGCTGTGGAATGGCCGCCCATGTTCGTTGCAACAACAAAAAAAGGTCTTCTTGCGACTGGATACCCTCCATATTCGGCAGAGCTCTTCTCTGTAGCATATCCCATGCATGCTCAATCGGGTTCAAGTCTGGCGACTGAGCAGGCCAGGGCAGGACATTGATGTTAGCTGCGGCGAGAGTCTGTCTTACAACTCTTGCGGTGTGCGGTCGTGCATTATCATGCATTAACTGAAATAAGGGACCGATTTGCACTTGTAGAGGAACGATGACGTCTGATACAATCGTCTCAGCATAAATTTGAGCGTTGAGGTTGCCTCTGATCCAAATCAACTCAGTTCTTCCGCCGATCCAAATACCCGCCCATACCATGATGGTTCCACCACTATAAGGATGGACTTCCTGGCAGGATTTTAATCGCTGTTGGCGTCCAGGGGTTCTCCAGTGTCGTATACGTCTTGTATCCGGTCTCATACCAAAACGAGACTCATCAGAAAAGCACACGAAACGCCATTGTTCTTCTGCCCAATTTCTGTGTTCAAGAGCCCATTGATATCGAATCCTACGATTGTGCATTGCTATAGGTGGTACCCGTAGCGGTCTTCGGAAATGAAGGTTCACTTCATGCAAGCGGTTTCTGACTGTTTGGTCGCTAATTAAGTTCCCTGAAGAGTGATGAAGCCTCACGGCTAACATCATGGCGGTTATTGTTGGAGCTCTTCGAGTTAAGATTTGAATGTATCGGTCTTGTCTCCGTGTGGTGCAGCGATACCGTCCTCCATGGCGCTCAGCCACGGTACCAGTGCTTCGGTAACGTGTCCAAAGTCGACTGATAACACTCTGACTTGTATTCAGAGCTAAAGCCACAGTACGTTGCCGGGAACCAGCTTCTATCATTCCCACGGCTCTGAGCATTTCTTCCCTGCTTAAATGACGTCGCCGCTCCATAATAACGTTGGTTTTAATCAGTAGTAGGGAAACAGTAGCACTAATAATGTCTTCAATGCGTTGTATGTTTTTATAGGGAAAATATTGACGGCTGATTTTCATCTTTTACTCGAATTTGATTCACAGTTCCTGATTCAAATTATGAAATGCACCAAAAAGGATCCATATAAATTTATAAAATCATAAATTTATTACAAAGCCACATCTCAATCTCAAGAAATCCGCATAAAAATGCTTGATCCCTAGACACTTTTGATGTGTGTATATATACTAATAATAAAGCTGAAGAGTTTATTTGAATGTGCTTTTTGCATTTGATAGCCTAATTTTTGGGGTAGGCTATAGGCTATTTAACAACACGCTAGAACTCTTAGGGGCCGATCAAAAACGAAAAAGTCAGAAAGAACGCTAAGCAAAAATAAAGTAATAGCGCGGAACTAGTTGGCCGCGCCGTGGGTGGGGAAGGGGGTGAGGGCGGCGGGGTTGCCTATTGTTCGCAACGCACGTACTGAGTAATGACAAATCGCCCCCGCCCCTCCGTCCACCGCTCACATACCTAAGGTGCGGCCAACTAGTTCCGCGCGCACTATAGTTATATTTGAGGAGAAAGGTGTTTGATGTAACAACGATTTAAAGAACATCATCATTTCAGCCGAAAGACGTCCTCTGCTGGACATAGGCCTCCCCCAAAGAGGGGGTTTGCCATAATCGCCACGCTTGGCAGGCGGGTTGGCGATCGCAGTATAGTATGGTGGTGGAATGCATAGAGAACGCTGCTGCCCATTCTCCGGTACGACCCTTAGTCGCCTTTTACGACACCTACGGGAAGTATGTGGTGGTGCTATTCTTTAAAGAACAATACGCAAAAATATTTAGGATTCCGTACCTATCAATATTAATTCCGGATTTTTTTTATATACACATTGACCTTAATAAATTTATATATACAATGATATTTCCTTACTTTGTAAAGTGCTTAATAGGTATATATTTTTTTAATTATTGGGAATGTGTGACTATTTAGGTAATTTTTTTTTTGAGTTTTTTGTCATGGTCTGGCAGCTTGAGTAATTTATGCGACCTACACAAGTGTCCTTTCTTTGGTATTGTTCGTCGAATCGTTGAGCTTTTGAGTTCAGCGGTACGATATATACTGACAAATGTGTGCACTGACTGGACAGGTCCACTCAATCTGTATGGTTCTTTCCTCAAAATACCATTTCAGACATCAATCTATAGGGCCTTCACATGATCTGACCAAGATTATGTCTAGACTTTAAAAGAGACCTCTGAGTTTGTTTCGGCCTTTTTTCTCAGAGTAATTAAAGTGTTTGTGCAAATCTACATACGGAAACAAAATCATTTGTCATTTATAGATAAAGTGGATCTCGTAATCGAATTACAACTTTTGAGAAAAAAAAAACCCAGTACAATGAAACTTCAATAAGGTTTAATTTAATTATGTAACTGTCACAAAGACAAAGAGAGCTTGTCATTTTTGACGTGCAAGTGACATTTAACCTGAGAGTACTTTCACAGTTATTTTCCCTCTGACTTTACATCACTGTCCAAATCACAATGATCTTTATTCTCATTCCATTAAGGTTGCTGTTGCGTTGCTGCCACTGACAAGCCTGTCAAAATCATTGCGGTCTTTATTCTCGTTACAAAAAGTTTGCTGTCAGGTTTATGTTGTCTGTGGTAAAGAAATTACGAGGTCGTTCATAATTTCTTGCCGGTTACAAGTTTAGGTATTGTCTGTTAGTGCATTCAAATAAGGTACATGTTTTTTATACAGTATCGGTGTAAGCATAGAAGAGAAAAGCCGGCCAAGTGAGTGTCGGACCAAGTACAATGAAGGGTTCTGTAGTTGGTATGACTTTATCCCAAAAACAAACTTAACATTGTAGTTGAAAAACATACGTACATCGTTAAACCTTAGGTCAATACCCCAACTGCAAATCTAAGTTTGTAATCGTATTTTTTATGTGATAAAATAATTATCAATTTTTGGACTTTTTCCTTTACTTGTGCTGTGAGACATTGCTTCTTGCCCATGAATGGTCAACGGAAAGTACCCCAGGAGGTTTAGATTTATTTGCGAGTATCAAAGTATATCGCAATGATAATGGTATTTTTTTATTGCATTGACTGGTTGCTGGTTCTTGCTTGATTGTTTTTTTTTAGCTTGATTTCTTTAGAGCTTCAAGGTACCGTATATAGACTTACGTACTTGAAATTAATTTCAATTTGGTACATCCACGCAGTCCTAAGACAAAGGGTCTTTGGACTGCGGAAAGGACAGACTGACCGACGGAGAGATGGACGGACGGACGACGAAGTAGTCCTATAAGGGTTTCGTATTTTCCTTTTGAGGTAAAGTATTCTTACGTTTCTTCTACCCAACAAGAACTCAAAACAAAACAAAACTAGCCAATCAAAAAACGCAACAATTCTACAAATAAAGAAAGACACGTTACTTCAATCATTGGAGCGTGAAATATTCTCGCTGCGGGGATGCTGAGCGGCATATCTCAGTAGCTTGCCCGGTATTTTGCTGGCCATACAGTCCGGGCACAAAACGTTCCTACGGGAATATTGCCATTATCACGGCGCTTAACGGACTGTACTCTAGTGCAGTACGATGTTATTAATTTTCTAGTGGATACTGAGTTGGCTCTAAGAGATTTAGTTGTTGAAACTGTATTGTGTCTTTCTGAATTGACAATAATGTTTGGAAGTTCAAGTTATTAGTTATATGTTCTACATAGTTTTGTATGGAGTAACTGATCGGTAATTCACAGCAATTATATTACATTATTCTTTTTTATATCTCGTGGGAATAGACGCTTATATTTATGTCCATACTTACTTATTCATGAACTCACTCCTTCTTTTTCCCCTTTCTTTTCTCATCCTGTTTTTAGAGGTAGGTTAGGCCATATTATGATTCTTAATGTTATCCTTTTATGATTCTGCCAAAGTGACCTTTTTAGCCCCCCTGGTCATACACACACAACGTTTGCGAGTACTATGCCTCTGACCTTTCTGAAGAACATAATTTGGTTTTTGTTAGCCTTTACTGTCCCACTGCTGGGGAAATGCCTCCCCCAAATCCATCCAGGAACTCTTTTCCCGTCAATAAGGTCAGTATCTTTTTGGTATTCTATGATTTATAGTCTGAAGTGTCCAGTTTAATGTTCTATGGGTTGGAAAAGACCTCCTTCCGAAGATAATAATGCCAATTCTGCCCACCTGAGCCTGAGCATTTTGGTCGGTTTTGAGTTAAATATACCTATGTATATTCTGATACCCCATTAAATGGGGAACTAGAATATACAGGGTTATTGGTAAAACATTAACAACCTCTTATGAGGTCATTGTAATCATCATTATGAACAACTTTCACTATAAGAACATCCTGAAATCGCGAAAAAAAATCAGCTGTTCCCTACATTTTGACAACTTATACGAACATAAATGTAGGGTACAACTGATTTTTTTTTTTTGCTACTTCAGGTTTGGTGGCAGGCTCAGGTGGGCAGAATTGCTCTGTTACTAGTAGAATTTTACATCTCAATATCTTCTTGTTCAATGACGCTAAGGACCAGACTTAGAAGCATTTGGGGACTACGTAAGTAGCATAATCAGCCTATAATGTTGCCACAGCTGGGAAACAGGCCTGCTGTCGGTAAGAGGGAGTTGCTGGATGTCAAATGTCTTCGAATTTTTGGTTCTAAGAAATGTCGGTTTCATCACGATGTTTTTCTTCACCGTGCTGCCAGCAGTGGTGATGAAATAATTTATGCCAAGAAAAGTGCCTGCTTGGGTTCGAACCCACGACCTACAACTCATAAGTCGCGGCTGTTAGCACAGGTCCACCATTCTGCTCCCTTGTATAATACGTGGACATCGTCTGAGAAAAACCTGGACGTCTAACAACAGTAACTTATTAAGGGGCTTACAGGACCTAAACCCAAAAAACGCAAGCTTTAGAAACAATAAAAGAATATGATCGACTACAGTAAACAAAATCAGAAAAAAAATGTTATTCTTCAGGATATAATGCTAGGTAGATAGCGTGTTGAAAACATCATCATCATCATTTCAGCCGAAAGACGTCCACTGCTGGACATGGGCCTCCCCCAAGCACCTCCACTTCGACTTGTGTTTCCCGCATCCAACGGGTTCCTGCGGCCTTCACAAGGTCGTCGGTCCACCTTGTGGGAGGCCTTCCAACGCTACGTCTACCGGTACGTATTCGATACGATACGATATAAAAAAAGTCATGAAGATACCTCTAAAACCTTTCTTTTTACAATAAAAACCATACTAATATACATAATCATTCTGATTTTTCGTCAGATTATTCTACAAGCAACATACTAAAACACTACTGTTTTATTTTTTTAGTTCAGACAATAGATTTTTTGTAATTAAATAATTGCTTCATATTTTGTAATAAATTACCAGTATTGTGTCATCGCGCTTCTCTTTCTTTTCTATGCAGTCCGACAGTGACCGCGCTTTAGGTCATGTAAGCCCCTTAAGGGCGCATTTTATCTAGTGTCTTATCGTGCAAATAAATTTTGCAGTTTTTCTATACTAGAACTGTCAGACGTTATATTTATTCCACGTATAAAAGATGAAAGACTTTGGTAAAATCAGCCCTAACGGGCATAAATTTATTTCTATAAATATACTTAACAAAAAAATACGATTTTTAATACGAAACATGCAATTGGCGGCCGTATCGCTTTCTGCGATCTCTTCCAGGCAACCTTGGAATGGATAAATCAACCTACTATAGATATTTTAAAAATAGGCCAAAAAACTAGTCTAGTAAGAGTAGCCAAATAAATCGAATATCAATCAAATGCCAATTTGTCGGGCTCAAGCGTCGCGGTGCGCGGCGCCGTCGATATTTTGTGAGAAACTAAGGCATGTCCGCACGTTCACTCGTGCGGCGGTAACTAGGTGCGGAAAAACTCTAAAAAACCGTCGTGAAATATACACCGGGCTGTTTCCGCATGTTAGTAACGCGTTTTTTTTTGTGACTGGGTAGAAATGTATACAGTTTTCGTGTAGGAAGTTATGATAATTGTGTAATAGAATATTTCAGGAGAGGTGTTACAGGCGAATGATGGATCAAGTCGGGCAGATAGGAAACCCCTGTCTGGGGCCAAAAAAAGCCACTTTGGCAGAATCATAAATGGATAACATAATGGACAGTTAACTGTTAAGTTAATCGTATCAAATCCCATTGGTGAAGCATTTTTCAGTTATTTTTTTTTTGTCTGTGCTAAAATACCAATCAATCCAATCCAAATCCAATCCCAATCTCTTTGATTGTACCTACGTAGTGCAGCGAAAAAAAGAAAAACACGGACTGTCTTCACCATATTTTTCTTTTAGACTGTTCGTTGATGCGGCAAAGATGAACAATTGTAAGGCTTTATTCTAGCTTAAATTATCATCATCTAGCTACTTTTACTAGACCTGCACCACTTTTATATAGAAACTCTAAGATACAAAGGTACAACACATCTGCCGAAATAACGCTGCGGAAAGTTCGGCGTGTTTATACCTGCATTACCTATGTATGACAGATGACACATTAAGCCAAAATTACGTTGCGTTATTCATAGAAAACATAATGAAGCAGAGTTTCCGTAGCGTAATTTTTGGCTGGTGTGTTAGCTATACAAAGACCTACGACTGCTTTGACTGCAACGTTGGTCTCGTGGTCGCAAGCACGACTGCGGAGTGTGGGGTCCCAGGTTCGATTCCTAGTTCGGGTAAAGTGTTATCGAGTTTTTCTGTGTCTAGGCTCTGCGCCTGATCTCTCTCCGGTCGTGTCGGATTGCCGTGCCATCAGACTATGACAGTGAGGGAGTAGAGTGCACCTATGTCTGCGCACACACTTGTGCACTATAATATTTCCCGCGCAGAAGGCCGGTCTCCGCAGAGATTGGCCGCCATGGCCGTAAATACGGTTTGGAAGACTATAAAGAGCTACGAATACAAACGTCGCCAACAAAAAACACATGACACCGAATGCCACTCAAAAAAATCAACACCCCCATATAATATTCCGGTCTTACCCCACAGTTACGCCACCTTTATCTCTTACAATGTTTACAGCGTACCTACCATTTAATTCCCACAATGTTATAATTGAAACACGCGCGCGATACGCCGCCTGCATTCGTAATACATTTTAAACGGTCAAACTTTACATTTTTTTTCCGAATAATAAAACCTTTCTAATGTAAAAAGTTTTAAGAGTATACATCGCATTTCTGGTTATAACTTTTTTCGGAGATTCCATTTTTAATTTTAGATTAAAAAGGCGCCTCTTTATGTCGTTCTGTGAGGTCACTCATTGTTTTTTTTTTGGGAACTTGAGTTTTCTTGAATGTTTTAGGTAAAAGTTATCTTTTTTTACAAAATTTTGTTCAAGTTTTCTTAGGTACTTACTCGGGCCATTTTTTTTAACCTATATATTGTGTCCCTATATTTTGTGTCAAAGTCACCCAAATGGCAATAGAGAGGGCTATGCTTGGAGTTTCCCTGCGTGACCGAATCAGGAATGAGGAGATCCGCAGGAGAACCAAGGTAACCGACATAGCCCGAAGAATTGCCAAACCTAAGTGGCAGTGCGCAGGGGCAGGGCGCATTGCTCGCAGAACATCTGTTATGCGAGCAATCCGGCCATCTGGCCGATGGGGCCGAAAGGTTCTGGAGTGGCGACCGCGTACCGGAAGACGTAACGTTGGAAGGCCTCCCACAAGGTGGTCGACGACCTTGTGAAGGCCGCGGGAACCCGTTGGATGCGAGAAGCACAGAACCAGTCGAAGTGGAGGTGCTTGGGGGATATGTCCAGCAGTGAACGTCTTTCGGCTGAAATGAAGATGATGATGATATTGTGTCCCATGGCTGGGCAAAAGTCTCCCCTTTTTCCTTCCAAACTCTCCTGTCTTGTGCGATATCTGGCCATGTTGACCCTGTAAATCTTATCAGATCGTCACACTACCTTCCCTGTGGTCTACCTCGACGGCGATGACCTCCCCTAGGCGTCCAGTGAGTAACGATCTTTGCCCATGTCTCCGAGTGCATTCGCGCGACGTATCCGAACCACTTCCACTTCAGCCTGGCTGTTATTTGTCCAAAATCCGCTACGAGTTATAGAGCACAGCGTGGTGTTTCTAACTCGGCCTGACTCCTATTATGCTGAGCTCCATTGCCCTTTGGCAAATCTTGAGTTTGGACTTCTGTTGTTCAGTGAGTGACCAAGTTTGGCCATAAAAATACAGATCGAGGAAAAAGTTTTTTTGTATTTTTTAGGTATACATTTGTATTAAACTCTCATTAGCTGTAGTGTTTGTATCTGGCTGGTTTTGATACAATTAAATAGATGACATTTTAAAAAATAAAATAAAAAGTAAAAACGATTTCGCGCCACTTTTCAATTGTTTTTTTTTCCGTTAAATTGATTGAATGAAACGAATTAATGAATTTAACGAAGAAATTGATACATTTTGAAGTTTTATTACAAAAAAAGGACACGAGCCGCGAAAAAAATATGTGATGTTTAAGAGTAGCGCAAAGTCGGCTTAAGCGTTATCAGTCCGGAAATTTTGATGTCAAAGATGCAGCTCGTTCTGGTCGCACTGTTACGGAAAAGTCGATGCCATTTTTGAAAAAATGGAACAAAATCGGCATATTAGTAGTTACGATATAGCTAAAGAGTTTTAGGGGTTGGCCATTAAATAGTTTTGACCCATTTGGAAAGGTCTGGGTGAACAAAAAAGGTCGAAATTTGGGTGCCCCGTGCCACACGAGCTTACTGAAAGAAACCTAATGAATCGTGTACTTACTCATTTAAGATTCTCTACTGAAACGTAATGAAACCGAACCATTTTTGAAAAGATTGATTACTGGTAATGAAAAAGTGGATCACTTACGACAAGAATATGCGAAAAAGATCATAGTCAAGGGCAGTCAAGCTCCACAGACTATAACGAAACCCGGATTAACTCACAATAAGGTGATGCTGAGTGTATGATGGGATTGGAAGGGCATCGTTAATTATGAGCTTTTACCGCCGGGCAAAACCATCAATTCGGATCTCTACTGCCAACAGCTGAACCAAGAAATTGAGAAAAAAAACGGCCTGAATTGATCAACAGAAAGGGTGTGGTCTTTTATCATGATAACGCCAGACCTCACACATCTTTAGCCATTCAGTAAAATTTGAGAGAGCTTGGTTGAGAAGTGTTAATGCATCCGCCATATACTCCTAACTTTGCACCCTCAGATTTCCACTTGTTTCTCTTTAGAATTGTTTAGGTAGCAGAAGACTATCAAAACTACTTGTGGCAGTTTTTTAATGAGAAGTCCCAAAATTTCTACAGCTATGGGCTAGCTACCTACAACATGGCCACAAGTTATCGAACAAAATGGCACATTCACATTATAATCAAATGTAAATAAACTATGAAAAAAAAATGTCATGAATGTGTATAAAAAATACAAAAAATCTTCCCCAATTTATTATAATTTAGAAACGTGCAAACAATTTGAAAATCACACTAATATTATAAAGGCGAAAGTTTGTGAGTGTGTGTGTGTTTATATATATATATTTTTTTATATTTGTTACTTCTTCACGCTCAAACGGCTGGACCAATTGTAATAAAATTTTGTATGGAGGTAGCCGACACCCTGGATTAACAGATAGGCTACTTTTTATCCCGATATTCTTGCGGGATCGAAACTTATGCGGGTGAAACCGCGGAGCGCAGCCGGTTTCCCATAATCAACGTTTTTTTTCCTGTTCTCAGATATCAAAAATAACTGTCGCCAAAAATAAATTCCGTATTTATTTAATTACAACCATGTTTCTTTATTTATTTAGGCATAACGACCACTTACCAGACTCTTACTCTTTCTAGAACTAAAAGCTGGCGAGTACATATTTACTAACCGTAGCATATATACATACATTAATCGGCCTATAATGTTCCAACTGCTGGAACACAGGCCGCTTTCTGTGAAAGGGAGTGGGCCGTAATCCACCACCCGGGTCCAGTATGGATTGGTAGAAGTCACATGTCTTCGAATTTTTGGTTCTCAGATATGCCGGTTTCCTCATGATGGTTTCCTTCGCCGTTTTTGAGAGCAGTGGTGATGAAATAATGTACACAAAGAAAAGCGCCTGTCTGGGTTCGAACCCACAACCTACCACACGTAAATCGTGGCCGGGACCACTAGGCCACCACAGCTCTCGTCGTAACACATCATCTGCCTAGCCTTTTCCCAACTATGTTAGGGTCGGCTTCCAGTACAGATGCAGCTGAATACCAGTATTTTACATGGAGCGACTGCCTATCCGACCTCTACAACCCAGTAGGTAAAACGATACCCCTTGGTAAGACTGGTTGTCAGATGTCGGGCTTCTGAGGACCCGTAACGACTGTCAAAGATCCACGAATGACAGCCGGGACCAACAGCTTAACGTGCTGTCCGAGCCACAGGGATCTCGGTATGTAAAGATGGTCACCCATCCACGGAGCAACTTCGACAAGCGTAGCTTAACCTGATCGATCAACCCATGCGGCTGATATTACTTGGTCACAAGCCCTCTCTCGTCGTAGGTATACTGATAATAAATATGTATAAATAATAATAACGTTTCCATTAAATTATTGCCACATAATACCTACTTATCGTCGTTTCAGCCGATAGACGTCCACTGCTGGACATAGGCCTCCCCCAATTTTGGGAGGGTTTGCCATAATCGCCACGCTTGGCAGGCGGGTTGGCGATCGCAGTATAGTATGATGGTGGAATACATAGAGAACGCTGCTGCCCATTCTCCGGTACGACCCTTAGTCGCCTTTTACTACACCCACGGGAAGTAAGGGTTGGTGCTATTCTTACATAGTACTTATACTGTGTATTAATAAAGTCCTGAATACGGTTTTCATTTCGTTCAGGGGATCAGACTGGAATAAATTCAAGAAAAGGCTAGTCAGATTGTTTGTTTGTTTGCGATAAGACCACTCTTTCACACATTCTTAAAAAACCTTTATTTTTTAATGAAATTTTATATTATTACTCACATAGTATTTTGAAAAAATCGCATTTGGAAGTTGCTAAGTGTTGACATATTAGTGCTCGTGACTGTACAATTACAGGTGGTAAATAAAAAAATAATAGACACAATTATGGACCCGGTCGGGCACAGCAAATTTTTAAATAAGTAGAGAGATGATGATGATCCTGTGACTTAGGAGTCAATGTATCAGCGCATTTCTATGTTAATCGTATCCATACTACTATTATAAATTCGAAAGTAACTCTGTCTGTCTGTTACTTTTTCACGCCTAAACCGCTGAACGGATTTCGATAAAATATGCCAGAGAAATAGATTGCATCCTGGGGAAGGACATAGGATAGTTTTTATCGACATACCTTGCGGGTGAAGCCGCGGGCGGGAGCTAGTTTTTTATATAGCATCTCGCAGGTCGGCCTAGGAAACTTTAATAAATGAAGGCCTTCAGCCAGGGTACAAAACTTATAAACCAAGCGACAACATGCTAATGGCACCCTTGTGGGGTCCGGATCTCGGCTGAGGGCGTCGCTAAGGGAGGGCAGAAAGGGACAGGCTTGATCAGATCATAAATATGTATAGCCCTTTACACACACACACACACATTTATCTTGTCGTGAAAAACTACGGTTTATTCACCGAGTGTAGGCGCGGTCGTCAGTGTTGTATGGATCACTCATCATCATCTGCCTAGGCTTTCCCCAACCATGTTAGGGTCGGATTCCAGTCTAACCGGATGCAGCTGAATACCTACCAGTATTGTACATGAAGCGACTGCCTATCTGACCTCCACAACCCAGTTACCGGGTAATACGATAACCCCTTGGTAAGATGGTTGTCAGACTTTCGGGCTTCTGATGACCCGTAATGACTGTCAAAGATCCACGAATTACAGCCGGGACCCTTTCTGAGGCACAATGGGGTCTTGGTATGTAGAGATAGTTATCCATCCACGGACCAACCGCGGCAAGCATAGCTTAACCCGATCGATCGACCCGAGCAGCCGTTATTTCTTAGCCACAAGCCCCTCATTTTCTTTTTTTTTTCTCATAGTTGTATGGATCACTATGGAAGCTTATTGACAGACACGTTTTTTCTACGGCGCGGTTTCTACGCCGTGTGTAGGCACGGTCGTCGGTGATGTATGGATCACTATGGAAGCTTATTGACAGACAAGTTTTTTCTACGGCGCGGTTTCTACGCCGTGTGTAGGCACGGTCGTCGGTGATGTATGGATCACTATGGAAGCTTATTGACAGACACGTTTTTTCTACGGCGCGGTTTCTACGCCGTGTGTAGGCTCGGTTGTCGGTGATGTATGGATCACTATGGAAGCTTATTGACAGACACGTTTTTTCTACGGCACGGTTTCTATGCCGTGTGTAGGCTCGATTGTCGGTGATGTATGGATCACTATGGAAGCTTACTGACAGACACGTTTCTTCCTACTGGAAGCTTATTGACAGACACGTTTTTTCTACGGCGCGGTTTCTACGCCGTGTGTAGGCTCGGTTGTCGGTGATGTATGGATCACTATGGAAGCTTATTGACAGACACGTTTTTTCTACGGCGCGGTTTCTACGCCGTGTGTAGGCTCGGTTGTCGGTGATGTATGGATCACTATGGAAGCTTATTGACAGACACGTTTTTTCTACGGCGCGGTTTCTACGCCGTGTGTAGGCTCGGTTGTCGGTGATGTATGGATCACTATGGAAGCTTATTGACAGACACGTTTTTTCTACGGCGCGGTTTCTACGGCGCGGTTTCTACGGCGCGGTTTCTACGCCGTGTGTAGGCTTGGTCATCGGTGATGTGTGGATCACTATGGAAGCTTACTGACAGACACGTTTCTTCCTACTGGAAGCTTATTGACAGACACGTTTTTTCTACGGCGCGGTTTCTACGCCGTGTGTAGGCTTGGTCATCGGTGATGTGTGGATCACTATGGAAGCTTACTGACAGACACGTTTCTTCCTACTGGAAGCTTATTGACAGACACGTTTTTTCTACGGCGCGGTTTCTACGCCGTGTGTAGGCTTGGTCATCGGTGATGTGTGGATCACTATGGAAGCTTACTGACAGACACGTTTCTTCCTACTGGAAGCTTATTGACAGACACGTTTTTTCTACGGCGCGGTTTCTACGCCGTGTGTAGGCTTGGTCATCGGTGATGTGTGGATCACTATGGAAGCTTACTGACAGACACGTTTCTTCCTACTGGAAGCTTATTGACAGACACGTTTTTTCTACGGCGCGGTTTCTACGCCGTGTGTAGGCTTGGTCATCGGTGATGTGTGGATCACTATGGAAGCTTACTGACAGACACGTTTCTTCCTACTGGAAGCTTATTGACAGACACGTTTTTTCTACGGCGCGGTTTCTACGCCGTGTGTAGGCTTGGTCATCGGTGATGTGTGGATCACTATGGAAGCTTACTGACAGACACGTTTCTTCCTACTGGAAGCTTATTGACAGACACGTTTTTTCTACGGCGCGGTTTCTACGCCGTCTGTAGGCTTAGTCGTCGGTGATGTGTGGATCACTATGGAAGCTTACTGACAGACACGTTTCTTCCTACTGGAAGCTTATTGACAGAGACGTTTTTTCTACGGCGCGGTTTCTACGCCGTGTGTAAGCTCGGTCATCGGTGATGTGTGTAGACGGCGTGGTATATACGCCGTCGTCGTCGTTTCAGCCGATAGACGTCCACTGCTGGACATAGGCCTCCCCCAATTTGGGGGGGGGGTTTGTCATAATCGCCACGCTTGGCAGGCGGGTTGGCGATCGCAGTATGGTATGATGATGGAATAAATAGAGAACGCTGCTGCCCATTCTCCGGTAAGACCCTTAGTCGCCTTTTACGACACCCACGGGAAGTAAGGGGTGGTGCAATTCTTTAAGTCCAGCACCACACAGACAGCCGTACCATAAAAAAATCGTGTCGTGTAGAAAGGGCTTAAGCGTACCTACTCTTCGTAATAATAAATAGAAACCTTCCTCTTAGCTAGAGTAGCGTTGCAAAGTTGTTTTAAACTAATTAACTATCGATCTAAATCCGACCCACATAGAAAGTTCGAACCAATAGAGTGCCATCGAGGCTAATGCAAAACTTCTCGAAGGTAAAACAAAAAGAAAACAAAACATGAGTGTTTGACGTGTTTTCCAATACCGGTGAAGAAGCGAAGAACCGGGGAACTTAGTTCTCTAACTTTGAACGGCCCGGTCCGGCAAAAACGAGTGGAAGTTTTTAATTTAAGTTTAAGCACAGATTTTGTAATCTTAGTTTAATGCAAACATTATTTTGTGGTTGTATTAGTTGTTGTGTCATTAAAAGTTGAGGCTCGTGTCGCGGAACAAGTGTTGTTGGTTTTAATTTGCGCTGTTTGGAGGAGTGTTTTCAAGATGTTTTTTTTAATAAATAGACTGTTTTAATGTTAATGGAGGGGCCCGTGGATAAATATTAACAGCCGCACTGGTCGATCGATTAGGTTAACCTACGCTTGCCGCGGTTGGTCTGTGGATGGGTGACCATCTTTACATACCGTGACCCCTCCGTGCCTCCGTGTCAGATAGGTAGTCGCTCCATGTAAAATACTGTTTAGACTGGAAGCCGACCCCAACATAGTTGGGAAAAGGCTAGGCAGAGAAAATACTGTTTTAATGTTGGGCAGTGTAAAGTTTTGTCTGTGTGGTGCCGGACTTAAAGAATAGCACCACCCCATACTTCCTGTGGGTGTCGTTAAAGGCGACTAAGGGAGACCGGAGAATGGGCAGCAGCGTTCTCTATGCATTACACCATCATACCATACTGCGATCGCCAACCCGCCTGCCAAGCGTGGCGATTATGGCAAACCCCCCCCAAAACTGGGGGAGGCCTATGTCCAGTAGTGGACGACTTTCGGCTGAAATTATGATGATGATGAGTGTAAAATTGATTAAAGGACTTCTTTTATCTTGTTACTGGGTTGTGGAAGTCAGATAGGCAGTAGGTACTGGTATTCAGCTACATCTGGTTAGATTGGAAGCCGACTAGTAACCTACTTAGTTGGGAAAAGGCTAGGTGTGTGACGATTATCTTTACGAGTAAGCAGTTTTTTCGAATCCACGAAAAAGTATATTAGAACTAAGGGCTGATTTTTCAATCCACAGATAATTTTTATTCGTGGAATAAAATTGACTTCTGACAGATTTTGTATGGAAAAACTGTCAAAAATTTAAAATTATTCCTCCGATAAAATTATCTGGCTTTGGAAAAATCAGCCCTAAGTCAACTTGCCACATAAAATAGGGGCCAATTTTACTTTGTATCACAAAAAAAAAACAGTGGCACTCCAGGAATGCCAATAGAAGTGAAAACTTGAACAATTAAGTACGTGTGTATTTTTTTAATCGTCTTATAAACAAAACACGCGCGGTGTCGCTTAAAAATGCCCAATGCGAAAGAAGTTTTCACTTAAAAAAAAACGCGACAGCACTTTCATTAACGTGTAAGCTGTGGTTAAAAAAAAAACGCGACAGCACTTTTATAACGTGTAAGCTGTGGTTAAAAAAAAACCTGACAGCACTTTCATTAACGTGTAAGCTGTGGTTAAAAAAAAAAACGCGAAAGCACTTTCATTACCGTGTAAGCTGTGGTTAAAAAAAACGCGACAGCACTTTCATTAACGTGTAAGCTGTGGTTAAAAAAAAACGCGACGGCACTTTCATTAACGTGTAAGCTGTGGTTTAAAAAAAACGCGACAGCACTTTCATTAACGTGTAAGCTGTGGTTAAAAAAAAACGCGACGGCACTTTCATTAACGTGTAAGCTGTGGTTTAAAAAAAACGCGACAGCACTTTCATTAACGTGTAAGCTGTGGTTAAAAAAAAACGCGACAGCACTTTCATTAACGTGTAAGCTGTGGTTTAAAAAAAACGCGACAGCACTTTCATTAACGTGTAAGCCGTGGTTACATTCGAATCGCGTTTTGTCATCATATTTCCCTTCGTTGACAATCCTTAAATAAATTATCTGTGGACTCAGGACACAGTACGGTTTTAATTTTAACTTAATTTACGCCAAATTAATTGTTTTCGTTTTGCAGTATTTCGTGGAAGCTTACTGTAAACACCCTAACATTTCCCGTAAACAAGAATGTTTTAATTGTTATCAAAACATTCCCTGGTCATTGTCTGTTCACAAATGTAACTGCCCATTCCCAGCAATCAATTACAAACGCCACACTAGTATCTCACTCCACCAGACGTGAAATATCACCATACGATAAATTTCAAAAAGACTATACAACTTATCTGTGTTGAGAGCTAATATCAGTATATCACGAAAAAAGAAATATGGCAGTACAAACAATGGAGCTAGATAGTTTGGAACCCCTAGAGTTTCGACTTCCGGACGAACGTCAACAAAAATGTATAGAAAAAATGCGAGGTTTTTCATCGCAATTGCTGGGATGTTATTGGAAAAATATGTTGGGATATGTTTGTTATTTATTGGTGCTTATTGTGCTGTATATTTGCTTATTCATTTAATGTTAATACGTTTAGGTACTTCGATTCCTATAACAATAATTTGTATTTCTGCTATCTCTCTTTAAGTATCATCACAGTTAAATTAGACAGTTAAACAGTATTTTGCTTTATCAAAAAGATGACTAAAAGAGGGTTCGGCAATATTTTATCGGTGCCACTAAATTACAATACGTATTTATTGCACTTTTTGATTACCTATCTTGAAACTTACCATGTAGAACGAAAAACGTTTCGTTTTAATAACACGATACGGCTTCATAAAATACACGAGCAATTTTCTGAAGGCTCTTAGGTACACTAAAAATATCTTGTATATTACCTAAAGCCAGCAAATAGGCATGAAGGTCACGTGCTACAAATACATAGAATAATGTTTTTAATATAAAAGAGAAAGAAAATATCACAGTATTTTTTCCAAGATTCTCATATCAAGTTTAGACGTATTATCAACGTCTACTAACAGAATAAACAAGGAGAGTGAAGATCTTAGCCTGTCAAGATATTTATCTTGGACAAACCTAATGGACTTATATTTCAGCATATTCTTCAAAAGATGGCTGAAAATGTGTTGGGGCTTTTACGCGCTTGCGATTTTCTGACATCAAAGTAGTGCCGAATCTGTTTTTAGGGTTCCGTACCCAAAGGGTAAAAACGGGACCCTATTACTAAGACTCCACTGTCCGTCATTCCGTCTGTCACCAGGCTGTATCTCATGAACCGTGATAGCTAAACAGTTGAAATGTTCACAGATGATGTTATATTTCTGCTGCCGCTATAACAACAAATACTAAAAACAGAATAAAATAAATATTGAAGGGGGCTCCCATACAAGAAACGTGTTTTTTTTTTTCGGCGTTTTTGCCTTGTGGTACGGAACCCTTCGTGTGCGAGGCCAGTTTTTCATTGCTTTATTCCAAGTTCTCGAAGTGCGTTCGGGTCGATTTTAAAGTAGCTAAGCAAAAGTACTGAGAACAACAAACTTTGACCAGTGGTGGCCCAGTGGTAACAACCGCGACTTACGACTACGGTCGTGGGTTCAAAGCCAGGCTGCACTTTACTTTGTGTAAATTATTTCGACACCACACTGCTCTCAAAACAGTGAAGGAAACGTCGAATGTCCTAAAACCAAAAAATTCGAAGATGTGGCATCCACTAACCCGCACTAGACCCGCGTGGTGGATTACGGCCCACTCCCTCTCACAGAGAGGAGGCCTGTCTCTCAATAGTGGCGACATTATAGGCTGATTATGCTGTAAAAGTATAGTGACATGAAATCCCATATTGAAGTCGGCGCTTGCGTTGCTCACGACGATGTGCCCTACTAGACGGGAATTTATAAGTAAGCGTGGGGGTGCTTCAACCTTTATACGGCCTAAAATCGCAAGTGTGACCCAGCCCTAAGACACTTGATATAACAGTCGTTTACTGTGATTCAAAGCCAAGCCAAGCCAAGCCAAGTGACTTTATAAGTCTCTTATCTAAAACACTTAAGTAATAGATGCCATTTTAATAGCATCACTCTTAAACATCGGTTTGTTGAAAATTTCTTTTGAACATTCATAATCTGCATTCGCGACTTATTTGCCGAAAATGTAAACAAGTAAGAGTTTATGGAAAAATAACTTTAATTCCTACACTATAAAGTGCAGTTTACGCTACAACTTCAAATATTTTTATAAATTTTTCAATAGTACTAGTCACTCTGAAATCAACTCAATTCCCATTAAAATAAAGTTGATATTTGTTTAACTTGAAATAACATCAATTTGAAACATACATTTGAAATACACACAACGCAGCCTGCTATGCTCCTTAGATAGTTACTTCTTTTGCCTTGTTTACGTTCATAAATCTGGTCATACACGCACGCTGGAACAATTAATTTAATTTCCTTTTTTAAAATTGACGAATAATGGGTAAAGTGGACCAAACCTGGCCACTCATAAAAGCCATTTTACGAGCCATTTTGGACCACAGAATGGTCGTTTGCAGGGTACAATGTGTTTTCAGAATCGCGTCACCATCTCTGTGAGCTATTAAAAATAAATATTATGTTTGAACAATTTTCGGGTTAAAAATTGATGAGTACGGCTGGAGTGTTGGTTGTTCGAAGTTGTTACGAGGTAGGCTGTGAATACTCTGAATAATTCAAAGTACTCGAACCCTTCGCGTCGTGTTACCATGTAAACGACCACCGCCGAACACGAGATAACTAATTGTAACAATTTCGACGGATTCAATGAACTGTTGCATGAGAATTATGGATAACGGTAATTGTTCTCAGTATGGTCAAAGATTAATTTGAATACCACAAATAGAAAAGCACCAACCCGCACTCGGGCCGTGGGGTGGATAACGGCCCACTGCCTCTGGCTGGCTAAAAATAACTATGGTTGCATTCGAACATTCAAGCGAATTTAGAATGAGCTTTCAAATTAACACACTTGCTCGTAAAGTGGGTCTTAATGAACCGCTTTTAGGTCCATTATGCAGTGTATTCAACACGCGTGCTTTTTACTTTATGTGACCGCACTAGTGCGGTAACACCACAGATTTACTAGTTTACTAGTCGGAGATGTGCACTTTTTTTAATCTCATCAAAGAGATGTCATGCCAAAAGGAATCCGCGGGCCATATATCACTTTTTTTTTATAATCTGAATCGTCCTTGTCCCAAAATGAACTAAAAATTATTTCCCTTAAATTGTCCGTGGTCCCTCCCGGGAACAAACGCAAAAGACCCTGACTGGCGTTCTATTATTGCGGATGCTCACTGAACTAATATATATTTCTCGAATAATACCGCCTCGGGTGCAATGATCAACATAGCACACGTGTCATAATATACTATTCTATTAGGTTTTTTGTTTCGAGAAAATACTAAACGTAATAATTATTACAACGTTGTATCATTTAATAGCCCCCATAGTACCTACTCGATTCTTCTTATCCAGATTCGCCACAGTGCAGCAAAGTACGCCACTTTGTATACACAACCAGCCGTCTCTCTTTTTTCGCAATGGCGTACTGCAATATCGGATTTTGAGGTGCCGAGTGGCGTATCTCTGAAAAGTTAACACAATACGAGCTTCGTTCACTGTTTTAACGTAATTAATGACTGACTGTGTTTTAGCCGTTTTGAAATTCGTATGAGTGCTTTGGCGTATTATGGAACTCGGATATCTGATGGCTTTTTCCGAGCTAACTCTTTTTTATTGTTTATGGGGTTTGTAATGAAGGTTTCTGGGCATGTTTTGGGAGATGAAGCTGCATTAGAGGTTAAAATCTCTAGGATATTAGAGTTTTCTAACTTTCTTTCTAATGTTGGTCACCTTTAGTCCTTTTCTTGAGCAAGCAATACTGTTTAATGACAATGATAGTTCTTGACGAGTGTCGCTACGATAGACGGATCAATTTTTTATAACGCCGGCCTACAATGTACAGACGCCAGCACATCAAGCTACCCGAATCTGTCAAATTTTCCCATTCGACTTTGAACCTTATGCTTTAGCGATAAAGTTGAAAATCTATTAAAGAAATTTGACAGATTGTGTTAGCTTGATGTGCTGGCGTCGGTACTACACTTTTCTTTGAAGTTTCCCAACAATACTCATGTATTGAAAAAAATACAGCATGTAGTAGAAAGGTGTGGTCATATTAAAGGGTGTGGTACCAGACCATCGACCTGAACAACTTTCTCCATGAGACCAATGTCGTAAACACGAAAAAAAAAAACAGCGGCACTCCGGGAGTGCCGACAAAAGTGAAAACAAAACACAAACAGAATACTTTGCCATCACTCACTGACATACCGGAGATACATTAAAACCGAGTAAATCCCGAGGACAGCCGAACACATCCGAAGCGGGTATTTTTTTCAATTGTCTTATAAACAAAACACACGCGGTGTCGCTTACGGTAACAGTGGGGCGAGTTCAATGGTTTTTTCCCATCTCAAAAAATGTCCAACGCGCCTAAAGAAGTTTAAAAAATTCAAAAGAAGAAAGAAAAAAAAAATTCAGAAGTTTTTTCTTTTAGAATTTTAGAAGAAATTTCAAAATATTTTCTGTCCCACACATCGTTTGACGGTCTGTACCACATCCCAAAATATGACTACACATTTCCGGTATCCGCTGTATACAAATTGGGTTGTTATGAAATACCAAAGTTAGGTAATTTCATACATAACCAAGTAAACAGCATTACATCAGAAATTTTCCAATCGAATAACTTCAGAAACACATTCAGATACAAAATTCCGCGCCATATTTCTCGGAAATAAACATGTGAATAATCATACTCTTTCATAACCAAATCACAGTTCATGAATCAAGTTCTAAAATCAAAATGGCTTGATTATGAATTCAACATTAATTTATTCATGAACTTGTCTGTATAATTGTTTCTTTGTAATCGCAACTGTCTAATATCAATATTTTGTCTTAATTTCATGAAGCAATTAGACATGTTCATTGGATGTAGACGTGATGAAGAATGTGTTCAGTTCCTTAAAACATTTAAGTATAATCAGTAAAGTATAAATCACAGGCCTCCTCTCTGTGAGAAGGCGTGGGCCATAATCTACCACGAGGGCCCAGTGCGGGTTGATAGATGTCATATGTCTTCGAATTTTCGGTTCTAGGACATGCCGATTTCCTCACGATGTCTTCCTTCACCGTGTTGAGAGCAGTGGTGATGAAATAATTTACACAAAGTTAAAAGCCTGACTGGGTTCGAACCTACGACCTACAAATCGTAAGTCACGGCCGTTACCACTGGGCCACCTCTGCTCAGACATCTAATTAATGATAAAAAAAAATTGCCATTTTATTTTTGGTACCTATCGTACTAATAACACATAGGATACTTTTTATCCCGTTATTCCCACGGGATCGAAACTTACGCGGGTGAAGCCACGGGGCACTGCTAGTGTTATTATAGATAATCCAATTATTCAGTGCACACAAAATACAGCACAAGTCACAAAAGCACAATAAAATGATGACTAACAAAGACATTTAAAGTATTTACAATAGACGGGACATTGCGAACAAAACAGTGTCCCGGTACTTGTGACCTAGGCGTAACAAGTCTCTCAGTCTAGTATTGTACGCCTGCGCGTCAAGTCGCATTGACGCATTCGTGTCCAACAAAAGAAAAATATTTTGTATGGAAATATGCCGAGTTGCGCATTACGTTACTGCAAGTCTCGTTATGGTAAAACAACTGGACCTAAATTCAGTTTATTTTCGTATGTATTATCTATATTTACTCAGTAATTAGAATTAAATAATTTTCATAAAAAGATCTAGAAAATTTGTTTATTTTGTATTAAACGCCATCTATTGCTGAGTAGCTTTACTATAGTTGGGTAAAATGACAGTTTCAGTGTTACCACTTTTTAACAAAATTAATATAGTGGTGTGACAAAATAATCGATTCATTCAAGTAACATTCAGTTTAAAATCGATCCATGTTTAATTGATTTTATAAAAGAGGGTAATAATTATTAGAAGAATTAAAAACTAATTAAAAGTCGGACTGCCTTTCAGAGATGTGATGTTGTATATCGATTTTGTTATCGATAATATTTATTTAAATGTGTGAGGGAGGTTATCTTAGGGAAACTACCTTTTAGAGATAGAGTATTTATTTGTGATATAGGCACAAAATTAGTTTACACTTTAATTTTTAAAAAAACATTGGGAACGAAGACCCTTAATAATTATTCTTTCGCGTTACAATGGCGGCACGAGGGAGGCACGTGGCGACTTGCGCGGTTGGATGATAAATATGCGTCTACGCAGTATGCGTTTGGGCAGCGGACTGGGCACTGGCGCGAGGGGCGCGCGTTCCGTTTTCCGTTTCGTTCAATTTTTGCCTAATTTGTTTAGTTTTCGATATTTATCTAGCTGATTTGATTTATATTAGATTTTTCAGGCACCACCGATCCGATTTTTAATCGATGAATTGAAAATCGTATCTGGCAACACTGGCCACACTGGCCATCTACCGGGCGATAGCTGAACCTAATTGAATAAATTGCCGCTCTAATTATGCTATATCTTACCAGATGGCGGCACTGAGACATGGGATCACAGTTTTTCTAAGACATTTCTTTGCATGGCCCCTCTATTGTACCTATCTTAAATCTCTTTGATGACTTATAATATGAATATGTCGGAGGCGTCATTAGTACGGGAGCTAACTTGACAACTTCAACAACAGCTTCGACGGAGTCATTCGTTCGCCAGTGCCATCTGGTGGTGCTTGACAGAGTCTAGCCTGAGTTTGTGGGGGTCGACGACAGCTCGACGGAACGATGTGGAGCTCTCTTGGACATTGGACATCGTACGAACAACATGTGCTTAGAAACTGTCCCGCGTTCCGTACCTGGTTGTGTCGTGTAACTACAGTGTGTAATTTGCTAGTGTGATTAAACTGTTCGTGAAATTATAATCTCATTTGAACTGCAAACCGTTTTTCTATTGGGCAATAACCAACACATACCCACTGTATGCCCACATTAGTTAAAATATGGCTGATAATAACGAGACACACTATACCTTCTCCGTCGAATATATAAAAACAAGGTGCTTACTACTTCATTCACTCTCCTCGTGTTACACAGGATTAGTTTTTGTTATTATTATTGTTTTTATTTTTATCTCTCTTTTTATTTTTATCTCTGTATAGCTGTTAGTAGAAATCATTGACACTGTCTTCACTTGTTCTGGTTTTGAATATTAACAGAATCCACTTGGCTGAACCCTATCTTTTAAGATACAGGCTAGTCCTAGTTTAAAAGATAGAGTCTACTATTGCATCATAATGTAAATATTATCTCAAACAATGTATACAGTGCAAAGTGCTATGTTTTTGTGAAATAAATACTTATTATTATTATTATATTATTATTATTATTATTACTTAGTTAGGTACTTAGTTATTCACTCAGTCACATATAGTACTTTACTATATGTGACTGAGTGAATAACTAAAGATAAAGCGTTATCCATATGTCTACGTAATACCTGTTTCCAGAGACAATTGCTAAGCCTTTCTTGGCTTTTTTTTTCTTGGTCTTTCTTTTTTGTTTCTTCGTTCCTAAGGATCGCACTACTGTAACATTTTTGTAGCGGATTTTAATTATGATTTATTTTTGGTAGCCTAAAACATAAAATATAAACTCCTCTAGATTTTACTATCAAAATCTTAGAAAGTATATTTTTGAGACACAACTATCCTTTATTCAGTCAGAGTTATGAAAGCAAGAAAACTGATTGGGGTCAGTAGTGCAGCCCTATTTTTGGAACATTTATCAGAACAAAAATCATTAAGTCAAACCTTGAGCCTATGTCTGCGGCTTTCGTCAGATTAACTCGAAGAACTCTGCAAGCCTTCCCAAATTATTCACTCGGTTAACTTCGTGTGGTCGTCGGCAATTTTCGGGAGATGACTGTACCTACATTAAATCGTGTAGCTCCTAATGGGCCTGTAAGCTAAAATTTCCGCACTGCCTTTAATAAATGAGAACGAAAATGGTTATTTTTGTACTTTTTTGGGATGCGAACAAAGTTACTTTGACACCAAATCTGCGTAGCATTTTACGAACTTTTCCATTTTGTCACCATTAGTGAGATCCTCAATAGACTTTTGGGCCATGTTGCAATGACATTCCAATTTGAGTTCGTCTAGCTTTTCGCGTAGGAACTTCTTAAAATGTCATCGTTAGAATTTATCAAATTCTAAGACTGCCGTAACGATTATCTTCGCAACAGCAGCGTCGGCAGCAGCTAGATAAGAGATGCCGAGAATCAAGATGAATGACGTACTATTGGAGCGGCCTATGTCCAGCAGTGGACTACTGTAGGATGACGATGATGACGATAATGATAATTTTACTTTAGCTGTACTACAATTTGGTACTTCTAGTATCACGAGACGAAAATGAAATCGTATACTGCTGAACATAGACCTATTAAAAAATTGATTTACATAATAAAAAGTAATCGTGATTCCAAGCCTACCAATATTCGCAGGTGACTCCAGTACTTGTTATAAGCTTATACGAGTAGAATCAATTAGGTTAGGGCAATCCTCTTGATAAAGTCTTTCAATCGAATTTAACTCTAACTTCATCCACGAGTGAAAAGGATTCTCAACTGCTAATAAACAATCTATTTCTATTGTCAAAGGGATTCTCATTGAAGGAGATTTTATTCTCAAAGTGCAATGCAGTGGCACATAATAAAAATTCGATCAAACACATGTATTAAAGGCACTTGTTTGTCGCAAAGCGCAATAAAGCCTTCACATCGGAAACCGTAGCAAATGAACTTTTTAATTACACTTCCTCCTCAATTTCGTAGGTATTTCGTATTGACGTACAAAGCTGGCTATGGAAATTTTATTTTGGAAATGTTCGCTGGAATGTTATTCTTTTTTATTTATGCTGTAAACACCTTGAACAGCTTTAAAATTTTGGTTGTAACTGTATATTTTTAAACTAGAAACACACAGGTGTTGACTTTATTGAGAAGAGAATAACTTCAAACATGTCATCATTTAACAAAAACAAAACGTTCTAGTATTAATTCTGAGCTTCAAGTTGGACAACAACTCTTCTGCAGTAATATCAGTACCTACTAAAGATAAAGATCTATTTATTTTCCAGTCGCCCCGTTCAGTTTCAGAGCGACGTCTTCTCAGACTGATCTGAAGTCTTCATTTGTTCCGTTATATACCTATCTATTTTTCCTTGAATTTTATATACGAGGCTTTGTTAGTTCTTGCTATAAATATCATACAGTTTTCTTCGAAGCGTTCTTATTTTTTCTAGGAACTAGCTTTCATTTTTTGCTGTATTCACGAAGTATTACGTTATGTCTTATGAAATAAAACGAACATTGACATATATATAATTTGTATTAAATCAACAATATTCTTAAGTCTTTACATTCTTTGGCATAGTCATTAGCTCGTTAGGTACAATTAACTATTTTTCATTTAAATTCACAATTTCATCCGACAGTATCGAATACATCTACCTATTTATATTTTATCAATTATTTTATAATTTTTACACGTTTTATTTTATTTTATGTAACGCCTAAGTATTGTTTGCCCAAACAATAATATGAAGTAATAGTAGAAATTGGCACACTTGTAGGTTGGATGCTGACCCCGGTGATGTAACTGAAACAAAAATTAACTGTAAGTATATTTGAAATAAACAAAGAGAAACAGTACAAAATGGGAATGACACAGAAAATATATATAAACAATGTACAGAAGTGGACGTCATAGCTGATACAATGATGTCGACACAAATAAATCAGTAACAACTACAAAACATCTAAAACATTCTCATGATTCAATTTCATATGGAAAATGGGCCAAGCCCATTTATAGTATAGGTACTAGCTTCTGCCCGCGACTTCATCCGTGTTAAATTTCATCCTTCCCCTATTCACCCTCTTAGGGGTGGAATTACGAAAAACCCTTTCTTAATGGATACCTACTCTTCACAAAGAACACGGCCTCCAAATTTCATGTCTAAATTAAATTAAATTCTAATAATTCTCTAAATTTCATGGACTAGCAGTTTAGTATAAGTCAGTCAGGACTTTGAATTTTATATATGCATGAAAAAAAGAAAAAATAATAAAAGATTAGACTGGAAGCCGACCCCAACATAATTGGGAAAAGGTTAAGCAGATGATTATAGATATAAAAGATATTAAGGTGAATGGATAGTGGTAGACCGCGAAACGCACATTAGCTGTATTTTTTTCTAAGAACTATGCCTACCGACCTGTCAATTTCATACAAACGATTACCTACGTGTTTTGCGAATTCTATCTTTATTAGCTAGGTACTTGAATTGTCGCACTGACCGGTGACGGGAACACATTCTCTCGACGGCCGGATTGTAAGTAGAGACTATACAATAGCCGAAGCAATATAAGGTTTTTTTTGCGTTAGCCTGGACTGTCCCACTGCTGGGCAAAGACCTCCCCCATATTCTTCTACTTTTCCTTGTGCTGTGCAATTAAAAAGTTATCAAAAAAAAATGGAAGCAAATTGTATCCATACTAATATAATGAATTTGAAAGTAACTCTGTCTGTCTGTATGTTACCTTTTCACGCCTAAACCACTGAACGGATTTCGATAAAATTCGCAGAGAGAGAGAGATTGCATCCCTGGGCAGGACATATATGACAGTTTTTATCCCAATATTCCCACAGGTTCGACACTTATGCGGGAGAAACCGCGGGTTGCTGCTAGTATTTCTATAAAGTTTAGTACTGTAACTTACGTTGTAAGTACCAATATAAGTTAAAGACTCATTCAACGTAAGCCTTTCAACTAACCGAAGTAATACAAGAGTAGGTACTAGCACTCCTTAATCACAAGAGCACTTGGTTCCAACAGATTCTCTAGAATGAGCTCTAACACTAAGTTACGAAGGTACTCAAAGTATGTGGAATAGCAACGAGTGCCGAGGAACCCTCTATTTTCTGCCTTTGAAAGCCTTTACTAATTTAATTTGTGCCTTAAAGGTTTACGTATACGAGGAGTAGGAAACGCCGAGTGTGAGTGAAAAGTTGTGAGCCTTATTGTTTTCATCCCGCCATTTTTCCCTTTTCGGGGTATTACTGTTTTAGGTAGAAAATATGTAGGGAGAAATAGGCATGGTAGGTACTTTTCTTTCTTCAGTACTTTTTATAGCTTCTACCATTGAAGTATCATCATCATATTCTGCGTAGCTTTTTCCCAACTAAGTTGGGGTCGGCGTCCAGTCTAACCGGATGCAGCTGAATACAAGTATTCTACACGGAGCGACTTCACAGCCCAGTTACTGGCTGATACGATACCCCTTGGTAAGACTGGTTGTCAGATTTTCGGGCTTCTGACTACCCGGAACGACTGTCAAAGATCCACGAATGACAGCCGGTACGGGCTTAACGTGTTTTTTTTTTGCTTTCTTTACCATTGAAGTAGTATATAACTGTTAAGAGCCCTCTTACATTTTGGTACTGTGCGCACATCTTTCTTTTTTTTTTGGTTATAAATGGCATCTCGCAGTTCAATCTATGAGGTTGTCGTCTTCTAAACCAGGATTGCCTGTGAATGCCTCAATAAATTAAGACCTCCAGCCAGGGCAAGCGCGCATCGACGGCGCAGTGAAATTTAGAGTACTTTTATTTTATTTATCAAAAAAAAATCACAGTATCAATAAATGTTTTTTTAATTGATATTGTTTAAGCAATTATTGAAGACTCTTTTGGTATAAATGCTACGTGAGAATGATGTAGAAGTTCGGAGATATTCAGACTTGTTTCGAGTAGAAAATTGAATTAGGTCCAGTATTTTTTTCCTTATTAATAAGGCATATAACAAAAATGTATTCCATTATTATAAAAGTATATGATATACGTGACATGAAAAAAAATATTTTGATGGATTATATTCAACAGAAACTACAAATTAGAGCTCTCAAATCAGCTCTCCATGAGTTTTTGCCTAAACATGCATCAGGAGAACGGCTATTGCTAAATAAATAGACAAATAATAAAAAAATCGCTTTATTATTATTGTAGAAGAGAAAACGAACTATCTTTACCAATTAATTGCTATTTATACCAATCACCGAATAGTATTCAATTTCAACGAGGAAATCATGCATCTATGCACATTTTTGTAAGAGGCCTCAGAGCGTTTACACCGTACGGCATTTCATACAAACTTTCAAACCCTTATTTTTCGAAATGAATGAACCGATTTTAATGAAACTTCAAACGCATAAGCAGGATACAAAGGTTTAAAAAGTTAGTAGAGAACATTTTCGAAAAATAGTGTTACAGCCAAATTGGACCGATTTTAATTTTTCCATAGAAACAGAGATTTTGAGTTATCTTTTTATAAATAAGACATTTCGAAAATGTTCTCTACTAACTTTTTAGACCTTTGTATCCTGCTTCTGCGTATGAAGTTTTATTAAAATCGGTTCATTCATTTCGAAAAATAAGAACTTGAAAGTTTGTATGAAATGCGGTACGGCGTCGACGCTCTTAAATGTTTCGTGGCAAAAGTTACATCATAATCAGCCTATAATGTTGCTACTGCTGGCACACAGGCCTCCTTTCGGTGACAGGGAGTTGGCCGTAATCCACCACGCGGGCCTAGTGCGGGTTGGTAGATGTCACATGTCTTAAAATGTTTGGTTCAAGGAAATGCCGGTTTCTTCACGATGTTTTCCTTCACCGTTTTGAGAGCAGTGTTGATGAAGTAATTTACACGAAGTAAAGCGCCTGTCTGGGTTCGAACCTAAGACCTACTCTTAGGTGGCGTTACCACTTAGCCACCACTGCTCGTAAAGTTACATACTGTATAATAAATGCTTCATTCAAATAGTTTTCATTCATGTTTAAATTAAAATATTATATTACTGAATCTAGAAGAGAACTCTCAGAAATGAAAGCATACCATATCATGATTTCAGGTGAACAAAAATTATGTACAAAATAGTGAAATAAATTTCCATTAACCCAATTTCATATTCTTTCCTCGCCAAATCCGTAACATATGTACTTATACTAATAATAGAGCTAAAGAGTTTGTTTGTTTGAACACGCTAACCTCTGGAACTACCTGTTGGATTTCAAAAAATATTTTTTCTTTTGATAGCTTATTTCTTTAGGAAGGCTATTTAACACGCTAAGACAGTAAGGAACCGATGCGAAAACAAAAATAGTCAGAAAGAATAATAGCGCGGGCAGGCGATACGATGCTAAGGGATTGAGAAACCATAAATTTAATGCGGACGAAGTCGCGGGCAGAAGCTAGTATGAAACATTGAAAGCCACATTTCTTTGTAGGTACATCAGAAGTTAAATATCCAGTTTCTCGCCAGTTCCTGGAATTTGTAAAATTCATACAAACAGACGTTACCGTTCGTCTGTACGCGTGTTTCCTGCAATAAACGCTCGCCGTGTACCGAAGATAAATTTATTATCTACCAACAAACGCCTCACTGTTGCCCTCAGAGGAAATTGTCTGGGCAAATGAGACGGGAGGCAATAACTCATTGAGCCCTCAATGCCCTCTTTGGTTCTCGTAATCTTATTAGGCGAGCTTCCTCTCCACGGATATTAAAGATATGCGGGCGTGTTAAGTGTTGTGCCATTTTTGGAATTTCATGTTTGGGATTTTTTCGTGCTTCCTGTTTTGTTTTTACGTCTTGTAGGTACTTTATATAAATGTCCACAATGTTTTCGTTGAATATTATTCAGTACAACAACATTTGATGAAGAGGGAGAGGAGAGGAAGGAGGGAAAGGGCTTGTGGCTAAGTTAAAACAGCCGCGTGTGTCGATCAATCAGGTTAAGCTACGCTTGCTGCGGTTGGTCCGTGGATGGGTTACCATCTTTACATATCAAGACCCCTCTGTGCCTCGGAAAGCACGCGAAGCTGCTGGTCCCAGCTGTCATTCGTAGATCTTTGGCAGTCGTTACGTGTCGTCGGAAACCCAAAAATCTGACAAGCAGTCTTACCGAGGTGTATCGTATTACCCAGTGACTGGGTTGTGAAGGTCAGATAGGCAGTCGCTTCGTGTAAAATATTGGTATTCAGGCGCATCCGGTTAGACTGGAAGTTGACCCCAATATAGTTAAGAAAAGGCTCGGCAGATGAACAACATTTGATGAAGAGTACTTAACATTATGACCGTAGCTCAATGGGAGCTAGATGTTTGAAATGTATTCTCATCAATAACAAGAAAGAAGAAAAAAAGAAAATACGTTTATTTGCGGCAAACATGACGCATAAAAATAAAAACAAAATAACAATTTGGGAGAAAGTATGCGTCACATCTACGCAAAACGGCCATCGCTTAGCATAATGCTAAAATCGTATACAAGACAGAGCCCCAGCGCTGGTTTTCAGCGACAGCCGGCGTTGACGTGATGACGTCAGCCAGTGCAGCATGACACATCACTTGTTTTAAGTATAGTCAAACACGGTAGTGGTTTACTTATCGTTTTGACGGGATGCCCCTTTGGTCTACTTGGCGCAAGTGCTATGCGCATAACACCGGCGGCGGCGCAACACGTTGCCGCCAACACTCGTACCAACGTTGGTCGGTTAATTTCGTGAGGCGTATTATATTATTATACCAGTTCTGTCCCGTCAGAGCCAACGTGAAGATGTCCAATACAGAAATCGAAATTGCTCTAAGCGCTTTTATAGTACTTAAAAATGTCGTCTGTCGGTTATCCAGAACGAGTAGAATCACTAATTTTCCTTGTATATGTGCTCATCAGTGATTCTCGCTTCTTTTTACCCGACTGCGTCAGAAGGAGGGTTATGTTTTTCGAGTGTATGTATGTATGTATGTATGTATGTATGTATATTTCTTTGGCACGCTCTGTAGCCTAAACGGCTTGATCGATTTCAGCTTGAGAGGTGCCGTTAGATTCGTCTTAATTGTGAGAGTGACACTGGGTATATCATAATTGAAAAAAAAAAAATGGTCGATTTTTGGCGCAATATGTCTACAAAAAAAAATTTTTTTTTTCTCGAAACCTATCGAGTGGGGTACCAAAATAAAGGGTTTTAAAAGGTGATTACAAATATATATATAACTCATATGGTTAAAAGTAATTCGAAGTGCCAAATCGTAAAAAACACGTACCAAGAACTAAATAGTTTGCGAAATCTTTCACATTTGTAAACTAAAAAGTTGGAAATAAAACCCATACCATTTTTATTATATTTTTAAATTCAAATAATAATAATAATAATTTCATTTATTTCAGGTACCATATAACCCATATCAGAAAACATCTTTAAATACAAAAACACATCAATAAATACAAACGAATAAATACAATATAAATACAACATCAACACACAAATTAAATTAATTAAATTAAATAAATCAAATCAAAAATAATACAAATAATCTGTTCTAATTCACTACAGAAGTCTCTCACGAGCGACACTATAGTTAACTTGTCTGTCAAATGGGTCCCGCCTGCTTCCAACTTTTATTTAAATTAAAATGGGCTTGTTTGTAGCTTTTCAGTTTCGCAAACGGGTTTTTTTATTTTTTAAATTACTTTTTTTTAAACCTTTAGTTAAGTAAATCATTCCCAAATTCTGTTGAATGGTGCGCCATGCATTAGCTATTAATTTTTAATTTTTGTGGTCCTTCCGAGATGCATTCCATATTATTGGATGTGCCTGGAAAACTTCTAAAAATTTAATAACTTTTTCATTTGTCCATGAGGGTGGCGTTTTTGAGGATGAGGTTGACATTCTCGCTCGACGCGCGCTCTCATGCTTGTTGCATTGCAACAGAAGTGAGCAAAGCGCCAACATGTGGACGGATCGCGTACGTTGGCGCAGATTCCTTTGATAAAACCGAGACGCCTCGGCCAACTCCCAACGCTCGTCCCAACGTTGGTGCGAACGGTATTTTCTAGATCCACATGTTGGAGGAGTGGCGTTCGGAACAACGCGACGTAGGGGCCAACGTGTCTGCCAGCCTAAGGTCCTGGGTACGATTCTCAGGTCGGGCAAAGTGTTATTGGGTTTTTCCATCTGGAATTTCTCAGTGGCAGCCCGGAGTTTCGATTTGTGCCCGGTGTATGGCAACATAAACATAACTGGCGGTGTACAATAGGTATACCTGTGTTTAGACACAGGTATACCTATTGTACACCAACATTAGGGGTTAGCCCTTCGGGGATTACAAGGCGTGATATTATGTATTGAGAGTATTCTATTCTATGTTATGCGTACGTACTTTATCCGTTTTGACAATAATTCCCACAAACTCGAAACTTCTTTAGGGATAAGGCTACGCACTGACAGGTCGCTTCCTTAGCGCCTCCTAGAGCCTAGCGAGTCACCTTGCGAGTAGCGATGGATATTAAGTCACTGGGCTCTAGAAGCTAAGCAAGCCATCAACTTGTCAGTGCGTACTTCAGTGATACTAACATAGTTATTAAGTTTTATTTATTAACATTTTTATTTCCTTTATTTAATTAAATACTTATAAATTATATTTTAAATATTAGTATAAAATAAAAACATTTAAAAATATAAAAAAATAGTTGCCCACCGGTATCGGGATCAGGGTCCAAGCTACCGGGGTTAGGGCTCCAGAGAGAGGAACCTCCTGACAATGCGAGCCGTGTCCAGAAGTACTGCTATCTGAATCAAGCCCTTGATCCATCTGCCCAACGAGAGCCTCTTCAGGAGTTGGTCGAGGCTCTTGGCTATTATTCCATTGGCTGTCACGACTATCGGCACAATGATTGCTGAGTCCACATCCCACATGTCGACAACCTCGCGAGCCAAGGCAAGATACTTCATTTGTTTACCTTTTTTTATTTTTCTTTATTACTAACATAATTGTTATTATATTATTATGTATACTTAGGTTAAGGTATATATCTATGGGTCTTTGTTACCTGAAAATAAATGGTTGATTATTATTATTAGCCTTAAACTATCTAACTATCACATAGACCAATAGAGCTTATTGTTTTATGACGTACAAATGAAATAAAGAATAACGAGTTCAGCTATACATATTAAATTCCTATAAATTACGTTACAAGTAAAGATTTGGCCCTTAAAACAAAATTATATGAACTACTTACAATTTCCAATAAGCTACATGATTCGGCCTTTTCCGTCAGCCGACCTTATGTTAACTATAATAGTTATAATATATGTCGATAATGACGGGCCGTTAGTGCGTTTGACGACATAATCGATTCCAATATGGATGGTGATAGGTTAATTAAAACGTTTATACAATCAGCGCATTACGCTTTGCTGACGACGAATTGCAATAATAATACATTTGACGGAGTGATTGTAGTTGAGTTAGTTAGTGAACGCGTTAATGTTGGTAATGAGTGACACGGAATTGTGATCAAAGGCGAAGTAACTTAATAATTAGATGATAATACCTCGTAATGTTGAAGTGAAGGACGAATTAGAACCAATAAACACTGACACTATACTAGGACTAATTAGCTGCAGTAAAATGATAGCTTATAGTATGTTACCACTTTTTAGCGAAATTTAAATAGTGATGTGACAAAAGAATCGATTCTTTAAATTAACATTCAATTTAAAATCGATCAGTGTTCAATTAATTTTATAGAAGAGGATTCTTAGTATATTTTTGGTCAGATCAGGTATAGCTTGTGTTTTCAGGTTGTGACAAGCCTCTGAAAGCAGGTTGTTAAAACGATATTTATAAAATTAACAAACTATGAGTATTAAAACATATAAAAGCAATTAAATAGGCTTTTCTCAAAGACTAGTTATGTGTACGTTAGGTCCAGGTCTAGGTATTTTAGTCTAGGGAACCTGGATGCACAAAATAAAACGAATAAATTATGGCTATATAGCCCACTTAGTCGTTGTAATGGCATCACATCACTTAGTTTTTATAAGTTTTTGTATTATGCACAAAACATAAGAACTGTACAAAGGCGGACTTTAATGCCTTGGGCATTTTTTGCCAGTCTACAATACACAGATTATCTTTTTGATAGATTCTTTTATATTTTGTATATGTGAGGACTTTGTAGGCCTTGTATACTTTAGATCTGTAGACCATTTCTTATTTTACTTGTTGCCAGGCCTACGCTGTCCTCCCATACCTACTGTAATTTGAAAACATTGTAAAAGCCAATTGTTTTTAAAAGAATAACCGTGGAGTTTCTTGCCGGCTCTTCTCCATAGGAAACGACCAACTGGAACCGTGCACCTAGCTTTTGACGATTCGAGCACAATTTTGATGCCAACTAGTACTATTAATAACTATCCTAATTATGAATGAAAGTACAACGTATATTTTCATCCGAACAATACAAAGAATGTTTGATTGTTTATGGTTAAATCAAAATTAGTCAAATCACATCACTAGTAGAGATAGTGTGGCAACATAATTTAACGAAATGACAGTAAGAAGTGTCATTTTAGTACAGCTAATTAAAAGTCTGTTGTACAAGTTATAAAACAAAAGAGGGTAGACAAGTCGTATTTCTACAACGGATAATCGGTCAAATAATTTTACAGGATGGAAGGGACATCGCGGAACTACCCGATACCACGGATTCAGTATGTAATTCTGAATCCCCGTGAGGTTAAATTTTTTGACGATCGGAGAAAAAAAAATCGCTGTTCTATAAATTTTGACCACGTAGGTATTGAACTTTTCGATGAAACAGCAGATTATTTTTTTTTTATCCGACGAAATCAGATGGAACTAAATAGTTGCAGCAGTTCTAAATGAAAGAAATGTCGGGCAATAAAACTAGTTTAAAATTCATCATTATCATCATTGCAGCCGAAAGACGTCTACTGCTGGACATAGGCCTCCCTCAAGCACCTCCACTTCGACCGGTTATGTGCTTCCCACATCCAACGGGTTCGTGCGGCCTTCACAAGGTCGTCGGTCCACCTTGTGGGATGCCTTCCAACGCTACGTCTTCCGGTACGCGGTCGCCACTCCAGAAACTTTCGGCCCCATCGTCTATCTGTTCAGCGAGAAATGTGCCCTGCCCATACTGTCACTTAAGTTTGGCAATTCTTCGAGCTATGTCGGTTACCTTGGTTCTTTTCACGTACTCTTGATCACGCAGGGAAACTCCAAGCATAGCCCTCTCATTGCCCTTTGGGTGACTTGTAGCCTTCTAATAAGGTCCATTATGGGCGACCTCGTTTCAGTGCCATATGTTTTGTTAGTTTAAAATTACAAGGAAGTAATGGTACAAAATATTCATTTCTTTAGTTTGCAATAGTTTTAAGTGGAACGAAAAGGAAAATTTTTACGTTACGTCTAGAACTATGTGCTAAATCATGGTTACAGTTTGCTCGTCAATGTCTCTACCAGCCTGTATTATAAATTTTTGTCTTTTGCATCATCGTTATTTCTGATATAATGTCACTTTGTCTGCATCCTAGGGTGCCTACATAAAGAAGCTGGTTTTCGGTCCCGACTCCCGGTACAGGTCTCTGCAGGTTAATCTTCGGTAACATGTCTTACCGGTTTCTTTATGTGTGAGCGCATAAGTTAATGTGGGACTATTTCACCCGCACCGATCGGTACCAACTTGTATTTACCGGGAACCCGCTTCTTTGTGCAAGCACCCTAAGATCCTGAAGTTGATGACCATAACAGAGTAGAAACAAATGAATTCAATGAAAACCTACATCAATATAAATCTATTGAAGAAAGCAATAAAACTAGAACAAAGGAAGCAGCGTGCCTGTTTTCAACCACATCGTCAAAACATTCTCAAGTTATTACCAAGTAGGTACATCCAACTTTTTACAACAGTACTTAGAGCCAGGTTTCCATATGCGATGTGATAATGCACAGATTTAATAATACGCGAACATTATGGGGCGTCATGAAAATTGCAATTACGCTTGAAGGGAACGGTGAACAAGCCCTTCGTCAGAACATCGTAATGAATATATTTCCTGCAAGCTGTTGGGTACTTTACATAATTTCACTTTATGAATCCGCCCTTGACATTACTGAAATCCAGATTCTACTGAAAGGTGTCATTCTAGTTGCGGAAATTCAAGCTATTTTTGTAATTACTGTGGGTAAAGTTAAAATTTTGGAGTTAAGTTGCATTTTCATTATGTTTGTTGTTGGTTTTGTCAAAAATAATGTATGTAGCACTCTGTGACTTAAACCCGCACTTTTTTTTTAAATTTTTCCCCACACTAGGAATTTCTCCTGTATTGTGGGTACACTATAACGTTTTATTGACTGATTCAATGGGCCTTCCAAAGGTCCGGGACCCGAGGGTCCCAAGATATGTCAAAGATATTATACAATTAGATTTAGACAATAATTTAAATGCAGTACAAAATGTAAATCTTTTCAAACTTAAAATTTCGCTTTGGTTTACACCCGTGGGATTAAAAAAAATACCAAGTTCAAGGAACCTGAGAAAATAAATTTTAAAAACAAAATAAAAAATTAATTAATTAATTTTTTTTTTAAATCAATTTTTGGTATCGCAGCTGTAGTAGTAGAAAAATGTCAACTTACTTTTGAAGGGCCTATGTCTCTTTTTCTTAATGTCATATCATTATTACAAAATTGAAATTCAAAATTATTTATTTTGTGGCAACTAGATCCACCGGTTTGATTTTAGGTATTAATACCTTAAATTAGCACCTACTATTAGTTTTAGAGATTAACTTTATCAACAGCACAGTTAGTAGTTTTTATTTTCAGTGCACTTCAAGAAACTTTCACCCAATCTGTTCTTTTTTCTCTCTGATTCGAATTTATCTGAATCAGGTCTCACTTTATACAGCACAAGCTCAACGTTTATTCGATTTAAATGTCTCATCTTGATCTTACAACTTTCCAATAGTATCAAGTTATTCAAATTTCAACTCACCTCTCTCAATTTTAGGGTCGCTATTCCCTGAATACAGTGCTACAGCTGCATCATCTCTGTAGAGGTCTCCGATCTTGGCCTGGCAGCGTAGTATAGGGGCTCCTCGCTCGTAGTGGGCGGGCCACAGCTGGATTTGGACGTAAAGCTCCGAACGGAACAGACCCTCGGGCGCTGGGTGGACCTGGTGGGTACCCGGTGTCACCTGGTGGAGAGAAAACTAGGGTGAATATGGTAGTTATTTCTATGAGAGGTATACGGGAAATTGTAACAAGGCTGAAGAACTTCCTGACATTTGTAAGAGTTAATGTGGAATAGTCCAATTTATACTCCGGGAAAAATTCTTAACAAACTTCCTTCATAAAAATTTCAGCAACAACACAAGGTACTTCAATCAGTATCGATTCGAGAAGATACTTTGGAATACACCAAATAATTCAGCGAAGTTTCTCGTGCGCCAGTGCCCCGCTTCGTTACAACGTCGATAAGCTTTGTGACTTTATCGCGACTACGACAACTCCATACATGAGTAACATTACGAAAATGATACAATGCGAAACTTTCACAAATTTAACAAATCAGCTTATCACAGCGCAAGAACACGTGCCGAACAAACAAATTCGCACTTTATACATATTCATATAAAGTTAAAATTTGAATAATAGCGGCCAATGCAGATGTGATTAAATCTGAAGAGTCCTCGTGCCAGACGAAGCTGCTTAACGTAGGAAAATTGCAAATATCAACACAACAAACAATGAGTCAACAGTTGTTGTGTTCGCACCGCGACGGATTCAAGCGACTGCTAAAGGGTTGTACACAAGGGAGTTTGTTTTGTCCGGGCCCGTGATAAGAGTACTTTTATTAACGACTAAAAGTTTTGATTTGATATATGCTTGTGTTATGAAGAGGAGGGTTTAAAAAATGAGTTTTCGATGTGACGTGGCTGGTTTTCGAGGTCACATTGCCTTTTATACAGGGTTGATTTATATTATGTAAACAAACACTTCATCTTCTTTTCTTATCGATGGTATGTACTCTTTCTGGATGTTTTTTTTTATATATAGCTTGAGCCCAATAGGTGGCCACGATGATTGCGGCATCAGTGGCATTTTTTACGTCATCCAAGATGCAAGTGAACGGGCACTTAGGACACTCCAGCAAGCATCATCATCATCATTTCAGCCGACAGACGTCCACTGCTGGACTTAGGCCTCCTCCAATTTTGGGGGGGTTTGCCATAATCGCCACGCTTGGCAGGCGGGTTGGCGATCGTAGTATGGTATGATGGTGGAATGCATAGAGAACGCTGCTGCCCATTCTCCGGTACGACCCTTAGTCGCCTTTTACGACACCCACGGGAAGTAAGGGGTGGTGCTATTCTTTAAGTCCGGCACCACACAGACAAGAGGAGGAGGTGGAGGCATGGTCTGATCAAAAGCTCCGCATTTGCACTGGGTGTTGGATGGATCAGTAATCGGGTGATTACTGACCCATCCAACTTTTACAAATTGTGTCTGCACGTAACAGTGCAAATAATGAAAACCTAACTGAATAAATTTTGTATCAAACACAATAATACAGAAGAGTGGTCGGTTTAACTTTCTAAATAAAAATTCAAGGCTTTTTATAACATTATTCACCACGTATTTCTTATTTTTATCGCCTAATGGTTTTAAATTATGGTAGACTAGTAGATAATTTATTAGGATTTTCCTTCAATTTTTTTTTTCTATGTAGCTGAATTTTCTTTTCGTTGTGGCGAATGTAATTAGGACAGGTCTGACAGTTTCATCCTTTTAACACAACACACCACAGCAGGTTTTCTACTTTTGTACTTTTAATTTTCTTTTTTATGATTGTGTTTAGTTTATTTTGTGATCTTCCTTTGAGAGTCAAACTAATTACTTTTTCTTTCTTTTACACAACTTTGTTGATTTTCGACGATGTTTCGTTATTTTTTTTTCACCTTATATTTCTTCTGGGACACCAAAGAAAACCAATTCCAATTTTCATCGCAGAATGTTTATAAATTATTATAGACTGGTATATTATAATATGGCAATGTGTTGTCCCATCTTCCACGCACGGTGAGCTGTGCTGGGGCTGCTGCTGCAGGTGCGGACGGCGCAAATACTCTCTCTCTTTCGGCTCTTTGAAACTTATATGATTGAGCCGTTTGGGGTTGAAACTCTAGGGCCATGGGGCCTGAGTGCCCACTTTGTATTTCGAGACATCACCAAGCGGTTGGTAGACTCTTCACGTGACCAGAGGGCTGGACTATTTTTTGGCCAAAGAACCAGCATTGCCATAACTCAAACTCAAACCATTTATTTCAATTAAACCATTTACAGGCACTTTTGAATTGTCAAGAAGTCGGTCAGTCAGAAAATATGAAGCTAGTTGTATTGAAAGCGTAGGTACCTATGGAGAAGAACGGGCAAAAAACTCCATGGACACTCTTTTAAATTATATTTTTACAAAAATATTAGTTACATCATTAATGTTGAATTTACAATTATACAATGTTGATACGACAGAGGGGCTTTCCTTTAAACTGCCTATACTAGGTACCATTTTCAAGCTCTGTACCAAAAATCAATTAAATAGGAGCAGTAGTTTAGTGGCAAATGATTTTTTAAGTTTTTGCCCCGTTTGAACACGCTGTATCTTTCCTAACAGCTGATTATGTCTATACGCATAGGTCATGCACCTTAAAACGATAATCTGAGTAGAATCTAAGATACGTTGTTGCCGCTCTGACGCAAGTCACAAGTACCTACAACAAAATATTTCACTAAAAAGGAAGCAATAAGTACACATACACTTGCACTTTCATTACGAGAGTGACAATCATAGCAAAACATCCCGCGCGTAAAAGAAATAGAAATAGGTCAGTGTGTTGCTATTGCATCTTAGATCCTTGCGAATTTGATAAAAAACTTGTTGTGTCAGTGCGCATACACTGCCCTTTCGGGAACGTCATGCGACACGGAAGCGGCGGCCGCGCCGCCGCCGCGCCGCCCCGCTATTGTTTTGTAGAATTCGCGCGCTGACAATTATGATTTTGTTTTGTTAGTGTGCTAAGACACTAAATAAGTTTAAGACAGTATTTCTTTTTTTTTATTGTGACAGGACACGTAACTTGGGATTATTATTATTTAGTGTTAGTGTTTTTTTTGTGATTGACTGTTTTGTGATTTAATCGGACCTGTTCGGTGGCCACCACGATCTCCGGACCTCACTCACATGAATTTCTTTTTGTGGGGGTACATTAAGGGTGAAGTGTATGCCTCAGATGTAAATACAATTGTTGAACTAAAAAATAGGATTATTTTAGCAATTCACAAATTAAAGTGTTTAGCGACAGACAGTGATTTAATTTGAAAAATAAATAACAGTATTCTCCGTTGGTATAATTTGTGCATTAATATGAAAGGCAGACACATCGAGAATTTAAAAATTTTGTGTTTTTGTGTATGCGTAAGTACTTTACTAACATAAAAGCCAGCGTGAGCGGCGGCCTAAGCCGCCCGCCCGGCGCCCGCCACCCCAAAGAGATAACACACGCCGCGCTCCGGCGCGCACGCGACGTTGCCACTGTTACCTAGGCATCTAAGGTCAGTCAAATCTATTTATAAGGGATGGTTGCGTTTTACTTTGATTTGTAAGCTATTTAGTTTGTTTGAAAAAAAAAAAAACTCATTTTTAGCGCTTTTTATTTTTGTACCATATCGAATTAATACTATACACGTATAGTATACGTAGTGTAATTTAACGCCCCTCTGTCATATCAACTCTGTATGTGAGAACGATGTAAAAAATACGTACGCGTTAAGAGCGTCCAGAGTACAGCAAATAATAAGAAAACAACAATCCAAAAATAAAATAATTAAAAACAAGCCGAGGCAGCTAAGTGATGACCAGCCCCAACTGACGGCGCTCGTTCACGAACTTGACGCGTAGATCAGCACCATTCAGCTCAACCATTCTGAAGGGAGCTAAATGATCCAATACACATGCCACATACAACGTGGCAATGCTGGCAGTCTTTTGATGCACGTTTCCTGTTGACAGCGATGAGGATGAATTTTTTGATGCCCTTTGATTATGTCTCCTCCTTTTTATATACTTGTATTATTATTATTACTTACATAATATTATTATTTTAACACTGTTAACTTTTAGAAATATGGCAATTTTGAATCATCAAAATTAAATTGCGCGCCCGATCAGTAAACAGCCAAGCCCTATGTTTCCATAGATGTGCAAATTCGTACAACTGGTAATAAGCAAACATTTTGTTTAAACAAATTTTATTCAGCGCCATAATGAGCAGTGTTCAGCAGTTTTTATATTTAATTATATGATAATTAAGTTACTTACAGCAATAATTGTGTTTTGGTTGGCTCTTTGTAAATATTATTATGGTATGGTTTTCATTGCAAAATTGCATAAAACATATGTCCTGGTGAATATTTGTATTCGTTATTATTGATATCATGAGCAAAGACCACAGCATTTATTGCCAATATTTTCCTAGACCATAATTATTTCCTTAGAAGCGAATATCATCAGTCCCAAGATTTATTAAAATATTTAAAACCATAAAATCACAAGACCAAAATTAATTAAGGAAACTCGAACTAAAATCCATTGCACCGTTTAAAATCTCCCACTTAAATCATAATCTCGTCACTAAAATGGTTTGTTCAGCATCCGCGGAACAATAGCATCAGACTGCGTCCCAGATACTGAAATCTCAAAAGCATTCGCGGTAGGATCCACGAAATGTGAAACTGTGAAGGCATTAAAACTTGCCACTATAGAATTTGAGAACAACTGTAGCTTTCGCGAAGTTATTTTAAGTTAAAACTCTTGGAGGACGCCGAGATGTGGAAGTAGGAACGGATTTTGTAAACGGATTTGTGAGCTAGACGATGGGCTGCCAGATTGTCAGTACTAGTAAGAAGTTTCTCTAAAGTACCTTGGTACATAGTCCACCAACAATTAGGTTTACTACGTGAACCAATCCATACTAATATTATAAATTCGAAAGTAACTCTGTCTGTCTGTATGTTACCTTTTCAAGCCTAAACCACATAACAGATTTCGATAAAATTTGGCAGAAAGATAGATTGCATCCCGGGTAAGGACATAGGATAGTTTTTATCCCGATATTCCCACGAGATCGACACTTACGCGGGTGAAACCGGGGCGCTGCTAGTATTCTATAAGCCTGTAGCAGTAAGAAAGAAAGAAAATACATGTATTTAGCACAGAATAAAAGGCACACAGTATATATAGGATCAGACAAAAACAAATAAGAATCAAATAAACATAATGAAAAGTCCGATGTAAGAAATTAGCAGGAAAGTGTGTCAAAAAGGTTCAGTTCAGCAAACATGCCAGACAACTAGTGCCGGATGCTAATTTTCAACTGGACCTGATGTGTGAGGTGACGGATGTAAAAGAAAGATGTAGCAGCAGCGGTGAGGCTTGTGAAAACTCAGGTTTAATCAGGTTTATGATTGTGTTGAGGATTATTATAATAAAACGACGATGCCTTAGGTTTAACGAGCAAATTCTATATTCGCCATCTTATTTACAAAATTCAAGGAGAGGGGTGAGGGAGCAATATTTTAAATGGAAACCAATCACGGTCGAGAGATTACTATGACGTAGCGTATGTTGTACGTTTTTTGCCTCGAGATGTCGCTGTCAATCGCTATGTGTATTTATGGAGTAAGAGTTCACAACATAGAAATTCATAGTCAAAAATATTTCCAAGAAGATATGAAGTTCGCAACCCACCGCTGTTTTACGCGGGTGAAATCTACTGATGTGGCGACCTGCTATTGAAACATAGAGATTTCTGTGTGATCACTTATTTCTGAGAATGCTGGTAAACCTATAATTGGCGACTGTGTAAGACCGAAACTATTGTACTTAAGATATATTATAGGAAGAATATATTATAGGAAGCATAGAAGCTGTTGGTGTACCTTAATAAATAAATAAAATAAAAAAAAACAACCGACTTCCAAAAAAACACTACAAATTGAAAAATAACTTTAATTTCGGAAGTCGGTGTCTTTGGTTCCGCGTTTTCGTTTATTGACACCGACTTCCGAAATTAAAGTTATTTTTCAATTTGTAGTGTTTTTTTGGAAGTCGGTTGTTTTTTTTTGTAAAAATGTTTTTATTTTTCACTTTTTAGTGGGTCAGTTTGTAATTAATCTAAGTTAAAAAAGCCTAATGCCAACTGTTCATCACCTTTTACAAAATATTACTTTTCCCGATGCTGGGACGTTAATTGTTGAGGAGTTCTCCCGGTAAGAACCAGGAGATCCTCAACAATCACTCGCAATACGTAATTGTGACGAGCATAAATTGCTTAGCAACCATATTAAAGTAATCGAATCACAACCCGTGAAATATTTGTCAGTGAGTAGTTCCGATGGCCATCTGTGATCTTCATCATCAGCTCCACTTTACCAAGTGATGATTTCCGAGAGCAAATGCTCAAGTTACTTTAAAAAATATCCAAATCGCTTTAGATTTGCCTATAAAATTTGAGGGTTTCCCTCGATTTCCATGGAAAATGATGATAATGGGACCACCTCGAGAGTATACCCTTTCAAATAAAAAAAGAACTTTTGGAATCGGTCCAGCCGTCTTCGAGTAATCGGTGAACGTAGCTACTGTAAACTGTTGAGGAGTTCCCTTAACTGTCCTTCGTCTTCATCATCAGACCCCTAATGACAGTCGCAACCCATCTAGGTGTAAAGTTCACATCAATACAAATTAATCAAGCCCAAACACAAGGTAACTGCTGTAAATAGTTGAGGAGTCCCCTTGACTGTCTTTCGGCTCCATCATCAGATCGACTCCAGACCTTCATCAAATTGTAGTGCTTTAAAATACTTAATGAAAAAATTAACAAACGCACTAGTCGCTCCTACGATTTTCGAAAGTTCCCCTCGATTTCACTGGGATGCCATCATCAGATCCTGGTTTCCTTATCATGGGACCACCCTTGGCATATCCCCTTTCCAACAAAAAAATAATAATCAAAATCGGTTCATAAACGACGAAGTTATCCGCGAACACACATAAAAAAAAAATATATATATATACGGTCGAATTGAGAAACCTCCTCCTTTTTTGAAGTCGGTTAAAAATACATCTAAGTTAAGTAAATATAAATGCAATAAAAACCCTCCGGAGTAATATTTGTAAATCAAAATCCATTGAGTAGTTTAGAAGAACTAAGGGCACACACAGACACGAAAACCGACTTTGTTCTTCACAATTAAATGGAATCATCATCGGTCCCATTAATTCTCCTAAGAATCTTACTATTTCCTTTTTAGCTACAGAATCCATCTTTCCACAAACAATGCCAAGTAGATCCTGACTGTAAACTGAAAACATCCTTCATAAAAGATGCAGATATTATACTTGGCCGAGGAGTTGTTTATCGCAATAAATTGCGTTTCTGCGAAGCCATAAATACGAGACTGGGTATTGCTTGGAATGTTTAGGATAATGCATTTGTGGTAGCATCGACGTTCAGTCTTGGCTTCAGCCGCAAATTTCCGGATTCGATGCCTAAATAGAGCATAAGATAGGCGGATCCAATTCACAATATGTTTGTAACCTAACTATATTAGGGCAATGGAATTTTGAGAACGGAGTTTTGACGTCATCACGTCAACGCCGGCTGTTGCTGAAAACCGCTGGGATTCTGTCTCGCATAGGGTCGTAGCATTATGCTGAGCGATGGCCGTTTTTCGTGGATGTGACGCATATTTTCCCCAAACTTGTTATTTTTGTGTTTGTGTTCTTTCTCGGCGTCATGTTTACAAATGATAAATTATTTATTTTCTGTAAGTAGGCTTGTACACGTCAATTATATTTTTTTTAAACTAGATGAGGTCGGCGTTTCCTATCTGACTATTCTGAGAAGAAAGGCCGAAACAAACTCAGAGGTCACAGTCTCTCTTAAAGTCCAGACAAAATCTTGGTCAGATCGTGTGAAGAGCATGTAGATTGGTGTCTGAAATGGTCTTTTGAGAAAAGAACCACACAGATTGAGCGGACCTGTCCAATCAGTGCACGCATTTGTCAAAAATCGTGCAGCTCTACTCCGAACTTGAGGAGCTCAACGATTACAGCAAATAAACGTATTTTCGTTCTTTATTTCTAGATACAATAAGTAATTTGGGAACCTGTATTCCTGTTACAAGATTCCAGTCTTTGATGTTTCCAGAATTTTATAAGTAAGTAATAATCTTACGCCGTCGGAGCAAAGTTTTACCTTGGATTAGAAAGATGGGAGAATCTCATTAATTATCAAGAATATCAAAGGCTTTGGATCAAAACCTTTTCTTTTTTGGCAACAATAAATTAATGAGTGACGAACATGGGTAACAAGAACCGTTATTTGTTTCTGGGTAAAATAAATTTGACAAAGATAAACTCAACAATAGTGAAACATCTCTTGGTCATCGAAAATAAGACTAGTTTTTTTGCCAGTCTGGGGAGCGGGCGCGGGGTGGGCGTGGCGCGGCGAACTCAAACATGTGAACTTCCTTTGAGTGTCCATAGTGGGCAAGCGGGCGCGGTGAGCAGCGCGGGCTGCTCGGCGCGGGCAGCGCGCGGGGAGCGCGCGGGCAACTCACGCCATAGCTCGTTCACACAAGTGGCCGCAGTGGGTGCGTAGCGCGGGCGTAGGGCGGGCGTGGGCGGCCCGCGCGGGGACCGGGGTTCTCAAACTAGTTCGAGCTTTTTTCTAATAAAAGTAAGTCTTCTTCAGCCTTTATATTTCGACAAACACTGGACACGACGTCACGCAGAACACAGCCGCGCTCGACTGCGAACAGGCAGTTCGCGCGTGTTCCCGCACCCGCGCCGTTCCCTTTCCCGCGCTGTCAGTCTGGCCAAGCACTAATTGAAACCACGTAATTTGTGTTGAATTGTTGAAACCATCGCCCTGCGCGTGTCTAGTGCCTTGTTATCAAGGATGCTAATGCGTGCCAATTTTTACGCTATTTATTTAGTTTTAAAAATTCAATTATTTTTTGTTAGAAAAATTGTTTTTTATTATTTATTTTAACAGACTGATAACAATTTGTAAAAACCGCTGTACAATTTAATGTGATAACCTTATCGCCACTCAGTATAAATACAAATGAGTATATTTATATTGGCAAAGGCGTGTTCATTTCATACATAAGCAATTTTATTTATCTCGACAGAATCATTTTTGTGGAAAACTTACTTCAATTTTTATCACTTAGCGCCCACGTCGTCATCTATTTCCAGAAGTCCAAGGTCATACTTACCAATATCCTTCTATTATTTTCACACTCACTTACCCGATTCTCTCAGACAATATTTACTCATCCCTTCGCTTATATTGCCAGGTTCAAAAGCAATCCTATGCAAATTTAGGATTGAAAAGGGTTATTCCTGGCAAATAAATCCTGGCTAACAAACGGTTCGATTCCTAGATTAAAATGGATAGTCAATAAAGTTAGGTTGGAGTTAAGTTAAAAGTTTAGTAGGAAGTTAATGACAAAAGTCTCTTGATTTTAAGAGACATGGCAACTTTAGAACGAGAAAAAACGTCTGTCAAAAAGCTTCCATAGTGATCCATACAACACTGACGACCGAACCTACACACGGCGTAGAAACCGGGCCATAGAAAAAACGTATCTGATCTGTCAACAAGCTTCCATAGCGATCCATACATCACTGACGACTGAGCCTACACAGGGCGTATAAATCGTAGTTTTTCACGGTAAGAAAATCGTGTGTGTACAAACGCCAGCACATCAAACTACCCGAAACTGTCAAATTTTCCCAATCAAATTTGAACCTTATGCTTTAGCAATAAAGTAGAAAATGTTTTAAAGAAATTTTACAGATTGTAATAGCTGGATGTGCTGGCGTCGGTACAAAGGGCCTCCAATTCCCTTGCTTGTTGTTGAATTCGGAAATAATTTAATCCTAACTCTGCTAAAATGGTGTGAACCCAAAATTTGCAAAATTATGGCAATGTCAAATGAAGGACACTTAAACTTTGTTTTTTATTTTTTTATTGCTGGATGGGCCGCTCTTGACCTCGATCACGCCTGATGGCAAGCGATGGATGAGGTCTATGATGGAACAAGCAAGCCCAGAAAATGCCTAAGGCACTGGAATTCCCACGCATCGACGAAACACAGCAGGCTACTTGACGCCGGACTCTGGCGGGATCCTCCCACCAGAGTCCGGCGTCAAGCAAACCAGGCAGGCTTTAGCTAGGGCGAAAGCTAACCTATTCCAATTATTCCCTTACGGTGGCCTACTAAAGCTAACCTATTCCAATTATGCCCTTGCGGTAATAATTGGAATTGGTTAGAATTGTACAGTCAAAAGCACGTCTTTGGTGGCAAGTTGAAGTTGACAGGGCCTTTGATATTCCATAACAAATCTGAGGGGTATTTCTCGTAACTTTAAGAACGGCCACAGTTTGATCCCAGTCACAACCTGTCAAAAATATCCCTAATTTCCCTACACTGAAAAGCGAGCTACTAGTGACTGTACAAAGTTTATGAAAAAGGAATTGTGGATGGCATCAAGTCGAACCGTTTTTCTAGTAAGTAGTTTTGACATAAAAAGGGGGTAAGTATACTTACAGGCATATCATTGATGAAGAATGCTAGGTCGGACGGCGGGCGACTGGGTCCTGAAGAACAGTTGGCTCGCAGCACGTCGCCCGGGATGTAGTAGTGTTGACTGGTTTGTATCGTCGGCAACGATGGTGGGAGGGCTGTACAGAACAGAAAAAGAGGTCAGTGAAATTTTCTCTCACTGAAGTTCAACTTGCAGCCTTGCGATAGCATCATAAAGCATAAGCTACGCTTGCCGCGGTTAGTCCGTAGCTGAGTGACTATGTTAAGACCCCTCTGTGCTTCGAAATTGGCTGTCATTCATGGATCTTTGTCGGTCGTTACGGGTCGTCAGAAGCCCGAAAATCTGACAACCAGTCTTACCAAGGGGTATCGTATTACCCAGTAACTGGGTTTTGTCCCATGTTTTGTCAACATTGTTTGGTTTCCGTGTAAAATACTGGTAAAGGCTGACAGACTGAAATACTGGAAAAGGCTAGGCAGATGATGATCATCATCATTTGCCTAGCTTTTTCCCGACTATGTTGGGGCCGTCGGCTTCCAGTGTAACCGGATGCAGCTGAATACCATTATTTTACATGGAGCGAAAGCCTATCTGACTTCCACAACCCAGTTACTGGGTAATACAATACCCCTTGGTAAGACTGGTTGTGAGACTTTCGGGCTTCTGACTACCCGTAACGACTGTCAAAGATCCACGAATTACAGCCGGGACCAACGGCTTAACGTGCTATCCGAGGCACGGAGGGGTCTTGGTGTGTAAAGTTGATCACCCATCCACAGACATTGCCGCGGCAAGCGTAGCTTAACCTGATCGATCGCCCTGTGCTGCTGTTATTATTTAGCCACGGGCCCCTCAGGCAGACGATGATGATGATGATGATGGTAATAGTCCTAGATATGACTTTAAACTGTCGTGCATTTAGTATTTAACTAAATGTAGAACGCCACCCGTAGGCTATGGGATAAATCACCCAAATAGGCGTTTGTTGTTATGTCAATAAAATCTTTAATTATTAAGATAAATAAAAACAATTTATAACGTTAATTGCTAACGAGTTCCGTCAGTTTTGAGTAGCATCGTGGACAAATGTAATAATTACGTTCCCTAAGGGGCTACTACGTGACCTAAAGCGCGGTCACTGTTGGACTGCATAGAAAAGAAAGAGAAGCGCGATGACACAACGCTGGTAATTTAATGCAAAATATGAAGCAATTATTTCATTACAAAAAATCTATTGTCTGGACTATAAAAATAAAACAGTAGTGTTTTAGTACAGCTTGTAGAATAATCTAACAAAAAATCATAATGATTGTATATACGAGTATGTATATTAGTATGGATTTTATTGTAAAAAGAAAGTTTTTAGAGGTAACTTCGTGATTTTTTTGTAAATATCAAATTAGTTGTATTATGTTTTCAATGCACATCTACCTAGCATATATCCTGAAGAATATCATATATTTTTTTGATTTTGTTTACTGTAGTCGATCATATACTTTGTTGTTTCTAAAACTTGCGTTTTTTTGCGTTTAGGTCCTGTAAGCCCCTTAAAATCAATTTAAAAAATGTCTACTTACCAACAACCTCCATAGTGTTCGACACGATAGAAGTGGCAAACGAAGGCGCGTCTGCCGTCACCTCACAGCTGAAGTTACCGGACAGACCGAAGCTGACCCTGGTTAGCACCACCTGGCTTTGATTGGACCTCGCCAACTGTTGGAGAAATTTAAATTTATTTATTTGACGGAGAAGGTATAGTGTGTCTCGTTATCATCAGGCATATTTTAATTATTGTGGGCTACTGTGGGTACGTGTTGGTTATTGCGCAATAGAAAAACAGTTTGCAGTTCAAATCAGATTATAATTTCACGAACAGATTCATTACACTAGCAGAACCCCACGGACTCAGGCTAGACTCTGTCCAGCGCCACCAAATGGCGCTGACGTTCCGAATAGTCAAACGGATGACGTATTTCCGACATATTTATTTATTTCAACTTTTCGCACAAAAAGGTACAAAGGCAAAAAAGAAGCAAAAAAATATATATATAAAAAAAAATACATTATAACCACATTTATAATGTATATTTTTTTTCATTTTTTTTATTTTGTAAGTATAAATTTATTGATTTTGATGCCTGCTACACAATAGTAATGGAATGGTGAAGCATATCAAGCTTTAATGTTCCCACTGCTGGGACGCAGGCCTTCTCTCTGTGAGAGGGAGTGGGCTGTAAGGCTGCAGGGCCCAGAGCGGGTTGGTGGATGTCACATCACATCACACGTCATCGAATTTTTGGTTCTAGGACATGCTGGTTTCCTCAGGATGTTTTCTTTCACCGTTCTGAGAGCAGTGGTGATGGAATTCAATACACAATGGAAAGTCCTAGGTTTGAACTCACGAACTAAGCTGGCGCCGATACTACTGGGCCACTGCTGCTCCCATAGTGATGACCAGGTTTTATTTATTTATTTATATACCAGCAGCGCCTCGCGGTAATACCCGCATAAGTGTCGATCCCGTGAGAATATCGGGACAAAAAGTATCCTATGTCCATTCCTGGAATGCAATCTATCTCTCTGCCTTTTATCGAAATCCTATTAGTGGGTTAGGCGTGAAAAGGTAAGATACAGACAGACAGACAGACCGACAGATAGACAGAGTTACTTTTGAATTTATAATATTAGTATAGATAAAGAAAGAAAGAAGATAGATTTATTTAGCACAGACTAAAAGACACACAACAAACAAGATATATAGGTACTCGTACATCAGTTAAAAACAAAACATAAGGATTAAAAATAAAAAGTGTAAAGTCTGATGTACTTTATTGTCTTTCCATGCCGCCATGAGATCGCGCCGGAGATCCGTCCGCTCCGCAGCGATTTGCCGCGGAAGCGGATCTTCCCCCCGGCGTAGTGCCTCCGCGCGCCACTCATACAGGCGCGCGAGGACTATCGCCTCCAGATCCCATGGCGGCAGTCCGGCAAGGAGGCTTGCCGCCTCGCCAGAGATCGTGCGGTAGCCCCGGATAGCCCTTATGGCTACCACCTTCTGGGGCGCGTTCAGGAAGTGGGCGGCTCGCCGCCGCAGTGAACGCGCCCACACCGGGGCCTCATTTCATGACCTGAGGGGCAATTCTTGTAATAAATCGTCGCATGGAAAGAGCGACTGTCGCAACCCAGCGCAGGGCACGCCGCGATAGCGGCGATAAGACCCCTCTTTGAGGAGTGGCTAGAGAGGCGCCACGGCGCCCTCACCTACCGCCTGACGCAGGTCCTCACCGGACACGGATGTTTCGGGAGGTTCCTGCACATCATCAGGCGGGAGGAAACGCCCGGGTGTCACCATTGCCAGGATCGCCTAGAGGACACGGTGGAGCACACGGTGGAGGTCTGCCCCGCTTGGGCGGAGCACCGCCGTGTCCTCGTAGAGACGATTGGCAGCGACGGCGACCTCTCGCGTCCGGCCCTGGTGCAAGCCATGGTCCGGGGCGAGAGGGAGTGGGAGGCAGTCACCTCCTTCTGCGAAGCAGTCATGCTAGCGAAGGAGGTGGCGGAACGGCTCAGGGAGAGAGCCTCCCGTCCCAGCCGCCGCGGGAGACGCTCCGGGCGTCGGGAGCCGCGTGACGACTCCCGGCCACCGTAGGCGCGGGCCTGCGGGCGGAGAGTAATGGGTAGCTCACCGCCCGACCAGGACCAGGCCCGTGCCGGACGGCGCGTACGTGTTCCACGCGCGCCTCAAAGAGATGTCAGCATCGAGGAGGGGCCCCTTAGGGCCGTAGCCTGCCGGGTCAGCGGGATTGTCCGAAAGGGTTACCGCTGGCCCGGAACATAAAGGGCTAAGGAAGGAACACGGGTGGGTTTTAGTCAGTAAGAGTCTGACACTCCCTTCCGCTCCACCCAGAGCGGGAGGAGTCATTTGATGATTTCCCATCCTCAAAAAAAAAAAAAAAATGATGGTCTTTATTGTATATAACAAAAAAATAACAAAATATACAATGGGCGGCCTTGTCGTTTTCTGCGATCTCATTCCAGACAACCTTGATACCTAACTATGTCTATCCATAAAGTACCAACTTATGTACTTGTCTTTATATTTGGGTAAGGGCTCATTTTTCAATCAACAAATAATTTTTATTCGTGGAATAAAATTGACGTATGACAGATTTTGTATGGAAGAACTGTCAACAACGAGTCCATTCCACTGTTTAAAAAGAAATTGTCAGTCTTATTAATTGATAAATGTTATTACTCTATTTGTGAATTTCTAAATGATAAAACTTTATAGTTAACTAATTAATCCTGACATCTTGACATTTTTGACATTCTTTATTTAATTTTATTGACCATATTAGAAGAATTTTCATATTGACAGTATTTTAGACTAACAAGCACTTGTGCTAAATGTTTGCATGCCTAATTTAAGGTAGAATGTATATTGTATAAGGATCTCTAATTATAAAAACATCTGTATTTTTTGTAGGTACCTACTTTCTATGCAAATAAATAATTATTCTATTCTATTCTATTCTAACAATTCAAAATTATTCCTCCGATAAAATTATCTGGCGTTAAAAAAATCAGCCCTTAGTCTACAAAATTACTAGATGGATTTCGATATGGTGTTCGCAAATAATTCAAATATTTTCTTGTAGGGTAGCGTTTAACTAATCAGGCAAGTACTTATATTGATAAACCGGTGGATGGTGGAGCCGGATGTTTAGGTTAAATTGTATTCTTTACCAGAAGGTACATTACTATTTCATCACAAAATACTACTAATTAAAATGGTTAGTAAGTCATGGCGCCGCCGAGGCCGGCTCAGGAAGAGGTGGCTAGATGACCTTGACGCGTACCGCAAGGGTTGGATCGAGGTGGCTTTAGAAAAGGATGCCTGGAAAGATTTGGGGGAGGCCTTTGCTCAGCAGTGGGATAGAGTAGGCTAAATAAAATAATTTAGCTTCCTTCAAAATGGTTGAGCTGAATGGTGCTGATCTATCGTCATGTTCGTGAACGGACGCCGTCAGTTGGGGCTGGCCATCACGTAGCTGCCTCGGCTTATTTATAATTTTTTTTTTCTTTACTAAATGGGCCCTTGAGGATCACGCCTGATGGAAAGCGATAGATGAGCTCTATCTATCTATTTATTTTTAGATTGTTGTTTTATTTGCTATACTCTGGACGGTTTTGACGCGTATAACTTTTTTACATCGTTCTCACATAAATAAATTCAACAATAATGATGTAACGAATATTTTTGTAAAAATATAATTTCTAAATGAGTATCCATGGAGTTTCTTGCCCGTTCTTCTCCATAGTACATACGCTTTGAAATGGGTAACTAGCTTCATATTTTCTGATTGACCGACTTCTTGACAATAATTCAAAATTGCCTGTAAATGGTCTAATTGAAATAAATGCTTTTAATTTGAGTTTGAAAAAAGTAATGTGGCTTAAATTTATAAAATGGGGACACCGAAAGGACAAAAAATTGTGTTCGACCATATTCTCTTCCCCTATTTTATTCTGGGTCCATCCGCCGCTCGAAAAGCCCTCATTTATAATTCAAAAGAGCTTATGGTATAACGCGAAATGAGTGCCATCTGACTTGCATAAAGCGGAAAGGTATTACCGGTGCATATTGTGTTCATTTACCTACATAATCTGCTTTTTACTCGAAACAGGCAGGAATATGGCGATATTTTTTGTGAGAATTCTTCCATCAACTGAAAGTCATTTCGTTGTCATAGTAGCATCAAAAGGATTTTATTTCTCTTTTTGATGAGTAATCCATCAACTCGTCCTACATGCCTACTCTCATTTAGGACGACTTGCAGAAAATGAAAATAAATTATATTTTCATTCTGCAAGTCGTCCCACATTTTTTTTTGTATGGAACTTTAAACTTTATCAACGTTTGGTAGGTACAGTTAGGAAGACAAAATATAACAATAATTTTTAAGAATTTAAATTTTTATATTTAGATTTTTTATATTTATATTTAACTTTTTTTCGTAATTGTTAATTATTATCTTTATAACTGTTGATTAATATCTTTATGACGATTGCTTATTATTTTATATTTTTAGGTTTATTATTATTAAACCTACTTGTATGAATGTTCATTATTACCTACTGTGTTAATAAGTGTCAAATTTATGATGATTTAATCTTTTCTGTATATGTGTGACGATGTTGTGATGATTAAATATTTTGTAACGAATTCTTTTTTTTATTATTTCCACACTAACAATTTCGCTACTGATTGTACCTTTTCTCATTTTGATAGACGTGAGACGACTTGCAGAATGAAAATATAATTTATTTTCATTGTCTGCAAGTCGTCCTAAATGGGCCATAGGCATGTAGGACGAGTTGATGAATTACTCTTTCACGTACGTGTTCCACGCGCGCCTCAAAGAGATGTCAGCATCGAGGAGGGGCCCCTTAGGGCCGAAGCCTGCCGGGTCAGCGGGATTGTCCGAAAGGGTTACCGCTGGCCCGGAACATAAAGGGCTAAGGAAGGAACACGGGTGGGTTTTAGTCAGTAAGAGTCTGACACTCCCTTCCGCTCCACCCAGAGCGGGAGGAGTCATTTGATGATTTCCCATCCGCAAAAAAAAAAAAAAAAAGTCGTCCTAAATGGGTCATAGGCATGTAGGACGAGTTGATGAATTACTCTTTTTGATGTGTAATAACCGAAAAGAAATAGTAGACAGGCGATATACAGGGTGGCAGGAGCATCTTATTGGCTAATTACGGTAACCCTCTGGCTGAAGAGCAGCTAAGTAAGATAAAGAAAATTTGGAAAGTCCAAAAGTTCACGATTCGTTATGCTCATTTGATCGTATAAAAAACCGTCATCATCATAGTTCATATTCAGCCTTTAATGTTTCCACTGCTGGGATACAGGCCTCCTCTCAGTGAGAGGGAGTGGGCCGTAATCCACCACGTGGGCCCAGTGCGGGTTGGTGGATGTCACATGTCTTCGAACTTTTGGTTCTAGGAAATGCCGGTTTCCTCATGATGTTTTCCTTCACAGTTTTGAGAGCAGTGGCGATGAAATAATTTATACAAAGTAAAGCGCCTGTCTGGGTTCGAACCTACGACCTACAACTCGTATGTCGTGTCCGTGACCACTGGGCCACCATTGCGCTGCTCAAAAACCAAAAACCATAGATATTATAATTATTAGTTAGTTTTGTATTAATTATAATTAAACTACTTTGAATAAAAGAGCCATTTTCGATAGGGTTCCTCTTAAGGCTGGAACAAATTTATTTAAACAAAATAATTGATTTTTTCGCAAGCTACAATGTTTTCAGGTTTCACACTTGATAGACGGGATTTTTTTTAGAAATATTTTGATGTTTTTTCGTTTCTACTGCATTAAATCGATTTTGAAAAGTACAGTTTTTTGTAAAGTAGTAGTAGAATTAATCTCCATTAAATTACCTATACAATGGTATATAAATTAAGTAGGTTTGGTCTACTAGCAGGAGTATAACAATACAAATAGTTGCAGAAAGCAGGCAAACATTTTTTTACGTTCCTAAACCACTTCTCTAATGCTACGCATTATGAGTCGTGCAATTTCATTAACATAATATTGAATGTAGGTATAACATACCAGTATTAAAAAAACAATTCTTTATTAGAAAGTTCGTTACTAGTTGCAGTCCGGCCGTAGAGAGAATGCGTTCTTAAGAGCGCGTATTCGATTTAGCGCAAGACAAAATCTACACGATTGCTAGAACGACGTTACTTAAACTTACTTACTACTACGACGTACGTACGTAACTTAAACTAAAAATTTAAAACAAAAAGTGATACGTCCTGTTGCTGGCACGCACTAATCGGTAAAGGATTGCGCGCGATGATGTATAGTGTTATTTAAATAATCGTCTAAAATAAATGAGTTTAAATAATGGTCTGAAAAAAATTCAGAATATTTAGCATTACCTTTATTTTCATAAAATAAATATATTAGTACGTATGTTTCTATTGAAACTACTGGTGAAAAAAAATTGTTAAAGTGAATCGATTTTGTAATTTTTAAATATTGTTTTTCAATATCTAATAGCAATATTTTCGTAATTTTAGCTCTGTGTTGCACTTTGAGACTATATGTCCTGTTGGAAAAACGCGTAAAATAAAATATTTTGGCACATTATAATGGTTCTATTCGTCCTGAAAGATAACTCTGACGTCTATTTTCGTAAAACAACACGCAGGGATTGTCTTAGCTTTCAAAAACCGTCATTAAAAATTACACTTTTACTCTGTAGTGCACTAAATCAAGACTTAGTCTTTCTAAAACCATAATGTTCTTTAAATAATCTGCTCACATCATTACGATATTGCCCTGGAAAAAGTTCGAAAACGCGATGTTTTCGTCGCGAATAGAACACACGCTCTTAAGAGCGTTTACGCCGTACGGCATTTCATACAAATATTCAAGCCCTTGTTTTTCGAAATGAATGAACTTATTTTAATGAAACTTCATACGCTTAGGCAGGATACATAGGTCTAAAAAGTCACTTAAGAACAGTTTCGAAATGATATAATAAAAACAGAAAACTGGAAATCTCTGTTTCTATAGAAAATTTAAAATCGGTTTAGGTAATTTGGCTGTAACACTATTTTTCGAAAATGTTCTTAAGTAACTTTTTAGATCTTTGTTATCCTGCTTATGCGTATGAAGTTTCATGACATTGAAAGTTTGTATTAAGAGCGATTACGCCGTACAGCATTTCATACAAACTTTCAAGCCCTTATTTTTCGAAATTAATGAACTGATTTTAATGAAACTTCATATGTATAAGCAGGACACAAAGGTCTAAAAAGTTAGTAGAGAACATTTTATAAATGTACTTGACTAGATCGACTCGATTATTTAAATAATAATAAAACCTTGATTTTCAGGCTACTTTGGCCCATACAGACTAACATATATTACAGACTAACATATATTATTATAGTACAAAGTGTGTTAGTGTATAAACTTAAAACTATGTTAGAAAAACTCATTTCACCCGAACTTAAATGTCCTCATCACTCGCTAATGCTTGACAAGTTGTTAAAAGCTTAATTTTGTTTGATACTGATTGATCATTTGACTTTGGTTCTTTATTCGACCTGTATGTTCGCGATTTTCTCAAAAACTAATGAATCTATTTTGATTTTTTTTCACATACGTAATCATTACATTAAGAAAGATTTTAGTACATAATACACACATCAAAAGTGTCTAGGGATCAAGCATTTTTATGCGGATTTCTTGAGATTGAGATGTGGCTTTGTAATAAATTTATGATTTTATAAATTTATATGGATCCTTTTTGGTGCATTTCATAATTTGAATCAGGAACTGTGAATCAAATTCGAGTAAAAGATGAAAATCAGCTGTCAATATTTTCCCTATATAAACATACAACGCATTGAAGACATTATTAGTGCTACTGTTTCCCTGCTACTGATTAAAACTAACGTTATTATGGAGCGGCGACGTCATTTAAGCAGGGAAGAAATGCTCAGAGCCGTGGGAATGATAGAAGCTGGTTCCCGGCAACGTACTGTGGCTTTAGCTCTGAATACAAGTCAGAGTGTTATCAGTCGACTTTGGACACGTTACCGAAGCACTGGTACCGTGGCTGAGCGCCATGGAGGACGGTATCGCTGCACCACACGGAGACAAGACCGATACATTCAAATCTTAACTCGAAGAGCTCCAACAATAACCGCCATGATGTTAGCCGTGAGGCTTCATCACTCTTCAGGGAACTTAATTAGCGACCAAACAGTCAGAAACCGCTTGCATGAAGTGAACCTTCATTCCCGAAGACCGCTACGGGTACCACCTATAGCAATGCACAATCGTAGGATTCGATATCAATGGGCTCTTCAACACAGAAATTGGGCAGAAGAACAATGGCGTTTCGTGTGCTTTTCTGATGAGTCTCGTTTTGGTATGAGACCGGATACAGGACGTATACGACACTGGAGAACCCCTGGACGCCAACAGCGATTAAAATCCTGCCAGGAAGTCCATCCTTATAGTGGTGGAACCATCATGGTATGGGCGGGTATTTGGATCGGCGGAAGAACTGAGTTGATTTGGATCAGAGGCAACCTCAACGCTCAAATTTATGCTGAGACGATTGTATCAGACGTCATCGTTCCTCTACAAGTGCAAATCGGTCCCTTATTTCAGTTAATGCATGATAATGCACGACCGCATACCGCAAGAGTTGTAAGACAGACTCTCGCCGCAGCTAACATCAATGTCCTGCCCTGGCCTGCTCAGTCGCCAGACTTGAACCCGATTGAGCATGCATGGGATATGATACAGAGAAGAGCTCTGCCGAATATGGAGGGTATCCAGTCGCAAGAAGACCTTTTTTTGTTGTTGCAATGAACATGGGCGGCCATTCCACAGCGTGATTTGGATGAATTCATTTTGAGTATGCCAAACCGATGTTCTTGTGTTGTTAGTGTTCGCGGTAGAAACACGGATTATTAATTGTTTAAGTTACCCAATAAAATTTTAAAGAAAACTGTTATTTCAGTCTTTTTTTCGAACTTTTGTGTTAGTGGTTCAAATGTCAAAAATCCCTTTATTAGGAAAATGGCAAATTTCTTTATTAATGCAAAGGTGACTTGGTTTATCGTTACTGTGACAAACGAAAACACTTTATTTGATGAATCCTTAAAGAACATTTTAATTAATATCAATCAGGAGAAAAGTTATTGCAAAAATATATGTTGATCCCTAGACACTTTTGATGTGTGTATAATATGAGGTTATTGTTAGTTAAACTTGCTGAATTATTTATTTTATTATTTATGTACTCACAGTAAAACGGATATAGATACGACATATTAGGATTGAGTACAAAGACAAATAAAAAGAGCCGTTTACAAAATTAAATAGGAGGCTACTAGTTTCTCATCTATAGCCTATAACTATGTTAATCCAGGATGTTGGCTGCTACCACCAGACAAAATTTTATCAAAATTGGTCCAGCCGTTTGAGCGTGAAGAAGAAACAAACATAAACACACACACACTCACAAACTTTCGCCTTTATAATATTAGAGTGACTAGCTTCCGCCTGCGGCTTCGCCCGCGAGATATGTCGATAAAAACTATCCTATGTCCTTCCCCGGGATGCAATCTATCTCTCTGCCAAATTTTATCGAAATCCGTTCAGTGGTTTAGGCGTGAATAGGTAACATACAGACAGACAGAGTTACTTTCGAATTTATAATATTAGTATGGATGAATAGCTACACACCGATTTCTCTCTTTCAGTCGTCAGCAGTTTGACTTTCGACATCGAACCTATAAACAAAAGCGTCCCTAATTTCTAGACCAAAAGAAACCTTCGCAAAAAAAAGGGGATCGAAAAACAAACATTTAATTATTCTTACAAATTAACGTCGTTTGTCTCAGTATCAAGTTAACAACCTCCCTTAATCTAATTCTGACCGAGATTCAGTCCAGATTCAGCTATTAATTCTTGTTCTTCGTATTTTTCTAGGTCTCCTGTAGCTTTTACAAATGGTGATCTATGGAACTACCTAAGTTTGTATGCGGGTCGAACTTTATTAGGCAATTTTGTTTTGCTTAGGCTTTAATTTATTGTTTCTTTTCGGTGGATTTACTTTAGGGGTAGTTTTTTAATGTCTTTAGTGGAACGAAGTTTACTCAGGTTCTACTCTGCACACTCACTTGGCGAATGAGAGCTATAGTCCGAGTTTTAAATTAGCTGCAGTAAAATGACACTTCTTAATAACTCATCTCGGACTGAGTTTTTGTTACACCATTCTGTACTAGAAAAAAAAGATTTGGTTGATGGCCGCGAAAAAAACAAAAAGACGCCAATTTCACTTATTTAAGTAACACATACGCTGTCATTTTACTGCAACTAATTAAAAGTCCGACTATAGACTGAAAAAAGTGTAACATTTGGACGGTCTCGACATTTTTTTTACTCTCAAACGTTGTTAACTTATTGAGGGGCTCGTGGCTAAATAATAACAGCCACACAGGTCGATCGGTCAGGTTAAGCTACGCTTGCCGCGGTTGGTCTGTGGATGGGTGACCATCTTTACAAACCGTAACCCCTCGGTGCCTCGGAAAGTACGTTAAGCCGTTGATCCCGGCTGTCATTCCTGGACCTTTGACAGTCGTTACGGGTAGTCAGAAGCCCGAAAAGGGGTATCGTATTACCCAGTAACTAGGTTGTGGAAGTCAGATAGGCAGTCGCTCCATGTAAAATACTGGGCAGATGATGAAACGTTGTTAGTTTTTTAACAAAACTTATATCTAATCTAACCTAACTAGCCTGTACTGTCCCACTGCTGGGCAAAGGCCTCCTCTCCCTTTTCCACACAATTCTGTCTTTCGCCAGTCCGTACGGTAGGAGTCAAGCTCATCCCGCCATCTTCGCCTTGGCCTGCCGCGATGGCGTCGTGCGTTTAGTGGGACCCAATCGATAGTTCTCTTAGCCCAATTGTCATCTGACATGCGGCAGACATGTCCGGCCCTGTTCCACTTAAGTTTAGCGGCTTTCTGGGTAACGTCTGTTATTTTGGTTTTGGCACGCAGTATTGTGTTCCAAAGACGTTCAGAAATTTGAACCCCCAGGGTACTGCGCTCCATGGCTCGCTGGCAAACCTCTGCTGAAGCTCAGCAAATTAATATGTTATTTTATTTTATCACACTATTATTATAATGGCAAAAGCTTGTGAGTGTGTTTGTATGTTTGTTACTTCTTCACGCACAAACGGCTGAACGGATTTGGATGAAATTTCGCACTTTTATAGTTTATAACCAGAATGAACACATAGCATACTTTTTATCCCAGTATTCCTACGGCAGCAACACTTATGAGGGTGAAATCGCGGGACGTAGCTAGTCCATACTAATATTATGAATTCGAAAGTAACTCTGTCTGTCTATATGTTACCTTTTCACGCTTAAACCACTAAACAGATTTCGATAAAATTTAGCAGAAAGATAGATTACATCCCGGAGAAGGATGTTAGATAATTTTTATCGACATACTTCACGGGCGAAGCCGCGGGCTTAAGCTAGTATAATATAAAGAGAAAAGACTTGATAGCTTGTATGTTTGTTTGTTGCTTTCACGCTAAAACGGCTCAGCGGATTTGGATGACATTTGGCACATGGGTTAACCTGTTAAATGATCTGGATTGGTACACAGGATAATTTTTATCCCAATATTCCCGGTAAAATAACAGGGCGCAGCTAGTACCTATATAATAAACAGCGAAGGAACTTCGTTCCAACCCTTTCGACTTTCGTTTGGTATTATTAGAGAGTTGAATTATCAGTTAATTATAGTCCCTAACTGTCGAAAACGTCAATCGTGGAAAAAGTACTTCAATCTACTAATTAAAAAATAAAACTAATTTAAACGGATGATTTACATTCCACATTTTGGAAATACTGGCAATTTATTTTCTGTTACTTTATCGATGTTGAATTGACGCAACCGAAAAATGAAACCCTAAATATGTTTGCATATATTTATCTAACCAATAGCTTTTTAACAAAGTATTCGTTTTTCATTAACAGTAAAATTTACTAACCAAAGCCCACTAAATTGCCATAACATTAAAACCATTAAATATGCATTGTGTTCTGGGTGGATTTCCCTGTAAATTGGTCGAATTTCGCTGACAGACGCCGTACAATTCACAACCGAGTCGCGTTCAATGCCTGAACACAATAAGCATGATCTATATTCTCATTCCGTCGATCAATTCCTCATTCGGACGCGTATTGTGTTATAAAAAGAAACGAGTGTCGTTTTAGGCTGAATGCTCGGAGGAAAACCGTGATAAAAACGAAACAAAACGAGCCATAGGGTTATTATCGCCGCGAGACTGCGAAATAAGAGGCAGTGATAAAGGGTTGGATTTATGAACACGCCCCGCATAGCCGACGAGGAGAAATGGCTCTTTTCTAAGGAAAAAATATGTACAAACCGTTGCTCGGGACACGGGAATAAAGCATGTGAAAATTGCTCGGATTTCCCTTCATAGAGAGTGAAGTGAATAGCTGATTGTTTTTTTAGGGTTGACGCAAAGGAATGGGAAGCAGCTGCTCCTAAAATTAACTGTTGGAATAGCCCGAGGTTTATTTTTTTATGAAAAAATATCATATTTCTGTGTTGAGTCCGTTGTTCTTGTGTTGTGAAAAGGGAATAGGTGCGAAGGCTAAATTTATTTTTATTGTTCGGGTTCGTAGCGTTTCAAATAGAGTGTGATTCTCTATGGGTTGGGAAGAGCATCAAATAAGTTTTGAAAAAAGAAATGATAATTTAACCCGTGTGCTTTCAAAGCAAAAGTGAATCAGGCATCTTCTAGGCACGCTAGTTCCATGATAGACCTCATTGATCGCTTTCCATGAGGCGTGATCGAGGTCAAAAGCAGGCCCATTCAGCAATAATAAAAATAAAGGTGATAGGTACAAATTATCTAAATAATAATACCCGCACAGGTCGATCGATCAGGTCAAGCTACGCTTGCCCCGGTTGGTCTGTGGATGGGTGACCATTTTTACATACCGTGACCCGTCCTTGCCTCGGAAAGAACGTTAAGCCGTTGTACCGGCTGTCATTCGTGGATCTTAGACAGTCGTTACGGGTAGTCAGAAGCCCGAAAGTCTGACAACCAGTCTTATAAAGCGAAAACTATGCCAGAAAGCCTATTATACTGTAAAAGACTATATTGAGGACAAAAAGGCTTGGGATTGAGCTGCTCCAATAGGTTTAGACAGTGAATGTTATTTTTCTATTTTTACACTTTAATATTTTCATCCTTTTTTTTTTAAGTATCTATTTACTTAAACAATGACATGTACATTGACTGTATAAAGTATTATATTATTTTAATTATTGTGAATGTGGGGACTATGTGGGTCATTGTTTTCGTTTTAATCATGGTCTGGCAGTTTGAGTAGTATATGCGGCCTACCCAAATGTCCTGTCTTTGGTATTGTTCGTCGAATCGTTGAGCTCCTTATGTTCTGAGTTGAGCTGCACGGCTACTGACAAATGCGTGCACTGACTGGACAGGTCCACTCAATCTGTGTGGTTCTTTCCTCAAAAGATCATTTCAGACACTAATCTACATGGTCCTCAAAGCTTATGTTCGGATTTTTATATACACATTGACATTGATGAATTTTATTTAGAATTGACATGAATATTTACTTTGTAAAAAATTTTTTTACTTTAATTTTTTCTATTAATTTATTGTGAATGTGAGGACTATGTGGGTCATTTTTTTTTCTGTTTTCCTTCTTAGTTCTAATCATGATCTGGCAGTTTGAGTAATTTACGTGGCCTACCCAAATGTCCTTTCTTTGGTATTGTTCGTCAAATCGTTGAGCTCCTCAACTTCTGAGTTGAGCTGCACGATTTTTGACAAATGCGTGCACTGATTGGACAGGTCCGCTCAATCTGTGTGGTTCTTTCCTCAAAAGACCATTTCAGACACCAATCTACATGGTCTTCACACGATCTGACCAAGATTTTGTCTGGACTTTAAAAGAGACTGTGACCTCTGAGTTTGTTTCGGCCTTTCTTCTCAGAGTAGTCAGATAGGAAAAGCCGACCTCATCTAGTTTAAAAAATATTATTGACGTGTAAAAGTGTTTGTAAAAACCTACTTACAGAAATAAATCATTTATCATTTACCAAGGGGTATTGTATTACCCAGTAACTGGGTTGTGGAGGTCAGATAGGCAGTCGCTCAATGTAAAATACTGGTATTCAGCTGCATCTGGTTAGACTGGACGCCGACTCCAACATAGTTGGGAAAAGGCAAGGCAGATGATGATATAAATATCTATGTATAGCATAATACACATTGTTAGGGAAGAGAAACTGTTTATTGAACTTATTACACGAACGATTATTTACAAAATATATATTCGACTAGCTTCCGCCCGCGGCTTCGCCCGCGAGGTATGTTGATAAAAACTATCCTATGTTCTTCCCCGGGATGCAATCTATCTCTCTGCCAAATTTTATTGAAATCCGTTCGTTGGTTTAGGCGTGAAAAGGTAGCATACAGACAGAAGTTACTTTCGAATTTATAATATTATTATTTTTATCTCATCATCAACATTTCAGCCGAAAGACGTCCACTGCTGGACATAGGCCTCCCCCAAAAGGGGGAGTTGGCCATAATCGCCTCGCTTGGCAGGCGGGTTGGCGATCGCAGTATGGTATGGTGGTGGAATGCATAAAGAACGCTGCTGCCCTTTCTCCGGTACGCTCCTTAGTCGCCTTTTACGACACCCACGAGAAGTATGGGGATAATTATCTACCTACGAGCTATAGCAATGAAAAACAGATTACTTTTCTACCATTTCAGTCTGAATAAAACAAACAATTAGCATCGAGCTGCGCAAATAAATAATGGACCGGCCTAAGCCCGTCTGATATAACTTGAATAATTAATCACCAAATACCTTTTGTTTAGCTTTGTTGCCCTCTCGAAAATCATGAGCAAATTTTTTGTAAACCTTCAAAGTTTGCCCTTTGAAAATCATCCATTTCGATCCTTAATTAAAATTAATAACGTTTGGAAATAAAATATCTATTATTCTTCTCGGTGTTTGTCAACTTTATGAATGGGAACTGTCCTAAGCAAAACTGATTTCAATGTCCATTTGTTATGGCAATATAAACCATATTTACTTACGTTTCCCTTTTGAATTAATTAAATTCCTAGTCCTGGGCCTCCTTATTTTATAGGGCGGGGGATGCAAGTGACAGGCTGTAGCGACGATGACGAGACCAGACAATATCATAATATAATAATATTGCGTTCTTTGATAAATTATGAAGTAGAGAAATAAGGCGGACATCTTAAATTTCGAGTAATTTAGATTCATTAATTAAACTTACATAGCTTAATTAGTCTATAATAATGTTCCCACTGCTGGGACACAGGCCTCCCCTCTTCAAGAGGGAGTGGGCTGTAATCTACCACGCGGGCTCAGTGCAGGTTGGTAGATGTCACATGTCTTTAAATTTTTGTTCTAGCAAATGCCGGTTTCCGCACAATGTTTTCCTTCACCATTTTGAGAGCAGTGGTGAGGCAAATTATATTTACACAAAGTAAAGCGGCTGCCTGGGTTCGAACTCATGACCTACCAACTCGTAAGTCGGGGTAGTTAACACTGGGCTACTATACTTACATACTTTCGATAAATCATATAAAACAAGGAAATTACAGAACGTTTAGGTACCTAACTATGTCTACTAGTGTCCCCATTCAAGAGTAGTTTTAACAAATAAAAATATCATACTATACTCACTTACAATATATAACCTACCGTCTTATAATAAACTGATTTCCCCCCATAAAACGATTACCTCCTCCCTTAAAACGATTCCCCATTCCTCCTTTAAAACTATCCTCTCCTCTTATAAATCGCCCCAGCCGTCGAGCCACACAAAGCAGCCCTGCTTCAATGCCTCCGAACAATATTCTATAATACATTATAAACTGTTATCTTTCCCTTTGTTAGATGGACACACAGGCATTTAGATTAAACTATTTAATTGAAATTCCCTAATTGTGTTCTCATAGTTTTGTTGCTATTATAATGAAGGCAGGACAGTTTTTGGGTGTCGTTTTAATTAAGCCTTTATTGTGGTAATTTTAGGAATGAAAATAATTTTGCAAATGGATTTCGGATGCGATAGACGGTGTAATGTTCACGTATGTTCGTGGAATGTTTACTGGGTGAAAAAATTTAGCGACCCCCTAAAAAAATTGCACTTACCTATAGTTTTCGAAGTGGCACATATGTATGTATTACTTGAAAACTTGAAGTGCTTTTGACTGCATTGTATGTGAATATATTGTCTTTTTTTTTGTAATGCACGTTTTATTTGTGCGGAATAAACAATTTTTCTTTCTTTTTCTTTTTTAAGTACGTGATGTAGAAGTCGGTGTACGAGTTGTAGCAGTTAACCCCGTACACCGATTTGTCGTGAAGGCTGCTAAGCTCAGTAAGTATAGAGAAACACGTTCTACTGAGATGGACTAAGTAGTAAAGTTTATTTAAGTTAAGAGTAAGTAACGGTACTAGAGTGGAAGGCGATTATTTCTTTCAGTTGTTGATAGCTACCGACTTTATAAGTTCACTATATTTTATTTCGTTAGTCATGTCATTTTATTATGCCTTCAAGCAGCCTGCTGTGTTTCGTCGATGCGTGGAAGTTCCAGTGCCTTAGGCATCTTCTGGGCACGCTCATCCATCGCTTTCCATTCGAGGATCGAGGTCAAGAGTGGGCCCAAACCACAATAAAAAAATAAATAAAAAAATGTTGAAAATCTATTAAAGAAAACATTGGAAAATAAAGGGGGCACGGAAAGATTTTGGTGTGCTGGCGTAAATACACTATTTTTCTAAAGCTGTTTTTTGTTGCGTAGATAAGATATTTTGAGATTGTATACAGTATAGGCATACAGTATACAACATCTATCTACTCTTATGAAAACAGATTTGCTGGATATGTATTGTTGTGAAAAAATGGCGTATTTTCACGCCTGTGAATTATCTCTCTCCTTCCTTTTACGGGTGAAATATGGAAGATTTATGTGTTGGCTGTTTCGTTGTTCTAGTGTTCATAATACGAGCGTGACTACTTTGTGGAGCCCCACGTTCGACTTCTGATTCAGGAAAACTGTTTTGGGTTTTTCCATTAGGAAATTGTTAGTAGATGTTACATCATCTGCTTAGCCTTTTTCTAACTATATTGGGGTTAGCTTCAAGTCTAACCGGATGCAGCTGAATACCAGTTTTTTACATAGAGCGACTGCCTGTCTGACCTCCACAACCCTTACTGGGTAATACCCCGATACCCCTTGGTAAGACTGGTTGTCAGATTTTCGGGCTTCTGACGACTCGTAACGACTGTCGAAGATCCACGAATGACAGCCGGGACCAACGGCTTAACGTGCTTTCCGAGACACGGAGAGGTCTTGGTATGTAAAGATTGTCACCCATCCACGGACCAACCGCGGCAAGCGTAGCTTAACCTGATCGATCGACCAGTGCGGCTGTTATTACTTAGCCACAAGCAACTCTGTTAGTAGAATTAATGACATGACTACTAATATACCGTGTATTAGTAGTAATGTCTCATTAATTCTGCGACTCCGAGATAATTCTTGGAGTCTCAGAATTAATGACAACATGCTCGCCTCTTATTAAATGGGGAAGTTTCACAAAATTAGTGCAACGTGGGTTTAACGATTAACTATCACAATTCTGGTTCAGCTCGCAGAGGAACGTTAACTGTAGGTTAGATACTTTAGAGATTATGATCTGCATCTGATGGCATGCAAACTTTTTGGTAATTTAAATTTAATTGCATAACACCCATACCCATAAATTCGAAAGTAACTCTGTTTGTCTGTGTGTTACCTTTTCACGCCTAAACAACTAAACTGATTTCGATAATTTGGCAGAGAGATAGATTGTATCCCGAGGAAGGACATAGGATAGTTTTTTTCGACATACCTTGCGGGCGAAGCCGCGGGCGGAAGCTAGTTATAACATGAACGCCAATACAATTTTAGAATAGAAGGAAAGAAAGAAAATACATTTATTTTCGGTAAACATGACACAGAAAAATAACACAAAAAAAAAAAAATAACAATTTGAAGGAAAACATGCGTCACATCCACGAAAATGACAGGCGTCAGATTTGGCTGACAAGCCAAGGGACAAAAATATAAAAGAATAATTTAAATGTAAAGAGCATTGTAAAAGCAAATAGTCTTTAATTCATTAATACTGGTACTGTTAGCATCTCTCAGATGTTACATTACATTATGGAGGAGGTGTCAGGTACGTTTAACGTTTTCAGGGTAGGTAAAACGCAGCGTGCACAAGGCATAAAATTGTGTGAAGAAGAACAGTATTCCCTCCTATTATTCCTATTATTAAATCTATACGAGTACTCTATACTTAATATTATAAAGCTGAAGGGTTTGTTTGTTTGGTTGAACGCGCTAATCTCAGGAACTACTAGTTCGAAATGAAAAAATCTTTTTGTGTTGGATAGTACATTTATCGAGAAAGGCTATAGGCTATATAAAATCACGCTACAAGCAACAGGAACGGAGCATCAATGAAAAATGTTGCAAAAACGGGAAAATTATTCCTTTTGAGAGCATCAGTTGCGAACGTTGCGTAAACGGTTAAAGTTACGCAAAAATCATTTACGACGGAAAAGTTCCCTTTAAAAAGCAAAATAAAAATTTTTTTGAACAAAATTGCCCTTGACATCATTATTTTGATTTCAATGAATGTCTTAGGAGATATCATAGTTTTAAAATAACTCCGCAAGGCGGCCGGTCATGAGGGTATCCTTCCTAACTAATATTATAAACGCGAATGTAACTTTGTTTGTTTGTTACCTCTTCACGCTTAAACCGCTGAACCGATTTATATTGGTATAGAGATAGTTTGAGTCCCGGGAAAGGACATAGGCTCCCACGGGATCGCTTATGCGGGTGAAACCCCGAGGCGCTGCTAGTATATTAAGATAAGGTGAGGCCAATCACACGCCATTTTGCTATCACTGAGCAGTGTATGCAGACTGTAAGATGCTGGCACTTTGACGCAACTGCATTGAACTGTTCATTGATAGTGGGATGAGCATTCATAACTCATGTAATTTAATTATAAGCTGTTGAGTTTCCAAAAAAATAAATAAAGAGTGGAGAACAGAGCTAAGTGATTTTTATATTTTTTTTATAAAGATAGCTTTACCGATACTTGTCTGCCCGCCCCTTCAGAGAATGTAGGCTATGTATTTATTTTATTAAAACTTTATGCACAAGTAAAAACTGTACAAAGGCGGACTTAATGCTTTTGATATTTTCTACCAGTCTACCTTAGGGTGATGCAGAGACAATACACAGTAGATGCAATAGAAAACAACTTAGAAAAATAACTAGAATATAAGAATAAATACTTAGATACATCATCATCATCTGCCTAGCCTTTTCCCAACTATGTTGGGGTCGGCTTCCAGTCTAACCGGATGCAGCTGAGTACCAGTATTTTACATGGAGCGACTGCCTATCTGACCTCCACAACCCAGTTACTGGGTAATACGATACCCCTTGGTAAGACTGGTTGTCAGGCTTTGGGGCTTCTGACTATCCGTAACGACTGTCAAAGATCCACGAATGACAGCCGGGACCAACGGCTTAACGTGCTTTCCGAGGCACGGAGGGGTCACGGTATGTAAAGATGGTCACCCATCCACAGACCAACCGCGGCAAGCGTAGCTTAACCTGATCGATCAACCTGTGCGGCTGTTATTATTTAGCCACGGGTCCCTCTTAGATACATACATACAACAAAAAAATAAAAAGTTATAAGAAAACCTGCAACAACTTAATTTTGAGACGAATCTGCCAACTTCTTGTGAATGTGTGAACGTAGAATATTCTACGTAATGTTCAGAGTTGTAACGTCATTTGCAACCTCTCCTCATGTTGATGGTAGCTATCAACCGACTCACAGGCAATTGGGAGAAATGACCCTCTCTACGTTAGCCCTAACAGATGTGCTGGTAAATTGACATTGTAATGGGCTTAACTCAAACTGAACGGTTTATTACTGTGGGTTATGCAGAACAGTGACGTAAATTGACGTAACGTTTAGTTATTGGTAACTATGTCAAATGACGGAACGTTGCGCTTACCAATGGTAACTTTTGTTGCAGAGAAAAATACAAGCGTAGGCATAAGCAGCGGTACAATCAGCCTATAATATTCTTACTGCTGGGACACTGGCCTCCTCTCAGTGAGAGGGAGTGGGCCGTAATCCACCTCGCCGGCCCAGTGCGGGTTGGTAGATGTCACATGCTTTCGAATTTTTGGTTCCTCAAAAAGTTTTCGTTCACCATTTTGAGCAGTGGTGGGTAAAATAATTTACACAAAATAAAGCACCTGTCTGGATTCGAATCTACGACCTACAACTCGTAAGTCGCGACCGTTATCACTGGGCCACACCTGCTCTCTTGTCAAACGGCATTCAGATTTTTGGTAAATCATACTCATGTCACCTAACATGAGTATGATTTACCAAAAAACTAAATGCCCTAAAAACAGATTAGATGATAACAATATTCAAACAAAGAGATAATAATGCCTATTTGTTTCAAATTATACTTTAATTTTATGAGCAAATTCAAAATGGTTTGTAATAAAACTTCAACTAAATCTATTTCAAAGAAAACTAGGAGTGTTTCAAGAGGGATCCAAGGTTATCTTATATTAAGCTTATAATGAAAAGAGACGTCACCGCTAAAACAATTACATAGCACAACCTCTTTTGTTGTACTTAAAACCACTACATTCTTACTAAAGTCTCAAAGAGAAATCTTTCAAGAAGTACTTACTAAAAGCTTAGTTTGTCAAATGAATTTGAAGAGCACTATGTTACCAAGTTACGATATGAGCGAATTTCTTTGAAGTGGGTACTTATCCACTTATTATTTTACGTTTGAGAATTAAGATCTAGGTATCTTCTTCAGTTTGAAACCAAGTTGTTCACTTTTGTGGGATTTCAAATTGCTCAAAGGCTGTGCCATTCAAATTAAGAGGGTTTAAGAAAATACCGACGTAGAGAAACAAGATGATAAATGAAAAACATACTTCCAACGTCAAACTACGAGGTATACATTGTTAAAGCTTGCCTCCCAGCAACGACTAACTTTTATGACAAACCATTATTCATAAAGTCAACAAGTAAAAAATAATTCCGAGTCATAAACAAAAGAGCCCATTGTTAATACTCTAAAAGAATACCCCGACGAGAACAGAACAGAACAGGCAGATTACAAAATTATTTAACGGCAAACATTTCAGAGATTTTAACAGCGCCTCAACACGTTTCCCTTCCGCTAAACTGAGCCAGTATATTAACCAAATTCCACACCATAAAATACATTGTTTCAACAGCTCAACAGGTAAAAATAATTGCTGGGAAGTTTCTCCGACGACAAGAAATATGGCAGTTAAAACCGTTACGCCTGATATTTCACATTTTTCTTCAGTCGGCACTCGGTACACTGGAACCCCGAGATTCGCATATTTTCTCGCCGAGTTTTTACATTAAATATAATAAATCTGTTTTGTGAAATGAAGTTTTGAGCCGGTGTACAGTGCGGGCGAGGGTAATGCGACTTTGATGCGATATAAACAAGTTTTTTAAAGCTTCTAAGATTAAAGAATAAGTTGCGGTTCGTTATAAATAAGATGAAGTGGTTTATGATTATATTTTGTTGGAAGCACTTTTGAGAATAAATGGCAGGTCTTTAGCCATCAGAGATAATTCAGTGAGACACAAAACATCCACAGACAGTAGTCAAAATAAATTCAATATTAGTCCCCTGTCGTCCATATAAGCTGACTTCTCATTGTACGAAAAGCTTGTACAATTCGAGGTCAACTAAAACGGGAAGTATATAGCTTGATGTGTCGTCGTGTGTACAAGAAATAACCCCGCACATACATACAAAATAGTTTCCCATCGCTTCCAAATCATTTGACATCCACATCGAACTTGGCACTGTCCCCAACATTTACGATCCCCTGCCACCGATTCCTTTGCTATATCGCATCGCAAACTCTTTGGATACGTCCCCTACTTTACTTACATGCATTTACATGACATGAGCATCGTCTGACAGTTCTGGGAAGACAAATCGTGTACATCGCGTACAAGTTCCCAGGAATTGTGTGTATAAGGGAATTCATTGCAGTGACTTACGTATATGTAAGCGTTAGCTTAAAAGCCCGTTTAGAATCTTTATAGCTGGATTTAATATGTGTAGGAGTTTATGCGTAAAGGTGATGGATGGAGTAGATTACTGTGGCTTGAAGTGCGTGAGTTTTCATATTTGTCTACTGGGGGACCCGCATTTTAGGAGCGTTTACGCCGTACGGGATTTCGTACAAACTCTCAAGCTCTTGTTTTTCGAAATGAATGAACCGATTTTATTGAACTTTATACGCATAAGCAGTTACTTAACGGTTCAAAAGTATAACTTTTGAACCAATGTTTGTTTTTTTTTTTCAATCACTTCGCATACTTAGTGCTCAAATAAAAAAATCATGAAAAAAAACTATCAGGGCTATCAATTTATTTTTTTAATAGCCCTCATACTTTTTTTTTCTGGCTAACTTTCATTTTTGGCAAACTCATTTTTCCTGATCGGCAACACTGTGGACGACGGGGTGTGATTGATCGGGAATATTCGAAGAACATACAATATGGCTAACCCTGGTTAATATTGATCTCGCTTCCTTATATATTATCCTAGGTAACTGGCCACCTTTCCGCCTCGTTAATAAGCTTATAGTATTTCTTATGCTGTATTGACAGAACAAGAATAAGCACTAATATAACGGTAATAAAATTCTAGTGATCTGTGACAATTTTATGATGCAATTGCATTATAAATTTAACGATCATCAGCAATCGAGTTATCGTCTAGTCGAATTTTATGAGTCGCTCCGATAAGTACGCGTTTGTGTTATTTTATTATTTTTTTCATATAAAACAGCGTCACAGTTTTATTACTAAAAATAATATCAGCTTGGAATGACTGAATCCCAATGCAGACGTCTTTTCTCATGCTGAGCTGAAACGAGCATTCGATGACATCGATAACTCAGCTCTTTTCAATTTCAGAATATTTATTTCAAGTTTCCTTACGAGGTTAATCTTGCAAAAATGAAATTGAATTGTAGTCAGGGAAATTAATTGTTAAGCTAATTGACAGCTCACGTAGATTTGCTGTGATATATCTAGCTATTTCATACAGCTGAGGGCCAAGTTTTGTAATAGAAATCGTTCAGAATCTAGTCGCTATCTCATCTCAGCAACAAACAATGTCAAAAACTTGTTAAAAATGTATGGAAAAAAGAGGTATTTTTTGAGAGATTGAGACTGAGATCAGACTGTGAACGTTCTTAAAATTACGAGAAATGCCCCTCAGATATAATTTGAATATACAGACAATTTAAGTTGGTGGGCAATTTGCTTTCCATTACAAGGTAAAATCACAAAAAAAAGGTTATCCATAAACTACCAGGCTACCACATAATAATAATTAAATCCAACTTACATCAACATTGATCCCAGCGAAGGGAAATATCTTCGTGGTAGGAAACTCCGTTGGAGAGTACCGGTAGAACTCGTGGCGCCCTCTATACCACTTTACGGAATAGAGGGGCGCGTCCGTGAGCTCGTACATACACGCTAGAGTAGTGTCGTTCCCCCGCTGAACCACCGGTGGGGATATCCGAAGATCTGTTGCACGGAGACCCCCTGCGCCTGCGAAAGGTAAGGTAAGGTAGGTTAAAGTTAATTACAAACACCTTTTGTTAAACAAATAAGGAATCAATATATCACTCTTCACAAATGTTTACTGCCGAATGGTGCATGAAGGGGACGATGGGGGAATTGCGGACGCGGGGTAAATACGGACTAACATATAACTACTCTATCCCTGCCGCCCGCGTCCCGCCGCCGCGATCACGCGTTACGTTCCGCCATCTTTAGTGCCCACCAAACGACTGTCATACTGAACTTCGAAGTTCAAAATACCGATGTACTGTATTCATTCATTACTGTATTCTGTAATTACTGTGTTCCTGACAGACGGCTGCGCACACGTTTCAACGTAATTGAAATTTTATTTTTTTTTTATTTTGATGTAATTATTCAAAAAGAATAAGTGTCACTAAAAAGTCATATTTTCTGTCGATTGCGATGTTAATAAGAGTAAATAGTACAACCGTTTGCCTTGATAAATTTTGTTAACCTAAAAATTTTGTTGTTGTACTTTTTCTAACTCGTTTGGGTCAATTGCGGACAAATGGCCGCCAAACGCCTGGGGTAAATATGGACGTCCGTAATTACCCCATTATTTATTAAAACCTATTATTTTTATATTATTTTTTGTAATTACCCCATTATCTATCAAAACCTATACCAATATTTCTATATTCCAGATGCCATTGCAGGTCCGTATTTACCCCAAGAGCTGAGGGTAATTTCGGATATACACACATCAAAAGTGTCTAGGGATCAAGCATTTTTATGCGGATTTCTTGAGATTGAGATGTGGCTTTGTAATAAATTTATGATTTTATAAATTTATATGGATCCTTTTTGGTGCATTTCATAATTTGAATCAGGAACTGTGAATCTAATTCGAGTAAAAGATGAAAATCAGCTGTCAATATTTTCCCTATAAAAACATACAACGCATTGAAGACATTATTAGTGCTACTGTTTCCCTACTACTGATTAAAACCAACGTTATTATGGAGCGGCGACGTCATTTAAGCAGGAAAGAAATGCTCAGAGCCGTGGGAATGATAGAAGCTGGTTCCCGGCAACGTACTGTGGCTTTAGCTCTGAATACAAGTCAGAGTGTTATCAGTCGACTTTGGACACGTTACCGAAGCACTGGTACCGTGGCTGAGCGCCATGGAGGACGGTATCGCTGCACCACACGGAGACAAGACCGATACATTCAAATCTTAACTCGAAGAGCTCCAACAATAACCGCCATGATGTTAGCCGTGAGGCTTCATCACTCTTCAGGGAACTTAATTAGCGACCAAACAGTCAGAAACCGCTTGCATGAAGTGAACCTTCATTCCCGAAGACCGCTACGGGTACCACCTATAGCAATGCACAATCGTAGGATTCGATATCAATGGGCTCTTGAACACAGAAATTGGGCAGAAGAACAATGGCGTTTCATGTGCTTTTCTGATGAGTCTCGTTTTGGTATGAGACCGGATACAAGACGTATACGACACTGGAGAACCCCTGGACGCCAACAGCGATTAAAATCCTGCCAGGAAGTCCATCCTTATAGTGGTGGAACCATCATGGTATGGGCGGGTATTTGGATCGGCGGAAGAACTGAGTTGATTTGGATCAGAGGCAACCTCAACGCTCAAATTTATGCTGAGACGATTGTATCAGACGTCATCGTTCCTCTACAAGTGCAAATCGGTCCCTTATTTCAGTTAATGCATGATAATGCACGACCGCACACCGCAAGAGTTGTAAGACAGACTCTCGCCGCAGCTAACATCAATGTCCTGCCCTGGCCTGCTCAGTCGCCAGACTTGAACCCGATTGAGCATGCATGGGATATGCTACAGAGAAGAGCTCTGCCGAATATGGAGGGTATCCAGTCGCAAGAAGACCTTTTTTTGTTGTTGCAACGAACATGGGCGGCCATTCCACAGCGTGATTTGGATGAACTCATTTTGAGTATGCCAAACCGATGTTCTTGTGTTGTTAGTGTTCGCGGTAGAAACACGGATTATTAATTGTTTAAGTTACCCAATAAAATTTTAAAGAAAACTGTTATTTCAGTCTTTTTTTCGAACTTTTGTGTTAGTGGTTCAAATGTCAAAAATCCCTTTATTAGGAAAATGGCAAAGGAGATGTCCAGAAATGGTTTTTTATTATTTAATAATTCTAACCAGGATAAGTTAAATATATTTGGATAGACATCCCAAAAATAAGTGGTTCTAACTATTTCACAGATTTTTAAAACCCTCCAATTTTGAGAAAAATATTTTTTTATTTTAGTGTGAATTTGCTCCTAAAACGAACGAACCTTTCTAATTATCTCGGATAATACAGTGAACGCACCCTAAAAAATTATAAAGTTGTCAAAATTGACAGTATTGACACATGGTACTGCCATTACTGACATTATACTGACAACACAGAATACAATAATAAATTAATGTTTGATTTGCGAGTTTATCACAGACTACAATATAATATATTATTATGGAGTATAACAATGTGAACGAAACAAATATTATTTATAACAAAGATTATTTATTTACCTCTGTAATATAATCTATACTAATGATAAAGCTGAAAAGTTGTTTGAACGCGCTAATCTCTGGAACTACCAGTCGGATTTGAATAATTCTTTTTGAATTTGATAGCCTAATTCTTGAGGAAGGATAAGGGCAATCGAAAACATTATCATCATGCTACGACCCTCAAAAGCCGAGTAACGTAATAAGAAAAAGGTCTAAAGAACACTAAGCGAAAATGATGTAATCGTAACTCGAACGAAGTCGCGGGCAGAAGCTAGAAAGAAATGTTTTCAGTGAATGTGTAGCATAATTCTTTTAGAACTAAAGCGCACTCTACATGACTATGGCTATACTTCGAATGTTCATGTGCAAGTTGCAATATTTTACAAAGACCTCGGTTATCAAGAAGTGCATGTTTCAGCATACTCCACAGGGATGGCTTAGCAGGAATAAATGATAATAGTATCTACTGATTGAAATTCCTTTTTAATGATTTGGAATCGAGAGAAAAGCGTTTCGACAATAAATATGCTAATTGGATGCAAGTGTTACTATGTATTTTATGTATGTAGTTTTGTTATGAAATAAAACGTTTTTTTGGTTTTGAATATTCATTTATTAACTTTCTTCATTTTCAATATCTTCTCTTATTAAAATATTGTCGAGAAACTGAGCAGGTGGAGATATATCGTTTTGATGCCGAGCGCATCCAAGATACCAGACTATTGTCATCACATGAGCACCGATCTGAAATTAAGTTTTAATTTATTGTGTGTTCCACTAATCAGAGATACAATAATGTACTATGTGCAATGTACTATTTAATTTACATATTAACCTGACGGGGGTTGATGATGCCAGCTATATGTATAAGCCTGCTCAGGATGATCAACAGGTAAGGGACGAGAGCGCCTGCCTGTTCTTCTTGAGATAGAAACGCCACAACATGCACATACTGATTGATGACCCAGCTGTTGGTCACCTATATTGTGCTGGTTTCTGTTATTCAGTTGTATTAGTAAAAGGTTGATGCATTCTTGGCAAATGCGATCTCCATCTGTTACCTAAAACAAAATAATATTTTAAGAACGAATCGTTTTTCTGCATCTTCTTTGAGCAAAGTAGTGCTATTTAATCTTTTTTAACATAAGCTATTAAGCCTGGTTACACATTATTAAAAAAAAACTTTTAAAGAATACATTACCTCTTGAGCATCCATTCTTCAATTATTGAGACTATCTCTGGGCTCATGTTAAAGCGTTATATTCATAGTGCTGATTTATAGCATGTACTGCTATATTGCAATTTATGCAGAGAGCCATAATCTGAAGATAGAAATGAAAGTTAATTTTTGCAGACTATCAGAGGTCGTAAAACAGGCAAAGGTTGTGCAAATAAAACCCCTAATGAGCTAAATATAAATAAAGAACAGTACTTACATACGGGGTTTTAAATCCAAAGTCCTAATCGCGTGCAATATCAAATAACCGTTAAGAAAAAGCAAAGTCGTCAGGGTTGAAGGTTCGTAAGCTATCGGTATCCTAATCATGTGCAAAGAAGAAGAATCCGTTGTGAAAAGGCCAAGTCAGTTAAATCAAAGAAAGCAAAGCACAAATTAAAATACGTTATCATTGGATAACACAAAGGTACGAGCGAAAGTGTGACGTATCAGACATATTTGTTTGACATATGAATGGAATCTATCTGTCATTATGACATTTTCAAAGTGTGTGGGAGGTTTCATTTGGGTTGCCATCAACAAATAATATACATGTACTAACATTAAATAATTTATAATTTTTCTCTTAAATGGAGGGCTCTAAAAATATTATTTCAGTGGTTCCAAGTTCCATATTTTAGTAGCTTTTATTTGGATGTAGTTTGATTCTGGTTAGATTTTTCTCGGAATAAAAAACCAGCGTCCATACAAAAAGCGGACATCTCCTTTCTTTATTAATGCAAAGGTGACTTGGTTTATCGTTACTGTGACAAACGAAAACACTTTATTTGATGAATCCTTAAAGAAAATTTTAATTAATATCAATCAGGAGAAAAGTTATTGCAAAAATATATGTTGATCCCTAGACACTTTTGATGTGTGTATATGTTTTTGTTTATGATCAAAATTAAATAAAATTAAATGTTGATTGATCTCATATAATAATTAATGTTGATTTGATAGGTAAACAATTACAGTTTAATAATTAATAAAGACAGACTCATTATTATTAATAGTTTGAGTTTTATTTGTGATTCCACATTAAGCGTCCGCAATTCCCCCACCTTCCCCAACACGATTTCAAATATTTATTATATTATTTTTATATTATACTAGCTGCGCCCCGCGGTTTCACGTCGATCCCGTTGGAATATCGGGATAAAAGGAGCCTATATGTTAATCCCTGACACTCCCTTCCACTCCGCCCAGAGCGGCAAATGACCCCTCTTTTGATGATTTCCCACCCAAAAAAAAGGGTGTGAGCTACCTCCATACAAAATTTTATCAAAATTGGTCCAGCCGTTTGAGCGTGAAGAAGTAACAAACATAATTATAAACACACACACAAACACTCACAAACTTTCGCCTTTATAATATTAGTGTGATTTTTTCCTTTATTAAGCTTTATACATATAAATTATATTTTTAAATATTAGTATAAAAATGTATAAAAATATAAAAAATAGTAGCCCACCGGTATCGGGAACAGGGTCCAAGCTACCGGCGGTCAGGGCTCCAGAGAGAGGAACCTCCTAACAATGCGGGCCGTGTCCAGAAGTACTGCTTTCTGGATCAAGCCCTTGATCCAGCTGCCCAACGCGAGCCTCCTCAGGTGTTGGTCGAGGCTCTTGGCTATTAGTCCATTGGCTGTCACGACTATCGGCACAATGATCGCTGAGTCCACATCCCACATGTCGACAACCTCGCGAGCCAAGTCAAGATACTTGATTTGTTTATTATTAGTGTGATTATTATTATTATATTTTTTATCATATTTTTACTCGGATAACAGAGGGGCAATTCTCGTAATTATAAGAACGTTCACAGTCTGGTCTCAGTCTTAATCTGTCAAAAATATTTACCTCTAATTTCTCTAAATCTTTGACAAGTTTATGTAGTTAAATTAGTTTATTAGTTTTTTTTTTACAAACATTTGTTTGTCGCCGAGATGAGACTGGGACTAGATTTTAAACGTTTTAAATTACGAAAATTGGCCTACTAGTGTCTGAATTCGTTTAACTCTAGGCTGAATCATTACAAAATGAAATATCTTAGCGCACGCATCATTAGACTTCATGTTTTGTTCAAACTAATAAGTAAATGGTAATAGATTCTACTGAGCTTTTAGAAAAAGCGAAAATTAGTATCCCACGTAAGTACTATTAGCCGCCTAATTATCCGAAGGACTTTCGTCCTGCCTCATAGTTGATCTAATATAGGTAATTTTCTACCCATTTACCACATGCATTCTCGTGCCAACTCTATTCGTTGTGAAATAGATGATAAGTGCTGTCAAACACCAAAATACAGGCAGATCAAGCTACTAAAATCTGTCAAATTTCTTTAATAGATTTTCAACTTTATCGCTAAAGCGTAAGGCTTAAAGATGATTGAGAAAATTTGACAGTTTCGGGTAGCTTGATGTGCTAGCGTCTGTATTTGCAAGACTTTAATCCAGGGTACCAGGTGTATATTTACTACCTAGCTCCAATCAGCCAGAAACCTGTGAAGAAGCACGTTCGTAAGCCCACCACGTCAAAGCCGTGCTATAGGCTCAGGTAATATTATTGCAGCATGCCTCACTTCCGACATCACACAACGCGGGTGACAGAAATTGAATATGCGTCAATTTACGACTTGAATGGACGTGTATTCCGAAAAGGCCGGGTCTGATGTTCTATTTCAAACTTGGGAGTAATAACTCTCTGAAGGCTTGTGGCATTTAGTTAGCAAACATGTATTTTTACCGACTTCAAAAAAAAAGGAGGTTATAAATTCGACACGTAGGTATGTATGTAATATTATTGGAATTGCATTATATTCACATATGACAATCTATTAGGGCTTTCAAACAAATATACTTACCAAATATAAACGTATGTATGTATGTGTGTATGTTTGTCCACACATTTCTCCGCAACTATTAATCGGGTCGTGACCATTTTTTATTGGCTTACATTTACTTCAACTTAAGGAACAGTGCAAGTTTCATCAATATCGATTCAGTAATTTTCAAGGTATTGACTAATACGTGTAAGTGTGACGGCCTGGCTTATTAATACAAGCTACGGGTGTAGTGTCACAGGGAAAACATATCAAAACCTTGGTCAAATTCTAGTGCAAAAGCTAAAAATTACAAAATAAAAAAGTAACTAAAAAAAATTAAACCTGCTTCATAAAGAAAATAACTCAAAATTATGAAATAATTTTAATTTCGGAAGTCGGTGGCAAAAAACTAAAACGATATAATACAGATCCCAAAGACACCGACTTCCGAAATTAAAATATTTCATAATTTTGAGTTAATTTCTTTTTCAAGTCGGTTTAATTTTTTTAAATTACTTTTTTATAATGTTAATGTATTGAAGACCAATGAAAAAGATGAATTATTTAGACTGTACAAAAGCCTGAAATTAACAGGAGGTTATCCAAATTTGCCTGTATTAGAAGGTTTGGGGAAGGTGGCGGTAGGTTACAGACACGAAAGACGTCATCTTAACATCGTGATAAAAACCATTATCATTGTAATAATGTGTTCCATGTGTTGATAGGGCTGTTCCGCTTCTGTAGCGCATCAGGGATGCTTGCTGAGACCTCACCTTAACATCGTAATAAAAGCCATTATCATTGTAATAATGCGTTCCGTGTGTTGATGGGGTTGTTCCTCTTCTGTAGCGCATAAGGGATGTTTGCTGAAGCTCGTGTCAATTGCCTCTATGTTACGACGCCGACGTGACAAAGAAGGGCCTCCGTTGCGCCGGGTATGGGCCAGCCCCAACATTATATTGCGGTGTATTGCGAACAGACTGGACTGCTTGTATGTAAATCGCGACTGGAAACTTTCCACATCGGTGTTGACCTTGTAGCAGGGATTCGCATCCTAACTAATATTATAAATGCGAAAGTTAGGTTGTTTGTTTGTTTGTTACCTTTCACGCCTAAACCACTGAACCGATCACCCTGAAATTTTGCATATACGTTGTCAGGTGTACAGAAACGCACATAGTTTACCTTTCAGCCCGAAAAAAAGTGCTGTTCCCTAGGAAAACAATAATAACGTTGTTATGATAATAGATGGCGCCACCTGTCTTTCGAATCAAAAACAGGACAACGTCTGTCGTCTAAATAAAAAATATATTAATATAGTTAATGCGAATTCCTAAGTGTGTAGTTTAATTAAGTTTACTAACATAGTTGTTAAGAAATATTGTTACTAACATATTTGAGTCCTTTGTTACTTGTTAGCTTCTAGCATAAATAAAACAAAGTCGAGGAAAGACAGCTTATCTGACCACAACCCAGTTACTGGGTAATACGATACCCCTTACGTAATACGTCTGTGTGGTGCCGGACTTAAAGAATTGCACCACCCCTTACTTCCCGTGGGTGTCGTAAAAGGCGACTAAGGGTCTTACCGGAGAATGGGCAGCAGCGTTCTCTATTTATTCCACCATCATACCATACTGCGATCGCCAACCCGCCTACCAAGCGTGGCAATTATGGCAAACCCCCCCCCAAAATTGGGGGAGGCCTATGTGCAGCAGTGGACGTCTATCGGCTGAAACGACGACGATACCCCTTGGTAAGACTGGTTGTCAGATTTTCGGGCTTCTGACTACCCGTAACGACTGTCAAAGATCCACGAATGAGAGCCAGGACCAACGGCTTAACGTGCTTACCGAGGCACGGAGAGGTCACGGTATGTAAAGATGGTCACCCATCCACAGACCAACCGCGGCAAGCGTAGCTTAACCTGATCGATCACCCTTGGCGGCTGTTATTATTTAGCCACGGGCCCCTCTTTCAAATTACAGTAGGTATGGGACAATATATAATATGGGATATGTAGTTACGTTCACATCATGTTTAACAATTGAATTTATAAACAAATGAAAGAGGTAACATTTTTGGTTTACATATTTATAAAAGGTAATCTCTAAAAGTACAGCGGTGCTATTCTGTAAAAATCTCACCGTGAAAACTTAGGTGAAGTGAGCGTGGAGTGTCAATAGTGTCAATTCCTAGTAAAAACAAACTCACTTCACCTAAGTTTTCACGGTGAGATTTTCACAGAATCGACCGGCAGATCCGATTACAAAAAATCGTTCTCTGATAAAAAGCTACTATTGCAGAGTGCTATAAGTTGTGTTTTAAATGAAGCGGCTTACATGACCTAAAGCGCGGTCAATGTTGGACTGCCTAAAAAATAAAGAGAAGCACGATGACACCTCGCTGGTAATTTATTGCAAAATATGAAGCAATTATTTAATTACAAAAAATCTATTGTTAGGACTAAAAAATTAAAACACTAGTGCTTTATTTAGTATGTTGCTTGTAGAATAATCTGACAAAAAATTAGAATGATTGTATGTATATTAGTATAGTTTTTATTGTAAAAAGAAAGTTTTTGAGGTATCTTCATGATTTTATTCTATCGAATCAACTTAGTTGTATTATGTTTTCAACACACTATCTACCTAGCATATATCCTGAAGAATAACATATATTTTTCTGATTTTGTTTACTATAGTCGATCATATACTTTTATTGTTTCTAAAACTTGCGTTTTTTGTGTTTAGGTCCTGTGATCCCCTTAAAAAACGCGTAAGAAGTCGCGGGCCGAAGCTAGTATAATATATTATCCTTGCATCATTGTCTTATTTCATATCCGGCCCGTAAATGTTCACCGTTAAACATGAGCTTTCCCTGTGGACCGCTACCGCAAGCTACAAGAGAATTGTTATTTTAGCCGCCGTGGCAGGAAAATTGATGATGCAGCGTGGTATTATAAAATATGTTAAAGATTAGAACTGAAATGTTTATAAATTTTAAGACTCACGCAGCGATAAACGTGATCATCTAAGGGCATAAAAGGTATTTGAAGTTATGGGGTACTGTGTTAAATGCTACAACAAAATACCTTGTGACATATTGCAATTAAATGAAAGGAAATTTAAAACTCATATTAAAAGTACACTTTGTAAACAAGGATATTACAAATTAGAGGATTATATCCAAGATAAGAATGCTTGGAAACAGGTTGGTCCTGCTCCATAGGACAATCTAGAGTCTAAACAAAATCTAACTGGTTCCTAATTTAATTTAATTTTTTTTTAATTTTATGACATTGATTTTACAATCTGTGACTACACAATAACTCAAACACTTGTTAAAATTCTAGGAAAAACAATTACTTTTACGATATTTGTAAATAATTTGTAAATATGTTAGCACCGTGTATCTATCACATAATTGACTTACCTGTCATTGCTTCATTTTTAATTGTTTTTACCTTTTGTAGTAGACTAATTTTATTCTAGATGCATCGTCGTCACATATAATTATATTATGTTTACAAGACCTTGTAAAACATTTTAAAAGAGTAACGATGGAGTTTCTTGCCCATTCTTCTCCATACGAAAACTACCTTTTGGAATGGGCGACTAGAATCAATTCTATTTAGTTGTAATTTTTGACGGGCAAAAGTGCCTTTAATGTGCCTATCTGAAATAAATGATTTGACTTTGACTTTGAAAGTGCTTACATAATCAGCTTATAATGTTCCCACTGCTGGACTATAAGCCTCCTCTCTGTGAGAAGGAGTGGGCCGCCACGAGGGTCCAATGCAGGTTGGTAGATGTCACACGTATTCGTATTTTTGGTTCTAGGTAATGCCGGTTTCCTCACGATGTTTTCCTTTATCGTTTTTAGAGCAGTGGTGATGAAATAATTTACTCAAAGTAAAGCGCCTGTCTGGGTTCGAACCTACGACCTACAACTCGTAAGTCGCAGCCGTTACCACTGATGATGAGAGTACTCAACAGAGAATAACCACTTATCAGTCTTATGGTCACCGCAGTCGCCAAAGTTATTAAACTACTCTCTACAGTTCATGGTCACTACAGTTGCCGTTTTAAAATTTCGCGGTACGGTCCCACATTTTTCCAATTTAACTGTATAAACAGTACCAAACTACTAACCATGGTTAGAGTGAAAAAAGCGTTGTAATATCACTCTTGCTTCACCTCTTAAAGAGGGGAAGCCTGTGTCTTGCTAGTAGGAACAATATAAGCTAATTATGCTAAGCATTTCTTTATCGCGAGGACGTCCGGTGGGCCATTTTGCTATCCTGTCTCGCAGGGGCAGACTGTTAAGAGTGATAAAAGTTGCTAATCATCAATCCTAAGATGGATTAGCGATCACCAATTTTCTGTATGTTGTTCTTAAAAGACAAAAATATGCTCTTAATGAGCATCTCGATGAAACCTTCATCATCATCATCATTTCAGCCGAAATACGTCCACTCCTGGACATGGGCCTCCCCCAAAATGGGGGGGGGGGGGGGTTTGCCATAATCGCCACGCTTGGCAGGCGGGTTGGCGATCGCAGTATAGTATGGTGTGGAATGCATAGAGAACGCTGCTGCCCATTCTCCGGTACGACCCTTAGTCGCCTTTTACGACACCCACGGGAAGTGTGGGGTGGTGCTATTCTTTAAGTCCGGCACCACACAGACAAGTCCGGCACCACACAGACGAACCTTATTGACACGAATAGACAGTTTATATTTACAGAGGTTCATTGGGGTAGTTGCGTAAGACACTATCAGAAGCAATGGCTTTCATTTTGAGAGTTCAAAAACATTTCTTGCGTTATTTTACTGAGCAGACTTTTGAACATAGGAAGCAATGGATTAGCAATATCCAAAATGATTCAGACTGAGATTTATAATTATTAGTATAATTATGCGAAACCCGAAACACGTGTCTAGTATTTTTATGTAAAGAATCTGTGTACAGAACGGAATAATTCAAAATTTCAAAATTGTATCATGAAACATCACAAAGTTATAAGCTTGTTAAGTTACCTGTTTGTCCGTACAAAAACATGCTCACCCGCGCTGTGCCGTCTTGCGCTCATTGATAATAGTACCTAGGTATCTAACCGTTCGGCGCGGAGATTGGTTAAGCTACTTAGTGTCGCTCGATGTCCAACTTTTAACCTTTTAAATATTTTTGGGACAAAATATAACATGGGGTAAAAATTATTGGAATCGATTCAGTTACTTGTTCTGAACAAAACAATATTCAGGTTTCGCACATACTAAAAATAACGTTGTATAGAGATATTCAGCTTCAACCTTGTTAACTGAAAGCTGATCTCAAGATAATTGGGAAAAGACTGGGTAGAATGGGTAGATGATGTGTTCGTCAAGAAAATCACAGACTCACCACATAAATCTTCTATTTAACTTTTTAAAGGATACCGCAATGTTGATGTGTGGTCAGGCATATAAGAGAAACAATGGGTACCAGCTATTTGTCTTCCGGCTCAAGTTTTAAGAGCTCACAGAGAGAAAATCAATGGTGTTTGTGTTAGTGAACTTACGGAGCAAGTTAGATGACCCAGCTAAGAGAAACGGGTTCAAGTATTTTCGGAAGTTTTGAACTCTGTTCTTACCAGTGAAGATGTTTGATAGTGGCACTTATAACCCCATGGCTGGGTACTCCAGCCTTTGAGCATTATACTTCTAGCTGTAGACACTCACGCCATGTCGTACAATTTTCTCTACTAAAATGAACGGTTAGATGGTATTAATTAAGAGAGCACCCAAGGAATTTCTTGCGCCTTCCTCTCCATAGAGATATACGTTTTAGAACGGGCAACTAGCTTCAACTTTCTGACTAACTGACCGACTCTTTGGCAATCAAAAGTGCTTTTAAATGGTATAATTGAAATAAATGTTTTGAGGCCGAGTTAGTTAAATTATCTTTAGGACTTATTAAAAAGGTACTTTCCACAAGATTACAGCAAATTCCTAAATGAGTTACGTGTTATTTGTATCTATAAAAATAATTTATTGGTCCATTGTTACAAAATAAATTTCAAAAATAATATTCTGTACGCTTTCTGTAACTAGTGTTTAACATAGTTATTCGAACACTGGTCCCCAAACTAGGCAACACCTGTATAGGGCGTAAGTTTTTTTTTTGCTATATGTTTGCGTTATTTCAGGATATTTAAAAATGTACTCGCAGAATTCTTAATTAAATAAGGGCAGTGAACTATCAAGACAAAATTAAAATAAATTTAACAAAATGGAATAATTCGAAGTTAAGTTGCAGTGTGAGTGTGATTGTGGTGGTGAGTTTAGGTGTGGGTTTTTGTGCAAAGGGATTGAATGACTGTGTGAAGTGAAATAGAGAGAAGAAGAAGAAGAAGGCTAAAAGTCACCCAAAGGACAATGGAGAGGGCTATGCATCCGCAGAAGAACCAAGGTAACCAACATAGCCCGAAGAATTGCCAAACTTAAGTGGCAGTGGGCAGGGTACATTGCTCGCAGAACAGATGGCCGATGGGGCCAAAAGGTTCTGGAGTGGCGACCGCGTACCGGAAGACGACCTGAAGGCCGCAGGAATCCGTTGGATGCGAGAATCACAGAACCGGTTGAAGTGGAGGTGCTTGGGGGAGGCCTATGTCCAGCAGTGGACGTAAATGATGATGATCATGATGTGAAGAGAAATTATAATAGGAACTAATCCTTAAGACACCGACCCCAGCTCAGTTGAAAACAAAAAGGGCACAAACCCAAAGCATAACCTCGCGCATTCAATTTCCTAAATTTTCGCCATTTCGTCCTACCCTCGCTAAGGTCACAGGTGTGTCGCTTTCCCTTCTATTTTACTACCCTACCCTTTGTGTTCCACATCACATTTTTATGATTACACCTTTGTTGCCCATTGTCTGTTACGGTCAAAAGAGTTTTAATAATACGCGTTCCGTAGTATTTTTTTTTTGAGATGTTTAAGCTGGGTTGGAGAATTCGTGAAATTCGAGTAGGTACCAGTGATGTTATTGCAGATTTGCAGATTCGTGATACGTTTCGTAGGATTTTTTGGTATGTCTATTGTTTATTTATTTATTTTGTTTGTACAGTATGGAGTGATTTTATACGATTTAGCTATAGACTGACAGTTTGTAATTAACAGCAGTATTTCCCTTGCTTGCAATGACTTCCTTTACTTTTGACAGTCAATAAATACAGTAAAATAAAAACCAAAAATCTACATAAGACACAAATGTCTTTCGGAAACTGCTAATTATTTTCCTCTATTTTGGTGTTCAACATCAACTTCCAAAATAACATATACAGGGTGTAAAAAGACACATCACAGTTTTGTCAATTACGCAATCAGTACATCAAACTAAGCAACAATGCACAAAAATAATTACTGGAAAGCGACTTTTATTTTGTGTGATAATTGTTGTTTTGTGTTTGCCGTAGTGCGCAATGTAACGCATGCAAAACATTGAGCTCATGGGTGCGTGCGACGGTCCAAGGGTCGTGGGGGTATTTAAAGTTGTGTTATAACATTAAAACCTTGTTTTCGTAAAAAAACGTCAGTAAAAGTTGGAATTTTAACCTTCAATATCTCCGCAACCAGAAGGTTCCCAGATATGTTTCAGTACAAAAAAGAATTTGTAACGACGGGGAATACAAATGACTGTCTTTTTACACCCTTTGATACAAATATATATGAGAAGCTAGTGGTTAAGTGACCACAGCCGCACGGGTCGATTGATGAGGTTAAGCTACGCTTGCCGCGGTTGGTCCGTGAATGGGTGACCATCTTCACATATCAAGACCTCTCCGTGCCTCGGACAGCACTTTAAGCCGTTGGTCCCGGCTGTCATTCGTGGATTTTTGCCAATCGTTACGAGTCATCAGAAGCCCGATGGTGACAACCAGTCTTACCAAGGGGTATCGTATTACCTAGTAATTGGGTTGTGGAGGTCAGATAGGCAGTCGCTCCATGTAAAATACTGGTATTCAGCTGCATCAGGTTAGACTGGAAGCTGACCCAGACATAGCTGGAAAAAGGCTAGGCAAACGATGAAGATACAAATATAATACATCAGCCAACAAAAAAATTCACCATCATTAGAAGATTAAAAAGACATGAATATACTCCGATATCATTATGGAGGAAGCCCCAATAACGAGCAGTATGAAGGTCAATTATTTATCTTTGATTCAGCTTTTTCCTGCTCTGTTGCTACCGTAGCGTAATGGTCTTATTAGGAAATGTCATAATCATTCCTAATAAACAGCGATCGGTTTTCGTTGTTTCTTTCGGGGATTATTTCGTTTCCGACGTTTATAGTTTGCGATTCTCTTTTTTTTTTTTTTCGTTGATTTTCTTTGTTATGGATGAGTAATGAAGACGGAAGAGATATTTGGTAGTTCTCGAAGGACTCTCCCCGTGTAATAAGTTTATACTGTTGACTAGGAATATATCGGTTTATGATAGTACCTATAGCTTTCGAAATGAAAATGTAATGTGATTGGATAATATGCCACTTAGATTTGAAAATATTTGTTTATTTATTTAATTACACTAATAATAAAAAGGCGAAATTTTGTGAGTGTGTGTGTTTATATGTTTGTTACTTCTTCACGCTCAAACGGCTCTACCAATTTTGATAAAATTTTATATGGAGGTAGCTGACACCCTGGGTTAACATATAGGCTACTTTTTATCCCGATATTCCCACGGGATCGACATTTACGAGGGTGAAACCGCGGGGTGCAGCTAGTAATAAATAAAATACATTTATTTCGAGCAACCATAACTCATATGTAGATTGCACACACACACAATAAAAAGGATAATAAAATAACGCACCTAATAATAAAATAAACTAAAAGACTTACTATCTAACCGCCCCTGCTGCCAGTAACATGCCTATCACAACAGTGCCGTATGTAAAGTAGTCAAGAGCGTTTACACCTTACGGCATTTCAAACAAACTTTAAAAGATTGTATGAAATGCCGCAAAGTGTAAACGCTCCAAATGAATGAACCGATTTTAATGAAACTCCATACGCATAAGCAGTATACAAAGGTCTAAAAAGTTACTTAAGAACGTTTTCGAAATGTCTTATTTAAAAAAAGATAACTGGAAATCTCTGCTTCTATGGAAAAGTTTAAAATCGGTCTAATTTATTTGTAACACTATTTTTCAAAAATGTTCTTCAGTAACTTTTTAGACCTTTGTATCCTTTTTATGCGTATGAAGTTGCATCAAAGTCGTTTCATTCATTTGGAATAAACAAGGGCTTGAAAGTTTGTATGAAATGCCGTACGGCGTAAATGTATAAAGGCGGACTTAATGCCAAAGGTATTTTCTACCAGTCAACCTTTGGGTGATGCAGAGACAAACTTACAGCGGTGCTGTTCTGTAAAAATCTCACCGTGAAAACTTAGGAGAAGCGAGCGTGGAGTGAGCTGTCAGTAGTGGCAAGTCTTAGCAAAAACAAACTCACATCACCTAAGTTTTCACGGTGAGATTTTTACAGAATCGACCGGCTGTAGTAGAAAAAAATACAGGGTGGCCGGAACATGTCGTCGCAAATTGTAACCATGAATTCAGCACGTGATTATAGACCCTTTTTTTTTTTGCGGATGGGAAATCATCAAATGACTCCTCCCGCTCTGGGTGGAGCGGAAGGGAGTGTCAGACTCTTACTGACTAAAACCCACCCGTGTTCCTTCCTTAGCCCTTTATGTTCCGGGCCAGCGGTAACCCTTTCGGACAATCCCGCTGACCCGGCAGGCTTCGGCCCTAAGGGGCCCCTCCTCGATGCTGACATCTCTTTGAGGCGCGCGTGGAACACGTACGCGCCGTCCGGCACGGGCCTGGTCCTGATCGGACGGTGAGCTACCCATTACTTTCCGCCCGCAGGCCCGCGCCTACGGTGGCCGGGAGTCATCACGCGGCTCCCGACACGTGACTCCCCCACGTGACTCCCGGCACGTGATTATAGGCCCTAGCGTAGAAATTTTTCATCGGTTCATCATCATCATAAATTTCTCTCGTCTTATTAGGAAATGTCATAAATCAATCCTAATAAACAGCGATCGGTTTTCGTTGTGTTTCTTTCGCTTCCGATGTTTATAGTATTCGATGCTCTTTTTTTTTTCGTTGTATTTCTTGGTTATTGATGAATAATGGAAACGGAAGGGATGTATCATGGTTCTCAAAGGCTATTGGCCGTAATACGATCTTAGGCCTTATTCTCTATGACACAATGAACGAAACCGCTCGAAATGAACGCCAGAATGGCGGGATTTGCTAATGAATTGACGTGGTTTCGAAGTAAGGAATCATTAAGTGGTCTTAGTGAATTAGGGCCCTTATTTGGTTTAACTTGTAATGACATTTAATTAGCTAAGTAGTAGGTTTTAATAAATATGTCATGATTTCAAAAATCACACTAATATTACAAAGGCGAAAGTTTGTGAATGTGTGTATGTGCGTGTGTGTTTATATGTTTGTTACTTCTTCATGCTCAAACGGCTAGACCAATTTTGAAAAGGTATGTATGGAGGTAGCTGACACCCTGTATTAACATGAGGGCTACTTTTTATCCAGATATTGCCACGGAATCGACACTTATGCGGGTGAAACCGCGGGGCGCAGCTAGTGGAAATGATATAAAATAATGATAATTATTCTTCAGGAAATAAAATACTTCGAAGTCAGCAGAAAACCTCAAAATCACATAAACAGTGGCATATTAATGGAATTTTTGACACAGATAAGTCGTAACTAATAGTCTTTATCAGGCTAACACTTAACTGCAACTTAGCGGTTCCTCTAACGCAAAATAGAGCAGTAAACAAGTTTGGCAAACGCGCAAGTTCCCGACTCCGGCTTACTTTGTATTTAAGCGTGGCTACACTTGCTTTAATTTTTAACGTACCTAAGTTATAATCGTTTAGCTTCGCTTCAAAGGATACCTAAGTTTGGACTAAGATAATCTAAGTTTGCAGTGGGTTGGTTTGGCTTTTGTTATTAGAGGGGCCTTCTAATACGTATAAGTTTTAAGGTGGCAGTAGACCAGACATGCTTTTACAGGGTTATTGGTAAAACATTAATAACCTCTTAAGAGGTCATTGTACTCATCATTATGAACAACTTTTCCTATGGGACCAAACCTGAAATCGCAAAAAAAATCAGTTGTTTCCTATATTTATGTTCGTATAACTCGTCAAAATGTAGGGAACGGCTGATTTTTTTTCGCGATTTCAGGTTTCAGGGTTTTACATTATTTCGAAGACCTGGAGGGGTGTCGATTTGTAATGGATGTTCACCCATCCACGAAGCAACCGCGTTAGGCGTAGCTTAACTTTCCATTGATCCGTGCGTCCTACATCCTACTAATATTATAAATGAGAAAGTTTGTGAAGTTGTTTGGATGTTTGTTAATCAATCACGCGTAAACCGTTGAACAGATTCGGATGAAAATTGACACATAGATAGACCATTTCCTGGATTAACACATAGGATACTCCTTATCCCGATATTCCCACGGGATCGAAGCTTACGCGGGTGAAACCGCGGGTCGCTGCTAGTAATAATAATAGACCAATGAAAACTGTCGTGCTGTGTCGTCGACCGCATCATTGGCCAAACCGGAGCCTACCAATCATCATCATCATTATCATTTCAGCCGAAAGAGGTCCACCGCTGGACATAGGCCTCTCACAAAAGAACCCTCCCCGGGTTTGCCATAATCGCCACGCTTGGCGGCGGGTTGGCGATCGCAGTATAGTATGGTGGTGGAATGCATAGAGAACGCTGCTGCCCATTCTCCGGTTAGACCCTTAGTCGCCTTTTACGACACCCACGGGAAGTATGTGGGTGGTGCTATTCTTTAAGTCCGGTACCACACAGACAAGTCCGGCACCACACAGACAACCAATAGATAATTAAAAACAAAAGTAAACTCACCAACAACATCGAGCCTCGCTGTGGCCATGTAGTGTGGGTAGGAGGGGGCGTTCTGTATCACTTCGCAGCTAAAGTTGCCGCTGAGGTTCGGTGCCACCCGAACTAGCACTACGTGCGTCTCATTAGACCTTAACCTCTGTTGAAGAAAAAGTAGAATTAGAATATAATAGAATATTCTTTATTATGTACAGTCACGAGTATAAGTATGTATACACTTGGCTTTATTCAAAGGCGATTTCTCCTTTATTTTTGAATGAAATTGTGTGTTATTACGAACATAGTATTTTCAAACCTATAGGTTTATGTAAAGTGTCGTATTTCAACTTTGCATTCGTTATTTCGTGAAAAAATCGCAATTAAAAGTTGCCAAGTGTTGACATATTAGTGCTCGTCACTATACACCATAAATATAGAATAAATAAATACACAACGTAAACTTCAACGTCAACGCCAACGTGACGTCATTAGTATACCTACACGTTTTACACGTTTTTTTATTTTATTTAGTTATTGTGAATGGTGATGACTATGTGGGTCATTTCTTTTTTCTTTTTTTTTCTGTTTTCCTTCTTAGTTAGTTTTAATCATGATCTGGCAGTTTGAGTAATTTACGCGGCCTACCCAAATGTCCTTTCTTTGGTATAGTTCGTCGAATCGTTGAGCTCCTCGAGTTCTGAGTTGAGCTGCACAATGTTCGACAAATGCGTGCACTGATTGGACAGGTCCGCTCAATCTGTGTGGTTCTTTCCTCAAAAGACCACTTCAGACACCAATCTACATGATCTTCACACGATCTGACCAAGATTTTGTCTGGACTTTAAAAGAGACTGTAACCTCTGAGTTTGTTTCGGCCTTTCTTTTCAGAATAGTCAGATAGGAAACTCCAAAAACACCTAGTTTAAAAAAAAATTGACGTGTAAAAGTGTTTGTACCTACAAACCTACTTGCAAAAAAATCTCATTTATCATTTACAATATTATTATAAAACGTGTACAGGTACTAATTACGTCACATTGGCGTTGACAATTATGCAATTCTCTGACTGTACAGGTATTATTTATTATTATAAAAACATCATTTAGCTTGCTTTCGAACTGAATAGTAAAAACAGAATAACAGAGGACAAAATGAAGTGGCGAGAGGAAAACTGGAAATGCTTCTTAATATCGTCGTATCGATAATGATGGTCATGGCAGACAATCTCAACGGAGGCTAGCTGACTACGTGAGAGATAATTACTATGGTGTACAAGTGTGTGCGCAGGTGCACTCACTCTTTCCTCAATCTCATAGTCCGATGGGCCGGCAATCCGACACGACCGGAGAGAGATCAGGCGCAGGACCAACGGCTTGACGTACTTTCCGAGGCACTAGGGTTTTACACCGCCAACTTCCGAACTCCGGGCTGTTACTGAGAATTCCTAATGGAGAAACCCAATAACACTTTGCCCGGCCAGAGAATCGAACCCTGAGAATCGAGCTTGCGACCATTCATGACCGGGACACCAAAACTACAAAATGTTAACATCTTGCATATTCACAACTTAACACACCAACACACAAGTAGCATCTTCCAAACACATCTAAGATACTCACATCAATTTTAATCCCATTCACCGGCAGCACCCTTGTAGTAGGGTTCTCCAAAGGAGAGTAACGGTAGAACTCCTGAGTGCCCTTGTACCACTTGACTGAGTATATGCCGTAGTCGTGAAGCTCGTATAGGCAGGCCATGGTGACGTTTCGACCGCGCTGAACGACACGGGGCGTGATTCGGAGTTCCGTGGTACGGAGGCCACCAGCTCCTGTGAACAAGATTTGTTTGATGTCAGAGGATTTCTCGGAATTTTGTTGCTATAACATTTATTTCTACCTACGTCTAATTAAGTTGTTTAATCAGTGTTAGTACTAATAGTTTCTTGATTAAAATTAACTATCGTAGTTAGATACAAAAAGTAGATAGGAGTCCCGGTTATTTACTGCCATTTTCTATCAACTGGACATTTATATATCAAAGAGAAAATCCAAGAAGTCGCTTCAAGTTTCTTTGGAACGGAAACCACGTGAATTAACAGAGTAAAAGATATGAAGAATGAAGTTAATTTTATAGCTATTACTAAAGTTTTCTCGTTCATGTTAACATAAGACATACAACAGCCATAAAACACTTTAAACCGAGCAAACAAAGACAGAATATTAGGCACAGCAAGCTAAAACTAAGCCCAGAACATTTGTAAGATCTCTGAACCCGGGCCAATAACTCGGCCAGCCAAACAAGAACTCCATTTATCTACCAAACGATTTCAGTCTGCTTAATAAATAACTTCGCAGCCAAAAAGCCGACAAACAAAACCACTTAGATCCAAAGCTATCATTAGCAGAATATCCTTATACCCATTTCTGGGTCGTTACCAGTTAGTGAATTTCCTATTCGGTTGTTAAGAAATCAGCCTTAGAATGTTCCGATTTTTTTAAAGTAAAACGGCCGTAATCCACCACGCGGGACCATGTGCGTGTTGATAGATGTCATGTTTAAAAATTAAAATAAAATGATTTAGCACTGTTTTACCCTACACTGCTTTGAGTGGTGATCTAATAAATGACAATAGCAACGTGTGTACTTGGAGTCAAACCTATGACCTACAGTCTGTAAAATTGAAATTTCAATGACAATGCCTAAGCATACCGCAGCTTTGTTTTTGTACAGACGGACGCCAACATATCAAACTACCCGAAACTGTGAAATTTTTCCAATCAACTTTGAGCCTAATTCTTTAGCGATAAAGTTGAAAATCTATTAAAGAAATCTGACAGATTGTAGCTTGATATGCTGGCGTCTGTACGTACGATGAAATTTAAATCAATTTTATTGTCTTAAACTGACTATAAGTTTATTCCTATTTGCGCATAAAAATCCTTTGTCGTTTTGTGCCGCCAATGAGCGCAGGCCCTAAGTCGACGCTTCACTCTGCTCTTAAGCCAGACATTTTCATAATTGTATTAATTTCGTAACAAGTCTAATAAAACGAAATATATGGTTCTAGTAATTGTAATATAGGGAATCATAATTATTCGGCCAGTTGTTAGAGATTATTAGTCTGTTGATGGTAATAAATAATTGTTGCTTCAATTAGTACGCGAGGATACTTTAATATTAACTTTGCTTATTAAGAGCTTGTAGATTCTAAATTATAATGTGTAATTTTACTTTCGAGTTCTTATTTCATTAATGTTATTGAATAACAAATTAAAGTTTTATTTAAATCTTGTAGATATTTAAACACTTCTAAATATTCTCAAGTCGTGCCTTGGGAAATTATTCGCGAGTTTATTTCTTTTACCTTCAAATTGGAAATTTAGAGTGATCAACATTATGTGGAGCAATTCATCAATGTCAGGGTTTTCAAAATGGTTGAACGCAAGATATCTTTGAGAAATAAGTCAAAAAGCAATTTATCGTGGGATCCAAGAAAACCATATAGCAATAGGTAAGTAGGTACCTAAAAAAATTCAAATTAAAAATTCTTCTTAAACTTAGGATTTACACAATTAAATCCATTTAATAAATTTAAAACACCTTTCAAGAAATCTTTCCCTTGAAGTTTTTAGTAAGTTTAATTTTCAATTCACCAAACGCGACCCAATAGAAGCAGAACCACTCAAGAACGAGCTTTGCGTCAGTAATTTCCACTTCCGTAGCTCGTGATGCATTACAGTTCGTATTGTGGTGCATTAATCCTCAGTCGAGTATAATTGGTGGCACTGATGTAGGATGAGCCCGGTCTTACTCTATGTCGGGCGCAGGAGCCATTTTAAAAACGTTTCTAGGGAGTTCCTTGTTTGTTTTTAAGTTTTTTTTTTTTGAAGTTTTTGCTTATTTGTTTTAATAGTGAGTAAGTGTTGTTTTTGCTTAAAACGACATATTATATGAATGCCTACGTACATAATTCATTATAACTATATTTTATACTACTATGATTGCAGTACCTTTTTTTTATCGTGGAGAAATGCTCATGCATTCTGCACTACCACGGGGAGATAGTGTGGTTATATGGGACTCTAACCCACTAAAACTCCAAACTGCCGCTTACGGCGGGAACACGGGCACGCGTTTGCACTCATCCGTGAACCCGCCGCGGCTGTCCGTCACCTGACCCTCCTCTGGGCAGTACTCCCCATCACCGGCGCACCAGAACACATAGTACGCCGTGACCACCCCAGAGACCAAACCAGCACATGGGCGCCAGACGACCCCGTGTCTGGGTACCCTTGGTCTGGTCATTGGCCCCGCCGCCTGCCAATTTTCGCTCATACCGACAATCCTCCTCCCCTGCGGCACCACCGCGTCCGCCATCAGACGGTGGCGACCCCGTCAAGGCCGCGGAAGGTAGGGAGAGCGGCGCACCGCAATACCGGCACTCCTCTCCCGTCGCGGCCTCCAACCCTCAGCCGCAATGCCTCCCATACGACATCGCGGCCCGCTTCAGTTGCGATGTCGCCCAAGCGGCACCGCAACCTACTTGTTGGCCGCTACGTCGTCGGCTTACCGGCAAAGCCCTGACGAGCGGCCCCTCCTCGGGTTCCACTTCGCTTCACCGTGAGTAACCAAGCCACGGCTACTGAGCCCCCCCATCTCGACAATGCGGGAACCCACCGGGGGGGATGCGGGAAACCTACGGGGGGGATATTTGCAGTACCTACCTGGGTCCTATTCTAGGATAATGTGTGCTGTTACCTATATTTTGTTTCACAGATTATACTTATATGCTTACATGCTACATTCTGCAGACAGACCAAAGATGTCAGCGTCAACAATCTGAAGATAACTTCACAAATGTTGAAGAAAATATATCAATCTTCACTTTTGTTGCTTTCTCCCGTCTAACTTTGAATGTACACTCGTTCAAAATATTCGAACTAGCCAAGCATTTGATTCGAAAGCACGATGTTTTGTTACGTGAAGCATTGAAGGAGAAATTCAACAAAATATCTTAAGTTAAAAGATGAAAACTGAATACTGAAGTCAATATTTGTGAAAGAATATTTTAATTTATGTAAAAGTTTAGTTATTTTGGAAGTTGGCAAGATACCTAATATTTTCATATTGTTAACATTTTCTTATTTATTTTATTGGTGTCAGTTCTTATAATAAATTAGTTCTTTATTTAATAAGACCGTTTTACTCTTCATTTATCAGCTTTTTTAAATGAAATTTGTGATACCTAATTTAAAATAAGATGTCATCATCATCATCATTTCAGCCGAAAGACGTCCACTGCTGGACATAGGCCTCCCCCAAAAGGGGGGGTTTGCCATAATCGCCACGCTTGGCAGGCGGGTTGGCGATCGCAGTATGGTATGGTGGTGGAATGCATAGATAACGCTGCTGCCCATTCTCCGGTACGCCCCTTAGTCGCCTTTTACAACACCCACGGGAAGTATGGGGTGGTGCTATTCTTTAAGTCCGGCACCACACAGACATAAATAAGATGTGCTTAAGATGAAGTCGTCATTTCTCCATAGATACGCTCTCGCCTGGTTTCTTTCTGGTTAATGACCATAACGCTATGATTTTTTACAGAATAATAAATATTTTCTACCTTGTATGTGTATATACATTATTTTTATAAGCAGTAGAACCCTCAAAAAATGCCGATTTAAACCGCTGTCAACAGAGGCCTAGTGTACAAATTTGACAACTATTAATGAAAAAGACAAACATAGTGACACAGTATAAATCTTTTTTAATCAGTTTATGAAATATCTTTTAAAATGGTCCAATACTGGAGGAGGAAATAGGCGAGAGCCAAACCTCGAATTATGACGTTTTACTTAGGCTTTTTCAAAAGTCTCTCCGACCGCATTTCCTCTTAAATAACAACTGATACCTGATTACAAAATGATACCCTAACTTAACTATAACTATTCACAAACTAAAAAAAAAATATAAGCGTCGAAAAATTCCTGAACTTTGTTATCGTGGTTGGAGGTTGTAGGTAAATAAAATTCCAGTGTCCAGTATAAAGTCTATAATGACTATTAATTAGCACACTGACGTTTCTTACATACTTAATCTATTCAGAGCACAAGTTGTTGCTACGTTTAGAAGACTGCCGGCCCGATAAACTGTAAGCGCGAGGAACATTGCATTTAGAATTGTTAGCATTACTCACGGATATCTATGGCATTACTGTTACCTGTGGGGTGATTGCGTAAAACACTATCGGTAGCAATGGGTTCCGTTGTGACAGGTCAACAACATTCATTGCGTTATTTACATTGTTGAGCAGACACATTTTTCGAACATATAAAGAAATGAATTAAAAATTATAAAAAAATAAAATAAAAATATATAAAATTAAATAATTTAAAATAATAAAAAATAAATAATAATAATAATATCAATGATTAAATAATAATAATAATATCAATGATTAAATAATAATAATAATATCAATGATTAAATAATAATAATAATATCAATTATTATTAATTATAATATGATTTATTAATTAATTGATTTTTTTATTAATTAAATTATTTATTTTTTATATTTCATCAAAATCCGTTTAGTAGTTTTTGCGTGAATGAGTAACAAACATCCATCCAACCATCCTCACAAACTTTTGCTTTTATAATATTAGCAGGATTTTCACATTGTTATTTACAAGTGAAGCTAAAAGTGTGATTAAAATGTAGGTATTATTACAAGTACATCTGTTCTGAGAAATAATGATGGAAGTTTTTCGACAAACTCTCGTTTTATTTAATCGTCCCGGTACCGCGAGCTCGTAAAGAGCTTACCTACAGTACTGTAGTCAAAAAAATATAATGTGATTTTGTGAAACATAAGAAAGAAACAGAAAATAATGAACATTTATTTATTTTAATTCAACATCAATACTTACTGATATTATAAATTCGAAAGTAACTCTGTCTGTCTGTCTGTATGTTACCTTTTCAAGCCTAAACCACTGAACGGATTTCGATAAAATTTGCCAGAGAGGTAGATTGCACCCCGGGGAAGGACATAGGATAGTTTTTATCCCGATATTCCCACGAAGTCGACACCTATGCGGGTGAAACCGCGGGGCGCTGCTAGTGCGATATATTATAAATCGTCAATACCGACTCGGCTGGGCAGCTTTCGAGATGCTACGCAATATCTTCTCATCGCACATACCGCAATGTCTCAAGACGAATGTCTTTGACCAGTGCATGTTGCCAGTGATAACATTATGGCACTGAAACGTGGTCACTCACAATGGGCCTTATAAGAAGGCTAAAAGTCACCCAAAGGGCAATGGAGATGGCTATGCTTGGAGTTTCCCTGCGTGATCGAATCATAAATGAAGAGATCCGCAGGAGAACCAAGGTAACCGACATAGCCCGGAGAATTGCCAAACTTAAGTGGCAGTGGGCAGGGCACATTGCTTGCAGAACAGATGACCGATGGGGCCGAAATGTTCTGGAGTGACGACCGCGTACCGGAAGGTGTAGCGTTGGAAGACGTCCCACATGGTGATCCGACGACCTTGTGAGGACCGCAGGAACCCGTTGGATGCGAGAAGCACAGAACCGGTCGAAGTGGAGGTGCTTGGAGGAGGCCTATGTCCAGCAGTGGACGTCTTTCGGCTGAAATGATGACTATGAACATGTGATAATGAGCTGTGGCCGAAAATAACCACTACGTGGAGCCCGACACAGTTAGAAGGCGTCGCGGCAGACCCCATAGAAGATACAACGGGATAAGCTGGAGAAAAGAAACGACCAGTGGTCCACTTTTGCCGTGGATCGAAAGAGATGGAAGTCATGGATTGGCCTTTGCCCAGCAGTGGGATGATGCAGGCTAACAGCAACACATAATAATTATGCTTGTGATGTTATAATAGTGACTTGCCATATTTACAATGCTCGCAAGTGATCCCTGAAGACCACAAAAACTTAAACACTTGTTCAACATGTGTCTAATGACAGTGTTACGTCAAAGTCCATATAAATATGTCGTGTTTAAAAGGTGTTTAGCCTAAACGACTGATAAACACTGTTTTGTGGTAGTAAGGTAAAGTTTTGCCAACATTTCTCAAAATCAAAATCAAAAGTCATTAATTCAAACTAGGCTGAGAATCAGCACTTTTCGAACGTCAAAATTACAAAAGACAGTCCCCCAAAACGCCTGCCCTTCACCTCTTCCTAGTCCTTTCGCTGGGGAGAAGTAGTGACGCAACAAACTCCCCAGGAGCACCGCTGTCTGTTCAGTTAAAAAATACTTGATTGTATACAATACTAGGTATGCAAAGTATTAACATTACAGGACACAGTACATTATATCAAATTATTTGCCATATGTTAGCTAGCCACGCCAATATACCAACAAATAGGTACAATAAAATTTATATGTACTCAAGCAAAAACATAATAAATCAAAATTAAAAATGTAAACCCCTAAATAAAAGCCTCCAGGTATAAAGGGCGTGACAACTTAAATATTTATGCAACTCTGGGTTCTGTTCACATAGCTGTCACTTGAAGTCACAAATGATAAACTTGGACCATTAAAGTAAAATAAATGTACAAGTTATTACTAATAACAACAATAAAACCATGGTCAGCAAGACTACTCTACAAAACCATTATAATCTTGTTAAAAACACTTTAGTGAACAAAAAACTGTTTCATTTGCATAAAACATACAGAAACGTACTACAGACTAACAGCACAAAATAAACCAACTAATTCACAAATTAGTCCGACAGACTATGTTGCATATAAATTATGTAGTAAGGACGATCGTAGAACATTGCAACGGCAATATTGAGTGTCAAGTGTTCAGGGTCCACTACACAATCTATTAAGTAACTCTAGGCTCTAATTGATGAAGCTGACAAGCAGAATCCAAAGCCCAATCAAGATCACTTGCGGTATACACACCAAGGGTGTTACAGTCCAAATTTGAGCACCCTATGTAATTGGCTGAGAGTCGAATGGACCTAACTCGGGTACCGACGTTCTTAGTTAGGTAGGTGAACTGAAGGAAAATTGTCTAAAGGGTGAACTAGTTTAAGTAAGGGTTAAGCTTAGTACGGTTCTAAGTTAAGATTTCAACAGAAAATCTTGAATCCCAACTTGAAAAAAAAACCGGGCAAAAGCGAGTTGGACTCGCGCACCGAGGGTTCCATAACATCCGGGTTTATGCATAAGGTTTATGTTTCTGAAATTAAATGTTTTTATTTTATTTTTATATTTGAGTTGATTGAATGAAAGGTAAATTGCGGTTTATGACGTATTAAAGAAAAACTACTTACTAGATCTCGTTCAAACCAATTTTCGGTGGAAGTTTACATGGTAATGTACATCACATAATTTTTTTTTTTTTTCTTTTTTCATTCTCTTATTTTAGAAGTTACAGGGACACACACACACACATTACTAGAAACCTCAATATCATTTTTGAAGACCTATCCATTGATACCTCACACGTACCTATGGGTTTGACGAAAAAAAAATTTTGAGTTTCAGCTCTAAGTATGGGGAACCCCCAAAATTTATCGTTGTTTTTCTATTTTTGTGTGTAAGTCTTATTGCGGTTCACAGAATACATCTACTTACCAAGTTTCAACAGTATAGTTCTTATAGTTTCGGAAAAAAGTGGCTGTGACATACGGACAGACAGACAGACAGACAGACGTGACGAATCGATAAGGGTTCCGTTTTTGCCATTTGGCTACGGAACCCTAAAAAGTAAGAAGTCGTGAAGAAAAAGAACTGTCCCATACGAGCTTGTTACTGAGAAGCTTCTAGATAATTCTATTAACCTAGCTCCCTTATCTTTCCGAAAGCGAATATAACTTCGAGTCCAATGCATCACAATGAGGTTTTTTCTTTTTTTTGTAGATATCATAACGCGAGTGTGCCCCCAGAGGATCACCAGAAACAATGAATACGGAACGCGGATCCTTTTTTTTTTTGGCCGCGGAGAAGGTTGTAGCATTTATTTAATTTTGTCTGTGATATTTATCTGGCCTGTATTTTTTAGCGTTTATAGAGAGGGTAGAATTGGCTTCAGATAGGAATGTGATGTTTTGTTATTTTTACGATATGCTCCGAAAAAGGTTGACGCAAAAAAATAAAATTAGAAAAATATTATATTTCTGCCATTGTTTTCCGTTTCGGAGAATCAGAAAAACGTGGATTCCACCTTTTTACATATTTTCAGACTCTCTGACACGGAAATCAATGACGGAAAAATATTTTTTAAATTCACTGCGGAGTTTCGAATTTTTATGTCGTATTTTTACGTTTGTTTCAATATTGTAACCGTTTCAGTATTATTACCTTTCATGGTTATCAACCATGAAAGACGCTGCTGAGTAATAATAATCAACATCCATTTGCAAACTTTATGTAGGTGCTGCCACACTGCTGTTTAAGAATGTTTACTAACATTACCCAACATGAAAACCTTTCTGATTTCTGAAAAGCATTTTGATTAAATGTATGATCACAATGTTAGAAAATGTTTGTGAACATTTTATAACAGCAATGTGGCAGCACCTTAACTCTCATTTAAAAAATTCAAACAACTGTGTTCTAAGCATGACACTACTTTATCCAATCAATTTAAATTAAGCAAATGAAATATTATTTAAATAAGTACCTATTTTTTTACGTAAAAATAATTTGACCCTTTGTTTTTTTCATTTTAATTAACTAAAACGACGAAAAGGAATGTATGATATTGCCCAAAAATTTACAAGTCACAACATAACTTTTTACTTCTAAATAAATTATGTTCATAAATCCACTACTAAACGCTTCGAACTCGCTCTAATATCGTGCAATAACCGTAAGTTTGTACGAATATAGCCTGCTTAGTCTTGTTCGTACGAAAATAGACTGTTTTAGTCGTATTGGTCTTATTTGTGCGGAGAACGCACCTGCTACCGTCCGAGTAGTAATAATTCTCGATGTCTCTCCGTTCTGTTTTCTTCTTGGGATACGGACCGTAGTTGGGGATCGGCGACAGCGATTTGTCTGAGCGATTTATTGATTATACGTGTCTTAAGATTAAATTATATTTATGGTGCGTCTGTATTAATTTAAGGAAATGTTTTTTTATTTTGCGTTAGATTTAGTAACGATGTTCTGTGATCTTTCCGATGCTATTAATTTGTGGGATTGAATTAGCTGGGGAGAGATTGAACAAGATTGTTTAGCTTATCTTGACGTGTTTAGAGCATTGTGAGTACCTAAATAAATTAACAAAGAAAATTTTGGAAATTTTGACAATTGAAATGTGCCTATCTGCTTATGCATATCACATTTCACCTACGAGTCGTCGTCGTTTCAGCCGATAGACGTCCACTGCTGGACATAGGCCTCCCCCAATTTTGGGGGGGGGTTTGCCATAATCGCCACGCTTGGCAGGCGGGCACCTACGAGTATTCCATTATAATTCAGATAAATTCAAACAGAATATTAACATTCGCAGAATACTTTTATGAGATAATCAGATTGGAAACGACTCCGCTATTATATATATTTTTAATATCACGTGTAAAAGTGATTCCGATATCCTGTTTACAGAATAAACAATTTCATTTCAAGACCTGAGGGGCAATTCTTGTAATAAATGATAAATTATTTATTTTCTGTAAGTAGGTTTGTACAAACACTTTTACACGTCACTCATATTTTTTTTTAACTAGATGAGGTCGGCGTTTCCTATCTGATTATACTGAGAAGAAAGGCCGAAACAAACTCGACTCAAGAAGTCACAGTCTCTTTTAAAGTCCAGACAAAATCTTGGTCAGATCGTGTGAAGACTATGTAGATTAAGAAGAAGAATAAGAACGTTCATAGTCTCAAGCTGTCAAAGATACCTCTAATTTCCTGAAATTTTTGACGAGTTTTTGATATTTTTTGTCGCCGAGATGAGACTGCGGGGTATTCTTCGAAACGCACCAACTTTGAAACGCACCAAAAGTATTACTCGAAAAAAACATTAAGTATTAATAAAAATATTACAATTTTATTCCTCGAAATGCACCAACAATGAAACATAGAGAAGAGCATGAAGGATTCGTAATAAATGATATCGATAGACGTTTCATTTGGTGCGTTTCGGGGAATACCCCGAGACTGCTGAGACGTTTTGAATTACGAGAATTACCTTCTGTTGTCATTCTCCGCCATCGCTTATGTCCAAACAGCAGCCATTTTGAAAGATAAATACAGTTGTAACTTATTTGAAGTGTAATTTAATCGAATTCATTGTTTTATTGGTTTCGTTCCCCCAGTAATTTTCTTGTCCTATTTTTGTTTATTCTTTTGCTTTTAGTTTCAAACTTACGAAGTAAATCATGTGTGTAATAAGTCTATATTTGTTTCAGCAGAAATACCGAAGTTTCAACTTTGCTTTTTGGGCTTATAAACTAAGTTTGGAATGTTATTGTGTTTTCTTAAAATAAATATGAAGTTCAGGAATGAGGCTGGTTTGGTAAAACTAAAATATTGTTTAAGAAGGAAATGTTTTTTAAACTTTTTTTTTTGCTTTTCTCTGTTTTAACACCGAATCTATTCATAGATATCTTCGAGAGGAAACAAAGCGGATTGCGTCTATAATACTTTTTGTATGTATTGACATAGGTACCTACTGGTATCCAGCTGCATCGGGTTAGACTGGAAGTCGACCCTAACATAGTTGGGAAAAGGCTAGGCAGATGACGATATTTGAGATTCATAGCACTCATAAATATGAATCCTGAAGGTCAATTACTGTGCTTAATAAAAAATAAATTTAAAGGCTAAAACCCGACTACTGAAAAGTTTTTTAAACTTATTTTTTACTTAATTATTTTGGGGCTTATTTCAATAATATTTATACAACAAATATTTACTGCAGCGTCCACTGGTGAGTTGTCATCGTTACACCTATCTAAGAACATGCACCAATCAAATCTAAACCCATCACTGAAAACCGCATCAAAATCAGACCAGTAGTTTTGGACATAAATGGCAACATTGGTTTGCACACACATCCTCTCACCCCAAACGCATATACCGTCTCCGTACCGTCGTGGTTAAAACCCTCCTTTTTGCTTCGCTGTAGTCGGGTACAACGTTAAACATTTTGTCACAGTCTCATTACAGCGACAATCAATCTCAAAAACTTGCCAAAAATGTAGGTAATAAATATTCCTATTTATTACCTACATTTTCTGAAAGTTTTTGAGAGAGTTTTTGTATTTTTGACAGATTAAGACTGAGATGAGAATGCGAAGATTCTTAACAATACGGTAATACCCCCTCCGTAATCAAATCCGAAAAAAAAAAAAAGAATAAAATATCTAAATTATTTATTCAACCTTATTTTATTCAATACCGTTTTTCTTTCCCACATTCTTTCTCAACCATTTCATCAACCAAATCATCCGTAAAATACCTTCCATTAAATCACTTTTCTACCGCGGCTATATAGCCGTGAATTACTTCGAAGTTAAATGTCAACACGATAAGTTAATTTAGAAGATCGCGTGAGTAAGCTTGCGACGAAAAAAGAAGTATAATTTATGTACCAAAACGGGATGTGTTCGTTTGCGAAATCGAATGTGGAATATACGGGGGAGAGTTGTGGCGTGCACGCCATAATAAAATAATATTGACGTAAACAATCAGTGCTCCAAAATATTAAGAAGATAGATCTCAAAATAAAGAACAATCTCTCCTGTGCTAATTGCTGAAGAACACTCTCTTGAAAAGTATTTGATTTACTTTTTATATATATACATGGTGTTTGGTGCATCGTTTGCCAAATGGAATTGGCCGAAAGGAGAGGTCATTTGCTATCTCTTAAGGCCCAGTAACTCATTCCTTGTTACACCGGTTTTTTATTATGTCTTTTTAATTTTTAGTGGTGTGTGTTTTTTTATTATGTCTTTTTAATTTTAGTGGTGTGTGTTCTGATTTGGTTTTTTTTAATTAGGTACTTATTAAATAAAAGTTTATTATTTATTTCAAGTTCGAGGAAAGTTAGAACCCTAGAAAGAGATAAGAGACTGCGTAAGAGGGAGATAACACTATTACGGTAACAACACTAGTTTTCACATAAATAACATTCCTTAAGTAGGTGGATAGTGTTATCTCCCTCTTACGCAGTCTCTTATCTCTTTCTAGGGTTCTAACTTTCCTCGAACTTGAAATAAATAATAAACTTTTATTTAATAAGTACCTAATTAAAAAAAACCAAAGCAGAGATACGTTTACACACCACTAAAAATTAAAAAGACATAATAAAAAACCGGTGTCACAAGGAATGAGTTACTGGGCCTTAAGAGATAGCAAATGACCTCTCCTTTCGGCCAATTCCATTTGGCAAACGATGCACCAAACATCCTGTATATATAATTATGTCACGGCTAATAGCCGAAGTGCGGCTACACCTAGTTTAATTCGGGTCACCCTATATCACCCGAAGTACACAAGAACCGCATGTGGCCAGTTGCCCCTAGTTGTACCCGGCTAAAACTCGGTGTAGCCGCACTTCGGCTATTAGACGTGTCATATATCATTATATACTCTATTGTACACCAGTTTTTTTTGTTTAACCTGTACTGTCCCACTCCTGGGCAATGGCCTCTCCCAAGTCGTTCCAGGAATTCTTTTCCCGAAAATACATAGGTAACAAAAAAAAAGAACACTACAAAATACAATGGGCGGCCTTATCGCTTTCTGCAATATCTTCCAGCCAACCTTGGAATGGGCAGTGATTCATTAAAATAAGGTTGTCATTGGAGCAAAATAATAAGTTTTCATTGTAAAAACGAAAGTTTTTAGAGGTATCTTCATGATTTTTTTCTATCGTATCAGATTAGTTGTATTACGTTTTCAACACAATATATAACTAGCATATATCCTGAAGAATATCATATATTTTTCTGATTTTTTTACTGTAGTCGATCATATACTTTTAAGCATTATAAAACTTGCGTTTTTTGCGTTTAGCTCCTGTTGTGCCCTTAAAGTTAAGTTGGCAAAGCCTTTCAAAGTACAGCCAGGTAACGCTACCAGGGAACATCAGATTATTGGTTAAAAATAACGCTTCACAAACAAAATACATACACAAAAATAACTAACTTCATTGCGTAATTCGTTCTAATAGCAAGTTATTAATTATTAAATTAGATACTCTTCTTACTACGCAAACGTTACAAATCCTATTATCCCAGAAACCAAGTAAAAACGAAATTACAAAAATAGCAACACAACACACTAATTGAACATGTCCTATAAATAAAACGTCCAAAATGTCGACGGGTAGACAAGAACTTTTTTGTTAAACCAAACGTAAATAACTTTGCGGTAATCATTAAGAGGTAACGGCTCATTTAAATTTAATCTTGCTTTGGGGGAAACATGTGGGAAATAGCCACGTAATTACCTTCCTCTGAATATATTTGACTTTAATGTTTTATTTTATAACTGGGGAAAGTATCTTAACTGATTATTTTACTTAAATTATTGTTAGTCACTGGGTAACGTTTCGTTCGGTAAAGATTGTGGCTAAATAAAAACAGCCGTACGGGTCGATCGAAGTTACGATTGCCGGAGTTGGTTCAATGGGTTACATATCGAGACACCTCCGTGCCTCGGAAAGCACGTTAAGCTGTTGGTCCCAGCTGTCATTCGTAGATCTTTGACAGTCGTTACAGGTAGTCAGAAGCCCGAAAAGTCCGACAGCCAGTTTTACCAAGAGGTATCATGTTAGTCTGTGTGGTGCCGGCCGGACTTAAAGAATAGCACCACCCCATACTTCCCCTGGGTGTCGTAGATGGCGACTAAGGGTCGTACCAGAGAATGGGCAGCAGCGTTCTCTATGCATTCCACCACCATACCGCCATCCCACCTGCCAAGTGTGGCGATTATGGCAAGCCCCACCCCAAGAATGACAAGCACAAAAACACTTGGCCCCTAGTACCTGGCGGCCCGCCTACCCTTGACTACGGTAGCGGTCAAGGCCACGGTGAGGCAAGGGGTGCTAAGAATCCTTTTTGGAGGAGGCCTATGATAATGATGATGATCGTGTTACCCAGTAACTGAGTTATGAAGGTCAGATAGGCAGTCGATCCATGTATAATATTGGTATTCAGCTGCATTCAGTTAGACTGAAAGCCGACCTCAACATAGTTGGGAACAGGCTAGGTAGATTGACTCGGTAAAGTTTAGCCTTGAATTGCATACTACTCTATCAAAACTAGAAAAAGGACCTTTAAACGGCAACTTGCGAAAAAACATCAGCATTAATGAATACCTGAGGAATCATGTCATAAAGCAACGGAACGGTGTAAAAAAGATGTAGACAAAAATTAAAAAGAGAATGCTTAAGTGATTTGGTGATGTTGAGAGGATGAGTGAAAGGCGACTATCAAGAAGTATTTCCAAGGCTTTCATTTCCAAGGCATATGTGAGTGGGAATGCCAGGAGAAGACGCCCTAAAAGGACATAATACCTAGTGACCTTATCGCTGAAGTTCTTCAATAAGGTCTGGTATATGAACGTAAATGAATCAAAAGAAGTATATGTAACATTGACTTTTAAATTACTTGTAAGGATCGTAGCAGGTGGTGTTCTGTAATTTCTGCCTGACTCCGTGTAAAGAAGGCGTGTGTAATGAATAATGATCTCAAAGGGCTCAATGTGCAAGAAAATAGTGAATTTACAATGTGAACGATTCATCATCATCATCATTTCACCCGAAAGACGTCCACTGCTGGACATAGGCCTCCCCCAATTTTGGCCCCCCCAAAATTGGGGGCGGCCTATGTCCAGCAGTGGACGTCTGCCATAAGGTGGATGTTTGCCATAATCGCCACGCTTGGCAGGCGGGTTGGCAATCGCAGTATGGTATGATGGTGTAATGCATAGAGAACGCTGCTGCCCATTCTCCGGTCTCCCTTAGTCGCCTTTTATGACACCCACGGGAAGGATGGGGTAATGTGAACGAATAATTAACTTTAATTAGCAAAAACAATTTATTGAAAAAAATAAATAAATCGTTTTCATCGACGATGACAGACAACATAAAATAAAATGCACATCAAATCGACGGCTAAAAAGAAAACAAAAAGTGTTTGATCTTTTACAAAAAGTCTATAACAAAAAGTACATATGCGAGTTACGTCGCTTACAGAGTGAGTTTATGTATGTATGTATTAATGAATTATGTACTTTAGCATCCCGGCCGCCTTACTTGGACCCGTATTTTTCCACAAATACGTTCTAATCTTACTCTAAAAATGTTTGACTTCTGAAATGCGCGAATCAATTCGAAGTAAGTAATCCAGCTCTAGTTATTTTAGTAAGAAGTCTTTATTTGGAATTGTAACAATGAAAAGAAATATCTTTTCGGATTGTTTGACCTTGTCACTGATTGTTCTCATATTCATATCCTCAGGCAAAAGTCTAACAACTAAAATAGTACTATCACACTAATATTATAAAGGCGAAAGTTTCTGAGTGTGTGTGTGTATGTGTGTGTGTGTTTATATGTTTGTTACTTCTTCACGCTCAAACGGCTGGACCAATTTTGATAAAATTTGGTATGGAGGTAGCTGACACCCTGGATTAACATATAGGCTACTTTTTATCCCGATATTCCTACGGGATCGACACTTATGCAGGTGAAACCGCGGGGCGCAGCTAGTGTTCTCATAAAAGTAAGTAACTTCTAATCTTATACTGTAATAAATAAAGGAGTTGAACTTATTTACTAGCTTTTGCCTGCAACTTCATCCACGTGTAATTTCTTCCGATCCATCCCGTCGTTCGTTTTCGCTTAGCGTTTTCTTGACTTTATTTCTTCTTGCTCGGAACGTAAGGGTCCTAGCATGATGTCATAAACAGCCTATAAGCCTTCTTCAAGAACTGGGCTATCAAATGAAAAAATATTTTTCCAATCCGACTGGTAGTCTCACAGATTAGCGCGTTCAAACAATCTCTTCAGCTTTATTACTAGTATAGATATAGATAGCTTATTATAAAACCTTAAATTTATCTTTACAGGATGCCTTAATGCGATGTTGGAGAGACTTTTGAAAAATTCTTAGTAAAAAGTCGTAATTCGAGGTTTGGCTCTCGCCTATTTCCTCTTCCAATAAAGGACCAATGAGAGGTTTTTCTTTTGAGTATTAAAAAAAAACATAGTTTCCAAGAACTCTGTAGATGGCGTTGAGCTGACTACGATACTAGGTGCCAACCCCAAAACGCTTGGAAAAAAAACATTGCATCACGTTATTATTATGCTCGTTGACTGAAACTTTCGTTTGCTTTCGTTTTACGATCTCAAAATTACATCCAAGTGAAATAATCAAAAAATGATGTGACGTTCCGTTCTTTGCAGTAACTTACCAAGTTCAGCGCCATCTATCCAGCGACTAGGGAAGAGCTAAAAAATAAATAAAAAGAAAATCCCTCATTTAAACGATATTTCATAAAATGAATAAGAAGGATATACTGTGTCCCTATATTTTTCTTTTTTCATTAAATTTGTCAAAGGAGACTGAAACGATTACTTACAATCTTGGGCCTGGGCGTAAAAAGATGAAAGTAGTGTCAATTAATAGCTTATATATTATCAACCTTTCACTGGAAACTCTGCGGATTTTGTCAATCTGAGATCAGAGATATAAGAGATTACCTAAGTAAAAGTGAGGTTATGTTACAATATTTAACTAACAGCTGATTCCTGAAGTGCAAAATATGTTCTTTTGCACTAATAGTTATTATATTTAGTAGAAAATGTTTGAAAAATCATACGAATGAACTTCAATGACTTCAAGTCATAAGTAGGTAGGTATGGAGTTAAGAAAAGGATGATTGTCAGCTAAAATAAAATAAAAAATCATTTGATATAGTGTTTTATTCGTCTTCTATTATAATTAAAATGTCGTCTAGGAATTGTGCAGGTGGTACTATATGATCTTGGTACCTAGCCCAGCTAAGGTACCATATAATGCACATTATATAAGCGCAGCAATCCAAGATTTGTTTCATCATGTAAGAGTCGTCGGCCCAGTGTATTGCTGTGACCAATTGTTACCCCACAACCTCACACAGCGATCCATAGTTTGAACAATATTCAATCCACAAGCCGGCGGCGGTAAAATCCAAAATAACAATTCCAAGTCAAAGGTGTGAGTGATCTTCGGTGTGTAGTGTGAATGCAAGGGTTGTACAAGGTAGGCAGGGTCGGAATCCGTAAAATACAAAGCAGTGGTCGTGAAAAATTAAGAATAATCGAGAAACCACTCAAAACGCATCTGAAAACACGAAACGAGTGAGCAAACAAGAGCAGTCGGCAACTGTCACAGAGTACTTTTTGATAGACTGAAAGCAACTGTCTAGTGTCAATGTCAGTCATCTGTCATACCAGTGTATTGACGTCATACAGGTCAGTGTGCCAGTGACATAAATACATAGACTAAAAATAGAAGACTGATTTTAATCGATATGAAATCGATAATCATTAATATTGGTTTTTCAGTAATTAATTGATATTTTATTTATTAATATTACTGTTCTTATATGCAATAGCATATAGTAATCTCACGAAAACTATCTTTCTCATATTTCTCTGCTTCCAGATTGCGGATTGAGGTGATTTTTCATATTCTAAGATAAAAAAATATTACTAATTTTTTAGAACATATCTCATTTCATTACATTTGGGCCCACCGTTTTCCATCTCCTTTGTACACTAGGCCTCTGTTGACAGCGGTTTAAATCGGCATTTTTTGAGGCATCTAGTGCTTATAAACAAAAAGTATAGTCAAAAAGGAAAACATAGGGACATACAAGTAGTTAATATTTATTATTCTATAAGAAATCATTGCTTTAGGGTCATTAACCAGAAAGAAAACTGGCGTCAGCGGTTCTATGGAGAAACGACCATCGTGTTTCCCATTTTTTAAACTACACAATTTAACAAACATATCACTTACATTTAACATATATCACCTTATAGAACGCAATTTGAACCCGAAAACCATGCGGCCTTATGGTCAATGCTTGTGTTTTCTGTAATGTTAGTGTGGGACGCCCCCCAGCTAGTTGGATGGACGACCTAAAGAAGGTGGCTGGGATGGACTGGATGCGGAAGGCGGAGTACAGGATATTGTGGCGCAGTCTGGGAGAGGCCTATGTCCAGCAGTGGACTGCCACTAGGCTGAGTTGATTGTGCGTTCTGTTTCATTATGATACGGCTTTTAGTACGCAATGTACATAAGTATTCGAAACGAACCAATTGATTATGTTACGATCAAGTTTTTTTCTAAAACACAAACGAAGTATGAACACTAAAATACTATATAACTTACTCCGAGTTTTATAGCTTCTTAACTAATGGAAATATTCAGTGCCATGCAAATCCTATAACGTCGAAATTCCACTGTACCGTACCGCACCGTACACCGTTCCATTGTTCGTAAACATTTCAAAATCTATGTTCATGATTCTGGAATAATCTCCTCTAGAAACATTTCCAATGGAATCGTCTCTGTTCTTGGTATTATTATGGTCTGTTTCGCTATTGGATTTTGTAGTGACTGTTTCACAGCGTTCGTTGGGGTAGAAAAGGAAAGCTGCAGTGTTGTGGGTCGTTTGATAAAATTAGTCTAAAGTATTATTGTAGGTTTGAGTAGTATTACTTCTGTAGGATTAAATCGGCCAAAATCCATCGAGAATTTCCAAAATCCATTACACTCTATCAATAAAACTAGGCTGGTAAATTCCGACTCACTTATCGTAAACAACCTTAAGCTAAGCCCACCTTTCAGTATAAAAATCACATAAACTTTTGTAACTAAGAATTTATTTTCATAGCTACACGAGCGGGCTTATAAATCTTACACGCGATACGTCCCTTTACAGGGGCTTTCAAACGATCCAGTACATCTGTTGAGCAATATAGAAAATGACTCGGCATCTATTGAAATATTCCTCCAAACGGTTCAAAACGTTGCTCAACGGAGCGTGAACCGTGATCTGTTGATACGACGATTTCTCGATTTTAGATGTCGATTCCGATTCGATTATTTTGAAGACAACGATTATGTTATTGCGGGTTTGTATAAAATAAACGTTTTTGGGTTCAATAAGACTTCAGATTCAGAATATGAGAGGAAATATGGCAAAGTTGACAAAAAATTAAACTTTATGTTTCAACTACTTATATAATGAATGATGGATAATAATAATAATTCATGCAGCTCTATTTTAGCTTAATTTTTTATTTATTTTTTTATTTAAAAAAGTCTTCGATCCTACATATAACTCAAAACTCCGTTCACTACACTATTATGTAGCTAAACTAACACTGACTAAGACTGAATATTGAGGAAAGAAGTGTTTGAGAATACCCATGGCAATCAGCTTCTTAGCAGTCACCATCTATAATAAATATTATATCACTTACATTCTCAAACACTCTGAAATAACGATTAAAATGCATAGCATAATCAAAACGGTGAAGGAAAACATCGTGAAGAAACCGGCATGTCCTAGAACCAAAAATTCGTAGATATCTTACATTCACCAACCCGCACTGGGCCCGCGTGGTGGATTACGGTGGCTCTCTCTTAGGTGGGTAACCTCAATAAAATAACCATTCAATGGATCAAAGGACCCAGCGGTTCGCTAGGCAGCGATGCAGCCGACGAGCTTGCCAGGAGGGGGTCGAGCATGGCACCAGTGGGACCTGAGCCCATCGCGCCACTCCCCTTCGGGTTTTTACGCACTCTTGTAAGGAAACGCACCAGAGACCAACACGACAAACTTTGGACGGATCAAGGCGAATGCAGACAGGCTAGGGAAGCATTTCCCACATTGGATGCCCGCCTCACGAAACAGATTCTCCGTCTAACTAAACAAAAGCTGCGTATAGTTACGGCAGCTTTATCTATCGCCCACCGGTCATTTAATAAACACCTCTATGTCATAAGAGTAACAGACAGTCCACTGTGCAGGGCCTGCATGGTGGATGAGGTGACGGCGGCACATGTGCTTCTAAACTGCCCGGTGGTCGCCACGTACAGGGCAAAGTAATTCGGTAACCCAGGTACCCTACGTGAGACGGTCAGTAACATCAAGGCGTTGCTGGCCTTTCTTGAGGAGCTGGGGTGGATCGAATAATCGATTTTCCCACCCGTACGCAAAATATGCGCATTGACGTGGAGCTGCGGAAACCAGCCCGTTCTACCTATTACCTACGGTGGCTCTCACTGAGGCCTGTGTCCCAACAATGGGAACTGATTATGTTAAAATGCTTCCAATGTAAGTATTGAATGATAACAAATAAAAGAATCGTGGATCTTTGACAGTCGTTACGGGTAGTCAGAAGCCCGAAAGTCTGACAACCAGTCTTTCCAAGGGGTATCATATTACCCAGTAACTGGGTTGTGGAGGTCAGATAGGCAGTCGCTCCATGTAAAATACTGGTATTCAGCTGCATCCGGTTAGACTGGAAGCCGACCCCAACATAGTTGGGAAAAGGCTAGGCAGATGATGATGATAACAAATAAAAGACTAAACCAAAAAAAAACTATGAAACAGTAGTAACAAATTAATTAATGTAGATACATGGAAATGACGTTAGATTGTGCCAACCTAGCGGTTATGTTGACCACAATGTGAATAACAGTGAGAGACAGGCCTTCAACGGTGATTGACACCTACCTCCACCCTCCAGTGGCTAAAGAGAATCGCAAACACAACAATAATTATAATCACAGGATTGCTGATGATGATAATAATAATATTAATTCGAGGAAGCAAGATCATAGTTGGGTTGAATATAGTCGACCGATTTTCAAACTACAGCTCAATGAAAATGTTTATGCAATCAAGATTGCCGATTCAAAAGATACTGTTATTATACGGAATGCATGAAATGATTCGGATTTTATCAGATGCGAACAGAAATATATTTCACATACTCTCTTTTTGTATATATATATGTGCATAACTTCTGATCAAAACTAAAAGTTATTTCAGTAACAGTTAATAAGTTGATTAATTTAACTCAATCTGTCTAGCCTTTACCAACTATTTTGGGGTCGGCTTCCTACCTAACTGGATGCAGCTGAATATCAATATATCACATGTAGCGCCTGCGTATTTGACTCCATAACCCAGTTAAACAGCAGGATATTTGGCTTCCGACTACCCGTAACGACTGTCTACGAATGACAGCTGGGTCTCGATATTCAATGGATGGTCACCCATCCACCAAAGATAGCTTATCCTTTGATTTTCTGTAAAAATCTCACCGTGAAAATTTAGGTGAAGTGAGCGTGGAGTGAGTTGTCAATAGTGTCAATTCCTAGCAAAAACAAACTCACTTCACCTAAGTTTTCACGGTGAGATTTTTACAGAATCGACACGCTGTTTTTTTTTTTTTTTTTGTGTGGGAAATCATCAAATGCCCCCTCCCGCTCTGGGCGGAGCGGAAGGGAGTGTCAGACTCTTAGTGACTAAAACCCACCCGTGTTCCTTCCTTAGCCCTTTATGTTCAAGTTGATTAGTTTAACTTTGAAGCAATTAATAGAACAGAGAACAGTCACAAATTACACGCAAGTGCCATAGACATATTTCCCCAATTCTCGAACACGTGAAACATTCCTTCCTAAACCACTCATTACCGCTTACCATGAGCGTCCGTTTACGAGCGATATTGTGCCCGACAGTCTATCAAACGCTTGATTGCAATCTCGCGCACTGCCGACCGGAAACTGTTCATACCGCCCGCTATTAACTACAATGGCCGGTATCGTGACGTCATCGACGGCCGTTCGACACACGCCGCTTGTCAAAGGTCGTTTATTGAGTGGGTGACCAAAAATGTTTGACGTTAGGCTTAAGATGGAGGCGGTAGTGGACAAAGGACTTGATTTTCCGCTAGGAGATTGATATGAGTTTCTGCTTAATGATAATTATGTGCGGTTAGAGAGAGTGAAAGTAAATGTGGGAAGTTCGCTATCGCAACTCTAGAAATTTGATAATTATATGTATGATACTCATAAGAGATAAAGGTCATAGCACACGTATCAAACCGGAAAGGGATCGGCACCCTATCAACTCGAGCCAGAGTATCTCCTTACTCGAGCTTACGTCTCTTCGTCCAACCTTGCTCCTCTCACCCCTCCGGCCTGCCTGCTTCACCATGAACCAGCGGTCGGCGAGCCGTAAGCGCGGCGTCGCCTAGCCGTAGCCGAGCCGACGTATCGGAGCTTCTGATCCGCTTTGGTTACGTGCTTACGTTAGGTTGACGCCTGTTTGACGGCGAGGCGAAAGGCGAAACGGTGCCGATCCCTTTCCAATTTGATACGTGTGCTATATATAACCTTTAATCAGCATCTGAAGGCCAATATCTGTATTAAAAAGTTCAAAATCTAGTCACAATCTGATCTTAGTGACCATCAATGTCAACTTGTCAAAAATTTAGAGAAATTAGACAGATTGAGACTGAGATCAGACTGTAAACATTCTTAAAATTATGAGATTTGCCCCTTTGAGTAAAGGAATAGATACTGTAGAGGTTAAACCTATATGGCATTGCAACCTCCGCGAGTCCGTTAAAAGTGAATGGCAAACATACGAGACAAAAATTGATTTATATAAAGGATATCAGAATAATTAGTAGGAGTCAAATTAGCCGACAAGCGAAGTAATATCATAGAAAAATACATTAAAAGAAGAACCGTTCTTAGGAATAATTATGGAAGTTATTCGCCAAACCCTCGTTTAATTTATTCACCCTGGTAGGTACCACGAGCTCGCACAGGGATCACAGTACGTAGTCAAATAAAATTAGTGAATAGTTCACTAAAAGATTAATTACGAATAGCCAGGGAGCAAGCAAAGCTGAGGATAATCATGAAGAGATTAAAGAATATCCTATCACTATCGAACTAGATAAAACACTAACTAGATTTAATAAACTCCATTCAAGGAATAAAACAATCCAATAAGCTCTAACAGTTTTATTCTCCCCAGGCTCGCATTGAAACAACATCTCTGTTTTTATAAAATCTCCTTCAAAACTAAAGTCTCAGTCTTAAAGAGTACTGTTATTGGCAGTTCCCCCTCTTTCGTTTAGTTAAACAGCAAATATATAGTTCAAGGAAGTTTTCTCGACAATGCGGAAAATGTTTAAACTCTTTTTTTAAGCTCTCGGAATAAACACGCCTTGTTAGGAAAAAATAGACGCTTCAGACCCCGAATATTCGGTTTGGGTTATTTTTCTTTTTAGTACTTGAAATGCCAAGAATTTGAGCCAGTCTTAAAGTAAACAGTTTGTTATGAAGCGGTAAACAAGCCGTGTTTTACGTTGACGACTTACTTGTTACCAGCTAGAATAAAATTTGACACCCATTTTGTAAAAATGTGCGTTTTATTATTTAAGTTTCTGAGATTTTTTTTTATATCATCTTCCTTTCTTAGAAAATTCTATTCTAGAAAAGCAATTTTTTCAGCGATTCTCAGAACCCAGCGGAATATCTGAAGCTGTTTCAAAAACAAAACTCTATAATCGAGAAATAACATCCGAAGTATGGAAAGCCCATTTATCATAAAGTTCTTGGAAACAATCTTAAGTCTTTCAATTTGAGTGCGCAACAAAAACTGTTTAACTTATACTTGGATGACTTTGCTCTTTCTGGTGCATTTTTTAATAATGCAAAAGAAAATTTTCCATCTTATTTTTCTCTTAACATTTTATCGAGGCAAGACTGGTAAAATTTTGCTTCTACATTTGCTTAAAAGCTCTCTATTGAAGCTATGTTGAGTTAGATTCTGAATGCATTTGCTTGTTTCCTTTGATATGCTTATTTTGTTTCAGTATTGTTGGCTGTTTTGACGTCTGTTGTTTTTGCTAATTAAACAGTTATGTTATGGTTTTCATCTACAATATGTCTATTTACTGCTCTTTTAATATCAATTACAGCCAAATATAAGGTGTCCCTGAAAATAATTACTGCTTGTGGTAAGACCGCTGAGTGAATCAAACTTTTTATAGAACATGTCTTCTTATTATTCTTGTATACTTTCATTCTTATTCTTCTTCCAAACGTAGGTGTGCAATAAAGAGCGCTCTATCTCTAATGATCTTATATATCAATAGTATAAAATGTTGTTGTTGTGTGTGTGTTGTGTTGTAAGTATTTTTTTAATGTAATTCATACACTATATTCCACTTTATTTATAGTCCACGCTTCCTCGTCAAATTAGTATCCAACCCAACATATCAAACCTTGAGGTTTATTCTGGGAACAAAGCGCATCTTTCAAACGCTATCTCTTCAGCATCATCAAAATAAACGAAAAGCCAAAGGGTTCCAACGACACATCGTAAACACTCAACAAAGGGTTGAGTACAAGCACAATTGTTTGTTTGTTCGTCATTCTGAGGCGAGCCACCTTCACCATTAGCCGTTAATGCGTTTCTGTTTATTTTGCTGGTCGGATCTAGTAGTGAATATTTCCTTAAGTCGAATTCTATATTTAGGTTTCTGATTCATTTGAGTTTGACTGTGATTTCAATAGTCTTTATTGGGTTAGGTTTAAATACATATTTTGTTCATTTGAAACAAATTTTTTATGCTTACATACGAAACAATACGAATGACCAAGTTTAAAGTATGAAAACTACCTGTATTTAAATCACAAAATTTAACAATCTTTCTGGTCTTTGATGCAGTCGGGTCATTAAAAAGACGTTATTATTTTGATTTCTTTAATTTGTATGAGTAAAAACATAAATATTAAAATAAAAACATCTCAACTCCACCTTATCCACCATTACTCATTCCACCCTCAAATTGCTTTCTATTTCAAGACGGTAACTTCCTAAAAAGAGAAAAGTACCAAGCAATCCTTTTTTCATAGTTATTTAGAGACCAACAAAGCGCGTATTCGGAATATTCGCGGCAACAAATCATACGCCGCCTTTTAGAAGCCATGAAAGCATTCTTAAAACAAGAACATGAAAAAGAATCAGAGCAACACTGTTAAGGATATGTTTTAAGGCATAAGCGTAAGCGATTCATTGCAAAAATTGTGGACATTTTTACTGAACTAACACGCAATAATTTATTTTTTTCTTTAACAGATTCTGTTTTTCTGTTCTTACTTTTAACAAAACGTAGGTTTTTGATTTGGGCCTCGTTAATTATTTTTTTTGGGATATTTCATAATTGCACAAGAAGAAATGTATCTGCACATTGGGGCTTATTAGTTGATTAGCACGGAATTTACTCGCCCGAAAAGTTCGAATTGTCACTTTTAAATATTTTTACTTTTTCTATAGGCGACTCGCATGAAGTTAATTTATTTGTACGTTTAGTTTTCTTAACTTCATTCACATATAAATTAACTTCGTACGAGTTGCTTATAAAAAAAAATACTTAAAACTGGTCGCACGTTTCGGGTGAGTAAATTTGTGCGAATCGACTAGTAAACCCACATTGCGTTGGTTCATTTTTATAGGGTTTCTAATGCGATTACTACATTCTTCGTCTGTGTGTTACTATTTAGTTCTAATACCAATAACTAGGTTCGGTAGAGCGCCACCAGCCTTACATTAGCCAATCTACTATAATAATCGAATACGATAGTACTGCAATTAGGAATGTCCCATTCGATTCCGCAATCTAATTGTATCAGCTTAGCTGCTCAGTTCGTGTGCCTGATGGTCAGAATGATATTAGACGTTCCTAGTTTATGCAGTTATTTACTCAAGTAATTGGTTTGTCGTTTTGTTTCTTTTCTTCATTATCTCTAATGTATATTTTTTTACATTAGAAAATGTGCAGATAACTTAGTGAGTCAAAAAATATTGTTTAATTACTTATTAGTATTATCCATAAGCGGCCCTACGAACTATTTTAATTTGATTTCCTCAGCAAAATTACATGTTCCGAATATTATTTCGGTACGCTCTTGAATTTATTTGTTACTAGCTGTGCCCGCGACTTCGTCCGCGTGGAATAGTGACTTTTCGGGCAGCATATTTTAAATTATATATACCGTCTACAGACCGGGCATTTACTGTCCGAACCCTCTGAGAACTCAGGCGAATTTCAGTGAAAGTCTCAGACTCTAGTGCTTGAGCTTCACGATCGGCAGTGAGACGTATTTCTCGTTCTTCCTGTGTTTCCTGAGACCGAACATTTGCTGTCCGAACCCTCTGAGAACTCAGACGAATTTCCCTATCAGTGAAAGTCTCAGACTCACGCGATAGTGTATGAGATTCACGATCGGCAGTGAGACGTATTTCCCGTTTGTCCTGTGTCTCCTGGGATCGAGCATTTGTTGTCCGTACTCTCTGGGAGCTCAGGCGGGTTTCCCTGACAGCAAAAGTCTCAGACTCACGCGATAGCGCGTGAGCTTCGCGATCGACAGATAAACGTGCCTTTCGTTGTTCCCCGTTTTCCCTATTTCGAGTTGTCATCATTCGAGAACGATTTGAACTCAGTCGAGATTCTCGCTGAGTCGAAGTTTCTGCAGCACGAAACCTAGCCTGGTGCAGAGAGCCTTTTGCCTCACGACCTTCCTCAGATTCCTGTGATCGAACTAATCTCATCCTTTTAGCATTTCTGCTACATTGGGAGAGGTTGGATCTTCTTCGACGCATTCTTACAATAAAATAGTACTTACTACTTAACACACAGTTATTTAGTAAACACGTACTATCGTAAACAATTAAATTATAAATACTTACAGATTATTATACAGTCTGAAATTATCACAGTTTAAGTAATAAGTGTTAAGACGTGTAAACCAAACGTCATTATCATCATCATTTCAGCCGATAGACGTCCACTGCTGGACATAGGCCTCCCCCAATTATGGGGGGGTTTGCCATAATCGCCACGCTTGGCAGGCGGGTTGGCGATCGCAGTATGGTATGGTGGTGGAATGCATAGAGAACGCTGCTGCCCATTCTCCGGCGAGACCCTTAGTCACCTTTTACGACACCCACGGGAAGTAAGGGGTGGTGCTATTCTTCTACACAGACAAACGTAATAACTTTATAAAACAAAAGAATTGCTAGAAAAAATAATTACTAACCTAAGCTAATGAACTTATACTTAATAAAGAAAATCAAGAAAAGAAATGCCTAACCTATACCAAATACTTATAATATTTATATACAAACCCCACATACAAATTAAGATAAGTATACCGAAAATCAGGGAAAGAAATGCCTAACCAATAATAAATGCTTACAATATTTATTTACAAAACCCTAAATAAAAATTAAGATAAGTAAATACCCAAAAATCAAGGAAAGAACCGCCTAACCTATACCAAATACTTACAAAAATTTAAATAAAATTAAGAAAAAGAACCTAACCTACAAACCCTAAAATATAAATAAATGAAATATGCAAACAGTCAGTATTCAAGTGAATCGCAATAATCGAATCCAACTATTCGCCTATACTCTCCAGGATACGTGCGTTCGCTACGAATAACTGAATCCTTATGGCAGCGGCGCGTTTTCTTTTGAAATGGTCATCTCGCAGTTCAACCTGAGGGGTTGTCGACTGCTTAACCAGGCTTTCCTGTGGATGCCTCAATAAATTAAGGCCTCCAGCCAGGGCATAATACACAACTTAACTACACAATATAAAATTAAAAACGAAGCGACTACACGCTAAGGAGCACCCCCTGTGGGGTACGGACCTCGGCTTAGGGCGTCGCTGGGAGAGGGCAGCAAGGGACAGGCTGGATCGGAATTATGGCAGCGGCGCGGCTCTCAGCGCGCTTTATACAAGGTGTAACGGAAAGGGGGTATCAACCCTGAAGGAGGTGAATGTGCTCATGAAACTGAACAAATTTCCCCAAAGAACATAGGTCGATATATGAAAAAAATTTTGGACCTCCCATAGTAATAGTAAATCATTGATGTGCTATTACTATGGGAGGTCCAAATTTTTTTTTTTCATCTTCATTCACCTCCTTCAGGGTTGATACCCCCTTTCCGTTACACCTTGTATATATAGCCACGGACGCGCAGGCGCGAGGCGTTTACGTACTCTGATAGAATACCTTAACAAATGTTCGCCGTGATTCTTTAAATTGACATAACTTTTTTATTTATGAACCGATTGACATGAAATAAACACTAAATGTTAAGTGAAGCTTACTACAATATATTAGTGTAAACCGCATCTAAATCGAATAAGCCGTTTCTGATATTAGCGTGCACAAACACAGCAGACAAACAGACAAACAGACAAACAGATAAACAGACAAACAGACAAACAGACAAAAAAAAAATAATTACAATTTCGGGTTCGGCATCGATATAATAACAACCCCTGCTACTTTTTTTTTATATATTTCCATTGTACAGACACCACTTTTCTACAATTTTATTATATGTATATAGATATCATTCTTGAAAACATGACATCATAAATTAGGTGTCGGATAACACATAGTTTATTTGATGTAAAACACGAAATTAATGTAAATTATATTATATTATGTTATACTTTCGAAATTTTAATATAATAAAACCTATTTAATTAAAACTATAGAACTAACAGTTCTTTTTATTGTCAAATTTATAAATTATTACAATTAACAAAATTTTAGGCGTAAACATTCAGGTACAGAGCCCACACTATTAATTGAACAATTGGATACCAGTTGGAGCAAAGGCAGTAAAACAAGTAAAATCAAAAAAAAAAGTACAAGTTCCGGCTTCGAGACCATTTTTGAGGATCAAACTTCAAATTAATACTTTTGGCTTTTATTTTACGGAATCACATGTCAATCACACTAATATTATAAAGGCGAAAGTTTGTGAGTGTGTGTGTGTTTGTTTATAATATATGTTTGTTACTTCTTCACGCTCAAACGGCGGGACCAATTTTGATAAAATTTTGTATAGAGGTAACTGACACCCTGGATTAACGTATAGGCTACTTTTTATCCCGGTATTCCCACAGGATCGACATTTACGCCGGTGAAGCCGCGTGGCGCAGCTAATGTTAATTAATTCTTAAACACACAGACTGTTGCGCCGCCACGTTTTGTCAACTGCACCAAACCAGAAAAGAAACGTTTGAAATACCCTAGTGAATCACAGTGGGGAGTAGAGAATGCGTTAATAAGTCCCGAGGCATCCCCGGATTTCGACTTACCACGCATGTATATAGAATACGGAAGCCACATGTATATGTATATGGTTGCGCACCTACGGAGTTTGAATGAAAACCGTGCTGAAACAGTAACGAAGTGAAGAATGAATTGGATGATTTACAAGTAGGGATGTGATTTTGTTTCGAGGCCAGTCACCAAATCATTGTACTCACAAAAAATTGCACTGTACTGATGTTTTGTGATGTCGTTAGGGTAGATACCAATAGTGTAAAACCAAGTTTGTAGCTTCGAAAGTCCTCTGCTACTGTACGGTGCTCGTAAAATCTCGAAATATTCGGACTTCTTTCAGTTTTACAATTATAACTTCTAAACTAACTCTAACTTTCTTTTTCTTCTTATTTTTTTTATTTATGTTCTTTACTAGCTCCGCCCCGCGGTTTCACCCGCATAAGTGTCTACCCCGTGGGAATATCGGGATAAAAAGTAGCCTATATGTTAAACCAGGGTGTCAGCTACCTGCATACAAAAAATTATCATAATTGGTCCAGTAGTTTGAGCGTGAAGAAGTAACAAACATGTAAACACACACACACACTCACAAACTTTCGCCTTTGTAATATTAGTGTGATTGCGTCATGTTTACCGCAAATAAACGTATTTTCTTTCTTTTTCTTTTATTTCTTTCTAAAGGTCTACGGAAAGTAGAGTTATGTTATAAGCATAACTTAGTACTTTACTTATTAAAATACAATCCAAGGCCTATGGAAATTATAAATTGTGCATTTATGCAAACAAACAAATATCTCGGCTGATTTCAAAAGCTGAGTACAGTGTATTAGACTTCAAAAAAACTCACTAATGTAGAAAGAGTAATCTATACATATAATAAAATTGTAGAAAAGTGGTGTCTGTACAATGGAAATATATTAAAAAAAAGTAGCAGGGGTTGTTATTATATCGATGCCGAACCCGAAATTGTAATTAAATTTTTTTTTGTCTGTTTGTCTGTTTATCTGTTTGTCTGTTTGTCTGTTTGTCTGCTGTGTTTGTGCACGCTAATATCAGAAACGGCTTATTCGATTTAGATGCGGTTTTCACTAATATATTGTAGTAAGCTTCACTTAACATTTAGTCTTTATTTCATGTCAATCGGTTCATAAATAAAAAAGTTATGTCAATTTAAAGAATCACGGCGAACATTTGTTAAGGTATTCAGCGAACGCACGTATCCTGGAGAGTATAGGCGAATAGTTGCTTTCGATTATTGCGATTCACTTGAATACTGACTTAGGCGGATCTTTCCTGGATTTTTGGGTATTTACTTATCTTAATTTTTATTCAGGGTTTGTAAATAAATATTGTAAGCATTTATTATAGGTTAGGCACTTATTTCCCTGATTTTCGGTATACTTATCTTAATTAATATTTAAGGTATGTATATAAATATTATAAGTATTATATTTGGTATAGGTTAGGCATTTCTTTTCTCGATTTTCTTTATCTTCTATATATATAAAATGGTAAACTGACTGACTGTTGATATATCAACACACAGCCCAAACCGCTGGTCCTAGAGACATGAAACTTGGAGGGTTTGTTCTTTGTAAGGAGTAAGTATCCACTAAGAAAGGATTTTTGGGAATTCTACCCCTAAAGGGGTGAAATAGGGGATGGAAGTTTATATGAAAGTCTGTCAGTTTTGAAGTTAGGATCTTCAAGTTTTGTGTTTAGGCTGAGGATTTAAAATTAATTAACAAGTGTATCAGCGTTGTGTATGGAAAGTCCTTAATAAATTAAGGACTTTCCATACACAACGAACGAGATTGAATTTTGTGATTTTTACTTCGTAAACGAAGTAAAAATCACAAAATTCAATCTAGGCTTATGGTTGGAAGGTAACGCAACGCAACGTAAAAATGTAACGCAACGTAAAGGTAACGCAACGTAAAAATCTAGGCTTATTTATGGTTGGAAGGTAACGCAACGGTATTGTTAGAATTTCAACCCTTAAGAGCGTTTACGCCGTACGGCATTTCATACAAACTTTCAAGCCCTTATTTTTCGAAATGAATGAACCGATTTTAATGAAACTTTGTACGCATATGCAACATACATAGGTCTAAAAAGTTAGTAGAGAACATTTTTGAAAAATAGTGTTACAGCCAAATTAGACCGATTTTAAATTTTCAATAGAAACAGAGATTTCCAGTTATCTTTTTTTAAATAAGACATTTTGAAAATGTTCTCTACTAACTTTTTGGACCTTTGTATCCTGCTAATGCGTATGAAGTTTAATTAACATCGGTTCATTAATTTCGAATAATAGGGGCTTGAAAGTATGTATGAAATGCCGTACGGCGTAAACGCTCTTAAGGGGGTGAAAAGGGGAATGAAATTTTGTTTTTAATTATATTATATAATCTATCAACGCACAGCCTGCACTGCTGGTCCTAGAGATATGAATTTTGGAGGGTGTGTTTTTTGTGAAGAGTAGGTATCCACTAAGAAGGGGTTTTTGGAAATTCAACCTTTAAGGAGGTGGAAAGGGGGGGATTTTGTTTGTATGAAACATCTTATTCCTTGAGTTAATAACCTTGAAACTTGGCACGAACACTTATCTAAGTAAATTATGAAGTTTGGCAATTTTTGTTTTTCTAAACTACTCTCTAAAAAGGGATTGGGGATTGGGGGGTGTCAAAATTTGTATGGAAGAATTTTAACGCGCTGTCCGATTAGCTCGAAACTGAGTATGTATACTTAAAACTAAAAATAAAGACTAATGTGTATCAAGGTTTTTCGAAAATCTACCCCTAACTGCGTGAAAAAGGGTAGTCAATTTCACAGGGGAGTATTTTATTACGTGGCATGATTAGCTCGAAAATTGGTATAAATAATGTTTGAGTCGAGTCATCGAAACATCCTGCCGGGTCAGCGGGATTGTCCGAAAGGGTTACCGCTGGTCCGGAACATAAAAGGCTAAGGAAAGAACATGGCTGGGTTTTAGTCAGTAAGAGTTTGACACTCCCTTCTGCTCCACCCAGAGCGGGAGGGGTCATTTGATGATTTGCCACACGAAAAAAAAAAGTCATCGAAACATTCCAGACGATTGTTCAAAATTCCATCCTTATGGGGATAAAAAGAGGGGACACTGTTTATATGAAAAATCTTATTTATTTGGTTTATAAACTTTATAGACTTCCAGAAATACTAACTTTAATTTCGGAAGTCGGTGTCTTTGGATCTGTATTTAAGTTTTTTGCCACCGACTTCCGAAATTAAAGTTATTTTTCACTTTGTAGTGTTTTTTTGGAGGTCGGTTTTTTTTTGTTATAACGTTTTTATTTCTCACTTTTTAGTGGGTCTGTTTATAATGTATCTAAGTTAAAATATCCTAATATCAACTTGCTCATCGCCTTTACCAAAATATTGCTTTTCCCGATGCATGACTGACATTAATTGTTGAGGAATTCTCCTGGTATTTCACCATCAGCTCCATTTCACCATTCGCATTGTGACGAGCATAAATTACTTAGCAACCATGTTAAAGTAATCGAATCGCAACCCGTGAAATACTTATTATGGAGTAGTTCCGGTGGCCATCTGTGGTCTTCATCATCGGTTCCACTTCACCAAATAGTGCTTTCGAGAGCAAATGCACGAGTTACTGTAAAAATTGCCCAAATCGCTATAGGTGTGCCTATAATATTTAAAGAGTTCCTTCGATTTCTCCATTATCCCTTCATCAGATCCTGACCTGATGACAATGGGACCACCTGGAAAGTATACCCTGAAAACTAAAAAAAATCAAATCGGTCTAGCCGTCTTCGAGTAATCGGGAACGTACATAAAAAAAAAGATTCCGACGAATTGAGAACCTCCTGCTTTTGTTGACGTCGGTTAAAAATAAAAAAGTGTGTTTTAGGGTTTTTCAAAAATCGACTCCTACCAAGTTGGAAAAGAGTAATGAAGTTTATGGGTTGGATTTTACTGCTTGCTTCCATTAACTCGAAAATGGGTATGGGCCTTTGAGTCAAGTTATGAACACATGCATCCCAAACGATTTTTCAAAATTCCATCCCTGTTGGAGTGAAAAGCGGGGATATAGTTTATTTGAAAAGTACAAAAACTCTTTGTTCTATAAACTTAAAAATTGGCCCGAATACTTATTTATCTAAATAAATGTTAAGATCATAAACATAAATTTTCGAAATATTAGGAGGAAAGTACGAATTTCACGCGGACGAAGTCGCGGGCAGAAGCTAGTTTTAAATGAAATTCCTTTTCTGCAGTGAAATTTTGGTATCTACGAAAATTTGTTCTTTTCAGATCCTGAAATGAATGTGGCACTCAATGGTTATGAAATAAGTAACGAACTTAAACATGGCGTAGATCATGTACAGTGGGTTGCATCAATTGGGTACCCCAGTTGTATGAAAATTTTAATACAACTGGGGTACCCAATTGATGCAGCCCACTCGATGTTAAGATGTTGCTGACTGACTACTCGATGTTAAGAAAATATCAAAGGAACTCTTTTCCCACGCCACCTCGAATCAGCCCTCGCAGCACCCCGCCACCGCATTCTGGGCCGATCTCGGTGGCATCATCCATCTTCAGGCATCCATTGTGTGGAGACTTTTGCCCAGCGGTCATCCCTAATGCGACTGATATTGACAAAAGTTGATGAAACAGATGCTGAAGACCTATATAATTCAATAGTAACCGGAATAATCCAAAGTAGTATAAACATAAGGAACAATCATAAATAAAAACAAATTGTGAAGAATTGATTTATAAACGAACAGAAGAAGAAATGGGGCCAGCAGAATATAGAACAATAGATGGGGAAGTCAAAAGAAGTATTAGGAGAGATCTGAGAAATATTATTATTATTTATCATTTATTCTCTCTTCACAAAGCTGACTTGAAGTTAATGGTACAAAAAATGTCTCAGCTGTATTCCACCTTTGTGAGAGACTGGTGCCTGAGATAGATATAGATAATTCTAGCCGTGGAAGGGCCCCGGCTAGAATTAGCTTTTACAGAGATACCGCAAATATTAAAATATCGATACCGTGAAAAGTAAATATTAGTAATAAATAAAAACGGATTTTGAAACATGGAGGCACAAAGGGAAAATCCTGGATCAATTTGGTCTCAAAGACAATTATAGAATAAAACACAACAGTAGAAAAAAAATCATGGGAATAGCGAACAAATTCTATAAAGCATTACATTCATATTACTCACCGAGTCACCGACCCCGATCAACACAAAATTACAAATAAAATGTTATAGTTTCCTACGGCCCACGGTCTACAGTTGTCTATTTATCTTTTGAATGACGTAATAATAACCTTCAGTTTAATGGAGATTATTATAAAAGGTACCTATGTTTTAAGGAGATTGCTTATAAAGGTTATATTAATGTTTGTGTTTTGAAATTTAGAATTCGAACTCAAACTCAAAGCATTTGTTTCAAATACAATCCCAATTACAGGGACTTTTGAATTGTCAAGGGGCCGGTCAGTCAGAAAGATGAAGCTAGTTGCCCATTCCAAAGCGTAGTAGATACCTATGGAGAAACATGGGCAAGAAACTCCACGAACAATCTTTTAAATTATAAAATTGTTATAAAATATTGGTTACATTATTCATGTTGAAATTATACATGTGAAAATAACGTAGAAAGAGTTGCACGATAAAAGCGTCCGTAAAAAAAAAACATCGAAGGTGAGAACTTGATGAAGTCTACATAGTGAAATATGCGTGCCCGTGTCCAAGTATACCTCTGCCTAACCCTTTGAGGAAATAGTGATGTTATGTCATATACTACATAATTAAATTAGCAGACGGTTCTGCAGGTTTGTACCAACTGTACTTTGACTGAGGAATTGAATAAAACTGACGAATCAAGGAAACTGGCGAACACTGGAAACTGTCGAGTTGACGCAACCGACTAATCCACAAAGCTGACCAATCAGGGAAACTGACTTATCAACGAAAAAGGCGAATGAAATAAGGTAAACTGACCATTTATACGCGGGCTCTTACGTACGGTGATCCCTCGAATGTAGTCCGTGATTTTTTTTTTTTTGCAAAATTCTTAAGAAATTTTGATTTCAGGCTATGACCGTATGAGGAAACGCGGTCACGTAGCCGTTGGCGTTTATTCCATACTATCGTATTCCTCTGTTTTTTCCCTAGTTAATGATTCTAGTCAAATATATTTTTTTACCATACAATGTATATCTACCCATGATTCTATGTTTTGTGTTTGTTTTGGCGGCGTAATTATATAAGTATGTATACATAAATAATTTTTCTTAAATTAATGAAGTTACGCTAAAGCACAGTTTGACAACTTCTCAAGTTTCAATTCTCATTTCAGAAACCGGGAGTAAGTACCTATTCCCGAACTTGAAGATCTCGTGGTTATCCTGAGAAAATCAATATATTCAAGGATACCTTTATCAATCCTTCTTATCCCCACAAAATGAAAAGGCTACCTGAAATAGATTTTCTTTACGGTGTTAAGCCGACATATATTATTATGTAGTTTGGAAGGAGGCTTTAAAAAATTTTGTGAAGTAATATTTTGTGAGTGCAATGAGATCATCACAGGATGTTATAAATTATATTCAGTACGGTTTTTTTCAAAACCCAGTGTTATTTAGATACTGGCAAGGGAAGTTACTGGATCTAGTAATAAGCACAATAAGTCGAGGTTACTTATATTTTAGTTATTTATTTATTTTATTTTACCATTTATGTACACACTTAAATAAATAGACAGGAAAAAAACGGAACAGAGAAATAGGTACAAAGGTGATGCTTATTTCGTAAGAAATCTCTTCCAGCATACCTGCGATAGGACAATAAATAGAGAGATATAGACAGCGTGCGAAAGACTAAAGGAGACAAAAAGATGATACATAAAATCTAAAAACAGTTCACTTAATAAAACTAAAACAACCAATAAAAATTGTCACAAAAATGTTATTCTATACAACCGGTAGTAGCGTCTAAACACACTATGGCGAAGGTACGCGACCGAAGTTCGGCATGAACGCCTGCAATGCCATTTGAATTACTGACGACACATTTTTCCGAAATTACGTTGCGTTATAACCTACAGCCGAACTTCGATTGGGTGTAAATTCAGCGGCATATCGGCGGCAACGTATTCTGTAGAGCACATATTATACGCGACTGAAGTTCGGTTCGATTGCCGAAGATCCGGGGCGGGGAGCAGCGGGAGGCAGGTGTTTGCAACTGAGTTTCTGCCGCGTAAGTTCGGCACTTATGGTGTGTCATATCAGCCGGATACGTCGGAACGTAAAATCAGCCGCGGAATTTCGGTCGCCTACCTTCAGCTTAGTGTGTTTAGACACGTATTCGTAGAGTTAGTTTCTACTCACACGACCTAAAAATAATTATTATAAAAGTTGTTAGGAGATCGATCATAACTTCTAATAAAATACTTTTGCAATAACAACATAGTGGTCGTTAAGGCTAGGTAATCTTCTGTATATATAAAACAAAATCGGGTTAGTTACACCATTAATAACTCAAGAACGACTGGACCGATTTTAATGATATTTTATTTATTGGATTTATCTTTCCCCAATTAGAAGAATAACTATCAAAACATGGAAAAATTTATCGAAAAAAATAATAATAAAGATACATTTTCAGATTCATTTTCTCATACATTCGTTCTTATTGATTCGGAGGTGGTACGAAGTTTGCCGGGTCATCTAGTAGGTAATAAAGAACACGGATGTTTATTTCAGTACGACTTTTTCCTTTATTATTTAAGCAAAAGTACAAAACGAAACTTAATAGCAGAATCTTTTTAAGTTAATATCACCTGCCTAGCGTTTTCCGACTTTGTTGGGGTCAGCTTCTAGTCTAACCGGATGCAGCTGAATATCAGTATTTTACATGAAGCGACTGCCTATTTGATCTACATAACCCAGTTATTGGCTAATACGATACCCGTTGGTAAGACTGGTTATCAGACTTTCGAGCTTCTGGTGTAACGACTATCAAAGATCCACCAAGGACAGCCGGGACAAACAGCTTAACGTACTTTACAAGGCACGGAGGGGGTCTCGATATGATAAGGTGGTCACCCATCCACGGACCAATCGCAGCAAGCGTAGCTTAACCTGATCAATAGAACCGTGCGGCCGTTATTACAGCCTCATGGGTCAATCGCTCCTCATCTTTTAAGTTAAAATTTGAAATTAAATTTAAGGACTTGACTTAGGTCAACGATATGGCCGTTCATGTGCTACCGATCGTCTATCGTCAAGAAGTTATTAATATAAAAAAATCATATATAGTCAACGAAGAAGATTCTTGCCATGTTAATTATACAAATGCATTTAATTGTTGTTGCAAAAGCAGTTAAATGATATGAAACCCACGTAGTTGAAATAGGAGAACTAGACCATAAAATTGAACATATGAACAGCATTAAACCACGTATGATTTACAGAATATACTTCGAGAATATTCTTCCCCAACTATACATAAAGTGGTATGTAGCATATCACAGAAACTGATTTCCTTTCTAGCTTAAATCCGAGCGATATTCGCGAGTGTTGGCAACGCCCGAGCTATAACAGCATATGGACTGAAAATATACCAATAACCTACAAATGGACCGGTAGCTAGGTAGTATATATGATTTAGGTTTAGTTTGAAAACCTATTTTCTTTTTGTGTCGATTTTGCTTTGAAATGATTCGAATCTGGTTTACGTATCATCATCTGCCTAGCCTTTTCCCAATTATGCTGGGGTCGGCTTCCAATCTAACTGGTTGCAGCTGAATACCAGCATATTTCTTGGAGTTTCTGCCTATCTCATCTCCAAAACCCAGTTATCTGAATCTGGTTTACTTATAAACTAAATATAATGGCGGTGAAAGCGTTCCTTTTGAAGCAATAAAATTAATCTTTTACTTTTGTTCAGGCTGAGCCGGATGAAGTTACAAATTGGGTGAGCATCAGTTACGCCCGTAACAAAATTTCTTAAATTATTCGTTTGCGTATTATATTTTCTATGTTATCTTATTTGAACAGTCCCGCATTTCCTTATAAAAATACACGTCTCTTAAAGAAACCAACACGAAGGTAACATAGATAAAAAGAAACCAATTGCGTTATAACTAAAAATAAAAAATAACATCGTCTTCGTACACGAATTCAGCAAACCCTTTTGATGATAAGTTATAATTAGATCCGCACAAAATACGTTACTACGTGAGATAGAAATGATAAAACACATTATACAGAAAGGATACAATTATTGTAAATAATTATCCTATTTGTGTCGAAGTAGAACACAAGAACAGTATTGACACAGTGTGACTACTTACAGTGGTTCAACGGGAGCATTTTCGCAGAGCAATCGGAGGAGGTAAGTCGGCGAATTATGGTCTGAACTGCAGATATTATAATTATACTGCAGATCGGGACAGAAGAAGGTATAATGTGAATGGAGAAATGTCAAAAAGATTTGTCAGGTCCTGTCAAACGTATAGGCGATGAACTACTGTCGTTACACTGTGGTATTAATCTTGAATCACTTGGCAACGGATTGAGCACACGTAGGATTAGGTATGTAAGCTTTAACATTGGTACTTCTCTGTTTCGAGGTGTTCGGGTTTCTCTTTATACATTTGATATGCTTTAGCCGTTTGAGGGGAGCGTAATCTTAAACTACGTGTGTATGCTTGACGATGAAGTGAGAAAGGTTGTTGGATTAATTGGATCTTTATCATCCTTCTGATCTTATTCCAATTTGTTTTGGATTGGCACAGTATTACTATGTGTGGTACTATGTGTGTGTGTGATTAGTGTAATGTTCGTCAGACGTCTGCCCTTATTGTATTTTATTTGGTCGGCATAGTTACTTGTTCATTCTTCTTCTTCATTATTATTTTTGACTAATAGTATTATGTTCTCTAGCTTCTTCTGCTTATCCCAATTTATTTGATGTAGGCTTTTTCTTTCTGACTATTTCAATGTGCAATTGTTTGCTGCACCGGACGACGTCATTACATCGGCGACGGCTGTCGCTGAAAACCAGCGCTGGGGCTCTGTCTTGCATAGGGTCGCAGCATAATGCTGAGCGATAGCCGTTTTGCGTGGATGTGACGCATGTTTCCCCCATGTTTAACCCTTCCTTATTTTTTTGTGTTTATGTTCTTTATTGGGTCATGTTTAGCGCAAATAAACGTTTTTCTTTCTTTCATTCATTTTTCTGCTAATATCCTAACTCATTTGTGGCTAAGTAAAGCAATCGATAATACTTTCCTTTCTGAAAAATTTACTAATGTAATATTATAATGCTGATTGAAATACGATGTATGTAAACTCGTTACTGATCTTATAAAATATTTAATAAAGAATAATAAGCGGAGTTTTGCAGTTTTACCTCATAAATATTGACTGAGATAATATTGTTGACGTAAAGCTCTCCATATATGAGGATCGGAGATAAAATTAAATGATTTCCAATACGACTTTAATTTCATTATTTATGTATTTCGAAAATAAGAAAGGCATTTAGAGCAAGGCGGTTTGGCGTGGATGATTGATTTGATATTTCTACTTATGAAAATATACCTTAGTTTGACCTTGATTTTGAGCAGCTTGAGCAAATGTCTCTTGTTCTAATTTCTTCCTGCTTTCTTTTGACCCGTCTTGCAGGCACGAAAAACCAAAATCATGTCTGGGATTTTCTTCAACTTGAACTTTTGCTTTCACACCAACTATACTTCAAATTAATAAACTTGAACGATTTCATAAAATTTGTGTCCAATCGCCAAATTCCTACAAATGAAGCCAATACGTTGGCCCGCCAATAAGTTCTGACGCTGTAATCGAATCGTGTTCTGGGAGCGAGCCAACAGATATCTATGATAAATACCGAAAAAAGAACATTATAAGTCATTCTGGACAGATCAATGATAAAAAGATATAATCTGGAAATGTGTACGATGTGATTATTTTTTGCTTTATCTTCTACTTCAAAAGTGTCTTGAAGTTTTTGTTAAAAGGTTAAATGCCCTCCGAGAAACTGATCGTGGACTCAGCAAGAAGAATTTTATTCATCTTTTTATATAAGCTTGTACAATCTGATTAACGTTCTGAAGTTTGTAAGTATCTAGTATTATAATTTAATTCTTAATCTTGAAGTAAGTTAGTGTGGCATGTCCCAACTACGAGAACATTATTTAAAATAAAGTTGTTCCAAGTTAAGTTTCGTGTTTATTTTCCAGAACTTAGCTGTTTTCTCATCTCCGGGTGTACTAGTGCAATCTTCACTCCTCAAACAGAAGCTCATGTTGAATATTCAAGGAATTCTGCAAAGCCATAAAGACTAGCAGCCAGACCAATGAGTTTACTTAGCCATAACCAAAACCTAACACCGTTTCACGAGGAAGCTGAAATGTTGGTAATAAAGTCACTAATGTATGTGATGCTCCGGGTTGGCGGAGTGGAGACGATAGCTTGCGCCATCTATCATATTTGGCATGAATTACCGGAACAAGGGAAGCTGAAGTTGAGTGCCAAGGCCTTAATAATATTATCGTGGGAGCCTTTAAGTGCTAAGCACTGTTTTATAGATCATTAGAACTATATGTAATAGTATTCCGCGGCGGCGAGATGGGCGGGCTAATTGTTGCAATCTCGAGAAAAACCTGGATGAGGCTGATAGGAGCGTGGGAATTGGCACAAGTAAAAAGAGGCGTATGTCCAGCGGTGGAAGAAGTCGAGCTGTGGGTGATGATGATGTTTTCCTGTTTGGGTAATATGTTTTTTTTATAAATAGCATACAATTAATACGTGATTATGATACCTAAGCATATGATAAAAGGCACCCACGGAGTGAAAGGGCAGCTAACAAAATTTGTACCGAATCTACATGCTGTAGTGGTACAATTTAGTATAGAGCAGGTCAGAGTAATTTCATTCGTATATCTTTTGGGATGTTTTCTTCACCCCAAAAGATATACAAATGAAATTACTCCGACGACATTATTCATCTAACCCAATTTTCCTAAATCTCTAAGCCAATAAAATCCATGTAAAGTTCGAAAGACAATACCTATAGTAATGCTAGTGGTAATACATTTTTATTACCAAAAGTAAAAGGTAATATTTCTGAATGTAGAGCCAATGAAATCATTTATAACAGATAAGGCAACCTCTTCTAGATAATAACGAGTGCTATGGAGTACGAAATATATTTCATGTGATAGAATGTGAATTTCAATAATACCGACTTTACATACTTGTGTCAAGACATCGCTGAAATATTTGGCTGGGTGGAGCGTTGAATCGGTGGTTGGTCGTTAATATTTTATATGTTATACTTGCTGTTGACCCAAATCTATTCTATACATACAAATAAGTAAAAAGTAATATCAAAATAACCGCTATTTACTAAATACATCTTACGAAAGTATAATACAACGTTATTTTTAGTATATGCGAAACCTGAATATAGTTTGTTCAGAATAAGTAACTGAATCGATTCCAATAATTTTTACCCCGTGTTATATGTATTTTGCCCCAAAAATATTTAAAGAAGGTTAAAAGATGGACACCGAGTGACACTAAGTAAGTTATCCAATCTCCGTGCCGAACGGTTAGGTACCTAGGTACTATTATCAATGAGCGCAAGACGGCCCGGTGCGAGCGGCGCGGGTGAGCATGTTTTTGTACGGACAAACAGGTAACTTAACAAGCTTATAACTTTGTGATTTTTCATGATACAGTTTTGAAATTTTGTACAGATTCTTTACATAAAAATACTAAACACGTGTTTCGGGTTTCGCATAATTATACTAAAAATAATGTTGTAGGTGCTTATAAAAACGAGTTGAAAACTTTTTGTCTGTCTGTTTGTTCCGGATAATCTCCGAAACGGCTGATGATCATGATGACACATCAAAAGAAATAATAATAATTTAAAACTAGATGAGGTCGGTGTTTCCTAATCAACTTTATAAAGCATATTCGATTACGATTTTTATGTCGTAGAACCTAGTAGTCAGAAGCCCGAAAGTCTGACAACCAGTCTTACCAAGGGGTATCGTATTACCCAGTTACTGGGTTGTGGGTGTCAGATAGGCAGTCGCTCCATGTAAAATACTGATATTCAGCTGCATCCGGTTAGACTGGAAGCCGACCCCAACATAGTTGGGAAAAGGCTACAGGCAGATGATGATGATATCGTAGAATCATAAGGGTTCGGTTCACACCTAAAGACAGAATCAAGTCGGATGGGTCAGGATCGTCACAGAATAGGTGCCCAAGACGGGCCACCGAGAAAGGGCTAAAAAACGGTGGCTTGACGTTTTGGACTCGGTCCTTACGAAAAGGCACAACATTAGGAAAACTGGAAAAGTATGGCGGAGACCTTTGTCCAGTACTGTGACAATTTCTATTTAGGAATATTTTTTGAAGAATTTTCCGTTTTCCATGCACTAGAAGCAATAAATAATAGTGATGTGATAAAGCCTTGTCTGACAGCAATAAATTCAACGGTTTAGCCCATAATTAGTGACACGTTCCTGGCCTGCTTCCAATTAGTACATAGGATTAATTCACTAAGAAACCACTTTAGATATCCCACACAAATAAGACTACGATTTAGGTATAAGCGAAATTAATTTGGAAGGAATTATATCTAGTCTATATGCCTTGGCTTTATTAGATTTTTTAAGGTATTTCATACGAGTTGGTGTACTTGTATTAAGTTCCTTTTCGGTAGAATACTAACAGCCCGTTGCAGAATTTTCCGATGAGGTGCCATTAATTTATCTGCTTGATAATTCCAAACAGATTCTGTTTATTTTGTTATATATTTGTTAGATTGTGGCTATTCGGAAGCAGTGGGGTAATTGCGTAAACATTGCGTTGTTTTTGACAATTCAACAACATTCATTGCATTAATAACGTTGTTGAGCAGACACGTTTTTCGAACATTATGAAGCAATGGATTCGCAATATCCTTTAAAATGATTCAATTTGGGATTGATAGTGTGTTATGCAATTAGGGTGTAGGTCCTCGACATTGTTTCAACAGAATATTTGCTAGTGAATCTTCATTATTTATTTGTATTGCTATGACCCAATTTAGTACTTTACTACCTCTTTGAGCTTAACACCTTTGTTTGTTCCCATAACTTCAATAAAATTTCAATATCTAAACACTAAAAATCCAGTATAAATTTTAGGTCATGGAATGTAAATCTCGATTCACTAGCATATCAGAAGATTGGAATTTACGGCTTCGGTTTCAATATCCGTGAATCAAGGTCTTTCATATTAAGATATATGGGAATGGCTGGTTGAGTCATCGTAGATCAATCTCTGAGAAGGGAATGGAAGCGAGGTCTGTGCCAAAATTTCTGGGGAACATTTTAAACTTGGTTACTTTAGACTTGGTTTGGGTCGCAGAATTGGGTCATGCATGAAAGCTAAATATGGTAGATGAGAAACTTGATAAACATGAATTTATTGTTGAAATCACATCAAATTGTTGTTCTTAGTGTCTCCCTAATTTAATCTTACGTGCTCGTGAATTTTGTGTAAATTATTTCATCACCACTGCTCTTAAAACGGTGAAGGAAAACATTGTGAGGAATTTGGCATAGCCTAGACCATAAAATTCGAAGACATGACATCTACCAACCCGCCCTGGGCCCGCGTAGTGGATTAAAGCCCACAGAGAGGAGGCCTGTGTTCCAGCAGTGGAAACATAGGCATTATGCTTGCAGTTCTTGCCCATTCTTCTCCATACGAAAACTACCTTTTGGAAGGGTCGCCTAAAATCAATTCTATTTATTATAATTTTTTACCTTGAAAAGCACCTTTTATGTGCCTATTTGAAATAAATTCTTTGACTTTTGCTTATGCTATGCTCGTTATTATAATACCGAGCATGCGATTATGCTCGTTAATATAACGAGCATAAATAATTAGCAGACTTGCAATGGACTAACATGGTTTATTGATCAATTAAATAGAGGTGATAACTTAATTTAATCATCACATAATAAACTATTGATAATTGTTTCTCTAAATTAACTTTAGTACTTAATAACTAAATTATTTTGTGATATGTTTATTTATTTAATTTTTCAAGCACATAAATGTTCAAAGGCGGATGTTTTCTTTTCCCTTTACTGCGAAATTTAGGGTATCAATAGCCCAAAAACAAATTTTCTGCTATGAATTATATTATAACTTAGTTATACTATGTACGCCAGTAAAATATAATTTACTCTTCGGAATCGCAGGTGCAAATATATTCAATCGCAATGATCTCGTTTATATTTAGTCATTACCTACCTACCTTCAGAATTTTCACAGGTTATAGGGAAAAATCATACGATAAATCCAATAGCACTCTTACCACTTGAGACATACGGCTCAAATTCGAATAATCAATTTTATTTTGGTGAAATCAAATACCGTTGAGTGTTCGTTAACAACATTTTTTCATGTTATCTCGTCGTGAATAGCATTATGTGTGTTATAATATCGTAACTCGTAAATAGGATACTTTGGCATCTCAAAGGGACGTTATGACTTTATTATTTCCGGCATTCGGCCTTTGAGATTGTCCGGTCTCCGATGTTTGATTTAATGTTATTATTTTATCTGTTGATATACAATTTCGTCCTTTCAAAGCAGGCTTGAAGTTCAGTGAGGCGTTTTGATGCATATTAAATCCGGAGTTTATTTTGAGAACATGATACTAAAATATTTTTAGTATTCAAAATCGAGGATGGAATTTAGAGTTAACCAATAAAAATACTGAAAATAAATGATTACGTCAACTGGACCCGCGGGTCCAATTCCGAGTGGGACCAGTTGACCAAAGACTCATCTCTGAGAGGCCAGGCTGCAGTGTTGGGATGATCCAGATTTTTTAATAAATATAATTAGATTTTGATTTTCGTATTGACCTTTGTAAGTAACAATAATGGACTAATTATTAAAAAAATTAGTATGAAATAAACGAATTTAATTAATTTAATTTATAAACCATTTTAAATAAAATAATAAAATAATCATAAAATAATGTATTGGTACCTACTAAGGTATACCTACCATGCAAAATTTACACTCATTCATTTTACGACTATAAAAACCATCTGCACTGCATTGCAATGGCAAAGAATATCAAAAATTTGTTCTCGTAAAGTATTTGGTGTATTGGTGATTCTGAAAAAAAAACTCATTCATTTTGCGGGCGACATAAATTCCGAACTTATTTCAAAATTCATGTAAAGGAAACAAAATAATAAAAAACATGTTACTCAAAAAAATAGAAACATTGTGCCTACACACAAGAATAAAGTTTATACCAAGACTTTTTGTCAAACAAATATTATTCAATTATTATTCTCTCAAGAGAGTCAAGACTCTTGAAGAAATTAAAGAACAGAATTGCAAATGGAGTTGTTTTATGTAACAACTCCTTCACTACTAGCTGTGCCCGCAACTTAGTTCACGTGTATGTCAAAAAACAATTTTGTTTCTCTTTGCTAATTATTTTTCGAAAATAAAGGTAGCCAAGTTACTCCCTATAACATCAACTATCTGCCAAAAAATTGGTCCAGCCGTTTCGGAGACAGACAAAAATTTTTAAAATGCTTTTTTTTTTTAATAAATTCGTACTTTTCTAAGCATTTAGTAAACAGCTGTTAATTTGTCGTTACAAACAGACACTGCAATTTTATTTATTTATTTGTATGTAGGATGTACTTACTAACTTATACATAAGAAATGTTATTCATTTCTAAGAATTTAAATGTTCTAAACAAATTTTGTATGCAATATTGTTGATTTTGATATAGAATATTGGGTATAGTTTAACTCTGTTAGCTTGTAATTCATTTTTAACTAACATTTTATTAAGTACTACTGTAATCTTGTATGCCTACTTATTTGATATTTGTACGCCGTTAACAGCAAAACATAGAGATCTCTGTACCTATTCTATTTCAAACACATATTTTGTACACCTACGTTTAACAAATAAAAACTTTGACTTTGATGTACGTTTGTATAGAAGATTAGCTTTCAACCCCTCAGAAACAAGGGATAAGGAATTCTGAAATTTAATATCAGCAAACAAAATGCAACTTACGATGATTCTTGACACAGGAATGCCAACGGATCGAGGGGTACTGAGACTATATAAGTGAGCTCCTAGTAACTCTTTACGTAAGTTCTTGAATACTCCTCTGACGATGTTCAACATTTTAACCGTTTTTAGGGTTTCGTACCCAAAGGGTAAAAACGGGACCCTATTACTAAGACTTCGCTGTCTGTCCGTCCGTCTGTCTGTCACCAGGCCGTATCTCAAGAACCGCGATAGCTAGACAGTTGAAATTTTCACAAATTATGTATTTCTGTTGCCGCTATAACAACAAATGCTAAAAACAAAATAAAATGAATATTTAAGGGGGGCTCCCATACAACAAACGTGTTTTTTTTTCGGCGATTTTGCCTTGTGGTACGGAACCCTTCGTGTGCGAGTCCAACTCGCACTTGGCCAGTTTTTTTTATTCGATTTCTTTGAAAAGGGCCCAAACCAATTATGCTAAGTTATCCAGATTCAATATGTGCAAGTAATTATAAAGTTTTCTGGACTTTTTAGTACATGTGGATAGGTATTTCTGTTGAAAACGAAAGTCAATAGAGACTGCTGGTCCTCTTGATATTTATTTATTAAAGGTTTACTTACGAGCATTTACGCCGTACCGCATTTCATACAAACTTTCAAGTCCTTATTTTTCGAAATAATGAACCGATTTTAATGAAACTTCATACGCAGAAGCAGGGTACAAAAGTCTAAAAAGTTAGTAGAGAACATTTTCGAAATGTCTTATTTAAAAAAAGATACCTGAAAATCTCTGTTTCTATGGAAAAATTCAAATCGGTCCAATTTGGCTGTAACACTATTTTTCGAAAATGTTCTCTACTAACTTTTTAGACCTTTGTATCGAGCTTATGCGTATGAAGTTTCATTAAAATCGGTTCAATCATTTCGAAAAATAAGGGTTTGAAAGTTTGTATGAAATGCAGTACGGCGGAAACGCTCTTACTGTTTTTTGCTACATCAGGACAGTTGCGTAACACACTATCAGTAGCAATGGCTTTCATTGTGACAGTTCAACAATATTCATTTCGTTATTTACATTATTGAGCCGACAAACTTTTCGAACATATGAAGCAATGGACTAGCAATATCCTTCATAATGATTGAGATTGTGATTGATAATGTGTTACGTGTTACGTGTCTGTGTGGTGCCGGACTTAAAGAATAGCACCACCCCATACTTCCCGTGGGTGTCATAAAAGGCGACTAAGGGGCGTAGCGGAGAATGGGCAGCAGCGTTCTCTATGCATTCCACCACCATACCATACTGCGATCGCCAACCCGCCTGCCAAGCGTGGCGATTATGGCAAACCCAGGGGGGGTTTGGCATAACCTTTTGGGGGAGGCCTATGTCTAGCAGTGGACGTCTTTCGGCTGAAATGATGATGATGATGATGAATGTGTTACGAAACTAGAGTGCAGGTATTTCTTATTTGGTAATAACGGTTAAGTAATCTTCAATGAGCAGTTTTTGAGTCAAAACCCATGTAAACCAGATTTCTGTCAAAGGGACCAGGGTTCTAAATACTCTTCAATTTTCAGAAGAATGTAAATGGCAATCATTTTTCTATGAAAATATTTTTTTTTTCAATTAGTTAGGTAATTCATTTATTTTTAGTAAAAATCACAGTTTCATTAATATCTGAATACAAAAGCTGCAATTTATTCGTAATAAAATATTAGTTAAAAAGCTAGTTGAATAACCTCAATAATTCAACAAAGTTTTTGAGAAAAATTAAATAGGACTTAACTAAGAGTACGAAGACTTAACTTAATTATCTACTTAAGAAAAAGTAATATTGAATTACACCGTTAAAGAATATTTACTAGTACACAAACAACTGTCATACCGATAGCTGATTGTGATCCACAATAACGAATAAGTTGATTTAATACGATTCATCATCATGATTTGCCCAGCCTATTCTCAACTATGTTGGGGTCAGCTTCCAGTCTAACCGGATGCAGCTGAATACCAGTATTTTACATGGAGCGACTGCCTATCTGACCTCCACAACCCTGTCACCCCTTGGTAAACGTTACCACTTGGTCACAATTACCCCTTGGTAAGACTGGTTGTCAGATTTTTGGGCTTCTGACGACTAGTAACGACTGTCAAAGATCAGATCTACGAATGACAGCCGGAGGTAGGACGACGGAGGTATATAAAGATGGTCCACTGATTCAATTTATTAGGTACTTGATTCACTTTTTTTTTCAAGATAACTGATTGAATACGATTCGTCAAATGGATGTAACATCTCTTATTGATGGTTGGGCCGTTTTCACGATTTGTTCCCGTCTGATTACGCTGGTACGCAAGCCCGAAAAGCTTTATAATGTGCCTAATTAATTGTGTAATGAATCGGATCAAGGATCGGTTATATATTGATTACACACGTAAATAAACACAGGAGATATTTATACAGGGTTATTGGTAAAACATTAACAACCTCTTAAGAGGTCATTGTACTGTACTCATTATTATATACAACTTTTACTATGGGACCAAACCTGAAATCGCAAAAAAACCATACATTTCTGTTCGTATAACTCGTCAAAATGTAGGGAACGCTGATTTTTTTTTTCGCGATTTCAGGTTTGGTCCCATAGTAAAAGTTGTTCATAATAATGAGTACAATGACCTCTTAAGAGGTTGTTAATGTTTTACCAATAACCCTGTATATGTCCCTACATAATATCTGCGACCTGCATTTATCTGGACCGGATTTAAATGCATTGGAGCGAAAGATATGATTACACTACAACGGCATTCGCACGCTACGGACCGGACGCTATCGTCCGCGAATGTCACTGTTCGCACGAATGCGTTTCATGAACTTACTGGCACCTGAGTAAAAACGACATCGATTTGAAGCCTGACTAAGGAGCCTGAGGACATTTCCGTCACGTAGATGCATTCGACCCTAGTCCAATGCATTTTCTTAAGATCTTCGTTTGAGTTCGCATGCGATCGAGCGGTAACGTACGAGTAATTTGAGTCGAGCGTCAGACGTGTCGTTTGGCCCTCCAAAGTGGTTAACTTATAGTTACGGTTGTAATATATAAATTGAAGCCGCAAAATCTCCGACTCCTAAGATACAGGTCTGCGTACCTAGTTTAGGAGCCCGGAAAACTGACAAGAATTTTAAACTTGGTAGTACAACCCACTGTTTCCATATGCTATGTACTGTGTTGTTATTTTTATGTAATAATAAACTTATTATTATTATTATTTGTCAAAGGTTAAGCCACGCTTGCTGCGGTCGGTTCGTGGATGGATGACCATCTATTACTTATTGAGAATCCCCGTACCTCGGACAGTACGTTAAACCGTTGGTCCTTCGTAGATCTTTAGCAGTCGTTACTAGTCCTCCCTCAGAAGCCCGAAAATCTGACAACTAGTCTTACCAACGGGTATCGTGTTACCCACTAACTGGGTTGTGGAGGTCAGATAGGCAGTCGTCCCGTTTGAAATACTAGTATTCAGGTGCGACTAAAACTGGAAGCCAACCCCAACATAGTTGGGAATAGACTGCGTACATGATATTGTCAGACGTGTCATTCGATTCGACTAACGTTGATTGAAGTCTTTGACATTCGAAGTGCTGTGCATACTTGTCAGTTGTCGCTTTGACGACGTTTAGTAACGTGACGATGCCTGCTCTTCAGACAAAGAGAATTGAACAAAACAATAAACTGAATTAGGTACCTACGTGTCTTCACTTTGAATAAATTCTTGATACACGATACGTAGCCCCATTTAAATCCGCAAACAACTCCATTAGGCAATAACACGTTGTTCCTATTTCACAGGAGCTAAACAACAAAATAAATGCTCCTAAAAAACAATTTTCACACGATGTTGAACAAATAACCTTAGTTACACAGCATGCCACCATCAACCATGCCAGCAAATAGGGTGACCACACGATGAATGAGTTTATAGGAGACAAGGAAATTCAATTTATCGAAAAATGGTTTTGTGTTCCTGTGGGGCTTTCGAATAAAAATAATGGAAAAGCGCTGATGGGATGTTGTGGCTGACGAACTACATAAAGGCACTGTTAACACTATTATGTGTAGTTAATAAAAGGCTTCAAAGCAAGCGCCTTTCTGTGGGCCGGGAAATAATATCATATAAAGAATATTGAAAATGAAATTGCTAGGTATCGTAGAAGATATTGCTCCAAGAAAATATATCTTTTTATAGTTTTTCGATAGACGGATGGCAGTATTATTGGTAAGTAAATATTTCTTTTGCGGATTTGGGACTGGGGATGAATGGTAGGGTTTCAGTAGCTTTTTATGATTCTGCATAAGTTGGGAGTCAACCAAGGGAAGCGGTTATTACGGTTCTCGTTATTATTCAAGTGCGATTTATATTCAACATACCGGTAATATAGAAACGTACTTGTAGGTACTATAATTGTACTCATTAATCTTGGGGTTTTGCATTTAAGCCTGTGTGTTTGATAGCATAGCCATAATTTGTAGCTACCTATGTGTCGTACTTACACACCTAACGTCACACTCTCGGTAACGGGTTTGTATTAATTTACAGTCTTTCGCAGAAGTGTGTTTTCCTCTACATTTCATTCGGTTTTAACTTGTCATCTATGAACGAGAAATAAAACGTCAAAAACTGGAGTGCATAAAACCTAATTTAAAAAAATTTGTATCGACTGTAAAATATTTTTTTTATTTTTTTATTTCACATAACCAGTATTAAGCAGTATTGTCTGTGTGGTGCCGGACTTTAAGAATAACACCACCCCTTACTTCCCGTGGGTGTCGTAAAAGGCGACTAAGGGGCGTACCGGAGAATGGGCAGCAGCGTTCTCTATGCATTCCACCACCATACCATACTGCGATCGCCAACCCGCCTGCCAAGCGTGGCGATTATGGCAAACCCCCCCCTTTTGGGGGAGGCCTATGTCCAGCAGTGGACGTCTTTCGGCTGAAATGATGATGATGATGATGAACCAGTATTAAGAGGAAATGCGGCCGGTCGTTTCTCCATAGAAACACTCTCACCTGTTTTCTTTCTGGTTAATGACCACAAAGCAATGATTTTTTACAGAATAATAAATATTACTTACTTGTGTGTCCATATGTTTTGTTTGATGATACAATTTTTTTATAAGCACTAGAGCCCTCAAAAATGCCGATTTAAACCGCTGTCAACAGAGGCCTAGTGTGCAAATTCGACAACTATTAATGAAAAAAGACAAACACAGGGACACAGATCCTTCTTATTCAGTTTATGAAATATCTTTTAAATTTGTTTAATATTGGAGGAGGAAATAGGAGAGAGCCAAACCTCGAATTACGACTTTTTACTTAGGATTTTTCAAAAGTCTCTCCGACCGCATTCCTCTTAAACATTGAAATTTTCATCGTCATTCTCCTGGACAAGGGCAGGAGAATGACGATAAAACATTGAACATATCACACTAATATTATAAAGGCGAAAGTTTGTGAGTGTGTGTGGGGGTGTGTGTGTGTGTTTATATGTTTGTTACTTCTTCACGCTCAAACGGCTGGACCAATTTGGACAAAATTTGGTATGGAGGTAGCTGACACTCAGGATTAACATATAGGATACTTATTATCCCGATATTCCTACGGGATCTACAATTACGCGGGTGAAACCGCGGGGCGCAGCTAGTCAAAAATAAAACAAAAAATCCTAGCTACGACAAATTAAATTATGGAAAAACAAAAGAACACTAATCGCTTAACAAATGGCTTTGTTTAAAAACACTAACGAGCGAAGACGGCTGAAATCCGAATCTTTGAGAAACGGTTAGCATATTCCATATATCACAATCAGGGGCATAACATCTATTAGTCTGAGCCGTAATAGACGGACGGAAATGAGAACAAACGATTATGTATATTAGACACAAGAGATTTATTTCCATACTGAAATGATGAAAGAAAACATAGGGAGGTATAAGTTCCTCGTTAGTTATGGGAAAATGGGGGAAACATTTCCGTAAGTCGATTCTTATGAGGTCGTGTGTGGGTTACATTTAGAACTAGGTATTTTATATTTGTTTGATTTATTTTTTTATTGTGGTTTTTTGTATCATAACGTATGCTGTACCGGTTGACGTCATCACGTCAACGACCACTGTCGCCGAAGGCCTGCGCTGGGGCTTTGTCTCAGCATTATGCCGAGCGATGGCCGTTTTACGTAAATGTGACGCAGATTTCCCTCAACTTGTAATTTTTTTTGTGTTCTTTCTCTGCGTCATGTTTACCGTAAAAAAACATTATATTCGTTTTCTTTCTTAAGTTTGTCTGTTTGGGACGTTTAAACGCATAAATGGCGGTATTGATTTTGAGGGAATTTGAAGAAAAAGTAGCTTCGTATTATATTTATTTAAGCTTCTGGCACAAAAGCAAAGTCGGACTTAAGAGGAAAAGCGGTCGGAGAGACTTTTGAAAAAGCCTAAGTTAAAAGTCATAAGTCGCGGTTTGGCTCTCGCCTATTTCCTCCTTCAATTTTGGACCAATTTAAAAGATAGTACACAAACTGAATAAAAAGAATAGATACTGTGCCCCTACGTTATTCTTTTTTCATTAATAGTTATTAAAGTACACTAGGCCTCTGTTGACAGCGGCAATTTTGAGCATTTTTTGAGGGTTCTAGTGCTTATAAAAATAATGTATCATCAAAAAGGAAAACGTAGGGACTTGCAAGTAGTTAATATTTATTATTCTGTTAAAAAAACATTGCTTTATGGTCAACCAGAAAAAAATAGGTGAGAGCGTTTATATCATTTCCTCTTAATACCTTACTCATTCTCTACTAGTCAACCAAGGGTAGTGGGGAGGATGGCAAGTATTCTGTTCGAGAGGAATATATTAAAAAGATAACATAGTGAATTGTAAATAAAATAGGTACACAGTTTTTCTTAACTCTAAAATCGGTGACATGACCTTAGAACAAGCTTTCCTACCTCTAACTAAATTATTCATCTCACCGGATAATCCGTATAATAATGGGCCAAACTCCTTCAAAGCTTTGTGGTACTCGAGAACAGTAAGATTCTAAGAATTTCGACCACTGATCGATTACCATTCAAGCTTGTAACAATACAAGCTTGAGTGGAAATCGATCAGTAGTATTTTTCTTTATCTGATTTTTATTTTTTTATATTTAATCTGAAAACCAATATAATCGCTTTTCAGATTAAATACGCCACACACGACTTCAAACATGAGTCTAGCTCAAAGCTGACAGCTGAATTATAATTTTTAAATACATTTTGTTCGATTTTAAACACATTCAGTTTTTAATTAAAACAGACACATTTTCAGTATATTTTATTTTGATTTATAGTAAGTATGTCATACTCGTAGTGTCAGTTAATTTCTTTCATTTTTTTGGCAGTATGTTTTCATTTTTTTGGCACCTTGTTTTTATACATATGCATGTAATTTGTTATCATTTAATTGTATGGTGTGCACTGAATAAATGGTTTATCTATCTATCTTTTAAAGGCTGTTAAAATAATTTTGCAGCTGCCTTATTCTGTCTCAAAACTATGTTATTTTCTATGATTTTGTACTTCTACATTTCGCTATTTTTTTCCTTTCAAAATTCAAAACACATTATTCTCTCGCCCTTATTTAAAGTCGGCGCTTCATGTCTTTTTCTTCCATACTCGCTATTAGTCGTCATCTCAGTAGTCACCCCTCTTTCAACCCATATCATCTTTCACACAGTCTATCCAAAAACTTTTATTTTACTTTCATGAATACTCAAAATTTTCGTCGAGACATTTGCTTATTCCTCCGCATCGCGTTTTATCATCCAATCCGGCAAATTCCAAGCATAGACGTCAAAAACGTCAAAGCAATTTAAAAACCTACACATAACAGCAGCACGATATTTTCCCGATTTTTAAAATAAAAATACCCGTGAGTGCACAGGAGTACCTATGTAACATCCTCAAACACACTCACTTACACTACATAAACAAACCACAAAAATCACAGTGCGTTTTATCCATTCCCCCAGTGACAGTGCACTCAATCCGTTCAAAACACAGCTAAAATACGACACAGTGTATAAAAAAAAGACAGTGTAAAAATAACAGAACAAAAATCAAGTGCTATCGTGACATGGTTTAGTTTAAAATATACCAAGAGGGTTGACGTTGATAGACTGCTCGCTGGAACGATCGTCTGGCTCCCTTGTGCCAAAAATGGACAACCTTACTGTGAATACGGTGATGAATTTTCTGTTAGGGACCTATTCGTCAGTTTACGGTCGGATGCGAAGGGAACTTCTGGTTTCGGATGAATGATGTGGAGTTTATGCTGCATGTGAAATCACATAGGATAAAACAAAGTCCGGTTAGTTTTTCTAAACCACACAATAGATTTTTATGCAGTTTTCACCATTTGAGTATTTATTCTGGAAGGTTTATTCAGCCTATAACGTTTATTTATTTATTTATTAAAAGTTTATGCACAGGTAAAACTGTACAAAGGCGGACTTAATGCTTTGCGCATTTTCTACCAGTCGACCTTAGGGTGATGCAGAGACAATACACAGTAACGTAACGTTAATCGCGAAAAACAAATCAGCTGTTCCCTACATTTTGACGAGTTATACGAACATAAATTGAATGTAGGGAATAGCTGATTTTTTTTCGCGATTTCAGGTTTGGTCCCATAGTAAAAGTTGTTCATAATGATGAGTACAATGACCTCTTAAGAGGTTGTTTAATGTTTTACCAATTACCCTGGATAGTTCCTTCATTACGGCCTGTTTCACCGTGGCTGGCTACTAACATATGATTTAGTAGTGCATCCTACAAAAGAGGACATCCAATCTGTTCATAAGTACGCTATAAAAAACGTCCAATTACGAAGGTAATAAAGATATTCTTATTATAGAGATATGCATTCATTTGAGTTGATTGAGTTAATTAACATAACTAATTTTATGTTCTTTCATGTTTTGCTGTCAAAACATTGACAGCACATAAATTGAGACCACTTTAAGACCGATGTTTTTTCTATTAGTGGAATCATATTTCTGTATATTGTTACAGCAATCTACATACTAACAATCTTAAATAAATTCATTCATTCCGTCACTGAAAACATACAGACTAAACCGATGGGTCTTGAAACACGAAATTTTATGCAAGAGTTTCTTCTGATATAATGAAGAATCAGAATAAGAATAATTATTTGTGAAACGTAGGTGTTTACGTATATCTGATATAATCGCGAAGTATCAGGTAGAATTTGATCAAGATACAACCTGACACTGACCTGCAAATTGCAAAAAAATAAGAAAATTTGAATTTCGCGGTCTACCACTGCGCATTTACCATAATGATAATAGCCGTATAGGTATGTCAGAATTGCGTTCTAGAGTGACTGAAAATGAAGTAGATAAGCTTAGAATGAAAAGTATATACTTAATATACATTTTGTTTCACTCAAACACCATTCAACCGATCACCATGAAAATTTGAATGTATTTTTGGTTTTCTGTAAATTTTTAGTTACTTATTGATCTTTGTCACATTATTTAATTCTCAGGCGGTACGAAGTTTGCCGGGTCAGCTAGTAAATTATAAATATACATAAATGTAGAAATATTTTTTATTTCAATGACGTAGTAATTTGCTATATCAATTTCATTGCATGCTACAGACAAGAAATTTGAATCGTGTAAATGGGGCTTTATAGTAGCCACAGACAATTAAATTGCATCGTGTTAATCAGTCTTTAATGATAAACATATATAAAATGGACATCAATGAGGTATCTACTGTTATTGCACTAAACCAACTTTACTTTAGGTATAATAATTATTAGTACCTTTAACAGGTAAAATTACAAATTTGTTCAAAACGCTACACCCAAAAAAGACATGTCAGCAGCAAGTGAAAACACATGCACTTTCAAATTCAGTCTAAAAAAAGGAATACGTGCTTCTATGAATGTTACATCGGGTCGCGTAAAAATTATTTCGTCGTAAAAATGTGACACTGAACACAAAAGTTCAACGAATGTGGAGCAAAATATTTTTCGTCGGCTTTTTTATATGAATACTAAGGACATGTTTGCGTGTGTCTGATTTCTCGTCGCTATATTTTTTGCTATGAAAAATTGTGAAGTCACACCTTGATGGCGGATTATATTTTTAATGCATGTTCGTGGAGTACCTAGTTTTTTTTTTGGAGTTGGGAATTGCTTATGTTTTGATGTTATGTGGATGTAGTAAAGGAAGCTGTGGTGGCCCAGTGGTAACAGCCGCTACTTACGAGTTGTAGGTCGTAGGTTCAAACCCGACAGGCGCTTTACTCAGTGTAAATTATTTCATCACCACTGCTCTTAAAACGGTGAAGTAAAACATAGTGAGGAAAATGACAAGTTCTAGAACTAAAAATTCGAATACTTGTGACAAGTACCAATTCACACTGGACCCGCGTAGTGGATTACGGCCCACTGCCTCTCACCGAGAGAAGGCCTGTATCCCAGCCAACATGAATATTATGACACAATGTTCCCACTGCAGGGACACCGGCCTTCTTTGCACACTGCTGGTAAAGAAACTGTTTGATAATGATGTTATTCCAACATTCAAGGACACACAGATGATAACTGATATTTTCAGAGTCTTAAGTCTAAAACCATCAGTAGATAATCTAAATTGACTGAACAAACCAACACACTCAAAATAAACACTAACAAGTGAAACAACATCGTTGCTCATCTCGCTAGAAATAATGTGCGCACAAGCAAATTATAAACAGAAACTCAAAGTGAAACAGACACATCAAAGACGAAACCTGATTAACTTGAAAACGCAGAAATTAAAACATTGCACACAACTTTGATAACTACGCAAAGTTCCATCTACCCGCGGGCTGCCATCAAAAACTATTGTACAGTTAATAAGTTGTTCATAATATGTTCTGATCCTCTGTGTTTTATGAAACTAAATTCTCTATGAAATTAACGACAGCTATTTCACAGCCAAAAATAGCAGCTTTATTAGAGAAAGGTTATTTTAACAAGCGCTTTGTGGCGGATAGTATCGTAAATTTTGTTTAAAATAATGTGATGTAATTGGTTTATTTTATTTTTGGATAAAAATGGTTGCTTTAAAGAATGATATCTATAGTTTTAACAAATCATCACATCATCACCCCAGCCGAAAGACGTCCACTGCTGGACACAGGCCTCCCCCAAAAGGGGGTGTTTGCCATAATCGCCACGATTGGCAGGCGGGTTGGCGATCGCAGTATGTTATGGTGGTGGAATGCATAGAGAACGCTGCTGCCCATTCTCCGGTACGCCCCTTAGTCGCCTTTTACGACACCCACGGGAAGTATGGTATGTTTTAGCAAATGCTACTGCTGAATTTGGTGATTATTTTGAGTGTAGCTGTCTGTCAGTCTTTAGATTTTTATAAAACCTGGAATTTGGACTGTGAATTCAGTGTAAGCAATGAACAGAATTGGATACTTTATTAGTCTAATGCAATTTTCATCCTAATCTATCTACTAATTCTATAAACGTTACTTGGCTCTTGCTTTGACATAAATATTTCTCGACTCTCTTTTGCACTTGTAGTTTGACAATTGTGCGATAGTGACATGAAAAATCGTGGTACTCATGCAAGAAGAAATGAAATATAGGTAGATACCTATTTGTAGCTAGCGAAGCCATGAAAAGAATTGCAATAATAAGAAAACGGCAAATTTAGAGTGACGACCTTGAGGGTAGGGATCCCCCTCCGAAGATGCATGAATTGGATGCCTCCCCGGACGAAATCACTTTTCTGTGAGCCAAAAAATACTATCCTATTTTGATAGATGTGGATCCTTCGATCTTTATAGATGGCGATGAGATGATTTATTTTAACAACCTATAGAGAACGGTGGTCCAGAAACTAAAATTTGTCCATATTTGTCTCAAAAATCTTCTACATAATTTTATTCTCAAATTAATTATTTCGCTGATATACAATGCAGTCAAAACTACCGGGTCGAGAAACATGAAATTTCGCCTAATAGTTCCTTTTCTATCAACGGTGAGCACTAAAGAAAAGATTATTGAAAATTCATTCAATAAAATGGAAGAAAGTTTTAAAGGAAGTCATTTTTGCCGATAGAAAAGCCATCGGGCACTCGGCTTGTTATAAATAAGTCACGTTCCTAACGAAAGCTTTTAACGAGCAATGAACTATAACATCACAGCTTCTCCTTAATGAAAAACCGATTTAATTATCAATGCTTGTACACTACCAGGGGCACATAGCTGTGTGGACGTTGCACCAACATCTCTCTCGCCGTTCATTAGCAACCTCAATATGCCCTTAGACAGAGACTACAAACATTTACTCTAGCATTGACCTCACCCTGTTAACATAATAATAACATAGCTTTGATGTCAGGAGCCGCCATCGCCATTAATACAAAACCACAGAATAGTTAAATATAGAAGGCTGTCTCCATATATCTAGAGAAAACAGACTCACTCACATAATAGACGCGTACGTGTAGGAGATGATGTCATTTTTAGGGTTCCGTACCAAAATTAAACGGAACCTCGGTCTATCTGTCTGTAAAAACGGTAAGACTCAGTCTATCTGTCTGTCTGTCACAGATGGATATCTCAAGAACTACTAATTCTATCAACTTGAAATTTAGAATAATTTTAGATGACGTTTGCCCAATTATGAGGATCATATGAAAGAGCGCATTATGCACCTTTTCAAATATTTTTCTCTTTTTTTTTAGGCCGCATAGTTTTCGACTTTTGATAAAAAAAGTAAATAATATACCGTCCCCCCTTATCTCAGAAGTTAGCAAAGAGAAAAAAGATTACAGGAAAAATAAAACGATGTCTCTAAATAAGAAACACTTTTTCAGAAATCATCAACCTGAGTTACACTAGTTCCACTATCGGTCAAGAGACGGCGCTGACCTAAATCTGCAATATTCTACACTGCAGTGAACAGTGTTAAAATTCTTAAACGAATACAGACCTCGTCGATGAAAATTTAAAAATATATGATGGTACGGAACCTTCGGTGCGCGAGTCCGACTCGCTTTGCCTGCTTTTTTACTTTAAACAATATATAAATAGGTGTACCTTATAAGCTTAAAAAACAGCCAAGCTATAAATATTTTAATATAACTGCTAAACAAAGACACTATCACAAAAGTGACGTCACTACTCTGTAATTTTATACTAACGCCATAGATTGACCGTACCGCGCGACAAGGATGGGAATATACAGGGTTACTTTTCAAAGACCATCCAAATTTTTACATGATGTTTTACCCATGAATATAAACAACTTTCACTATGGGACCAACTCTGAAATCACGAAAAAAAAAAGCAGCTGTTTTATACATTTTGGTCAAGTAGGTATTGAAGTTTTGTATGAAACAGCAGATTTTTTTTTCCACGTAAAAATTTAAAGCTCTTCCACAACGTTTAGAGCGTGTTGCTTCTCCATATTTCCATAGATTTTTTCGATTATCTCATTTTATGTCTTCTTTTTGAAGTTTCGTCGTCATTCTTGTCAGCCGCGAGTGCGCTTGCACTCGCTGTACGTAAAGTGTGTCTATTCGTGCGTGCGTTGTACAGAGCCGGGCTTCTGAACCAACCTGTTTTGTGATTTAACAGTGCCTTAACGATGCTCGAGAACGTAATTTGGGCTAGGATGTCTAATTAATACTGGCTTAATTATTTTGTGAGTATTAATTGGAGGTAAGGGTTGATCTTGGTCTTTCTTATGTGGTACTAAATAAAATAGAATGTCTAGGAATATGTGTGTCTATTTATGTTCTGTGTCGGCGGCGTTGGTAGTTTATCTTGGGAAATGAAGTCATAAATATCAGAAAAAGTGTATATTCTCCCCATAGAGTTCTATAAAATCTTTCATTATCGAATTTTTTTGTGTCAATAATCTGAAATATTTTTATTAAAAGTGAGTGTTTTTTGATCGAAGCCATTGTTGAGTATTTAATTATTTCGGTTCCGTGATATTTATACAAAATGTCAAGCTTACCGGAATAACTCTACTGGGAATCGAAATGTCTGCTACAAAGAAACAACATTTACACAAGAAAATTACAAGGTCCTACGACTTGTAATTTTTGAGTAGCTGGAACATTTTTTTTTTTGTTAAAAGTTTAAAATGTCTGTTCTTTTTCGTGTAAAATATGTTTAATTCTAAAAATTTTGATAACCGATAATCAGCCATTGTTATTTTTGTAATAATAAAGACGGTGTTTAAATCTGATCCACAAAAAGTTTAGTTTCAAAGCAATTTCACATAATGAAATAATATTTTTTTGACTTAATTCTAAAACGGATTTTGATTGTCGACTTCACATCAAATTCCGAAATAATAATTTACGGTACATTACATTAGTATAAAACCTTTAAAATGTCCATTGTCATCTAAACGCCGAGTCTAGCAAATGGCGAAGAAGAAAAAGCGCTAAAAACAACTTTCCTGGTTTAAAACACGTGTCAACTTCTAAAGATGATTTAATGAATTTGTGTAAAAAAAAAGTATAATATTAAGGTTTAGATATTCCGGCCGCGTGGCATGGTCCCGATAATTTTGCCTCCGTTGCTTCTCATTAAAGATTTTTCGCTTATGTTGATTTACTTCGTTTCAGATCGTTCGGCATTTTGATTAATACTTTTCAACGGACCGGAAAGTTGGATGAAAAATTTTCTCGCTAATTACCAAAGATTAAGAAACGTGCCTCCCGATTTTTTTGCTTAAAATTAATCCTTGACGCTTGATTTTTTTGCACAAAAGTTTTCGAAGATACTTTTGCAACGAAGTGTATCTTTGGAGCTTCTTTTCGCAAGCAAGCACTTTCCTTACTAATTTATCTGATTACTTGGTGCGTTAGATTTGTGCGAAATTTGTGTAAAATAAAGTAAATTAACTTCGGGCTTAAATTTTTAATTTGTTTCCATTAGGAAAATTAAGGGGGACATCGTACACAAAGGGTGCCAAGTGTGCCAACGGAACCCTGTTATTAGGGCTCCACAGTCCGTCCGTCCGTATATCACAGGGCTGTATTTTTTTGAAACAGGTTTACGCAGAATTTGGTTTATCTAGATTTTCATTTGGTTCATATAGTTAGTCTAACTAGTCAACTCTTTTAATAGTATAATCTATACTAATATTATACAGAGGTAAAGTTTGTGAGGTTGTAGGGGGTAATCTTCGGAATTACTGATTCGATCCCGAAATTTTTTTCACTAATGAGAAGCTACATTGTCTCTGAGTGTCATAGGCTTTATGTTAAAACGAGAAACTTCACGCGTACGAAGTCGGGGGCAGAAGTTAGTCCTTTATAATATTGTTCTCTACAAAAATGACTGCTTTTCTCAAAATCCTATTTGAAAGTTTGTATGTTTATTACTCAATCACGCTAAAACGGCTAAACGGATTTGGATAAAATTTGGCACACAGGTTGTATGGAATCCCGTACCATGCTGCATCAAAGACAAACTTTTTTTTTATAGATTACACTTATCATATTAACTCCTACAAAAGTTATTTTTGTAAACAAAACTCGGGTTTCGGAGATTTTCAAAAAAATCGAAATAACCTAAAAACTAGGTACTTTGTTTTGTTTGACACGAACGGCCATTATTACTCAAAAAAGCAGCCTATTCTATTCTAGTTATTTTTAATTAATGTAGAATCGACAAAGTATAATTTTTTACATGTTTTTTGAAAGGCATCATAGCACTTTCAAAATTCAAGGTCAGATCATATCATGTGAAACGGAACGTCATGTCATGGGAATAAAACAATATCAAAACCTTTTTTACTTTAAATTAAATTCCCTATTCAAATATTCTCCAAGGTCTTTGCTAGAGATCTGTCTATTGGGCAGAGCCAGCTTACGAGACTGAAGACCGATGATGGCAGGATCGTATCCGACAAACCTGAGCTGTTGGGAGAGATCGAGAGGTTCTATGGACAGTTATACACGTCAACAAATAACCCCGCTATGAATCTGGCAAACGACCCAAGAGCTAGATTGACCCGGCACTATACCGAAGATATCCCGGACGTCAGCCTGTACGAGATTAGGATGGCTCTGAAGCAGCTCAAAAACAACAAGGCACCGGGTGATGACGGAATTACGGCCGAGTTGCTGAAGGCGGGCGGAAAACCCCTTCAGAAGCTGTTTGGTTCCGTCATACTCGAGGGCAAAACACCACAGGCATGGAACAGAGGTGTGGTGATACTTTTCTTTAAGAAGGGCGATAATGGCGATTCCTTAAGAATTATAGGCCCATCTCACTCCTGAGCCATGTCTACAAGCTGTTTTCGAGAGTCATCACGAACCGTCTCGCGCGCAGGTTTGACGACTTCCAGCCTCCCGAACAAGCCGGATTCCGTAAAGGCTTTAGCACCGTAGACCACATCCATACGCTGCGACAGGTTATACAGAAGACCGAAGAGTATAACCTGCCTCTCTGCTTAGCGTTTGTGGACTACGAGAAAGCCTTTGATTCGATCGAGACATGGGCTGTGCTGCAGTCTCTTCAACGGTGCCAGATCGACTATCGGTACATCGAAGTGCTGAAGTGTCTGTACGAACACGCCACTATGTCAGTCAGACTCCAGGATCAGGCCTCGAAACCTATCCTTCTGCAGCGAGGTGTGAGACAGGGAGACGTTATCTCTCCGAAACTGTTCACCGCTGCACTGGAGGATGTCTTCAAGGTTCTGGACTGGAAAGGGGCTGGCATCAACATCAATGGCGAGTACATAACTCACCTTCGGTTTGCCGACGACATCGTAGTCATGGCTGAGACTATGGAGGACCTCAGTACAATGCTCGATGACCTCAGTAGAGCCTCCGAAAGAATGGGTCTTAAAATGAACATGGACAAAACGAAGGTCATGTCAAATGCCCATGTAACACCCACTCTCATAAAAATCGGAGACGCTACACTCGAAGTTGTGGACGAGTACGTTTACCTAGGACAAACTGTCCAGTTAGGTAGGTCTAACTTCGAGAAAGAGGTCAATCGACGAATCTGACTCGGCTGGGCAGCGTTCGGGAAGCTACGCAATATCTTCTCGTCCCACATACCGCAGTGTCTCAAGACGAAAGTCTTTGACCAGTGTGTCTTGCCAGTGATGACTTATGGAACGGAAACGTGGTCGCTCACAATGGGCCTTATAAGAAGGCTAAAAGTCACCCAAAGGGCAATGGAGAGGGCTATGCTTAGAGTTTCCCTACGTGATCGAATCAGGAATGAGGAGATCCGCAGGAGAACCAAGTAACCGACATAGCCCGAAGAATTGCCAAACTTAAGTGGCAGTGGGCAGGGCACATTGCTCGCAGAACAGATGGCCGATGGGGCCGAAAGGTTCTGGAGTGGCGACCGCGTACCGGAAGACGTAGCGTTGGAAGGCCTCCCACAAGGTGGACCGATGACCTTGTGAAGGCCGCAGGAACCCGTTGGATGCGGGAAGCACAGGACCGGTCGAAGTGGCGGTGCTTGGGGGAGGCCTATGTCCAGCAGTGGACGTCTTTCGGCTGAAATGATGATGATGATGATGATGACAAAAATTAAATGACAAAAATTAAATCCCCGGCGCGTAATGTCGTAAAAAATTATGAAAATAATTATTACAATATTTTGATCTTGATGCATGAGACTTTTTGGTACGACTTTGGTCATTCTACTTTAATCCAAATCCGTTTAGCCGTTTGCCAAATTTAATCAAAAACTACTCTATGTGCTATTCCAGGTTATAAACTTATAGCCTGGAATAGCACATAGAGTATGTAGTAGATTTAGTAAGTATTTATTTATGTATCTATTATACAGCATTATATATGTATATATCTATGTATATATTATAGTATATTATTTTGCACCACTGACAACCCCATTTTTTATATCCACGCAATCACTGTCCGTTCCAAGGTTGTCTGTGTGCAAGCGATAAGTTTTTGCATTAAAAATCGTATTTTTTTGTTATGTATTTTCTGGTGTACAATAAAGTATATATATAAATAAATAAATTGAGTAGTTATTATCCCGATAGTACGATTCCATGGGATAATTTTGCGACATCCAAGATCTCGTGGTATTCCGACATCCACGCAGGCGGAGGCGTGGGAAGTAGCTAGTATGTATAATAAACGCAACTTTGTATTTTTGTCTCCAAAAAATATAAAACGTTGTCAAACTATAATAGTTGACATAAAGTATCTCATATTTTTCTAAATAACCATTCTCGAGATGTCGGGCCCCAAATACTTTAGGCAAGACTGCTTTTTACGATGTCTTCATAAAACCGTGGTAAGTATCAAGACTTGTTTTGTTGTTGCAGGTCCTGTATGGAAAAGGCCACCACTCTATTTTGTTCACTAGTCATCATTTATTTTACATCAGTTATCTTCATGGTGGGCAACTGCCCGACGATTGATCTCGTATGTTCTAGTTGCGCGGTAAACTCTGCTTGCGCGATGCAGGATTTTGCGAGACGTTAATTTGATACGTAGTTCGCATGTGGCAATGTAGATGCCGCCACAGGCTAGTGTGCTAGTCTCTAATACTTGTGTGACCGTCTCTTTCTATATTTCGATGTGCCATATTATACGACCACTGGGATAATTGCGTAACCTACATAAAGTGACAATCGATCGCAATGCCTTTCACTTGAAATTTCAGCCACGTTCATTGCATTATTTACGTACTTGAGCAGATGAATTTTTCAAAGTCATAAAGCAATGGATTGGAAATTTCCTTTTAAACCCACGAATTATGATTGAAAGTGTATTACACTAGGTACATAGTTATAGCCATAAATCAGATGTTTTCTTCCATTTTATTTTATGTCTGAGTACCTGCTTTGAGTTCCAACATCTTAGAATTTCTTAGCATTTTAGCATAATTGATTCCTTTACCAAGTATTCGATAATGTGACGGAATAGAGGCACTTTCTTTTTAAAAATATAATACCTAGGTATGTTCAAAATGGGCTGACTTTTTCTTAGAATTTATTACGAAAAAATTAAGTGGAAGGTTCCTATTATCGTATAAAAGTTATGTGTCAAAAATGTCTTTGACGAAATTACTTTGCGCTGTCATTTTGTTGCTCGCTATTTCACAAAGCCTTGATCCAAATTATCGGATACCTGAAGTTGTCAAAAAAATATCTTTACAGGATTTCCTAACGCGATAAAATATAATTACAGGATATTCCAAGACAATTAAAATATCATTAGAAAATATCCCAAGGCGATAAGATATCATAACAGGATATCCCAAGGCGATAATCCAATCGCCTTGGGATATCTTGTAATGATATTTTGTGTTGAATAAATAATTAATTATAAACAAATTTCTTATCTACGTAGATTATAACAAAATACAAATTAAAAATGTACAAAATTATTCCTTTATTTCAATAAATCCATATAAATAATATTTTTAAATATTAGGATATAAAAACATTTAAAAATATAAAAAATAGTAGCCCACCGGTATCTGCAGACAGAGTCCAAGCTACCAGCGGTCAGGGCTCTAGAGAGAGGAACCTCTTAACAATGCGGGACGTGTCCAGAGTACCGCTTTCTGAATCAAGCACTTGATCCAGCTGCCCAACGACAGCCTCCTTAGGTGTGTAGGCGCGCAGGTGTTGTCAGACTTTTTGTGCTTCTGACTAACCGTAACGACTGTCAATGATCTGCGAATGTACAGCCAAAATCCACAGTTTTACTTGCTTGCCGAGGCACGGAGGGGTCACAGGGTGTGATTCGCTAGTGTGATTAAACTGTTCGTAAAATTAAAATCAAAGTAAAAAAAAATATTTTTGTTTTTAAAATTTCAATTACAATGTTACTATTTTACAACTTAACACTAAAATATAAATATTATATAGTATATACAAGTATATATAAAAAAAAGGTAAATAAAAAGACAGGAGCTCATTGGGCATCAAAAAATTCGTCCGCATCGCTGTCAATGGCACAAGTGCCCAAAAGGCTGGCAGCATTACCACGTTGGATGGCAATGCTTATTCTTTGGGCTAAAAATATAATTATAATCTGATTTGAACTGTAAACGGTTTTTATATTGCGCAATAACCAACACTACCCATAATATGCCCACAGTAATTAAAATATGCCTGATGATAACGAGACACATATACCTTCTCCGTCATATATTTTATTAAGTACCTGGGACTAGTTGATAGGCCTAAGCTGTCATCCCATACTTATTATTACTGTAATTTGAAAACATTGTAAAACTCAATTGATTTTAAAAGAGTAACCGTTGAGTTTCTTGCCGACTCTTCTCCATAGGAAACGACCATTTGGAACCGTGCACCTAGCTTCTGGCGTTTCATAAGTGCCCATGTAGATTTATGTGAAATGAAATATTTTAATTAATTACCTGACCAAGATTATGTCTGGAATTAAATTAATTTTAATTAATTAATTTAATTCCAGACATAATCTTGGTCAGGTTATATGAAGACCATGTAGGTCGATGTCTGAGACGGTCTTTTGAGGAAAGAACCACACAGATTGAGAGGACCTGTCCAGTCAGTGCACGCATTTGTCAGAAATCGTGCAGCTCAACTCAAGACTTAAGGAGCTCAACGATTCGACGAACAATACCAAAGAAATGACATTTGGGTAGGCCACATAAATTACTCGAACTGCCAGACAATGATCAAGAAATAAAACTAACAGAGAATAATAAAAAATATAAAATTAATAAAATGACCCACATCGTCTTCACATTCACAAATCACAATAAATAAAATAATATAATACTTTACAAAGTAAGCAAATGTCATAGTTTATAAAAAAATCATTAATGTCAATGTGTATATAAAAAAAAAAAACATTCAAAATGCAGAAATTGGAAGCAGCTCAATCCCAAGCCTTTTTGTCCTCAATATAATCTTTAACGGTATAAAAGGCTTTCTGGCACAACTTACGTTTAATGAATGATTTGAATTTATCAAGACTTAGATCTTGAACGTGGCTTGGTAGCTTATTATAAAAGCGTATACATTGGCATCTGAACGAGCCACCTATCTTTTTGAGCCTTGTTGTAGGTACAACAATTATTTGTTTTCCTTGCCATGGGTAAATAGTGTAATGGTTGGTTAGTTCGACCTTTCAATAAAAAAAATAAAAAAAAAAAACAAATTAAATGACATAAATCCCAATATTATTAACTTACAACATTTTCATCACTCTATTAGGACCACTTATAACTATAAACTGCTAATTATGATACATCTATTAAAAATCCTGTGACCCACATGCGGGTATATTTTACCAATATTTTCATCCTAGCTTTACAAGGCAGTAAATCATGGTTGATAGCACAATAAAGCTTCACAGTATGTTCTATAAAACAGCCGGGAATTACTCTAGAAGAAAAAAAAAACTAGTAATTAATTGCACCGCTGTTTTGCAACCATTTAAATGTCTGATACTTTCTCTTGTGCAGAATATTTTCCCTCTTCCTTCTTGTTTCTTAATGACTTTTTGTCAGGGGAAACAATGGGAATATATTTTGTGTCTTATTTATTGTTCTGGTGTTTTCCTTATAGCCGCGGTGCTATTCTGTAAAAAAAATACATACGTCCCATCACTACAAACTGTATGCAAGTGCCGTTCGGAAACTGAAACAACAACGGTAAATTTTTCCACCGAACCGCACGTTACGAAATTTTGTTTCAGTGCGGTTAGTGGAAGTGCTCAGGTGCCGTTCGTCCAAGTGCGGTTCAAATCAGTGCTCTGAGTGGAATACCCCAAAATGTCACCGTGAAAACTTAGGTGAAGTAAGCGTGGAAGCAAAAACAAACTCACATCACCTCACTTTTCACGGTGAGAGTTTTACAGAATCGACTGGCTGGACCTTAATCTTTTGACCGCCACACGTCAAAAAATCAAAAACGTGCCCTCGGCGTCAAAGTCTGTCATGTAGTCGAACCGTAGCGTTCTGGCCACATTTTGGTTTGTCATCTGATCACATGACTGTTGCGGTCAAAAGGTTAATATAACAAAAGTTATGTTCTAAGTTGCAGAAAAATTGTGAACTCCCATCTCACACAAAGGAGGCCACAGCCACAGGAACGTTACATCCTCATTATGCTACACAGGGAGGTCAATGATGATCCTGCCACCCTGCATTCTATAGCCTTTATTGGTGCTGTTCATAGATATCCGAGTGCTGTTCTTCAGAAAACTCAAGTGCGTAGTCCACGCAACCGGCGTGCGTGTATGACCAGGGGGCCTAAAAAGGCCAATTTGGCAGAATCATAAAAGGATAACATTATGAATCATACTAAGGCGAAGACAGTCCGTGTTTTTCTTGTTTTCGCTGCACTACTTAGGTATAATCAAAGAGATTGGGATTGGATTGATTGGCATTTTACACAGACAAAAAAAAAACCGAAAAATCCTTCTCCAATGGGATTTGATACTTTTAACTTAGGAGTTAACCGTTCATTAGGATTCATTATGTTATCCTTTTATGATTCTGCCAAAGTGGCTTTTTTAGGCCCCCAGATGTGTGGACGTAAACGAAGCAAAAGGAGTAGTAAAGGCTACGAGGCTTTTGACTACGTTGTATGTGTATATTGTATGTCTTTTTTGATTTGTAACTAGCTGCGCCTCGCGGTTTCACCCGCATAAGTTTTGATCCCGTGGGAATATGGGAATAAAAAGTAGCTTATATGGTAATCCAGGGTGATAAAATGTTGATAAAATTTTGTATAGAGGTAGCTGACTACCTCCATACAAAATTTTATCAACATTGGTTTACCCGTTTGAACGTGAAGAAGTAACAAACATATAAACACACACACACACAATCTTTCGCCTTTATAATATTAGTGTGAAGTGTGTTTTGTTTGTGCAGAATAAACAATTTTTCTTTCTTTCTTTAAAGATGGTGGTGTTTAATTTCTGCATGGGAGAAGGCGGAGTTTAAGTTTGCTTTTCTAGGGTGGGTTATTTGTTCTAGAATAGGTAAACTAGACTTTTTGTTTTTTTTGCGGATGGGAAATCATCAAATGACTTCTCCCGTTCTGGGCGGAGCGGAGAGAGGGGGGGTGAAAACTAGACTTGTGCCAATGTTTTTACGTAAATTACTAAGCGATGCACACATTTATTATTTTTACAAGTTTATAAAATAATCTTGACTTAAGAACGCAAAAACACCAAAAACGTTTGGATTTGGTAAGTGCATCAACACTAACTGCTACGTCCTTGGGGCCTAAAAAGGCCACTTTGGCAGAATCATAAAAGGATAACATAATGAATCATAATGGACAGGTAACTGTTAAGTTAATCGTATGAAATCCCATTGGTGAAGGATTTCTTCAGTTATTTTTTTTGTCTGTGCAATCAATCCAATCCCAATCTCTTTGATTATACCTACGTAGTGCAGCGAAAAATGATAAACACTGTCTGTCTTCCCCATATTATGATTCATAACGTTATCCTTTTATGATTCTGCCAAAGTGGCCTTTTTAGGCCCCCTGGTGTCCGGTGTGAATTATCACATCACATTGTAAACTTAACATTAAAGTAAAGCCATCATCATCATTTCAGCCAAAAGACTTCCACTGCTGGAGTTGACCACCCCCAAGCACCACCATTGTTAAGAAAGAAATACCGTGCTGCATTTTACGAAAACAATACATCATCTGCCTAGCCTTTTCCCAACTAAGTTAGGGTCGGCTTCCAGTCTAACCGGATGCAGCTGAATACCAGTATTTTACATGGAGCGACTGCCTATCTGACCTCCACAACCCAGTTACTGGTTAATACGATACCCCTTGGTAAGACTGGTTGTTAGACTTTCGGGCTTCTGACTACCCGTAACGACTGTCAAAGATCCACGAATGACAGTCGGGACCAACGGCTTAACGTGCTTTCTGAGGCACGGAGAGGCTTACGAAAACAATACAGCATCATCATTCAATTAACTGTTTATCTTCATAACCCAGAATAATCTAAAAGATATCGTAGAAGCGTGTAATTTACTAGCACACTAATATTATAAAGGCGAAAGTTTGTGAGTGTGTGAGAGTGTGTGTGTGTTTACATGTTTGCTACTTCTTCACATTCAAACGGCTCGACCAATTTTAATAAAATTTTGTATGGACGTAGCTGACACCCTGGATTAACATATAGGCTACTTTTTGTCCCGATATTCCCACGCGACCGTCATTTACGCGGGTGAAATCGCGGGGCGCACATAAAATGATTTTTCATTTCTGCTTAAAACCTGATATAAAGCTTCACAAAACATTCCAGCAATATTCCGAGAGTTTGACATGACGTAACAATATAACTAACTTTCATTGTTATGCAAACAGAATCCTTAACTTCACTAAAATTCCTAGTAAAACGGGAAAAATACATATTTCTATGAAAACAGCCACAACATTGCTTTTTTCACCCACGAGTGTAACCTTAATATTAATCTGGAAACGTCTCATATCCTGTAATACAGGCAAACAACAACTTACATCTTTCTAAAAATAAAATACCTTTTTTCATTCTTCTCCATAATTACATAACATATTTTTCCTCAGAAGTTACGAACAAATATACATAATTTATAGGATACGTGCATTCGCTCAGTTATATTCTTTAGTAGTTTTTTTTTCCTAATGAGGCAAGGCAGATAAACATTCTCTTTTTATGCTCTAAAGGTTTTATTTTTCTTACTAAAAAGTTATTTTTGCGAGGGTGAATTTCTGTGGCGATTTTAATCAAATGGTATCTAAATTGTAAGTTGTTATATAATAAGTTTTGTTTGGGCTTCCTTTCTTACTACAGCACATTAAAGCGATTTCACTATGACTTACTGACTATAAACAGTAAGAAGAAATGTTTGTAAAACAGTAAAAGACAAAACAGTAACTTATAATGATTGAACATACTATTTAATGAAAAAAAGGAAAACCACCATTACTGTAATGTCAGTAAATTTCAATGGCTTGAACGATATCACCAAATGAATAAAACAGTTAATTTTGTGACCTTTTAGCTACTTTAAACGAAAGTTTACTGTCACGACAGTAACAATTTGCCTTAAGCTTTAACCGTTTTCGGATCAGTAAAAAATACTGTTTTGAACGTTAGGCTCATATGGAACTGTTTAAAGCAGTTCAGATTAATGTTTTTTCATTGTTATTTACTGCCTATTATCCGTGCCTTGGAAAGCACGTTAAGCCGTTGGTCCCGGCTGTCATTCATGGATCTTTGACAGTCGTTACGGGCAGTCAGAAGCCCGAAAGTCTGACAACCAGTCTTACCACGGGGGATACCCCGTGGAGCGACTTTCTATCTGACCTCCACAACCCCGTTACTGGGTAATACGATATATTACCCAGTAACGGGGTTGTGGAGGTCAGATAGAAAGTCGCTCCATGTAAAATACTGGTATTCAGCTGCATCCGGTTAGACTGGAAGCCGACCCCAACATTGCTGGGAAAAGGCTAGGCAGATGATGATTTACTGCATACTGAACAGTGCAGTTATTAAAATCTCTCTAGAATGTTGGATATCATCATACTATTTAGACAGAAATCAATGGTAGCCTAGTGGTCTCAGTCCCTACTTCCGATGTCGTGGATTTGAACCCAGGAGCTTTACTTTATGTAAATATAATTTCATCACCACTGCTCTCAAAACGGTGAAGGAAAACATCGTGAGGAAACCGGCATGTCCTAGAACCAAAAATTCGAAGACATTTTGACGTCTTCCAAAGCGCCTGCGCGGAGACCGAAGGCCTGTATCCCAGCAGCGGGAACGTTATAGGCTGATTATGCATCAACGTATCTTTGATAATTGAAGACCTTATACTCACCCTCTTAGGGGCGGAATTTCGAAAAACCCTTTCTTAGTGGATACCTACTCTTCACAAAGAACACACCCTCCAAATTTCATGTCTCTAGGACCAGCGGTTTAGGCTGTGCGTTGATATAATATCAGTCAGTCAGTCAGGACTTTGAATTTTATAGATAAGTATAGATAAATTCACATAGCTACTATCTGAACTCAGAGGACCAACACTCCATTGCCACAGTTAAGGATAATCCTCATAAGTGAGTGTTTATGTATGAACGGTTACACTATTCCGTTATGAAGCGGGCGGTAATAATCTATAAGAACTCACATAATCCTGGCCTATCTTTACAAAACATCGCTTTAGCCCGTTTTCCCCAGTCCACCCTCTTACGTCAGAAAATAAGTGGACACGTTGTTTTTGTTTACGAAGACTATACCTTTGGCTTAGTGAACAGGGCTGTAATCCACCACGCGGAGCCAGTGCGGGTTTGTAGATGTCACATCGTCGTTTCAGCCGATAGACGTCCACTGCTGGACATAGGCCTCCCCCAATTTTGGGAGGGTTTGCCATAATCGCCACGCTTGGCAGGCGGGTTGGCGATCGCAGTATGGTATGATGGTGGAATACATAGAGAACGCTGCTGCTGCTGAGAATGCTGCTGCTGTTCTCCGGTACGATCCTTAGTCGCCTTTTAAGACACCCACGGGAAGTAGGGGGTAGTATATGTCACATGTCTTCGAGTATTTAGTTCTAGAATAATTATGACGGTTTCCTTACGATGTTTTCTTTGCCGTTTTGAGAGCAGTGGCGGTGAAATTATTTACACAAAGTAAAGCGCGTGCCTGGGTTTGAACCAACGACCTATCCCGTTACCATTGGGCCACCACTGCTCCTCCATTTAATAATATACTAGCAGCGTTCCGCAATATCACCCGCATAAGTTTCGATCCCGTAGGAATATCGGGATAAAAACTATCCTATGTCCTTTCCCGGGACTCAAACTATCTCTGTACCAAATTTCATCAAAATCGGTTTAGCGATTTAAGGGTTGGTACACTTCTGACGGAAAATGCGTCGCGTATTATCGGTCGCGTAACGCCAGAACAGACAATTATATGATAAAACATTCAACCTTTCAGACTCAACCGATGATGCGTTAGTGTGTCGAGTGAATAAATAGGCGTCAATCGCAGTTACGCCCGACGTATTTTCCGTCATATGTGTACCGACCCTAAGCGTGAAGAGGTAACAGACAGACAGACAGACACACTTTCGCATTTATAATATTACATAAGTATGGATTGATTTTAATTATGTCACTAAATTACGAGCAAACCAATAAAAATGAGCAAATATATATTTTTCTACAACGTCAAAGAAAAGTAAGATACTTACAAAAAATTAAGACAAAACCTTTAAAAGCCTTAAAAGAACGCGCGCCACCAATAGAGCTCCAAAGATAATATTGAAATTCTATGAAAACGTTTAAAACAGCAGACGGTGTCAGTGGGACAGAAATATTAAAACACACAAGTGTGAAAGGGACGCGCGAGACAATAGGAGGGGAAGTTGGGCGGAAACAAACCATGCAGTTTCATTAGGGACGTCTGCAATTAGTCCGAAGCACGCGGTTGTGATGAGACAATTTTCATTCCTTGCTAATTGTGCCGGGATTTTTTTTACGGAGATTTATTAGGAATTTTTTATTCTCTTGTTTTGTTTACGGCTTGGGAAGCAAGAAACAAGAATTTTATTCCCTTAGGACCCTTTTTCATTTCATTCTTTTCCTCCTTTTTAGTCTGTGTTTGTTGCTGTGTGTTATCTACTTATAGGTTTTCTTGTTGCGGGGCAACAAATAAGGTTAGTTGATTCGTATGACCATCAAAATAAAAGTAATTTTGCAGTTTTAATTAAATTAGAAAATAAATGCACAGCGGTTTGAGGTATTTCTTTAGCTGATTAAATTCCCTTTATTATCTTTACATAAAATATGATAGATTACGCTCAAAATTTTGAGAATTATGTGACAAAAAATATTTGTTTTAGCTCTGTTTTACGATGATGATGTTTTTTGTCATGATACTATTTTACTTCTTTGAAATATTTTTGAATAAGTCATTTTCTTTGAAGATTTGACAACACGCTCCATTATTTTCCGACTTGTAATAATTATGTACAGACGCGAGCACATCAAACTACCCGAAACTGTAAAATTTTCCCAATCAACTTTGAACCTTATGATTTAGCGATAAAGTTGAAAATCTATTAAAGAAATTTGACAGATTGTAGTAGCTTGATGTGCTGGCGTCTGTACCAATACGCTAAAAAACTGAGCGATTTACGTTGTCATACGTTTGGGCGGCTCCTTAAATAACAGATATTACATAATATTATCACAAACTGGTTTGTGATATTTCTAGAAAGGAATAGAATATGTATTAAGTATGTTTACCGTAAACATTTTCAAAGGACAGCCCCCTATGCCCGGGTGTCACCATTGCCAGGATCGCCCATAGGACACGGTGGAGCACACGGTGGAGGTCTGCCCCGCTTGGGCGGAGCACCGCCGTGTCCTCGTAGAGGCGATCGGCAGCGGCGGCGACCTCTCGCGTCCGGCCCTGGTGCAAGCCATGGTCCGGGGCGAGAGGAAGTGGGAGGCAGTCACCTCCTTCTGCGAAGCAGTCATGCTAGCGAAGGAGGTGGCGGGACGGCTCAGGGAGAGAGCCTCCCGTCCCAGCCGCCACGGGAGACGCTCCGGGCGTCGGGAGCCGCGTGACGACTCCCGGCCACCGTAGGCGCGGGCCTGGGGGCGGAGAATAATGGGTAGCTCACCGTCCGATCAGGACCAGGCCCGTGCCGGTCGGCGCGTACGTGTTCCACGCATGCCTCAAAGAGATGTCAGCTTCGAGGAGGGACCCCTTAGGGCCGAAGCCTGCCGGGTCAGCGGGATTGTCCGAAAGGGTTACCGCTGGCCCGGAACATAAAGGGCAAAGGAAGGAACATGGGTGGGTTTTAGTCAGTAAGAGTCTGACACTCCCTTCCGCTCCACCCAGAGCGGGAGGAGTCATTTGATGATTTACCATCTGCAAAAAAAAAAGGACAGCCCCCTACCTACTTTTTTATTTATTTTTCCTAAGGGGCACGAAGTTCTTATGGCTTTAAAAATGCAACAAGACTTTCGTGAATTCTTTCTTGTGACGTGGATAAGACTGCTTTAGCACGGAAGTAAATTATATTAGACCAATTCCTACACCAATTAATGTATCTTAATTGCTACCCCGCGTGACGTCTGTGACGAACTTTATACAGGGTCCCATTAAAATAGATGGACAAATTTTAACACAGCGCTCAGTTCGTCTAACCAAAGATATCCAAGCAAAAAAAAAACACTGATTAAAGTGATTTTATTTTGCCTAAAATAATAAATTGCACAATTAATATTAGTGTACCTATTTTTGTTAGCTGATTATTTTTCTTGTCGTCCTTATTTTGGTGGTCTGAATGATTTCTAAAAGTTTGTCCATCTATTTTAATGGGACCTTATATAATTTATTTTAAGTGTTGTTCTTATGTAACTAACTGTCTTTTGCAGAATAAATATCTTTAAACCTAACTAAAACATCACTTGTTTAATCTAAAGCAATATAGTCAGACTAGTTATTTTGCCGTATAATCCATCGCGAAACAGTTTTGAGCCCCCGCCATTTTGGCTGGGTCTTGGCACTCGACCATAATATAAATAATTCTAAACATGACATGTTTACCGTCGCCCCGCGTTTTAGGGCAGTAGGGTCACAGCTCATTGTGAGCATTTGGGTTGGTTCATAAAGTTTTTCTACGTGGTTGATGATAAATGGATTTTGTAGATGAAATGCTTAAGTGGCTGTTTTTCTGGGTGGTTTTAGATGGTTCAATCTCGTTGCCTTTTTCCTACTATATTGGGGTAGGGTTCATTGAAAACGATGTTAAGATGTTCAATGTAGCCTTTTCTCAACTACATCATTATTTCGGGCTTCCAGTCTATCCGGATGCAACTCATAATCATCTGCCTAGCCTTTTCCCAATACATGGAGCTACTGCCTATCTGACCTCCACAACCCAATTACTGGGTAATACGATACCCCTTGCTACGACTGGTTGTCCGACTTTCGGGCTTCCGACTACCCATAACGACTGTCAAACATCCACGAATGACAGCCGGGACCAACGGCTTAACGTGCTTTCTGAGGCACAGAGGGATCACGGTATGTAAAGATGGTCACCCATCCACAGACCAAGCTCGGCAAGCGTAGCTTAACCTGATCTATCGACCTGTGCGGCTGTTATTATTTAGGCACGGGCCGGGCCGGGTCCGGATGCAACTGAATACGGGTGTTTTACATAGAGCGACCGTCTATCTGACCTCCACAACCCAGTGACGGGGTAACATGATAACCCTTGGTAGGACTGATTGTTATACTTATGGTCTTCTTACTACCCGGGAGCAACGGCTTGACGTGCTTTCCGAGCCACGGAGGGGTCTCGTATGTAATGGGTGGTCACCCATCCACGAACCGACCGTGGCATCAGCGACCCGTGTGGCTGGTATCATTTAGCAACGACTTTTAGACAGTTCTGGGTTCATTTAAAACGGGGATCAGACGTAATTAAATAAAAAAAAAAACAAAATCGGTCTATTCATTCGGGAGCTACGATGCCGCGGACAGACACACACACACACAGACACGTCAAACTTATATCACCGCGACGTTTTTTAAAAAATAATACCTACTGCCTTCAATGCTGAAAGTACAAGAAATATCGATGGACTTTGCAAAAGAACGAGAAACTCATTAACATGTAAAACAAGAAATTATTAATTTTACCGTAGAATAGTAATAATGATATAAATGTACAATTTGACTATGACGACAATACGGAAATTCTCTCACTGAATTTCAGCTATTCTCAATTGAGATCCTTTCATACATTGAATAACGTGAATTTAAGCAATTAGTGATCCGCTCTCTTGATTTCTCTAAATGTACCACTATTGTCAATGTACTCGGAAGCTTTCGGATAAATTTGGATTAGTTTGTAGATTAATCACTATGAAAACTGAATTAATTCTTTCATTATGAAACTGTATCACTTCTGAATTTAAATACTTCCTTGTAAAAAATTGTAAATAAAGCAATAAACTTGTATTCATTCGTTTCATCAACTTCCTACACACATTCCCGTTAGTCCTGCGCCTGATCTCTCCCCGGTCGTGTCGGATTACCGTCCCACCATACTATGAGAGAGAGGGAAGAGTGAGTGCACCTGTTCAGATCCTGATCTGATGACAATGGGACCAATCTAAAAATATCCTTTCAAATAAAGAAAGAATTTTGCATATCGGCTTATAAATAACGGGGTTCTGAGGTAACATACCTAAAAAAAAATATTTAACCGAATTGTCGGTTAAAAAAGGAAAGTTCAATGCATCCGTTTCTGAATATTAAGACACCTTATTTTATTAACATTCGGATTTCCATTCAGTCTTCAAAGAAAAATGGCGTGAAAAATGCAATCACTACAGCTCCAGCACTTGCGAATGACTTTGTATAGAAGATTGATGGCGTTCTAATGAGATTCCTTCACTGGAACAATGGAGTCGCTTTTGGTGAAAAATCGGTTTTCTGTTTAGGTGTGGATAAAGTTTGAATTCCTGTTTGAAGATAAAGACAATGGTATTATGATCGAGAGCAGTGATGGCCGTACCACCTTGTATCTCGTATCACCTCTACTCGTAATTCGGGGCCATAAACACTGGTTTATGGCCCTGACTTACGAGTTGTATGTCGTAGGTTCGCACTTTACTTTGTATAATTTATTTCATCACCACTGCTCTCAAAAACAGCGTGAGGAAACCGGCATGTCCTAAAACCAAAAATTCGAAGATACGTGACATCTCACAGACATGTAATATCTACCAACCTGCACTAGCCCGCATGGTGGATTACGGCCCACTCGCTCTCGAGGCCTGTGTCCCAGCAGTGCAAACATTATAGGCTGATTATGGTACAGTGTTCACATATTTTAGGTCGATCATTAACGACTTAGCACCTCTCGTTAAAAATATACTGTATTTTTTCTAAACAGACAACGCCTCGTTGTGACCAGCTAAAAAGGCCACTTTATCAGAATCATAAAAGGATAATATTATGAATCATAATGGACAGTTAACTGTTAAGTTAATCAAATCCCATTGGTGAAGGATTTTTCAGTTATTTTTTTTTTGTCTGTGCTAAAATACCAATCAATCCATTCCTAACCCAATCCTAACCTACCTATGTAGTGCAGCGAAAAAAAATAAAAACACGGACTGTCTTCGGCATATTATGATTCTTGTTATCCTTTTATGATTCCGCCAAAATGGCCTTTCTAGGCCCCCCACCCAGGACAACAAATTCATGAGAAGCTCAAATCACGCCAAGCGGTATTAAGGAGCAGTACCGTATGCACGACTGTCCAAGTCACCCCTCATAATATATTATTATTATGTTTGTCCACGCGCTTAGAAAAATAGGAAACAGTGTCCAGAAAAAAAAACTTTATTAATGGAACCCGAAAAAATCTCACAAACAAGCATATAAAACATTTTGATGTATCACGTCTAGCAAAAAGGAATTGGGAGATGCCGAAAAAAAAATATGAATAACACATGAAATATTTATCAAATATGTACGTATGTAAATGTTCACTGGACTCCGAGATGTATTGCTTCACCTTGAATAGCAAGTATCTAAGATAATGTTAAGTTCTGAAATTCTTACTTTCTTACCTTTATGCTAAAGCTTACACACAAAACAGGCAAACAAAAACATAAAAATAGGTAAACATTTATTTGTGATGCTGGATCGAAATAAAGAAATTCGTCTATTAATTTAAATTTGAGAAGAAACTACTCTAAAAGAGAAAGAAAATTTAAATTAATTCTTTATATTTTTGTACTTAGCATAATCAGCCTATAATGTTCCCACTGCTGGGACACAGGCCTCCTCTCAGTGAGTGGGCCATAATCCACCACGCGGGCCCAGTGAGAGTTGGTAGATGTCACATTTCTTCGATTTTTTTTGCCTTCACCGTTCTGAGAGCAGTGGTGTAGAAATAATTTACTCAAAGTAAAGTGCCTGTCTGGGTTCGAACCTACGACCTACAACTCCTAAGTCGCAGCCGTTACCACTGGGCCACCGCTGCTCTCTATTTTTACATTTAACGCAGTTTCACCCGCGTAAATGTCGATCTCGTTGGAATATCGAGATAAAAAGTAGCCTATATATTAATCCAGGGTGTCAGCTACCTCCATACAAAATTTTATCAAAATTGGTCTAGCCGTTTGAGCGTGAAGAAGTAACAAACATATAAACACATACACACACACAATCACAAACTTTCGCCTTTATAATATTAGTGTAATTAATAAAAAAATATGAGTACTCTGTCATATTTGAAAAAAAAAACTCTTCTAAAAATATCTGCGTGTTGTACAGTCGCGTCGCGTAGATGGTATCACTTTGACCAAAGAACTATGACCTAGCGTAATACGAAGTTTCATAGATTATGAGGCCAGGTTATACTTATTTTCTCTCCGTCCACTATTTTTAGAAAATACTGAGTACGCATCAAAATCTATTTTAGCTTGAATGGCAATAATTAAACAAATTTTCATTAGGAATCTTGTCCCGTAGTATTTACCTAATAACACAGGATTTATTTACAGTAACTTCAAATTACAGTTTCTCAATACCAATCAAAGTCTGCGACATTTTTTTGTAGAAATAACAATCTCTTAGAACGTAATCCAATCGGCGCGCCGATTGGATTACGTTCTAAGAGATGGCGTGGACCGAAATATTCATTAAGAATGACAGATGTTTATCCTATTCCATCTAAATACTATTTCAGGTTCTTGTGTTAACAGGACTAAACTTGATCAATGATTGAACAATGAATGTTAATTTAATTTACTCCTTTTGTTAAACATTACTATTGTATGCAAAGTGAAGTGGCAGTGGGTCGGCCATATTTGTCGAAGGACAGGGCCGGTGGAGGAGACGAGTACAGTCAACATATTCTGGTAAAATCTCGCCGTGAAAACTTAGGTGAAGTGAGTTTAAAGTGAGCTGTCTATAGTAAGAAAGAAAGAAAATACGTAAATATTAATGAATAAAAAAATCATGAACAAAATACTATGAGGGCTACCAAAAAAATGAAATTGATAGCCCTGATAGTTTTTTTTTTCATGATTTTTTTATTTGAGCACTATGCAAAGTGATTGAAAATAACAAAAATTGGTCATCATTTTTGAACCGTAAAAAATTCACCGAGATTCTCAGCGTTAAAAAGTTTGGAAATGACCTTCCCATGCCCCTATTCGATTTAATCCATACTTCCAGGGACACCTGTATAATATTAGGTATTTTGTTGGATCATAAAGGCCTACGCAGACCGGAACGGCATGGCAAGGGATTTAAATTTTTACTAATGGACATTCAAACGTATCGATATAGAAATACTACATAAATTGCTGAAAGGGATTTCATTGCACGGCATTGAAAGACGCGCCACGGGCTCCCGCGGCGGGATGCCGTGGCGTCCTGCGGTAGGCGACGGCATGCCAAGGACTCCGGCGCTCGTTGGGATATACCGCGAGGTGAGGCGGCGGGGGTACAGAAGCGGGGAAGCCGCTCGAATGCCGCGGAATCTAAGCTGCTAGTGTGCGCTGACAGACGGCAAAATCCCTAGCCATCCCGTCCCGGTCTGCGTAGGCCTTTACTTAACGTAGGTACGTATAAGAGTCTCGCATCATATAGCATAGGAAAGAATATGTATACCTACTACTAACCATTAATTTTCATACACTAGCTATAGCTCAACATAAAGATTGGTCCTTGGCAGCTCTGGACAGACAGAGGTGGAAAAAAACCAGGGAGGCCTTTGCCCAGCAGTGAGATATTAATCACACTAATATTATAAAGGCGAAAGTTTGTGAGTGTGAGTATGTGTGTTTATATGTTTGTTACTTCTTCGTGCTCAAACGGCAGGACCAAAGGAGGTCAGCAAAAGCCCATACAACTTTGCCCAAACATGTACCTCGAGGTACACGTGCACCAAATCGTAGAGAAAAAATAGGGGAATTCGAAAATAATTGTGTTTTTATCCATAAATAATTTAAAACTACATAATAAATTATTTAAAGTTTTAATAACCTGTAACACAATTAAATCATGTGGCAACTTTGCATGTACGAGTTGACATTAAGAGTATACGTGTTCTGTGGACATCACATTATTTCGTGGGTAAATGTTATTCCGTTCGTTTCTGCATAGACTAATATATAAATGTTTCCGCGTTTCGGGATACTCGTCTGTGTTGTGTATGTTGTTTAATAACTTGGCTATTCTTTCTGGTATTTCGTTTGTCACCTCACGATTTGGTTCCTGTCCTGACGGATTGGGTATTCATAATGGACATTACGATTTGGATACTCAGGCTTTTGGTTTGAGCGTCGCGTAAGTATCCTGTTCACGTTTTATCATTATGAAGAGAATAAAATACTTAAGATTTTAACAAATCTATTGCTTTCAGGCTAGTGCTTACATACATGAGGTGCGTTTCTTGTTAAGGAGTACAGGATGATAACATACAGTCTTACAATATCTCCCATGTAATATATCTAACAAGACCGGCAAGACACATCACCAAGATAGTGATAGCCAACATATTGCTGTGATTGAAAGCCAACCATCAAAATGAAACATCAAATTGTGTATGGTGTCAACAATCCCTTGCTGGTATCTGGTGACCTGAAAGAGATGAAATGCATTTCTAATATTACCTATTAATATGAATAGATGAAGAGCACATTTTCATAGCATTGATGCAGGTGTAACACTTTTGGAAGAGTTCTCGATGATGACAATGTCAGACTTAATTTTGTTTGCACTGGGAACTTATCAAATTAAGCAGGCCCGGTTATATTATGGGGAACACATTAGAGAAAATGGATCTTTTTTAATTGAAATCTGTGATGCCGAGCAAATCCATATACCAATTAAAAGTGCACAGGAAGTAAAACTAATAAGGGGACGAAAAAAATCAAAACATACAGGGTCTAAAATATATTATACCTACATTTTATTAAAAGAATATGGCTCATACCAATTGGGAGCACAGAATCCACACCTACTACTGTAGTTGCATTGTTGGCAAATGAACAGTGGATTGCTGTGCTCACATTATGACAATTAATTGGTATATGGGTTGGGCTCGGCATCAAGAAAATATAACAGCGCCTGCCACTTTCCTTGATAATATTTTAGTGAGAGATGAAATTGAAAATGAAGAACGCTAATAAAAAACAAAAATATTTATTGTTTTATTCCATACAAAGTCTATTTATTCCAATGTTATTGGTAGATATTACTGGAAAGATGACTTCCAGGCTTTAATTGATTCAAGTGCCGCTCGCGCTCCAGGGCCCGATAACAATAGGAAACGCTTTTGAATTCCATGAAGTGGGCTACTCAGTATCGAATCTCAAATTCAACTTCCACCCCTTATGCACATCACAATAAAGGCAGAGTAAGCATAAAAAAGGGTGTTTTATGTAAGTATTCGATGTTTCTTGGCCTAATGTTTTATTTATTTCAAGAAATCAAGATGAAGTCAATAAAAGGCTTTATTTAAATGCGACTTCTATTCACTGAAACTTGATGATCTGGCGTTTGTTAAGCTTGCTTGAAACCCTTGTATGTCGACGCTAAGGAACTCATTTATTTATCGAGTTTGTTAATCGCTTTGATAGACTTCTAACACTGCTTCTAATATTATGTAGGTACTGGTCATCAACATTCACAGCTTGTATTCAGCTATTTTTGGGTATAAGCATCCTTTCTTATGCTAGGTAGGTACATAACGTTGCCTAACGATAATCAAATAGACAATGAGAGTTATTATTTAATTTAGATTGAATTATAATATAAAAATATTTGAAAAGAAACAAAAACAACAGCAGCTGAAGCCGACAGCAGACAACTGTCAAACTGTCAACTTCACATAGTAGTACTTTTTGATAGACTGAAACGTCAACTTGACAGTTTTTTCTTTTATTAGGTAAGGTAATGGACCAAGGTAGTATAATTGTGCCTAAAATGGCGAGCTTTTTATTACGATAAAAGTTATTTTATTCTCGTCCCCGGGTAACCATAAGAAAAATATATAAATGCAACATTATTCAGTGTAATCTAGTGTATTTTATGCCACTAAGTGTACCTCGGTACTTCGTTTGGGCAGATTGTGGTGACATCCTTTAAAATTTTGTATGGAGGTAGCTGACATCCGGGATTAACATATAGGCTACTTTTTATCGCGATATTCCTACGGAATCGAAACTTATGCGGGTGAAACTGCGGGACGCAGCTAGTTTTTAATAATATAGTGTCATTCCTTAGCATCAGATGGAATGATAGCTCACTTGACCTACGTTTTCACAGTAAGATGTTTACAGAATAGGTCAGCTGGATTGGAGACCGTGTACCGGCAAGTGTGGTCTGTGTGGGTGGTCTGTGTGGTGCAGGAGGTCTGTGTGGTGCCGGACTTAAAGAATAGCACCACCCCATACTTCCCGTGGGTGTCGTAAAAGGTGACTAAGGGTCGTACCGGAGAATGGGCAGCAGCGTTCTCTATGCATTCCACCGCCATACCATACTGCGACTGCCAAGCGTGGCGATTATGGCAACCCGGGGGGGGTTGCCATAATCGCACCCTTTTAGGGGAGGCCTATGTCCAGCAGTGGACGTCTTTCGGCTGAAATGAAGATGATGATGTACGCGAGCGTAGTGTGGGACGCCCCCCAGCTGGTTGGACCGACGACGTTAAGAAGGTGCTTGGACTGGACTGGATGCGAAAGCCGGAGGACAGGGTGTTGTGACACTGCCTGAGAAAGAAGTATGTCCAGCAGTGGACTGCGATAGGCTTAGTTGATATTGTTTGATATCATGAAGAGTCACATAAATACTCATCATCTGCCTAGCCTTTTTTCCCAACCATGTTGGGATCGGCTTCCAGTGTAACCGGATGCAGCTGAATACCAGTATTTTATATGGAGCAACTGTCTATCTGACCTCCACAACCCAGTTATTGCATTGGTAATAGTTACGATACCCCTTGGTAAGACTGGTTGTCAGACTTTCCGGCTTCTGACTACCCGTAACGACTGTCGAAAATCCATAAATGACAGCCGGGACCAACGGCTTAACGTGCTTTCCGAGGCACGGCGGGGTCTCGGTATGTCAAGATGGTCACCCATCCACAGACCAGCCGCGGTAAGCTTAGCTTAACCTGATCAATCGACCTGTGCGGCTGTTATTATTTAGCCACGGGCCCCTCAAAAGTCACATAAATACTAATTCTATAATTAAACTATTTTACCACCTCAGATTTCCAGCTAATAATGATTTGCGTAAATAAAAAACAAAAGCGCCGCACCTTATAGTTATTTAACTAGTGAATAGTGGCCATCTGGATATCAGCCTATAATGTCTAGCCTGTCTGTCAGCCTCTACTACTGGGACACAGGCCCAGCTCTTAATATTTAAGTCCATTTGCTTAACAATTAAAAACGATATTTTAAGCATGGAGCAAATAATAATAATAATAAATCATTTAATTTCAGGCATTGTACATTCATACATTTCACCCATAGTGACTACATGTCATAAATAAGCAAATAAATAAGTATAACAAATTATAAAAAAAATAATTAAATTGACAAGGTCATAGTTTTACGGATAACTATAATACATAAATGTTACAAAATTATTAATAATTATATCTATTAATTCGTCATTATTGTCACTTGATTACGTCATAGTCAATGCTGAGATTGAACAATTCGGTTCTAGTCACGAAAATTGTGCGGAATACATTTATTACAATATTATTTTTACAGTTCAACAATCGTGTACGAAATGAAGCTCTCAAAATAAAGATAAAAAGTATAAAACAAATGAATAACGTGACGTAGGTAACACGTGATCTTAAAATGTCACTCTCGGAATTTCAAATGACTCAATGTCGTTTCTTGGCGACCGGAGATTGCCATCTCAAAATGGTTTGTAATATTAGCGTTTATTTTTCCACAGTGCAAAAAGCCTTTTCCATGATTTTCATAATTTTGTTAGTAAAGCCTATAATGCTCCCACTGCTATGGGACACAGGCCTCCTCTCTCCGAGAGGGAGTGGGCTGTAATCTACGGTCTACCACGGGGCCAATGCGGGTTGGTAGATGTTACATGTCTTCGAATTTTTGGTTCTAGGACACATCTCCTCATCGGTTCCTCACGATGTTTTCTTTCACCGTTTTGAGGGTAGTGGTGATAAAATTATTTAGACAAAGTGTCGTAAAAGGCGACACTGCGATCGCCAACCCGCCTGCCAAGCGTGGCGATTATGGCAAACCCTCCTTTTGGGGGAGGCCTATGTCCAGCAGTGGACGTCTTTCGGCTGAAATGATGATGATGATGATGAAGCGCCTGGCTGGGTTCGAGGCCACTGTTTACTCGTACGTCGGGGCCGAAGCACTGGGACAATACTACACAGCATTATCAAAAGAGATCCAACAAACTAATTACCAAATTCGCCTTGTTGATTCTTACTTACAACATGCATTTTATGGAACTGGATATATTTTGTCATTCTAAGTAATCATTTAAGAAAATGGCTCTGGATATTTTGTTTAGCGAGTGTTTTAAGTTAGACTAAGGGCTATTTTTTCCATCGCCAGATAACTTTTATTCGAGGAATAAAATTGACATTTGACAGTTTTTGTATGAAATAACTGTTAAAATTTCAAAATTATTCCTCGAATAAAGTTATCAGATGATTGAAATGCAGCCCTTAGCTAAGTTAAGTAACACAGCAATATTATTGTGGAAGCAACTATTGTTTTGCTTTTCTCTTTCTTTTGTATGTCTTTAGCACTTCTAACCTTTAGGTTAAACGTGGACAATGGTGTGGGTTACATGTCTGTTAATCCTATTTTAGTATTTGTCTGTATATTGTATCATGTAACTGTTTTTAGTCCCTAATAAATAAATAAATAAACAAATTACTGTCATTAAGCATCTTCTCTAAGAGAGATAAAACACGCATTTAGCGCGTTACATCTCCTCTCTTTCATCAAAACATTTTCAACCAAAATTACTATTAAATTTTTAACAAACTTAACTACCTCCATTGTGTAAAACGACCGTCATTATTCAATCCAGAGAACAAAACTTGCCAAAAATACGTCCATTTTATTACACTAATAAACGACAAGGGAAAGGAGTTAACTCAAATTGTCCCTAGGTATATAAGGTGTTTTAAAATTAATCCAATAAATTTTAAGAGGTGCTTTAGACCATGGAACTGAACAATTTTTAGGGATCAACTCTGAAATCACAAAAAAAAATCAGATGTTTAAGAGCGTTTACGCCGAACGGCATTTCATACAAACTTTCAAGCGCTTATTTTTCGAAACGAATGAACCGATTTTAATGAAAATTCATACGAATAAGCAGGATACAAAGGTCTAAAAAGTTAGTAGAAAATATTTTCGAAAAATAGTGTTACAGCCAAATTAGACAGATTTTAAATTTTTCATACAAACAGAGATTTCCAGTTATCTTTTTTTAAATAAGACATTTCGAAAATGTTTTCTACTAACTTTTTAGACCTTTGTATCCTGCTTATGCGTATGAAGTTTCATTAAAATCGGTCATTTCAAAAAATCATTCATTTCGAAAAATAAGGGCTTGAAAGATTGTATGAAATGCCGTACGGCGTAAACGCTCTTAATACACACGTTCAACACCTACCTACTTGACCAAAATGTATGAAACAGCTGATTTTTTTTTCGTGATTTCAGAGTTTGTCCCATAGTGAAAGTTGTTCAGTTCGATGGTCTAAACCATCTCTTAAATTTTGTTAAGTTAATTTTGTGACACCTTACACATGTAATTGAGATCACAACTGCCAAAAAACGACAGTTGTATGAAATGGCTGTAATAGTTGTATGGCAACAAATTGATGTACGGTGACAATTTGCTTAACAATGAATTTCCGTGGTTTTACCTATGTCAGATGCATCCTTAGGTCAGCTCACTGACGCTGTCACGGCATATTATTCTATTCTATTTTATTATAATAAAAATATATATATTTGGGTTATGGTATTTATATAAGGGCCTGCGACGCCTGAAATAAATGAATAAATAAAATAAAATAAATAAATAAACTATCCACACTAATAATCTTTATTCGAAAGTAACTTCGTCTGTCTGTATGTTACCTTTTCACGCCTAAACCACTGTACGGATTTCGATAAAATTTGGCAAACAGATAGATTGCATCCCGGGGAAGCACACAGGATAGTTTTTATCCCGATATTCCCACGTGATCGACACTTATGCGGGTGAAACTGCGGGGCGTTGCTAGTTCTATATAATTATTCAAAGAGTTCCTATTGAGACGACAGATGAAAAACTGTCTTTATTGCTGTAGAGACAGTTTCATCATCTCTAAAAGAAACAGAAAAGACGCAATTAGCGTGGTACAAATTGTCTCTTCCAACAGAAAATTTTCAACCAAAGCCACTATTTAATATTTAACACGCTTAACTAACCTCCATTATGTAAAACGACCATAATTACCCAATCCAGAGAACAAAACGTGCCAACAATACGTCCATTTTAACTAATAAACCACAATAATACCGTGTTGCTGACAGACAGGGCCTTACAATTTAAACCAGCAACAATGGAAGAATGGACTGTCATCCATTTGTCTTAAACACGTCTTAGTGATGTGACTGACTTGATTCGATGATTCGCTGGGCTTAGGTAAACGTGGATTAGATTATTCTAGTGATCGTGTTTTGTTTATTACAATTCTAATCCAAATTCAAATAGCATCAAACTTAAAACTATTTTAGGTACATATTTTGTTGAGAATAGCATATATCGGTTGGTTTGTCTTGCTCACCAGCATAGGCCTCCCCCAGACCCTTCCAAATTCTACGATCTTGTGCTTTTCTCCTCCACGCGGAGCCTGCCGTCGAACTGAGACCATCCTCCTATTTAATACAATTACAAAAGAAAAATGGAAATGATTTATTTGAAGAGCAAGTACCTTTCAGACTTGATTCTGCTGCTTTAATATCGTAAACTTCGAAAGTAATGATATGGAAGAAGAATATAAATAAGTGTAATTTGGAGAGACTGAAAGACAGGAAAACAATGAGAAAATGGGAGATTATGAAAAGTTGAAGGGTCAATTAATAATGAGCTTCCTTTGGCCACTGTCGAAACACTGTCACTTTCACTTTATCGATTGCAATATGAATCTATAGCAAACGAGTTCATTGAAATAATTCCATTTACTTCGTGGTCATTCCAGAGGGGCCCGTGGCTAAATAATAACAGCCGCGCAGGTCGATCGATCAGGTTAAGCTACGCTTGCCGCGGTTGGTCTGTGGATGGATGACCATCTTTCCATACCGAGACCCCTCCGTGCCTCGGAAAGCACGTTAAGCCGTTGGTCCCGGCTGTCATTCGTGGATCTTTGACTGTCGTTACGGGTAGTCAGAAGCCCGAAAGTCTGACAACCAGTCTTACCAAGGGGTATCATATTACCCAGTAGCTGGGTTGTGGAGGTCAGATAGGCTATCGCTCCATGTAAAATACTGGTATTCAGCTGCATCCGGTTAGACTGGAAGCCGACCCCAACATAGTTGGGAAAAGGCTAGGCAGATGATGACTTCGTGGTCATTCCAGAAAACTGAAATGACGGTACTGAAATTGGAAGGGAGGTATGAGGAACAAGGTGTACAGTGCACTCATACTCTATAGAAAAGGGAGGATCCTCCGACCAGACGGGTGTTGCGTCTGGCGGGCAACTGCCCGATGATTCATGTCGGGGCGTTGTATGTATGCTAGTTGCGCGGTAAACTCTGCTTGCGCGATGCAGGATTATGCGTGACGTCAGTATGACGCGTTGTTCGCATGAGGCGTTGTAGATACCGCTACACTTCAACATGAAATAGGTGGAAAGCGTGCTGAGTGCTTCCTTTTGAATATTCGTTTTTTTACCAATACTTCAGTAAGTATGAACCTTTTTAATTATATAAAATATTGTAAAACATTTTAAAAATAGTAATGGTTATATAGTTTCTTGCCCATTCTTCTACATACGAAACCACCTTTTGGAAGGGGCGACCAAAATCGCCCCGGGCATCGGGAATCATTAGCTGATTCCCGGCCACCATAGGCGCGGGCTTGCGGACGGCGAGCAACGGGCAGCTCGCCGTCCGGTAAGGACCAAGCCGGGTCGACGCCATCTCCTTGAGGCGCGCGTGGAACACAACGCGCCGTCGCGACGGCGCGTTGTGTTCCACGCGCGCCTCAAGGAGATGTCAGCACTAACTGACGGGGTCCGCTAGGGCCGGTGCCCGCCAGGGTCGCGGGTTGTTCAAAAGAGATATCGTGGCCCCTGGCACAGGCAACTGAAGAAACACGGGTGGGTTTGAGTCAGTAAGAGTCTGACACCGCTCCGCCCAGAGCTGGAGGGGTCATTTGATGATTTCCCACCCAAAAAAAAGGGGGTGACCAAAACCATATTTTTTTTTTTGTAAATTTTGATGTTCAAAAGTGCCTATTTGATATGATGATGAACTTGACATGAATGATGACTTTGACAGCAGACCAGCAGAATGACAAAAAAACTTGCAGTTAATATACAAACAACAAGCACACTAAATTTGTCAGCTTAATATAGAACATCTTATTTCATGAGATGCCCCATGCATGTTGATATCAGCGTGTTTATAGACTACATCGTAAAACGAGATAAATCTTCAGCAACATTGTACCACACATACATACGAGTAGTTGAACTCGCGCACAGATTGCACGAACAAGAACAGGAAAGCTCTCACAGAACCCATTACGAAAGTCTCACTAAATTAAATCTTCAAAAGTTTGTTAAAGTTCCCATCACTATATCAAGGTAGGAAACTTACGGGGAGAATTTCATTGTGTCAAATAACGTTGCTAATCTGCCCTCCCTGACATTTTACATATTAAGCCGGGAGACAAGTTCTTTAGAGAAAGTTAGCAAGTCGACAAGTGCAAAGTGCTACTCGTAAAGAACTTTCCGGAACATCCTAGGTCTTGAGTTCGTAATTCGTACTTTAATCAGGCGCTTTGCGGATAAAAATTGCAAGTTTTATTGTTAAGATGTTTGTTTCTATTTTGGCTTATTAGTATAATTAATACATATGTCTAGAGACATGTCGACACGCCCACAACTTCGTGCGAGTCGCATATTAAAAAAATAATATTATTTGAAAGTGACGATTCTCCCGTTTCAGGCGACTTAATTCGTGCGAATCGACTAATAAGCCTTTATTTTACATCACAGGTACATTCATATACTCACGCCATTTTTTTGCCTTAGAAATAAGTTGGAAAAGCCTTATGTATTATATAAATGCCTGTCAAAATGTCCCTAAAAAAATAATTCCTGCAAATACATAATGTTTTCTTTTTCTTGGAATATCCTTCCAACAAAACATTTTCTATCAAAATTTGATACCATTCATAAGTAAATTCAATACCGCTATTTCACCTACAAAGGCACACAATATGAATAAACGAGTAACTCACCGATTCTGAGAACCCAGTACCCGAAGTAAGCCTCCCGAGTTTACCCGAAAAAATACGAAACAGTCGGTAAGGTATTTGGGGATATCAAGCCCCGGGAGCCTTAATTGATAATGTCAATGTCAGCTGAATCCAATTTGCCTTGTTCCTTATCTCTTGAAGATTAGTCTTCTTATATAAAGCGAGTTAGTCGCACATTTGTCATATTTTGAAGGGCCTCGAGCGTGTAAACATAAATCTCTGCTTTGTTTTGGGATATAAGGCCTGGTTTTGAAACATAAAATACTTAGAAGCCTTAGCTTATTTTATGACGGAAAATAAATATTAAAACTGGCTGAAACCTGCCTAAAGTTTATTAAGTACCGAGTTATTTCGGGCGCACAGAGTGGGGTCTCTGTCCGCCCACCAAGTGACCCCAGGGAAGACGGTGGCACAGTGGTGCCGTGCATAGCGAGGCTCAGGGGAGGCCCCTTTACAGTCTCCCCAGGGATGTGCCTTACAGGCGTTGCACGGGGAGGTTCCGGAATTGGTCTTTTAAGAGGAACCGGAACCAACCTGCTGATGGTGATCACCGAGGTGGTTTCAGTGAGGTAAAAATCCCACACTCCCCGACCTCCCCTCCGGAGGTCGGGTGCCTTTTGAAGGTTTCCCCGCGACAACAAAAAAAAGGTATCGAGAAAGGCTCCTTCAAACAAACGCGACACGCGATTAAATCGCGGGCGAGGTAAAGGCACCGCAAGTCGCGCAACGAGCGGTGCCTTTATGTCGCGCGCGATTATATCGCGTGTCGCGCCTGTTTGTAGGAGCCTTAGTACTTATATTAAACAAGCCATGCACACATACATACATAAGTTCACACCTTCTTCCTCATAAGTTTCTCAGGTGACGTTCTGTAATGCCACCTGCTTCGATCCTACTCCTTTAGCCTCGTTTATGTTCAACAAGCCATGTTTTTATGGTTCCTTACCCAAAGGGTAAAAACGGGACTAAGACTCCACTGTCCGTCTGTCTGTCAGACAGTTGTACAATTTTCACAGATGATGTATTTCTGTTGCCGCTGTAACAACAAATAATAAAAATAAAATTAAGTTAAAATTTAAAGGGGTATATAAGAAACGTTTTTTTCGTCGCTTTACGCCTTGTGGTACGGCACCCTTAGTGTGCGAGTCCGACTTGCACTTGGCCGGTTTTTTATTTTATTTAAAAAAATACTAAAAGTCCCGTGTTTAGATGACTCATATCTATCCTTATAAAATATTATAAAGCACTCATCCCAAAATAACCTAAAAGTATACGTAAGATTTATAAAAATATATACCGCTTCCAAAAATACATCGCGCCAATTTTTCTTTCCTAATTGTATCACGTTTTATTTTGACCTTAAATTAAAGTGGAGAAGACTAAAGCCACACATTTCTGGAAGACGTTTTAACAATAATTGGCTTGGACGAGTCTTGTGAGATTTTTAGGTCGACAACGTTTCTATGAAACTTGCCAACATTTTTTAAACAAGACGTTCTTGTTAAATTGTAAACGAGCTCGGTTTAGACAGACAGACGTTCTGACGATATTGTGTGCTGTGATGTCTTTCACGAGTCTAGGAAAAAGGAAATAGGCTAGACATAAATAGGTATATGGTGATGTGAGAAAAGATAAAAAACATACAGTAGAAGAATCGTAGGCAGAACGTCAAACGTTAGAAAGGAATAACACGGAAAGATTATTAAAATAACTTAAATGTTAAGAATGTTTGCCTCATTGGTCCAGTGGTTGCAAGTTGCTACTGATGAGCATAAGGTCCTCGGTTCGATTCCCTGGTCGAGCAAAGTGTTATTAGGTTTTTCCATTAAGAATTTTTCAGTAACAGCCCGGAGCCTGGATTTGAGCCCGGTTTATGGCTATAGGCTCACCCTTACAGGGGACTTAAACATAACTGTCGAGATGTGGAGGAGCTATAGGTACACGTCCCTAACCCGTAGGGAACATACAGGCGTCATGTTATGTAAAATGATAAGAAACAAGACATGACTTTTAATAACCAGGCTGATACAGAAACTTTTCTAGTCTCTTTCACCCTCGATTTAAGTAAACTGTCTATAAACCGTTCGTGGCGATGTACCTTACATCTAAATTTTTCCCACTATCCAGTTTGTTTTCTATCTCTACCATCCACTACAGAAACCAGTACTTTTATACGAAACAAATTAGAGATACTCGACAAAATAAATTTTCTCCGTGAGACCATGCTGTTCAATTTGGAAGCATTTGCCACAAAACTTGGACATTTTGTTACGAACGTGTGTTAGATTGAATAACTTTTTGTAGCTCTAGTATTTATCTGATCGTTTCCACGAGATATTGGTTATTTCACTTTTGGACTCTTGTTTCGTTATTGCATCGCTTTGTCTTAAATTTATTATGTTGGGCTTAATTTCAGGCTGCGAGCGTTGAATGTTGATAAAATTCGAGTGAAGTGAGATCAAATTATACAAAAGATTTTTTGTCAATTATTTTTTATTGTGTTCTTATTTTGTATTATAACATGAGCCCTTTACGTTAACACTTTAAAGAATTTCAGTAATCCTGTGTCAATCACATGGGTAAGAATTTTACAGCAAGTAATTCTTGTTTCAAAGAATTAGGTGATACAATGAATGTCCACTTATATAGTATTCATCAGTATGAAAGGTATCTAAGGTAACCTTTCTATTACAAAATAATGATCTTCAACGTCGAGCTATTTATGTCTCATTATTTTGTTATGAATCTGGAAACGTATTATATTTCATGATAATTATGGAGAATTTCTTGTGATGGTAAGTATAGTATTGAATATTGTATATATTTGTGTATAAAGAATAGCAGGATATACACAGTCACAATATCGTAAGTAAGTTGTGAATATCATGAATAAACAAAATAACATGGGCATATTGAAATACCGCTTCAGTATTTTTTCTGTAATCCCAGAAATAATTCGTCCCATATGGTAAATTAATTACCAATCATCGTAATTTTAGAAGAATAGCAAGCTTAGTAACTATTAAGCACATCACAGAAAAGAGAGTAATTATAGTAATTATTATATTCTACTTCACCAAAACAACAAGGTAATAAACATTCGTGACGCTCAATTAACCTAAGCTGAACTTCCAACAAATCATGTCGTAGCACCAGCTAATTCAATTATTATAACTACATATTATATACCTACTAATACGGACAGAAAAAAAATCGCTGACCCGAATCGTTCTATTGTCTGAAAGGAAATGTTGCAAGCTTTAATGCACTGACATGATTTCAATATGTCTTCCTATGTAACTCATCGTTAGTTTTAATGGGTATTAAATATCTTGTGTTTATATCGGCTATTCTGATTCATGGACTGCGAATGAGAAATTTTACTGCAGCTTGGTTATCGTCTTTTGAATCATTAAAGTCGGTTGAAGTAATAGGTTGTTAAAATGAGCAGTGTCATTGATGGCTACAGTTGTCTTCATTTACTGCTGTTACGATTTTTGAATAAAATCAACATAGTTTTAAAAAATGACTAAAAATTGTGGTATGTTTTTAATGTACAGTCAACAAAGGAGATAAGTATACAGGATCGTCGGATATAGTTGAAGTTTACTAAGAAACCGATGAATGTTTTCGAATAAAATTTTATTTTATTAATAGAAAACAAACAGCTCATTTATCAAATTAAATTTCAGGCAACAACCTTTATCGGTTTCTTACTAAACTTCAACTATATCCGACGATACTGCATACTTATCTCCTTTGTTGACTGTACAATCTTCTTCTTTTTTTCGAGTCGATGGTACTCTTACTCGTTGTTGTCGTAAAGTAAAGTACAACATCACTTCTTTCCAACTTTATATGGAATAAAAAGATTCAAGTCATCAGCGTCATCTTCCTGTATTTGCCCCATGTTATTTGGGATCGGCGCTACACGTGATGTTCTTCCATTCTCCCTTGTCAACCATCACGTTATCATTCACTCCCTTTTCTTTCATATCATTTCTCACACAATGCATGTTAAAACGAGACATTGTTTGACAGTTTTAACACTATCATTCGTTATGATCTACAATATCACCAATATCTTCTGCCCTCGTCTGTTAGGCAAGTTTATTAAGTTCGATAACTATAGATGAAGTAATTGTGTCTCATTAGTGACAGTTGAGCTCATAAAGTTGTTGTTAGCTAAGTTGGTAGTAGTGGGGTTACTATTAGAAGTCTTCTTTATATTCTTCTTCAATATTTCTTATATATTTGCTAAGAGACGAAAACTTTTTTATTTACATTTAAATTTTGAACTTATTTATATTGGGAAGAGGACAGAAGGATGCTGTTGTGTGTGTTATTGAGGATCTTCTACCGGAAATACACGCTAACAATATATTCGACATGGTAATTAAAGTCAGAAAATCTGTTAAAACAAATGCTCCAACGATTTTGATAAACGATTTTGAATTCAATATTGTAGTCCCAACAACTAAAGTGTTGATTAGTACTGACGGATCCAAACGCCCACCCCATAAATTATTACCGCTAACCCTATATTCCTCAGAAATATTCAACTGAAGACTGCAGGAAATCTTGGAGATGTGTCGATGCCTCTACAAATATAAAATGGTTTATTCAGAATGGACTTATTTTAGAGTGCTTTCTGGGTGTTAAGAGCTCTACAACCGCTTCGCCTGGTTTTAAATCTGAGGAGAAACTGTGGAAGTCTTCATGTTTATGATTCACTTTTCGTGGCATTAAAATAGCAAACTGTATAAAGTTTTTAAGACTCAAGGGACCATTGTTCTCCTGGTCGTGACATAAAGTCATCTAAAAACTCGATACTACAGCGAATGCGTTGCCAAACTTCCAAAGATAGCTACTTCAACTTTGTAAACTTCCATTTGAAAAATAACGTTAATATCGAAGCACTAGCCGTACGCACTGCATTAAAGAACACCGAACAAAATACAACCTTAAACACACATTTTAAAGTTTAAAATCCAATGATGCAGAAGCAACGACTTTGGGCGCCGCCGCCGTTTCGACGTTTCCCTCCATTACCATTTTACAGAGAGTTTCAATAAGCTCTTGCTTTGAAATTGGCTTTTTCATAGTTTTTTTTCCCCTTGATAACATTATATTACTTGGATAAATAAGGTCATTATTCGTTGTATTCAAATTGAAGATCGACCCTTGTTGAATTGTTCATTTTGTGAGACTTAATGTGCCTCTTGAAAGGAGAACTTTTAATGGAATTATCTGGCTTTTGATGTTTTAATATCCATGCTTGAAATAAGGAATGAAACAAAACATGGTTTGTATAATACGTTTTTGCTTGATTGCAAAATGTAAAGAGGATCGAGGAAAATAATGACGACGAATTTGATAATACTTTGTGAGGTAGGCTATTTACGCACTTTATTTAGATATATTAGTAGCGATATCAATACAATGTTGGGCTATTTAGATATCTTATAAAATGTATATGGTATGTAAGTAAGTTGGGTATAAGCAATGGATTATTTTTAGGCATTTGCCTATTAATGTAGTTTTCTAAAATCCAAATCAACAAAGATACTTAAATATAAAAGATGGTGAATTTGTCAGTATTCTTTACATAATGCTGATTTATTGTATTTAAACAAGATTAAAAGGGCTTCATACAACATCAAGGCACCTTTCAGACCACGTGTAAAAAAAATAACATTGTTTTAATGATCGTTGTAGTGTAGTGTGCTCTAAAGAATTGTTCACTCGTCGCGCAACAGCACCGGGGCAAACAATTCCTCTCAGCGGACTTTTGAAACTGACGTAAAAAAACATAAAAACTAAAAACACGAAAAACTTGAGGCAACAAAATAAAAATACAGAATACAGTAAAATATTCAAATACATCTCAAGTTTGTCAACGAACAACATTATATTTTCTCGAAGAAAATCTTCGTATACAATTATTCTTAGCTTACTTTTAAGTGGGGGTTGTTTTTTCACTTTCGCCAAAGCCCAGCTAATAAGAAAAAACCAAAAGAAACGTCGAGTACAATAGCAAACTTTTTGGAGTAAAGTTCAGAGCTCAGAAACCTTTTACCGCGACGCCAAACTCACAAAAGTGATTTAATTCCAATTCATTCATGACCCACTGAATGAGTCCATCTTAATTCGTTCCCTGCTCCTCACTTCAATAAAAGTTACAAGATTCCGAAAATTACTTGTTCAATTAAAAAGTTTTCAGATTGCCAGCGAGCAAATAATTAAATTTAGCTCAAAACTCTCTTGAAAATGACTAAGTTTTATAATGGTTTACGACAATATGGATTTATTAATTTCGTATGAGGAAGTTTGAGTGGCTGAAGCCAATTTTATTTATCTCCTCACAATTTTATTGTATATTCAATAAAATGTTTTCATTTTCATTAAATAGAGGATCAAATGCATCCATTACCTGTTTATCTTACGCTGGGCTAAGACAGGGGAAAGTGGGTTGCTATGGTATTTGTAAGCGAGCTGTCGAGATAACGCTGCAAGCTGTCAGTGTGCGTAGATTGAACGAACACGATAGTACCGCCTGAGGCTTCGTAGTAACTAAGTAAACTCGTTGTCTTTACCTACGAAATGTTTTTCCAGGGTACTTTTATTTGTAACATTGGAGTGTAATTTGATATTTGGATAGCAGTTATATGTAGTAGGTATAAACATGATCATTTACTGTTTATAAGATTTGTAGGTAGAACTGAAATTGCTGCCCAAATATAGGTAATACAAATTACAATCAAAAAGACCATCTCAGACACTTATCTGCATGGTCCTCACATGATCTTAACAAGATAATGATTGTGACCTCCGAATTTGTTTCGGTCTTCTCACAGTTCCAGTTAATTTTGATATTTCTGACTTGTAAAAGTGTTTGTTAAAACCAATTTACAAAACGAACATAATTTATCAATAAAGAGAAAAAAGCATGGCTAATTAAGACTTCTTATTTTCTTATAATTGAAGTGATGAATAAACAAATTCGTGATGATGACGATAAGAGGCACTTTAATAAGTAGTCGACCGGCCAAACAATATGAAAACGTTGGAAGGTCATGATGAGAGGCTTCAAGAGTACTTCCGAACCAAGAGTGTTTCAAGAGGGAAGCGCTATTAAAGAGTTTTATTAATTAGTGCGAGGTTTGAAGAACGATTAAGTCTATGAAATATATAATTATAAACATTCTGTACATCGAAGAACATCTTTGCTTTATATGAATATTTACGTTCGGAATTCTAAGAAAAACCATCATATTGCGAATAACTATTTAATATATTTATACAAAGCATCCTCTGTAACATTCTTAGAAGAATTTTGACTAAATTGGGTTTGATCTAAGATCAAAGTTGTCGAAAACATAACGAAAAATATTGTAGTTATAAGCATGTAACGTTCCAATGGCCACATATAAAACCAGTAGGTACTTTAATCAAGAATTTTCCACATTAAGAATTAAATGAGGCAATCGACTAAGTTCCACAGTCAATTGAAGCAATTTAATGAACTTTTCAAACTCGGTCACCACTTTAACTTATAATAAGAAAACTTACACATTGCCGGCATTCATTTAAACGTTCAAAACTCCACTCAAATTGTCAGCCATCTCAAAGTCGGTAATAAAAGTGTAGGAGTACCACAGGGTACACTAGGACCATTATGATAATTACTCACACGGGCAACAGTAACATAATTTGAATGAGTGTGTGAGCGGCAAAGCTTATCCTTTAGAGATTAATGTTGAAAGAGTACTACATTACTCCAAGTAATTACTGACAGAAGCAATTAATCCAGCCCGGTCTTTTCGCGCTCAGCTCCGGCTGAAATATTGTCGGAGCACATAAGTTATCAATCTGCTCCGATGGATTTTGGTCCGATTGCACCGATATATCTTTGTGGTGTACTTCTGTTTAAATGATGAATGTTTTTAATGACAGCGATGAAATAAGCATAATTATTTTTATAAATTTAATGATATTATGATTTGTGACAATTTAAGGCATTATCATTTACTGAACCTCCGGTCTTATCTGTCCTTGCAATGTCAACTTATCATGGCTATTTATGCATTATTTTAACAGGATTATAGATATCATAACTTTAAATACATCTACATAAACCTAAATATTAATCTGTAACACACATGAAAAAATAAAACAAATGAAAAGTTGATTACGAATTCGAATAACATTGGATTACGGACAATGTTGTTATAACTCATGAAGTGTCGGTAGAACAATAATAAATGTATGTTATGTAACTATTACCACTACTGCAGTTTATCCGTAACAATATCACTCCACGTTTTAATTAAAAGATCAAGCGTATTCTAATTAAGTCGATGCTACGTTAGCAAAATACAATCACTCACCGTAAATCATCGAGATGAATAGCAGTATTGCATTCAATACGTATGAATGCCTCTTTATTCTCTTCAATTCCCCGGCCATTTTGTTTATAATAATACTTTTATTACTATTTTAATTTGACACTCTTCTTCTTTCATCGTCACTCAACACTTTAATTTATAGTTCCTATTAACGTACCATTTACGTCTATCTTCTAATTACTAAATAGCTAAACATCTTGTCACAACTTATTCGCTTTTACAATTCTACTACTTTCCACTAAATACGTCAACATTTATTCTATTCGGTAATTAACGCGCTGACAAATTGTTTTATGACACTTAGTTAAAACGAATGTCGCTTCATATATTAAAGTTCCTACTTAATGCTCGTCTATTTTTATTTGATCCTCAACTGATGTTTGGCGCATAAATTGAACGGCACTGGTGACTTTAGTAATGCGTGCTTGGATTACTTTACTAAGCATAATGAGCGAGGAGCATCTAAAATTAACTCGAAAATCTCCGTTGTTTTCAGATATAAATCTTCTTTAATCCCGGCGCGTAAGTTTGAAAGAAATTTTCATTTGATACGACATTCCCGTTACAAAATTTACGGCCACTTGACACACTTGTGTACACTCGTGTTCATAAAAGTTTCGCATCACAGGAGGATTCACTGATATTTTTTGGTGTGGGGAACAAGTTGAATATCGGCATCGTCAATGGGTTTTTTTCGATTGGAGCGCGCGCGTCCGTTTGCGGAGGCAGCTCTGAAAGCACTGACTTACATAAGGGATTCGCCCGGTGCCAGCCGAGCGCCTGTCAGAGAGGGATGGCACACAGTTTTCGTAAGGGTTGCAGGTCGCGTGCGGTACGTAGCGAAAGGGACGGAAGAGATTTTCGCATTCAGGCCGTGGTCCGCTGAAACGTAACGTTGAAATCTTGTGTGAAGACGCAATTAAAATGTACATAAATCTGAAAGAGATACGTTTCAGGAGTAACACGTCCAAGTTAATAAGTGTTTAATCTTGCAGTTAATAGCTTATCTGCGTGTATGAGTCTCAACGAGAGATGATTACCCAGTGATACTGTGATACCGAGTTCACTAACTGTCAGTTCATTGACGACAGAAAGACATAATTTATTAATCTAAAAGAGTACCTAGCATTTTTTTCTTACCTGTAAAACACTTACATTGTACATCCACCCTTAACAATAGTCACGTGAGGCCGCAATACTGCATAAGGGTGTGACAGTACATGAAGATATATGATAAATTAAAGGAACTTATCTAAGTAAGTTCCTTTAATTCTAGTCAGAAGCCCGAAAGTCTGACAACCAGTCTTACCAAGTATTACCTTACTTATCGTATTACCCAGTAACTGTTTTGTGGAGGTCAGATAGGCAGTCGCTCCATGTAAAATACTGGTATTCAGCTGCATCCGGTTAGACTGGAAGCCGACCCCAACATAGTTGGGAAAAGGCTAGGCAGATGATGATCTAAGTAATTTCCTTGCTTCCTGGCTTGTAGGTCTTAACCTGATAACATACCTACAAGAATATAAATGCTTGTAGGTCTTAAACCTACAAGCCTAACAGTCCCTACGACCCTATGCCCTACAAGCCCTACAGCTGTAACCTATCATATGGCTAGTGAATAAATATATAAATAAGTTCAGGATGTCTGCGCCATGCGACCTAAGGTGACAGACGGATAGTAGACAGGACTTCCAGGTTCAAGAAGGGTACACTCACTGCCACTCCCGCAGACTCACGAGACTGATCAGAGTTGGTTAAAGGTGTCTTGGCCACAGTGAGGAAAAGAATAAATAACATGTCCATACATTGATTCCGTAAAGATATTTTTAACCCCCGACGCAAAAACGACGGGGTGTTATAAGTTTGACGTGTCTGTGTGTGTGTGTGTGTGTGTGTGTGTGTCTGTCTGTGGCATCGTAGCTCCCGAACGAATGAACCGATTTTGATTTTGTTTTTTTTGTTTGAAAGGTGAATTAGTCGGGAGTGTTCTTAGCTATGTTTGATGAAAATCGGTCAAAGATGGCCGCCGCCACAAAATGGTGGATTATATATTTTTTCACAAATCCCTTAATATGGGTATCAAATGAAAGGGATTGAATAGTAGAATACTATACACTATGATAAATTTCAAATCCAAGATGGCCGCCACCACAAAGTGGCGAATTACATTGTTTTTTCACAACTCCCTCAATATGGGCGTCAAATGAAAGGGCTTGACTAGTAGAATACTATACGCTATTACAAATTTCAAATCCAAGATGGCCGCCACCACAAAATGGCGAATTATATATTTTTTTCACAACTCCTTTAATATAGGTATCAAATGCAAGGGCTTGACAAATAGAGTGAGGAATTAATATTCCTCACTAACGAAATGAAAACTAAAAACTTGAAAACATCTTTTTTGTCTGACCAATGCTCTAGAGCATTACCTATAAAAATAATTATCCTTTCCTCATCATTCTAGAATAATGAGGAAAGTGGAGTGATGACTGGTACCTACGACCACTGAGTTTGACTATTTTTATTACTAATGGAGTTATCCTGCTTAAAAAGCGTAGGTACATCAGATAGTATCGCAGTCCCATTTTATAAACTAGTTCTGGAATACCTAAGATATCTAATAGCTATGAAACACTTGTACGAAAGTTGAATAACTAAAGGAAGAACTAGAAAAAGGATAAAATAGAACAAAAAAATCTGTTTAGTCTTAAAAATTATTCTTCAACTATAAATAAATAAGTAATTCTTTTTTGACGGATAAAAACCCTGATTAAACACCAAATTACCTGAACCTTAAAACGCAAAAAACAAAAGAAATGAAATACAAAAATTAAGGAGTCCCTACAAAAAGCATGAAATAAAAAATTAAATTTAAAATTTAAAAAACCCCCGACACAAAAAATAATAAAATGAAATGTAATTGGAAAAGGATCAAATAATTTAAAAACCCCCCAACTTAAAGAATCTAGGTAACGAGACTAAAACAGATAAATTCATATGGAAGTCGGGGGACCGTTCTGTGGAACACCTTCTATGCTAAGAGGTCCCCCGACTTCCATATGAATTTATCTGTTTTAGTCTCGTTACCTAGATTCTTTAAGTTGGGGGGTTTTTAAATTATTTGATCCTTTTTTAATTAATTATTTGAAAATTACATAAGAAAACATCTAATAACACGTAATGGTGTCAATCCAGAAGCATCTTTAAATCTATGGAGGCATAAACGTGAAAGGTCGAAATATTACTAAAATTTACAAGTATAATACAAAAGCAATGAAAACGTAATAATACGATATCTAAAGACATTAGTCTCAACAATCAAAAGATTGTTCCGTTCTATTCAGAATCCTCGCTAATACCGTTTCTTAAATATAAATTATACCAAACGAAATTGGTGGATATAAAATTCAAATCAAGCTTGTCCTTCTGGAGTCAAATCATTAAGCAGTTTGTCAGTGATTGTCTCGGTCCTGGCAATACAAAGTGAACATTTTACTATGTAGCTTTCTCCATTTACTAAAGATTTTTTCATACTATGTTAATTTGGAATCCTTTATTTAAAATTAGCTTCTTTTGTGTAATGGTTTTCATTACCATTGTTGTCATTGTTTTCCTCAAAGCCATGGCAGTGTTGTATTATTTGATATTTTTGTAGAGAAAAAGTTACAAATTATGTATCTATTGTGAGAAAATTAAAACTTCGGATGATTTGACAACAACGTTCTTCTCTAACATGCAGAATACCTTGACAGCTCATTCTGTGTTTAAAAGCAGTGCTGTGATTCTGTTCATAAGTGATAGGACAGTAGCTAAGCCGACTGGGTTACCCAGTAGGCTTAGCTAAAATGAAAGTAAAATGAAGCAAAAGTTACAAAAGTAGAAGAGCGAGAAGTAGAAGTAGTAGTTAGTATCAAAATTTTGGAAAAGGTTTTATTTATTTAATCATTTATGTATGTACACACATTACATAAACAGACAAGACAGAAAAATACGTACAAAGGTGATGGTTATTTCTAAATTCGCTTCCAGTAAGTATACCTAAGATAAGAAAGTTGATAACACCGTGGGTACGAGGAGAAGAGAAAATAAAATCTAAAACTATTCACGTAATTTATTATTTTGTCTTTTTTATTCCAATACTTAGCCAGCACAATACGGATTAAAAGCTTAGAGCTTTATTTTCAGTAAATTATTGCAATAGGCGTATTATCGCTTACTTTGCAATGTTCCAATATGCCTCCTGCCTACCAAACTATATACTGTTCAAGATAGACAGGATAACAAAAAGACACCACACAAACATATTTTCACAAACTAAATTCTACATTATGTTAATTTCACAAATTCCCTCATTTGCACGGAAAAAAGCAAAACACATTCTAAGCCACTCACACTTCACACAATTAAAAACTTCAAACGGATTATACAAACAGAGTGAAATGTAACAAAGCAGAGCTTGCTAAAGTGCTAACATTTTTGCAACAATGCTCCAGGAATTTAGATTTCCATAGCATTAATTAAAAACCTTTGTGAGAGAGAGCAGGGGTGGCTCAGTGGTAGCAGCCCCAACTTACGAGTTGTAGGTCGTGAAATCGAACCCAGGTGCTGTACTTTGTGAAATTTATTTCATCACCATTGTTCTCAAACCGGTGAAGGAAAACATCGTGAGAATGTCCTAGAACAAAAATTTAAAGACATCTAATATCTACCGACCCGCACTAGGCCCTGGATCCCGCCGTTTTGCCTAAAATATTTTGACAAAGTTTAATTATCCAAACAAATTTTATCAACATTTTTTTATACCAATGCAATATTTGGAATAATTTTGGTATACACACATTTTCATTTGGTAAATTTTTTTTGGGCAGAATATTACCAAGGATAATGTCATTAATAAGGGTAATTTTTTGTGAAGAATTTGTTCGTTAAGTAATGATTTGACAAAAGAAATTATGCGGATAATTGTTTGGGAAGTGATAATTTGTCAATATCTTTTTGATGAAACATGGGAGACCCATTCCCTCTTACGGGGGGGTGTGCCAGCATTGGAAACGCTAACGAACAATGGACTATACGTTATGTTAGTAACTTATGCTCAAGGGTGACCTCTGGTAATATTGATACAGGGTCAGTATTGTTATATTAGTCGTCTACTAAATGTTTCGATGTTTTATTACTTTTGTTTGTTTTATTATCAGCTTTTTCTTTTCAGAATAAATTTGGTATAATTTATGTATTGTAGTCATCGTTTTTTCCATTTATTTTTCAGAATCCTAAAATTTATTAAAAAAATAAATATAAACAAATGCATAGTTAGCAGGATTCTCTCTGTCAGTTTTGACGAAGGTAATCAAAGGCCACTTGTTTCTTATTTAAAATATAAATATAGGTAAGTGAAAATGGTTACCAATACACACGGGAGCTTGTGGCTAAATAATAACAGCCTCACAGGTCAATCGATCAGGTTAAGCTACGCTTGCCGCGGTTGGTCTGTGGATGGGTGACCATCTTTATGTACCCCTCCGTGCCTCGAAAAGCACGTTAAGCCGTTGGTCCCGGCTGTCATTCGTGGATCTTTGACAGTCCTTCAGGGTCCTCAGAAGCCCGAAAGTCTGACAACCAGCCTTACCAAGGGGTATCGTGTTATCCAGTAACTGGGTTGTGGAGGTCAAATATCATCATCATCATCATCTCTAGAAGTTCCTCAAGGAAGAGTTCTGGCCGAAGGGTGTTGTGTACCGCCGGTTTCGTGGCCGGCTACATGACACCAGTCAGCTTTATATGACACCAGTGCTTTGGTTTGTTAAGTGTTCTTAATTATAATGTTGTATGTATTTATAGTATTTTTAGGTTATTAATATTGTATAGTATGTGTTTTATATGGGTCTTGATGCCTGAAATAAATGGATAAATAAATAAATAAAATAAGCAGTCGCTCCATGTAAAATACTGGTACTCAACTGTGTATCCGGTTAGACTGGAAGCCGGCCCCAACTTAGTTGGGAAAGCTAGGCAGATGATGATGGTTAACAATACACACATTACATACATACAAACATAAACTGACGCCTTCTCCCCAAGGGGATAGGCAGAAACTACAGAATGCCTTCTGCTACGATCCTTACACAATCCTTTTGCCGCGTTTACACATCTGTTCACACATCTGGGAGTCTAAAAAGGCCACTTTGCCAGAATCATAAAAGGATAACATAATGGACAGTTAACCGTTAAGTTAATCGTATCAAATCCCATTGGTGAAGCATTTTTCAGTATTTTTTTTTTGTCTGTGCTAAAATACCAATCAATCCGATTCAAATTCAATCCAAATCTTTGATTATACCTACGTAGTGCAGCGAAAAAAAGAAAAACACGGACTGTCTTCACCATATTACGATTCATAATGTCATCATTTTATGATTCTCCAAAGTGGCTTTTTTAGGCCCCCTGGTCATAAACGCTCGCCGGTTGCGAGTATTCTGAAGAACATTATCAATAAAGTCACTATATTATGTCCTCCTAGTCCATCCCCTCCCGGCGTTTAAACTCACATCTGCCTTGTAAATAACTTTTGTTAGTCGCCTTTACTCAACCTCTTAACATGAGCAAACCATCTAAGCATACTCTTTTAAATTCTTGTCACTACATCTTCTTTTAAACCGCTTCATTGCAGTATGACATGGTTCCTCAGCCTATCAAATTGATAAATGTTGAAGTTTTTTTCGCAAGTTGCCTTTTACTAGTTTTGATAGAGGAGTATGCCAATTCAAGGTTAAATTTTACCGAGTCAATCTTTCTAACCTTGTCCCAACTATGTTAATGTCGGCTTCCTGTCTTACCAAATGCAGCTGAATACCAGTATTATAGGTGGACTGCCTGTCTGACCTCCACAACCCAGTTACTGGGTAACAGGATATCCTTTGGTAATACTGGTTGTCGAACATTTTGGCCTTACCTTTTGTTAGTCGCCTTTCATTCATCCTCTCAACATGACCAAACCATATATAGTAAAAGTACGTAGTGCTAAACACCATATTTCAAGTTAAACAAATATCACCTTTATTTCAATGACAATTAAGTTGATTTCAGAGTGACTAGCACTACTGAAATAGTTATAAAATTTTTTGAAGTTGTAGCGTAAACTGAACTTTATTGTGTAAGAATCAAAGTTATTTTTGCATTAATTCGTATTTGTTTACATTTTTGGCAAATAATTCGCAAACGCAGATTAAGCATACTCTTTTATCTGTATCTATAATTCCATCAAAATCATGTTACGCAAGAAATTCAACTCGATAAAGGCGGGACTTACTAAGTAACGCATTTCCTAGTTCCGACCCTTTTACCTAACTGACCGATACAAAACTAATAAAACCACAGTTTAACTTTATGAGAAGGTCATCTCCATGGTTCATTGGCTGCAGGGATAAAGAGGAGCATTTTATTAGCGGAAGTAATACTCGTACCGACAAAGCTGATTTAGATTTGATTTAAGATTTGTGTACATTAAAGAACTTTAATATGGCTAATCAAGATTTACAAAAATAAACCATAAGCAAAGACGCTAAAGTTGAAATTCAATCGAAACAGGAGGGGTAAGAGCTCCCGAAAATAGAGCGGACAATAAGAGGGGACGATTTTATAATTAACTGCAATCAACACTGACGTATTGAATTTCGGGAATTTCTGTACAGTCGCGTAGAGTTGTCGTTCGGTGTCCGCCGTCTAATAAATTTATTTTGTGTAGACTTGTACAGTTTCTAAAAGAAAAAAAAAGAATCGAACTACTGCGTTAAAAGTTATGCGTGTTCACCCATAAAGTTGTTAATAAACCCGTTTAAAACAAAAAAACGATTTATTTGCAACTTTAATCACACATAAAAAATATTATTAAAAAAAGATATATAATTGTAGGTAATTATACAATACATATATGTAATTATGTATATAAATGTTATTTAAAAATGTTAGAGATTTTCTGTGTAAAGTAGAATGTATTTTGATATGAATAATAATATTAATGATAAAATCGATTTTAAATAACTGTTAAATATTGTTTCCCTATGGGTATATTACAGCGACCTTTATATAATTATGATAATAACTTTCCACCTGTTTTTCCATTTGAATTAATAGACGCGTCGACTTGAGAATTTCCTCCTTTTTTTCGTCGATCAAAAAGCAATTTCTTGTGGAGACAGTAGGAGTCGCACGGATTTAAAATAAAAACAGAAATAAAAAGCTTTTAATTGAAGTAAATTGGACATACTTACTATCTCTCATTGAGATAGGTATCCTTATGTATATTAGGTATGCTTCATATTTCCCCCTTGACCGTGATGAATTTTTTGTTGCCCAATAAGCTCCTCCCGTTTTCTAATAAATATTTTAGTGTAAGCTTGTATATTGAAATTAAGGCTTTGTGTTATCAGTGTTGTCGTTATGAATAAATATTTTAGGTTATAATTTTTTGTGTTTACCTATCAATCTCCTGATATAAAACTTATCCTCTACATTACTTACTACTAGTTCCAAACTTCTTAAAAACTGCTCCGACACTAAACTAAAAGAAGTAAAACTCACTAAAATGAAGAGCTATAACTCATCAAGTGTACGCCTTTCGCCTTAGCTCGTGCTTCCCGACAGATGTTAACACACGTTGTTTGTTTTCCTACTTCGAAAGATATGTTTGTTATCTCTCCCTCCTAAGGAATGCTTCTCGTTTCGTTTTTATTTATGTCACGAGAAATTAACTGGACTTCGAGTTGTGTTCGTTCAATTTCTTAATACGGTTGTTAGTTTGCGAAGTCGGGGTTTTTTGTTGATTTTAATTGGACTTTTTTGTTTTTACTTTTAGTGGTTACTTTTTACCTGTAATTTTTAGTAAACCTGAAGAGTTAGTTGATTTTTAGTGTTCCGTACTTTAAAAGGAAAAATTGGAACCCTTATAAGATCACTTCGTTGTACTTCTGTCTGTCCGTCTGTCAAGACCCTTTTTCTCAGGAACACGTGGAGTTATCAAGTTGAAATTAATATCAAATACTCAAGGCTAAAATACCTTGAAGCAGTAAAAAAATCAAACTACTTAGTCAACTTAATCAAAAGATACGGGCGTTTATGTTGTGGAAGGACAGACAGATAGACAACGAAGAGATTTTAAAAGGGTTTTTGAGGTACGGAACCCTAAAAAAAGAATTTCACGTGCACATAGTAGAAGCTAGTTATTAATAAAGTTAAATTATTAGTAGAAGCTAGTTATTAATAAAGTTAAATTATTGCATTAGTTTAATAATTAATTACTGTCTTTATGAATATATATACCTAAATATTATACTGTAAGCTTTCGTGCAACTAAGCATTATTACGAATAACATTTTATTTAAATGCTATTGTGGTACGTTCAATTAGTTAAACATATTAAAATTGAAAGCTTTCAATTTTAATAACTGGTGCAAATGGATTTAGTGAAGCAAAATTTACGGATTATTTCCCAGTACGGGTTTTTTTGTTCAGTACGAGCGATATTCGAAAATATTTGTAGAAATCAATATCGTTAAATTTTAATTTGTGTTCGGATTTTGTATTTATTTTCATAATAGTTTTGAAGTGTGGTGAATAATTTAGCTCCTTATTATGTCTTCTGCATAATAATCATCCTTTTTTCTTTACCAAGACGAGTTTTTTTCATGATTTTTATTGCAATATATCATTCTAGCAGATATTCAGCAATATATTTGACAATGTGTTTGATATTCGAATAACGATGTTCTTGAAAAAAATAAATTGCTTTTTAAACTGCTATTAGGCGGACTGTCACTATTAAAATAATAAATATCCCCTAAAATTCATTCCCACACTCGAGAATTTCGCCAAATCCCCCATCTTTCTTACAACAACAAGGGTGACTCATGTATTTATAGAAAAAATAAACCATAAACATTGACAAATGTTGAACATCAAACATTACTAAAATCACTGTAGGGGGAGTTTTAAAAATGACTCCATTTCAATGAGACATGCACAAAATGTTATTTCGGTTCCCATTTGGTCTCGAATTTAAGTTCCAATTTGTCTTCGTGAGTCAAGTTTCGGGAATTATAAACTTGAGTGTGTTTCTTTTTAACCGACTTCAAAAAAAGGAGGAGGTTCTCAATTCGATTGTATTTTTTTGTATTTTTTTTATTTTTGCTACCTAAGATTTGGAAAATCGTTTTATAAATGACGGCGTGATCCTTTTCAAATTAATTGAAAAGGATATACTTCCAGATTGGTCCCATTTTTCTATCGAAGTCCAGGTCTGATGATGGGATCCATGAGGAATTGAGGGAACTTCTCAAATATTATAGGCACACCTATAGCCATTTGGGTATTTTTTTATAGTAACTCGCGCATTTGCTCTCGAAACCGCTATTTCGTGAAGTGGAACTGATGAAGAAGACCACAGATGGCCACCGGAACTACTTAATAATAAGTATCTCACTGGTCGCGATTCGATTACTTTAATGTGGTTGCTGAGCAATTTATCCTCGTCACAATGCAAATGGTTAAATAGAGCTGATGGTGGAATACTAGGAGAACTCCTCAACAATTAACGTCCCTGCATCGGAAAAAGATATATTTTGTAAAAGGCGATGGGCAAGTTGACATCAGGCTAATGTAACTTAGATACATTTTATACAGACCTACTAAATAGCGAGAAATAAAAACTTTTTAACAAAAATAAAACCGACTTCCTAAAAAAACATTACAAAGTAAAAAATAACTTTAATTCCGGAAGTCGGTGGCAAAAACTGAAATACAGATCCAAAGACACCGACTAAATTGAAGTTATTTTTCACTTCGTAATGTTTTTTTTGAAGTCTGTTTTTTTTTGTTAAATTTTTTTTAAGATTTTATGAAAATTCACTGATGAAGAATACATTCATTATTTAAATTTTTAGTTATAACTTACGTGGTCATTAAGGAAGTTAACCTGGCTAATTGGGGGCCATACTATTATCGATTCTGGTACAATATGATTATTCATAAACAAATTTGAAATTTGACAAAAAAAAAGAAAAAAAAATCAGAGAACAGTTGTTGTAGATTTAAGAGAGAGAAATAGGTAGGGCTTCAACATAATAAAACCATTCCAACATAATAAAAGCTTTCAAATATGAAAATACGGATCGTAATCGGTTCATCAGTTTCGGAGCTGCGATGCCACAGACAGACACAGATCAACGGACAAAAGCTACAAAATTCCGCGTACATCAAAAGCCACATCTCTATTAAATTACTTTGACTCAAAAGTAAAGTCCATCACAAAAAAACCTATTTAAAACTCAAAATGAGTATGGCACAAGTTGAACATTACAAAAGTTGTCCCAAAGTATGTTTTCCATGGCGGCTCAGCTGCAGGTGATTTTATTGGTAATTACTGTCTCTTTACGACTGCCTTTTTTATTTCTTTCCTGAGGGGAGCTGACTTTTGTTTTTTTTTGTCTTGTTTTTGTTTTGTTTATTTGTGTAATTTCTTTGCTGATCTGCGGTACAGTTTGTGGGGTTGTGTTTATTCAATTTGGAAGTTGTGTGGTTAATTGTGTGGAACGGGGCAGTGTATGTGGTGTATAAATTTGTGGTGCGTGCAATACAAGGAAATTGTGTCTATAAAGTCACAAACATATTGTGCGTTAGAGTCAGGTGCGTAGGTAGATATTTAATCTAGGATTTGAATGGCAAATGTGTGTACATACTACATACCAAACCTTCGTGGATCCTTAAAGATAGTGAAAGTTTTATTTTTAGGCGTTTCAGGCATAGTCATAAAATTGCTTTCTACGAACGTTTCTACGTATAAATGGATGAAGACTAAGAACAAGTGGGCTTCAGTCTTCCTCCGTAGTTTAGTAGGTACCTAAGGATTTAGAGTTAAACAAGCATGGCCGAAGTATCTAGGGTACCTACCAAACTTCTTTTGTGACTGCAAGAGCGAATTTAGCATGTTTATAAAAGAAGTGGAATGTGAGTGAATAACAAGCTGCACAGATCGACCGATCAGGATAAGCTACGCTTGCCGCGCTTGCTATGGACGGGTGACCATCTTTACATATCGTGACCCCTCCGTGCCTCGGAATGCACGTTAAGCCGTTGGTCCTGGCTGTCATTCGTGGATCTTTGAGAGTTTTTACGGGTAGTCAGAAGCCCGAAAGTCTGACAACCAGTCTTACCAAGGGGTGTCGCATTACCCAGTGACTGGGTTGTGGAGGCCAGATAGGCAGTCGCTCCATGTAAAATACTGGTATTCAGGTTAGACTGGAAGCCGACCCCAACATAGTTGGGAACAGGCTAGGCAGATGATGATGAAAGAATCACAGTCATCTATACTAGTTTTATTGCTTACCTTTTAAAGCGTTAGTTTTCTCCTACAGCATGCAATGATCAAATACTTTCCGTATTTACGAGATCCGAATCTACTTAACACTAACAAATCACCCAAAATAGTTCAAAACAAAAGATCCTAATGCGTATTAAACTTACACTTAACGATGTTCAATCGTTTATCTAAGGAAACAAATCCTAAATAAAACATATAAAATGCACTTTTATTGCTTTTTGATTTGTACTCTTTGTAAACAGCGACCAGTCGGAGTTTTTCGACCGAAGCAAAACGAACCTTAACTGTAACCTTTAAAGTTTCTTTCAGCTTATCAGTGTCTCCTTTACAGAAAATTTTATAATTAGCTGCAATACAATTAGTTTGACTTATAGGTTTTGGAGTGAACGGAATACAGATTCTGTTGTGTATAAACACTGAAAACTAATCAATTTAGGGAGATGTCGAAACAGCCGGTCGATTCTGTAAAAACCTCACCGTGAAAACTGAGGTGATGTGAGTTTGTTTTTGGTAGGAAATGACACTATTGAAAGCTCACTCCACGCTCACTTCACCTAAGTTTCACGGTGAGATATTTACAGAATAGCACCGCTGATTGATTGTCTGTGATTTAGGTTAGCGTGAATTCTGTTATGTAATTATATACCTAAGTATTACATTGGTTAGTAAGGAAATTAAATCTTTTAGTTGCTTGGCTCAATTTACACTGCAAAATCAGCTTGTAATGTTGCCACTGCTAGGGTACAAGCCTCCTCTCGGTGAGAGGGAATGGGCCGTAATCCACCTCGCGGGCGCAGTGCGGTTTAGTACATACGTCACAAGTCTTCGAATTTTGTTTGTAGGACTGTGACAACCCACACAGACTACATAGAAAATCGTTAAACCACTATTAAAGATTTTCATATAATTTTATGAAATATTTTTTTACCTTATTCAAAAAGAAAAAAAAAATAAGTACAGTCAGCCTTAAAAAGATGTAGGTATACATCGACAAGAATTCATTCGATTGTCTACTAATAAGTATATTCTTGTGATTGTATACCTACAATTAAGTATGCAATGTTTAATACTCGTGTTATGTTTTATGGTTCATTAAATAGATACATTTAAGATATATTTTTTTTTTATAAGCTTTATGTTCAAGATTTGCAAAAATTATCTCAACCGTAGTATAAAAAAAAAACGGCCAAGTGCGTGTCGGGCCACGCACAGTGTAGGGTTCCGTAGTAGCCCGTTATGTTATATTTTGTTTTTCAATGCATGTCTTTACCCGTTATAAACAAGCAACTACTTAATCTTAGTCACTTTAAAGGATTAATGCTAAAGATTTTGTATTTGGTACAAAATTATCCAACACCTAAGTTCAACGACTATTACTGCTAAACTAATAAAGTTATCTTAACCGCTATAGCTTTCCTTTGAAGTTCATGTAATGCACTATCATCGTGAATTTTTACAGATTTTTCAAGCTAGCAGTTTAGCTTTTAGAGGGGGAGGGACGCCCTACTGGAACAAAAATTTGCACTTAATAGTTTAATATTTCGTAAACAGGGCATTAAATCGAAAAATAATTTTAGCAACCCCGAAGTCATTTTAGAAGACCTATTCAACGATACCCCACACGATGGGGTAGACGACGAAAAAAATGTTTATCCTCACTTCACATGTAGGGGAGCTACCCTAAAAAAAATATTATCCAAAATTTTATTTTACCAGTTTGTCGGCGTAATAGATATACACACTCCTACAAAATTACAGATTTCTAGTACTAACCGTCTCTTAGCAAAACCTCGGACAGACAGACAGACAAACAGACAGACGGACATGACGAAACTATAAGGGTTCCTTGTAGGAACTACGGAACCCTAAAAATATACCTACATTTATTTTAATTGGTACCGTACCAAACTATTGCTCTTTGTCAAAAACCTTTGTTGCAAAATACCCTATTAGGTCCAAATGACCTGTACAAATGTACCTAAGACCTAAAAAACATAAACAAGGTACAAGTTTTGGCCGTTATTTGTGAGGGTGCGGAAGTCCCTACATAGCTCCAGGGGGTTTAAAAGAGGCATTCGTTTCATCCCACTATTTATATTATGTAAATAGGCCTGGTTCGAGGCCATTTCCTGGATAGAGGCCGTCATGTTTTTTGTTAAAGTTTTTTGGCTTAGATTTGTAGGTAATTAGGTGTGTATGTGGCATAATTTGTAAGATAGAAAAGGTTTAGGTACAGATGGTTGAAATAATCAAGTGTCCTTCTTTTCGTTGATAATAAGCACCTCTTAAGGGTTCCGTAAATGGTGCCAACGGACCGCTGTCCATCCGTCTGTCTGTCAGCGGACTTTATCTTATAAACCGCAATAGGTAGACAGTTAAAATTTTCACAGAGTGTGTTCAGAAATATTAGCCTTATTTATAGTTTATACAGAACATGACAGGTGGCTGTCATTTATAATACTTATATTATTTATTTACATAATAGTATATGGAGAAAAGAAAAGGTAAAATATTGGTTTGAGCTAAAAGTTCGACGGGTTGTGGACAAACAAATTATTAACAAAGTACCTTCTTAGTTATTTTTATTTCGTTAAAGTAAAAACATCAACAAAATAAGTGAAATTGCCATTAAAGCCATAAAATTTTGTATGAAATAGCATTTTATTCAAAACTCAGGAATGTAAAAATTCTAAATGGAAACATTCTCTTTTGTGTGCGACTGTACTCGCGAGTGTAGTGTGACAGATGTCAAAGATAATTATGTTTGTACAGACGCCAGCACATCAAGCTACTACAATCTGTCAAATTACTTTAATAGATTTTCAACTATATCGCCAAAGCATAAGGTTCAACGTTGATTGGAAAAATTTGACAGTTTCGGGTATTGTGATTTGGCGTATGTACATTAGTTAAGTTAACAAAATAATTGGACAAATATACTTGAGTTAAAAATACGAATGAGAGCAGTGGTGCCCAAGTGGTAACGGTCCCGACTTACGAGTTGTAGGTCGTGGGATCAAACCTCCTCGGGCAGGCACTTTGTGTAAATAATTCCATCACCACTGCTCTCAAAAACGGTGAAGGAAAACATCGTGAGGAAACCGGCATGTCCTAGAACTAAAAAAATTGAAGACATGAGACATTTACAAACGCAAAGGCACGCCAGGTAGATTACAGCCCACACCCTCTCGAAGAGAGGAGGCCTGTGTCCCAGCAGTGGGAACATTATAGGCTGATTATAATTAAAAATAAGAATCAAGCTACTACAATCTGTCAAATTTCTTTAATAGATTTTCAACTTTATTGTTAAAGCATAAAGTTCAATGTTGATTAGGAAAATTTGGCAGTTTCGGGTAGCTTGATGTGCTGGCGTCTGTACAAAAATAAATAAGTAAAATCAATCTGCTTAGACTTTTCCCAACGATGTGAGGGTCGGCTTCCAGTCTAACCGGATGCAGCTGAATACCAGTATTTTACATGGAGCGACTGCCTATCTGACCTCCACAACCAAGTTATTGGGTAATACTAAACCCCTTGGTAAGACTGGTTGTCTGCCTTTCGGGCATCTGACTACCCGTAACGACAGACTAAGATCTACAAATGGCAGCCGGGACCAACGGCTTAACGTGCTTTCCGAGGCACGGATAGTCTTGATATTATTATGTTATGGATGGCCACCCATCCACGAACCGGCCGCGGCAAGCGTATTTACTTTATTGAGCCACGAGCTCCTCAAAACAAATTTAAGGGGATTACATGACCTAAAGCGTGGTCACTGTCGGACTGCATAGAAAAGAAAGAGAAGCGCGATGACACAACGCTGGTAATTTATTGCAAAATATGAAGCAATTAAATATCTATTTACAAAAAACCTATTGTTTGGACTAAAAAAATAAAACACCAGTGCGTTAGTATGTTGCTTGTAGAATAATCTTACAAATAATCAGAATGATTGTATGTTGTAAAAAGAATGTTTTTAGAGGTGTATTCATGATTTTTTTCTATCGTATCAAATTGATTGTATTATGTTTTCAACACACTATCTACCTAGCATATATCCTGAAGAATATCATATATTTTTCTGAATTTGTTTACTGTAGTCGATCATTTACTTTTATTGTTTCTAAAACTTACGTTTTTTGCCTTTAGGTCCTATAATCCCCATGAATAGAATTCACAATATTACAATTTGCTTTTCACAGTAGCGTTTTGCAACTCTATTCTAAGTATTTAAATGGAAACTCTGCTATATGTTAGGAACTAGAAGTTTGACAAACAATCTCTATTGAAAAGGCACAGGCTACCAGCTCAACTACCCAACACCCAAAACTCGGCGAAAAAGCAGTATAGGTATCTGACAATAAAAAAAAATCGCAATAAAAGAAAGTTCAAATTCAGAACTACACGTCAGCGAGTCGGCACGCGCGATATTTAAACTTGGAACACTTACAGTGCGCGCCGCCGTATTGTGTACAGTCGAGTATAGCCGACAGATGTTAACATATGCCCGTGTTTTCTTTATTTAAGAGATCTGTTTGTTACTTTTTGTTACGTATCCGCGGCGCCTCCGGTCTCTCACTTATTATTTATGGTGGCGAGTGTACCGCGTGTTGATGTATGCTACGCTGGAAGAGGTGAGCAATTAATTTTGTTTAAAATTATATATAAATTGTTAAATTATTTTTGTAAATAAATATGAAACTAATTTGACGTTCAAAAGTGCCTTTTATGTGCCTATTTGAAAAATAAATGCTACTATGACTAGACTTTTACTTTGAAAATATGATATAACCCTTAGTCTGCCGGAACGTAGATCTACGCGAGACACAATGGCTTTTCAATTGTGTCTGTAATTACGGCACACAAACGGTTAAGAGCATAAAGTGACACCCATTTTTTCTGGTTTTGGACTTAATTAATCAACAATTTTAAAGGATCGAATCAGCATTATGTCAGTTGTTTCCTATGCTCTACTTACATAATTTTAAGCATTGTTCTTGCATTGGTCAGAACTAAGTTTTTATTTTTTTTATAACAATACTAGCTGACCCGACAGAAGTTGTCCTGTTTTTAATTCGAAAGACACGTGGCGCCATCTATTATCATAATAAGGTTATTGTTGTTTTCCTCGGGAACAGCACTTTTTTCGGGATGAAAGGTACTTTATGTCCGTTTCAGTACACCTGACAATGTATATGCAAAATTTCAGGATGATCGGGTCAGAGGTTTAGGCGTGAAAAGGTAACGAACAAACTTACTTTCGCATTTATAATATTAGTTAGGATTGTAATATTAATCAATAAGTACAGCGCAGAAAACAGTGTTCAAAATAAATAATAAAATATCTTTATAGTTACATTGAAAAACGAACGAACGATGTCCGAATAATTTTCCGGAGAGTTGGGTAAAATAATTAATTAACAGTTAAATTCTCTTTTCGCAATGATTCTCTTGTTCATTATATTTGCATATTTTAGTAAGTATTATTTTCGAAATTTTACACATTTTAAAATTAATTGACATCATTATTTTTGTACTAGCTGACCCGGCAAACGTTGTTTTGCCATATAAATTATTTCTAGCTGCCCGGTGCTACTTCGTTTGCGTGACGTCCTACCCCTTACCCTACCCACCCCTACCCTACCTCTACCTTACTCCTACCCTACTCCTACACTACTCCTACCCTACTCCTACCCTACTCATACACTACTCCTACCGTACTCCTACCCTACTCCTACCCTACTCCTACCCTACTCATACACTACTCCTAACCTACTCCTACCCTACTCCTCACCTACTCCTACACTACACCTACCCTACTCCTACCCTACTCCTACCCTACTCCTACACTACTCCTACCCTACTCCTACCCTACTCCTACCCTACTCCTACCCTACTTCTACCCTACTCCCAAAGATATATTAAATTTTTCTCTGCGTAAGAACCATCCTCGTACTTCAAGGAATATTCTAAAAAAAGAAAAAGAATAAGCGAAATCGGTTCAGCTGTTCTCGATATTTACGCTTAGCAACACATTCAACGATTCATTTTTAAGGTTCCGTAGCCAAATGGCAAAAACGGAACCCTTATAGATTCGTCATGTCTGTCTGTCTGTCCGTCTGTCTGTCTGTCTGTCTGTCCGTCCGTATGTCACAGCCACTTTTCTCCGAAACTATAAGAACTATACTGTTGAAACTTGGTAAGTAGACGTATTCTGTGAAGCGCATTAAGATTTTCACACAAAAATAGAAAAAAAACAAAAAATTTTAGGGTTCCCCATACTTAGAACCGAAACTCAAATTTTTTTTTTTCATCAAACCCAGACGTGTGGTGTATCTATGGGTAGGTCTTCAAAAATGACATTGAGGTTTCTAATATCATTTTTTTCTAAACTGAATAGTTTGCGCGAGAGACTTCCAAAGTGGTAAAATGTGTCCCCCCCCCCTGTAACTTCTAAAATAATAGAATGATAAAACTAAAAAAAATATGATGTACATTACCATGTAAACCACCACCGAAAATTGGTTTGAACGAGATCTAGTAAGTAGTTTTTTTTAATACGTCATAAATCGTAAACCACAATTTACCATTCATTCAATCAACTCAGAAATAAAAAAAACATTTAATTTCATAAACATAAACCTTATGCATAAACCCGGATGTTACGGAACCCTCGGTGCGCGAGTCCGACTCGCTCTTGCCCAGTTTTTATATTATAGACTAGCTTCCGCCCGCGACTCCGTCCGCGCGGATGTCGGTCTTCGCGTGGATGGTTTATTTCTCCATTTTGAGTAACTCTGACAATGACATCTTATAAATATCTATTGGACCCAAATACGGCTAAGCCTATAATAATTAAGGAGATCCCTCTATTGAGCTACTGCTGTTGAGCTCGCGTTCTGTAGTAAGTTGTTTTTTTCATAGTAATTCCGACCTTGAAAAGTAGCATGTAGCAGTAAATTACTGACAATGACGAAAAGTTTGCAATAATAAAAAAGTGATCGTGACAATGCGACAGAAACTTAATTGAGAGCTTCAGCATACACAACATTGTTAGTGAGCTCGTCCGGAATATGAACATGAAGATTTCTTGGACTGCTCACATGGGAAAGAGCTACGTAAAGTTGCCCGTGTGAAAAACAACTCGCGGTAAGATCTACGCCAGCAACTCCTAGGGTCTGACCTTGAGCCTTATTTATTGTCGTGGCGTAACACAAAGCTACAGGAAACTGTATTCTCTTAAATTGAAATGGAAAATTATCCACTACGGGTAATGCAACGTGTGTTCGCGGTTCTACAGAACAACGTCTATGAATAAAACCGAAAAATAAGATTTTTTTTTCTACGTATTTTTCCAGGATAAAAAGTATCCTATTTTATGCCCAGGATAATAAGGTATAATTGTACCAAGTTTCATCGAAATCGAACCGTTAGTTTTCACGTGATGCCTGCATATACAGACAGACAGACAGACAGACAGACAGACAGTCAGACAAAAATTTTTTTAATCACATATTTGGGTTTGGTATCGATCCAGCAACACCCCCCGCTATTTATTTTTTCAATATTTTCAATGTACAGAATTGACCCTTCTACAGATTTATTATATGTATAGATAAGGCATTGAAATGCAGGTAAAAATCAAAACTCATTTCTCCTATAGGTACTGTAAAAGTTGTCTGCTAAAGTCGACCTTATGTAGTGCAGACTGGCCATAAATTAACTTTGGTTGCATTCAAACGGTCACGAGAGTTTGGAATGAGCTGTATTTGGATTGGAAAAATATTCATCATCATCATTTTTCTTGACATATTTGACATTATATTTTACCAAATTATCCATTATTATTATTATCCATTTTATTTTTATTTTTTTTCATATTGATTTTTGTTGTTTTATTTCTTATAGTACCTACTAGAACGCGATCGCTGAAATAATATTGTCTGCTTGTCATATAAAAATCAGTAAATCACTATATAAGACACATGTAGAAATATAAAATAATATTACGAAACTGCCATAAACAAAAATAATAGACAGTATAGAGGAAACGGAAGTGGCTTCATAGACAATGACGATAAACAATGGGAAATGACCTCTACATACACTATAACAATAATGAGCGAATCTTTCTAAGACGATGAACCGAGACACATAAATAGTGTTATGGAATAGTGTGGCGGTGTTAGTAACATTTATTTTAGAACAAATATCTGTCATTTCCTTTAGTATTTTACTTTTGTAACGAAAATTGGGAAATCGATCAAAAGACGATGTAGGAATTTACAATTTTTTTAAGTCAACAGCCCATAGGCCATAGTATAGGTGCCAAGAAAGACTATGCCATAGGGCTGTTGACAACCACTTGAACAAAATTGGTTCATTAGTTTTTGAGAAAATCGCGGATATATACATACGGGTCGAATACCTACAAAACCTCCTTTTTTGAAGTTGGCAAAAAAACGAACTGAACGATGTTTCCATTTCAATTAGCAGGTATAATTTTTCTTCCAGAAATAGTACACAATACGATTCTGAAATAACTCAAACAAAACAAAATTAAAAACGCTCACACGACACGCTTTTGTTTTTCATATATCAAACGACTGGATCAATACGATATCTCTTCCATTGTCCATAGTTGCGCGTCCCCAAACGTTCGCCAGTGCGGGGTCGGACAACTTTTCACATAACTCAAGCCACTCGATTTGGTAGCAGAGTTTATTATTTGTACTCCCGAGCCCCGCTGTACTCCTGGTAGCGTACATATTTCGTGTTTTATCACCATATACTACATCTTTGTTTCACTTCAATACCTACACAACACAGATCTTGTGATGTTACAAATTGTAGTCTGTATCAGATGGTTAGTCTGTTAGTTTATATAGAGAATTTCTAATATGGACTTTTCTTTCTGTTGGATAAAATCGGAATCGTAAAGACGCTGTGTTATTGAGACTACTTATTGAGAAGTTTTAGATTCTGCGAGTAAAATCAATATTGCATACGCGGGATGCCACTTTGGCGTAAACTTCGTAAGATATTAGGGTGAAGAAAGGGTGGCAAAATAAAATAATTTCTGGAAATCTGAGTAGAGATTTAGAAAAATAAGTTTTTTGGATGTAATCTTTTTGATTGCGTAACGAATTTTGGTACTCTTAAAAAGCACAAGACAGTTATACCGAGATGATTCTATAAAGTGTGCAGAAACTGCTGTTTTCTGTGAACTTAGTTTACGTCCTGAGTTTTTTACGAATCGGAACATTCTGGAAAGCCAATTACGTGCGTAACCTAGAAGCATAGAACGCAGAGCCTGATCAATTTTGTACGTGTGCCGAGTTAGGTACGCACGACGACATATATACCAAGCTATAAATTTCCAGTATAAGCTGACTTCTGTACAAAAAGCCTATACAATGCGAGGTGTATAGCTTGGTACGTCGTCGTGTGTACCTCTATCTAAGCAGGATAGTCAATTCCTTGTTCTACTAAGGGGCTTACAGGACCTAAACACAAAAAACGCAAGTTTTAGAAACAATAAAAGTATATGATCGACTACAGTAGACAAAATCAGAAAAATACATGATATTCTTCAGGATATATGCTAGGTAGATAGTGTGTTGAGAACATAATATAACTAATTTGATACGATAGGAAAAAATCATGAAGATACCTCTAAAAACTTTATTTTTACAATAAAAGCCCATACTAATTATACATACAATCATTTTTGTCAGATTATTCTACAAGCAACATACTAAAGCACTAGTGTTTTAATTTTTTGTACAAACAATAGATTTTTTGTAAATAGATAATCTATATATATAAAATTCAAAGTCCTGACTGACTGATTGACTGACTGACTGATATATCAACGCACAGCCCAAACCGCTGGACCTAGAGACTTGAAACTTAGAAGGTGTGTTCTTTGTGAAGAGTAAGTATCCACTAAGAAAGGATTTTTGGGAATTCAACCCCTAAAGGGTTAAAATAGGGGATGGAAGTTTATATGAAAGTCCGACCGTTTTGAAGTAAGGATCTTCTAATTTTGTATTTAGGCTGACAATTAAAAACTAATTTATACGTGTCTCAGCGTTTTTGATAATTCCACCCCCGAAGGGTTAAAAAGGGGGATGAAGTTGTGTATAGAAAGTCATTCATTTTCGACGTAAAAATCAATAAATTTATTATCTAGGCTTAAGATTGGAAGCTAACACAACGGTGTTGTTAGAATTTCATCCATTAAGGGGGTGAAAGGGGGGATGAAATTTTGTCCTGACTGACTGATATATCAACGCACAGTCTAAAACGCTGGTCGGTACCGCTGGGTAGAGAAATGAATTTTGGAGGGTGTGTTCTTTGTGAAGAGTAAGAAGGGGTTTTTTGAAATAAGAGGAGATTTTGTTTGTATGAAAAATCTTATTCCTTGAGTTAATAACCATGAAACTTGGCACGAATACTTATCTAAATAAATTATGAAGTTTGGCTTTTTTTTTCTAAACTACCCCCTGGAGGGGGATTGGGAGGTGTCAAAGTTTGTATGGAAGAATTTTAACGCGCGGTCCGATTTACTCGAAACTCAGTATTAATACTTTTGACAGAAAATAATCAATAATAACAGCCGCACAGATTGATCGATCAGGTTACGCAGGCTACGCTTGCCGCGGTTGGTCTGTGGATAGGTGTCCATCTTTACATACCGTGACCTCTCCGTGCCTCGAAAAGCACGCTAAGCCTTTGGTCCCGGCTGTCATTCGTGGATCTTTGACAGTCGCTAGGGGTGGTCAGAAGCCCGAAAGTTTGACAACCAGTCTTATCAAGGGTTATCGTATTTGGGTTGTGGAGGTCAGATAGGCAGTCGCTCCATGTAAAATACTGGTACTCAGCTGCATCCCGTTGGACTGGAAGCCGACCTCAACATAGTTGGGAAAAGGCTAGGCAGATGAAGAATCAATAGTAAGTGTATGGGGTTTTCGAAAATTATTGACCCCTGACGGGACAAAAAGTGGTGATTCGATTTATAAGGGGATTTTAATGAGTGCCTTGATAAACTCAAAAAAAATGGTACTAATAAATTTGGACTTGAAACTTGGCACAAATAATTATAAAGTTCGAATTTTTTTGGAATTCTAAACTAACCCAAAGGGGAGAATGGGGGTGTCAAATTTAGTATGGAAAAATTTTAATGCGCGGTCCAATTAACTCGAAACTCAGTACCTATCTAAGACCAAAATAAATAATACAGTGGTTCGGGGTTTTTCGAAAATCTACCGCTAATGGGGTGAAGAGGGGTAGTCAATTTCACAGGGCAGAATTTTATTACGAGGCTTGATTAACTGGAAAATTGGTATAAATAATCTAAATTATGTTTCGAAATTCCACCCCTATGGGGATAGAAAGGGGGATACATGAAAGGGGTTTATATGAAAAATCTTATTCATTTGGTTAATAGATTAGAAACTTGGCAATATTTGGGTCAGTAAATAATAAAGATTGTCACTTTTAGTTTAAAAAATCCCTCACAGAGGATTTGGGGGGTGACAAAGTTGATGAATTAGAAAAATATTTAACCCGCTGTCGGATTAACTCAAAACTACTAAAACAAAAATTAATTTTAAAAAAATGATTACGGGTTTTTCAAAAATTGACTCCTACGAAGGTGGAAAATTCTACTGCATGCTTCCATTAACTCGAAAATGGGTATGGGTCAATGAGTCAAGTTATGAACACATCCCAAACGATTTTTCAAAATTAGGTACTCCCCTGGGGGGGTAAAAAGCTAGGATACAGTTTATTTAAAAAATCTATCCCTTTGAGCTATAAACTAAAAAATTGGCCCGAATACTTATTTATATCTAAATAAATGATAAAAATCATAAACATACATTTTCGAAATTATAAGAGGAAAGTACGAATTTGACGCGGACGAAGTCGCGGGCAGAAGCTAGTTGCTTCATATTTTGCAATAAATTACCAGCGTTGTGTCATCGCGCTTCTCTTTCTTTTCTATGCAGTCCGACAAAGACCGCGCTGTAGGTCATGTAGTCGCCTATATATTGATTTTTGAGTTCAAAAGGGGTATCGTTATTCATCATCTGCCAAGCCTTTTCCAAACTGTGTTAGAGTTGACTTCTAGTCTAACTGCATGCCGTTGAATACCAGTATTTTACATGTAGCGACTGCCTTTCTAACCTCCTTTTACTGGGTAACACCCCTTGGCAGCCTTGGCTTGGCTTGGGCCTTACCCAGTAACTGGGGTAGGGTTGTGTAGGACAGATAGGCAGTCGCTCCATGTAAAATACCGGTTAGACTGAAAGCCGACCCCAACATAATTGGGAAAAGGATAGGCAGAAAGCTAAATATAACTTCAGAAATAACTGGCGTGTCAATCGCTATTTGTTTTGGTATAGTCTATGACGTCCGGTCGACAGTCGACACTGCGACGACCATGTGTCATCGTGTTAGTTTCGTTTCAACAAGTTTTTGTTGCATTGACTGGTCACGTCACTACTCATGTGCGTAGTATCTTTCCCTATACGAATAATAAAGCTGAAAGTTTGTTTGAACGCGTTAACTTTTGGAACTACCAGTCGGAACTACCAAGCGTAGTGTGGGACGCCCCCCAGCTAGATGGACGGACGACCTAAAGAACGTGACTGGGTGCGGAAGGCGGAGGACGGAGTGCTGTGGCGCAGTCTGGGAGAAGCCTATGTCCAGCAGTGGACTGCGATAAGCTGAGTTGATAGATTGAGTAAGATTAAAATCTGTTTTTCCTCTTGGTAAGACTGATTGTCAGACTTTTGGGCTTCTGAAGACCCGTAACGACTGTCAGTGATCCCAGGGGGACAGCCGAGACCAACGGCTTAACGTGCTTTTCGAGGCACAGGGGGTATATAAAGATGGTCACCCATCCAAGAACCAACTGCGGCAATCGTAACTTAACCTGATCGATTGATCCATGCGGCGGTTATTACTTAGCCATGAGCCCCTCCAAAGTTATATTTAAGTACTATGTTTTAGTTTCTGGTGTGACGACCGCGTACCGGAAGACGTAGCGTTGGAAGGCCTTCCACAAGGTGGACAAATTACCTTGTGAAGGCAGTAGGAATCTGTTGGATGCGAGAAGAAGAAGAAAGAAGAAAAGTATTTATTGCGACCCGTACAGGAAGATCACAAATTAAACTTAGCACAGGAAAATAAAAATCCAAGTTATACAACATTATTTTTAGAATATGCGAAACCCGAAACACGTGTCTAGTATTTTTATGTAAAGAAACTATGTACACAATTTCAAAACTGTATCATGAAAAATCACAAAGTTATAAGCTTGTTAAGTTACTGTTTGTCCGTACAAAAACATGCTCACCCGCGCCGCGCCGTCTTGCACTCATTGATAATAGTACCTAGGTACCTAACCGTTTGGCGGGGAGATTGGATAACCTACTTAGTGTCGCTCGGTGTCCAACTTTTAACCTTTTTTAAATATTTTTGGGACAAATATAACATGGGGTAAAAATTATTAGAATCGATTCAGTTACTTATTCTGAACAAACTATATTCAGGTTTCGCTAACTAAAAATAACGTTGTATAAAAAAAAGTAACAAAAGGAAAATGAAATAGAAAGGCCTATACGAGGCCAAAAGGCTCCTATCCCAGCACGATGCTGCGACATTTAAAAAATAAATGTCGCAGCGCCGGTATTCTGAAACACAGAACCGGTCGAAGTGGCGGTGCTGGGGCAAGGCTTATGTCCAGCAGTCTTTCAACTGAAATGATGGTGATGATTTTTCTTCTTGCAGTCAAGTGCTTTCTCCCTAAATCAACCGTGAGTATTTCACCCGCTGACTATCTAACATAGATTCCTCAGTGTTAACGGTATTGAATTATTGTTCAAGATATCGACCCCTTTTTGTGGAGTTGATGAACGCCACGTGGGTAATCCTCATTCCTATTGTCACACCACTCAGGATCAGGCAAACAGAAGTCGTAGCTCCTTATGTTATATTTAAAAAACCGGCCAAGTGCGTGTCGGGCCACGCACAGTGTAGGGTTCCGTAGTAGCCCGTTATCACAATGTAGTACGATTCTGTTGTTCTTTATTCTGAATAGGGGAAAAAAATCATATTTTGGTTTTCAATGCAAGTCTTTACCCATTATAAATAAGCAACTACTTCATCTTAGTCACTTTAAAGGATTAATGCTAAGGATTTTGTATTTGGTACAAAATTATCCAACACCCAAGTTCAACGACTATTACTGCTAAACTAATAAAGTTATCTTAAGTTGGTTCGCTATACCTTTCCTTTTAAGTTCATGAAATGCACTTTCATCGAGAATTTTTCCAGATTTTTCAAGCTAGTATTTTAGCTTTTAGAGGGGGGAGACGCCCTACTGGAACAAAAATTTGCACTTTAAACTTTAATATTTCGTAAATGGAGCATTAAATCGAAAAATAATTTTAGCAACTCCTAAGCCATTTTAGAAGACCTATTCAACGATACCCCACACGATGGGGTAGATGATGAAAAAAATATTCATCCCCACTTCACATGTAGGGGAGCTACCCTAAAAAAAATATTTTCCAAAATTTTATTTTATCAATTTGTTAGCGTAACTGATATACGTACTCCTACAAAATTTCAGCTTTCTAGTGCTAACGGTCACAGAGATTAAGCGAGGACGGACAGACAGACAGACGGACGGACAGACACACATGGCGAAACTATAAGGGTTCCTAGTTGACTACGGAACCCTAAAAAGGCCTTGTTAACCGGCTAATGGATTAGCCTTCTAGATTTCCAAGCTCGGTCACCTCAAGGAATGTAATGTAACAACCAGGGAAGGGCTCACAGACCACTTCCAAACACTATTACAACAAAATCCTTACCTTTTAAAACATGGCATAAGATTTGTAGTTTCACTCAAGCGTTTTCATGGGCAAATAGACGCCACCGGCAGTTCACTAATTACTGTCAAGGATAACAAACCGGAACTAGACGGAGCATCCTGAAAATCTCACTTATTGCAGGTAAAATTATTATAAGCTCATTAGATTCTTCTTCGTCTTCTTCATGTCGCTGCCATGACTGTATTTTAAATTTTGTTTTCTCAAGACTTTGTGATGATGACTATGTTTTGCTCGCGGTTTTAATTCTGTGGTCTATCGCATGCGAACCGTGTATTTCACCGGGATACAATGCTACGTCACTCTCCGCCCAATGAATTATTTCTGTGCGAAAAATCGCGGTAATCCTGTTGCATTGCTTAGGGTAAGAATGATAAACCTACACATACACTTTCGCATTTATAACATTTGCAAGTAGAGATATTTAGTACTAGCTAGCTTACTAAAACGTCCACTTTTTCAACGAGCCTCCGCGATTGGTTATGGGAAGACAGAAATAAAAATTGTTTATAGGACAAAACCTAAACCCGCACTTAATCGACGCTTTTCTGTATCTTAAGTAGTCCGTGTTTACACAAGCAAGCGTGACCTAAGTACGAGCTTAGGTTAATATTAGGCTTATTTCACGCCGTGCAATAATGGACAATTTAAGTCACTAGTATCGTAATGTATTTACTATTTGTTATCAGAAATATGTGCATGTAACTTACCTTGCTCACTGGTCCCTCTTTTTGTCCCCCTTGTTCACAAACTAAACTAAATTTAAAATCAGTGCATCTTTTTCTTTCTATTTAAAAGGACAAAAGATAAATTTTAGTTCAGTCCTGTCAAATTAATCAGCGCCTGACACTACTCCATACAAGCTTAGACGTGATTAAAAACTTGCCTACTAAAATTACGTCAGTTTACGTCAGGCGTTGATTAATGTGACAGGACTAAACTAAAATTTATCTTCTGTCCATTTATAATGAAATAGAAAGATAAAGATGTCTGTGTGGTGCCGGACTTAAAGAATAGCACCACCCCATACTTCCCGTGGGTGTCGTAACAGGCGACTAAGGGGCGTACCGGAGAATGGGCAGCAGCGTTCTCTATGCATTCCACCACCATACCATACTGCGATCGCCAACCCGCCTGCCAAGCGTGGCGATTATGGCAAACCCCCCCTTTTGGGGGAGGCCTATGTCCAGCAGTGGACGTCTTTCGGCTGAAATGATGATGATGAGAAAGATAAATATGCACTGTACTTAAATTTAGTTTAGTTTAAGAAAAATAGAATTGCCACCATTACCTGTTCAACTACGAGTGTGTGTGCCGATCTGTAAAAAGTGGAATAAGTACGTTCTAAATATGGTTATTATTTGTAAGTACCTATTTAAATACGGCAAATTAGGTTTCATAAAGAGAAGCATTCAGTGGGTACACTTCTGAGTGATTTTCTCTATAAGACGTTATTGGCCCGTCCTTTGAACTACATTAGAATAAGTATCAGGTTCCAAAAAAAGTTCAACGCAATATTTTTGTCTATAAGATTTTAGCCAGACGTAAAATATAGCCTCCCTTGACCAGATTCTTGCGATGATCACGCCATTTTTCTTTATCCCGAAAGGTGTCGATTGATTTATGTATGTTTTCTTTGAGGAAATAACTATCCGGCTAATACGGAACCATAAGAACAAAAGCGAAAATTACAAGAAAAACTTATAGCAACTTATTTTAGGATATGAAGAATTGTTTTTACTCGTAGGCTATGTTCATAAAAAGATTTTATAGAAATTGTCAAATGAAAAAGTTATAAAACTCTACCGATATAGCTGGACTAAGTACTGATTTAATTCTGAAATTACAAAAGTAACTTACTGCTAATGGACTTTGTCGTAACAATATTAAACTCCTGGATCTGGACTGGATCTACAAAAAATTCTCAAGTTTCCAGACAATCAATTTAAAGTAAAAAACTGTAATAATAAGTAATTAATTTTACAATATAAGTTAGCACTAAATTATATAATATTCAAGTTCATTTGCCTAGCCTTTTTCCCAACTAAATTGGGGTCGACTTCCAGTCTCACCGCATGCAGCAGGCTCGATACCAGTATTATACATGAAGCGACTGCCTTTTTTTTTTTTTTTCGCTGAGAAATGACATTACGCATCTCCGCTCATCGGGGGACGAGACGGAGTATGTGGGACTCCCTGCCAGAGTGGCAGTATACCCACTAAAACTCAGCGGTGTTCCCTCATCGCCTTGATGGGGAGGTCATGGGAATCCGGCTCAGCCTTTGCGTCCACAACCCCCCCGGCGCATGCCCGCCTATCTGGCGGGCCCCGCATATCCCCCTGACTGGGGGGCTACGGGAATGGCCGGGAACACCTGGCCACTCCCGTCCGGCACTGGTGGAAGGCTGTGCAATACAGGCGAGGGTGCCCCCGCACCCGTCGCCTGCTGGCTTCCACCTGGGAGGAGTCGGAGATGACTGTCATACTGACGTCTTCTTCGACCCCTCCTCCGCCTTCGGAGCGTGCGCCGCGAGAGGGTCTTACTCCCGCGCGCGCTCCGCCGCCTCCTTCTGGGACATGACGTGTTCGCAGAAGGAGGCGACTGCCGCCCAGGATCCCTCATCCCCCAGCATGGCGTTGACCAAGCCGGCGAGCGAGAGGACCGTTCCGATCGCCGCAGTGAGACTGCGGCGCGGCTCGGACCACGACGGGCACACCTCGAGAGTGTGCTGCGCCGTGTCCTCCGCCGTGCCATAGTCGTGACACGACGGCGTCTCCTCCCGCCCGATACGGTGCAGGTACGATCCGAAGCAACCATGTCCGGACAGCACCTGCACCAGACGGAAGGAGAGGAACGCGTGCGAACGCTCGAGCCAGTCTCGCAGGACCGGCCCAATCGCGTCGAGGGTTTGGCGGCCGAAGACTGCGGCGGCGAGGTCCCGCGTCCAGTGGACGACTATGGCGTCCTTCGCCTCCCGCCGGACGGCCTCCCGCTCTTCCGGAGCTGGGCGTTCTCCTCTCGCCCTCCGCCCCGCCGTCCATTCATATACTCTGGCGAGCACCCACGCCTCGAGTTCCCAAGGTGGGGTGCCGGCCAGAGCACATGCCGCTGAGAAGCTGACCGTGCGGTAGGCCCTCGCCACCCGCTGGGCTATAGCCCGTTGCGGGGCCCGCAATGCGACGGCGGTCTCCCTCCTGCGGAGGGAATTCTCCCAAATAGGGGCCCCGTAAAGGGCCATACTCCTCAAGATGCCGTACGCCGGCGTAGAGTTGCCGGCATCGCGCGCTGGGCCCCCCCAAGTTGGGGAGCAGCCACGAGAGGGCGCCCGCAGTCTTCAGCAGGCGCGTCGATAGCCCGCTAAAATGCGGGCCGAAACGCCACCTGCTGTCGAGTACAAGACCCAGATATTTCATCTGGGCCTTCACCTCGATTCTGACGCCCTCCACAAAGATCCTGCAAGTAAACATACACGCTCACGCACACACCTACACTAAAACTATGCTCATCGATCGTAAAGTACGTCACGAGTCGTCGTCAAGTTAACATAGATTTAAAAAATATAATTATGCCTTCGTGTGCAGTGAAAAGTTGCAAATCACATAAAAAGTCTCACGGAATCACTTTTCACTTGAAATAACAACATTGAAATAACATCGTTTGTTTTGCCAATTATGTTGGCGTCGGCTTCCAGTCTAACCGGATGCAGCAGAATACCTGTATTTTACATGAAGCGACTGCTTATCTGACCTCCACAACCCAGTTACTGGGTAATACGATACCCCTTGGTAAGACTGGTTGTCAGACTTTCGGGCTTCTGACGACCCGTAACGACTGTCAAAGATCGATCGGCTTAGCGTGCTTTCCGAGGCACGGAGGGGTCTCGGTATGTAAAGATGATCACTCATCCACAGACCAACCACGGCAAGCGTAGCTTAACCTGATCGATCGACCCGTGCGGCTATTATTACATAATAAAAGATAAAAGAAAAAGGAAGGAGCTCATTGAGCATAAAAAAATTCTTCCACATCGCTGTCAGTAGGATAAGTAATTGAACACGACATAAAAACATTGCTCACTCTCAGAGCCTATTAACATGTAAAACCTACAAAATAATATTGTAAACATGAAAACGGTACATATTTTACATGTCCAATAGAATAAGTCAGAAAAGACCTGTAAGGGACATACCCTCTTCATTTTAATAACCATTTATTAGATTTATGGTCACCTACTGTATTTCTATCGGGCAGTCGATGACAGAAATTGAATATTATAAAAATGGTGGAATGTTTTCTGTTTTTCCTTTTTTTTCGGAGCAGATGGCATTTAGTTTCTGGGGAATGTTTTTTACGTGAGGGGAATAAATCTAGGGATGTTAGGATATAGAAAGTGTTCGGGGACCGTTTAAGTCGTTACATAAATTATGTTGAACGAAAAACTTATTGTCTAGGTTTAGCTTCATTTTGTACGTACAAACCTTTGTTTTTTTTATCGTCTTTAGTGGGGATAGGTTTAGTGACGTGTTGATGGTAAATTATTGAAAAGTTTTAAATCAAAATCAAAAGTCATTTATTTTGATTTAAAACTTCTCACTCACTCATCATAATCATCTGCCTAGCCTTTTCTCAACCATGTTAGGTCGACTTCGAGTATAACCGGATGTAGCTCATCAACTCAGCCTATCGCAGTCCACTGCTGGACATAGGCTTCTCCCAGACTGCGCCACAGCACCCTGTCCTCCGCCTTCCGCATCCAGTCTACCCCAGTTACCTTCTTTAGGTCGTCCGTCCATCTAGCTGGGGGGCGTCCCACACTACGCTTGCCGATACGCGGTCTCCACTCCAGCGTCGTCGTGGCGGTGTCACTCGACATCGCCAACGCGTTTAACACCCTGCCCTGGAGCACCATTGTGGAGGCACTCCGGTATCACCGGGTGCCGCCCTACCTCCGTCGAATAGTCGAGGCGTATCTGACGGAAAGAGCCGTCAGCTACCCCGGTCGCGATGGGGAGTGGAACCGGCGAGAGATGTCGTGCGGTGTCCCACAGGGATCGGTCCTGGGGCCGCCTCTGTGGAACATCGGGTACGACTGGGTGCTGCGCGCCGACCTCCCTGATGGCGTCAGCGTGGTTTGCTACGCTGACGACACGCTGGTCCTGGCGCAGGGGAGGTCGCATCAGGCGGCGGCCGACGCGATGACACGCGGGGTTGCGATAGTCGTGGAGAGGATCCGGCAGTTGGGTCTCGAGGTGGCATTGCACAAGTCCGAGGCCATGTCGTTTCATGGGCCCCGGAACGCGCCGCCATCGGGATCCCAACTAACGGTAGGAGGGGTTCACATCGGCGTCGGGATGACGATGAAATACCTGGGTCTCGTCCTCGACAGCCGGTGGAACTTCGTGGAGCATTTCCGACGTTTGGCCCCCAAACTGGAACGGGCCGGGGCCGCCTTCAAGCGGCTCTTGCCCAACCTGGGGGGGCCAAACGCCTCCTGCCGGAGGCTTTACGCGGGGGTCGTGCGGTCCATGGCCATATACGGGGCCCCGGTGTGGGCGCGTTCACTGCGGCGGCGAGCCGCCCACTACCTGAACGCGCCCCAGAAGGTGGTAGCCATAAGGGCTATCCGGGGCTACCGCACGATCTCTGGCGAGGCGGCAAGCCTCCTTGCCGGACTGCCGCCATGGGATCTGGAGGCGATAGTCCTCGCGCGCCTGTATGAGTGGCGCGCGGAGGCACTACGCCGGGGGGAGGATCCGCTTCCGCGGCAAATCGCTGCGGAGCGGACGGATCTCCGGCGCGATCTCATGGCGGCATGGAAAGAGCGACTGTCGCAACCCAGCGCAGGGCACGCCGCGATTGCGGCGATAAGACCCCTCTTTGAGGAGTGGCTAGAGAGGCGCCACGGCGCCCTCACCTTTCGCCTGACGCAGGTCCTCACCGGACACGGAAGTTTCGGGAGGTTCCTGCACATCATCAGGCGGGAGGAAACGCCCGGGTGTCACCATTGCCAGGATCGCCCAGAGGACACGGTGGAGCACACGGTGGAGGTCTGCCCCGCTTGGGCGGAGCACCGCCGTGTCCTCGTAGAGGCGATTGGCAGCGACGGCGACCTCTCGCGTCCGGCCCTGGTGCAAGCCATGGTCCGGGGCGAGAGGGAGTGGGAGGCAGTCACCTCCTTCTGCGAAGCAGTCATGCTAGCGAAGGAGGTGGCGGAACGGCTCAGGGAGAGAGCCTCCCGTCCCAGCCGCCGCGGGAGACGCTCCGGGCGTCGGGAGCCGCGTGACGACTCCCGGCCACCGTAGGCGCGGGCCTGCGGGCGGAGAGTAATGGGTAGCTCACCGCCCGATCAGGACCAGGCCCGTGCCGGACGGCGCGTACGTGTTCCACGCGCGCCTCAAAGAGATGTCAGCATCGAGGAGGGGCCCCTTAGGGCCGAAGCCTGCCGGGTCAGCGGGATTGTCCGAAAGGGTTACCGCTGGCCCGGAACATAAAGGGCTAAGGAAGGAACACGGGTGGGTTTTAGTCAGTAAGAGTCTGACACTCCCTTCCGCTCCACCCAGAGCGGGAGGAGTCATTTGATGATTTCCCATCCACAAAAAAAAAAAAAAAAAAAAAAAGGACTCGTCTGCTCCACCGGCCATCGGTCCTTCTACAGACATGGCCAGTCCACTGCCACTTCAGTTTGCTTACTTTGCAAGCTATGTCGGTAACTCCGGTTCTTTTTCAGACAATTTCATTCCTGATTTTATCCTTCAAAGAGACTCGAGCATAGCTTGCTTTATAGCGCGCTGAGCGACCTTGAATTTGTGGACCAGCCTGACCGTCAGTGTCCACGTTTCAGCACTATATGTAGCTGAATACCAGTATTTGAGTAGCTTTGTTAGGTTCAACTTCTAGTCTAACCGGGATACTACTGAATACGACTGCCTATCTGACCTCCACAAAGCAGTTACTAGGTAACACGATACCTCTTGGTAAGCTCACGCACAACTTCATTCTTACGCGTTAAACATTTATGACCTTAAGCGCGGTCTTTGTCGGACTGCATAGAAAAGAAAGAGAAGCGCGATGACACAACGCTGGTAATTTATTGCAAAATATCTATTACAAAAAACATATTGTTTGGAATACAAAATTAAAACACTAGTGCTTCAGTAGGTTGCTTATAAAATAATCTGATAAAAAATCATAATGATTGTATGTATATTAGTATGGTTTTTATTGTAAAAAGAAAGTTTTTAGAGGTATCTTAATGATTTTTTCTAAAGTATAAAATGAGTTGTATTATGTTTTCAACACACTATCTACCTAGCATATATCCTGAAGACAATCATATATTTTTCTGATTTTGTTTACTGTAGTCGATCATATACTTTTATTGTTTTTAAACCTTGCTCTTTTTGCGTTTAGGTCCTGTAAGCCCCTTAGCAACAATATATCATTGTTTGCAGAAAGGATTTTCCAAAATCCATTTGTAATAAAAGTGTAGGAGAAGCCGTAAAGGCTTTGGCCTGATTAAGATGGCGCCACCCCTAACCTTGATGTCAAAGCGCAAAGACTTACTGTGACAAATTGATATTCTGAGGCGATGACCTTGAAAAGAAGAACAGGAAAACGTATCTATTGTAACTATCACTGTGTAACTTAGGAGGGGCTCATGGCTAAATAATATCAGCCACACAGGTTAAGCTACGCTTGCCGCGGTTGGTCTATGGATAAGTGACGATCTTTAGGTACACACCGAGACATCTCCGTGCCTCGGAAAGCATGTTAAGCCGTTGGTCCAGGCTGTCATTCGTGGATCTTTGTCAGTCGTTAGGTACGGGAGCGATTGCCTATCTCACCTCCACCATCCAGTTCCTCAGCAACACGATACCCTTGGTAAGACTGGTTGTCAGACTTTCGGGCTTCTGACTACCTATAACGACAGTCGACAAATAACATTCAGTACCAACGGTTTAACGTACTTTCCGAGGCACGGAGGGGTGTTGATATGTAATGGATGGTATCCCATCCACGTACCGACCTTGGCAAGCATAGCTTAACATTCGAACGGCCCGTGCGGCTGCTATGATTTACCCACAAGCCCCCCTTTTAAGACAGGTTATACTCGTATACTATTTATTCTCTGTTTAAAAATGGAGTAGTTTTTTGACCTGGAGCCTTTTTGATTGGGTATTTCATTATAGTATATAGTGCTAGTTATTAAGAATTCTCTGCTTTTCTCTGCCTAACCTGGAAAAACCAGGCGTGATGTTATGTGTGTGTGTGTTAAAAAGATTAGATAGTAAAAAGTTTTAAATTAAAAATACCTAATTATTTGATGACGTGACCTTTGAGAGTGAATAATCAGCCTACCTATAACGGAACTGCTGGGACACAGATATCCTCTCTGTGAGAGACAGTGGGTCATAATCCACCACGCTGGCCCAATGCGGGTTGGTGGATGTCACCTTTGAGAGTGTAAGGTATCAGGCATTGTTTAGAAGCAAGTTTTTTTTAACTGAACAGTAGCTTTGCAGCTGGTGCTTCTTTATTCCTGAAAATCACTAGGAAGTGGTGAAGGGCGGCCATTTTAGGGGACTGTCTTATGTAATTTTGACGTTCGAAAAGTGCTGACTCTCAGCTGTACTGTACTGTACTGGTATTCAGCTACATATAGTGCTGAAACGTGGACACTGACGGTCGGGCTGGTCCACAAATTCAAGGTCGCTCAGCGCGCTATAAAGCAAGCTATGCTCGAGTCTCTTTGAAGGATAAAATCAGGAATGAAATTGTCTGAAAAAGAACCGGAGTTACCGACATAGCTTGCAAAGTAAGCAAACTGAAGTGGCAGTGGACTGGCCATGTCTGTAGAAGGACCGATGGCCGGTGGAGCAGACGAGTCCTGGAGTGGAGACCGCGTATCGGCAAGCGTAGTGTGGGACGCCCCCCAGCTAGATGGACGGACGACCTAAAGAAGGTAACTGGGGTAGACTGGATGCGGAAGGCGGAGGACAGGGTGCTGTGGCGCAGTCTGGGAGAAGCCTATGTCCAGCAGTGGACTGCGATAGGCTGAGTTGATGAGCTACATCCGGTTATACTCGAAGTCGACCTAACATGGTTGAGAAAAGGCTAGGCAGATGATTATGATGAGTGAGTGAAGTTGTGTTACTGAAAAGTCATGTTTGTCTGTGCTGGTTTGCGGAATTGGTCTAGTTATTCTCAAGGGATTATAAATAAAACTGCATTGAATACACACTTACACTAGCTTCGGTTAATTTTACTAAGAGAATAAATGATTTATTTATTTATTTATTTATTTATTTATTTAAATGCCTTAAAACTATCATTACAGGTCTAAACCTAATGCGATAGCCAAGTCATGCACACATAATTAAAAAACAAAGATCATTGTTTGTAACATAACGTGAACAATAGTACTTTTGCGAATTCACCCCAGTGACATGTAAATATATCAATTTCGACCTGAATATAATTGATGATGCGTATTGCTCGAGTCAGAGGGGTTTTGGCCAGTAAGTTGGTCCTGGCTGATGGTACGACCAGCAGTGGTGGGGGCCGTCGCCTCCACACATAACGGTCGGGTACGTACAAGTGCAACCGCTGTAGCACTCTCGGGTTGTGCTCTATGCCTCGGAACAGTTTCACCACGTACGACACTAGTGCAAATTCCCGTCTCACCCCGAGTTGATTGTACCCCACCATACCCAGTACGAATAGAGTGGGGTACATCAAAGGGTAAAATGGGTATACCCCATAAAGTTTCCTATACAGGTGGCGCGTAAATTTGTTCTGGACTCGCTCCAACATCATTGAGTACTTAGCCTCATGTGGGCCCCATATGACAGCACTATGTTCCAGATGACTCCTGACTAATGCGTCATACAGGACTCTGATGGATGTGATGCTGGTAAAGTCTCGCGTCTGCCTCAGAACAAACCCCAAGTTTCTAAATGCCTTTTTGCAGATCTTAGTAATATGACTGCGAAACGATAGTTCAGGAGTGAGAACAACCCCTAAATCACTCACCTGCGTGACTCGTTGCATCGGTACTGCATCCACTACGTACTCGTAGAGTAGAGGTGCACGTGCGCGTGTAAAACTTATCACCGAGCACTTGGATACGTTGAAGTAGAGCCTGTTCTCATGACTCCATTCCACTATCCTATCAATGTCATCCTGCAAACGTCTGCAATCAGACTCCGTCCTGACCTCCATCAGCAACTTGAGGTCATCTGCGAATAACAAACAAGACCCATTTTTGACGACTTCTGGTAAATTATTTATCATTATTATAAATTCCAGAGGCCCCATATTGCTGCCTTGATTCACCCCGGACCAGGTGTAATACGGATCAGATTCGCAGCCGTTGCAGTCAACATACTGCTGTCTGTCTTGCATATAGCTGGCTAAGAACTGCAATAGATGTGGTGTGCCACCGATTTCTGCTAACTTACGTAATAATATGTCATTATCGACGGTGTCAAACGCTTTTTTGAAGTCGAAATAAGCAGCGTCAACCTGCACACCAGCATCCACCGCTGGCACCACCTGTGACATGAAGTTAAGGAGATTGGTGGCAGTGCTGCGCCCCGGCCGGAACCCGTGCTGCGCATCCGATAGCTGCGCGCGGACCTGCTCCTGCATGCTGCGCTGGATGGCGGACTCGAAAACCTTGGCCGGTGTCGACAACACGGCCACCGGTCTATATCCACTGATGTCAGATCCTGCCTTACCTAATACCCTAATACCCTACTACAATCCCTGAATAGGAAGGCTGGCATGCCATCCGGGCCTGCTGAACGCTTTGGTTTTAGACCCTCGAGTGCCTCTCTAACGTCCTTCAGACTAAGCGAGTTTAGTTGCACATGCGAACGATGTTGGAGAAACCAAACCGATTGTGAAATAATATGTCTATGAGGACTTTGAAGAAATGGGTTACTCGAGCAAACGGCTATAATACTCAGTAATTAGAAAGAAGAAATAGAAAATTCATATAATTCATTCCACTTTTCAAAGCTTTAAGTTTTCAATGGATGTTATAGAGTCAAATATCTATGAAACTGATTCACATCCGACACCTAACACTTCGGATCATTTGAAAACCAGCGTCAGGCACTAGATGTCTGGTACTTTTGTTGAACATATGCTATTTGGTGCAGCCGTGACACTAAAAATTAAAAAACCTCCTAAAAATTAAAAAAAACAAAAAAATTAAAAAAACCTGATATTAAATGTTGTGTGCCTTTTAGTTTGTTCTTAGTAAATGTATTTTCTTTCTTTATATCTTAAACACAAGATTCACACCGTGGCTAAATAATAACAGCCGCACAGGTCGATCCCGAGGGAATATCGGGATAAAAAGTAGCCTATATGATAATCCAGTGTGTAAGCTACTTCCATAATTTTTTTTAATCAAAATTGGTCCAGCCGTTTGAGCATGAATAAGTAACAAACATATAAACACACTCACAAACTTTCGCCTATAAAATATTAGTGTAAATTCACAGACGTGTTTTTAGAAACTAGTTTTTATACGTCGGCAACTATTCACCCCATTTTATGAACAGTTCCACGTAATTCAGTCCACTAATCTACCAGATACTATAAACTTAACCGTACAAGCATCACCACTGATATTGGCATACAGTCCGCCTCATTTCACTCATTACCAGTTCGTGTAGCTTTAACTAACTCTGCCTGCATCGAAACAGACAGATTTAATTAAAGTTCTAATGCGTGCAGCCCCGACAAATACAATTCGACTGGTTTCCATGTATGATACTCAGGAATTTGGAGTTTCAGTGCTGATATTTGTGATTTGTATTTAGATCAGTGTCTTGTCATATTTTGTGCATTCGTAGAAGTATTTTTCATTAATCATATTACTCGCTTTTATATCATATAAGGGAATTGTTGCTAATTAATAACAGCCACACGGATCGATCCGATCAGGTTATGCTAAGCTTGCCGCGGTTGGCCCGTGGATGGGTGACCATCTTTACATACCGTGACCCCTCCGTGCCTCGAAAAGCACGGTAAGCCGTTGGTCCCGGCTGTCATTCGTGGATCTGTGACAGTTGTTACAGATGTCAGATGCCCGAAAAAGATATCGCTACCCAGTTACCGGGTTGTGGAGGTCAGATAGGCAGTCGCTCCATGTAAATTACTGGTATTGAGCTGCATCCGGTTAGACTGGAAGTCGACCCCAACATAGTTGGGAAAAGGCTTATCTGATAATGACTAATTTGTATCTACATGGCTGCAGGATAATAGACCCCTTCTTGTGTAGGGCAGGAACATGCATCTATCACCATGCTTGGAGTCTTCGGTCAGCTGGACCTGGTCGCTTCTGGACCCGCGGTTCCAGTTGACCACATATTATTATTATTATTTGCTAATATTTTACATATTTATTTATTTCTGTAACTGCCTGTGACATCACAGCGAGCCCTATCAGAATACCAGCGCTGCGACATTTATTTTTTAAATGTCGCAGCATCATGCTGAGATAGGAGCCTTTTGGCCTCGTATAGGACTTTCTGTTTCATTTTCCTTTTGTTACTTTTTTTATATAACTTGGATTTTTATTTTACTGTCTTTAGTTTAGTTTGTGATCTTTCTGTACGAGTCGCAATAAATACTTTTTCTTTCTTTTTTAGGGTTCCGTTGCCAAATGGCAAAAAACGGAACCCTTATAGATTCGTCATGTCTGTCTGTCTGTCTGTCTGTCTGTCTGTCCGTCTGTCTGTCTGTCCGTCCGTATGTCACAGCCACTTTTCTCCGAAACTATAAGAACTGTACTGTTGAAACTTGGTAAGTAGATGTATTCTGTGAACCGCATTAAGATTTTCACACAAAAATAGAAAAAAAAACAATAAATTTTGGGGTTCCTCATACTTAGAACTGAAACTAAAAAATTTTTTTTTCGTCAAACCCCTACGTGTGAGGTATCTATGAATACGTCTTCAAAAATGATATTGAGGTTTTTAATATCATTTTTTTCTAAACTGAATAGTTTGCGCGAGAGACACTTCCAAAGTCGTAAAATGTGTGTCCCCCCCCCTGTAACTTCTAAAATAAGAGAATGATAAAACTAAAAAAAAAATATGATGTACAATACCATGTATACTTCCACCGAAAATTGGTTTGAACGAGATCTAGTAAGTAGTTTTTTTTAATACGTCATAAATCGTAAACCGCAATTTACCTTTTATTCAACCAACTCAAGTATAAAAAAATAAAAAAAACATTTAATTTCATAAACATAAACCTTATGCATAAACCCGGATGTTACGGAACCCTCGGTGAGCGAGTCCGACTCGCTCTTGCCCGGTTTTTCATTCTTTCATATTTACTTGCTTCTTTTGTGATGGCGTTTTCAGACCAATTCTTTGAGATATTTTCTTTTACTGTCAGTTAGTCATGATTGAAGATTTTAGCATTGCGCAGACCAGAAGGGCAATTATTAGCGTAATAAAATAAAATAGATTTTGAACGTTTTTAACCGACTGCAAAAAAGGAGGTTCTGTATTCGACCTATATGTATACGAGTATATATATTGTTTGCATGTCCGCGATTTTCTCGGTTTGATTTCGGAAGTCGGTGTCAAACAAAAAACGAAAATGCGGAACCAACGACACGGACTTCCGAAATTAACCCTTAGGTCTGCCGGAACGTAGATCTACGCGAGACACAATGGCTTTTTAATTGTGTCTGAATTACGGCACACAAGCGGTTAAAGATATTTTTCACTTTGTAGTGTTTTGTTTTTGGATGTCGTTTGTTTTTTTTTTGTAAAAAATTTTTTAAAAGGTATGGGAACTGGCCCTCCAGATCAAAAGTGTCGTCAACCAGACTATAGTTCTCTGTAAGCTATGCAGGGTGGAAACTTTCAGCGGGGCAGTAAGGGGAAGTACCTTATCCGTTGCAGCTACACGAAAATGGTCTAAGGAGATTATTCATAATTTTTTATGGAATTTTGATCTTCATTTACAGATTTTTCAAAAAAAATTACAGTTAGCAAGAAAATAGCCATTGTACACAAAAATATTTTTTGATGCCAATCGCTCCTGTTTCTAATACTGATCAAAAACTTCTATGGGACCAACCATCGTTGGAGTACTCAAAAAGTCACAAAATACAAAAATCTTTTCCCGTACCTTTTTACAATTACAGCTTTCTAGTACTAACGGTCTCTTAGAAAAATCTCGGACAGACACAGACGGACGGACATGACGAAACTATAAGGGTTCCTTGTAGGAACTACGGAACCCTAAAAACGGAACCCTTATAGTATCACTTTGTTGTCCGTCCGTCCGTCTGTCTGTCAAGACCCTTATTCTCGGGAATGCGTGGACGTATCAAGTTGAAATTAAAACCATATACTCAGTTTTACAGTTCCTTAAAGCTGTGAAAAAATCAAACACCTCAGTTAACGCAAAACAAAGATACGGCCGTTTATGCCACATAAAACGTAAATTTTGACACTCTCAAGGGAATCAAAATTTATAGGATACTTCCCTTTGACCTAGAATCATGAAATTTGGCAAGAAGCAAGATCATGTAGCTCAAGTAAAGGAAAAAATCCGAAAACTGTTAATTTGTAGGTACGGTGGACTGCATCAATTGGGTACAGTCAAAAGCAAAAGTAGAGGATCAAAATCAGAAATTCAATACTAATGAACGGAGTTCGCGCCAGAACTGTGTGGCGTCGAAGTGATTCAAACCACTCAACACCACATCAACGCCACACAGAAATCACTTCGACGCCACACAGTGCTGACGCGAACTCCGTTCATTAGTAGGTATTGAATTTCTGATTTTGATCATCTACTTTTGCTGTTGACTGTAGCCCAGTTGTATTAAAATTTTCATACAACTGGGGTAACCTAGGTAACCGGGTATAATGACTGTGCCTTCTCAGTACATTTATGATAATCTTTTGTATGCACATAAAAATATTAATCTGTTTAAAAAATACAGTGATATCCATAACATAAATACTAGGAACAAACACAAATTTGTTGTTCCTACAACAAGGCTCAAGAAAATAGGTGGCTCGTTTAGATGCCAATGTATACATTTTTATAATAAACTTCCTAGCCAAATTCAAGAACTAAGCCTAAATAAATTCAAAGCTTTTATAAAGCGTAAACTATGCCAGAAAGCCTATTATACTGTAAAAGACTATATTGAGGACAAAAAGGCTTGGGATTGAGCTGCTCCAATAGGTTTAGACAGTGAATGTTATTTTGCAATTTTTACACTTTAATATTTTCTTTTTTTTTTTAAGTATTTATTTACTTACACAATGACATGTACATTTACTGTATAAAGTATTATATTATTTTAATTATTGTGAATGTGAGGACTATGTGGGTCATTGTTTACATTTTAATCGTGGTCTGGCAGTTTGAGTAGTTTATGCGGCCTACCCAAATGTCCTGTCTTTGGTATTGTTCGTCGAATCGTTGAGCTCCTGAAGTTCTGAGTTGAGCTGCACGGTTACTGACAAATGCGTGCACTGACTGGACAGGTCCACTCAATCTGTGTGGTTCTTTCCTCAAAAGATCTTTTCAGACACTAATCTATGTAGATTAGTGTCTGAAAAGATCGTAATCTTTGAGGACCATGTGGTCCTCAAAGATTATGTCCGGATTTTTATATACACATTGACATTGATGAATTTTATTTAGACAATGACATGAATATTTACTTTGTAAAGTTTTTTTTTTTTTTTTTCTTTTCATTTAATTTTTGTGAATGTGAGGACTATGTGGGTCATTTTTTTTCTGTTTTCCTTCTTAGTTTTAATCATGATCTGGCAGTTTGAGTAATTTACGCGGCCTACCCAAATGTCCTTTCTTTGGTATTGTTCGTCGAATCGTTGAGCTCCTCATTTCTGAGTCGAGCTGCACGATTTTTGACAAATGCGTGCACTGATTGGACAGGTCCGCTCAATCTGTGTGGTTCTTTCCTCAAAAGACCATTTCAGACATCAATCTACATGGTCTTCACACGATCTGACCAAGATTTTGTCTGGACTTTAAAAGAGACTGTGACCTCTGAGTTCGTTTCGGCCTTTCTTCTCAGAGTAGTCAGATAGGAAACGCCGACCACATCTAGTTTAAAAAATATGATGACGTGTAAAAGTGTTTGTAAAAACCTACTTACAGAAAATAAATCATTTATCATTTTCATTTATCATTTAACCAATTGATGCAGCCCATTGTACATTAAATAAAACCCGTGATAAACTATTTACATAGGTACCTACAAAGTACGGAACCCTCGGTGCGCAAGTCCGACTCGCACTTGACCGGTTTTTTATCACAAGCAACGCAAACGGTGTTGTCGGCACAGCTAATTGGACAAATTATGTTAATTTTATTTGGTTTAGAAAACTTACTGTTCATTAAACTGCATTCCAAAGTGCTCTTAGATATCTTGTGTTATTGAGTCTCAATTTAACCGTTAGTCACGGTCTGCAACACGCAGGTTCACAGCTATTGTAAGCTGTTACTAGGCTAATATAACTTGGACATCAAACAAGGCCATGCTTTGTATCACAACCAGGCCGCACCATTTCACACCATCCCTGTACACAATGGTACTGATGTGTGAGTGATTCGAAGCCAATGCCATTCAATATGCGACGTCTTCGATCGTGTATTGACAATAGTTCAGCGATTGATAACAAACCTGCTCTAGTTTCAAATAGATTTGTCTGCTGTTTCAGATAGTCTTACCGCGAACTTCGGCAGATAAGCCTACTCACCATCATCTGCCTTTACCCACCTATGTTGGGGTCGTCATCCAGTCTATAAATCGGCTGCAGCTGGAATATAGATAGATATAATACTCTTTATTATGTACACAATGTAAATTAAAAACATAAATATAGAAACAAAGAACACACAACATAACAAAAACAACAGAACATTAACAACAGAACAACACAATATAACAACAACAGAATATAAGTGTTTTAAATGGATCGAAAACCTATTATCCATAACCCAGTTACTGGGTAATACGACGGGCAATCAGTTCCACTACTACACTGATTAACGTCTATTATTGTTTCAATTCTCTGACTGGTTCACTCAAATTCCCGTGTCCTTTTCCTCAAAAGGTCACTCTGGACATTATTCTCACATAATTATCGGGTGAATCAAACGTGATGTTAAGCTTATCAAATTCTGTCAGAAGTTCAAATTAATTCGTTTCTAAAGCTCATGGCACATTATACCGACACCGCAACTGTAAAGCTGCAGCACGGCGTCGTCGTCTCGAATTTAGGCTACGGCTAGCGCGCTAACTACGCGTCGTCCGTGAAGTGCAAGCTCTCAATCCGCGCGCCGGTTGCGAGGTGCAAGCTTGCTGTCACCGCGAACACAATCTTTTATATGGCATTTGTGATTGAAACATTGAACACGCGGGCGACGGCGCAACGACGTTGTTTCGGCGACTCGGGAGTCGGCGCGCAGTAAGCACGCGGTCGGCACGCGGGCTGCGAGTTGAGTTGTATGGTAGCGGCAAGCGTGCTGACTGCCCGCCGTTGGCTTTTTCTTAATGACATTATGAAATATATTAACAACACACAATTTAATGCTCTAATTTAAATGACAAGCTAATTGCTGGGTTGGAGCGGTGTCGTCGCGGTGCCGGTATAGTCTGCCAAGGCCTTTAGACGTAGAATAGGCACTGCCTAGGCAATTAGCGTACTAATAATTTAACAAGCAAAATATAAATGATTTTGATAAACGATTTATTTTTTAAGTAGGTTTTTACGAACACAATCATATTTTAAAAACTATTTGAGGTCGACGTTTCGTTTCTTAGGACTCTGAGAAAAAAGGCCGAAACAAACTCCGAGGTCACAGTCTCTTTTAAAGTCTGGTCAGGTTATGCGAAGACAGGTCAGTCTGTGTGGTGCCGGACTTAAAGAATAGCACCACCCCGTACTTCCCGTGGGTGTCGTAAAAGGCAACTAAGGGTCGTACCGGAGAATGGGCAGCAGCGTTCTCTATGTATTCCACCATCATACCATACTGCGATCGCCAACCCGCCTGCCAAGCGTGACGATTATGGCAAACCCTCCCAAAATTGGGGGAGGCCTATGTCCAGCAGTGGACGTCTATCGGCTGAAACGAAGAAGAAGATGTGAAGACCATGTAGATTGGTGTCTGAAATGGTATTTGGAGGAACAACAACACAGTTTGAGTGGAACAGTCCAGTCAGTGTACGAATTTAAGTAGTATGATGTAGTATTTAAGTCAACCTGTACTTGAAGTTGTTTTTGAAATAAAGATTATTATTATTTATGTCAGTAATCATGCAGCTCAACTCAGAACTTAAGGAGCTCTAGCATTTCTAACGACTAAGTCCGTTTTACCATCGAAAGGGTCCCAAAGCTGGCATAACTCTTTTTTCCAACCACCTTTATCTTTTCCTTTTATATTTATAGATACCTGAACCTTTTCGCAGTCCTTTAAGACTTCTATACATACATATACCCCTGGAAGGATTTTCAGGTAAAATTTACGAAAAATACTCCACAATTTCTTTAATTTTCCGCCTATTTAAATCTGCTTAACAACTAATAAAATGGTTTCAGAGATTTAAATGTCTTGTTGATGAAAGTTAAACGACTATCGCTAAGGGGAAAATCCGCTTAGGGAGTTATTGCTTGGTTCTGTAAAACACTTTTTTTTTATGAATGACTTACGTTTAGTTGTTACTAGATGATCTATTTTCTTTCGTCGATTTTGATTGTTTACCATAATAACGAAATGACATGCTAAATAATGCCATAATAGTCAGTTTTTCATACTTCCCCATACTTTTCGTGGGTGTCGTAAAAGGCGACTAAGGGGCGTACCGGAGAATGGGCAGCAGCGTTCTATATGCATTCCACCACCATACCATACTGCGATCGCCAACTCGCCTGCCAAGCGTGGCGATTATGGCAAACCCCCCCTTTTGGGGGAGGCCTGTGTCCAGCAGTGGACGTCTTTCGGCTGAAATGATGATGATGATGATGAGTCAGTTTTTCTAGAAAAAAGTCTTGCTTTGAAGTTAATATGAAACTTTAATTGCTCTTCTGTGTCTAATGTTATAATTTTCCATATAAACGACAACGCTCTTTAAAACAAACCTTATACGCTTACCCCGTCTACCTTCAAAGCAAAAGTGAACAGGCATCTTCTGGGCACGCTCGTTCCATCATAGACCTCATCCATCGCTTTCCATCAGGCGTGATCGACGTCAAGAGCAGGTCCATTCAGCAATAAAAAAATAAACATAAGAATTGTTTTCAAGAACAAAAATATTAAAACATAGTAGTTTATTATCAGTTGGTTGGTGTTGTGTCCTTTTAAAATAATAATTAAAAGTAGATGTTTGCACATTCTCCTTTCGAGTTACTAATGGACGTTTAGGGAAAACCAATTCTGATAACTGGATCAAAAACAACACGGAAAAAAAAAACAGCGGCTAACATCAACGATAAACACAACTGTAAGAGATACTACAGTAACAAAGGGGTTTACTTGGCATGGAACGGTGCGTGTGTCGCTACAAGCTATCCACTGCACTCTGTAAACATCGAGCTGCATTGATTATGAAACAGACGCGACACTCGTTTGAAACGTTCAACAATAAATACAACTGTAAGGGATACAGTAACATAGCGGTTCACTTGGCATAGATCGGTGCGTGTGTCGCTACAAGCTGTCCACTGCGCTCTGTAAACATCGAGCTGCATTGATTATGAAACAGATACGACACTCGTTTGAAACGTTGAACAATAAACACAACTGTAAGAGATACAGTAACAAAGGGGTTCACTTGGAATGGATTGGTGCGTGTGTCGCTACAAGCTATCCACTGCGCTCTGTAAACATCGAGCTGCATTGATTATGAAACAGATGCGACACTCGTTTGAAACGTTCAACAATAAACACAACTGTAAGAGATACAGTAACAAAGGGGTTCACTTGGAATGGATTGGTGCGTGCGTTGCTACAAGCTATTCACTGCGCTCTGTAAACATCGAGCTGCATTGCGTTTGAAACGTTCAAAAATAAACACAACTTTAAGAGATACAGTAACAAAGGGGTTCACTTGGCACGGATCGGTGTGTGCGTCGCTACAAGCTATCCACTGCGCTCTGTAAACATCAAGCTGCATTGATTATGATACAGATGCGACACTTAATTGAAAAGTTCCTTGTGTTCCGCTTTTAATTTTGATGTTTGTTTCGCTACAAAAAAAACCAATGGTTTACAAATAATTATCTTCTTCTAATGTTTTTTGAATTTGCTTATAATGTGTTACATCTTGTGAAAATGAGCACGTGCATTATTTGGTTACATGGATACCCTTCACACTTGTATGTAGGTACTAGCTGACCCGGCGAACTTTGTACCTACCGCGTCAGAATCAATAAAAAAAAACTTTTTAGAAAAAAATAACAACCGACTTACAAAAAAAAACACTACAACATGAAAAATAACTTTAATTTCGGAAGTCGGTGTCGTTGGTTCCGCAATTTTCGCTTTTTGACACTACTTGCTATGTAAATATCAGTGACAGGAAGTCATTATAACATCATTAATCTATACTAAGTGGCAAAAATACGTATTATTGGTGCTAACTCAAAAACTACCTAAGCAAAGTTTATAAAATTTATATGTCGATACAATTACCGGAGATATCGCGTAACTAACGTACAAAAAAAAAGACATACCTACAGTCGAATTGAGAACCTCCTCCTTTTTGAAGTCATAAAAACGAATGTATGGGAAAACAAATTATCGTCATAATTATTTTTTCCCTGAAATTTTCCCCCTTTTTTATCCGCCCCGAATAGCAAAATAACTATTTTGCTATTCGGGGCGGAGACAAATCCAACAAATCAAAGATCATAAAAATCGGTCCAACCGTTCTTGAGTTATAAATGGTGTAACTAACCCGACTTAGTTTTATTTTTATAGATAGATTTTAGACTAAAGAAGATAACCAACCCATGCAGACCTAAAACCTACAAGGGGATTTCTAGATACATGTTTTTACCATAAGGTTTTTACCGTTACAAATGGTACATTCAAAATAAGACCTCAATATATACAAATAATTATAGTCTTAAAAAACTTGACATGAAATTTTCAATAAAACAAGGTTAATCTACCCTAATATTCTCGAAAATTACAAAAAAGAAAAACTTTTGAACATCTAATTAATCAGAAAAAGGCGTAGTTTTATACGCTTACATAAAACTCAGTAATTTATTACTCCTTAGAAATAAACATTTTTTGGTTCCATCCAATTTTTTCCTTGACAGAAATAGACATGAGGGCATTTGAAGGCCTTTGTAGTGACATCAAAGAGCTCCTTATGGGATGAAGAAAAAGAATGTTACAACAAACGTCTAATCATCGGATATTTTTGTTTTGACATTCGGTAACTGGATCGGAAGGTACGGACGGCTACATATTAAGTTATACATAACCAGTATAAGCTGTCTTCTGATTGTACAGATGCCAGCTCATCAAGCTACTACAATTTGTCAAATTTCTTTAATAAATTTTCAACTTTATTACTAAAGTATTAGGTTCAAAGTCGATTGGGAAAATTTGACAGTTTCGGGTAGCTTGATGTGCTGGCGTCTGAACGAAAAACCTATACGAGATTAGCTAAAATAGGAAACGTATAGCTTCATGTATCGCCGTGTGTAAGGTCCGTTCACAGTTATTCTACCTCTAATTTCGATCACTGATCACAGTGACAATCAGTGGGTGTAGTTTCTATGACAATTTTACTGTTCAACCAGAACGGTTATGGAATGACTTACCCGTATCGGTAAGGCGTGCTCAATCTTTGTCTACTTTTAAAATTATGATAAAAAAGCACTTCCTCTCTCCTTAATACATCATCATTAGGTATATTTTCTTCGCTCCTGTTTCATGTTTATTGTTATATGTATATAGAATATATTTATTTAGATTTATTGTATTATGTAAATGGTACATCACAGACTACTACAGTATTTGTCTGTCCTTCCCCTTTTCAATCCATCCAAAGGTTGTCTTTAAAAGATCGCTTTTAGCGATAAGACCGCCCATTGTGTCACCCTTTGTACAGTTTCTATAATTAGGTCTGTAATTAATATGGTGTACATAATAAAGAGTATTCTATTCTATTCTAGTGATCTTTATCATCGTGGCAATAAGGTTGCTATTAGATTGCACTGAGAATCTTAACTGACATTTTGTCACGATAGGTGGCGCATCGTCGACGTGGCCATTGAAAGCTGTCACTTACATACATTTTGTAACCTATAATTCAGTTATTTTTAATTTTCTCGATAATGCTTCTGTGTGCTATACCAGAATGTACTAACCCCGGTGTACATTTATTTCCCAAAATATAACTCTAAAAAAAAGTGGGAAAGGGCTACGTCCCAAAACATTTTTTTTTCGTCTTTCAATTCTTTAAGCTTCCGTACAATACATATATGTTATCGATAACGGTGGTGGACCGGTTTAAACACAAAAAATAGCGAGTAAACTGACGTAAACAAAGCGAAGATGATTTGACAGCAGCCATCGCGCCGCTGGCGACATCTGCGCTGAGCTTTGCCTGTGGATCCCTATTGCCAAGTCTGTCAAAATCACAATGATTTTTAGTTTTGTTGCAATAAGGTTGCTATTCAGTTGCTGCTATTAGAGGTAAAATATCTGTGAACGTACATTATAGTAGAGAGAGAGCCCGCCTGCCAAGCGTGGCGATTATGGCAAACCCTCCCAAAATTGGGGGAGGCCTATGTCCAGCAGTGGACGTCTATCGGCTGAAACGACGACGACGACAGAGCATTATGGCACAGCTTGGGAGAGGTCTATGTTCAGCACTGGACTGCAACAGGCTAACTTGATTGTTTGATGTGCTTATAAAATATTTCAATTTTACTAGTGTCTGATTTTTCGATAAGGACACATTTACCTGAAAAATAAATATGACTGGTTAAAATACGTCATTTCTAAACAAAAGTTGTGACACCCCCAATATTTATTCCATAAATACAAACACGAACGACACACACACCTGAACACGATGAACCTGATTTTTAGGGTTCCGTACCCGTCCTGTCCTGTCCGTCTGTCACCAGGCTGTATCTAATAAACCGTGATAGCTAGACAGTTGAAATTTTCACAGTTGATGTATTTCTGTTGCCGCTATAACAACAAATACCAAAAACAGAACAAACTAAATATTTAAGGCGGGGAGGTCCCATACGACAAACGTGTTTTTTCGGCGTTTTTGCCTTCTGGTACGGAACCCTTCGTGTGCGAGTTCGACTCTCACTTGGCCAGTTTTTTTTTAATAGTCAAATGACTATTTGGCTATTAAAAAATCACGTGCACCGCATCGAGTGTATTAAATCTGTACTAGAACTTTATATGGTTCAAAATAAAACTTAGATATATCACATTTACACAAAACAAATCCAAAAAATCCAAAAAAAAATGAATGCGTTCAATTTTAAGCTCACTGATAATAGCAAAAAAAAAAAAACTGTAAAATAATTAATTGGAAATTATTTATAACTTTTCTTCCTAACTAATGGATAGATTTACAAAATTATTACACTATAGAATTTTTCAGTCATCACACTGTCCAATCTTTACAGAAATAGGCACCCCTCTTGTTATTAAAAAAACACGTGATAAACTATTTACATACCTAAGTACCGTGATGTTATATAACACTTTGGTCCACAAACCTACCTCTTCCCTTACAAACTACTTGCATGGGACTAAGTGCGAATGGGACCAAGTGCGAATGGGACCAAGTGCGAATGGGACCAAGTGCGAATGGGACCAAGTGCTAATGGGACTAAGCGCGAATGGGACCAACTATGAACGCGGTACGAAGTGCGAATGGGACGAAGTGCGAATAACCCATCTCCTGCACTATCTGCAAACAACTAATCTTTGCCCGTTTTATATCGGGTTTAACCGGGCGTCGGTACACGCAATATATTTGGTAGGTGTACCTTACAGGCCAACGCCCATTGCCTATCTGTACGGCGATAAAACTATTTTATGTACCTTCTTTATCAATATTAGTCCAGCCGTTTGAGCGTGAAGAAGTAACAAACATATAAACACACACACACACACACACCCCCCCTCACAAACTTTCGCCTTTATAATATTAGTGTGCAGTGTGATACACACACGAATGACACACACCTGAGTACGATGCACCTGATTTTTTTTTAATAGTCAAAAAACTATTTGACTATTAAAAAATAAGGTCCATCGTGTTGAGTCTATTAAATCTGTACTACTACCTTACCTATCTACCTTATATGGATCAAAATAAAACTTAGATAAATCATATTCTCTATAGTACGAAAGGCAAAAAACAAATCGTTCAATTTTAAGCTCATTGTTATTAGCAAAAATAAGCAAAAAAAAAAAAAACTAAAATAATTCATTGAAAATTATTTATAACTTTTCTTCCTAACTAATGGATTGATTTACAAAATTATTACGCATTATAATTGTTCAGTCATCATTTATTGTCCAATATTTACAGAAATAGGCACAAATCTCATGCACTATCTGCAAACAACTAATCTTTGCCCGTTTTATATCGGGTTTAACCGGGCGTCGGTACACGCAATATATTTGGTAGGTGTACCTTACAGGCCAACGCCCATTGCCTATCTGTACGGCGATAAAACTATTTTATGTACCTTTTGGATATGTTCGAGGTAGCTGAGATAGCTGCTAATCTTCTTTTGTTTGCTCCGTAAGTGCGTATTTGTTGGAGCGAGGTTAAGTTATGTGTACATGTAAAATGGTATGCGTTTTGTTGTGTGCAGTATCGGTTGCAGAGAAGTTAAAACTTTTACATAGAAGTTAAAATTTCTTTCTCACGAAAAAAATCATCAAATTAATTTATTTTTGATTTGTCATGTTTGGATATCGACTAGCTGCGCCCCGTGGTTTCACCCGCGTAAATTTTGATCCCGTGGGAATATCGGGATAAAAAGTAGCTTATATTATTATGTTAATCCAGTGTGTCAGCTACCTCCATACAAAATTTTATCAAAATTAGTTCAGCCGTTTGAGCGTGAACAAGTAACATAGGTACTTAGTACATATAAAAACACACATTAACTTTCGCCTTTATAATATGTATTAGTGTGATATCCCTCGCATCTGCGGAGTTTCGCTAGCTTGGCTAATATAATTTGAGACTGTATAGTTTTAAAGTTTTCTCCTGAATTGGCATATTGTATGGTCGATGTTGCTTATTATTACAAATACAACACAGCGAGCGCAGTGTAGGTATCTCGTAGTTAAAGGTTAATTATGTACAGACGTCAGCACATCAAGCTACCCGAAACTGTCAATTTTTCCCAATCAATTTTGAACCGTATGCTTTAGCGATAAAGTTGAAAATTTATTAACGAAACTGTCAATTTTTCCCAATCAATTTTGAACCTTATGCTTTAGCGATAAAGTTGAAAATTTATTAAAGAAATTTGACAGATTGTAGTAGTTATGTGCTGGCGTCTGCAGTACAACACATTTTTTTTAATCAGGCTACACCGTCCCGGGATGTCCTGTGGCTAAATAATAAGAGCCGCACAGGTCGATCGATCAGGTTAAGCTACGCTTGCCGCGGTTGGTCTGTGGATGGGTAACCATCTTTACATACCCCTCCATGCCTCGGAAAGCACGTTAAGCCGTTTGTCCCGGCTGTCATTTGTGGGTCTTTGGCAGTCGTTACGGGTAGTCAGAAGCCCGATAGTCTGACAACCAGTCTTACCAAGGGGTATTGTGTGTAACTGGGTTGTAGAGGTCAGGTAGGCAGTCGCTTCATGTAAAATACTGGTATTCAGCTGCATCCGGTTAGACTGGAAGCCGACCCCAACATAGTTGGGAAAGGGCTAGGCAGATGGATGACTGTCCCACTGCTGAGCAAAGGCCTCCCTCAAATCCTTCTTTCAGTCATCCTTTTCTAGAGCCACCTCGATCCAACCCTTGCGGTACGCGTCTAGGTCGACTCGCCACCTCTTCCTAACCCGGCCTCGGCGGCGCCATCCAATCTCAGGCACCCACTGTGTGGAGACTGTTGCCCAGCGGCACTGTGCATGCGGCTGACGTGACTCGCCCAATCCTATAACCATCATCATCATCATCATTTCAGCCGAAAGACGTCCACTGCTGGACATAGGCCTTCAAGCACCTCCACTTCGATTGGTTCTGTGCTTCTCGCATCCAACGGGTTCTTCCGGCCTTCACAAGGTCAAATCACTGTCCATTCCAAGGTTGCCTGGAAGAGATCGCAGAAAGCGATAAGGCCGCCCATTGTATATTTTGTAGTGTTTGATGTATCTTTTTCATGTTATGTATTTTTGTGGTGTACAATAAAGTATATATAAATAAATAAATAAATAAATAAGGTCATCGGACCACCTTGTGGGAGGCCTTCCAACGCTACGTCTTCCGGTACGCGGTTGCCACTCCAGAACCTTTCGGCCCCATCGGTCATCTGTTCTGCGAGCAATGTGCACTGCCCACTGCCACTTAAGTTTGGCAATTCTTCGAGCTGTCTGTTACCTTGGTTCTCCTGTGGATTTCCTCATTCCTGATTCGATCACGCAGGGAAACTCCAAGCATAGCCCTCTCCATTGCCCTTTGGGTGACCTTTAGCCTTCTTTAGGCCACTCACAATGGGCCTTCTATTGTGGGCGGCCACGTTTCAGTACCATAAGTCATCACTGGCAACACGGACTGGTCAAGGACTTTCGTCTTGAGACACTGCGGTATAACACATTACAACAGATAATATTTTTGGTTGAAGCAGAGCTGCGTTTCTATTTTTAACCACAAAATAATAAAGCAAGAATTTCCTTAAACGTCTCCGTTTTATTTAATCTCTAAATAATTAAATTAGCTGTCCCAATTTCCCTTCTTTCCCTAAAAATAACGTAATCACGAACCGAAAAACACAAAACACGGGATCTGCCAAAATGGAAATTTAGCCGCTGAAAAAATAAATAATACCGTTGCAAAACAAAATAATTAAGCGCTATTCGTCGGGTTTTAATCAGCTATCTCATTACGGAGTGGTGGTTAACCGACCGAATGTAAAGTGCTGTTTATCTAAGCACAGATCTGCAGTAGCCAACGGTTGCGGTCATTCGCGTGTCGGAGCCAGATTGCTTTTTGCTTTGGTCGCATATTCGGGTTTTGTAAGATCGGTTTGGGGTAGGATGTAAGAAGGGGTTTAAATTTTGGTGTGGACACGAAAATATATATCTGTTAATTTTTTTCTCTTGTTTCAGTTCAGACTTTGTAACAATTAGAATAGAATAGTTCTTTATTTGCACAGAAAGTAGGTACAAGTTACAGATGTTAAGTTAATTGCTCATAAGCATAACCATAAAGCGTAATCAGTCTATAATTTTCTCACTCTGTGAGAAGGAGTTGGCCGTAATTCACCATGCGGGCCCACCGCATGGTGGATTACGGCCCACTCGGGTCGGCAGATGTTGCGGGTTGGCAGATGTCACATGCCTTCGACTTAGGCCGTGCTGGTTTCCTCACGATGTTTTAAGAGCAGTGGCAATAAAATAATTTACACAAAGTAAAGCTCCTGTCATGGTTAGAACCTACCACCTACAACTCGTAAGTCGTGGCTGTTACTACCAATTAAGATTACTGAGTAATTAAAATTCCTCAGGCTGCTGTAAATATATTAGCCAGTCAGAAAGGCGCTAGCGGGCCCGACTGCCTAGGGTGCCTCCGACGTATATTTAGTTAAGTATCCCCACTTCTGGTGCTGTTCCACGAAAGATGGGCCACTTAATATCGTGTCCTGTCAGCTGCATGTTACAGGAACTGGTGGACGCTGGTGATGGCGCCAAACAAGTAGCCGAATTCTTGGCCGAGTCAATTTAGATCTCTATCGACACGCTAAGAAGAAGAAGTATCTCCACTAGTGGAGGATTTTACAGTATTTCAATACAATGCTTATTAAACAAGTTTGAAAGTAAAAACATTACACACATATGCTGTTCCACCGACACGTTGCTGTGAAACGAAAGGTGAAGACACTTATAAATAAACTAGCTCATGTCCGCGGTTTCGCCCACGTGGAGGTCGGAAATTGGGTGGAATTTCGAAAAACCCTTTCTTAGTGGATACTCACTCTTCACAAAGAACACACCCTCCAAATTTCATGTCTCTAAGACCAGCGGTTTAAGCTGTGCTTTAATATATCAGTCAGTCAGGACTTTGAATCCATACTAATATTATAAATTCGAAAGTAACTCTGTCTGTCTGTATGTTACCTTTTCACGCCTTAACCACTGAACGGATTTCAATAAAATTTGGCAGAGAGATAGTTGTATCCCGGGAAAGGACATAGGATAGTCCGATATTTCCACGGGAGCAACACTTATGCGGAATTAACCGCGAGGCGCTGCTAGTTTTATATAAATATATGTCAGAGACATCATTAGCACGGGAGCTAACTTGACAACTAGGCGGAAGCCTCGTCGTTGTCGTCGTTGTCGTCACACCGACGACAACGACGATTCGGAACGCCAGCGCCAGATTTTATTATCCAGATTTGTTAATGAAATAATGAGTAATGCTCTGAACTCTGCAATTTTTTAGTTTGTTCGAATTTTCATTGTGTTTTTGCCTGTACCATATTTGGTCAGTGACCGAGCTATGTAAACAAACATACCCCCACAAAGTATCAACTTTGCGGGGGTATGTTTGTTTACAAATTAACACACGAGGACGTGTGTATCGCAGGATGACCGTGTCGGCGACATCATTAGTAGGGGAGCTGACTTGACAACTAGACGGAAGCGGTGTGACGACAATGACGATTCGAAATGCCAGCGCCAGCTGGTGGCGCTTGACAGAGTCTAGCCTGAGTTCGTGGGGTGTCGACGCTGGAGGACAGCGCGACAAGAACGATGCGGAGCTCTTGGATATTAGACATCGTACGAACAACATGTGCTCAGAAACTGTCCCGCGTTCCGTATCTGGTTGTGTCGTGTACCTAGCGTGTAATTTGCTAGCGTGATTAAATTGTTTGTGAAATTATTATCTCATTTGAACTGAAAACCGTTTTTCTATTGCGCATTATCCAACACATAACTCACTGTAGCCCACACTAGTTTAAATATGGCTGATAATAACGAGACACGCTATACCTTCCCCGTCATATAGATAAATATCTACTACGAATAACCTCACGGGTTCCACGCAAGCCGTGTCAGCTTATTTCGGTCTCTTTGTAAATTGAATTATTTGTGATAAACATGAAAAGTAATAAACAGTTTGATTTCCACTTTAGGCAATTCACTATGTCGTTAATTCATATAGAGCAACTGTTATTGTGGAATAGGTACTTCTATAAGACCATTCTTATAGAAGTACCTATTCCCATTCTACAGTCAGCGTGAACGACTAGGACTCCATAGTCCTACTCGTTCACCGAATCAAGGAGCAATTTCAATAGAGGAAAATCTAAGTACCTACGACTAACCTATTGCTGCATCTCAATTGTTCGTAGACCATTGATCACGGAGATAGGCACGAGTAACAAACCACGTTAGTGCACAATTTGTCCTTGGTTATCAATTCTTACTCACGGAGTCAAAACTTAAACAGTTTTCGGGCGAACTGTGGCGGCAAAGTAAATAGTTCCATGAAGACGGATCGCGTCGCGTTGTTGCGAAGGTTTGCAGCACGGCTTCAGCCAATCGTGGCGACTTAGCGAGAAAACAGAGATATTCACTATTAACTTCGTCCAATCTTGGACAGATACAAATCAAGACTGCATCAATTAGCGAAAATTGCATTGTGGCTAAGTAATAACAGCTGCACGGGTCGATTGATTAGGTTACGCTACGCTTGCCGCGGTTGGTCCGTGGAAGGGTGACCATCTTTACATATCAAGACCTCTCCGTGCCTCGGGAAGCACGTTAAGCCGTTGGTTTCGGCTGTCATTTGTGGATCTTTGACAGTCGTTACGGGTCGTCAGAAGCCCAATAGTCTGACCACCAGTCTTACCAAAGCGTATCGTATTACCTAGTAATTGGGTTGTGGAGGTCAGATAGGCAGTCGCTCCATGTAAAATACTGGTATTCAGCTGCATCTGTTTAGACTGGAAGCCGACCCCAACATAGTTGGGAAAAGGTTAGGCAGATGACATACATTATGAAAAGCAATTTTAATTACTTGAACATAAAAGTGCATGTCTCTTCTCTCCCCACGAATACCACATCCATTACAACTGTCTACTTCCCACATCCCTCTCATTGGTTTCCTCTCGGCCACTATTAACATTTTAATCACCTGTTTACAAGCAACAAAATGAATTTAAAATTAACCATGTGCCATGAAATCCAATTACGTTGATAGCTAATTAAAATTTTCATAATGTTTACACCTTGTAGGTACATAATCGGGTTACTTTTTAGTAGTCGTTATTAATTATTGTATTTGTAGGTCCTGTATCGGATTGTGTATTTATTTTGTTTATTCTACTGGAACGGGCAGCAGCAATTACACTAATTGAATTGAACAATAATAATTGTTCAGTTACACGGTTCGGTTAATCGGCGAAGGAAAACATCGTGAGAAAATGGACCGAAAATTAGGAGGCATGTGATATCAACCAATCCGCACTGGGCCCGCGTGGTGAATTACGGTTCAGTCCCTCTCACAAAGTGGAGGCCTGTGTCCCAACAGTGGGAACAATATAGACTGACTAGCAGGGCCCCGCGGTTTCACCCGCATAAGTGTCGATCCCGCGGGAATATCGGGATAAAAAGTAGTTTATGTGTTAATCCAGGGTGTCAGCTACCTCCACACCAAATTTTATCGAAATGCGTTCCGCCGTTTGTGCGTGAAGAAGTAACAAACATACAAACACAGTCATAAACTTGCGCCTTTATAATAGTGTGAAGGTAATTCTTCAGTTATTGTTTTCGTTGACTTTGTGGTAGACATGAAACATTACACTAATTTATCTAGCATTAAGGTAATTAGGTTGCTTCTTGCTACCTAATTGAGCGGACTGTAGTGTCTTATGTGTTTCGGCCTTTAGCAGAAAGGTCTGGCTGGATATAATATTCCATTCGAAGATTCAAACGAGTGTCAAATAATTTATATGGTGTTTTTGGTTGAATAGATTGGATTGATATAATTACCTTGAAGCTGTAAAGTTCTTTTTAACAATATAATAATTCCAAGTCTACGGTCTTGTAATTGTAAACTGTGGAGGTCCGGTGTAGACCTTCACAGTACACAATACACATTGATCAAATTTCAGCAGAATTTTGATAAACCTCGCCTTAGTAAGTAGACCATTTTAAAATTAATTTGAAGGCTGAAACATACACATAGTAAGAAACAACGTGTTAAAATAAATACTCCTAGCAAGAAGATCTCTGTTGCACGAGGTCTCTAACTAAACTAAATAAAATAAAATAAATATTATAAACGTTGCGGACACTAGAAATTTCTCCTGTAATGTGGGTGCGTTTACAAACATTTAAACTCACATACACAAACAGCCAGACCCGGAACAACTACTTGTAGGTCATCCAAATATTTGTTCCGTGCAGGAATCGAACCCGCGACACGCGCGGCGCAGCCGTCAATCGCTTAACCACTGCGCCAACCGTGCCGTCAATTGAGAACAGAAATACGCGCATTTAAAAAAAATAAGTTAACTCGAATAACTTATGATAATAATGATGAAAGATTAATGCATTTTTATAAACACGAATTCCATATAGGTCCTTTTGCACAAGATCAACCCTTTTATGCAAAAATATATGTGTCTTCCCATACATTTTCCTTTACAAGACAAAACGGACTACAGTCGACATCCACTTACCCGACCTTTGCGAATAAACACTAGGAGTCAGTCGCCTAAACTACTGCATCTAACTGTCCCAGAATTCGGCTCCATATAAAACGGAACGACTTGGGCGGGATCCCCTTTTCCGTTCACCCTTCAAAGGAAATTGCCGCCATACATTGATGTTTATCTGAGGATCTATTCACATCTTAGCGATGTCGCAATGGTTTTGTTCCTTCCGTTTTTCTTTAAGTGTTTCGTATACTGATGATAGTGTCGATAAAAGAATGGTAAATGAATGAGAATGGGAGTGGAATTGAATGGTAGTCTACGGAGCTGCCATGACATTTAGTTTGCGTATGAGAGTGAATATTAATAAAAAGGAAAATTTCAAGGAATTTATTGGACTTAAAGCCGATAGTAGTACGTACTTAGTTGCACGTAGGTACTTTCACTACGCGTTATTTCTGTCACTGTCGTACAACTGTGAAATAGAGATGGGAATATATCTAAGCCAATACCCGTGATATTTTTTTTCGTTTTAGTATTTATTAACAACATTTAACTTGATTTGTGATTCTTTGGTAACAAATCTGCCCCTAAGACGACCCACTGACCTAATATTATGTCGCCTCGCGCGTGTGTAGTGCCTTATAATCAAGGGTGGTTTATTTCGTGGCAATTTTTACCTTATTTATTCTGTTTGAAAAATGTGCTTTATTATTTTAACAGAGTGACAGAGTGACCGAGGGGCTTACACGACCTAGAGCGCGGTCACTGTCGGACTGCATAGAAAAGAAAGAGAAGCGCGATGACACCAGCGCTCGTAATATATAGCAAAATATGAAGCAATTATTTAATTACAAAAAATCTATTGTTTGGACTAAAAAATTAAAACACTAGTATTTTAGTATGTTGCTTGTAGATTTTGAACGGTTCTGATTACGGGATTTGGCTTTCATGCTGTACCAAATACGCTTGTGAAAATAGCTGATTACCACCCAATTACCTTCATTTGTTTCCTAACGTATGTTCGACTCCAATATTTCACAAAACGGACAAACATTTAACTCATACAAAACAAAACAAAACGAATATTTTTTTCAAATACCCCCAATTAAACAATGACCACAAAACTCTGTTATCGACCACAGCGTAATGTCGTTTAATCTCATTTATATTGGTGAAAAATAATTGTTGCACATAAATCGTTGGAGTGTGTGTGTGTGAGCAATTTGCAAAAAGCAATTGCCACTATACATCAATGTCTTATCGTTGGATCTGTGCGTCGATTGTCACAGGGCATGTGGCAGGGGAGTGCGGTAGGTCAACTCGAGTAGTAAGCGAAAATATAGAGATACTAGCAGATCCGCCAGATTTGATTCAAAAGACTCGTAACGCCATCTATTATCATAATAACGTTATTGTTGTTTTCCTCGGGAACAGCACTTTTTTTCGGGATGAAAGGTAGGTACCCTATGTCCGTTTCTGTACACCTGACAACGTTTAAGCAAAATTTTAGGATGATCAGTTCAGTGGTTTAGGCGTGAAAAGGTAACAAACTTACTTTTGCATTTATAATATTGTTAGGATTTTAAAGTAAATAAGGTGATATTTTACAAATTGATTGATAGGCTTTTGTTCAGCAGCGGAATTTTCGGAAGATATACTGATAACACCGCGTACAGAAAGCCGCAGCATGGGTAGGCACCTCTCAAGGTAGACCAATGCAAATGGCCTGATGAAGATCGTGGGAATTTGATGCTAGAAACACAGTACCGGTCGATGTGGCAACGCTTGGGATGTCCTATGTCCAGCAGAGGACGTCGTTAAGCAAATATAGTGATGATGACACAGAAAAAGAAAGTAGCAACCGATTGGTTTGAAAGATTAATGGTAGGTAGGTACACATTATGTGAAACGTAGCATGTAATGTAACACACGTTAAAACAAACTCGCCTAGTCGTTGTGTAACATTTCATGTGCATTGCATTATATTAAATTTTATGTTACGGTTCAAATATGTGCACCTAAGGTAAATAAACTTTCTTGTGTTAAAAAGCCACATAAAATACTGCGCGTAAGAAGCACCACCCAACGCTCAATAACTCAAACACAGCCAGGCTGAAGTGGGAGTGGGCTGGCCATGTCGCACGAATGCACCCGGAGAGTTGGGCAAAGATCGTCACTCACTGGACGTCTAAGGGAGGACATCGCCATCTAGGTCGACAATGTGACGATCTGATTATGTTTGCGGGTCCGACATGGCCAGAGATCGTGCAAAATATAGAGGTTTGGAAGGAAAAAAGGGAAAGTCATACATGCACCAAAACGTTTGTGTTTGTTGTTGACAGAACATTTTTGTCCTATGCTTCTAATAACTTATGTCCCGGCCATAGTTTTGGTCCCAATTTGTCAGGCTTTATTTATGACAATACTTCTTCACAATCTCTACACATTGGTGCCCTGTCTATGGTTGTTTTTCTAGCATTTTATTCAGGCGTGTGCAACGTTTCAACTAAACGTTTTCGCTTCTCTATGGCGTAGGACAGATTTGTATGTAGTTAGAATGAATGAGGTTCACGCCCGTTTCGGATGAGGTGACTTTATTTTAAAGTGTAAATAGAGTGAGGATTCTATTGTGTGCGAGTTTCTTTGTTTAGTTTTAAATCTTGGAGGTTTTTTTATTTTAATTTAATTTTGTGCTGTTTTTAACAGTTTTCATGGTGATATACCGGGAATCTGGAAAGGTAAGGTAGGACGCCCTCATGCTAGGTGGAGCGACGATCATCGCAGGGTGGCTGGTAGCAGCTGGATAAGAGTTGCCGAGAATCGAGTTGAATAGGGTGCTATTGGAGTGGCCTATGTGCAGCAGTGGACTGCCATGATGATGACGATACTGCTATTCTAAAAAAGAAAAGTTTTTTTTTATAATTCTTGCTTTTTCAATTATCATTTTGAAAGGACCTTAATTTAAAGTTGTTGTTTATCTTAGCTTTTCAAAGTATCTTAATAGATCTTTGTGTATAGTAACTTCTAAATTAAATGTTGCAATTAGGTTTTACATTTTTATAGGATAGCTGGATGCTAGATAGTCCTGTTAATAAAATAAAAAATTCAAATTTTGTTTTGGGATGTTTACGTCAGAAGGGTCTTTGCCTTTTAGTTGCAAAGATGCTGCTGGTTTATTCTCTAAAAATGTCACAGGGAAAACTTAGATGGTGTAAGCCTGAAGTGAACTACCATTTCATACTAGGGATTGACAATATGAGAGCTCACTTCATCTATGTTTTCACTGTGTGATTTTTACAAAATAGATCTGCGGATCATATTTTTATAGTGACAAAAATATGGCTAGGTAAGTCACTGTTGTGAGTAAAAATGGAATGCTTCCAAAATTAATGTAGGTGGAAAGGTAGAATGGACCAAATAATTAAATGAGAAAATAACAGGTACTTATAACCTTTTAACCTTTTCACCGCCACGCCATATCGGTATTCCTATGCCCTGTACGCCAAGCCCGAAAATCTTAATTTCAAGGTGTATCAATAAAATACATAAAAGTAATGATTTAATAGGTTTATTTTGTATTTTTCTGCGACCTGTTTTTTGTCGAGTATAGCCGTCGCTGGCGCACAGGGCACGCTTGCTCATGTCGGCTATAGCCGACATTGGCGTTCAAAAGGTTAACAAACTCAGCAAAAAAAGCGCAAGGAAGACCCGACAAACAAACCGTTAAAAATGTTGCTTAGCAAAATCATTTTTAAATACAGTTACGACGGACATTAAAAAGGGGTTACGGGGGTCAACTGTGCCTGGAACCCTCCGCAGGGGTGTATGGCAAACATGACACGACAACCCTTTCTAAATAATTAACGAACAGATCAGATAATTACAGGGAAAGAGTAAGGTAACCCTGTGCAAACATTCACTTTAAACGGTTTTGAAAGTGTTTGCTGCAAAAACAGTTTTGGTAATGATCTACATTCATTCATTTACTTACCCTTACTTACCCTTAATACTGGTAGTAGTCCTGTCAAATTAAGATACTTCATAGACAAGATTAGCCGTGATTAAAAAATTGGCTACTATAAATACGCCAATTTACGTCAGGCGCTAACTAATTTGACAGGACCAAACTAAAATTTATATTCTGTCCTTTTCTTAATGAAATAGAAAGAAAAAGATGCACGGAACTTAAATTCAGTTTAGTTTGAGAACAACAGAATCGGCACCATTTAGAATTTTTGGGCGCCCCCAAAATAGGAGTTATTTGAGGTTCACAAAAAGTGGCTATGTGGTCGGGGGGGTCGGGTTATTGAAAGGGCTTCCATTGAGGGTTCAACTATTATATTTTGCCACACATTTCACAATTGAACGTGCCCATGTCGGGGCCTCTTGATCAAGCTCCCATCATAAGTGTCAATCTGTCAGGTTGCCACGTTAGCGGTGAGCCACAGAAGTCTGATTAGACCATAGAAATGTTTTATATATCTATGGTTTAGACGGAGCAGTTCCCTCACCGCTATACAAATAAAATTACATTACAGTTCAAGTAATATTTTTAGAAGCACAGAATGGGAGATAATAGAGGTTCGAATAAATACATGCCATTTGGAAATGCTACTCAGAGGTAAAGGTGCATTAACAAAGGATTTATTTTTAACTTATCCCTTAAAAGGGCCCTAGGGGAAATGAAAGTTTATCGCCAGATTATGTCATTTTATACCGTAATAAAACTTTGTGTCTGACTGACATACAAAATCATTACTTTGTGTTTGCTTAAATAATTAATGTAATTACTATTTTAATTATTATTTTCGTTTGTCGTAAATATAAACGATGGACTCTTATCCAAACTAATATTATAAATTCGAAAGTAACTCTGTCTGTCTATCTGTCTGTCTGTATCTTACCTTTTCACGCCTAAGCCACTGAACGGATTTCGATAAAATTTGGCAAAGAGATAAATTACATCCCGGGAAAGGACATAGGATGGTTTTTATCTAGATATTCCCACGGGATCGACACATGCGGGTGCAACCGCGGGACGCTGCTAGTAATATGATGAAAGCTTAAACTTAATTATGAGTTTTTATTGGTTTACTTACCTACATAATTTTTGCAATATTTAACACAACTTAATATTTACACTAGCTACTAAATTATATTACTAACTATGCGAATAAAAACAAATATAATTGTTTAACAATGTAATACAGCATAGAACAAAAGGGTAACAGAAACATAAACTGGCCCGGGAAATATGATCTAATTTGGTTTCTAATACAATCGTGTAAACTCAATTTGTTACTGGAACTTACAATTATATTTGAGTCGTAAGAGATGAGCGGTTTGAGTTTTGACGTAAGAAAATAAAAGGTAAGCTCTACTGACAGTTTTATTACCCAATAGATTAGACCTACATAATTTATTTGACTAAAGTAGGTGATGGAAAGAATTTTTTTGAAGTCGATTTACAATTGCCGGAGATATCGCGTTAAAAACATACAAATAAATAAAACTGGCCAAGTGCGAGTCGGACTCGCACACGAAGGGTTCCGTATCGTAAGGCAAAAACGCCGAAAAAAACACGTTTGTTGTATGGGAGCCCCCTTAAATATTTATTTTATTCTGTGTTTAGTATTTGTTCTTATAGTGGCAACAGAAATACATAATCTGTGAAAATTTCAACTGTCTAGCTATCACGGTTCTTGAGATACAGCCTGGTGACAGACAGACGGACAGACAGCGAAGTCTTAGTAATAGGGTCCCGTTTTTACCCTTTGGGTATGGAACCCTAAAAACATACAGTCGAATTGAGAACCTCCTCCTTTTTTGAAGTCGGTTAAAAAAATCAAAGCCAAAGCATTTATTTCAAATAGGCACATAAAAGGCACTTTTGAACGTCAAAAATTACAATAAAATAGAATTGATTCTAGTCGCCCCTTCCATAAGTTAGTTTTTGTATGAAGAAGAACCCCCAAGGTAGGAGAGGTACTCCCAAAGGCTCTCGTTAAAGACATGGTTCATCATCGTCGTCATCATGTCAGCCGAAAGACATCCACTGCTGGACGTAGGCCTCCCACAAGCACCTCCACTTCGACTGGTTCTGTGCTTCTCGCATCCAACGGGTTCCTGCGGCCTTCACAAGGTCTACCTTGTGCCGGCCTTCCAACACTACGTCTTCCGGTACGCGGTCGCCACTCTAGACCCTTTCGGCCCCATCAGCCATCTGTTCTGCGAGCAATGTGCCCTGCCCACTGCCACATAAGTGTGGCAATTCTTCGGGCTATGTCGGTTACCTTGGTACGCAACAAAACATGGTTAGCAACAAAAAAATTACCAAACAAAAGCAGTACCAAGACGCACTGGTTTAAATAAAAAAGAAGTCACTTCTCTCTATTTTCATCCCACACCCTAAAGCAAGGTTTCATTATAATTTAATTAACTCTCGCTCCCTCCCAACACTTGTACTAATTTCTTAAGTAGGAGTAAAGCTCGATAGGACACCGCCGCCCCAGGAGCCAACCTTTATCAACAGCGTCGCTTGACATAGATTCCTTAATACACATAGGTACTGTCACCCGACTTTCACATAGGTAAAGCTACTGGAAATTTAACTCTATCTCTGACAAACAAGATAAGTTTTTGATTGACGAGAAAAGGTTGTGATGGTTAAACAGTCTAAAATGTACTATTAACATCGTAATAAGTCAATTCTGGTGTATTGTTCTCCGTCACCTTATTTTCAATAACTGTGGTTTAGCAATCAAGTTAAAAAGACGAATTTGTTTAGGAGATTGCGTCTGTTTATTTCAAGGAAATTGGGTCAGTTCATATTTGGTGTTCTGGTTTTCGGTTCATTTGATATTGGGTATTGTTATTTGTTGGGATGTGTGTGTTTATTTGGAGGGCTAACAGTGTCCCACGTGGTTACTTACAAATATTCTAACAGGGACTAAATCTATACTAATATTATTAAGTGGTAAAGTTTGTATGTAGGGGGTAATCTCTGGAACTGCCAGTCGGATTTGAAAAAATCTTTTTGTATTTGATAGCCCAATTCTTTGGGAAGGCTATAGGCTATTTAACATCACGCTATGACCCTTAGGAGCCGAGCAAAAAGAAAAAAAGTCAGAAAGACGGTAAGCAATAACGAAGTAGATACTCGTAATAGCGCGTGCAGGCGATGAGATGCGACGGGGTGGGTCGGGGGAGCAGGAAATTACAAGCGGACGAAGTCGCGGGCATAAGCTAGTTTTTTAGGGTTCCGTACCCAAAGGGTAAAAACGGAACCCTATTACTAAGACTTCGCTGTCTGTCCGTCTGTCCGTCTGTCCGTCTGGCCGTCTGTCCGTCTGTCCGTCTGTCCGTCTGTCTGTCACCAGGCTGTATCTCAAGAACCGCGATAGCTAGACAGTTGAAATTTTCACAAATTATGTATTTCTGTTGCCGCTATAACAACAAATACTAAAAACAAAATAAATTAAATATTTAAGGGGGCTCCCATACAACAAACGCGATATTTTTGCCCTTTTTTGCTCGATATCAAAAATGGCAACAGGTAGGCACTTGAAATACTCAGTTGTATTTTAACTTTAATAATAAATAATAAAATTAAAATAAAATAAATATTTAAGGGGGGCTCCCATAAAACAAACATATTTTTTTTGGCGCTTTTGGCTTGTGGTACGGAACCCTTCGTGTGCGAGTCCGACTCGCACTTGGCCAGTTTTTTTAAACTGTTACTTGTACACTACACTGTACGTCCATACCATCAACACTGGGATAAAAAAAAATATCCAATTAGTTTTAAAAGAGTAACCACGGAGTTTCTTGCCGTCTGTTCTCCATAGGAAACGACCAATTGGAACCCGCGTAACATCTTCCCCCGCCATCTTCATCCCGCGTGCTTCGCGAGCTTCTGACGTTTCATAAGCGCCCCTGCAGGTATATTTGTGAAATAAAATATTTTAATTTGATTTGATAATAATGAGCAGTTGTAAAAAATGTTCCAACTGTAGAATAACTGATGGGTTTCATGCTCTTATAAGGAAGCAGTGTGCGTCGCTGCCGAGTCGTGTTAGGTCCAGTAGCAACAATATAATAAGCGTGTTCACGGACAGGTGGGACTCTCCACTGCTGTGCCACTGGGTACGTCTGCATACTACACTGTGAGCAGTGGACAGTTCCTCCCGGTCCTAATGTGTGTCTTTAACTGTTTTATTTTTGTGTTTTTGTGTGTCTTTAGGGTTCCGTACCCAAAGGGTAAAAACGGAAACCTATTACTAAGACTTCGCTGTCTGTCCGTCTGTCCGTCTGTCCGTCTGTCTGTCACCAGGCTGTATCTCAAGAACCGCGATAGCTAGACAGTTGAAATTTTCACAAATTATGTATTTCTGTTGTCGCTCTAACAAAAAATACTAAAAACAAAATAAATTAAATATTCAAGGGTGGCTCCCATACAACAAACGCGATTTTTTTGCCGTTTTTTGCTCGATATCAAAAATGGCAACAAGTAGGCACTTGAAATATTCACAAAATACTCAGTTGTATTTTAACTTTAATAATAAATAATAAAATTAAAATAAAATAAATATTTAAGGGGGGCTCCCATACAACAAACATGTTTTTTTCTGCGTTTTTGCCTTGTGGTACGGAACCCTTCGTGTGCGAGTCCGACTCGCACTTGGTCAGTTTTTTTTTGTTTTGTTTGTTTTATTTTGATGTGAATTAGTTTTTTAAAATGTGTGTGTTGTCATTTTCTGAAATAAATGTTTATTATTATAAATTATATCTAAAATCAGGATGCAAAAGAGAACTGAATATCGAGGAGAGCAGCCGCAAGCGTTGTGATACTTATTTCTTTGTTTTGAAGAAGAGATCCTTTCCTCTACAGCAGTAGACCATTTTCATTATACAGTAGCTGTGCTCACGACTTAGTTGATGTGGATGTCTAAAGTGTCGCGTAGTAAAAAGCTGTTATTTTGACATTACAGTGACACTTTAATTTTATTTATTTGTATGGATGTATATTATTCATTTCTACATTTATGTAAATAATATTACTGTGGAGGGGCCCGTGGCTAAATGATAACGCACAGGTCGATCGATCAGTTTAAGCTACGCTTGCCGCGGTTTGTATGTGGATGGGTGACCATCTTTACATACCGAGACCCCTCCGTGCCTCGGAAAGCACGTTAAGTTGTTGGTCCCAGCTGTCATTCGTGGATCTTTGACAGTCGTTACGGGCAGTCAGCTAGAAGCCCGGAAGTCTGATAACCAGTCTTACCCAGGGGTATCGTATTACCTAATAACTGGGTTGTGGAGGTCAGATAGGCAGTCGCTCCATGTAAAATACTGGTATTCAGATACATCCGGTTAGACTGGAAGCCGACCCCAACATAGTTGGGAAAAGGCTAGGCAGATGATATAAATAATATTACTGTTCTAGTTATACCGCCAAAGAAAATATCCAGTAAGTTAGCAATCTCACTTTTCGTCCTACGTGCGTATTACTCTTTCTATCTACCGTCAGCAAGATGTCGTTCGTCATCGTTTCAGCCTATAGACGTCCACTGCTGGACATAGGCCTCCCCCAATTTTGGGGGGGGTTTGCCATAATCGCCACGCTTGGCAGGCGGGTTGGCGATCGCAGTATGGTATGATGGTGGAATAAATAGAGAACGCTGCTGCCCATTCTCCGGTAAGACCCTTAGTCGCCTTTTACGACACCCACGGGAAGTAAGGGGTGGTGCAATTCTTTAAGTCCGGCACCACACAGACAGCAAGATGTATCGTAACCTAAACTCAGATTTTTTATTTGGGAGAACAAAATGACAGGTAGATACTAAATAATGTAATTTTGACAAAAAAGTCTAGCAAATAAAAAATCTGAGTTTAGTAGATACACAACTAAATGTACGTATAGTCAACCTTCTCCGTATTCTTGCCTTCGAAGATCAACACCTGAATGAACTGGTTACCATAAACCACGTAATACAATTTACAGGAGATAGAGAAGGGTGCGTGATAAAATATGTGTTCCAGTTCCACGATACATAGTCTGATGTATCGATCGGATCATTTGAATTTCTCTTTCGGGAAGAGATACATTGAAACCTTTACACACTCAAACATTTAGGACAAGGTATTGTTTATTTATTATCCGACTGCGCCAGAAGGAAGGTTATGTTTTTCGAGTGTATGTATGTATACTTCTTTGGCACGCTCTGTAGCCTAAACGGCTTGATCGATTTTAGCTTGAGAGGAGCCGTTACATTTTTGATTCGTCTTAGTTGTGAGAGTGACACTGGGTATATCAAAATTGAAAAAAAAAATTTTTTGTTTTCGCAAAACCTATCGAGTGGGGTATCAAAATAAAGGGTTCTAAAAGGTGACTAAAAAAATATATGCAACTTATATGGTTGAAACTAATTCGAAGTGACAAATCGTAAAAAACACATACCAAGAACTAAATTCTCTGTGAAATCGTTCACATTTGTGAACAAATAAGCTGGAAATAAAAAAGTAATTAAAAAATATGAAACACCCGACTGCGGTAAAAACGTAAGTTAAAAAAAAAAACTGAAAAGCTAAACTAACGATTTTACCGCAGTGAAGTATTTTTTTTATTTAATAACTTTTTTATTGTGTTATTTATATCTCATCGTATGCTGCACCGGTTGACGTCATCACGTCAACGCCGGCTGTCGCTGATAACCAGCACTGGTTTCGCATAGGGTCGTAGCATTATGCTGAGCGTTTCGCGTAGATGTGACGCATATTTTCCTCCAACTTGTTCATTTTTGTATTTGTGTTCTTTCTCTGCGTCATGTTTACCGCAAATATTTTCTTTCTTGCTTTTTTTTTGCTAACAAACTTTGAAAAACCGTTTTTCGTTTTTACACACAAATCATTGACATAATTTAGCTTTTTCTTTTGTGTATGCACAAACAATATACAAACGAACTCAACGTTAGGTTACACACATACACACACCCTCAGACACAAACAGCACACTATACAAACAGATTTATTCGTAATTCAATCACAGCAGAGCTGCTGTAATAAAAACAAAGAAGAAATTTTCAATTTACAGATAATTTTATTCACCACTAGTTCACTTTTAAAGGGTACAACCTAATTTGCGCAACCATCTAGCCGAACATTGTCTCTTAAGATTCAGGACCTCCTAGTTTAAGAGACAGGATTTATTTTTTTGTTAATATATTAAATTTTTGCCGGTTTGTGCGTGTTGTCAGTAATGAGTTATGGCACTGAAACGTGGTCGCTCACAGGCCTTATAACAAGGCCAAAAGTCACCCATAGGGCAATGGAGAGGGCTTTGCTTGGAGTTTCCCTGCGTGATCCAATCAGGAATGAGAAGATCCGCAAGAGAACCAAGGTAACCGACATAGCCCGAAGAATTGCCAAACTTAAGTGGCAGTGGGCAGGGCACATTGCTCGCAGAACAGATGGCCGATGGGGCCGAAAGGTTCTGGAGTGGCGACCGCGTACCGGCAGACATAGCGTTGGAAGGCCTCCCACAAGGTGGTCCGACGACCTTGTGAAGGCCGCAGGAACCCGTTGTATGCGAGAAGCACAAAACCGGTCGAAGTGGAGGTGATTGGTAGGCCTATGTCCAGCAGTAGACGTCTTTTGGCTGAAATGATGACGATGATGATATTTTTGTAGCCTTTAACTTTTTTACAAACAATTAATTATCATTTTAGTATATCTACCACTGTGTCAACCTGTGTCTAAGCAATACTTTGGATAAATAAACATTATTTATTATTTTATTATTACTGACGGAGCTGACTTCCAAGTTTTGCTGGACGAACCTTCAAACCCGGAATTACAGAAATAATTAAAAAGCCATTGTATCTCGCGTTGATCTACGTTCATACGAAGGGTAGGAAGCCCCTATATTACACTTCAAGTTAATTGCAAGGAGTTTGCCCGTCAAATATTGAAACATACCTATCGTACATTTTTTTTAACCATTCGATATATTAATGCTCAGAAAGAACTGGTTATCTGGAACGTATTTATACCGATTATACACAGAGGTTGCAAATCGAACTGCTTAAATTGTATTTATTCGAGGCGAGCGTATCTTATCACCTGGTTAAACATCACTTTCACGTCATAAAGCGTCAAAGTATATTAATTTATCTATTTGAAAATTAGATACAGTCCTTTTGCAGTTATTTTACATATGACTTTGCAACACTGTGAAGGTCACAGTGATCTTTATTCTCATTTTAATAAGGTTGCTGTTTGATTGCTGTTGTCAAAGGTAAAATTAACTGTAAACGGACTGTAGTTTCAACCTTGCAGAAGTTTAATTTTACTGGTATTTTTATCAAAAGTGGCAAAACAACTACGAGTTCGAAAAATCTACCAACATGACAAAATACAAATCCCATTCTTTCCCCAATAACCTAATCCTAAAAGTCCTGAAAACAGAACGAAACTAAAGTCAAACAGGATATTTAGCGACAAAAGAATCGAGCACGAAGTATACCGAAAGCAAAATCCGATTTTGTTGGTACAGCCGTGCCGCCGACCCGCGTCATTGTGGAATGACAGTTCTCACTGAAGAATGAACGGAATTCGGCTGTTGGTTTACTCGAAATGTGGGTGAATGGTTAGTTTTGAAGGCAAGAAGAAGTATTGTGCCCATTTATATCTAGACTAGCTGCACCCCGCGTACGTGTCGATCCCGTGGGAATATCGGGATAAAAAGTAGTCTATATATTAATCTAGGGTGTCAGCTACCTCCACACAAAATTTTATCAAAAACGGTACAGTCGTTTGAGCGTGAAAAAGTAACAAACATAAACACACACACACACTCACAAACTTTCGCCTTTATAATATTACTGTGATTCCAGACGCTTTTTACCTTTTGTGGTAGAGTCGACTGTCATACTGAATTTCGACAGTTAATTATTTCGACACGGTCCCAATTTCGAAAAACCATAGTTCGACTACTCATTGCTTCGACAGAACATATATTCGACTTACGGGTAGTCAGAAGCCCGAAAGTCTGACAACTAGTCTTACCAAGGGGTATCGTGTTACCAAATTACTGCATTGTGGAGGTCAGATAGGCAGTCGCTCCATGTAAAATACTGGTATTCAGCTGCATCCGGTTAGACTGGAAGTCGACCCTAACATAGTTAGGAAAAGGCTAGGCAGATGATGATGACCATTTGTGGTAGGTAATTTTATTTTAAGTGCATCGTCTTCACATATAATAATTTTTTGAATGTTTACAAAATCTTGAACCCCGAAGAATTGCCAAACTTAAGTGGCAGTGGGCAGGGCACATTCCTCGCAGAACAGATGGCCGATGGGGCCGAAAGGTTCTGGAGTGGCGACCGCGTACCGGAAGACGTAGCGTTGGAAGGCTTCCCACAAGGTGGACCGACGACCTTGTGAAGGCTGCAGGAACCCGTTGGATGCGGGAAGCACAGAACCGGTCGAAGTGGAGGTGCTTGGAGGAGGCCTATGTCCAGTAGTGGACGTCTTTCGGCTGAAATGATGATGATGAATGATGATACAAAACCTTGTAAAACATTTTAAAAGAGTAAAGGTGCAGTTTCTTGCCCATTCTTCTCCATAAGAAAACTACCTTAAGGAAGGGGCGACTTAGAATCAATTTTATTTTATTGTAATTTTTGACTTTCAAAAGTGCCTTTTATGTGCCTACTTGAAATAAATGACTTGACTTTGACTTTATACTTTTATTTTTTTTAGTAATAATTTATTTATTTCAAATAAGTTACAGATGAGAAAATACATAATTATGTATGTCGGAAATACGTCATTCGTTTGAATGATCGGGACGCCAGCGCCATCTAGTGGCGCTTGACAGAGTCTAGCTTGAGTTCGTGGGAGTCGAAGAGAGCTTGACAGAACGAATGTGGAGCTTCGGCATTGGACATCGTTCAGACAACATGTGCTCAGAAACTGTCCCGGGTTCCGTATCTGGTTGTGTCGTGTACCTGCAGTGTGCGATTCGCTCGTATGATTCATTTGTTGGTAAAATTGTAATCTGATTTGAACTGTTAACGGTTATTCTATTGCGCAATAACCAACACTACCCATAGTACGCCCACAGTAGTTAAAATATGGCTGATAATAATGAGACACACATACCATTTCCGTCATGTAGTTATTATGGTTAAATTAGGTAAAAGATGGATTACAATACAACTAGTTGGCATAAAAGTAAAAACAGGTACTACGTAATTATGCTGTAACCACAAGGTCTATACATGAATTGAATTTGTAATTGGGTTGTTTATCTGAGATATTTTTCCTTGTTTTTGTTGTGCAGTGGTCTAAGTAAAGTTAGCAATCATTTTCTGTCTCTAGGTAACTTTATAATACTGGCATAACCAATCAGCAAGTCTGCTCCAAGGGTTATGCAGAGGTGTAACTACCGAGTCAGATTACGCCCAATGACCTTTGGGTGTTCTATAACACTCAAAGGTCATTAGGCGTAATCTGACTCGGTTTGTGAAAATTTGCGTACAAAAACCAAACTATAGTCCGATTTTTAATTAGCAGCAGTAAAATGACACTTCTTAATAACTCATTTCGGACTGAGTTTAGAGATACGCATGTCAAATGAGTTTCGTTTTTTACAGTACCTACTCTGTACTAGAAAAACAAGATTTAAAAACAAGGTAAAAGTCCAACTATAGGTAGATTTAACTCGGTATGGTATTCTCCACTTTTAATTTTCTTGTACTTTATTTTGTATGGGAGTAAAAATTAACATGTCAATAAAAACTAGATGTTTATACCGGCCGTAACGCATATCAGGAAACTCTGGTACGGGATATACAGCGGCCGTAACGCACGGACAAGCAAAATCTGTCAGAATCTTGCCGAGTTGAACGTGTTAATAAAAGGTTTATTTTTTATTTTTCCTAATACAAAAATGTTTAGGTAACAGAAATAATTAATGGCACAAAATAAATAAAGTTAATAATAATGCGTGATTAAGAAGCTAATTGTTGTAAAAAAAAATATAAAGACTTGGAAATAAACACTTTTTTTTTGCCTAACAGACACTTCCATAAACCTCCTAATGCAACCCATACTATCGTAAACTAGAGACATTAATTTGTCTATTCCACCCTAATAATTTTTTTCTAATAAATTTATTTCTGGGTACCTGTAGTTTCCATACAATGGTGCATCTTTCACCACTTATGTTTAACCTTAACCGCTTGTGTCGCATTTATGCAAGAAATATTTCCGTGCCGTGAGTATTTCTGCGACAGAGAACATGATGATTTTTTCGTACTATTCAACGATTGCTCTTCCTTATTTATTGTAGGTATTATTTTATCGATTTAGGTATTCAACTGCATCCGGTTTGACTGGAAGCCGACCCCAACATGGTTGGGAAAAGGCTAGGCAGATGATGATTATTATTTTATCGATTTGTAGCCGCGCGCTAGGGGCACGGCAACTGATATTTAGCCAAGCGCTTAAAAGGTTAAGGCCCATGTAATGGGGGGCGAGCCTATTGGCATCATTTTTAATTATTTTATTTTTGGATTGTTGTTTTGTTTCTATTTGCTGTACTCTGGACGCTTTTAACACGTACGTCTTTTTTACATCGTTCTCACGTCTAATATTTTTGTAAAAATATAATTTAAAAGAGTGTCCATGGAGTTTCTTGCCCGTTCTTTTCCTTATGTACTTACCTACGCTTTGGAATGGGCAACTCACTTCATATTTTCTGACTGACCGACTTCTTGACAATTCAAAAGTGCCTGTAAATGGTTTAATTGAAATAAATGCTTTGTGTTTGAGTTTGATCAACCGAGCACAAACCCAGACTCCGGACTGCTACTGAGAAATTCCTGATGAAAAACCTAATAACACTTTGTCCAACCTGGGAATTGAACCCAGGACCTCATGCTTAGCAGTTAGTAGCGCTTCTTACCACTACACCAACGAGGCAGCTAAACATAAACAATCTGAAATATTTTTGAAGATATTTTCTAATTACTTATCTTTTCTAAGCTACTTATAAGTCGTGCCTAAATATCAATATTCCAAATCAAATTACTGTTACTTACCCTCCGCAACCCAATTACTGATCAGGGATACCGATACCCTAATTATAATCATCCAAAATTATTGAAGACGGCATTATAACAAGCTTAGGGAAGGAAGTATACATAGTATTTTACATAAAATTATATTATAATATTATTTATATTAAAGATATATAACATATATTATATTATATTAAAGACAGGCACTTTACTTTGTGTAAATTATTTCATCACCACTGCTCTCAAAACGGTGAAGGAAAACATCGTCAGGAAACCGCCATGTCCTAGAACCAAAAATTCGAAGACATCTGACATCCACCAACCCGCACTGGGCCCGCGTTGTGGATTACGGCCCACTGCTTCTCACAGAGAGGAGGCCTGTGTCCCAGTAGTGGGAACATTATAGGCTGATTATGAATAGTTATACGAATTACAGTCTGAGGAAATTGTTAAGCAAATGGACACATGTCAGAGACTGATAGTGTTGATCTATACTATATCTATACTAATAATGTTCTAATAATAAATCTAATAAATAATAAAGCCTTGTGGAATCGGAGGTGCCGTACTATAGGTATGTGCCCGACCGAGTTCTCGAAAATGGTAATAAATCACATTATACTGGGATCGATCCATCATCACTGACAGGACTATTGATGCCAATAAGCCTAATATAGTGGTGGTGGATCGATCAGAGCGGCGCGCAATGATTGTTGACATAACCGTCCCGCATGATGAGAACCTCGTGAAAGCCGAGAAACATAAACAGATCAAGTATCTTGACTTGGCTCGCGAGGTTATCGACATGTGTGATGTGGACTCAGCGATCATTGAGCCGATAGTCGTGACAGCCAATGGGCTAATAATAATATTAATGGCGTAATAGCCAAGAGCCTCGACCAACACCTAAGGAGGCTCTCGTTGGGCAGCTGGATCAAGGGCTTGATTCAAAAAGCGGTACTTCTGGACACGGCCCGCATTGTTAGGAGGTTCCTCTGTTTGGAGCCCTGTCCGCCGCTAGCTTGGACACTGTATCCGATACTGGTGGGCTACTATTTTTTATATTTTTAAATGTTTTTATATTTTTAAATGTTTTTATATTTTTAAATGTTTTTATATTTTTCATATCCTAATATTTAAAAATATAATTTATAGGTCTAAAATTAAATAAATGAAATCTGATGAGTTTGTTTATATGAACGCTTTAAACCTCTGGAACTATCAGTCGGTTTTGAAAAATGCTTTTTCCCAATTCATGAGGAAGTACCTACACGTGTCGGAAATCATCATTATTCCGCTAACTGCTACTGCAATTTGACCTTAGCAACTGCCTCAAACATTGCCATAGTCCTATTGTTAATTCCAGTTTAGAGCCATTTAAAAAAAAATGTATTTAATTTAAAAAAAAAACTAAAAAACACGCTTTTAAAACGCACTTAAAATTATAATATAATTAAATTCACTTAAATTAAATTCTAAAAGCGTGGAGCACGTTGTGAATTAATTATAAATGTTTTCCACCCTTTTAGATTTATTTATAACTTTAAATGCGTTTTAAAAGCGTGTATTCCGGTTTTTTTTAAACTTAATATTTTTATTTTTAACTTATGCGTCTAGTATATTCTTAATTAAGTTAATTAGTATAAAGTCCACGAAGTTACGACGATTAGGGGCTACTAGCAAACTCGAGTGGTTTACAAGTAGCCCCTAAAGAGTACCACTTTCCATCTTCTGGCTACATCATCAGACCCTCGATACTAAGTGCAATCCATTGGACTCGTCTAAATAATTCATATCAGCCCAAACTCGAGGGGTTTACAAGTAGCCCCTAAAGAGTACCACTATCCATCTTCTGGCTACTTCATCAGACCCTCGATACTAAGTGCAATCCATTGGACTCGTCCAAATAATTCATATCAGCCCAAACTCGAGGGGCTTACAAGTAGCCCCTAAAGAGTACCACTATCCATCTTCTGGCTACATCATTAGACCCTCGATACTAAGTGCAATCCATTGGACTCGTCCAAATAATTCATATCAGCCCAAACTCGAGGGGTTTACAAGTAGCCCTCAAAGAGTACCACTATCCATCTTCTGGCTACATCATCAGACCCTCGATACTAAGTGCAAGCCATTGGACTCGTCAAAACAAATCATATGAGCCCAAACTCGAGGGGTTTACTAATAGCCATTGAACAGTTCCACTATCCACTTCCTGGCTCCGTCATCAGACCCTCGGCACCAAGTGCAATCTATTGGACTCGTCAAAACAAATCATATGAGCCCAAACTCTAAGGATTTACTAGTAGCTTTGAAGAGTTCCACTATCCATCTCCTGGCTCCATCATCAGGTCAGCTGCAAGATACCAAATTATAGTTCTGTCTTCCGAACTACATATACATACAAAGTTTTATTTCGATAGGTACGCTAATTAGAAGTAGGTTAAAATTGACTTCTAAGATTTTGTTACATTGTTAGTTATAAGTGAAGCTAATTAAATAAAAGCGTGTTAAGAGCGTTTATGCCGAACGGCATTTCATACAAACTTTCAAGCCCTTATTTTTTGAAATGGATGAACCGATTTTAATGAAACTTCATACGCATAAGCAGGATACAAAGGTCTAAAAAGTTAGTAGAAAACATTTTCAAAATGTCTTATTTAAAAAAAGATAGCTGGAAAACTCTGTTTCTATGGAAAATTTAAAATCGGTCTAATTTGGATGTAACACTATTTTTTGAAAATGTTTTCTACTAACTTTTTAGACGTTTGTATCCTGCTTATGCATATGAAGTTTCATTAAAATCGGTTCATTCATTTCGAAAAATAAGGGCTTGAAAGTTTGTATGAAATCCCGTTCGGCGTAAACGCTCTTAAAACGCAAAAAATCTCTAATTTTCGTAATTTTTTGCGTCTAAAATTTTAGTAATGGTTGAGTTGTTTAACATTTGGTTAATGATAAATAAATTATAGTTTTATTCATTATTTAGCAAAACAATTTTGTAGAATATTCATTTAGATATAGCATTTAGGACTAATAATAACCCTTTCCCCCTACCGCTGGGTTGGTTAAACGCAGCGGTTGGGGGATATTTATCACACTAATATTATAAAGGCGAAAGTTTGTGGGGGTGTGTGTGTGTGTGTGAAGGTGTGTGAGTGGGGGTGTGTTTATACCCTGGTTTAACATTATAGGCTACTTTTTATCCTGATATTCTCACGGGATGGACATTTACGCGGGTGAAACCGCGGGGCGCAGCTAGTCTACAATAAAAAGCTTGTTTCCTTACGCAATCCCAGTCGCTTTCATAAGTAGCTGAAAATTTAATTAAGCGCAAGATGTTACGCAGTACCATATAACGATGACAATAATGTAAGTAATTCATATCTCCAGTCCCCATGACGTCACTCCAGTAACATCGCTTAGCCGATGTCAACAGCACCCATGGGGACTATGTGGGACGAAGAACAACTGTGAAGCTTGTGATCCATTTTGGAGGACATTTCAAGTGACCTTGGGGGTTTTAGGCCGCACTGTCTGCTAGGCGCAAAGGTCAGAGGAGCGCTTTGTGCTTACTGACCATAGTCTTTAGACTTAGAAAAATGGCATAAGGGACATACAAAAAACCGGCCAAGTGTGAGTCGGACACGCACACGAAGGCAAAAATGCCGAAAAAAACACGTGTGTTGTATGGGAGCCCCCCTTAAATATTTATTTCATTCTGTTTTTAGTATTTGTTGTTATAGCGGCAACAGAAATACATCATCTGTGAAAATTTCAGCTATCTAGTTATCACGGTTCATGAGACAGCCTGATGACAGACAGAGAGACGGACAGTGGAGTCTTAGTAATAGGGTCCCGTTTTCAACCTCTGGGTACGGAACCCTAAAAATGTATGTAATAGCTAAACACATTTTTTTAATAAATGCACATTTTTTTAATTAGACTGCTTTCATCAAATAATTAATATTATCAAGATATTTATAATAATATCAAATTGATGATATTGGTGGATTTATAAGGATTTTCTGTTTTTTTTTTTTAAGTTTTACTTCTTACATAATATTAAGTTTATTGAACCCAAGCAGGGGCTTCGCTTTGTGTAAAAAATTTCAAGACAACTGCTCTCAAAACGGTAAAGGAAAACATCGTAAGGAAACCGGCATGTCCTAGAACCAAAACTTCGAAGACATGTGACATCTACCAACCCGCACTGGGCCCGCGTGGTGGATTACAGCCCACTCCCTCTCGAATATGGGGGGCTTGTGCCCCAACAGTGGGGACATTAGAGGCAAATTATGCAGCTCAAATATATATTTTTTATAAACGCTACCATTATACTTTCTCATCATATAATTAATTATAATCAAGATATATAATTATAACAAACTGATGACGTCTACTTGATTCGGATTTTAAAATTTTTTTTTAAATCGGCCTGTATTTAAGTTTACTTAATAATATCTAACATTGGCGCCGATTCTGTTGTTCACAAACTAAACTAAGTTTAAGTTCATGCATCTTTTTCTTTCTATTTCATTAAGAAAAGGATAGAAGATAAATATTAGTTTAGTCCTGTCAAATTAGTCTGCGCCTGACGTAAATTGACGTATTTTTAATAGCCAATTTTTTAATCTCGTCTAAATTGTCTATGGTGTATCTTAATTTGACAGGACTGAACTAATATTTATCTTCTGTCCTTTTCTTAGTGAAATAGAAAGAAAAAGATGCATGAACTTAAATTTAGTTTAGTTTGTGAACAACAGAATCGGCGCCATTAACATTTAAATATTTCAAAACAATACAATTGTACCTTATGAAATACCTAAAATGAGAGCCACAAAATATACAAAGTTTAGTCTAATTTAAGGGTAAAACCCACTACTTAATACCTTTAAAAAGCCTAACATCAGATCTCAATTAGCTGTAAGCGTGTTTATCGCCATTAATTGGATTCCACCCTTATATATTTTAGTTAATGCTTTTAACACGGGAGCATGTGAAATACTCTAAAGGTTGTATGGAAAAGGGTACATTTTACAAGGGAATGGTCTAAACATTTTACGGTAAACAGTTTTTAATGGGGTACAAAAATTAGCCTCTTTTCGTTTACAAAGAGGTTTCGATGAGAAAGGGTTTCAGTGTTTTAGACGTGTGGGTTAGAATTGGTTAAGAAAAAATGTGAAGGTATTTCTGTTCTGTGTGTTATTCGGAAAACGAGAGAATAAGTAGCAGTAGCTTTATCTGTGTCCATCAATAAAATACGAAAAACATACACTGCGATTTTTTTTAACAAAATATATATAAGCAATGTTTATATTCATTCTAACTGACGCTCTGTAAATACAAATAAAACATTGGTTTTGAGGTTCCATGACCATTCACATCCTACCGCATTTCACAAAAAAAAAACCTACAAAAAATACTGATCCTTTGGTGTGTTAACAGTTTCGTTTCAAATTAAAACAATTGTTACAGATAAATGAATACAACCAACATTTTATTTCGTACACGAGCTAACACAACAAGAAGGATAAATATTTTTGACGCATATCCTCTCTTCGAAAAACGGATAAAAAATTCGCACAAAGCTTTGTTGTACTCCCATAAATGGCTACGAAGCTACGAGGCTACGAGCTGTAGCTGTGACGTCATTTCGTAGCCAGGGTGCTACGCTACTTGGAAAAAGCGTATGCATTTTTATTGAGTTTTGCCGTGGAAAGTTATTAGCTGGGTTTTTAAATGTGAGATTCAGTGAGCTAATGAATATTTCTTCGAAATGCTGGAAAAATAAAATGTAATGCTTTCTCAATCAAGATTTAATGACAGAGTTATCTAAGAAGCAAATATTGCCAGTAGATCTGGGTAGAAGTTCAATAAAAATTGTGTTGATTCACGAAAAAGTTTCAGAAAAATGTTACTTATTACAGAATTTATCGATAAAATTAAAAACTGTTTATCTATTCCTATCGTGTTTCTAATTTCCAATATTCAGATTTACCTCATTTGCTCTTAAGCATATAATTATCTAATTACTCTTCTTTTAACATAATCAAATTACTACCGACATAAAATTAAGAATCGACTCCTTGAACTTTTTACCCCATTCATTCACTCACAGCACAAAAATTCATAACCATTATATTTCCGAAAAGCCGTAACACTTCAATGTTTAATAATGATACTCTTAATGGGTCCTTTCCCCAAAAAACTGGAGAACCAGACACCTTATAATCTGTTATACTGTAATTATGGAATTAATTAGACGGAAAAGTGAATTAACTGAAGCTGTGTATAGCGCGCAATTGTCACCATCTGCCATTCTTAACAAGTATCACATACCGGTGGAATGTATATCGAGCGAGGGTCTTTTCTTGTAGTTATAATTTTCTCCAATATATTTAGCTGTTAAAAGTTTAATATTTTCAAAAACTTTACATTTTAAAATTGAATAATTATGTACAAACTTACGTTCACATTGAATATCCATTACTATTTCCATTTTTTTTTCACATCGCACTTTTTATTTTATTTAATATTGTTTTTGTCTGCTGCGATATGTCTTTTGTATGCACCAAATAAAGGATTTACCTATCCACCTTTTTACCTTATTTTAAGCGCAAGAGTATTTCTATCTGAATATCTCTGTACCCGTTTGAGCATTTATTTTACTTATCACAATGACTTTGTTTTATGATTTTTATGATTTTGTTTTACGAAAAAGAGCAACGGGTGCGTAATTTTTATAAAGAGTAATACTGATTGTAATTTGAAAAACAAATTTTCTAGACAAAGTTAAATTTTAACAGTCAAAGTTTAAGAGTGTGTTGCTTATTCAGCTTTTTTTATTTTTGTACAATCAAAATATCAATTACAAAAATAGTTCAGTCAACGAATGGCCCAAAAGAAGGTGTAGACTGCGTCATCAGGAACCTAAGCGATTCCTTCAAAATATGAGCTTTTATTGGCACATTGACGGAACGTGTGTCAACAATATAAGTTATGCAGACGATATGGTACTTCTCAGTCCATCGATAGGTGGGTTGAAGAGGTTGCTATCGACCTGCGAGACCTATGCGGAGGAGCATGGCCTAATATACAACTCGAAGACGAGTGAGCTTCTTGTATTTAAAGCACCTAGACAGCCAGCCACGCAGTGTTCCGCCCGTAAGTCTCAACGGTGTAGCATTAAAAGTTATAAATAGTTTTAGGTACCTTGGCCACATTGTCACGAGCGACCTAAGGGATGACGTAGACATAGAGAAAGAGCGCAGGGCGTTATCTGTGCGGAGCAATATGCTTGCCCGCAGATTCGCTCGTTGTACTACAGACGTCAAAGTTACCCTTTTTAAGGCGTTCTGTAAATCGTTTTACACAAGTGGCCTGTGGGTGTCATACACGCGCCGAGCCTACAACGTCCTGCGTGTTCAATTCAATAATGCTTTTAGGATGCTGTTGGGACTGCCATGGCGCTGTAGTGCTTCGGGAATGTTTGCAGAGGCTCGCACAGATGGTTTCCATGCCATCATGCGAAAGAAAGCGGCCTCTTTACTACAGCGCCTGCATGGTAGTAACAACAGCATTCTAAAAATGATCGCTGCCAGAGCGGACTGTCCCTTTCAGGAACACTGGGTGGGGACAGTCCTAGGTCGGAATTAATAATCCTACTACCTACTGTATTGAAAACTAACAATACTAACCTATTTACATAAGCATTATTGTTACTAACACCAAAATACTAACAATATTATGGACCTAGTCTGAAATAAAGTTTTATTATTATTATTTATTTGATATGAAAAATCCCTATGACGCACTGTTTATGACATACACACATCAAAAGTGTCTAGGGATCAACATATATTTTTGCAATAACTTTTCTCCTGATTGATATTAATTAAAATTTTCTTTAAGGATTCATCAAATAAAGTGTTTTCGTTTGTCACAGTAACGATAAACCAAGTCACCTTTGCATTAATAAAGAAATTTGCCATTTTCCTAATAAAGGGATTTTTGACATTTGAACCACTAACACAAAAGTTCGAAAAAAAGACTGAAATAACAGTTTTCTTTAAAATTTTATTGGGTAACTTAAACAATTAATAATCCGTGTTTCTACCGCGAACACTAACAACACAAGAACATCGGTTTGGCATACTCAAAATGAGTTCATCCAAATCACGCTGTGGAATGGCCGCCCATGTTCGTTGCAACAACAAAAAAGGTCTTCTTGCGACTGGATACCCTCCATATTCGGCAGAGCTCTTCTCTGTAGCATATCCCATGCATGCTCAATCGGGTTCAAGTCTGGCGACTGAGCAGGCCAGGGCAGGACATTGATGTTAGCTGCGGCGAGAGTCTGTCTTACAACTCTTGCGGTGTGCGGTCGTGCATTATCATGCATTAACTGAAATAAGGGACCGATTTGCACTTGTAGAGGAACGATGACGTCTGATACAATCGTCTCAGCATAAATTTGAGCGTTGAGGTTGCCTCTGATCCAAATCAACTCAGTTCTTCCGCCGATCCAAATACCCGCCCATACCATGATGGTTCCACCACTATAAGGATGGACTTCCTGGCAGGATTTTAATCGCTTTTGGCGTCCAGGGGTTCTCCAGTGTCGTATACGTCTTGTATCCGGTCTCATACCAAAACGAGACTCATCAGAAAAGCACACGAAACGCCATTGTTCTTCTGCCCAATTTCTGTGTTCAAGAGCCCATTGATATCGAATCCTACGATTGTGCATTGCTATAGGTGGTACCCGTAGCGGTCTTCGGGAATGAAGGTTCACTTTATGAAAGCGGTTTCTGACTGTTTGGTCGCTAATTAAGTTCCCTGAAGAGTGATGAAGCCTCACGGCTAACATCATGGCGGTTATTGTTGGAGCTCTTCGAGTTAAGATTTGAATGTATCGGTCTTGTCTCCGTGTGGTGCAGCGATACCGTCCTCCATGCCGCTCAGCCACGGTACCAGTGCTTCGGTAACGTGTCCAAAGTCGACTGATAACACTCTGACTTGTATTCAGAGCTAAAGCCACAGTACGTTGCCGGGAACCAGCTTCTATCATTCCCACGGCTCTGAGCATTTCTTCCCTGCTTAAATGACGTCGCCGCTCCATAATAACGTTGGTTTTAATCAGTAGTAGGGAAACAGTAGCACTAATAATGTCTTCAATGCGTTGTATGTTTTTATAGGGAAAATATTGACAGCTGATTTTCATCTTTTACTCGAATTTGATTCACAGTTCCTGATTCAAATTATGAAATGCACCAAAAAGGATCCATATAAATTCATAAAATCATAAATTTATTACAAAGCCACATCTCAATCTCAAGAAATCCGCATAAAAATGCTTGATCCCTAGACACTTTTGATGTGTGTATATGCGAAAAACCCAAAAGTGGGAACTTTGTGCCCCCTCCCACTCCAGTTTACCTCCTGGTCATCAGGAATTTTAATATATTCACTCTTTAAGCACCTTGAACAAGTTTCTGCAGAACACTGCTCACGCATTCTACAACTCATTCCACGCATTCTGTCTCCTAAGATACAGGCCATCCCTAGTTTAGGAGACAGGATTTAATTTTTTAGGTTAATATAGACAACTGTTTTTCTCACCTTGTGTCCATTGTTAGATGTTTAAGGCTTAATATGTAACTCCTTACAACCTGTGTGTATATTTTTAGATCAATAAACTTTATTATTATTATTATTATTATTAACTCCTTTATTGACTGGACTAAAAGAAAAGTGCAGGTAATGTGTTTCTAACACATAGCACATAGCTGTGTTTATAGCAGGTAGGTGTGTGTAGGTGTGGTTTTGTGTTTCTATTTATCTACAGACTATAAAGTCTGTAGATAAATAGAAACACATTACCTGCACTTTTCTTTACTGTTATCAGTAACTATATCGGCCAGCGATCGCAAAACACACAACCCGTGTGTCCCAACAAAGGCCATCACGAGTCGACATTATCATAATACATTAACATAATTCGCGACATCCATTCCCGGCTGTGCGGTTATGGAGCAATTTGCTAGCCGTCCCGAACCGTAATGTATACCTACTAAAGATAGAACATTGATTAGTAAGAAACTAAATTTAAGACAGCCTTTTTTATATTTTCTTTTTCAAGTTCTGCAACGTATTTGCATTTGTATTTCGTTGAATTATTTTTCATTTCTGTTGTTAGTTCCAAGAAAATTATTTCGCTAGTCTGTTATTAGATTATCTTGATAAAATCTAGGGTTGTTGAACTTTTAAGCTATTTGTTACTGTTGGGCTATTTTACTGTCGCTTTAAAGGATTTAAACCTTAAATGGAGCGTTTGACAATAGCCTAAACTGAAGGATCTTGCCGAAATCTTTTGATCTTACAGGTTTGGCCAGGTTTTAGCAGACAAAATGAGAAAAACATAATATGAACATATTTCATGTAGTTGTTTGCCCCTAGTCTGATAGGCAAGCTCATTATGGTTCGATAACAATAGATAAAGTAATTGTGTCTTATTAATGATAGATGAGCTCTTTTTTTATACAGGGTAAATATATTTTAATGTGGGAATAACAAAATTAAATTCTACGAGTAACTTAACTAAAACTATACAGAAACTAGAAAATAGCGTCGAAAAACTCATCCGCATCGCTGTCGACTGGTAATTTACCCAAGAGACTGGCGGTATTACCACGTTGCATGGCGATGCTTAGCCTCTGGCCAAGGTAAAAGCCAGCCCTTGGGTCACTTGAACCAGCCGTTTCGAAATTTCTTTAAAAAGACCATGAACACTCGTACCCCACGGCCCGAGGGTTTCAACCCCAAACGGCTCGAAAATATAATTTCCGATGAGGTTATTATATTTTCGCCGCTTGAGGTTTTCCGCAGCCGCAGCAGCAGCGCCAGCACAGCATGCCGAGCCAGGAAGATGGGATTGCGCAAGAGTATCGACACACGTAGCGTCCCACACTAAAGGCCTACCCACCTTCCATGGAAATAAAGACATACCGTCCGGTCTCTTGCCATCGTCGCGTGCCAAGCCATTGGGTTCTAATACAGCTGGAACGCCGACGGTGACAAGAGCTCGTCGGATGATGTCATTAATGTTCGCGTGCCGCGCTAAGCGACCCGCACTTCGGCTGCAAGACAGGCCGTGGTGTCCGAGGCTGTTGACATCTTCGCCACAGTGACAGCGATGGGGAGAAAAGCAAGGAGTGCCTAGTCGTAGGGAAGCAGCGAGGCGAAAAGTAGTGTCGTCGAACAAAGTGCCTATGTTCGACGAAGGTAGTGCATGAAGCCACAGACCCGACTCCCACCTACCCACAGCCAGCAGGCACGCACGCTCCGCAGTAGTAGCAGACGAGTTAAGTAAATTGTTCTGTACTACTCTGCAGAGCAGCTCATCCCACCGTCTCTGGGAAGATGGATTGTCGGGTGGATCTGTATTTGGGCAAGCGAGTCTCCAGGCATCCATAGACTCGATGAAATACGGCACATCAGAATTAATCAGTGTGGAGGCTAGGATTTTCCTGATTAATTTATCAGTGCCGTGGACCGAAGATATGAAAGCCGGTAAACTAATACTAGAAATTTTGCGGATATATGTAATATATGTAATTTATATATATATTATTATGTAATTATACTGTATATATGTAATTTGAAAAACAAATTTTCTAGACAAAGTTAAATTTTAACAGTCAAAGTTTAAGAGTGTGTTGCTTGTTCAGCTTTTGTTAATTTTTGGAACAATCAAAATATCAATTACAGAAATAGTTCAGTCAACAAATGGCCCAAAAGAAGGCGTAGAATGCGTCATGAACCAGACACTGACAGGAACCTAAGCGATTCCTTCAAAATATGAGCTTTTATTTCATATAAAAAATCCCTATGTCGCACTGTTTATGACATATATGCGAAAAACCCAAAAGTGGGAACTTTGTGCCCCCTCCCACTGCAATTTACTTCCTAGTCATCAGGAATTTTAGTATATTCACTCTTTAAGCACCTTGAACAAGTTTCTGCAGGACTCGCTTAGGCCACTGCTCACGAACTCTACAACTCCTTTATTGACTGGACTAAAAGAAAAATGCAGGTAGTGTGTTTCTATTTATCTACAGACTATAAACAGTAACTATATCAGCCAGCGATCGCTAAACACACAACCCGTGTGTCCCAACAAAGGCCATCACGAGTCGACATTATCATAATACATTAACATAATTCGCGACATCCATTCCCGGCTGTGCGGTTATGGAGCAATTTGCTAGCCGTCCCGAACCGTAATGTATACCTACTAAAGATAGAACATTGATTAGTAAGAAACTAAATTAATAAAGACAGACTTTTTTAATATTTTCTTTTTCAAGTTCTGCAACGTATTTGCATTTGTATTTCGTTGAATTATTTTTCATTTCTGTTGATAGTTTCAAGAAAATTATTTCGCTAGGCTGTTATTAGATTATCTTGATAAAATCTAGGGTTGTTGGACTTTTAAGCTTTTTGTTATAGTTGGGCGATTTTATTGTCGGTTTAAAGGATTTAAACCCTAAATGAAGCGCTTGAGAATAGCTTAACTTAAGTACCTTGCCTTGAAACCTTTTGATCTTACAGGTTTGGCCAGGTTTGAGCAGACAAAATGAGAAAAACATAATAAGACCATATTTCATGTAGTTGTTTGTGTTAGGCAAGCTCATTATGGTTCGGTAACAATAGAAAAAGTAATTATGTCTCACTGATAATAGTTGAGCGACTGCCTAGTTTGTCTAGTGGTCGCTAGCACTACTGCTAAACTTCAAGTTCTGGTTACATCATCATTTCAACCGAAAGAAGTCCACTGCTGGACATATGCCTCCCCCAAGCACCTCCACTTTGACCGGTTTTCTGCTTCTCGCATCCTGCGGCCTTCACAAGGTCGACGGACAATATGGTTACATAATCAGCCTATAATGTTCCCACTGCTGCGATACGAGTCTCCTCTCGGTGAGAGGGAGTGGGCCGTAATCCACCACGCGGGTCCAGTGCGGGTTGATAGATGTCACATGTGTTCGATTTTTCAGTTCTAGTATGTGCCGGTTTCCTCACGATGTTTTCCTTCACCTTCTTGAGAGCAGTGCTGATGAAAATAATTTACTCAAAGTAATGCGTACGGATTGATTGTCTGTGTGGTGCCGGACTTAAAGAATACCACCACCCTTTACTTCCCGTGGGTGTCGTAAAAGGCGACTAAGGGTCGTACCGGAGAATGGGCAGCAGCGTTCTCTATGTATTCCACAATCATATCATACTGCGATCGCCAACCCGCCTGCCAAGCGTGGCGATTATGGCAAACCCTCCCAAAATTGGGGGAGGCCTATGTCCAGCAGTGGACGTCTATCGGCTGAAACGACGACGAATGCGTACGGATGGCTTTCAAGCCATCATGCGCAAGAAAGCAAACTCCTTGCTGCGCCGTCTACGAAGCAGCAGCAACAGTATCCTAATTGCTATTGCTACGTGTTGACTGTCCTTTCCAAAATCAGTGGATAAGGACAGCCATAGGCATCAGTTAGGTATAGGTACCAACCATACTAGCATAATTTTAGGTACAATTTTCTGTTACTAACACACTAATAGTTTATGATTTTGTTATTTTGTGTTTATAATTATGTAACTTTTATAGAGATTCTCTGAAAAAAAAATTATAATAAAAGCGCCTGTCTGGGTTCGAACCTACGACCTGAAACTCGTAAGTCGCGGCCGTTACCACTGGGCCACCACTGCTACTTCTAGGTTCTGAAGTTCTGGATATTGGGATTCTTCCACCCGAAATTTCTCAGTAGCTGCCCGGAATGTCGATTGGGCCCGGTTGATGGCAATAACTTAAACATAAACATAACTAGCAAAATGTGGATGTACAGACGCTAGCATACCAAGCTACCCAAAACTGTCAAATTTTCCCAATCAACTTTGAACCTTATGCTATAGCGATAAAGTTAAAAATCTATTAAAGAAATTTGACAGATTGTAGTAGCTTCATGTGCTGGCCTCTGTACTATAGGTACACCTTCTGCCTTACCCGTCGGGGATTACAGGCGTGATGCTTTATTATTTGTGTTTTGTATAGTCAGCGACAAAAATCGATTAACACTTCAGATTTTTTAATCTTAATAATTGAGCTAAATATGAAATTAAAATAGGAATAGTAGTAAAAATTAAACAATAATTATTAATTAACTCTTAGCTATTATAAAAAAAGGCCTCCAGACGGTCGGACAGAAACGGAAAGGTCAGGACGGAAAGGTCGTATTTCGGCCACGGCGGCCAATCTCAACGGAGACTAGCCTTCGGCGCGGAAGATATTATAGTGCACAAGTGTGCGCGCAGACACAGATGCACTCCCTTTTCCCTCACTCTCATAGTCTGATGGGACGGCAATCCGACACGACCGGAAAGAGATCAGGCGCAGGACCACGTGCTTTCCGAGGCTGGCCCAGTGCGGGCTGTAACTAAGAAATTCCTAATGGAAAAACTCAATAACACTTTGTCCGACCCGGGAATCTAACTCAGGACCCCACGCTCAGCAGTCGCACTTGCAACCACGAGACCAAAGGGGCCAAAAACTGTAGTTAGCTATTATAATGAAATGCTGAAATACAATGTATCGGATAATTTTGTGTCAATTCAGATGATGTGAAAATGTAGCAGTGTAGACCGTACAGTCACGAGCATAAGTATGTATACACTTGGCTTTATTCAAAGACGATTTTCTCCCTTAGTGTCGAATGAAATTTTATGTTATTACGAACAATGTATTTTCGAACCCATAGGTTTGTGTAAAGTGTCGTATTTCAACGTTGCATTCGTTATTTCACGAACAAAACGCAATTGAAAGTTGCCAAGTGTTGACATATTAGTGCTCGTGACTGTACATGTCAAATCTATAACTGTACTAATCTATACTTATTACTAAGCTGAAGATTTTGTTTGTTTTTTTGAAGTGAAAACTTCTTTAGACGCGTTGGGCATTTTTTGAGATGGGAAAAAACCATTGAACTCGCGCCACTGTTACCGTAAGCGACACCGCGCGTGTTTTGTTTAAAAGACGATTCAAGAAATACCCGCTTCGGATGTGTTCGGCTGTCCTCGGGATGTACTCGGTTTTAATGTATATCCGATTTGTCAGTGAGTGATGGCAAAGTATTCTGTTTGTGTTTTGTTTTCACTGCTGTCGGTACTCGCCATAGATATCCGTTCGATTTGAAAATCTATTTGATAGCTCAATTTTTGAGAAAGGCGATTATATGAGTCTTTAGTCAACTGGACCCACTCGGAACTACACTCGCGGGTCCAGTTGACGTAATCATTTATTTCCTGTATTTTTATTGGTTAACTGGACCCACATTCAAACTTAGAAGAACATCTCCTTAGGAACTCAGCAAACAAAATGGTGGCGCTTCCCCCTCCACCGCGTAATGAATATTTTGTTACTTTAGCTATCCAGTGGTGTAATTGAATTTGGGATGAAGATAATAGATAACAAGCTGCAACACCAAACTGTATCCCCCGATTTGGTTATCATTGTTTTTTTTTACTTGCCTCCCACTATGGAAGACGTATTCACGTCAAAAGGAAACAGTGAAAAACAACGCTAGGGGAAAATGAAGTAAAAGCCCGGGCGTGCAATATGACACGAGCGGGGGGGGGGGGGGGGGGCAAATTTTACACGCGGCCAGAAGTAATGTTATATAGCAATCAAAACTATTTTCATTGAAAAGTTCACTCTCCCTTGTTAGGCTGAAAACCCGTACCCGCATAAAGTATCCCTATTTAGTCCAGGAGTTCACTACAAGTTAAGGTATGATATCTATTTAGAACTTTGGTCTACAACATTATTATAATAATTATCTTCATAACAACTACAAAATGGGGGCCGAAACTTCTCACTATTTTACCCTCTAACTTACCTTTGCCAGCACCTAGAAATTTCAAATGGCTCATTACTTTACTTAATTGGAATTTACAAGCATGAGATTAAATTATCACTTTGATTATAACAGAAGGGACCGTGGGCCCGAGGGGCCCCTGGCTAAATAATAACACCCGCACAGGTCGATCGATCAGGTTAAACTACGCGTGCCGCGGTTGGTCTGTGGATGGGTGACCAACTTTACATACCGAGACCCCTCCGTGCCTCGGAAAGCACGTTAAGCTGTTGGTCCCGGCTGTCTTTCGTAGATCTTTGGTAGTCGTTACGGGTCATCAGAAGCCTGAAAGTCTGACAACCAGTCTTACCAAGGGGTTTCGTATTACCCAATAAGTGCGTTGTGGAGGTCAGATAGGTAGTCGCTTCATGTAAAATACTGGTATTCAGCTGCAACCGGTTAGACTGGAAGCCGATGCCAACATAGTTGGGAAAAGGCTAGACAACAGGCTAAAACTGCTGAACGTGCTGTCCGAGGCACGGAGGGGTCTCGGTATGTAAAGATGGTCACCCATCCACGGACCAGCCGTGGCAAGCGCCACGGCTGCTTATATTATATATTATATATATTATTACTTATCCAGAAGCCCCTTCCACACTGCTTCCGCAGTAGCAGCAACAAAAAAAAACAAATGCCTTCCAAAACTAAAATTACACAATTTCCATACATGACACAAACCCATACATAAATAATGCCAAACCAGCCGCAGAGAAGCGGAAATAAATCCACATAAACTCACAACTGCTTACAACTACAATACGTCACTAAAAAAATTCCTCCCTAAAGAAAAAGGGGGGAAAAACGTAGAGACAAAATGGATACGACCCCGGACAATCCATCACACGTTTGAAAACTAGTCGGCGAGCTTGCCGATATCAAAATGTAGTTACCATTGTCCCCAAGTTGATAAAATATGAGCGGTGACATTGACAAATCGGCGAGGCATAAGAAAGAAATGTTCACAAGTCACAGCCTTTACTTAGAACTCACTATGGCTTTTGAGGGAACCGTTCTTTTCATTATTTGGGAGGAAATTTTTGGGCGACTTAATAATGTTGTTCAGTTAATCCGGGAAAAAATACAAAGGAAAAGTACCTACCTACTGGTGAGTGCGAGGATGACTGTCGTTATGAAGGGCGGTGCGACAATTACGTCACTAATTAGGTCATCATCATCACCATTTCATCCGAAAGACGTCCACTGCTGGACATGGGCCTCCCCCAAACACGTCTACTGCGACCGGTTCTGAGCTTCTCGCATCCGACGTTCCTGCGGCCTTCACAAGGTCGTCGGTCAATTAGGTAATCAATGAGATTTTATGATTAGAAATAAGGACTATTAGCATAAGATCAAATAATTTTACATTCAAAATTTTAAATTTTAATTAAGTCAGGCTGTTTTCTGCCATCTTGTATGCGTTTTAGCCACTTAGTTGTTAGTTTTAGTGTCGATCTGAGGCCCTAGTGTGAGTTTTTCGACTCACGTTCGATTGCGAGCGCGTTAGCATGTTGTATTGGAAATTAGGTTTTTCCTAGTGACCACCAGGTGGCGCTATAACTTTTTCCCATATAAAATTCTAACGCGCTCGCAATCGAAAGTGAGTGAAAAAACTCACACATAAGCCTCTGATCGACTTACCTAGTACCTACATAGTAAGTACTGTTTCGAAATCAATCCATACTTCCATACTTTAACATAATATTATAAATGCGAAAGTGTGTCTGTCTGTCTGTCTGTTACCTCTTCACGCTTAAACCGATTTAGATGAAATTTGGTAAAGAGATAGTTTTTATCCCGATATGCCCACAGGATCGACACTTATACGAGTGAAACCGCAGGGCGCTGCTAGTACCATTTAAATTACAGATATGAATATAGAATTTTACAAAAGTGACACAATGGGGTTTTCATCCGGCCTTCAGCAACTCGGCCGGTCATGTCAAATGCCCATGTAACACCCACTCTCAAAAAGATCGGAGACGCCACACTCCAAGTCGTGGACGAGTATGTTTACCTAGGACAAACTGTCCAGTTAGGTAGCTCTAACTTAGAGAAAGAGGTTAATCGACGAATCCGACTCGGCTGGGCAGCGTTCGGGAAGCTACGCAATATCTTCTCGTCCCACACACCGCAGTGTCTCAAGACGAAAGTCTTTGACCAGTGCGTGTTGCCAGTGATGACTTATGGCACTGAAACGTGGTCGCTCACAATGGGCCTTAAGAAGGCTAAAAGTCACCCAAAGGGCAATGGAGAGGGCTATGCTTGGAGTTTCCCTGCGTGATCGAATCAGGAATGAGGAGATCCGCAGGAGAACCAAGGTAACCGACATAGCCCGAAGAATTGCCAAACTTAATTGGCAGTGGGCAGGGCACATTGCTCGCAGAACAGATGGCCGATGGGGCCGAAAGGTTCTGGAATGGCGACTGCGTACCGGAAGACGTAGCGTTGGAAGGCCTCCTACAAGGTGGACCGAAGACCTTGTGAAGGCCGCAGGAACCTGTTGGATGCGGGAAGCACAGGACCGGTCGAAGTGGAGGTGCTTGGGGGAGGCCTATGTCCAGCAATGGACGTCTTTCGGCTGAAATCATGATGATGATGATGACACAATGGGCGGTCTTATCGCTAAGAGCGATCTGCATTATATTCAGATCAAAAGCTATTTATGATTCAGTTTTTATCTGACGTCAAAAAGGAGGAGGTTCTCAATTCGACTGCATGTTGTTTTTTTAATTTTTTTCGTATCTTTGTTACGTGACGTCTCCGGCAATTGCATATCGATTTCAAAAATACTTTTTTTTAATGGATTGGATATGCCTCAGGGCCTACCATATAAATTTTATTATCTTTGCTTGGGTAGTGCTTGAGTTAGCTTTAATAATACGTATTATATATACAGCCTATATGTGTTAATAATCCAGGGTGTTAGCTAGATAGCTAACATCCTGGATTAACATAAAAAAAAAAAAAAATTGATAAAATTTTGTATGGAGATCCATACAAAATTTTATCAAAATTGGTGTAGTCGTTTGAGCGTGAAGAAGTAACAAACATATAAACACACACATACACACACTCACAAACTTTCGCCTTTATAATATTAGTGTGATTCTACTCTATACCGCCAATAAATTACCAATATAAACGTGATAGACCTAATCACCTACAACACTGTCAAAGACGAACACCGAGTACATGAAGTACTCCACGATAACGCAAACTGATCTAAGTTTTCAGCCAAACGTGACAGCTACCTACTTATCGGGCTTATGTTCCAAGTAAGTTGATCTTACGTACATTAACTTGTTTCTGTTATAATTTTCAATATCTCACATGATTGTAGCTTATTACTATAGCTTGAAAACTTGTTGCAAAAGCTGAGTATCAAGAAAGTTTTGTTCGTAAAAGTGTTGCTTGATTCTTAGTGTGTCTTGTTCTTTTTAGTTCTTATTTTCAGATTATTTATTTGCTAGTTACGCCCGCGGTTTCACCCGCATAAGTCTCGATTTCGTGGGAATATCGAAATACAAAGTAGCCTACATGTTAATCCAGGCTACCTCCATACAAAATTTTATCAAAATTGGTTTGGACCAATTTAAAAAAAAAAACAAAAAGTTTGGCCTTTTGAGCGTGAAGAAGTAACAAACATATAAACACATATACACACTCTTAAACTTTCGCCTTTATAATATTAGTGTGATTGATGTAGGATCTCTAACAAAAGATGAACTCAATACATGCCACATACATAAAGAACAAAATCATGTATAAAGTAGGTGCACTCCTTCACTTATAGACAGATGCCCACAGCATGCACAATAAGCTAACAAAGTTAAGGGGCTTACATGACCTAAACAGAAAAAAACGCAAGTTTTAGAAACAATAAAAGTTATGATGACTACATAACAGTAAACAAAATTAGAAAAATATATGATATTCTTCAGGATATATGCTAGGTAGATAGTGTGTTGAAAACATAATACATCTAACTTGACCCGATAGAAAAAAATCATGAAGATACCTCTAAAAACTTTCTTTTTACAATAAAAACCATACTAATATAATATATAGGTACAATCATTCTGATTTTTTGTCAGATTATTTTGCAAAGAACATAAGAAAATACTAGTGTTTTAATTTTTAAGACCAAACAATAGATTTTTTGTAATTAAATAATTGCTTCATATTTCGCAATTAATTACCAGCGTTGTGTCATCGCGCTTCTCTTTCTTTTCTATGCAGTCCGACAGTGACTGCGCTTTAGGTCATGTTAAGTATTAGCTTTGGAAGACTTTCGTAAATTGTGTGCTACCAAAGACTGATCTTGATGGTTGAAGCAAATCAGTTAGTGACGTCTGAATCCAGGATATGTTAACATCGTTTAAAAAACATCTTGGCAAGCAATATTCAGATATAGCTTACTAAGATTTATTTTTATAAGGTGAGCATTTTCTCGAGCATTTTTTCTTTCATGTAATGTAACGTTCAAGTCTTACGAATGGTACAGGTAAAAGCTCGGTTTCCAAAAGCATTTTCATGTAAGGTAACGTTGCTGCGAATGCTCGACGCTGCGTTCGACGTAATGCTCACGGCGAGTGAGCTTTTACATGTAACAATTATTTCTACGCTGGGTTAATTGTTGAGATGTTGGACTTACAGGTTCCGCTCGTGCCTTTGCTCGATAAAATGTTACACCAATACGCTCATTAGTTTTTAAAATCAGGTTGTAACAAAACATCAAGCGTGGTCTTCGAAGTGCTGTTCAATAAAACTTGAAAACGGTGAATGCTCGATGTTTTATTACAAGCAAATGCTCTATACTCACCTTTAGACGAAGTTAACAAATGTGGTGGCGTTCTTAGCTAAAAAAACATAATAATTCTAGTTCCGGAAAAAAGCTAGTTAAAAAAATATAATGTTTCTTTGAAAGCAAGGATAAAATCAACCAACTGTTATTCTTTGAAAACTCAAGCATTACAAGTTAGCACCAAACTGAAGGAAAGTAAAAACGTTACTACCTTTTCTTTTGTCGTCAACTAACTTTTCCAATCAAACTTGACAACTCAACCGTTCGCTCCCGTACTTTCCCCCATCAATCGTGACACTATATCATACAAATTCCCTCCACCCGTTTGTCATCCCATAAAACTGACTACATAAATGTTTTTGACGTATCAAAGCATTAATCAAAGAGGGAGCGGGACAAAAAATGTTTCAGAGCAAACATAGTGGCGTTTGAAGTACAATGTTTGTAGTCCTCTCTCTTATCACGTTCCCCGAGTATTTATCTTGGCATGAATAGGCTCCCCGACTTTGACAGATCGTTTCTACCCGTGTTTTGTTAAATAACTCAAGATTGGATACAGTTAGCTTTTTGTATGTCAGCTCTTTGACTATTTTGTGATGTTCAATTTGTTTTATTGGCGCTTTTTCGGCTGATTGTTATGTTATCTGTAAATTAGCATTTTAATTGTATTTTTATGCTGTGTGTGTACGACCAAATATATGAACCTAAACGAAACAAAAGGAAGTTTGTCACGATGTGGTCACAATCATAGCAGGTAGCGCTCAGTGGATTCTGCCTACCCCCATGAAAAAAATTTAGGTATTGTCATCATCATCATCATTTCAGCCGAAAGACGTCCACTGCTGCACATAGGCCTCCCCCAAGCACTTCTATTTCGACCGGTTCTGTGCTTCTCGCATCCAACGGGTTCCTGCGGCCTTCACAAGGTCGCAGGTAGGTTAGGTATTGTATTTGTACTTAATAATAGTTTTGAATAGGTTTTACTACTCTGCATAGAATAGGTATTATTTTCGTTAGCTGATTTTATTTTTCTTGTGAATATCTATGTGTTTTTCTTTTATATTTTTTTACCAACATCCTTATTTTGGTGGCCTGAATGATTTCTAAAAATATGTCCACCTATTTTAATGGGACCTTATACAATGTAGTTTTTTATATTATTGCATAATTATCTAGATAATGTCTAATCCTTCTAGTAAAATTGTCTTTAGTTATATTGTTAGGTCGAAAACCTGATCTAAATATAGGAAGCACTATCTACCACATAAAACGGAACAGAATATTACAAAATTACCTGTCAGTTATGTTTACCTACCAAAACTTACCAGAAGCCGATGAAAATACCCTTTGTTATCGCCACCCTGCAATATACATAGTCAAATCATTTGATCATGAATCACAACTAAAAAGTTACAGGAAAATAGAATTAATTCCAGTTGCCCCTTCCAAAAGATAGTTTCGTATAGAGATGAATGGGCAAGAATCTCCCTCCAGTGGTGCGACCTACTCTCATACAGGGTTATTGGTAAAACATTAACAACCTCTTAAGAGGTCATTGTACTCATCATTATGAACAACTCTTACTATGGGATCAAACCTGAAATCGCGAAAAAAAAATCAGCTGTTCCCTACATTTTGACGAGTTATACGAACATACATGTAGGGAACAGCTGATTTTTTTTCGCGATTTCAGGTTTGATCCCATAGTAAAAGTTGTTCATAATGACGAGTACAATGACCTCTTAGGAGGTTGTTAATGTTTTACCAATAACCCTGTATAAAATATTTTATAATACACCTCAGACCAAATACAAAACCAAGACAGAGGGCCGTCAACAGTAAAGTGAAGCCGGTTTCGTAAACATGTGTGCACTTAGTGGGGTGTAGTTTGATTGTAACTGGTTGTACGTGTGTACGTGTGAGCGTGTACGCACAGAGCGGAGGTGTAGTTTTTGCATGCTTCACTGTATTATTCACAGCGCTATGTCTTGACTTTTTATTTGGTTTGAGCAGTACACATTATATTTGTGGCTTTAAACCGATGGAAGCGTCATCATCTGCCTAGCCTTTCCCAACTATGTTGGGGTCGGCTTCCAGTCTAACCGGATTCAGCTGAATACCAGTATTTTACACGGAGCGACTGCCTATCTGACCTCCACATCCCAGTTTATTTATTTATTTAATACTTCAAGCACATAAATGTACAGAGGCGGACTTAATGCCATAGGCATGTTTTCATTTTTAGTTACTGGGTAATACGATACCCCTTGGTAAGACTGGTTGTCAGACTTTCGGGCTTCTGACTACCCGTAACGACTGTCAAAGATCTACGAATAACAGCCGGGACCAACCTCCGAGGCACGGAGGGGTCTCGGTATGTAAAGATGGTCACCCATCCACAGCCCAACCGCGGCAAGCGTAGCTTCACCTGATCGATCGACCTGTGCGGCTGTTTTTATTTAGCTTCGGGCCCCTGAAACCGCTGGAAGCGTGATAGAGCCTTATTCTAAACCCGGAGTTCAACCAAAATTACTTCATCAATTGCGACCCATATCTACGCAGGGCCAACCTAACTCAATCCAACTAGCCGATATATCGGGCCTCCCCAGCAATATCACCTTAGGGGGTAAATAATTGCTAAGCACATTAATCACGTGAAATCGAGCCGTTCAATGACACACTAATGATTCATTGGGATCTGTAAGGTGTATGAGTTGTTGCTTGCTATGTGAAGGCACTGGGTTTGCTTGGGATTGACTTTAGACATAGGTATTTATTTATTTTATACACGATTCATTGCCTTAAGAGGGAAGAGGGCGTGTGATTCTCCATACAAAGGTATTCCCCTTGTTTCTTCCTGAATAATGCCTGTAGAGCAAAACTATTTTTTTCATAAAGTCAAGGTCTGCTGTATACACGTCCATGTCATTTTCTTTTTTTCAGCAACTAATTACTAAAGAAAATATGACCCTCTAAAAATTTCCAGAAATGTTATATGTGTTTAGAGGACTACGAGACAAATTAGAAAAGTTTTTAACGTAAAAATAATGATAGGAACCTAAACATACTCTTTATCAAAATGTTAATGTAAAAAATAATTGAATCGGCTCAGTTTTCGAGGAGACAAAAGGGGAATACGAAACGTCGATTTGGTCAAAATTTTTGTGATAATTTCGGTCTGAGCTGCAGCTGTCCATATCACACACTACGGGGGCAGACTTGAGGTAAGGCGACGGCAGTAGTTTCTTCAAATACTTATTTTTCAAATTCCACGCAGGCCCCGTCCCCTCTTAAGTATACTGTTGATAGTACAATATACAACATTATTCTTAGTATATGCGAAACCCGAAACACGTGTCTAGTATTTTTACCGACTTCACAAAAAGGAGGAGGACTATGTTCGGATGTTTGTGCTTTTTTTTTTTTGTAGGTTGTTCATCGAATACTCCGCCAATTGTCGACGGATTTTCAAAATTCTTTTTTTGGTCGAAAGTAGATAGTTCTGAGGTCGTCCCATTGTCACCAAGTTAGGATCTGATGATGGGATCTTAGAGAAATCGAGGGCAACCCTCAAATTTTATAGGCTCACTTATTGTTTTTCGCATATTTTATGAAGTATCTTGTGTATTTGCGTATGGTTGTCACCATCTCAGGTAGCTGGGCTGATGATGGAAGGTACAACTCCTTTACAGTAAGAAGTTACTTGAACAGGCAATGACTGTTTTAGTAAATTGTTTTGATGTTTGATAGGGCATTTGTCACATTTGGTCTCATGATCATGACCATATTTTGCCACATTTGGTCATGACCTGATGCTGCAGTCAGGTAACAGCAGATATATCGTGTTTAGGTTCATTGAAAAGGGCTCGATGTGTGGATATACGTACTGTTAATGAGGAACACCGAAGTACATACAGACCTGATGCTGAAGCCAGGAGCATCAGGAAAAGTACAAACCTTGAAATTATTAACCAACTTTCAAAAAAGAGGAGGTTATAATTATGTTCGACTTTATATATGTTTTTTTTATGTATGTTCACCGATTACTTTAAGACGACTGGACCGATCCCAAAAATTTTATTTTTGTTTGAAAGGGTATGGTCTCGAGGTGGTCCCATAGTCACCAAGTCGGAATCATATGAAGGGATCTCATGGCAATCGAGGGAAACCCTCAAATTTTATAGGCACACCTATAGTGATTTGGATATTTTTTATAGTAACTCGTGCATTTGCTCTCGGAAAGCACCATTTGGTGAAGTGGAACCGGTGATGAAGACCACAGATGGCCATCGGGACTACTCAATAATAAGTATTTCACGGGCTGTGATTCGATAAGCAATTTATGCTCGTCACAATGCGTATGGTGAAGTGGAGCTGATGGTCACTTCTGAGCTCCAGTTCTCCTGGTTCTTATTAGGAGAACTCCTCAACAATTAACGTCCCTGCATCGGCAAAAGCAATATTTTGTAAAAGGTGATGAACTGTTAAGATTATGCTATTGTAAATTAAATAAATTACAAACTGACCCACTAAAAAGTGAAAAATAAAAACTTTTTTACAAAAAAAAAACAACCGACTTCTAAAAACACTACAAAGTGAAAAATAACTTAAATTTTGGAAGTCGGTGGCAAAAAACTAAAATACAGTTCCAAAGACACCGACTTCCGAAATTTTTTGTAAAAAAGTTTTTTTATGTAAAGAATCTATGTACAAAATTTCAAAACTGTATCATGAAAAACCGGCCAAGTGCGTGTCGGGACACGCACAGTGTAGGGTTCCGCAGTAGCCCGTTATCACAATGTAGTACGATTCTGTTGTTCTATAGTCTGAATATAAAAAAATTAAAATAAAAAATTAAATTTTTCATATTTTGTTTTTCAATGCAAGTCTTTACCTGTTATAAACAAGCAACTACTTCATCTTAGTCACTTTAAAGGATTAATGCTAAGGATTTTGTATTTGGACCAAAATTATCCAACAGCCAAGTTCAACGACTATTACCGCTAAACTAGTAAAGTTATCTTAACCGCTATACTTTTCCCTTAAAGTTCATGAAATGCACTATCATCGTGAATTTTTCCAGATTTTTCAAGCCAGCAGTATAGGTTTTAGAGGGGGGGGGACGCCCTACTGGAACAAAAATTTGCACTTTAAAGTTTAATATTTCGTAAAAGGAGCATTAAATCGAAAAATAGTTTTAGCAACCCCATTTTAGAAGACCTATTCAACGATACTCCACACGATGGGGTACACGACGAAAAAAATATTCATCCCCACTTCACATGTAGGGGAGCTACCCTAAAAAAAATATTTTCCAAAATTTTATTTTACCACTTTGTCGGCGTAATTGATATACATATTGATATTAAATTTCAGCTTTCTAGTGCTAACGGTCACAGAGATTAAGCGATAATAGTACCTAGGTACCTAACCGTTCGGCGCGGCGATTGGATAACCTAGTGTCGCTGGGTGTCCAACTTTTATCCTTTAATATTTTTGGGACAAAATATAACATGAGGTAAAAATTATTGGAATCGATTCAGTTACTTATTCTGAACAAACTATATTCTGATTTCGCATGTACTAAAAATAACGTTGTATAAGGCCGCCAGTAACAGTCACAATACCCCCTGTACTAGTTGATACTTTATTACAGTGGGGTTAATGCAAAAGGGAGCAATAGTGGCCCAGTAGTAATGGCCGTGATTTACTAGTTGAAGGTCGTGGGTTCGAACCCAAACAGGCACTTTACTTTGTGTAAATTATTTCATTACCACTGCTCTCAAAAAGGTAAAGGGAAGTATCGTGAGGAAACTGGCATGTCCTCGAACCAAAAATTCGAAGACATGTATTGTGACATCTGCCAATCCACACTGTGTGGCGGATTATAGCCCTCTCCCTCTCACATACAGAAGGGCTGTGTCCCAGCAGTGGGAATATTATAGGCTGCCTTTTGAATGCAAAAGGATATGTTGCGAGAATTTTTTTATCATGAATAGCTATAAGAGTAGGGGAGGGCCAAAGGAATGAGGGATGGATTGTGTGGAAGAAGCACGGAAGAAGTATGGCTAGAATGGGGGCTGAGATGCTGGCTGAGAGAGATGTAGAGAAGAAGAAAACATCATCATCCGCAACTTAATGACTATACAAAACATTGCTGGCTGGATGTCGTCTATCGGACCCTCAGACCAACAAAAATAAAAGACGGCGCGCCGCGAACACAAATGTGAAGTCATAAAACTCTGCTCCTGCAAGTAAACATACACGCTCACGCACACACCTACACTAAAACTATGCTCATCGATCGTAAAGTACGTCACGAGTCGTCGTCAAGTTAACATAGATTTAAAAAATATAATTATGCCTTCGTGTGCAGTGAAAAGTTGCAAATCACATAAAAAGTCTCACGGAATCACTTTTCACTTGAAATAACAACATTGAAATAACATCGTTTGTTTTGCCAATTATGTTGGCGTCAGCTTCCAGTCTAACCGGATGCAGCAGAATACCTGTATTTTACACGAAGCGACTGCCTGTCTGACCTCCACAACTCAGTTACTGGGTAATACGATACCCCTTGGTAGGACTGGTTGACAGACTTTCGGGCTTCTGACTACCCGTAACGACTGTCAAAGATCTACGAATGACAGGCGGGACCAATGGCTTAACGTGCTTTCCGAGGCACGGAGGGGTCTCGGTATGTAAAGTTGGTCACCCATCCACGGACCAACCGCGACAAGCGTAGCTTAACCTGATCGACAGACCCGTTCGGCTGTTATTTCTTAGCCACAAGAGATGAAGAAAACATGCTGGAGAATAATAAATTATAGTGTGAATGCAGTATTAGTATCTTACCCCATACGAGTAGTAGTTTAATTCTTTTGTTTTTCAACTGTCATTTATTAGAGCAAGATGGTTGTTCTGGTCATTTACTTAGTTTTAAAGTCAGGTATATAAATGTAATACTTCATAATAACATTTAATCCACGCAAAGTTATGAGTAGGTACCGGCCTGTTATTAGCGGTAGACCTACTCATACACCAATGAAAATACTTATTCAAAACTTTACTTTAACCAAATCTAAAAATAACAAAATTATATCCTAACTTAACTAAAACTATACAGAAACTAAAAATTAGCATCGAAAAATTCATCCGCATCGCTGTCGACTGGTAATGTACCCAAGAGCATGGCGGCATTACCACGTTGTATGGCGATGCTTAGCCTCTGGCCAAGGTAAAAGCCCGCCCTTGTATAATACTTGACTTTAAAAACTAATGTTAATTAGCATCATAAACCCTTGCCGTGTACCGTTCAAAACAGATCAGAATTTGGAAACGACATAATATTGTTAACCAAGCTGATAGATTACTGATGGAAAAGTAGTTGGGTACATTAATATAAGGACAGTGTCACACACATACCTACACACATCCCTAAATTCTATACGCATACCGAAGAACATTATGCCGGATAGATGCTATGATTTACAACCCAACTTATCGATTCTGTGTCGCTGCAAAGCAAATGATTGAGGGAGACGCTACCATAAGGCACTTTTGCGATGGCTCTTCTTCAATAGATAATGTTCTACGTGTGGATTGCGAAATGAACAAAATATGAAATATGTTTCGCTTCAAAGCAGAAATATATACGACTGTACGTACCTCAGGGAATATGTGAGGAACTATATTCATTTAAAAGTTTCGTGAAATTATTTTTGCTGTTTGGACTTTGAATTGAAATCAATTGAAAAGAAACTTAGAGTTGGTCTTTTTGTTTGCTGTTTTTAATCGGGTAAGTTCTACTTTGCTTTTTTAATTTTAAGTTAGGCAAGTACTAGGTACTAGTAGGCTAGGTTGGAGGGGCCCGTGGCTAAATGATAACAGCCGCACAGGTCGATCGATCAGGTTAAGCTACGCTTGCCGCGGTTAGCCTGTGGATGGGTGACCATCTTTACATACCGAGACCCCTCCGTGCCTCGGAAAGCACGTTAGGCTGTTGGTCCCGGCTGTCATTTGTGGATCTTTGACAGTCGTTACGGGTAGTCAGAAGCCCGAAAGTCTGATAACCAGTCTTACCAAGGGGTATCGTATTACCGCATAACTGGGTTGTGGAGGTCAGATAAGCAGTCGCTCCATGTAAAATACTGGTATTCAGCTGCATCTGGTTAGACTGGAAGCCGACCCCAACAAAGTTGGGAAAAGGCTAGGCAGATGATGAAGTACTAGGTAGTAGTACTAGGTAGGTACCTAGTAGAAAGTTAGGTAAGTAAGTAGTATTATAATAACCTAGGAAATTTTTCTTCAATAAAGTTATTTTTTAAGAAATATTGCTTGCTCTGTTATTGCCTCTCTAATACGTTGATTACGTAATTAGAGTTTAAACCGAGTTAAGGTTTAAAGGTAAATTTCAGGATATTCTAATTTAGTTTTAGTTGATGTTTGTCTTACTTGGGAAAAGACTCCAGTCTGTCAGACTTGGGAAAAGACTCCAGCCTGTCAGACCCCACGACGTGTGGAGTCCAGAAAAATTGTTAAAATCTAGCACCTAATAGGAAAATATAGGAGCCTCTATGTAACATATTACTAGTTTTTTTTTTCCTTAAGTTTGCCGTATGTCATTACTTCCCAGAATTCGATCCTTATAAGCGACTCTATCGAATGGTGAGTTGAGTGAGTGAGTACAGTGTGACTTTTTTTTTCAAAATCAACGAGTTCGATTCCTGGCTAGAAATATTGATTGTTCAAAAATCCAATGATGCAGTTTTAGTTTTCATCGAAATCGAGCCCGCGACTCATTTGAGTACTTTTCGCTATTCCTCATAGTTTCGGATTTGGCCATCCACGCCCACTTGGAAAATTCAACCGAAGGTTTTATTATTTTAAATAATGATGAAAATGTAATTTATGTTTAACTTTAACGTTTGCTAAGAAAGGTATTCCTTCCAAAAGGTACGTTGAACCTTTTCCCAACCGTCATACCTACATTCTACGTTCACACAAATCTGCCATAATGACGTTCCACGAAGTTTGTTAACTGCCTTGGCTTGTGCACCAATAACAATGGTTCGTCGTGACGTCTAAAGGTGTCAATGCACTTCGTTCGTTATTATTCTCTCGCGCAAAGGAAAGGAGAACACTCGTTTGTTGTTCCATATCTTCGTATAGGTATAATAATGTGGGTAGGTTACAACCATTTATGAAAACTTTAATCCCTTTTGGATTTCGTTTAAGGTAAATGCGCAGTGGTAGCCCGCGAAATTCAATTTTTCAATTTTCAGGTCAGCGTCAGGTTGTGTCTTGATTAAAATATGATTCGCGACAATAACAGTAACGGATTTACAGAATTATAATCATTACAATCATTAATACATCTTTCTAAGTTACACTGAGAAAAATTTCCTCTGCCGCACTACGTGAAATAAGGACAAAAATCGACCACCATGACGTGTGTAACCCGGTCCATTACGCGTAAGTAGTCAGTCATACGTAGTCGGCATACTGACGCTCATCATGGAGCGGGTTACGTAATTTACTCGTGGTTGATTTTTGTACGTACGTACGTAGCCCGACATCCGGCTACGTAATACGTAGTGCGCAAGTCGCACTGAATACTCCTGAAACTACGACTGCAACACCCGTATACTATTGTTGCGGGCACAGTAGAACGCGGTGAACCTTACGTGTGTACCATGGCGTCTTACGTACGATACTGTAGCGGGCATAGTAAATAATGATGAGCCATATGTGTGCACCGCGGTGGCATACGCACTATACTGTGGCGGACACAGTAAAACACGGTGAGCCGTACGTGTGTACCACGGCGGCATACGTACGATACTGTGGCGGGCATAGTAAATAATGATGAGCCATATGTGTGCACCGCGACGGCATATGTACAATACTGTGGCGGACACAGTAAATCACGATGAGCCGTATGTGTGCACCGCGGTGGCATACGTACAATACTGTGGCGGACACAGTAAATCACGATGAGCCGTACGTGTGTACCACGGCGGCATACGTACGACACTGTAGTGGGCACAGTAAATAATGGTGAGCCTTATGTGTGTACCACGGCGGCATACGTACGACACTGTAGTGGGCACAGTAAATAATGGTGAGCCTTATGTGTGTACCACGGCGGCATACGTACAATACTGTGGCGGACACAGTAAATCACGATGAGCCGTACGTGTGTACCACGGCGGCATACGTACGACACTGTAGTGGGCACAGTAAATAATGGTGAGCCTTATGTGTGTACCACGGCGGCATACGTACGACACTGTAGTGGGCACAGTAAATAATGGTGAGCCTTATGTGTGTACCACGGCGGCATACGTACGACACTGTAGTGGGCACAGTAAATAATGGTGAGCCTTATGTGTGTACCACGGCGGCATACGTACAATACTGTGGCGGACACAGTAAATCACGATGAGCCGTACGTGTGTACCACGGCGGCATACGTACGACACTGTAGTGGGCACAGTAAAGAATGGTGAGCCTTATGTGTGTACCACGGCGGCATACGTACGACACTGTAGTGGGCACAGTAAATAATGGTGAGCCTTATGTGTGTACCACGGCGGCATACGTACAATACTGTGGCGGACACAGTAAATCATGATGAGCCGTACGTGTGTACTACGGCGGCATACGTACGACACTGTAGTGGGCACAGTAAATAATGGTGAGCCTTATGTGTGTACCACGGCGGCATACGTACGACACTGTAGTGGGCACAGTAAATAATGGTGAGCCTTATGTGTGTACCACGGCGGCATACGTACAATACTGTGGCGGACACAGTAAATCACGATGAGCCGTACGTGTGTACCACGGCGGCATACGTACGACACTGTAGTGGGCACAGTAAATAATGGTGAGCCTTATGTGTGTACCACGGCGGCATACGTACGACACTGTAGTGGGCACAGTAAATAATGGTGAGCCTTATGTGTGTACCACGGCGGCATACGTACAGTACTGTGGCGGACACAGTAAATCACGATAAGCCGTACGTGTGTACCACGGCGGCATACGTACGACACTGTAGTGGGCACAGTAAATAATGGTGAGCCTTATGTGTGTACCACGGCGGCATACGTACGACACTGTAGTGGGCACAGTAAATAATGGTGAGCCTTATGTGTGTACCACGGCGGCATACGTACAATACTGTGGCGGACACAGTAAAACACGGTGAGCTGTACGTGTGTACCACGGCGGCATACGTACGGTACTGTGGCGGACACAGTAAAGCACGGTGAGCCGTACGTGTGTACCACGGCGGATGTGACTTTCGAGTGTTTAATATTCAAAATAAGTATCTGAACACATTTGTATGTACCATGCGCCAGCATAAGGAAAATACAGGTGCGAGTATCTTTCCTTATGCTGGCGCATGGTACATACAAATGTGTTCAGATACTTATTTTGAATATTAAACACTCGAAAGTCACATCCGCCGTGGTACACACGTACGGCTCACCGTGCTTTACTGTGTCCGCCACAGTACGTTCTTGAGCAGGCGGTCGAGCGAAGCGGGGCAGAGGGGATGGGCGGGGCAAGGAAAGAAATAGTGTAAAGGGCAATTTTAAGTAAATAGACATAAAAGATTCATATTATTTATTTTCAATCGTAAAATTGAGACATACAAAAAAAAAAACAAGCTTAATGATTGTCAGTCACATAATTAATTGTCGGTCTCAATGCTGTTTAGCAATTCAGGGGAGGAGCGAGACAACCCCAACACAAGTGTTATTAACTACTTACTGGGGCTGTTTCAATCACATTTGTTATGTAAATCTAATGCCGACCATACACGGTACAAGTATACTTGCGCAAATCAAGACTTGCGCAAGTATACTGTTACGTGTGTGGCTCAATAAACAATTTATTATTAATTAATCATACTATTCTAGAATTACATGGTAGTATAAACAATGTCTCAGATCTCAGGTATTTGTTACACGAGCCGGAGGCGGTTACCCGCCTTGCGTAAGAGCAACCTAGGATTTCCGACCAAAGAATCACTAGTAAGAGCCAGTCCACACGACGCGTTGCGTCTCCGTTGCGTCGACGCAGCGCTGCCGTTGCGTCATTTTACATACTAATAATCATAATTTACACACGGTGCGCTGCGTCGAAAATGGTAAGGTATGGTGGGTAAATAAAATGCTTGCCGCAACTGTGCGTCGCCGCTGCGATGTCGGAACGTTATTACTGCGTCGTCATGTGGACTGGCTCTAAGGGTACCTTGGCATCAATGGAGTCCGCGTGGTCGTCGCTGGAAACCAATATGCGTCTAGGCCTACGGTAAACTTAAAGGTCGTTCGCATACGAACGCTAATACATACGCATAAACCTAACTAGTTGCGGAACCTATGTCGCAAGGCCCGACTTTAAACTATAACCGGTATTCTACAAAAAAAAAAATACAAAATGTGGGGATCGCCCCGTTTTGGTAGCGATCCGAGAGCCACCTTTTGGCAGTAGGGGCGGTGCTCCCCTACCCCATGGCCTAGGTGATGGTTAAACATCAGTACCGAGTTTCGATATTTCTACTTTTACGAAATTTGACAGATTTTAAAAGCACACAATACGATGAAAGAATACAAACAACAAATGAAACTCAACTGATGTTTAACCTGAAGTTAAGTTAAAGAAACAAATTGGTGGTGGGCCCGTATTCACGCTTTTGCAAAATGGTAAGGTATGGGTTTAAAATAAAATGCTTGCCGCAACTGTGCGTCGCCGCACACTGGTCTACTTTGGCAAAACTATGGACATAGGAATGTGAGTCAGTGTGTATATTTTGAGCTGTTTTTTTTTTTACGTATTCCTCTTTTGATTACAAACAACTATTTTCAGGGACGTTTTTTAAAAAAAGTTACTATTTCCGAGAAAAAAAATATTTTGTGTTTTTTTTTGTATGGGAGGGTATGTAATGCGTGCGTGGGTCAAAATAAAACTTAGTAGGTATACAAGAACACGTCATTCTCAAACAGAAATGACAAAGAAATGTTATTGTATCCCTGCCGCTTTTCGAGCTACGGGCGCTCAAAGATTAGAATAAAATAAAATATTTTGTTTCCATTTTAAAAGACTTACTGACAATGAAATCTGAAAATGACGTTCAAGAAGTTTAATTTTAAACATTGCAGCACCCAACACTCATTAAAATTTCTGTATGATATTTTAATTATGCAGAATCTTAATTTAATGAGTGTTGGGTGCTGCAATGTTTAAAATTAAACTTATCTTGAACGTCATTTTCAGATTTCATTGTCAGTAAGTCTTTTAAAATGGAAACAAAATATTTTTTTTTTTTCTAATGTTTGAGCGCCCGTAGCTCGAAAAGCGGCAGGGATACAATAACATTTCTTTGTCATTTCTATTTGAAAATGACGTGTTCTTGAATACCTACTAAGTTTTATTTTGACCCACGCACGCATTACATACCCTCCCCTCCCATACAAGAAAAACACAACATATTTTTTTTCTCGGAAATAGTAACTTTTTTTTAAAAACGCTCCTGAAAATAGTTGTTTGTAATCAAAAGAGGAATACGTAAAAAAAAATCAACTCAAAATATACACACTGACTCACATCGATTCCTATGTCCATAGTTTTGCCAAAGTGGACCAGTGTGCGCCGCTGCGATGTCGGACCGTTATTACTGCGTCGTCATGTGGACTGGCTCTAAGGGTACCTTGGCATCAATGGAGTCCGCGTGGTCGTCGCTGGAAACCAATGCGTCTAGGCCTACGGTAAACTTAAATCTAACTAAATGCTTTTTGAAAGATGCAGAGGAAATATAATGACGATAACACCCTTGTTCACCACACCGAAATCCGGAAAATCCTACCTTTAATTTACAGAAAGTTCGCACATGAGTTACAAGTAAACTCGGAGACACACTGGCTTTTTTGCAATAGTAACAGGTAAACATTTTTAAAGTATTAACTCTAGATCAGTTAAAAGACTATTCACAGCCTGTGTGGGTCTGTCAAATTCAGTTTTAATATCGTAGAAACCCAATTGAATAAAAAGCCATATGTCTCCAGCTTCCTCCGGGTAGCAAGCTCCTAACGATTGAAATATTTTAAATGCACAGTCTACAGCTGTTACTAATTTGTTGAAACTATACAATGTGTCATTTATTACCACATATGCTACTTTTACCTCAGTAACGGTAGGGCCAACAAAAATTACATAGGGTTGAACTGTGCGGCCTAGCCTCTGCAGGTTCTCCTTTTTTTGAATGATCTTGTTGGTAACGTCGGCTTCAGAAGCAGCTTGCGATATATAGCCGTCGCATACCTCTGCTCTGGATGGCTTCCACGCTGGCTTTCCTTTCATTTTCCGTGCAGGTGAAATGTTGATGACATAAGCCAGCAACATCAAAGCAACATTGCTAGATGTCTCTGGTTCATCTTCTGTATTCAAAGAAAAAAAAAAGATTCGGTTAATTTTTGAGACTTAATTTTACGAGGATATAACCTTCAACTAAAATAAAAAAAAAAGTCTGGACATCATTTTTTCAATACACTAACTTAGCGGTTCAGTGCTGAGGGGAAGGGGGAAGTCACAAATCTGTGCGATTTCTAGAATGGGCGGGGACTGAGACTCCACTCCATAGTTAAAGGTTAATAATAAGAACTAATATTAGAGCAAAACTTCTTACCGTCAATCAGTGCAACTATATCTGCTATTTTTGTTCTCGTGTCTTGGTCTCTAATTTTTCGTAATTTTAATGAAGCATATTTTATAATTTCTTCTTTTTTGAGGGTGATGGAGGAAAATAATTTGTTTTCCTTTCCCGGATACAGACGACTAAAATCGTTCATTAGCTGAAAAAAAGAATACAATAAATGTACGGTACGTTATTTACACTGGTGAGAAAGGTCCGGATCGCTACCACAGAGGTTATTGGGTTGTTGAGCGAGAACTAGAATAGCTGGTCTCTTTTAGTGCCTGCACAATATTATCTCGTTCTGATAGGTTGGCAGCGCGCGAGTGTTGCAAGTGACTAGAGTCTGTGCGAAAAGAGAAGAAATCAGAAGAATCGTGGCAGAGTTTTGACAAGAGTATTCTACAATTTTTTTTTTTACATAATCCTTGTGAATTTTTATAGAAAAACCCCAAGGATTATGTAAAAAATAAGCGGCTGCGGTGTATGCTTACCAAGGTATAGCCTTGCGATTGTTTTAAGGCTGGGAAATCCTTGAAGTAATCCGCTATATCACCTTTTCCACATTGGATGCGATTTAGGCGGAGATCTGCAGTTTCTGCCCACTTTTCTTCAACAGATTTCCATGGATCAACATTGTTTTTCAGCCATAGTAATGTTTCTTCATAGACAACACCAGTAATTTATATGTGTATGGTGGGATGAGTCAACAAGAGGAAGGGCACCATAGTACAGTCGCCCGTGGTACATTTAAATCACGAAAAAGGTGACTAGCGATTATTTGCTTACCACTTTCCACAAATTCCAGGCTATAAATGTCATCATCTGTGATAGTTGGCGTGGATCTGAGCGATGATTTGGACGACTTCGAGGATGAACGGCTAGTTCTCGGCAACTGTCCACTTTCTCGCAACTTTCTTCTTCGAGCTATATAGCTCTCGTAGAGCTTTCCGCTAGCATTTTTTTTAGCTACTTTATTTGTAGCTGATAAATATGCAGAATAATACACCACAACGCGTTCCTTGTGGAATATTTCCACAATTTCGGTAGCTAGTTTATAAAACTCTTCACTGGAAATTTTCTTCGCACAATTGTTTTCAAGTTGGTGGTGTATTAGCAGCTGGCTCAATTTCCTTCGGGAACCCTCCGTGAGTAAGCCTCCTTTTCCCTCTTTGAGTATTGCTCTGCCGTCTAAACTTTCCTGTATGTAAAACACAAACACAATAAGTTATTGAACAAATTGATAAATGAATGAGTAAATGGTCCAGTTGGAGTATAGCCTTCGGGGCTCTATGAGCAGTCAATAAACCAAAAAAAAAAAATAGAATTGTAAAATATTTTGTTCGATTACCGATGATCCCTCCTTTTTTGCTCTTATTTAATTAAGGATACCCGTAAAAACAATTTAGGCTTTGTACACTTTTTTCGTAAAATGCATATTTTTCAAGTAATTTAACTTTGAAGATTTTTTTAAAACATCACGCCTGTAATCCCCGAAGGGTTAGGCAGCGGTGTACCTAATAGTACACCCACATTTCGCCACTACTTTTTTTAAATAATAAAATATATCGTGATAATAATTAAATAACTGTGAGACGGGGACACATGCCCATAACATAAATTAATGGGGACAATGATCGAAAAACGATATAACTCAGTACCTAAAATGCATTTAACGAAAAAAAAAAACATAAGTTTAAACATGTTCCTAAATGTGCCCTAAATCGAATAAGAGGAAAAAAGTCATCAAAAAGTTTCTAAGTCTTTTTTCCCATAGCGCCCTAAAGGCAACACTCCAACTTATTCCGACGAATTCAGAACGTCCTCCTTTTTAAAGTCGGTTAAATGCCGCGCAGTTATCGAGTTAAGCTGGCTAATGATAAATACTAAATACTATTGAATACTAAATATATACTACTTAGTAATGCAGGCCATACACGTTCAATTCGATCGTTCAATTAGCATGATACTGCTGATTGGATCCAATCTTGCAGTTCGTCCATATACCTACACCACACGATTAATTCTAACTGTCCAATCGGACAAATAAATAAAAAAGAAAAAACAAAATCGGTCTTTAAATATCAAAGATACGCGCAAACAATGATAAAACAAAATATAGGTATACAATCTAATTAAGAAACTCCTTCTTTTTTGAAGTCGGTTAAGAAAATCATACGATCGATCGCTCACTGCCATACACGGTCCAATCGGCATGATCCAGCCAAAAGAATTGAATTTTGATTGTTCTGTCAATTCAATCTGTCCTGCCTGCCGATCCACGGCCACATACGGTCAATTTGATTGAATCCAATCGGCATCGGCAGTGTCATGCCCATTGGACAATCGAATTGATGGTGTATGGCCTGCATAACTATACGAGTTGTAATAATACGGGTTTTAATAACATTTTTGCTGGTTAAACAATATACCTAAACTACGTATCTACTAGCACACTAACTTTGACTAGTGCCTTCTAAATACTCATAAAATCTACTAAAGAAAATAACATTACATTTAATAGTTTCAATACCTGAAACAAAAAAAAACGTAATCTTAGAATTATTACAAACATACACAGGTACGGGTTCCGTACACCTCAAAAGGAAAAACGGAACCCCTTATAGGATCACTCGAGTGTCAGTCTGTCTGTACGTCTGTGACAGACATTTACTCTGAAAATACTGGACCTATCGAGTTGAAATTGATCGTACTGTACAAGGCCTAAACTTTTCAAGAAAATACAATAAATAGTTCTTTGCCTAATAGATTACAGGAAAACCTATAAGAAAGCCATAACAACAACCAATAAATTAAAAAAAAATAAAGGGGATCGCCTACTACGGTGGTGCGGAACCCTTCATGCACGAGTCCGACTCCCACTTGGCCGGTTTTTCAAGCCAGGCCACAACGCTGGTGAGAATAGAGCGCCCATCTATTTTTCAAGCCAGTGAGACTGGCAGCCAGCGATGGCCTTGTGTAAACAATGCTTTTGGTCCATATCACAAACATTAAGTACCTACCAAATTAAGCTACAAAATGAAAAATTAAGTGAGTACCAAAAAAGGGTAGGGCCGCCTGTCAGTATTGTATTACAATTACTGTAAACTATGGAAAAATGGACTTAGCAGGTTAACGAATTAGGCCGACGAAATACATTTTGTTATCAAGCTGAGTAATGTTATGATTATGAGTAACTCACAGTGTTATTATCTGCAATGACTGCAATAGTACAATCTGTAGAGATTTTTGCATTATCACTGACATCAGTGTCCCGTACAGCGTTTTGGGTCGAGTCGTTTAGTAGCTCAGCATTCTTTATTTCAAGGTTCTAGAAAAATAATTTAAAAGCTTTATTACAATGCATTACAAAAGTATGCGGCTTCGGTCCAAGAGAAAAAAACAAAGAAAACATTTTTATTAGCTAAAATACAAGTAAACAAGTAGGTACGTACATTGACACGGGTCGCTTTTTGATGTTGTAGTAGCCAATTTTTAAATTTTATTCTGGGGCCAATCTTTGGAATCAGTTCTTTCAAATCTTCATCGTTTAACAGAATGGCAGTTTCAAGCGTTGTTATATGATTGTCTGAAAAATACAACCATGTACAAAACTTGTTATGTAAGTAGGTACCTACCAAAGCAAAAAATAAAAAATTAACATTTTAGTCCAGCTAATTCCATTGCCATTAATTTCGAGTTGTATGACGCCGCCTGAACAGTGTTGATGAATGTCTTAGACTGTTAAGGACCTCTTGGAACTGACTTCATTACAACATAACAGGGATCTGGAGTTGATCTAATGATGGAGACGCCATCATCAGATCCGTGAGTTGTGGTGTCATCATACATCATAAATGTTTGGTTAATTTCAACAGAATCGGTTCACAATTGAAAATTTAGTAAATTAGTAAAATTATCAATAATCAATAAAAACAAAACCTACTAAAACAATACAAGTACCTACCTACTTGTCAAAAATACGTCTGTCTGTTGTTTGTGGGTGAAAAAGCTATCAAACAAGTTCAAACATGCCACACCAGAGAAAAAAAAATCTTGACTAAATAAAACCAAGCAACTGGCTTACCTACCTTCAAGGAATGGTATTATTTCATCTAAACCGGCGTTTAATATCTCTTCCATAAATTCCATGATGGCTACGCTCCGACGCGTTTTAAAATAGCACAAAATCACTCAGAAGACGCGACCGCGGCGACCGCCGAACTGACACAAATCACACAACTGCGAGCCGGCCGGGGTGGGACCGCCCGCGCCGGTGGGCGGGGGGGGCGTACATCTCCAACACATTACCATATTTGGTTCGTTTCGCGATGTTTCTAGTATTCTTTTTTTTTTCTTACCCTTGCGGGAAGGCAAAGATAATAAGCACATGCAGCCTATCTTATGTTATTGATTAAAATATTTTGTAATCAAAGGCAAAATGAAAAGTCTTTTATTTACACGTTTTTTTTACGTCTTAGAGACGAACTTTTAAAGATATCGTTATTTATGATTTTGTCAATAAAAGAAAAATAATAAATTATTTTATTGTTTAACTTCTATAACGAGCTGTTTAAAACTCATGAGATAAAACAAAAATATATTCATTCTGATCATTCCAGACACATCAGGCCACGGTGGTCCATACCACGGGCGTAGCCAGGTTTTAGATTCGGGGGGGGTTCAGGAAAATAAAACGACTAAATGTGCCTGCAGTGTCTTATGTAGCCTTTTCTGCGCCCTGTGCTAGTTGGTGGAACAATTCATTAGGTATCTAATATTTTGGAAGAAAAATAGAACTGATGTGGGCCATACACAGGGGCGGTCCCAGCCTATGATTTGAGGGGGGGTCACAAAGAGCCGAACTTATGAAAACCAAAAGTTTACTTATGCAAACGTGCAGATGATCATCCTATGGTTTTGTGTGTCGATGCATGCAAGGAGTACCTACTTTGTCGAGCACCCAGAAATTTGATTCTTTTCATTCATTCACCTCGGATACGATGATCGCTTCAATTTCGGGGCGAGGGGGGAGGAGGTTTCCCGAGATGAGTTTGATTTCAAGCTCTAAATGAAGATAATGCAATAGCGAGCGAAGTGAGCTGGCCTTCGATTACGTTAGGGTCTTATGGTGCTTTCATACAGAAACACGATTACACACAGTAGTCGTTTGCCATCACGCCATGTATTTTTTTAGTCAAAGAGGTCAGAAAAATGATCGGATAGCCTGGACCCAGCCCAGGGCGGGGTGGTCATGACGCCCATGACCACGTTTTATAATAGAGTAGTAGAAGATTCACACGAAAATGACTGATATCGGTTACGGTCAAGGCACAATCGGACAATCTTCCGAAAATTGATGTGTTTATGATGGCCACGTATTTCGCATCAAATTCGGATTTTACGTCTACTGAAATAAAAGGAGTGAAAGCAGCAAGGTAATTACACAATAAATATTATGTTTATACGATCTTCCACGCCTTTGGATAGTTTTTACCTGTGTCAAGAAAAAGGGCATACTTATCCTTAAAATATGAATGAAAACTCAAAGGATGGAGGTTATTTCATGAAAAAAAAAACATTATTTAAAGCATAAGCTCTTTTCAGCATGAAGTATTATAATGAGCCCAGTGGATTTGGCCACCAGTTACTGTTTTAAAGAGCCTGGATACTGAAATAAGGCGGCTGTATAACGTCGTACGTATAGCACATACATATTTTATGTTACGGGTTAAGTAAATTATACGTAATTTACTTAACCAATCAATCAATGAACCGCATACGTAAATGTTAACAGTGCGCCACAGTAATTTCATGATGCGGCTGACGTCATAAAGATTATACGCACCGAACACAGTCAGTAAGTAAACGGAGTTCGTAACATTAACCAGGATACGTAATAACTGATGATGTAGGCGGAAACATTATTAATTATCCAGTGTGCGTAAAATGTATCGGCATATCCCCTACTCTGCTCATACATTATGTACGTAACCGGAACCATTACTTAATGAGTCGGATTCAGTACAATGATTTGGCAAGCAGTTACTGTTTGTCTCGACATAACAAATAATTGGTTTTCTTGAAATCTCAACTGACAATTTAAAAGCCTTATTTTAAAGACACAATTTTTCATAAAAACTTATAAGTGGAGCTCAAACGTTGTTAAAAATTGAAAGATATTATCAAATATTTAAGAAAATTAGAATTTGCCTCCTTGCAACATTGACTAAGTGTCAAACTTGTCAAGTGTCAAGTCAAAGGTCTTGTTTGTTATTGTTGTCATTGGAAACCAATATTTGTTGTGTTTCTGTTTTAAATGGTAATTTCTCAAGCATTCCTCCAAGTTACTTACTCTGTGCATTTCTCATTGATAGCCAAGAGTACAGCACCTCTGCTAACCTCTTTCTGGCTTAAGCTGCGACCCCGCCGGATATACTTCATCATTGAAGTATTTAAATTATGTACGAAATGATGGTGGAATTCTACAAAAGAGATAGCTGAAATAGAGTCGAAGAGATGGCTGAAATCAATTCTGTGAAGAATGTGATCAATTCTCTTGTTATTCCGTCAGGATACGGAAATAAGCAAAATCAAGGGATTTTTCCGCTGAATGCGTGTGATGTATCGAACCATACCAAAACTATCGGAGGCAGCATGTAGCGAGCTGTTCACACTACAGGAGACCTCCAAGGAGCTGGGGACTACGGTAATGGAGTGACGAAGAACAAGCAGACAATCAAACTGAGTGAAATAGTGTAGTGTGTGTAATATTGATCAGAGTTTTTCAATACAATATGTGTGTATTCGCTGTGTTCCAATATTCGATATTACCATAATATAGTTGTAGGGCACAGCAGAGCTATCACGAGTTAAACGGCACAAAAGAAATGCTTGAGTGCAAGATAATTCTAAAATATTCAATATACAAATGTTTGAATCTTGTCAACCTATCTTCAAATCACAGAACTTTTTAACTAAAAGGAATAGAAGAGGCCTTCTATTACATTTATAAATTATCCAACCTTGTTAAGTGTACAATGAAACTCTTTTAAAATAGAAATAACTCAAACATCTGTGAAGTCACTCGTAGAAATACCCGTACATAGAATCTAAATATTTAGAAGTAGTACCATTAATTCTCTCTATGCATACAACTACTTGCCTTACCTTTGCAAGTAGTTGACCTATCCAATATTTTTTTTTGAGAGAGGTAATTACTAAGTATTTCAACAAAATTATTACATGTCAAGTTCCTGAAAAATACTCATCTCATTCTTTCCATTTTAAAAATGCATTGTGAAATAGAATTTAATTGTTGATGTTAGTATTTCAAAATTTGTTAATTTTGTTTTGTTTGAAGAAAGTATTTGTGTTTATTTATTGTTTTTATTAATGTAGATGTTTGTACCTATGCCGTGTTCAGTTGAATTAAATGTGTAAAATGTTTTGGTGATAATTATTGTATGTACGCTTGTATATTAGTTTACAGTTTTATTTTTTTCTAAATGATGTGTGTGTATTAGTTGTCTTGATAAAAATGTTGACATAGGATAAGTATACCGTAAGAGATATTGTGATTTGTAATTTTCATGCCATTGTCTTATGAGTATGACGGAATGTCTTCTGCACTGAAATAACTGTGAGTAATGTCTCTTTTACTTCACATTATAGGCAAATAAAGATACATACGACCATCATTAAATGTTTAATAAGGACATTTACTTTAAACAGGTGTAACTTAGACAAGATGATTCTGATTAATATTAATAAAGTTGAAAATAGGAATCGAATAAAGTTGTGTTATTTTTATTTATGAATCCTCTTTCTACCAATGAAACTAATATCAGCGACGGTTCACACATACAACGTTGCTCGGAGATATCGCGACGCCCCCGTCAGGGGGCGTGGCGAGCGGTACCGGGGCTTCGCCCCCCGGCCGCGGAGGCCATGCGGTGGCCTGCAAAAACAGGCCCCTCCCTCGGTCGGCTACATAGGCCTGCGGCAATTGTTAGGCACGCGTATTTTACGCGCGCCTATGTGAGTGATTGCATGATGTTTTTCTGTAGGCGCGCCACGACGCTGTCTCACAGCGCCGCTTTCTTCACGACACCTCGGCGGTCTGTCCCCGCCAGGTGAGACCCCCAGTTACCTGGGGGAGGCCCGGCGGGGGACGACCAGCGACAGAGGTGCCGACTCGACGCTCCTACAGAATTAGGTGTATTGCTCCCGCCCGTCCCGCTTCCAGAGCTAGCCGGGCACGGTCCGGGCTAAGGAGCAGTCATGTGTGTGTGGGCGGTATTGTTTTGTGTAACACCGCCCAGTGTCTGCGCGTACCGCGGCCCGCGCTGCGCATACGCGCGTGAGTTTAGGCGTCTGATGAGTAGTGGGTGTCTGCGTTCGCCGCGTGACGTGCCTATATTAACCTAGCACACGCCATGCGACGAGTGTATGTAGTGTGTGTGGAGTACTATTGAATCGAGTGAGCCGCGTGTAACCTGGGTGCGGCTCACTCGAGGCGTCAATCCGGTGCGATGGGGTCGTCGTCCGCTACCAGGTCGCGGGGCAGGGGTCTCGCGTCGGGGGGGCGCGCGTGCCAGGGCGCAATGTCCTGGACATGCGGCCAGGCGGATGCGTCGGCACGCGCGAACATTCCCGTCGCGAGGCGCCGCACAAACTCGTCCAGGCTCTCAATCCCGAGGTCCCGTTCTAGGACATCGTTCCTCACGTAGCGAGGAGCGGCAACAATTGTCCGCAGCGCCAGACTCTGCTGCGCGCGGAGCAGCTTTCGGCTCGACTCGCACGTGAGGGCCAACCATGCCGGGGCGGCGTACGTCAGTATTGGGCGCACGTACAGCTTGTACACGCCCAATTTGACGCGCGCCGGTATTCGGGACGAGAGCACCGGTTTAAGGAGGTTGCGGGCGACCCTACCTTTTGCGGCGACCGAGCGGACGTGTGGCCCCATCGTGAGCCGACGATCAATGGTTACCCCCAGGTACTTGACCCGGGGCGACCACGTGATGTCGGCTCCCTGCAGCTTCAAGGGTGGTGGGAGGCGCGCAAAGCCGGTGACCATGGCCTGCGTCTTACCCACGTTAACCGACAGCCGCCACCTGGACAGCCATTCGGGCAGCAGATCAAGCGCGCGCTGCATCTTGACGGCCGCGTACTTCGCATTGAGCGATGTAGTAATGTACGCGGCGTCGTCGGCGTACAGCGCGAGCATAGCGTCCGAGGTGGTGGGGATGTCGTCGGTGTAACGTGAGTAACACGCCGGCGACACGCAGCTGCCCTGCGGCTAGTGTTGGGTAGGACATACAAGAGGCAGTACATTTGTCCTGGACATGACGTTAAAATGTAAGAGCGGTACAGCGTTTCAAAATGTACTACTTCACATTTTCTGTCGCAGTACGCGGCGGTTGTCGCGATAGTCGCAAACGAGACGGAGCACAGTATCAGTACATACAAATGAGTGAGAGAGAACGCGTCGAGCCTCCCTCCACCCACTTGCCTAGGTCTACTCTTTCATGTCATTTGTATGTACCGGAATGAGATGACAATATGACGCGAAGCTATTTATATTGTACTAAGTTTATGCGCCTGGAACGTGAACAGGCCAGTTCAAAAGTTTTGAATTACAGTTGAAACAATATCGTTTGTGATATTCTATTCAACAAAATTATTATAAAATAACCATAACAAAGTCGCCATGATATTATTTTTAAATTCCAATCTTTAATATTTTTCTGTACTTTTCTTTGTTTTTATATTTTATTACATTTTTGAAAAAAGAAATGTTATTTTTTTATACCTACAGAAACTTCTTTGTTTAATATGTATTAAAATGACAAATTATGCATCAAAATGACAAAATAACATATTTGTAATAATCTCCTCAATTGTACCACCGAGCTCAGAACGCCTCACCTCCTCAAATCTACCGCCGAGCCCGAACGCCTCACCTCATTTGAAGTAGGACATTGTACCGGCTCAGTTTGAAAAAGAGGCTACTCTTACAAACTCTTTTTCAAGTCGTGTCCTACCCAACACTACCTGCGGCACACCCGCGAGCACCGGGCGGGCGCTAGAGAGCGCCCCGTCGACCACCACCCTAAATGTCCTGTTTGAGAGAAAAGTAGAGACCACCTTAACGACGCGACGGGGCGCGCCTGAAGTGGCCAACTTGTGTATCAGGCCGTCGTGCCACACGCGGTCGAAGGCCTTCTCCATGTCAAGGAATACTGCCACCGAGCACTCCTTCCTGTTGAGCGCAGCTGTGAGGTGGTGCAGTACCCTTGACAGCTGGAGCGTCGTGCTGTGCTCCGCCCGAAACCCAAACTGCTCCGAGCGTGGCGCGATGTGGGGCTGGAGATGTCGCAGCAGGAGTGCTTCGAACACCTTGGAGACTGTCGGCAACAGGGTGATCGGCCGATAGCTCTCCGGCTTCAGGATGTCTTTTCCCGCCTTGGGCAGCATGATGACGCGCCCCTCCTTCCACGAGGCGGGAAAGGCCCCCGTGCGCAGTATCCCCGTGAACAGGCGCGCCAGCGCCGCTACCATACGGTACGGCAGGTGGCGCAGCACTGCGTTGGTGATACCGTCAGCACCAGGGGCCTTCCTAGGCTTCGTCTTTAGGATGGCGCGTCGGACCGCGCCCGGCGAGAAAAAGACTGGGTCTTCATCGGGAGCTATCGGCGTTGCGAAGTAGTCTCCCAGGTGTTGCTCGACTGCTGCGACATGGTCGGTGTCGCTGGTCGGGTTCGGGCGGAATTGACGCTCCAGGTGGTCGGCGAAAACCTCCGCCCGGTCCTCTGCTACATACCTTAGCGCCCCGTCGCTGTTGAGCAGGGGCCGCACCGGAGCTGGGGTGTTCGTCAGCTGGCCGCAGAGCTTGTATAATGACGGCCAGCTGTCCGCCGTGGCGTCTAACCTGTCCTCCCAGCCCGCGGTGGTAAGCGCCTGTAACTCGGCCTTAACCTTCTCCGCGAGACGGTTGAGTTCCCTTTTTTGTGCCGGGCATCTTGATTGTTGCCACTGCTTGCGAATGCGCCTCTTCTCGGCGATCATTGCGCTTATGTGCGCCGGCAGGGGCGGCAGTAGCCCTCTCCCCTGCGGCTGCGTGCATGTCGCCGCTTCCAAGGCGCTCTTTATGCAAGCAGTGACGTCATCCGCGGTCTTGTCAACGTCCGCGGAGGTAGCGATAGGCCGAGTCGGCGTGGTGGCCTCTACTTTTTCCTCGAACTTTGTCCAGTCCGTGACTCGACGTGGCGCTATGGGCTTCAGTCGGGTCGGCGTTCCCGATAAGACGACGAGTACAGGTTGGTGGTCCGACTGTAACTCGTCGTCTATCACTTGTTGTGTGATCTGGCTGCTTAGCCCCCGGTGGACTACGATGTCCAGCACGTCCGGCATATACCGCGCAGTGTCTGGGTAGTGCGTCGGTGTCTCCGGGCCGGACACCGTATAGCCGAGGGCTTCCGAGTCCGCGAAGAGCCGTCTCCCCTCGGTATTCGTAGAGTAGGAGTTCCACGCCGGGTGCTTGCAGTTCAAGTCGCCGGCGAGGATGGTGGCGCGTGTGGTGTCTACAAGCAGGGCCCGCAGCTCGGTAAGGTCCAAGTGAGCCGCGGGCGGCTTGTAGCAGGCGTAGACGTTGATGTCCTCGCCGGCTACGTGTAGCTGCACACCCAGGGCGTAGAAGCTCCTGAGCGACGGCAAGGGGAGTTCCTGATGGACGACTCTTCGCCTCACAAGTACCGCCAGACCACGGTATCGGGTGTTTGTGTCGGCCGACCTTTCATCCTTCCTATATAAGTGGTACCCTGGGACCCTGACCCTATCTTCGGGCCCTAGTAGGGTCTCACTTATAAGCGCCACGTCGATGTCCTGTTCCCTCAGGAGATGGCGGAGGGGGGCGACCTTTCCCTTAAGGCCGCGGGCGTTCCAATGGATCACCCTTAATGGCCTAGCCATGGTACAGGGTGAGTAATGTGGCCAGGCCATCAAGGATGACCGTCTCGATGTCTTGACCCTGCCTTATAGCCTTGATCAAGTCCATCAAGAGCTTGATGGCACAGGTCGTAAATTCCTTTGGCGTCTCGGTCTTGGCGTCATGCGTAATGTTAGCGCCGGTGGCGCCGCGGCTCGCTTTCTGTGCGAACTGTTTTAGTTTTAGTTCCGCGTTTTGCCGCGGCGCTGCACTGGCGCTAGTTGTAGCTGCCATGCTATCTCTCACGACCTGTGCCCCACCAAAGGCAGGGTCGGCCTCAGGGATCTCTGCCTGGGTCGCCGGAGGGGGGGGTTGGGACACCTTCTTCTTCCCCTTCCCTTTACCCCCGCGCCTCTTCCTCCTCCGCTTCGAGGAGGCGGCTTGGCCTTTTTCTGTGGGCCCGTTGGCTGCCGCCATAAGTGTGGCGCTGTGGGCCTCCTGCTCCACCATTTGCGGCCTTTCGGTGGCCGCTGGTGGCCGGCGCGCGGCGGTGGTTATGGCGGCAGTCCCCGCTCGCTTGTTCCGGGTCTCCGCCTGGAACACGGGGCACTTGTTGTTGCACGCGGGGTGCGGGCCACCGCAGTTGACGCAGGTGGCCGGCTCCTCCCGCGGGCGCGGGCAGTCGCGTGCCACGTGCTCCCCGCCGCATCGGACACAAGCGAGCGGCCGGTGACACTGATGGGAACTGTGCCGGAATTTCTGGCACCTGTGGCACTGGGCGGGCCCACGTTTGCCCCGCCAAGCCTCGATCTTGACACCCCGCATAAACATAAACACGGTGGTGTCGTAGATTGCCCGGACGTCGGGCGTCTTTTTTAGGATGGCGTGAAACACGCAGCCGGGTCTTCCTTGTGCGCCCTTAATATGGCGCACGTACTCCGGCTGGTAGCCCAACGCCCGGAGCTCCTCCTCGATCTCCTGGGGGTCTGTGTCCGGTGGTAGCCCCCTGATGGCGATCTTCAGATTGCGCTCCGCTGGCAGCGAATATGCAAACCACGACACGCCGCTGTCCTTCTCCAGGCCGGTCAGATATCGCTGGACCAGCCGGTACTCGTCCTCGGAGTCGGGGGTAAAGCGAACCCCGGACCCGTATGGGCGAGCGTTGGGCGGCCGACCCAGCTTAGCCACGATGGCCCGGAAGTGGGCGGCCCAGTTGGGCAGCTTCTCCACTACCAGCGGAGGATATTTAAGCTTCTTTACTTTTTTCCCCGACGGCTGCTTCGACGTCGTCGTCGACGCCGTGGCGTCGGGGGCGGCATCAGGGGGTGCGGTATTAGCAGGGGGGGCAGGGGGTAGGTTTAAAACACTTACCCCTGCCGGTACTGGTGCGGGCGACAGCGGCGGCGGCGGCGGTGTGCGCCGCGCCGCGTCAGCGAAGGTGGGCGAGGCGGGTGCGCCCCGACCCCGCGGCGCGCGTTCGCGCTGTGGCCGCGGCGGGTCGAGACAGTACCGCTTCGCCTCTTCCTCGGCGGCGGTCTCATCCGGGCTCCTGGGGCGCCTCTGGGGTCTGGGCTCGAGTTGGAACTCAAAGCCGAACCCCAGCGGCGGCGGGATGAAAGGTTCGGGTGTCTGCGGCGTGGACACGGATGCGGCTCCGCCCTCGGTAGGCCAGCGCCCGGATCGCGGGGACGTATCTCGCGACACGTCGGCGCGACCGGACGCGGCTGAGCCGACCGACACTAGCGACATGCTCGACCCCACGCGTGAGGAGCATGCCGACAGCATCGCCGGTGAGTCGAAGGCGGAGGCCCTCGGGGGCGCCGGTGACTCCGGCGCCTGTGACATCTGGAGCGCCGGCCGCTCCCGCTCAGCCAAAGCCGGCCCCGCCAGCGAGAAGCGGGGGCCGGGCGCGGCGGTGCGGGAAGCTGGCACGGCTTGATGAATGAGCGCCGCCGCCAGCGCAGCCCCGGAGGGCGCGGGCGGCGACACAAAACTGGGTGGGGGCGCGGCAGAGCGCGCCGGGGGTGCGCGGGGACGCGCGGGTGGTGATGTGGTGTGCGCTGTCGGCGCGGGCTGCGCTGGCAGCGCGGCGGCACGCGCAGCTGGCGCGGCGGTGCGCGCGGGCGCCGCGGCCCGTACAGCGGGCGCGGTCGCGCGCGCAGGCGCGGGTACGCGGGCGGGCGCTATAGTGGCGCGCGCTTGTTGGGCGCGGCCTGTGCTCGCGGTAGGCCCCGGCGCCTGTATGGGCACCGGGCGGAAGGAAGCGGGGCGGATCGGAACCGCGTGCTGGCGGCTCGTCGACGGCGTCGGCGCACCGCGCGCAGGCGCCGGTGCCGCCGGTGGGCCGGCAGCCGCAGCGGCTCCCTTTCCCCCTCCTCCTCCCCTCTCTTCTTTCTTCGGCGGCGGCTTTCGAGCTGTCACACCCGACGGCGCACCGGACGACACCTCGCCGATATTCGGCATCGATATCGCCCGGTCCAACGCCGGACGTGACTCCTCCTCGGGCCCGGCATCGCGGCCCAAAGAGCCGCGCTTGCCGGGCTTCGGCATCTTCGGGGTGGTGGTCTCCGCGACCGCTGCGGCGGGACTCCGCCGGGCAGCGCGGGTGGCTTCCCCTGTGTTCGCACGAGTGAGCTAGGTAACCCGTGCAAACACAAGAGAAACGGTTAAAATATGCGGTCCGCGCGGGAAACACTAGTGATACGTGGAAGACACTAATGCGGAATGACCACTGAGCCAATCCACATACAACGTCCGGAGTCCGGAACCTATTTATAGGTTAGGTACGGCTTACGGTCTTATAAGGCCGTAAGCACAGCATACTTCGGTAAGAAATTCCATTATGGACCGTTGATTTATGGGGGGGTGAGGGTCGGAGGGGGAGGGGGAGGGAGGAGGCTGCCCCCCTAAACCATCGCCACATCTCGGAGCCCCATGGTTATGGAGATATTCATGGTTGAAGTTTTTAGGTTAGAATGAATTTTGAGGTTATGTTTTCCGGGCTTTCGTAATGTTTTGGACATTATAAACCTGATTTATTGGAGGAGAGAGTTGGGGGGAGCCCCCAACTCTACCGTAACCGTACTGTACCCTACGCCACTAACGTAACGAACGGACTAAGCGAGGCGCAGTCGAGGCTTCAGCCAGGTCGACGGAGCCCCGCTGCGCGGGGCTCCTACTTCTGAATGGTTTATAAAAAAATAACCACGAAGGGGAAAGCGGGGTCTATTCGCTCGCTCTTACGACCCCGCCATCCCCTTCTAACCTAACCTGTTCGAGTCGGGGTGCCCCAAGTCCCGAGCTCGCTTCGCTCGCTCTTGCACTCAATAAAACATCTTTTATGTTTATTAATTAAAGTAATAAAAAAAGTTAATACTTTAACTTTTTTTATTATTTTAATTTATAAACATAACAGACGCTCTAAAACAAAATGGCGTCGCTACACGTTTCGTTCCACATAGTGTAAACTAAAAAATTCGTTATTTTTGTGTAAAAAAGTTAATGTAATTGCATAATACAACAATTATTATGCACACTTATTACACACCAAATTATTATGTGAATATAAAATTATATTTAAGTAAAATGTAACATAAATTGAATAAAATACACCTCGAAGTCGTCAACGGAACGTGAAATGTCAACTTTGACGGTTACCATGACAATTAATCCAACCTAAAAATATACAAATGGCGTGCTGTTTTCCAATTTGTATGGAAACTTTAAACAAATATATCTCGTAAACTGTGAACGTCCGAAACTTGAAAATTTGTAAAAAGCTTTCTATTTATGAGTACTATCTACAAAAAAAATATGAACTTCCAAATCAACGGTTCTTATTGGAAAGTCTATCCCATACTTCGCTTCAGACAATAGACCTTCGAGTACTAGGCCCGTCCGGCACAATTTTTGTCAATAATCCCGTAAAAATCAGCAATAAATTAGCTTACGATGCTACCGAATCACTTAGCGGGCTGTCAAAAACTGTCTACCGAAAATATTCGATAAGTTTGCGATGACACTAGATAGTTTTGGCAGTAGAGACTACCAAAAATCGTTACAATCGGATCGTTAGGACTTATCGACCGAATTTTGTCGTAAAGCGATCGCTATCTTTGTCGAAACTGCAGGCCCAGGGCCTGCAGTCTCGACAAAGATAGCGATCGCTGATTTAAGGTGCGGATTTAAGGTGGACGTGAGCCGGACGCGACCCGCCGGTATTAGCTACCAACTTAAATCCGCATCGTTATAGCTTTGCGACCGAATTTTGTCGTAAAGCGATCGCTATCTTTGTCGAGACTGCAGGCCCTGGATACTGAAATAAGGCAGTTGTATAACGTCGTACGTATAGCGCATAAGTACATATTTTATGTAACGGGTTAAGTAAATTACGTATGCTGCTCTGTGCGGAATCAATGAACCGCACACGTAAATGTTAAGAGTGCGCCACAGTAATTTCATGATGCGGCTGACGTCATAAAGATTATACGCACCGAACACAGTCAGTAAGTAAACGGAGTTCGTAAAATGAGCCAGGATACGTAATAACTGATGATGTAGGCGGAGACATTATTACTTATCCAGTGTGCGTAAAATGTAGCGGCATATCCCCTAATCTACTCGTACATTATGTACGTAACTGGAACCATTACTTAATGAGTCGGATTCAGTACAATGATTTGGCAAGCAGTTACTGTTTTAAAGAGCCTGGATACTGAAATAAGGCGGCTGTATAACGTCGTACGTATAGCGCATACATATTTTATGTTACGGGTTAAGTAAATTACGTATGCTGCTCTGTGCGGAATCAATAAACCGCATACGTGAATGTGAAGAGTGCGCCACAGTAATTTCATGATGCGGCTGACGTCATAAAGATTATACGCACCGAACACAGTCAGTAAGTAAACGGAGTTCGTAAAATGAGCCAGGATACGTAATAACTGATGATGTAGGCGGAGACATTATTAATTATCCAGTGTGCGTAAAATGTATCGGCATATCCTCTACTCTGCTCGTACGTAACCGGGACCATTACCTAGTGAGACGGATTCAGTACAATGATTTAGCAACCAGTTACTGTTTTAAAGAGCCTGGATACTGAAATAAGGCGGCTGTATAACGTCATACGTATAGCGCATACATATTTTATGTTACGGGTTAAGTAAATTACGTATGCTGCTCTGTGCGGAATCATTACACCGCATACGTAAATGGTAAGAGTGCGCCACAGTAATTTCATGATGCGGCTGACGTCATAAAGATTACACGCACCGAACACAGTCAGTAAGTAAACGGAGTTCGTAAAATGAGCCAGGATACGTAAATGATGATGTAGGCGGAGACATTATTAATTATCCAGTGTGCGTAAAATGTATCGGCATATCCCCGACGCATGCTCGTACATTATGTACGTAACCGGATCCATTACTTAATGAGTCGGAGTAAGTACAATGATTTGGCAACCAGTTACTGTTGTAAAGAGCCTAGATACTGAAATAATGCGGCTGTATAACTTCGTTCGTATAGGGCATACATTTTTCCTGGTTCCGGGTAAGTAAATTACGTATGCTGCTCTGTTAATACATATGCGGCATCATTAAACCGCATACGTAAACGTTAATAATGCGGGCACAGTAATTTCATGATGCGGCCTCATTACAAGTACCTTGTTTACATGGTCTTTACAGAGCATTATGCCGCATACTTACTTAACATGGTGTCGTTTCATTATAAGTATGGCTCTTATAATTTTCATGTGAAAAGCACATTATACGTATCTGGCTGCCGGTACATTACAAATTTGCCAATTTTAAGTAGCCCGTTTTTCTCAGTGTAGGTTTGTTCCATAAGAACAAATCTTTTATGGAAAAGTGCATAGGGAACAAGAGGTAGTTTATTAATGATTCTAATGACGATAATTAGCATGCCCATAAATAAATGCCCATGGCATTAAGTCCGCCTTTGTAGCAGTTTTTACTTGTGCATAAAGTTTTAATAAATAAATAAATAATTCTGTAAATACATAATTATAGTCGCAAATCATATTTTGATCAAGATACAACCTGAAATTGACCTGCAAATTGCGAAAAAACGTAAGAAAGTAAGAACATTTGAATTTCGCCGTCTACCACCGCGCATTCACCATAAACTAGTTAATTCTGAATTTTTATTGCACTTAGCTGTCTGTATCGCTTAAGTATTTCATCAACTGCCCCTTTATTCTCGTATTCGTAAGCGCGACTGCTGAGATCTTGGACTCGCTCGGGAAAACTGTTATTGGAATTTTTTATAAGGAATTTCTCAGTAACAGCCCGGAGTTTGGAAGTTGGCGGTGTGATACCTCCGAGTCTCGGAAAGCCGATGGTCTTGCGGCTGATGTCTCTGCGGTCATGTCAGATTACCTTCCCATCGGACTATGAGAGTGACTATGAGAGTGAGGGAAGAGTCAGTGCACCTGTTCAGGTCCTGATCTGATGACAATGGGACCAGTGCACCTGTGTCTGCACACATACTCTTGTGCACTATATTAATATCTTCCGCGTAGATGTGCCATGCCCTAAATTCGGTCTCGATAACTTTTATTACGTCATAAATAATTTTTGATGTCGTCGACGACGTCGCCATTTTTATATGACAAGACAAGTTTCAAAGGACACCTAGTCAATGATTTTATAGGTTGAGAGTACACATGTCCACGGCTACTGTTGACTGTTGCTTCTTTGGTTAAGTGGTCGCAAGCGCAAGTGTGGGGTATATCGTATCGTATTACCCATTATCTTGATTGTGGAGGTTAGGTAGGCAGTCGCTCCTTGTAAAATACTGGTATTCTATTGCATCCAGATAGACTGCAAGCCGACCGCAACATAATTGGGACAAGGCTAGGCAGATGTGGATGAGAGAGAGTCACTGATTTAATTAAAATAGAGTTGGATTTGAGAAGGTATTCGCCTATTATCTCTTAACCCATCTGCACTGCACAAACTTGACCAATACTTTGCCTCTTTGATGTGTACAAACTTTCTTTTTAACTCTAACAGCTAGGTTACGGTAGTTATTCACAATAAATCCGTATAAATCGATAAAGTAGAAGTACTTAGAAAATGTTATGAGAATTATTTCCTGCATCATGAGCTGAAAGGAAAACTTTCAGAGTTTAGAACTTTATTAGTTGTTGCTTGTAAAGTGAGGTCGTTTATGAAGTGGAGTTTATGATATTAAATTTAACTGTCTATAGTTTCTGGTCTACTTTAGTTTAAACGTGTTTTTTCATAACCTCAACAAGGGTGACGAACGTAAACGCAACAAAAGAAGTATACCTGATTATAATACTAAAAGTGCGCAGTGCTGCATACCCCCTACCTTATTTCAAGTTAAACAAATATCAACTTTATTTCAATGATGATTAAGTTGATTTCAGAGTGACTAGCACTACTGAAAAATTTATAAAAATGTTTGAAGTTCTAGCGTAAACTGAACTTTATAGTGTAGTAATTAAAGTTATTTTTCCATAAATTCATATTTGTTTAGATTTTTGCAAATAAATCGCAAACGCAAATTATACAGGTGACGTTCTGTAGTTTCTGTTTACCCTCATGGAAAATAGCGAGAATTTATGTATATAAGTTTGCATGATGTAACAAAGGCAAAGAGCCGTGGTGGCGCAGTGGTAACAGCTTCGACTTACGAGTTGTAGGTCGTCGGTTCGAACCCAACCAGGCGCTACTTTGTGTAATTCATTTCATCGCCACTGCTCTCAAAACGGTGAAGTTAAACATCGTGAGAAAACAGGCACGTCCTAGAAGCGAAAATTCGAAGACATGTGACATCTACCAACCCACACTGGGCCCGCGTGGTGAATTACGGCCTACCCCCTCTCGAAGAGAGAAGGCCTGTGTCCCAGCAGTGGGCACATTTTATGCTGATTATGATGTAAAAAAGGTGATTTTATCATCAATCCCAAGGTATTATTTAAACCTACGAAAGCACGTTAAGCCGTTGGTCCCGGCTGTCATTCGTGGATCTTTGACTGTCGTTACGGGTCGTCAGAAGGTTGAAAGTCTGACAACCAGTCTTACCAAGGGGTATCGTATTACCCAGTAAATGGGTTGTGGAGGTCAGACAGGCAGTCGCCATATAAAATACTGGTATTCAGCTGCATCCGGTTAGACTGGAAGCCGACCCCAACATAGTTGGGGAAAGGCTAGGCAGATGATGATGAGTTTGCGCGTCGATGTATAGTTACGTAATTATTTGTACAGTCAGCGTCAGAGAAATAGAACCCCCCCAATACTTAAAGATTATCGCCCGGGCACGCTCGGGCCCGCCGTCGCTCGTCACTCGAGCGGCGGCGGGCGCGTCACGTGAGCCTTGAGCAGCTCTCTCCCCCGCCGTCGCACCCATCTCTCCCCGAGCGCATCCATCGATCCTTCCAAATATTACTTGTAAGTTTTTAATAATTTTATATGGTATTTTTTCGGCTTCCTTCTGGCCGAACCGTAATACCAAGAATAACTTACAAAAAGACACTTTGCGCGCGATTAAGATACAAACCAGGCGCCAGCTGATCATCTAGACCGTGCGTTATACCACTTATAGGCTATTGGCTCAGTTATCAACCTCAACGAAAATTGGAATAGCATTAGGCTACTCTTTTTATCGAACAAGGTTATTAACGGTCTAATCTTCTAGATAAAAAAAAATAAAAAATAATAATAGGTTTAAATTTCAACTTCCGTGTTATATTTAATACCTTACTGTCTTGTTTTACAAAATGCAATACGATAATCCTCAATTAACTAAAAGATAAGGTTGTAATTAGCATAGATTTCTTGTTTGGCTGAATAGAATGTGTTGATTGATACCGAATGTTGCACTACCGTCATTTTACTTCAGAAACTTAACTGGCTGTATGAACTGCGAGTTAAGGTCGAATTTAGAATACTTCTTCGCCTTATTTACTAAACTGTGTAGGGTATAATTAATTTTCAAATAGACAGTGACATCCTCTCCGTTATTAATAGGCAATTTACTCGGCGGATTGATTGTGTAACTTATCTGTAAAATTGCATTGGAACATAATATGAGCAAGTGTTAATAATTCGGAATATTTGTGGGATGAATATCTCGTAGTTAATCAAAAACAAACAACCTTTATAATTATAAATCCAGTTATTCTTGTTTACAAGTAGTCTTGTAATGTGTTAACGATGCACCATCTGACCTCACATATTTTTCTAATGTTGTGTTAAATAGGGGGTAATCAGAAAATGTGATAAAAGAGAAAGATGTATATTGCTATACTATTATAGTTTAGCATGTTTGTTCTTTCTCTGTAATTCACAGACACAAATGACAACATTTCATTTTTTAACCAGGCTTTTTTCCGATAAAATCATACAGAGATAAAAATGTATGTTTTCAATAAATATTATTTCAGTTATGTTTCTAGAAATATCTATAAACGAACCGTTATCTAATGTTAAACGTTCTAAACCTCATCCAGGGTATCTATTTTGTCTTTAGTTAATATTCTATGTAAATAACCCCAATTTAACACAGATAGAAAACTATACTCAACCAGGAAGTGGATTTCAAGAAGTCCTAGAAATGTAATTAGAAAAATAAATGAATATTGTTTATGAAAATGCCTAGCTTTTATTACAAACCTCAATTTGATTTCTTAAATAAGAAGTAACGAAAATCACCTATTAAATAAACTAAAAAAAAGGGTAAATAAATAAATAATATAAAGAAAATAAAAATCTTCTCATCCGCGGATTTGAACTCGTGACCATCGCATTGCCAAGCCGCAGTGTTAACCATTAGACCAACACGCCATTTATTTTACATTACCAACAACTTAAATAGGTTTGATGTTAATACCAAGGGGGGTACGGTTTCTCTGCAGCGAACTGTACAAGGTCACCTGTATCTTACACGTGGAACCTTTTCAACTTAAGTTCCATTTTTAAGACCAAGTTAGCAATATAATTCAAGGAATAGAAGTAAACAAAGATTCGTGTGCTTGCGTAGGTGTACAAAGAAATTTTGAAGTGAAGATCGGATTTCGAGAACCCAGTCAAATACTGAAAACAAATCGTGTGGGTGAAGAAGTTAGCACTACGGATAGTGATGTACCGTCTTGTGTTAAATCCCGGGATTTATCGGTTTATTATGTAGGTACCTACATCGACAATGAGTATTTCCAAGTGCCTGCTTCGCCTATTCCAGGTAGGCTCTATTCATCAGATTAATTAAAAACACAATCATTTCATTTGTATGAATGTCTGCCAGATTGTTAACCGCAATTTACGGAGGTTTTAAAATCTTTAACTTCTTTAGTTGTTCTTATTATGCTCTCACAACACGGCCAAACAAACCCTGCCTTCTATTTTAAGATTTTTCAGGCTTTCTCCTGAAAACTCACTTCCTATTGTAATTATAACACCCCTCTGTTTTTGTCCGGGGTTAAAAAAAAACATGAAATTAAATTAAAATCATGAAAACAGAATGAAAACATATTATACTAGGAAACTCATTTATAAAAGTCATAAAAGGCTTCTTTATCATACACAGTCACACGGTCACACCCGACTTTTACACAAAATGGGTGTCGCTGGTAATACCAACAAACAAAAATAGTTAGCAGTTTCAATTCCCGCAACAAAGTTATCCCGGACATTTAATCCCGTTCCCGGAATTCACGCACATATCCAGCACTACACGCTAGTTTGCAAAACAAAGTCCGTTTTGAAAAACAAAAGATTGGATCACAAACATACTGCTTAGGTTGAGAGTGTACTGGGAACCAGACGGTTATAACTTTAACTGAGATATAAATACCTGTTTGTCCTTCTAGAAATATCTTTACCGGTTTGATTAAAACTTCCTGTGTGGTCTAGTGGTCGGAAGCGCTAGTACTGGTGAGTATGAGGTCCCTTTTTTTCAGGGGGAAATCTTCAAAAGGCATCTGACCTCCGGGCACCGGACGGGGAGTGTGGGATTCTTACCTCACTAAAACCAGCCCGGTGATCACAATCAGCACATAGGGGTGGTCCCGGTTCCTCTTAAAATACCGATTCCGGAACCCCCCGTGCAACGCCTATAAGTCACATCCCTAGAGAGACTGTAAAGGGGCCCCTGAGCCTCGCTAAGCACTGCAGCACGTGACCACAGTGCCACAGTCTTCAACCAACCGTCTCAAAGGTCCGCCTACTTTGATTGGTAAGCGGGTTTCGGCGTATTAGGCGCCAAGGCGGTTGCTCCTTCTCCGAGCAAGATCAGCTCTCCCGATCCCGCTCGGCGGCCTCCTTCTTGACCATCACGGTCTCAAAGAAGGAGGGTACTACTGTCCAATTCTCTGTCTCTGCACGCATAGCCCTCACTACTGCCGAAGACACAGGTCTCGCCCGATCGTGGCAACCAGGACCCGCCGCTCGGAGGCCCACACAGGGCACTCCAGCATGTGTTGTGCGGAATCCAGGCTGCCTCCGCAGTGGTGGCAATTTGCAGTAGCCTCTTGTCCAATTCTGTTCAGGTACTCACCATACCATACTGCGATCGCCAACCCGCCTGCCAAGCGTGGCGATTATGGCAACCACCCCCCCCCCCCCTTTTGGGGGAGGCCTATGTCCAGCAGTGGACGTCTTTCGGCTGAAATGATGATGATGATGATTACTCACCGAAGCAACCATGTCCGGTGAGCACCTGGGTGGAGCATGAGGTCCTGTGTTCGATTCCTAGGTTGGGCAAAGTATTGGGATTATCTAGCAGAAATTTCCCAGTAGCAACCTGGAGTTTGGAATTGTGCCCGGTTGATGGTAACAGGCTCTCCCCTAGCAATAGCATGGGACTACTCGTAACTATAACAAGGGATTTAAACTTGTGGGTGTGCTAAAGGTACACCTCTCCGTAACCCTTTGAGGATTACAAGCCTAATGTTATGTGTTAAGCAATTAGGCTGTTTGTTTAGTCTGATAATAGAGAAAAAAATGCGTAGGTACCCTCATTAGATTGTCGGGCAAAACTGAGCCGCAGATAATCACTTTCATCTTTCGTCCGCATCTTCTTTACCTACTGTTTTTACCGATTTCAAGGAGGTTATCAATTCAACACGTATGGATGTAATATTATTAGAACTGCAATAAATTAACTTAAGACAATCTATTAGGGCTTCCAAACAAATATAGGTACAACATTTTACAGATGTATGTATGTATGTATGTTTGTCTACACATTTCTCTGCAACTATAAGTCGGATAGTGACCATTTTTTTTTTATTGACTTACATTTATTTTAACTTAGGGAACAGTGCAAGTTTCATCAAAATCAATTTATTAATTTTGAAGATATGAACTAATACATGTAAGTGGTGGCAAAAAACGAAAACTAAAATACAGATCCCAAGACCGGACCGACTTCCGAAATTAAAGTTATTTTATAATTTAGAGGTAATTTATCTTTGAAGTCGATCTTGTCTGTCATACATACGTCTTACGGTTGATTTTTCAATCGAGCGATAAATTTTATTCTTGTAATAATATTGACTTCTGACAGTTTTCTAAGGAAGATATAAAATTCAAAATTATTCCTCCGATAAAGTTATTTGGCATTAGAAAAATCAGCCCTTAGTCTAAAATAATTACCTACAGCCTTATCTTATCTAACTTCTTCTTTTTTGTGTTTTTGTTCTTTGTTTACGTAATGTTTACCGCCGATAAACGTATTTTCTTTCTTTCTCATCTGAGCTATAGAAGACTTGCAGTACTTATGATACTTATCCTTTGTTTTTATACAAAACTAACTTGTAATAACATCGCTACAAATTCGAACGTAAAAGTAATTTTTTTTATTTCAAATAGGTACAGATGCCAGCACATCAAGCTACTACAATCTGTCAAATTTCTTTAGTAGATTTTCAACTTCATCGCTAAAGCATAAGGTTCAAAGTTGATTGGGAAAATTTGACACGATTGGGAAACTGATTACGATAGTAAACAAAGTATTGCGAAGAGATATTTTTATAATGACTCAGTCTAGACGGATCATTACAATAGAGACAAACTCATCATCATCATTGTCATCTGCCTAGCCTTTTCCCAAATATGGCCTAAGGAATGATAATCCATCCGGGATTGTGTGGAAGAAGTATGGCTAGAATGGGGGCTAAGTTGATGGCTGAGAGAGATGTAGAGAAGAAGAAAACACCACCATCTGCCTAGCCTTTTCCCAACTATGTTGGAGTCGGCTTCCAGTCTAACCGGATGCAGCTGAGTACCAGTATTTTACAAGAAGTGACTGTCTATCTGACCTCCACAACTGCTATTGGGTAATGCCCCTTGGTAAGACTGTTTGTCAGACTTTTGGGCTTCTGACGACCCGTAACGACTTTCATAGGTCCACGAATGACAGCCGGGACCACCGGCTTAACGTGCTTTCCGAGACACGGAGAGGTCTTGGTATGTAAAGATGATCACCCATCCACTGACCAACCGCGGCAAGCATAGCTTAACCTTACCGATCTATCTTTGTGGCTGATATTACTTAGCCACAAGCCCCCCTCAGAGACAAACTCGTGCCGATGAAAAACAACGTAAGGCAAACTGGCATGCCTGAAAACCCAAACACTAACTCGAGGCCATTAGTACCCGTTTAAAAAAAGAAAGAAGAAAAAGATTAAAAGATGTGTGTAGTGTGACTTCAACTCAGTATAGCGGCGTGTTCGGTCGCGCGATGCTGGTCCGACTCTGTTTGATACTGGCCACAATCGTCGTACTACAACAGTACGACTCCGTCCATGGAGGTATTGACTTTATTATCCTTTGTTTTTTAACTGAGTTCTAAAAGGAAGTGGTTCTCAATGTAGCTGTTGCTCATTTGTTTTTTTTTAAGGCCTGTATTGTTCCTGTGTGTGGAAAAGGCATTGTTCGATGTTGACAGATTTCTTCGTTTTTTATTTTTTTTGTTTGATCTGCTCAGTTAAAATAGTTAGGTTAAATAGTCAAAGCATTTATTTCAATTAAACCATGTACAGGCACTTTTGAATTGAAAAATTAAATAGTCGGTCAGTTAGAAAGTTGAAGCTAGTTGCTTATTCCAAAACGTAGATCTCTATGGAGAAGAAACTCCAAGAACACTTTTTAAATCAAGATATTAAAAAATCCTGGGTACATTATTCTTGTTGTCATTACTTCGTTTTCGCTAAGCTTTCTTTCTGTTTTTTTTAGAATTTTGCTTGGCTTCTAAGGGTCCTAGCGTGATGCCTATAGCCTTTCTCCAAGAAATGAGCTATCAAATGCAACGGAAAAAAAAACTACTCCTACTCGTAGTTCCAGAAATTAGGGCGTTCAGACAAACAAAAAACAAACAATCTATTACAAAAGATTTAAACTTCTCGCAAGTAAATTGAAAAGAAAGAGGAAGAAAGATTAAAATTTTACTTTTTATTTACAGATATGCCAGACTACATCAAAAAGGCACTCCGGCAAAAGGACCAGGTGCCACCCCAGATGCGGAGACACAAGACGAAAACCCTTCGCAACCTCACCATACGAGAAGTCTTTGACAGAATAAAGGAGATCACAAGGAATCTGAACCTTTACGCTATGAGAAATGGATACAAAGTTGATTATAAGTTTAGGATGTTGGACAAGAAATAGAAAGAAAAAAAAATGTTCTTTTTTATTGTTTTTTCTTTATCTGCAGATGATTTTTGTGTCGACACGAACTACACCTATGGAAATAGCTCATCAACATCTGCATCATATGCCAAGCTTATTCCCAACTATATCGGGGTCGGCTTCCAGTCTAACCGGGTACAGTAGCTGAGTACTAGTATTTTACATGGAGCGACTGCCTATCGGACCTTCATACACCAGTTACTGGGTAACAGGATACCCTTGGTAAGACTGGTTGTCAGACTTTTGGGTTTCTCCAAATGACAGCCGGGACCAACGGCCTCTCCGGAGGGGTCTCGGTATGTCATCATCTGCCTAGCCTTTTCCCAACTATGTTAGGGTCGGCTTCCAGTCTAACCGGACATGGAGCGACTGCCTGTCTGACCTCCACAACCCAGTTACTGGGTAATATGACACCCCTTGGTAAGACTGGTTGTCAGACTTTCGGGCTTCTGATTACCCGTAAAGACTGTCAAAGATCCACGAATAACGGCCGGGACCAACGGCTTAACGTGCTTTTCGAGGCACGGAGGGGTCACGGTATGTAAAGATGGTCACCCATCCACAGACCAAACGCAGCGAGCGTAGCTAACCTGATCGATCGACCTGTGCGGCTGTTATTATTTATCCACGGGCCCCTCCGGAGGGGTCTCTATATGTAATAGATGGTAATGGGAACAGCTCTAGTGTAGTCTAGTATAAATAATAGCAGAGCTGATTGCCCAGAGCACGACAGACGTACATTTAACTAACGCCACTCATCGAATCTGTTTTGAGTCCTCTCAAAAAAGGTTTCTAATCTCAGTCTATTACAACTGCAATTGCAGTGACACAAGTATTATGTTCATTCAAGTCTTACGTGAACAAAGGTATTTATGTAGGTAATATACGACCCAGGGATTTCCACCATTTAATGCTACTATGGTTTGATATTTTTACGATATACATAGATAAAACAAGAAAGTGATAAAATTAATGATAATCACGCAATTTATATGAATGTTTAAAATATATTATAGACTAGCTTCCGCCCGCGACTCCGTCCGCGCGGATGTCGGTCTTCGCGTGGATGGTTTATTTCTCCATTTTGAGTAACTCTGACAATGACATCTTATAAATATCTATTGGACCCAAATACGTCTAAGCCTATAATAATTAAGGAGATCCCTCTATTGAGCTACTGCTGTTGAGCTCGCGTTCTGTAGTAAGTATTTTTTTCATAGTAATTCCGACCTTGATAAGTAGCATGTAGCAGTAAATTACTGACAGTGACGAAAAGTTTGCAATAATAAAAAAGTGATCGTGACAATGCGACAGAAAGTTAATTGAGAGCTTCAGCATACACAACATTGTTAGTGAGCTCGTCCGGAATATGAACATGAAGATTTCTTGGACTGCTCACACGGGAAAGAGCTACGTAAAGTTGCCCGTGTGAAAAACAACTCGCGGTAAGATCTACGCCAGCAACTCCTAGGGTCTGACCTTGAGCCTTATTTATTGTCATGGCGTAACACAAAGCTACAGGAAACTGTATTCTCTTAAATTGAAATGGAAAATTATCCACTGCGGGTAATGCAACGTGTGTTCGCGGTTCTACAGAACAACGCCTATGAATAAAACTGAAAAATAAGATTTTTTTTCCTACTTATTTTTCCAGGATAAAAAGTATCCCATTTTATGCCCAGGATAATAAGGTATAATTATACCAAGTTTCATCGAAATCGAACCGTTAGTTTTCACGTGATGCCTGCATATACAGACAGACAGACAGACAGACAGACAGACAGACAAAAAATTTTTTAATCACATATTTGGGTTTGGTATCGATCCAGCAACACCCCCCGCTATTTATTTTTTCAATATTTTCAATGTACAGAATTGACCCTTCTACAGATTTATTATATGTATAGATACGGTAATTATTAATAAATAATATTATTATATCATCATCTTCATCATCATCTTCCTAGCCTTTTCCCAACTATGTTGGGGTCGGCTTCCAGTCTAACCGGATGCAGCTGAATACCAGTATTTTACACGGAGCGACTGCCTATCTGACCTCCACAACCCAGTTACTGGGTAATACGATACTCCTTGGTAAGACTGGTTGTCAGACTTTCGGACTTCTGACTACCCGTAACGACTGTCAAAGATCCACGAATGACAGCCGGGACCAACGGCTTAACGTGCTTTCCGAGGCACGGAGGGGTCACGGTATGTAAAGATGGTCACCCATCCACAGACCAACCGCGGCAAGCGTAGCTTAACCTCATCGATCGACCTGTGCGGCTGTTATAATTTAGCCACGGGGCCCTCAAATAATAATATTATAATAATTAATAAATAATATTATAATAATAAATAAATAATATTATAATAATTAATAAATAATATTATAATAATTAATAAAAAATAAGAACAAAAATAATAAGTAAATATCTCCTAAAACAGGGCTTCCTCTCACCTACCCTTTTGCTGTGCCCTACAGGGTCCATAATGATCTAAATTATATACGAGTAGTTACCACCTAAATACACATTAAGGTAGGGCAATAATGATATTGAGTATTGTCTACGGGTGAAATTATTACAGCATAATAGGTAAGATTTTTTCTCAAAGGTATTGTATCACTTTGGAAGAGGGCAATCTCAGGTTATCAACGACCTGATTGCTAATCTAGCAAATAAAAAAAGAAAATACGTTGCAAAATTGCAAACAATTATCCAAAGAAAAAGTAGCTACTTTCGTAATATCACTCACAAAATTGAAACTGTTACAAAGTAGCAATATTGTAATAAAACATGGATTCCTTCAGTGAGAGGAAAATAAACAAGATCTATGTATGCACACAAAACTTTCGTACAAGATTACCCACTGCCAGATATTGTTTTATCTCATACAAGTACAAGGTAAACATGATTTAACTTCATATAAAATAATGTGGGTTACTACCATTGGGTTGTGTCACGAAAGATCCATGGAAGCGAGAAAACAGTGAGTTTCTTGATGCATTTTATTTGACACACATATCAGGGGGCCTAAAAAGGCCACTCTGGAGAATCATAAAAGGATAACATTATGTATTTCTAGCTGCGCCCCGCGGTTTCACCTGCGTAAATGTCGATCCCGTGGGAATATCGGGATAAAAAGTAGCCTATATGTTAATCCAGGGTGACAGCTACCTCCATACAAAATTTTATCAAAATTGGTCCAGCCGTTTGAGCGTGAAGAAGTAACAAACATATAAACACACACACATACACACTCACACACTTTTGCCTTTATAATATTAGTGTGATAGTGTTATAATATAGCGAAGACAGTCCGTGGTTTTCTTTTTTTCGCTGTACTACGTAGGTACAATCAAAGAGATTGGTATTGGATTTGGATTGGATTGATTGGTATTTTAGCACAGACAAAAAAAAAAAATAACTGAAAAATACTTCGTTAATGGGATTTGATACAGTTAACTTAAGTTTTGATTCTGCCAAAGTGGCCTTTTTAGACCCCCAGAACGAATAAAATGATGATGACATGCAGAGAACAGATAAATCTAAATATATAAAACTCAAAGGTGACTGACTGACATAGTGATCTATCAACGCACAGCCCAAACCACTGGAGGGATCGGGCTGAAATTTGGCATGCAGGTAGATGTTATGACGTAAGCATCCGCTAAGAAAGGATTTTGATAAATTCTACCCCCAAGGGGATAAAATAGGGGATGAAAGTTTGTATGAAACTTTGTCAATTTTAGATCGGGCTGAGACTTTGCATGCATATAGCTACTATGACGTAGGCATCCCCTAAGAAAGGATTTTGATAAATTCAACCCCCATGGGGATAAAATAAGGGATGATGGAGGATGTAAATGTATTAGTTTTTTTTTAATAATAATTAACGCGAGCGAAGCCGCGGGCAAAAGCTAGTTATTAATAATGTACCCGCAATGTGACAAATGACCTCTTAAGAGGTTGTTAATGTGTTACCAATAACCCTGTATAATCAGTCTACACTGAAAATGTCCAACCCTATATACCAGTGTTGTTATCTACAAGTACGTTGTAGTCTGATAATCTGTTACGGACGCTCTGACGCTAAATCTAAATTGTAAATCTAGTTGTAAAGCCTAGCTGTCTAGCTTTACCGGGAGTTGTGTGTGTGTTCTAGTACTATGTAGGTCATCACATTTGTGCACCCACTACTGTATGTAGGCACCTTACGAACTTAGCATACATTTCGTAATTACCGGTCTTTTCATTCTAAACTAAAATTTTAAAGAGAATAGATTTGATTTCTTGCTTGTTTGTATGTTACGCTTTCACGCTAAAACGGCTGAACTTTTTATCCCGATATTTCTACGGGATCGCGACTTATGCGGGTCGAACGGCGGGGCACAGCTAGCTATCAATATTGCCACAATCATTACCCTTGGCCGATGAAATGGTGATCGATTGATATCAACTTATTTCAACTTACGGTTGTCCTAAGTTATAGCATCTTCGATGCGTTTGGGAGGCAGTATTTTCGTACACAAAAGGTCTGGCTTTTTTTTTAACAGCATCCATCATTCTACTACGACTTGCTTCTGCCTGAAGTAATTGACAGAGAACACTAGTTTTGGCAATTACTGAGCTGTACACAGCTACGAGATATCAACATTCGGTACTCCGCCTACCAGTTCCAGTATGCCCTGATTTTAGGGTCTCCCTTTCATCTAGCTGGGGACAACACGCTACGTATGGCGATACGCATTCTCCACTCAAAGACTTGTCTCCAATGATTATAGGTCCTTAAACAGATATTGCCGGCCCACTGCCACTAGAATACTGCAAGGTAGATCAGAAGCTCCAGTTCTTTAGCGGATGGTATCAACTGGTTTTGTGGTGTAACAGGCGGTAGGCCTACATCTGCAAGCGGCTGAGTTGACTTATTGGCAATAATAATAACTTTTGCAGGCTTTAGAAATTCTTTAGAAAACAGAGGGCTGTTGTGTTGATCTGTGTATCTGTTCTCCGAAACGGCTGAGCCAATTTTGTTTTGTTGGAGAGGTGACTTGATCAAGAGTGTTCTTTGTTCTTAGCTATGATTTAAGAAAATCTTTTCAGCCGTTTGATGATTATTATCAGGTCTTTTCTAGTTTGTTTAACTGTACTGTGATTTGGTGTAAGTTATCTCAAACAATTTTTTGCAGATTTTTTGCCTATACTGTCCCACTGCTGGGCAAAGGTCTTCCCCAAATCCTTGCAGGAACTCTTTTCCCGCGCCAGCTCGAACTAGCCCAGACCTTATTCCTACTGTAGCGGTATCTACAACGCCACAATCGAACAACGCGTCATACTGACGTTAAGTTAAATCCTGCATCTCGCAAGCAGAGTTTACCACGCAACTAGCATAATTTACAACGGCCCGATATGAATCATTGGGCAGTTGCCCACCAGACAACTCAATTTACTACAAAAACCCTAGAAAGAAAAGGGAGGACCCTCCGACCAGACGGTCGGAGGGTCCTCCCTTTTCTATAGAGTATGAATAAACTTTATACCCTGTTTCTACTACTAAAATAAGCCTTATAAATAACATAAATATGTACTTTTGAATAAATGAACATCCCACGTTCCCCTCACCTTTATACAGATGCCCGTATTTAAATAAGAAAACATTTCACATTAGAACGTGGCAACATTCGAATGACGTCACTCCGTGAACTCTTAGTAACTCGTCGGAGGTAAGTTATGTTATTTCGAAATACCTGAGTAAACAGTCTATGTTGAAGCATGTTTAGGACAGGGTTCTGGTTAAACAATAATTCCGTTATTAGATTTTCTCATGGAGGCAAAAATTTGCATTTACTTCTTAATATTAGAAAGTTACTTAGTACAATATTATACTAGTTCCTACTCGCACAAATATCCCCAAATTACAGGGAAAACATTTAACAAATGTCAAGCCTTCGATACACACATAGATAAAAAAAATTAAATTAAAAATTTAAAAAACCCCCGACACAAAAAATTAAATTAAATGTAAATAATTGGAAAAGGATCAAATAATATAAAAACCCCCAACTTAAAGAATCTAGGTAACGAGACTAAAACAGATAAATTCATATGGCAGTCGGGGGGACCTCTTAGCATAGAAGGTGTTCCACAGAACGGTCCCCCGACTTCCATATGAATTTATCTGTTTTAGTCTCGTTACCTAGATTCTTTAAGTTGGGGGTTTTTATATTATTTGATCCTTTTCCAATTATTTACATTTAATTTAATTTTTTGTGTCGTGGGATTTTTAAATTTTTAATTTAATTTTTTATTTCATGCTTTTTGTAGGGACTCCTTAATGTTTGTATTTCATTTCTTTTTTTTTCTTGCGTTTTAAGATTCAGGTATTTTTTTGTTTAATCAGGTTTTTAATCCGTCAAAAAATAATAAGTATTAATTGAATTGAAGTTGAAGAATAATTTTTAAGACTAAACAGATTTTTTTATATATATTATTATATCCTTTTTCTAGTTCTTCCTTTAGTTATTCAACTTTCGTACAAGTATTTCATAGCTATTAGATATCTTAGGTATTTCAAATCTAGTTTATAAAATGGGACTGCGACACTATCTGATGTAGAAATACCTACGCTTTTTAAGTAGGATAATTCCATTCGTAACAAAAATAGTCAAACTCAGTGGTCGTAGGTACCAGTCATCACTCCTCTTTCCTCATCATTCTAGATTGATCAGACAACAAAATATTTTCAACTTTTTAGTTTTCATTTCGTTAGTTAATATTCCTCATTCCCTTTCAATATAGTGTACATTGTTCTACTTATCAAGCCCTTGCATTTGATACCTATATTGAAGGAGTTGTGAAAAAAATATATAATTCGCCAATTTGTGGTGGCCGCCATCTTGGATTTGAAATTTGTAATAGCGAATAGTACCTATTCTACTTGTCAAGCCCTTGCATTTGATACCTATATTGAAGGAGTTGTGAATAAAAAATATAATTAGCCATTTTGTGGTGGCGGCCATCTTGGATTTGAAATTTGTAATAGTGTATAGTATTCTAATATTCAAGCCCTTTCATTTGATACCCATATTAAGTGAGTTGTGAAAAAATATGTAGTCCGCCATTTTGTGGCGGCGGCCATCTTGGACCGATTTTCATCAAACATAGCTAAGAACACTCCCGACTAATTCGCCTTTTAAACAAAAAAAACAAAATCAAAATCGGTTCATCCGTTCGGGAGCTACGATGCCACAGACAGACACACACACACACACACACACACACACACACACACACACAGACACGTCAAACTTATAACACCCCGTCGTTTTTGCGTCGGGGGTTAAAAAGGTGGCATCAGTTTTAATGTTCGTGGCGCGCTGTCTATCTTTTTTTGTTGGTCTGAGGTCCCATAGTAAAAATTGTTCATAATGATGAATACAATGACCTCTTAAGAGGTTGTAAATGTTTTACAAATAACCCTGTATAGTAATCTCATTGCCTGTAATAAACAAGTGTATGAAAGAGGTCAGTGAGTATCTCGATTGTATCTGTATTATTTACAGACGCCAGCACATGAAGCTACCCGAAACTGTCAAATTTTCCCAATCAACTTTGAACCTTATGCTTTAGCGATAACGTTAAAAATCTATTAAAGAAATTTGACAGATTGTAGTAGCATAATGTGCTGGCGTCGGTACAAATATTTACCGTTTATTCGTTTCAAAGTAAAATCTGCAAACAATTTTATTATCATAAAGTCTCCGCCAAAAACTCACCTTTTGCGATGGAGATAGGCAGTAACTACAAAACATAACACAAACACACATCAAACTCCTTGTGCTTCATTTTATGCTCAACTCATTCTACCCCAGACGCCAGCACATCAAGCTACTACAATCTGTCAAGTTTATTTAATAGATTTTCAACTTTATCGCTAAAGCATAAAGTTCAAAGTTGATTGGGAAAATTTGACAGTTTCGGGTAGCTTGATGTGCTGGCGTCTGTACACAACTACCCTCCTTCAGGATGGATTAAATGAAGCAAATGACTGAGCTTAACAACGGGATAGTTGCGTAACACACTATCAGTAGCAATGGCTTTCATTTTGAGTTCGACAACATTCATTGCGTTATTCACGTTGTTGAGCCGACACATTTTTCGAACATAAAGTGAAGAGAGAAGCAATGGATTAACGATATCCTTCAAAATCTTTAAGTGTTGATTTTTATTTAAATTTAAATAATGATTTTGATTTTAATTATGATTTTGATTTTAATATTAATTTTATTTCAGTTTTCATTTTAATTGTATTTTTTATTTTTACTTTGATTTGATTGCACGTAATTTTAATTTTAATTATGTTTTTAATTTATAATTTTATTATGTTCGGTGAGTATAAGAACTCATCTAATTTTAAGTATGCGCTCAATATCGATAAATAAGTAATGCATGATGTGCTTACCTGTAAGAAATTAGTACACTAGTCTATAAGTCTATTGGATGTATCTCATATCTTTATGTCAGTGTATTCAATAGGCATGACGAATGATTTTCAAAACCTCTTCCGTAATGTACGTACACATTTACTATTTACGAAAACACCTATATTTCGGTAATAAACTAAAGTTTAACGAAGTTTGAAGCCATTTTTCTAATATTTTTTCAATAGGGCGCGAAAACAGCTTACAGTGTCATGGCGTCGGATCTGATGTCACGCCTAGGTAAAAATCAAATGTTGTCAGCATACTATCTATAGTGTACTCTGTGAACCACAGTGATGTTTACATACCCGTGACGTCATGCGCTGTGATTGGTGTTTCAGTCAAAATGGCCGACTGCAGTATTTTAATCTTTTATTTTTGTGAAAATCCGATTAATCTCAAGTTTTTAATTAAACTAAATCACTGTTTTAAATCCTTTTAATATGTATTTTCCCCTAACATCATTAAATTTTTGATTATTTGATACTGTCGTCACGCCTATTGTTGGTGAGCCAAATAAATAAAATAAAAATAAAATAATTCAGATTGTCATTTAAATGGCCAAAATATGAGTATTCTACTTGAGATGAAGGAGCTTTCGAGTCGATTATCATCAAAATTCTCCCGCCCTTATCCAAATTTATTTGGGGTCGGCGCAAAATGTCTTATTTTTCTTCCATACTTCTCTATTAGTCGTCATTTCGGTCCTGGTACTTTATTAAAAACTTATTGTTCTCTGCTAAAAAAAATAACTGTAAAATGCTTCACCAATGGGATTTGATACGATTAACTTAAGGGTTAAGTTTCCATTATGTTATCCTTTTATGATTCTGCCAAAGTACCCTTTTTAGGCCCGCTGATGTGTGTTTTAGAGTTAGCTTCAATAATACGTATTTTTAACCGACCTTAATAAAAGGAGGTGGTTCTCAATTATTTTCCACTTAGTGTTTGTTGATATTGTTATAATAATAACTTCCTATCACTGTTATATACTTCGTCGTTTCAGCCGATAGACGTCCACTGCTGAACATAGGCCTCTCCCAATTTTGCGGGGGGTTTGCCATAATCGCCACGCTTGGCAGGCGGGTTGGCGATCGCAGTCTGGTATGATGGTGGAATAAATAGAGAACGCTGCTGCCCATTCTCCGGTAGGACCCTTTTTTTTTTTTTTGTGGATGGGAAATCATCAAATGACTCCTCCCGCTCTGGGTGGAGCGGAAGGGAGTGTCAGACTCTTACTGACTAAAACCCACCCGTGTTCCTTCCTTAGCCCTTTATGTTCCGGGCCAGCGGTAACCCTTTCGGACAATCCCGCTGACGCCGGTAGGACCCTTAGTCGCCTTTTACGACACCCGCGGGAAGTAAGTATCCCTTGATCTAGAACATACCAAGCAATACACAACATTCTTATTGCGTGACACACTTATCTCAATTTTAATAATTTTGAAGAATATTGCTATTCCATTGATTCATATAATCGAAAAATTCGCCTGCTCAACAAAGTGAAGAACGTAATGAATATTGTTCAACTGTCAAAATGAAAGCCATTGCTACTGATAGTGGGTTACGCAATTACCCTGCTGGTTAGTGTATTAACCAAAATACATTAAGCGTTAGTATGTCGGAACGTAGATCTACGCGAGACACAAAGGCTTTTTAATTGTGTCTGTAATTCCGACATACGAGGGGTTAATATGACTAACTTTCAAAACGACAGCGGTGCTATTCTATAAAAATCTCACCGTGAAAACTTAGGTAAAGTGAGCGTGGAGTGAGCTGTCAATAGTGTCAATTCCTAGCAAAAACAAACTCACTTCACCTAAGTTTTCACGGTGAGATTTTTACAGAATAGACCGGCAGTTTACGTTAGAGTCGTAAGGTCGGCTAGGCTAGGCTAGTCGAGATTTTTTCCATACAAATTTCGGGAGAGTATTACTCCACTGTTTGACATTGTGCATTAACATAAATAAACATGACATCGTTTAGAATCATTATGAATTTTGTCTGTACGGAAACTGAATAGTAAAATAAAAAGCCATTAAAAAGTTATGAGTACTTCTGAGCCAACAAAGATTAGTTTTTCTTGCTATTTTTCACGTAACTTTGGGTGTAAATAAGTGATAAAAGAACTATAAAATCTTTAAAATCAAGTCGGTACAGACAAAGCTCAGTTATCGAAGAGTTGAATAAACTTTATTTGTAATTGATTTATTCAATGGTTTGTTCATAAAACTCGATTTTCCAAAGCACTTTTCCAATTTTTTTATGCGCCTATTAGTTCGAAATGGTGTTTCTGTGCTTGAGAACTAGACGTTGTTCGTGTAGACTAGCGTCTAACTGCTCATCACTGATACTAGCTCTGTCGGTCATGAAGCCAGCTGAGTCAGCGTGCTTTTTGGCTATGACCACTAGTGAGTTCGAGCTCGCGACTAGTTTACAGTTAGTTTCTATCCTTAGCAGTCGAAAAATCTCAAGTTTCCATTAAAACTAATGATATATGTATTTAAATCAATAATAATTTACAAAAATCTAAATCATTAAAAATTTGTAAGTATCCACCTAAGATAAAATTAGAATATAATATTTATTTGCTCAAACATGTGTACCTACACATACAAGAAAAAACTGGCCAAGTGCGAGTCGGACTCGCACACGAAGGGTTCCGTACAAGGCAAAAACGCCGAAAAAAACATGTTTTTTGTATGGGAGGCCCCTCAAATATGTATTTTATTTTAATTTTATTATTTATTATTAAAGTTAAAATACAACTGAGTATTTTGTGAATATTTCAAGGGCCTACCTATTACCATTTTTGATATCGAGCAGAAAAGGGCAAAAAAATCGCGTTTGTTGTATGGGAGCCCCCCTTAAATATTTATTTTATTTTGTTTTTAGTATTTGTTGTTATAGCGGCAACAGAAATACATCATGTGTGAAAATTTCAACTGTCTAGCTATCGCGGTTCTTGAGATACAGCCTGGTGACAGACAGACAGACAGACAGACGGACAGACGGACAGACAGCGAAGTCTTAGTAATAGGGTCCCGTTTTTACCCTTTGGGTACGGAACCCTAATAAAAACGTGCATGCAGGTTCTCATAAAGAAAATAAATACAGATCCGATATTGTCTGCATAATACTATAAAAAAAAATGGCGTGCATGTTAATCGTTATGATTGTCAATTATGAATTTAAAGTCAATATAATTAATGTAAAGTGAATTCAGCAAACAATTAATATTAAAATGTTTATGTTTAATTATAAACGTTCAAATCTAGTCGCAATCTCATCTCAGCGAAAATCAATGTCAAAAACTTGTAAAAATTTAGGGAAATTAGAGGTTATTTTTGACAGATTAAGACAGAGATTACAATGCGAATGTTCCTGAAAATTCGGGAATTGGCCCTAAATCTTCATCTTCCTGCCCTTATCCCATGTTACTTGGGGTCGGCGCAACACGTTTTCTTCTTCCATTCTCCCCTGTCAACCGTCACGCTATCATTCACTCCCTTCTCTTTCATATCATTCCTCACATAATCCATCCATCTTTTCTTCGGCCTTCCTCTCCCTCTCCATCCATCAACATGTATATTCATCACTCTTTTAGTCACATGCGTTTCGACCCTTCTCATCACATGCCCATACCAAGCCAAACGATTTCCTTTCAACAAATTGCCCCTACTTGTACTATATATGCTGTGCCCTAAGTATGAGACACTATATGAAATTAACCTAACCCTACAGGCTATACTAACCAAATAAACCCCATATTTATGTTATTCACAAAACTATAACGGTTGTTCTCATATCGCAGCCCAGTGGGTCAATATTTACTGCGTTCTGGAACTGACAACTTTACGATCTCCTCCCCCTTCCCCCCTTTCTCCCCTTTCCCTTTTACGTCAAAAACACACAGTTAGTTGTTAGGACATTTTCTTTATTTTATTGTGTTTATTGTACTGATGTGAACTAAATGGGTTGTATTTCCGATTGAGTATGGCTCTGAAGTGGGTTTATAATGGTATGTTTTTGACGTAAATATCTTTTTTTTTTTGATGAATTGATTGTTTTTGTCCATTGTAGGTTAGACCCGCTGAGGTAGGTGAATAAGCTTATGCCTTGACTATAAAAGGTAATTTCTGGCATGTTGATGTCAATTTGTTTTGAAGGATCCAATAAGTTTTCTCAATAATTCAGTCTCTTGTAGAAAGCGGTACCTACAAGAAAAATCATAAAATTCCCGAAAGGTTGAATTTCTCATTAGGTAGGTATGTGCAATCGCATCGGTGGTCGCACATTCTAGCTTGGCAGAAAAAATACATTATATGTGGTTTTACCTAGAAGTTATACCAAGAAAACAATAATGATACTTTAGATGATACATCATACAATGAACTTTAAAATTAGTCCACTATTTTATTAGAACTGCTTCCAGAAGAGACCCTTTCTGACAGAAAGAAAGATAATTAAGTAGTTCAGTAAAGACATCAAACACGGACCCAATCTTCTAAAATCTACCTCAGTAACAAGGTTCACACAAGATCAAAATTAATCCTTCCACAAAGTGAACTACCTACGAGCTTGATCCCTCTTCAGTAATAACGTAATCGACAATTTCAATTTAAACTTCGGTACAAAGGAACTATTTAATTGTTATTGCCGTAAAGTACAAACATGCTAGGTGCAATATCACGGGGCGAAGCTAGAGTTAACATCCGCCTCATGTTGTTGCACTGTGGTCCCACAGGCGCATGAGCTGGACAAAATTAAATTGATTTAGTTCTTTATTTTTTACAGTAAATAATATAATCTATGGTAAGCGATAGATTCAATAACGCGAGATACAGATAGAGTTAGCGTCCGCCTCATGTCACTACACTGTGCTCCAAAAGCCGCTTATATTCAGCCTATAATATTCCCACTGCTGGAACACAGGCCTCCTCTCGGTGAGATGAAGTTGGCCGTAATCTACCTCGCGGTTGCGGTCCAGTGCGGGTTAATAGATATCACATGACTTTGATTTTTGGTTATACGGATGTTTACTGTAATTATACTTTTACCGTTTTGAGAGCAGAGGTGATGAAAAAATTTACACAAAGTAATGCACCTGCCTGGGTTCAAACCTACCACTTACAACTCGTAAGTCACGACTGTTTCGCAGTCGAAACGGTCGAGACTTACGAGTTGTTGTTGTTGATCAAGCGTCTTTAGGAGCAGTTGTTGGCCAGTGGCCACAACTGCTCGTAAGAGTCTTCGGTCAGATGGACCCGGTCGCTTCTGGACCCGCGGGTCCAGTTGACCACATATTTTTTTTGTGTATTTTTATTGGTTAACTGGACCCACATTGAAACTTAAAGAAACATCTATTATTTAAAACTGTGGAAGACGCTTGATCTGGACAAAATAAAATGGCTGCAGTTTTATACATTTTTTTAGGTGAAATGAAGTCCTTCTAAGATTAACCAACGAGACGGCTGTTGTTTATAATATTCATGACGATAACTATAATAATAATAATTAATAATAATAATAATAATAATGGACTAATAGCCAAGAGCCTCGACCAACACCTGAAGAGGCTCTCGTTGGGCAGCTGGATCAAGGGCTTGATTCAGAAAGCGGTACTTCTGGACACGGCTCGCATTGTCAGGAGGTTCCTCTCTCTGGAGCCCTGACCGCCGGTAGCTTGGACCCTGTTCCCGATACCGGTGGGCTACTATTTTTTATATTTTTAAATGTTTTTATGTTTTTATATTCTAATATTTAAAAATATAATTTATATGTACATACAATTAAATAAAGGGAATAATAATAATATTTTTTTTTTTTTTTTTATTGACATAATACAGTTGTTACATAGTTTATTGAAGCCCTGACTCCTGAGCTAGGTAGTAACCTGTGTTACAGGAGCCAGCGTCTTCGCCCATTTGTGGTTCATGTAGGTATTAACAATGTGCAATAAAATAATACAAAAAAAGAAAAAAAAATATGGAAAAAAGCCTAAAATATAACAAGGAAACGAAATTTAAGATGCACACATACTCTTTGATAGGTATACAAAATCTTTGTGTGTTTGTGTGTGAGGGAGTGAGGGTGTGTGTGTAAGGGAGTGAGGGTGTGTGTGTAAGGGAGTGAGGGTGTGTGTGTAAGGGAGTGAGGGTGTGTATGTGGGTGAGTGTAGATTGTTTTATGAGTACTGGTATTGTAATAGATCTTCCGTCTGGTGGTAATCAAGTGTTTGAAGCCATTCGGAGATTTTTAATTTAATTTCTTTAGTTGTGAACGGATTAATGTTAAGGGTATTGTTTAATTTATTGTAAATGTAATTAGCCATGTAAAAGTGTTGTCTTCTAGCGGAAGCGGTTTTACATCTTTCTGGTCTACATACATCAGTGTGAGTAATACTTCTCTTCACTTTGGTGGCGTGAATTACCGGTGTCAATTGGTGTTGTTTAATTGTGAGATGAAGTAGGTATATCTGTCTCACGGTAAGTACTTTACAGTTGTCATAAAGATCCTTCGTAGGAAACCGGTACGGTCTAAAGGTCATGACCTTTAACAAAGATCTTTGTGCTCTTTCGAGGTGAATCATAAAGGTTTTGCAAGCGCCTCCCCAGGCCGTGATACAGTAGCCAATGATTGACTGTGCCAACGCAATGTACACCGTGTGGAGTAGCTTAAACTTAGCAACGTGTCGAAGCTTCTTAAATGTCCAACTGAATTGCGTTTAAGTAATCAACCCCTCATCCATGGAAACCATTAGACATTGACAGCACCATTATTTCGCAACTTTCTTGCCTATGCCATAAAATAAAATTAAAGCACCAACGGACCTGTACCATCAAAACAGCTTCAGTGGATTTCATTGTTAAAATATTAAATTAGACGAGCTTTTAGTAATATCACAATCTTTTTTTTTTATTTGAAATGGGTTTGCTTTTGACTATAGTCTAGGTCAGAGGTGACAGAGACAAAGTCGACGCTGGAATGAGTCTTACCCAGCAAAAAACTGTTCACTCTTACTTTGAAGAGATTCGGGTTGTATGCGCTCGGAAACACAGACGCAGGTAGAGAGTTCCATTCTTTTGCTGTGCGCATTATAACGGACATTTCAAAACGCTTATTGCGAATTTGTGGAATGAGGTCGTGGAGTTCTTGGGCACACTTACCGAAGTACAATCTATAGAAGACCGACAAGCAGGCAACCTTGCGGCGATAATGAGCCAAGCTTGGTATCCACCAGTTCTACGTCACCAATGAGCCTCCTAGCTCTGCGTTCCACAGAGTCAAGCGGCAAGTCGGTATTTCCGTGAGCCATCTCAAAGGTAATTGCAATACTCCATGAAGGATCGCACATGCGCTTTGTAAAGGGTTAAAAGCTGTCCATGCGTAAAGTATCGCTTCACTCTATTTAGGATGCCCAGCTTCTTGGCCGCAATTTGGACTTTATATTCGATGGTGGCGCCGAAGTTGAGAGTAGATGTGAACGCCGATCTGTCACAGGAACAGATGTACCCCGAAAATAGGAGTCTGATCAAAACGACTCCTTTTGGCGGTAAAAAGACACGCCTGTGTTTTGGTGGATGGCGTTAGGAGAGACCAGATTGTCATCTCCCCACTGGGAGATAAGGCTTAAGGTCAAATCTGTCCGCTCTCCCATGACCTCTCTTAAGAAACAAACTTCGGCTCCGCTAGCTTTTGCGCTGGACAAATACAAGTACTGTCGTCTGCGTACCCAACAATACCAGGCTGAAGTAGGTCATCCCTGATAGTTCATCATCATGTGCCTAGCCTTTTCCCAACTAAATTGGGGTCAGCTTCCAGTCTAACCGGATTCTGCTGAATACCAATTGTTATCGTTACAAAAACACCAAAGACTTGTAATATCAATACTTTATTTTAAATCTCTTTCCTACGTCCAGCTAATTTGTAAATAAACGACTTGATTTTCATTTCACCCAAAATCACAGTTCAAATAAATAAAATATTTTGTCCCCAGCTCAGTTAAACGCCCCAAAGTGCTCGAGTTCAAGATTGATAGCTCTGCTAAGTGTTCCCCGGGTATCACCTGCTGAACTTCACTTGTTAACTTCAAGAAGATAGCAAGTAAGTAACTGAGATACAACGGATGAAGGGCTAGGCTATATGAAACCAGAGTTAGTATCCCCTAGAGAGACACCATTCCTGAGTTTTATTTTTCAGAAATAGTCTTACTTTTGTAAAATGATTTAATAGTGTTTTAAGAGGGCAAGATTTAGGAGTAAATTGATATTTGAGTGATTATTTTACCAGGCTATTTCAATAAGCGTCTTATTAATGAATTAGCTGCGCCCGCGACTTTGTTCGCGGGCATGTCGGAAAACAATTTGGCTTTCATGGGTTGAATTATTTTACGCTGAATTCAATTTTTTTTTCTAAAATAAAAGTAGCTTAACTTACTCCTTATAACATCAGCTATTTGCCTGAAAGTCTCGTCAAATTGGTCAAGCCGTGTTCGACATTTAGACCACGTTCGCAAGGACGTCAAAATATCGCGGCGGAATTTTATCGCGCACTACATTTTCAACGCACTGCTTAGCGTCGAGAGTTATAAATTGAACAGTGTGTTTTTTTGACGCGCCGGGATGCGCTCTTTTGGATTCTCAACGCTCGGCTCAACACTGAGAGTTCAAAATCCAGTGCACGATAAAATTCCGCCGCGATATTTTGACGTCCGAGCGAACGTGGCCTTACAGATATAACAGCCTCAGGGTTGTTATGTTCGTAAACACATGGTACAGAATGACGCACAGATTTGTGATCACTGAGGGTTAGATATAGCAGTTACAAAATCACGGTTAGAGATACATGAAAACACTACATAAACACTGACAGCCAGCAATCCTACATCATTTTAAATCATTAGGAACACAAAATGATCACTGTTATTATGCGCACAGCCAAAGTGTGGAACTCTCTGTTCCCTCCCACATTTAACCCGTCTGCCTTCAAAGCAAGAGTGAACAGGCATCTTCTGTGCACGCTCGTTCCATCATAGACCTCATCTATGGCTTTCCATCAGGCGTGATCGGGGTCAAGAGCGGGCCCATTTAGTAATTAAAAAAAATTAATACCTTGACAAATGCGCCCAAAGGACCTGAAGACTAATTCCCATAATTAAGACGTTCAAAATCTAGTTGCGATCTCATCTCAACGATAATATTTATATCTGCTAAGGTGTAATTTACGAAATTTTGAAGAAAAAAAAACAATGTCAAAAACTTGTCAAAAATGTAGCAAAATTAGAGGAATTTTTTACACATTGAGACTGTCCTGTGAACGTTGTCAAAATTATGAGAATTGCCCCTCAGATTAATTTCTTACAACAGCAAATTTGGAAAATCTTTGCACCCGCTCTCCAAAGATTTTTAAACAAAAACCATTTCTTACGACCTATAAACATTTGTAACAGCAACTTAGTCACAAAAACATACATTTTTAACCTTACCAATTTATAACAAGAAAACAGGATCTAAGATAAGAAAATTCCAAGTAATTGGTGTTCAGTATCATTCATCATGATCCGTCTTCCTTGGAGTGGTTCCGTGTAAGCGTTTAGCTAAATGGGATACATTGCCCCACTTGCGAGAGTATATGTCGCTGTTTTTAACGCTATAACACTCCTTATTTAAGTGCTAAGATGATGTAGTGGGTGTTTATTTTTAAGCTGTTCTTGTGGTAAGAAAATTCTGTTTTGTAGTGTTTAAAAAGGGGTGGAAAGTGTTATTAAAACTGTTTTATTAGGCTATTTTAGACACACCCAAAGGCAATCGTTTTAATTGAGTCTGTTATACAATATTCGGGATTTCGTCAACCCGGATTTAAAAACGTTATGATACATAATAAGGCTGTAACTTTTAAATAATTATGTAGATACGAGTAGGAGTTGTCTGTGTGGTGCCGGACTTAAAGAATACCACCACCCCTTACTTCCCGTGGGTGTCGTAAAAGGCGACTAAGGATCGTACCGGAGAATGGGCAGCAGCGTTCTCTATGTATTCCACCACCATACCATACTGCGATCGCCAACCCGCCTGCCAAGCGTGGCGATTATGGCAAACCCTCCCAAAATTGGGGGAGGCCTGTGTCCAGCAGTGGACGTCTATCGGCTGAAACGACGAGTAGGTGTGACGGGCGGGTGTTTTGGGGGACGTTCAATAATTTGAATAAATGACTTTTGATTTTTTTGTTTATTTAAAGAAAAACAAATAGAAGCTACTTTATTCTAGTTATTTCAGGTTCTCGGACAAACGAAACATCACTTTTGATAGAGATTGTCACAAAGGGAATATGTTTCATAACATCTATTTCATGAAATTCAGAGTAGTTCTACTAATGTGAAACATGAATAAGGGTAACGTTAATACGTTGCCCTCATTCATGTTTACAGATATTTCGAGAAACTTCAGATAATTTTGTAACGACTTTGTGGATGGAAATTATTTTATGTAGATTGGCAAGAAATATAAAATTAAATTCATAATTTACAGGTTATTTATTTCCGTTTTTTTCTGCTTTTTTGTACATACTATTTGGTCAGTATAAGATTGGTACTTATTATACTCGTGGTAGGGATTAGCAATAACAAATACATACATGATTTCTTCAAAACTAACCCCCAACCTGAAGAGCTCACAAATAACGCCAACAGTCCTGTCCTAAAGAGACATAACCAAAATACACAAGCCATAGAACCGAACATTAATTACCCAAAAACATCACAATAATTCGCCATCTTAATTTATTAGAGCAAGAGACATTTTCTACAAAGCAAACAGGAATCTGAGTGGGTCGCTTTGGGCCCGTAAATGTGCCCACTATCACTCAAAGTCAGACCTCTTATTTATCACTAGACATATCACCAAACATGTTTTACCATCAAGAAATTTGCCCAACGACCTTGTGTCAAGGTCATACTGTGTAAACTCCCGTAATTTTGAGTTTTGCGGCAGTCCACGTAAGGTTGTCGGACAGTTCCTATATTTTTATGAGCCTGCTATGATGTCTAAGGGTTTTGTTGATTCCCGTCTGCTCGTTTAGGCTTTTTCACTTTGTTTTATTGACTTTATTATAAGCATAAGAGTTCAGTTAGGGTATGTGGGGAATATGGACGTCTCTTGTAGTATAAGTGGCCACCTGAAAGCTTTTCTTAGAATTTCTGGGACGTAAGCAGCTACACAAATGTTGTATTATAATGATGCTTATTTCAGAATATGTCTGCGAAGGAGATGATGATTGATGTGACATTTTGTGAGACAAGGAAATCAATAAAACCCTATGTCTATTTTATTATCAAAATATTCCACCTGAGGCTCTTGCACGACTACTTGTATTAACGTTCGACTACCCTATAGTATTTTGGTTTAAATCATTGCGACAAGCACAATGAATATCACCGATAGATATGAATAAAGTATGTAAATACCCATTAATGCGAAATTAGTATTTTCAATTTTAAAATCATTTAATTTTATTTTACGATAACTCGACACATTTATGCTAGGCCAACAGGCCACAGAAGCTCGTTGACGTTCAACGTCACAATTCTTCGCTCGCATGACTAACAGTCCTATCTCATTTTTCTCATTTTTAGCTGATCCCAGTTAGGATAACTACATTCCTCTATTCGTGATTCTTTACACTTTTCACTAACCACTAACCGCCGCGCGTCGTAGCTCTATGTTCTTTGGATCTCAAAGTATAACCATTTTGAAAGGCAACAAAATGTAAAGAATCAGGAATAGAACAATGTAGCTTTCCCAACCCAAATCAACCAAAAAATGAGATAAGAAGAATGGGTCATGCGAAGAATTGTCAGTCAGTCATTTTCAACTATAAAGCTGAGAATGCTCACAGATAATTAGAAACTAATATTTTAGGACACAGTACACTTTTCTTTTCCTGTCAAGACCGCACAAAAATGCTGCTGTTCCTTTTATGTTATAACGTATATTAGAGTAGGCTATATGTTGTTGTTTTTATTTTATTTTGTTTTATTTTATTTAGGAAATTTGGTGCATACTTGTACAACTAGTTTTTACGTTATTCATCGTTTTAAATTGTAAGTTAAGTTAATTTTAAGACCACGCTATCGCATTAGGTATACACCTGTAATTATAGTGGTAGGGAAATTTTAATAAATAAATAAAATTCAGTATAGATCTTATTAAGCACACGTACATTTTACATATGTGGGCGAGACCAGTGCGTTCAGTTTGCGATGCGGTCGCTTTCTCATGAATATTCCTCCCGGATAATGTGCGGCCCGTTTAATATTGCCTGCTGAACTGCAAACTGCGACACTTTGCGTTACAGATTGTGCTCACTTGTGAACTTCAGTTGCCTGGTTTTTGTTGGTTGGTTGTCAATGAGCTGATGTCTTTTGAAATTCTGATAAGCTTATTTTCATATCAACGTGTACCTACTTCCTGAATAGGTACATGAATCGTAACTGAACATTTGGTTTGGGAAGCGTAACCAGAACTCATATTTATTGTTTAGCCACCACAAACTGGTACAATATTTAGAATTGTATAAACTATGAATAGGAATAATTACTACGCATGATAACGAATAATACTACATCAAAATCCAAACTAGCAATGATTAAACTCTAAACGCCTGCTCAAATATTCATAGCACATACACACGCGAACAGATTATTCTAAATCTCGGAGGTGCTCACAAAACGTTTAACGAAAAAAATAAATTAAAAATTTAAAAAACCCCCGACACAAAAAAATACCTAATAAAATTAAATGTAAGTAATTGGAAAAGGATCAAATAATTAAAAAAACCCCAACTTAAAGAATCTAGGTAACGAGACTAAAACAGATAAATTCATATGGTAGTCGGGGGACCGTTCTGTGGAACACCTTCTATTCTAAGAGGTCCCCCGACTGTCATATGAATTTATCTGATGTAGAAATACCTACGCTTTTTAAGTAGGATAATTCCATTCGTAATAAAAATAGTCAAACTTAGTGATCGTAGGTACGAGTCATCACTCCACTTTCCTCATCATTCTAGAGCATTAATCAGACAAAAAAATATTTTCAAGTTTTTAGTTTTCATTTCGTTAGTTAATATTCCTCATTCCCTTTCATATAGTACACATTATTCTACTTGTCAAGCCCTTGCATTTGATACCTATATTGAAGGAGTTGTGAAGAAAAAAAATTATTCGCCATTTTGTAGTGGCGGCCATCTTGGATTTAAAATTTGTAATAGCGTATAGTATTCTACTAGTCAAGCCCTTTCATTTGATACCCATATTGAGGGAGTTGTGAAAAAGAAATGTAAATCGCCATTTTGTGGTGGCGGCCATCTTGGATTTGAAATTTATCATAGTGTATAGTATTCTACTATTCAAGCCCTTTCATTTGATACCCATATTAAGGGAGTTGTGAAAAAATATGTAGTCCGCCATTTTGTGGCGGCGGCCATCTTAGACCGATTTTCATCAAACATAGCTAAGAACACTCCCGACTAATTCACCTTTCAAACAAAAAAAACAAAATCAAAATCGGTTCATCCGTTCGGGAGCTACGATGCCACAGACAGACACACACACACACACACACACACACACACACACACAGACACGTCAAACTTATAACACCCCGTCGTTTTTGCGTCGGGGGTTAAAAATACTGACGCAATATCGGAAGGCAAGAGGAAATTTCTAGGTTCACCTTTTAAAAGATTCGAATCTTATCTTGAATCTTAATCTCAGGTTAAAATCAAGCGTTTTCGAAGCAGGGGACTACTTAAAATCATTATGCTCTGTAATGAAAATGGAGATAGAACACTTAGATTGCAATCGAGGAGTTTATCTTTTTTTTTTCCTGTCAGTAATTTAACACGACTCAACTTAAGTGAGCACTTAACGGGTGATTCTTCGGTTACGGAGCGGTGTTGTCCGTTAATGTTGTTGTCCGTTAATGTTGTAGCTTTAGATACGAACTAAAAAACCGTGATGATTCTACAAAATGATGATGAAAAGTTTTGTTCAACATTTTCGTAAGGCTAAGGAAACCAGGATGAGTATTTCTGGTTTAAATAGTGATCCAACCAACACGCACTGGGCCCGCGTGGTGGATTATGGCCCACTCGCTCTTACAGAGAGGAGGCCTTTGTCCCAACTACGGGAACAGAAAGGCTGATTATGCTAAAATTGTGATTATTGTGAAAAAAAAAAATCCTTCAGTAACGAATGAGAATTTTATTAAAGAATAAAACACAAGTTTTAGAGGTGACCCTAATATCTTTGTAGCTCATGGCAGTGCTATTTACTTACGTATCTAAAGTAAATATTCATTATACTTATTCTATTATTTCTATTACCCACAAAATTCCCGCCACTTGAAAATGACCCGTCCTTAACACGAGCGCACCGAATGGCTGGGTAAATAGAAAATGTTCCCACCCTTCTAATGGCGACCTAGCCGGAGTCGTTCGCGTGGCAAACCAAATATACCGTCTTCCTACGATTATAGGGGTCCAGTTGGCCTTCCAGAAGGTTTCTTAGACCTTGGATCATAGAAACTGGAGTTATGTTGACTTTGGAAACTAAGCTGGGTCCCAATATCGGCAGTTTTTTGTGACTCAAAGACTCTTTATTAAATCTTCTTCTCTTTATTAAATCCTCTTCTTGTTGTGTCCTACAACTACGTATGGTCGGACTTTGGCATATTCAGAAATGCCACTTGTTATTATTAAATGAAAATGTCATGGTTATTAAACAAGTAAGCAACCTACGTTCGGTTAGTAATGACCACAGAGTAGAGAGAGAGTTTTTTTTAAATTATAGACCATATTAATAAGGTCTAGTAGTTAATAGAACGCGCATATTTATAACAACACCACTTAAGGTCATAGCACACTTATCAAATCGGAAATGGATGGGCACCGTATCGCCTTTCGCCTCGGCGTCAAACAGGCGTCATCCTAACGTAAGCACGTAACCAAAGCGGATCAGAAGCTCCGATTAAATTAAATTAAATCACAATTGCCAGGCCAAAAAAAAAAAAAATTTGCTATGTTTTTTTTTATGAAGAGACTACCGACTGACCTTCAAATTCTAATAACGGTGCACTGAGCACCTATATCGGATGTTGGTAAGGCTTAGATTTGAGTATAGTGTGAGAGTAGTGGTGGTCCAGTGGTAATGGTCCCGACTTTTGAATAGTAGGTCGTGGGTTTGAACCCCGGCAGGCACTTTACTTTTTGTAAATAATTTCATCACTACTGCTCTCAAAACGGTGAAGGAAAACGTCGTGAAGTAATGTCCTAGAAAAAAATTCGCAGACATGACGTGACATCTACCAACCCGCACTTGGCCCACTCTCTCTCGCCTAGAGGAGTGTGTCCCAAGCAACATTATCGGCTTATTATGGTATAGTGTTTGATAAACATAAGCACGCTGAATTTCCGCCGCAGAATCTTCGAAACGTGTGTCACTCCGCTAAACATGTACAGAAAACAAATGCATCGCGACTTTAGCACATCTCTTTTGTTTCTGTGATCTGAGGTCAACAACAATACGGGCAACCAATTTATGGCTGGACCTAAAAACTAGGATATTCTGGGTGAATATCACAAGTTTCTAACTATGCATTTCAACATAAGTTATAAATATGTGTGTTTATAGATTATAAAATATGATTTTATTTCTGTAAGTAGGTTTGTACAAACACTTTTAGATGAGGTCGGCGTTTCCTATCTGAAACATTCGGAGAAGAAAGGCCGAAACAAACTCAGAGGTTACAGAATACAAAATCACATATGTTATACAAGACATCATGCAATGTATTCTCCGAAGCGGTAGGCAGTAGGACCCACATTTCGCCAGCATAACGCATAAAATATAATTAACTAGCAGTGCCCCGCGGTTTCACCCGCACGGAATCAACACTTATTGATTCCGTGGGAATATCGGGATAAAAACTGCCCTATCTCGTTTCCCGGGAGTCAAACTATCGCTATACCAAAATCGGTTCAGCGGTTTAAGCGTGAAGAGGTAACAGACAGACACACTGTCGCATTTACGGATACTAGTATGAATTTTAATATTTTTTACGAAACCTGGCCATGTTCTGAGTGGGCCCGCATGGTAGATTATTTCTGTCCCACTCCCTCTCGAAGAGAGGAGGCCTGTATCCCAGCAGTAGAACTATTTGCCCTAAGTTTTTATTCAGTGACTGGGCAACTAAAGGAATCAGGAAAAGTAGGGAAAGATTATTTGAACTGTATGGCCTTAAGCCGTATATAAACACGGATACTTTTAATAAGTATGTTGCTACTTATTCTAAAATTTTTAAAAATATCTGCAAAGCAGCTAAAGCTTCTTTCATTAGTAACAAAGTTAAATCCGCAGACAATAAAATAAAGACAGTTTGGAAAATTATAAACAATGAAACGAACAGGAACAAAAAACATAATACTGATTACACACTGGACACTTCCCGCGGTCTCATTAGCGATAACATCGATGTTGCTCAGGAATTTGCAACTTTCTTTACCAATATTCCAATTAAAACTACAGAAACTTTAAATTCCTCGCCCGCACTAGCTATTGAATTATTAAGAGCGAATGTCTCAGCCTGTCCTGTGGAATTTAAATTTAAACATATAAACCCCATAGTCATTATAAAGGCATTTAAGCAACTTAAGATCAAAATTACCGAAGATCTGTGGGGCATGTCCACTAAAGTTTGTCAATCCTTTATTGAGACAATTGCACCCTATTTAGCTTTAATATTTAATTTGTGTGTAGATCAAGGGGTTTTCCCGGATTTAATGAAGTTCAGTAAAGTTATTCCACTTTTCAAATCTGGGGACAGCAAAGACACTAATAATTATAGACCCGTATCGGTTTTGCCGGTTTTTAGCAAGGTGTTCGAAAAAGTAATGTTAAATCAAATGCTCAATCATTTTAATCGTAATAACATCTTACACGATCAACAGTATGGTTTCACCAAAGGACGTTGTACAACCGACGCCGGTGTCACCTTATTAAAACACATCTTTAACGCATGGGAAGAGGCACAAGATGCTATAGGCATTTTTTGTGACCTATCCAAGGCATTTGATTGCGTGAATTATGAAACACTGCTCTTGAAACTTGAGCATTACGGACTAGGTAAACTTGCTCTTAGCTTAATAGAATCATATTTAAATGATAGATTTCAGCAAGTCCAAATTAACGGTGTGAATTCATCGGGCTTAAAAGTCAAAATGGGAGTACCGCAGGGCTCAATATTGGGGCCATTCCTATTTTTAGTATATATAAATGATTTACCTCATTTACTGAAAAACCAACCACAAATGGTGTTATTTGCTGATGACACATCACTGATTTTTAAAGTAAGCAGACGTGCACAGGAGCTTGACGACGTAAATAACGCTATGCATGTGGTCCATAATTGGTTTACTGTGAATAATTTGGTATTAAATGAGAAAAAAACTAAATGCATTAGATTCGCTTTACCGAATGTTAGAAGTAATGAATGTCATGTTGTATTGAATAGGGAGACACTTGAATTCGTCGAAAATACGGTTTTTCTGGGGATCGCGCTTGACTCAAAGCTACAGTGGGGTCCGCACTTAACATCACTTGCAGGGCGGCTCAGTTCGGCCGCTTACGCTGTTTGGAAAATTCGCCAATTAACAGACGTGGATACCGCGAGACTGGTCTATTTTAGTTACTTTCATAGCATCATGTCTTACGGTATTTTGTTATGGGGACGGGCTGCAGATATTGATTCTATCTTCATTCTGCAAAAGAGGGCTGTTAGAGCCATCTACAAGCTCAGCAGACGCGATTCTTTACGAGAACTGTTTAAAGAAATTAACATCATGACGGTTCCTTGTCAATATATATATGAAAACATTATGTACGTTCGAAAAAATCTACATCTTTTTAGTAAGATAAGTGACAGGCATAATTTTAACACTAGAAATAGGGACAAATTAGATCAACCGCGTTTCAGATTGTCTAGAGTAAAAACTTCTTTTATGGGTTACTGTGTAAAATGTTATAATAAAATACCATTCGATATTCTTCAATTAAATGAGAAGAAATTTAAAACATGCATTAAACGCACACTATGTAGACAAGCATATTACAAGTTGGATGATTATATCGTAGATAAAAATGCTTGGCTTAATGCTGGTCCTGCTCCACAGGCACTTGGGCTCACTAGTTAAAATTTCAATATTTGGAAGAGGTGCTTCCCTTTTTCTTTTAAATTTTTCTGACATTACGAACATAACTTTTTTATTTTGTTCAATCCAGTTTTAATTGTTGAATACTGCAATATTTGATACCTCTTCCTGTTTGGTAGTAAATTATATTAACATCTTAAATAAATTGCAAACTATAGTTTTGTATAATTTAGAAGCATTTTTTTTTTTAATTTTGTAAATGTAAGAACCATGTTTCCGTTTATTATGATTTTTTTTTGTTGTTGACTTGAAAGAGCATGGCAGTTGAGAACGTGTCATGCTCACTTAAATGTCTCACCGATGGTGGCGCGTGTGTTGGATTATTCGGTTCCCTACAAAATGGTTGAGCTGGATGGTGCTGATCCACGCGTCATGTTCGTGAACGGGTGCCGTCGGTTGAGACTGGTCATCTCTTAACTGCCAAGGCTTATTTTTAATCTTATATTTTGAATTGTTTCTTCATTTGTCTGTTTTTTTTTTACATTGTTCTCACATATAGAAGCAACAAGAATAATGTACCCAAGATTTTGTAATAACTTGATTTAAAAGAGTGTCCATGGAGTTTCTTGCCCGTTCTTCTCCATAGAGATCTACGTTTTGGAATGGGCAACTAGCTTCAACTTTCTGACTAACTGACAGACTATTTAATTTTGACAATTCAAAAGTGCCTGTATAAGGTTTAATTGAAATAAATGCTTTGAGTTTGAGTTTGAGTGGGAACATAATTAGGCTGATTATGCTCTATCCTGTGATATTATGAAAATGTATAAATAGTCTAAAAACTTATTATGGTGTAGGTAATTACCGTGCTAACCTACTTGACAATTTTTTTTTTAATATGATGAAAACTATAACGAGTACCTACAGATAAAATACTGAGAGCCAAATTAAAAATAATATTCAAAAACCAACAACTCTTCCAAAACCATAATTAATTTGAACATACATAGTATTACCTACTTTCGCGCTACGCGTGGTACTTTAAGTTCATAACCATGGCAACAGATGGCGTTACTGTAGCTGGCCCGACACTGTATTATTAACAAAGAGTTTCCCCAGGATGTTTTCCTTTACCATGCGGAGCTTATTACAAATTTAAATTGCGAGAGTACCTACTTTCAAAACAAGTCAGTTCGAAGTCAAACGATTTTTGCTTAGCTTTGACTTTGCGGAGAGTTCTGTTGATCTGCGGGTTAAGATAAACTTGAAGTGTGTATATTGACTGAAATACAAAACGCTAACAAGATATGTTTCTCATTGCAATTTCTGTCTGTTTCTGCTGTCCAGCTATGTTCCCTTTGTACCAGGACATGAGAAATTTGTTTTATTTTGGGTTCCCGACCTTAAAAGGCTAAACAGAATCTTTGTAAGACCAGCTTTTTTACGTCTGACACAAAGGTATTATTTTTCAAGTTCTATGAAACTTATGTTAACATTTGAATGTTTTCATAATGTTAGGTATAAATTATCGCACACAGATTTAGCCAGTCAGAGACAAAATTTTTTTTCTTCTGTTGATTGACAACGTACCCACGATGCCTCAACTGGTATTGCAGACTGTTAAAACTTAGGTGAGCGTAAAGTTAGCTGTCAATAGTGTCAATCAGGCTTGAGGCTTCAGGAGCAATGACAATCACTTCACCTATAGTTTCCCGGTGAGAATTTTATAATAATACTAGCTCCGCCCCGCGGTTTCACCCGCGTAAATGTCGACCCCGTAAGAATATCGGTATAAAAATTTAAATGTTAATCCAGGGTGTCAGCTACCTCCACACAAAATTTCATCAAAATTGGTATAGCCGTTTGAGCGTGAAGAAGTAACAAACACACACACACAATTTCGCCTTTATAATATTAGTGTGATATTTAGGTATGTCTTTAGGTGACGCTGAACTGTAAACAACAACAAGTAAACAAAAACAATAACGGCTCATTGTGGTGTGAGTATATCAATTACTGTCACCAGCCTCGGAAACACGGAGCCAAGACTGGCAACCAATAATATTGATGGATCACTACCACCATACATTGTGGAGGCTCTACGTTGTGAGGTGAGGAGACATTATGACAATGAAATAAAATTGTTTATACTATAAATAGGATGAGGAGGGGCCCGTGGCTAAATAATAACAGCCGCACAGGTCGATCGATCAGGTTAAGCTACGCTTGCCGCGGTTGGTCTGTGGATGGGTGACCATCTTTACATACCGTGACCTCTCCGTGCCTCGGAAAGCACGTTAAGCCGTCGGTCCCGGCTGTCATTCGTGGATCTTTGACAGTCGTTGCGGGTAGTCAGAAGCCCGAAAGTCTGACAACCAGTCTTACCAATGGGTATCGTATTACCCAGTAACTGGGTTGTGGAGGTCAAATAGGCAGTCACTCCATGTAAAATACTGGTATTCAGCTCCATCCGGTTAGACTGGAAGCCGACCCCAAAATAGTTGGGAAAAGGCTAGGCCGATGATGATTCTATAAATAGTATATCAGAATCACTTTTACACGTCAAATTATAAAAAAAATAAGCTAGATGGATCTGTATACATTTCCTATCTAACTATCCCTGAGAAGAAATGGCGAAACATTACTTCAGAAATCATCGTGGTCAGATCATGTGAACACAATGTAGATTAGCGCCTCAAATTGCCTTTTGAGGAAGGAAACAGACAGATTCGAGTGGACCAGTCCAGTCAGTGCAAGAATTTGTTAGTAATCGTGTAGCTCAACTCGGAACTTGAGGAGCTCAACTACTCGACGAACGAAGAGATGTAGATGGAAAAAGAATAATCAGGTAAAATCACACAATATCACGCTTATAATATCCAAGGGTTGGAGGCAGAGCAGTACCTAGCAAGTTAAAATAGCGGTCAGTGCAATGATATTATAAAGGAAAGATACGCCAAGGTCATACTGAGCGACGTTCTGTATTGTTGCGTTGTTATTACAAAGTACTCACTGCGATAGATAATACGGAACGTATGACACAGAAAGAGATAGCTATCTTTAGTGTGTTGCTCGCTGCTATTAGCGGACAAATGAAACTACAACAATTGTCTGAATTTGTTTGCAACAATTTTCACGCGCTAGTGCCATACCGAGAGCAGTGGTGGCCCAGTGGTAACGGCCGCGACTTACGAGTTGTAGTTCGTAGGTTCGAACCCAGACAGGCGCTTTACTTTGTGTAAATTATTTCATCACCACTGCTCTCAAAACGGTGAAGGAAAACATCGTGAGGAAACCGGCATGTCCTAGAATCAAAAATTCGAAGACATGTGACATCCACCAATCCGCTCTGGGCCCGCGTGGTGGATTACGGCCCACTCCCTCTCACCGAGAGGAGGCCTGCGTCCCAGCAGTGGGAACATTATAGGCTGATTATGGTGCCATACCTACATCTTCAATATAATATCATTGGGTCAGTGTAACACCTAAGTCACGAGGCTACAAATCCATGCCACAACAAAAAATCCTTGAAGAAAAAACCCAAGAAGAAACAGATATAAACACCACAGAAATATTATAAACACAGTCAATGATCCTTGTCAAACAATCTAAGGATGATTAGAATGCGCAAAAACAAGTGTCTGAGCACAACAATAATCCCACTGAAGCCACAAACACGACTTAACCGAAGAACAGAGAGTATTCTCACTTAATTATTATGATTGTTACCACGACACAAATACGACGACATCTTTATTTAAAAAGTATTCCCTCTGCAAACAGTCGACAGTTGTTTCACAGAATAGGTAGCTACAGAAGGCTAGCTTCATTCAACAAGCTTAAACAGTTGGGCACACTGACGCCTACGTAGTATTCATACACATGAGCGACACGCGTCGACGGCAGAGGCAACTGTAGCCGTCGACATGCGCCTGCAGCTGCCGTCGACAACGTGCCGCACGTGTAATTGAGTACCGTAGTTAAATACACGAGCGGAACGCTGTCAACGGCAGTGTTGTCGTTGCCGTTGACGCGTGGCGTTCGTGTGTATGAATACTACGTATGCGTCTGTGTGTGCGCCTGTTTTAGCTCGTTGAATGAAGCTAGCCTTCTGTAGCTACCGTGTGAGTGTTTATCAATAACACTTAGACGCGTTTACACGGCGCCATCAATCGCACTATATATCCTAACCAATATTATAGAAGAAGTTTGTTTGTTTTTTACCATTTCACGCCTAAACCACTGAACTGATCATTCTGAAATTTTGCATATACGTTCTGAGGTGTACAGAAACAGACATACGGTACCTTTCATCACGAAAAAAAGTGCTGTTCTCGAGGAAAACAACAATAACGTTATTACGATAGAAGATGGCGCCACGTGTCTTTCGAATCAAAAACAGGACAACGTCTGTCGGGTCAGCTAGTCCTACTAATATTAATATTATAAAGGCGAAAGTTTGTGAGTGTGTTTGTATGTTTGTTACGTCTTCACGCACAAACGGCTGAACGGATTTGTGTGAAATTTGGCAAACAGATAGTATTATAACCAGGATTAACACATAGGATACTTTATACCCCGATATTTCCACGGGATTGACACGTATGCGGGTGAAACCACGGGGCGCGGCTAGTTTCAAATAAATGCCAGTCGCGAGTGCGCTTGCACTCGCTTTGCCTGAGATGAGTGTATGTGTGCGCGCGTTAGTTGTAGCGAGCTGACCTTCTGCACCCATCCATTTCGTGGTTGCTTGTCCGCCATAAAAGTGAGCAGTGGCAGTAATTAATGAAATGCTTTGCTCGATAAATTCTGAATTAAAAATGTTATTGTTGATAGTATGTTGTTTGTTTGTTTTTCATTTTTCTCGGGTAAACAAGTTGGGTAGATTGAAAGTTTTTGCTTGTCAGTAGTTATGGCTAATTAGCTAAAGCTATTTCTTGTTTTGCCCTCCATCCTCTTCGTTGTTTTTATGGTTAAAGCGATATGGTCGAAAAAAATCTAGTAATAACTATTATTATTATTTGGTTAGACACACTAGCAGGTAATTAGCTGATGCGTGTGTATCGTATAGCTTGGAGATATTTAGTCTGTCCAGTCGATTCTTGAAGCAGTTCAGTGTGGGAGCCGTCACAACATTTTCCGGGAGCCTGTTCCATGCTGTTACAACTTGGTTAGACAAGAATTACTTCAAGGGCTTTTTTTATGAATTTTCCCATAGCTTTAAGGAATGCCCACGCAAATGTGTGTTCGCATTCAGTGTGTAAAGGTCTTGAAGGCGGGGCACTTTGAAGTGTTCTGTAAGTATCTTGTACGTCTCAATGAGCCTACCCCTTTGTCTGCGCTGTTCCAGTGTGATAAGGCCAAGGTCTTTGAGGCGTCGTTCGAAAGGTAGACTACGCATGGAGCGAACCATCTTGGTTGCCTTTCTTTGTACATTACCAAGTAGAGTCATGTCTTTTTTAAATTAAGGGTCCCAGATGACATTAGCTTACTCCAAAAGTGGTATTATGTAGGTCTTGTACAACTTGACAAATGTCTTAGGCGTCAGGCACTTGAATGCCTTGCGGATGATGTAAAGTTTCGAATTTGCTTTTCGACGATACCGGATATGTTTGCTTCCTATTTTAAGTCGTTGGACATAACAACACCTAGGTCTTTCTGTAACTCAACAGCTGAGAGTTTGTGGAGTCCGAGACGATAAGTTATTCGTGGATTGTTGTTACCTATGTGCAAAACGGTATATTTATCAACATTCAGCATCAACAGCCAGTCTTGAGTCCATTTGCACAGCGTTTAAATCATTTTTGGTATCTTGCCACTGGTCATGAAGGTTTCCAAAAAACTTCATATCATCCGCAAATAATGAAAATGGCAGCAAGTCTGTGAGGTATAAAGTAAATATCAATGGACCGGACACCGATCCTTGAGGAACACCGCGGAAGGAAGGAACATAGCGGTAAAAAGAACGTCTCCAATACGCACACAGAATGTTCTTTTTTTAAGAAAATCACTTATCCAGGCTAATACACTGCCGCGTATTCCAAGGTGTTCAAGCTTGTGGATTAGACGTCACAAAGGGACGCGATCAAACGCTTTTTCATAATCCAAGTATCACATCAGTCACATCTGTAGGGTGCCCTTTATTCTTGGTCCGTTCGTGTAAACATTTTAGAAGATTCGTTGTGACTGATCGTCTCGGGTCAAATTCATATTGCTCCTCCAGGATACCTTGCTCCTGCGATATCAAATCTCTTACCTTACTACCTAGGCTGATACGCACTAAACAAACAGAAACAGTCCGTAAAAAATAGCAATATGCCTTAAGCTACACAGTTTCCTAGAAAAGCGGTAGCTGCCAAATAGCGTCCACAATTTACGTGCGCAAGACCTTACTGAAACGTTATTTATTAAAGTAAGTTGGTGTGTTTTCCTAGACAATGTTTTTTGACACCGTAAGATCGAACTCCGTTGCTATCGTTTTCATGACAGACGTCACTGCGGCCGTTATGTGGCGGCCACCGCTCTTCTAGGAAACAGTATCTTTACGGAAGTTAAGTGACTTCCAACGATGCCATTCAAAATCATCGTACGCCCAAAACTTGAGGGATAATTCTCGTAATTTTAAGAACGTTCACAGTCTGATCTCAGTCTTAATCTGTCGAAAATACCTCTAATTTTCCCACATATCTGACAAGTTTTTGACATTTTTTGTTTGGCGCCGAAATGAGACTACGACTAGATTTTGCATGTTTTAAATTACGAGAGCAAGGCCTTCTGAACAATGAAAAAAACTGGCCAAGTGCGAGTCGGACTTGCACACGAAGGGCTCCGTACCACAAGGCATAAAACGCCGAAAAAAACACGTTTGTTGTATGTAGCCCCCCTTAAATATTTATTTTATTCTGTTATAGGGGCATCAGAAATACATCTCTGTGAAAATTTCAACTGTCTAGCTATCACGGTTCATGACATGCAGCCTGGTGACAGACGGACAGACGGACAGTGGAGTCTTAGTAATAGGGTCCCGTTTTTACCCTTTGGGTACGAAACCCTAAAAACACTTCCATAATCGACATCAGGTTTATTCATTTCTTAAGACACGACAATTTCATAAACTAGAAACGGATGGAAAGGGACGAGTAAAAAGCAATATAGTTCGGGAACATATTGCGAATACAGTTACGTTAAACAAGAAGTGATATTTTTATCATTCGCACACATGGGCTCGAGATGGACGGGATTTTTTCTAAATACGGTTGAGATGTTATCGGTGAGACTAGGAGTTGTAGATGTGAGGATGAAATATATGTACGTGTGTCGCTGATAAGAATTGAGTTGTGTTTGGTAATAAATTATGCCATCAAAACAAAACTTGTAAAAAAAACCAAGTCTCGCAACTCAGTTATTCTACCATAAAAAGTTGTGAGATCCATGTAATAACAAGTCGGTTAATTTATTCAGTCCCTACTTAAGGGACCTTCTGTCTTAAGTTATTACGTAATTAGTTAACCTAACAACATCTTGTAGTGACCATATCAATATTAAAAATCTTTTATGTTTAAAATAAATAGATTGACTTGGCCATCGCATGAAAAAACAATGTATCCCACAGTGCGATTGCCAAGTCAATCTATGTATTTTAAACATAAAAGATTTTTTATGTTTAAACTTACATTTAATTTTATTACTTTTTTGTGTCGGGGTTTTTTAAATTTTTAGTTTAATTTTTTATTTCATACTTTTTGTAGGGACTCCTTAATTTTTGTATTTCATTTCTTTTATTTTCTTGCGTTTTAAGATTCAGGTAATTTGGTGTTTAATCAGGTTTTTTATCCGTCAAAAAATAATTATTAATTTATACTTAGTTGAAGAATAATTTTAAGACTAAACAGATTTTTTTGTTTTATTATATCCTTTTTCTAGTTCATCCTTTAGTTATTCAACTTTCGTACAAGTATTTCATAGCTATTAGATATTCGTATTCGCTTAGGTATTCGTATTTCAGATCTTGTTTATAAAATGGGACTGCGACACTATCTGATGTAGAAATACCTACGCTTTTTAAGTAGTATCATCCATTCGTAATAAAAATAGTCAAACTTAGTGATCGTAGGTACCAGTCATCACTCCGCTTTCCTCATTATTCTAGAGCACTGATCAGACAAATTTTTTTGTCTAGTTTTTAGTTTTCATTTCGTTAGTTAATATTCCTCATTCCCTTTCAATATAGTGTACATTATTCTACTTGTCAAGCCCTTGCATTTGATACCTATATTGAAGGAGTTGTGAATAAAAAATATAATTAGCCATTTTGTGGTGGCGGCCATCTTGGATTTGAAATTTGTAATAGTGTAGGATTGAGCTGAGGGTTAGGAGGAGTTTATAAAGAAACGTCCGTATGTCGCGCCATCCTTTTATTAACTGTTTTTAACATAATACTTATTCGCTATTCTACGTAAACTACTTACTCGCTATTACTGCAAACTTGCACATCATATTACATACCACATCATAGGGGTTGTTACAAAAAAAAAATAACATATTAAATGTTTTTTTTTTTTTTACATTTTATTTGCCTATACTCTAAAGCAGTGTTACGATCCTTATATAATGCAAAACAAACATTATCTTAACATGTAGGTACTTATTCTAAACATAAACAACATTATCATAAACAATCGCGAAAGTTTAAGAATGATTTATTAATAATCTAAACAATGTAAGTATATTATCACTAAGTGTAGAGTGTGTCACTGTCATAACATAATATCACTTAAATGTAAACAAACCGATTAAATATAGGTAGGTACTACTTAAGTTACAAATCTCTTTGTTCTATTTTTATGAATTGTCTCTAATTTATCGCCTTTATGAATAACGACATTAGGTTCGTTATCGCTTAACACAGTATAAGGTCCATTATATAACTTGTCTAATTTTGTACCTGTTTCATTTTTTATTAGTATTAAATCACCTGGTTTATACGAAATAGGATTACATTTTCTATCATATGCTAATTTCCTTTGAGTTTTTCTTATAATTAAATTATTCCTAACTTCCTTATGAGCTAACTGTAACCTATATTTAAGTTCTAATGCATAGTTATCTGGATTGTAAAGCGGTTCAACTACTTCATTGGTAAGATTACTAGGTAAGTTGCATGTTTTTCCGAAAACTAACTCATAGGGTGTGTATTTTGTTTCCGTGTGGACGGTAGTGTTGTATGAAAAACACCAAAAATTCAACCATTGACTCCATGTTTCTGGATGTCCGTCACACTGAGTACGTAAAAATGCTGCAAGATGCTTATGGGTATTTTCTAAAGCACCTATCGACTGATGGTGATATGCAGTCGAATTTATTTTATTAATTTGTAGCAGTTTACAAACCTCTGACATTGTTTCCGACATAAATTCCGTACCTCGATCGGTAGCAATGGTTGTGGGTAAACCATACCTAAGTATAAAATTGTTTACGAATGATCTAGCTACACTTACCGTATCTTTTCTCTGTAATGGATACGCTTCGACATACTTACTGAGCTCACATTGTAAACTTAAAATATAAACGTTACCTTCTAAATCCTTATCTAAAGGGCCAACTAAATCTAAAAATACCTTTTGGAAAGCACTTGTTGCCGTTGTAGTTATGACCATTGGTTCCATTATATTTCTAGAATACTTACTAGTTTGGCATTTTTTACACTTGGAAACGTAGTATCGTACGTCGTTCTCCATGCCTGGCCAAAAATACTTACTCTTTATATTATTTATCATACGTCTTACTCCTGCATGCCCACTTGTTGGCAGCAAATGATAGTCATGTAGTATGTATGTCTTTTCGTCATTTTCTAGGACTCTTTTTATTCCTCTTATAATATTTATTTGTGGACCGGTCCACTGTGGTCTTCTTTTTATTTCATTGATCAACTCTTTAATAAATTCAACATTATTTTTATCTTTTACTATGCATAGTTCTTTAATATTGATTTTTCTACAAGTTTCACTCAATAAATCCGCAAATTCGACTCGCGAGAAATGCGACATATAATCGAGATTGATAAATAGAGTTGATTCTTTTTCAACATAAACAAAACATTCGTTTTCATAATCTATATTTTTCTTGTTTAGTTCTTTACCTTTTAAAAATGTTAATTCTACAGCTTCTTTAGGTTTTCTTAATATCTCTGCTATCCTTGGTTGGCCAAACCTCGGTTCGTCAGCTATATTAAGAGAACCATTGTCACTCGAGGTAGGTATTGCTTTGCACTCCGAGTTTATTCTCGCTCGTTGTGCCCTTGTCATTACCATATTTATACTTTTTTCATTTAAAGTTTTTAATTCGTTAGAACTTATGGTAACCCTACTTAATGCATCAGCAACATTATTCTCTGTACCTTTTATGTATTTAATATCGTAATCGTATTCTTCTAATAGTAATCTAAACTTTAAAAGTCGTGTAGATGGATCTTTCATGCCAAATAGATAGATGAGTGGTTTATGATCCGTTAGAATAGTAAATTTTCTTCCATATAAGTAAGGTCTAAAATATTTTATACTCCACACCACTGCCAAAAGTTCTTTTTGTATCGTAGGATAATTTATCTCTGCTTTATTTAGTGGTCTACTGGCGTAAGCTACTGGTCTTAGGTCACTGTTGCATAAGACTGATCCTATTGCCATATTAGATGCGTCCGTTTGAAGTATGAATTCATTTTCTTTAGAAAAATCGGGGTATTGCAAAATTGGTGGATTTATTAACTTTTCTTTGAGAATGTCAAAACTATTTTGACACTCACTTGTCCATACAAAAATTTCGTTCTTTCTACATAATTTATTTAGTGGTACCGTAATTTCTGCAAATGATCGAATGAATTTTCTATAATAGTTGCAAAATGCAACGAATCGCCTGACCTCTTCGGCATTTTTTGGTACTGGGTAGTTTTTAACTACAGTATTTTTTTGTGGATCTGGTAATACACCATTAGCTGAAACTTCGTGACCTAAATAGAGTAATTGAGTTTTCATAAATTCGCACTTTGCTGGGTTTAGCTTAAGGTTCATTTTCCTTAAACGATCGAAAACATCCATAAGGTTCTTATTATGTATATCTACTGTCCTACCGAATACAATAAGATCGTCACAGTAAACGAAACATTTCTCAAATGTTAGTCCTGACAAGGCAACTGACATGGCTCTAGAAAACGCATTTGGTGATATTTTGAGACCCATAGGAAGGCGCTTCATACGATATTGACCTTCACTAGTCGAAAAACTGGTGATATCCCTACTCTCTGGTTTTAAATTTACTTGGTAAAAACTTTGATGAAGATCTAAATGGGTAAAACAAATACTTCCTGAAAGAGAGTCTAATATTTCGGTAATGTTTGGTAGTGGGAATTTATCGTCTCGGATACATTCATTAAGTTTTCGGTAATCCACTACTAATCGCCATTTCTTTTCTCCATCAGACTTTTTGGGTACTAAAAGAATAGGACTGTTCCACTCACTATTGGAGGGCTCTATTATGTCGTCCTGTAACATTTTATTAACTTGTTTATTAATTTCCGATTTCGATGATTGAGGCAAACGATAGGGCTTTGTATACACTGGCATCGTATTTGATTTTACTGTTATTGACTGTTCTACTACATTTGCTGTACCTAGTTTGTCTCCTTGAAGGAAAAATATGTCTGAATATTTAGCACAAATTATTTCCAAATCTTTTCTATCGCTTGAATTTAAATGTGACAAATTTAGTTCTGATAGTAATTTTTTTACTCGTTCCAGTCCCGTTTCCGATTTATTATACAAACAAATATTATAGTTATCTAAATACTCTAAATCATCTTTACGTATTAATTTTGATTTCGGTATTTTGATTAAATTTTCACTAGTGTTTAAAATTTTTACTGGTACTTTACCTCGTTTTGGCTGAAAAATACAACCTGCTAAGAATAAGTTGTCACTTATTTGCCTTGAGTGTAAAACGTATTCTTTGTAAACATTTTTGTTTATGTCGGTATAGTGTATAGACTCACTTCGACCTGGAATAAGCAAATAATTTTCAGTGTTCGTGTGAATAGGTTGACGGTTTTGTATTTCAATGTGACAATGCGGCGCTTTATCAGTTAATTGTAAGCTGAGTACGTTTGTCGGTAAATCAATGTTAGCGTTATAAGTTCTCAGAAAGTCTAAACCGAGTATCCCATCCGATTCACATGGAATATTATCGAACAAATAAAACTTGTAACGAAACTGTACACCCGTTTCTAATTTCAAAGATATGTACGCGTAGTTATATGCCTGTACTTTCCCACCGATACCTTTTATGCTTGTTTGATCGCTATATATTTTTGTTTCGCGTGTTACCGACTTTCTGTTGATTAATGAAATAGATGCACCCGTATCGATTAAGAATTTTAGTTTTTGTTTGCCAGCGTAAAAATAGATAAAATCTAGACCATCACATACTAACCCATAATTAGTTGTTCCGAAAAAACTGAACTAAATTTTCCTCTTTATTCGTTACCTCTTTATTCCTTTCCTCTTTTGGCGCATTGACAACATTCACGTTGTCCTGCCTGGCACCTCTGTAATGACCCCTGTTACTTCTATAGTAGCTTTTATTCGGCGGCCTAGAGTATCCACGTGGTTGGTAATGTCTGCCACGGTGAAAACCTCGCTGTGCGGGCCCTTGATCCCTGTAATGCTGGGCTGCGTTATTACCTCGGTAGTGAGAAGGATTCCCACGGTAGTGAGTAGTCTGCCCACGATGGTAGTTTCCGTGACTCCGACTGTACCTTGAGTTTTTACCTCGTGTGTAAGAAAATACGGCATCCTGACCTGATGTTCCGGGAAGTGACAGCTCCTCATCTTCAGCTGCTCGTACAGCATCCTTCAGTTGGTTATAATTTCTAGCTGCTAAAATAGTACTAAGTCGACGAATTCTCAAACCGTCTGCAAATCTCTTAACTACTAACCTTTCATTTATTGGACTTAGTATCTCGGCGGCTGTCTGGTTTCCGTCTGCTTGCGCTATGGTTAGTGAAGTAAACAAATCTCCTAGTTTCTCTCCATATTCGCCTATAGTCAAGTTGTTTTGACTTATATTATTAATTTGTGTCATTATTGAGTTGGAAGATTTTTTTGTAAGAAGATAAATTTGAATATCTTTTACTAATCCAGAAACTGTTTCGTAACTTTCTTTCAATTTTAATCTCGCTATTTTTGACAGCCGAGTCTTTAATACAAATGTAACTAGCAATTTCTTACAACCTTCTTCTTTCAAGCAACTTTCATACATCTCTATACCTTCGATTATTCTCTCTACTGTTTCTTCCTTTCCATCCATAACTGGAATCAAACTACTAGCCGTTTTTAAACTAAAACTCTCCATTTTGTATGTTGTCTTATTTTCCTCTAAATCTAAAAATTCGTCGGATGAACTTTCTGAAATATCTATTACCTCTTTATAACCCAAGATTTTACTATATATTTTCTCTATTTCGTTAGGTATTGACGGATCTAAATGTAATTCCTTTTTACTTAGTTGTCCATATTTAATTAATAATGTAAACTCATTAAACAAATTATTAGCCTCCTGAAACTTAAAAGGCCTAATTTTCTAATACTAACACATAAATCTAGTTAACTTTCATATATTTCACTAAGTCTATCCATGAATAATTATAGAGTCTATTTTTACACTTCGTGAGTACCGCACTCATACCTTTCACTGAGTTGGTCCGTCACGACGGGCTGCTAGGCTTGTCCTCTGGAAGGGCTGCTTGGCTTATCCTCTGAGGTGACTGCTTGGCTCATCCTCAGGAATGGCAGCTTGGGCCGGGCATACCCTGGACACCGCAGGTAACTGAGCCGGGAAATCCCTGGACTCCACCAACAAAATAAACTGTATTTCTTCATTCTTCTGTATTTTTTTTTTTCAAAAATTGGTCTTTGTTCTTCTATTATTTAATCTTCTTTCTTCTATAGTATAGTTGTATCTTCTTTCTTCACTTCATTATTTATTTATTTTTCGTTTTATTTACGGCCGGCGCAGGAAATGCAGGTAGGTTCCTCTCCGGATCTAGTCGTCACACGGCGGAAGGACCGTCTCAAGTTTTGTGTCATTACTTCACTCGTAATCCAAATCTGATGACACTTTTTGTATAAAACGTATAGTCCGTAAAGTCCTGCAATAGTCAGTATTGTGCAGATGACGAACATTACGACGCTTATGTTAGAAAGGTGATATTCCGCGCTGCTGTTTGATCCGCCGGAAGCACTCTGAGTGATGAATACTTCGTCCTTCTTGATATCTGAGCGACACATTTTGATGAGGTAGTTTAATTGTCCATGTATATATTTAAATAACGCCGACACGTAGTTGAAGCACTGGCATCTTCTGATCCGCAGTCAGAAGAAATCCTGGCAAGGTCGCCATGTAGGATTGAGCTGAGGGTTAGGAGGAGTTTATAAAGAAACGTCCGTATGTCGCGCGATCCTTTTATTAACTGTTTTTAACATAATACTTATTCGCTATTCTACGTAAACTACTTACTCGCTATTACTGCAAACTTGCACATCATATTACATACCACAATAGTGTATAGTATTCTAATATTCAAGCCCTTTCATTTGATACCCATATTAAGGGAGTTGTGAAAAAATATGTAGTCCGCCATTTTGTGGCAGCGGCCATCTTGGACCGATTTTCATCAAACATAACTAAGAACACTCCCGACTAATTCACCTTTCAAACAAAAAAAACAAAATCAAAATCGGTTCATCCGTTCGGGAGCTACGATGCCACAGACAGACACACACACACACACACACACACACACACACACACACAGACACGTCAAACTTATAACACCCCGTCGTTTTCGCGTCGGGGGTTAAAAATGGTTATTGTGGGTTATCCCTAAGAGATAGACATATACCATCGCGACCTTTTTTGTAGACCTTTTTAAGGTGTACAATACTGTAGTACATTATTTTGATCTATCTCGTAGGGTTCAGCTAGCTTTTGCAATATAAGCGCAAAAAATGTGTTTATTTACGACATGACATTAGAAACCTCTAAAATGATCAGTGTTTCTCTACTATATTATGCATGTATTATGCATATAAAATCGCATCATTGCGCATTTTTAAAGATCTAAGCATACATGCGGACGGACAGACAGCGGGAAGCTACTTTGTTTTATACTATGCAGTGATAAACAGGTACACTGATTCATTAACTGCATATGTAACTTTGTAATACTATATATTTATATAGGATTACAAAGTTATTTATGCAGTTGGTGTATCTAGAAAAGTGGAACGAAATTGCCAAATATTTTAGTTTTCCCTTGATTTATACACTAAACACTAATTGTATTCTAAATTTGAAGCTTCTATGTCTGCTAGAAGTGCCTTAGAGTTTTGATGATCGGTCAGTCAGTCAGTCAGTCAGTCAGTGAGTGACAAAATTAAGAAACTTTGACTAGTTATAATTCTTAAACTACTGGATCAAATTGAATGAAATTTGAAAGATAGCGTATTTATACAATGCCTGCTTGATTACTGAATTCAGGTCTGTAGTTTTATCCACAACGAAGTTATAGGGTGTCGAAAATGGCCTGAACTGCTTCGAGAAAAGGATGGTACGGCCGTGCCCCTTTTTGCTCGACTTGGTGGGGGCACTCCCGTGCCCCCAGATTGGTGTGAGGGACAAAAGTGAGATGCTCTTTTCTACTTGATAATATTTGTAACAAAATTATGGTTATATCAGGCAAATTAATTGTTTATATTTAATACCAACTTAAATTGTCCGTAGATTTAAGATACGGACGATTAAGGGCCGATTTTTCAATCGACAGATAATTGTTATTCGTGGAATATAATTGACGTCTGACAGATTTTGTATGGAAGAAAAGTTAAAAATTTCAAAATTATTCCTCGAATAAAATTATCTGGCGTTAGAAAAATTAGTCCTCAAAGTGTACTCAAAGTACAACTGTCACTTTTTGACAGTTGTATCAAATGACTATGACACGGCAAATTGGCGTAATGCGGTAATTTGATAAACAATTAGGGGTTTATATATAAACGTAATCATTTCAATAAATAATAATATCATTAAATAAAATTTAACAGCCACCCAAACGTCCTTCGCCGAAAATAGACAGCGAACGAAAACCCCAAATTGTCCGGCCGCCCAAAATAGACATCGAACGAAAACCACTGCAGACCCACTGTACCCCTGGCCGTACCCTTGGTGGTACGGTGGGTTTTTTAAAACCACAGATTGTCCAAGCGAACTTTTTGGACGTTTATTTTAAGTAATTTTTGGCTATTATACTGAAAAAATTTAGGAAGACTGATCATTCGGATTACAAATCTTCCTAAAATTTTTCATCCTAACGTTTTCATTTATACTATTTGTAGTGCTACCGGCGATGTTCATAACACTCATGTTTCCGAAAATTTTATTTAATAATTTCATTAATGTAAATATATTTAAACTCCTACTGTTTTTTATCATAACGCTGTTATCCCTAAACATAAGTACCATAATATTAGAAGATGATATTTATAGTTTTAATTTGAGGGTATGATTATTATTTGGGGGTATGCTTTACAGTTGGTTTAATACTCAAAGGCTTTACATAACGTACTGAGTTGTGTCTATGGAACCACTGTACTTCCACACCCGGCGCTTTGTGATAGTAGCTATTTTTTTTGGATATAATAGACTCTTTTTAGTGTAAATTTGAAAACCGCAAAGTTCGCAAAATCATAGTGGCCGAGACAAGAAATAACAAAGTTTTTTTTTTATCTACAAAAATATGTGGTTAGGCGCAGTCGACGGAGCCCCGCTTTGCGGGGCCCCTATTTCTATCTACAGGGTTTAAAGGAACCTAACACGAAGGGGATGACGGGGGCTCGTTCGCTCGCTTTGCTCGCTCACTCGAGCCCCCGTCATCCCCTTCGAACCTAACCTGTCCGAGTGGGGGTGCCCCAAGTCCCGAGCTCGCTTCGCTCGCTCTTGCATCCTAAGTTGTCATTACAATTACATACATAAAAAAAAAATACATAAATACATTCATTTTTTTACACACACTACTTGAGGGAACAAATTTTGTTCCCTCAAGTAGTGTGTGTAAAAAAATTAGGTTCAAAGTAGGTTATAGCATTGTGTATGATTGTGTAGGTATGTCAAAATCAGCATGATATGTAGGTGTTGAACCTACATCCGTACCTCAAAATATTCTACGTTCCCTACTAAAAAACCAGTAACGAAAACAAGATTATTTAAGACCAAACAGTCGCCAAAAAGCAAGCCAAACGCTAGTCTACAGCTAAACCTATGCGCTAATAACATCATTCCGTGGTCACCAGGCCGGATGCCAAGCGATGCAATTATGGCTGGAAGGCTTTATTACAACAGGCGGCTGGTCTAAATAGAAATAAATGTTACGAGCTGCTTTGAGAATACGTTATTGGAGTAAATTCAAATTGTTGAGCTGTTACTAATGGTCCAGTGGAGGGAGTTAGTTGTGTACAACGGGCAGGAGAGAAGATGCGGTCGATACTAGGCAGAAAGAAGCACATCGTCGTTTCAGCCGATAGACGTCCACTGCTGGACACAGGCCTCCCCCAATTTTGGGAGGGTTTGCCATAATCGCCACGCTTGGCAGGCGGGTTGGCGATCGCAGTATGGTATGGTGGTGGAATACATAGAGAACGCTGCTGCCCATTCTCCGGTACGATCCTTAGTCGCCTTTTACGACACCCACGGGAAGTAAGGGATGGTGGTATTCTTTAAGTCCGGCACCACACAGACATAAGAGAAAGAAGCACATGAGAGTATGTAAACGTTGCATTTTGTGTGTGTCAGTGGCGAAGGGTGACTTTATCCCGGGTGTCACCATTGCCAACAATTAAAACATTGCAAAACGCCTACATGGATTTTTTTTGCTGCGGCTTACCTCTGTCATAAAGTCACCCTTTTTTTTTGGGTAGGAAATCATCAAATGACCCCTCCCGCTCTGGGCGGAGAGGAGGGAGTGTCAGACTCTTACTGACTAAAACCCACGCATGTTCCTACCTTAGTCCTTTATTTTCCGGGCCAGCGGTAACCCTTTAACCCGGACAATCCCGCTTATATTTCATCATTCTGAATTTTCGAAGGGAAGTCGGTGTGAATCGAGTTGTATGGTACCTTCAACACTGGTGTGTGTAGTGTGGTGGAAGAGGCCTTGACTTACAAGTGGAATGGAGTATGGTGGTGGGTGATCGTGGGTTCGAAACCAGACAGCACTTTACTTTGTGTATTTAATGTCATCACCACAGCTCTCAAAACAGTAAAGGAAATTATCGTGAGAAAACTATCCTAGAAACAAAAATTTGAAGACATGTGTTAGGCACCAACTCGTACTGAACTCGCGTGGTATTATTATTGTCGCAACATGCGACAATAATTAGTTGCGCTGCTGTTATCATAAGCTTCTTACCGTCCATTTAAAGTATCTGTATCTTACTTAGAAGTTTAAGCAATTGTTGATACCAAATATTTAAGACCGTGTTTAAGACAAGCGGTAATTCTGCCGACAAACTGTTTATGTAATGTGTACAAATGTTTGTTCCAAAATAAATAATTTACTATTATTTCGTTTATTTATTTACATACCTTATTTATTACATTTTTAAATATTTCAATATAAAAATAGCTATAAAAAAACATTTAAAAATATAAAAAATTGTATTATTATTATTGGTGGATTATGGCCCACTCCCTCTCACAGAGAGGAGGCCTGTGCCCTAGCAGTAGGAACATTATAAGCTGATTATGCAAAGTTGTTGAATGTAAAAACATTTGGAATAAATCGTCAAATAACAACTTAAATCATAAAACTACGCCTGTGTTTTCGCCAGTTATATTAAAGTGCCATGTAATTGGAGGCGATTGGGCCTGTGCCATTAATCAGGCTCAAATTCAGACTCCGGGCTGTTACTGAGAAATTCCTTTTGAAATTCCAATTCCAATTTTTAAATTATTTTCAAGTTCATCTATCATTGATTTGCACGGTTGTGGCTGCCATGTTTTGTCTTTGCACCATACTGAGGTAGGCTGGTAAAAAAATCCGAAGGCATTAAGTCCGTCTTTATAAGGTAACCTGTACTTATGCAAAAAGTAAAAAAAAACTGACTTAAACTTATATTATAGCGTTTTAGCGGTAAAAGTTTTTGAATTTAATTTTTTTGGAGATCAGTTGGATAAAAAAAAATAATTTCAAACAGAGAACTCTTAAGTGTGGTTAATTGAATAGTTACCCATTTTTACTTGAGTACTGCAAATTGCAACATACAACTATATTCCATTTGTTTAGGTAATTAAATAAAGGTAAACAAAAAAACCACGTGACTGTGGTTAACCGACTAAACGTAATACCAGTCTGTTCAGTTGTAATGCTACGTCACAGTTCTACTCTTCAAAATTTAGCAACGTTATAATTCGTTAATAAAATTGCTAAATTGAAGAGTACAGCTGTGAGGTAGCATGACAACTGAAGTGATTGGTATTATGTTTAGTCGGTTAACTAAGTCACGTGATTTTTTTGTTTACCTTTATTTAATTAGGTACCTAAACAAATGGAGTATAGAGAAAAACGTCACTAAGGGCTGATTTTTCAATCGTCAAAAAGTTTTATATGAGGAATAAACATGACAGTTTGATAGTTTTTATAAAGAAATTATGTCAAACCGACCTTTGTTATTCTGATGATAAAAGTTATCTGGCGATTGAAAATTCAGCCCCTACAAGGATAATTTTATTATCTACTCGTAGATAGATACTATTTTCAATGTCTTTTTTTCATTCCGAATTCCGTATTTACGAAGCATATCCGTCATCTATTGAGTCACTTAGGTTCGCTTCTGTTCAATACCAGTTGGAGATTATTATCGGCAGCGAGTAGAAAAGTTTGTTATTTAAACCTGGTTTATATTACAGACAGGACAGAATTGCAGCTATCGAGTCTTTGTGTTTATGCCCTTATGTCATATGTGAAAAGAGTGTACATATTATTATTTATTATTATTATTTTTTTTTATTTCAGATTATCTCCATATAAGTTACATAATTATAAACACAAAATAACAAAAATCATAAGCTATTAGTGTGTTAGTAACAGAAAAGTGTACCTAAAATTATGTTAGTACGGTTAGTACCTATACCTAACTGATGCCTACGGCTGTCCTTATCCACTGATTTTGGAAAGGACAGTCAAAACGGGTAGCAATAGCCATTAGGATGCTGCTGCTGCTGTTTCGTAGGCGCTGCAGCAAGGAGTTTGCTTTCTTGCGCATGATGGCTTGAAAGCCATCCGTACGCGCTTCAGCAAACATACCAGACGCGCTGCAGCGCCACGGCAGCCCCAACAGCATCCTAAAAGCGTAGGGCTCTGTAGTTTCGCTGTGTATGTTTCACCCACAGACCACTCGAGTAAAACTACTGTCAGAACGCCCTAAAAAGTGTTATTTTCACCTCGTTGGTGCAGATTGCGAACCTGCGAGCGAGCATACTGCCTCTCACCGCCAAAGCCCTGCGCTCCCTTTCTATGTCCATAGCCTTTCTCGCCTGTTCTTCTACACATAAACCTACTACGCTTTCGAATGGGTAACTAACTCATCTTTCTGACTGACCGACACCTTGCAATTCAAAAGCTTTGAGTTTGAGTTCGTCTGCTTACCTTATGTTTTGGAGGCTACATCGAAGTTCGGTCAAAGCACAGTTTGGTTTGGCCAGCGCAGGCTGCTAGGCAACAAAGTCCAGAAAACAATAATTCGATATTCCTAGGAAATGCTCAAATGTACAGTAGGTAATCGAAAATGGTACACAGAAGTCCACACCGCCTCTTTGTCTATACAGAATAGTTAAAATGGTTAAATTCGAACTCAAACGGTCAAAATTGCACTCCATTTTCATTACGGCGGACCTATCCGCTCAATATTGATGCATCGGGGCTCCAGCATTCAGCACAGTGATTGATAGGATCCGATTAATGCTACGTCGTCACTACTCTCAGAATATAGCTAACAATGCCTTTCTTGCTGGATATAAATCATAATATTAAGTGTTTAGTAGTGCCAGCAAAAAAAATCCCTCTCTCACATTTTTACCCTAACAGACATACTCACAACATATGACACGCTTTACGAAACTAGCCTTGTAAACCGACATATTCCTTTCTTCTGCTTATTTGCACTCGGACCTCCAAGATACAAGACCTGCTTAGTTTCAACGGGATTATCCGAAAGGGTTACCCAGCGGTAACCCTTTAAGTCCCGGTAAGCGGGCCAGCGCCCGGAACATAAAGGGCTAAGGAAGGAACATGGGTGGGTTTTAGTCAGTAAGAGTCTGACACTCCCTTTCGCTCCAGGAGTCATTTGATGATTTCCCATCCGAAAAAAAAAGGAAAAAGACCTGCTTAGTTTGGGGGTCAACGGTCAAACCAAAAATTGTTATGTATTGAGTAATGTGTTTTTGTAAAATTTCTGTTTTGTGTCTTCACCAAAGGTGATAATTACCTATGGTCTTCACCTTTTCTTTTCGCCAATAAATCTTTTTTTATTTCATATTTACTTTTTACTGCCTCTTTGGGCTAGTGGTCGTAAGCACTATAACTACTCCATCCATACGGAATTTCTTTGTAACAGCCCGGAGTCAGGATTGTGCCTGATTGATGACCAATTCGCTTGCCCCCTATAACAAAGGATTTATACACAACTGGCGAAATGTGAGAGTATTATTGATACACCTCTGCTAAATTCTTCGGGGATTGCAGGCATGATGATTTATGTGTTTAATATTGACCCTTTGTTCGATTTTTAAAAGTACAAAACGTATTAACTGACCAACACCTTTCTCTTTCACTCCTACCCAATACTTCGATGTATGAGTGCGATCTAGGGCTGGATTGTCGCGATATTGTGGCTGAATATTCATTCAGTTCAGCGGTTTTCTGCGTTGAACACATTTTTCTAATACCCGCCGTCTCACACCATTAGGTTATGCCTTAATGCCAACCTTTTTCCATTGTGTAGCTAAAATGTAATGTACGGTAAGGTTTGGGTATTTTGGAACATTATAATGCTATATTTCCGTGTTGATATGGGAATAAAAATGAGCACAGTAAAGCCTTTTTCCTGTGCTTTTTGGGTAGATTTATTTAGGTTTGTATATGAATGGTAAACCTAAAAGATATGTCTGTTATTGATAATGTTTATTTCCAAGGCCCAGCCAGTATTAGCATGAGAAGACAGGTTTATTTATCTCTATTATAAATTTAATCTTTATACAATTCAGATTACACAAACTTCTACTCAAAAATAAATAGAAATCTTAACACTTTGCTATTTTAGCGTAAGTCTAAGAAGAATTCTGAAGTTGCATTGCCGATTAAAAACCAAATTCATTCACAATATAAGTAATGTTAAGTTCAAATAGGCGAATAACTAAATAAACAAAACTGTCGCATAACGAACTTGAACAAGAGAGGCCCGTGGCTAAATAATAACAGCGTTAAACTACGCTTGCCGCGGCTGGTCTGTGGATTGGTGACCATCTTTACATACCGTTACCCCTCCGTGCCTCGAAAAGCACGTTTAGCCATTGGTCCCGGCTGTCATTCGTGGATCTTTGACAGTCGTTACGGGTAGTCAGAAGCTCGAAAGTCTGACAACTAGTCTTACCAAAGGGTATCGTATTACCCAGTAACTGGGTTGTGGAGGTCAGATAGGCAGTCGCTCCATGTAAAATACTTATATTCAGCTGCATCCGGTTAGACTGGAATCCGACCCCAACATAGTTGGGGAAAAGCTAGGCAGATGATGAACGAATTTGAACAAATAAACAAAACAACTCACCTTATAACACATAGAACCTGTTCCGTGAAAGAACAAAACAAAAACAAAAATTCTGAAATTGAAAAGAACAAAGGAGACCGCGAACAAAACCAAATTGTCTGCCCACAAAGGATACCAAGTTTATTTTTAAAAGTAGCTCGAACAATTCTTAGGTAAGCTAAACAGCATTGGCACAATGGCTACATGAATCTAGCCCCAAGGCTTGCACTTCAAATCGATTTGGCTACTGCTTGACCTAACTCGTACTGTGGCATGTAGCGGATCTTCGCTTGGGAAGATTTCGTATCTGTTCGTCGTACATTGCTGCTTGAGAGAATCGAAAAATTCACTGTATCTTAGGTAGTGTGATAATAATGTAGGTAATTTTGTAAAATGTGTTTGTGTTTGTCGGTATATTTTGTCATTATTTTTATTACATACTAGCAGCTGCCCGCGGTTTCGCCCGCGTGGATGTCGGAAATTATCTCCGGGGATATTGCTACCGGCAAAAGAAGTAGCCACTCACAGTCACCGGCAGATAGCTGATGAATTCATCAGCTATCTGCCAGTGAATATCCCATCAAAATCGGTCCAGCCGTTTCGGAGATAAGCCGGAACGAACAGACAGCTAAAAATTGTTTTTTTTAGAGGTAAAAAGTAAAAAGCTTTTTGACATCTTCAATTTAATTTATTTGTATTGTATAGATTAACAATTTATTATTCTTTGTACAGACACCAGCACATCAAGCTACCCGAAAATGTCAAATTTCCTCAATCAACTTTGAACCTTATGCTTTGTCGATAAAGTTGAATATCTATTAAAGAAATTTGTCAGATTGTAGTAGCTTGATGTACTGCTGTCTGTACAACAACGAAATGTCATTAATTATCTTCTTATTCGCCTTTTTTTCAAGTGTATGAAGAGCTTACTTAGATTTTCGTGATGCCAGATTCTTTCAGTCGACCAATAAAGTGGACATATATGGGTATTTATGTGTAAATCAAATCCATTTTCAAATGCAAATCTATAATGAAATAACACATGAAAGGCGTTCTGCATTTTGAACTGTTTCGTTCAATGAATATCGATAGGTGAGCCTCCATAATTAATGTTGGACTAAATACCGTCAACGTTGATTGGTTATCTCTATTTGGCACCTTTTGGAATCAATTTCACGAATTAATGTGGAATTAGTGTATACTTTGCAGTGATTGGTGGTGGCTTTTTATAGACTGTGACAATTATAAAATTGACCTAGTTCTACCAAAATGAGTCGACCAAAAACCTTTAATTTTTTTTTTAATGTGGCCCCTCTCTCGGAATTTTTCCTGGTGCTTTTACAAATACTACTTGTAGGTCACACAAGTATTTGTTCCGTGCGGAAATCGTACCCGCGACATGCAGCGCAGCAGTCCAACCGTGCCGTCAAATTGACATCATTATTGTAATGAATCACGTCATCCAATACATCCAAAACATTTATTTATTTATTTATTATTTATTTATTTATTATTATTTATTACCTTTACAACATCATAACATGTGCATAAGCATAATCAGCCAAAGATGTTCCCCCAGCTGGAAAACAGGCCTCCTCTCTGTGAGAAAGCATGTGCCGTAATTCACCACGGTGTGCGGGTCCAGTGCGGATTGGTAGATGTCTTCGAAGTTTTGGTACAAGGACATGTCGGTTTCCTAACCATGTTTTCCTTCACCGTTTTGAGAGCAGTGGTGATGAAATAAATTACACAATGTAAAGTGCCTGGCTGGGTTGGTACCCTCGACGTACAGACGCCAGCACATCAAGCTGATACAATCTGTCAAAGAAGGATGCCCATTTTTCACCTGACAATGTATAGAAATGAAATAAATATTAAAATTCAGCTAATTTAATTGTACATTCATTACGCTAATCACAATTTTAAAAGGAGGCCAGGAAAAAAATATTTATTAATTTTTCTTTATGCTAACTCTACATCTTATTACCTTATTTTGAACGCATCTCAATTACCCTGAAGGCATCCAACTACTCATTTTTTCCAACGTTCCGTTTTGCACACTGCTTCTTGACTTTATTCAACTCTTTTTCTGAGTTTTATATATTATTTTAAGTTTTATTTAATCAATAACTATTTTTTATTAGTCTGTGCATAATACTGATCTATTCATAATAACACGATAATTAAATAAATTAATAATGCAGATTAGAATTGAGTTCGCACGAGTGAAACGGATTTTTTAGATATTTTGACAGTTCTGCGACTTCGTTGCTGCGCTTGCGTCTCGTTGTGTATTGTGCCATTTTGTGTGTGTAACTACTGAGATGGGCTAGGTTTCAAGACAATATCTCTGCTCCAGCAGAATTTCTGGATGACGTAGTATGTAGGTATATATGTACTGCGGTCAACGAAATGGGTAGGCAAGTAATCAGTTTTGACAATACAATAGCAAAGTTAGACTTTTTCTAAGTAAACAAACTATCGTAAAGGCAAATCCTAACCTAAAAAGTAACATTAATATTGTTTGGCCTTTGTAGACTTTAAATCGTAAAAATGACTATATGACATTATTTTCTAATCTTACAGGTACTCTTTCTACTATACCTTATAACTATACATTAACTTCATTATCAGGTTTTTAAATGTATGGAAAGTGGCCATTGTTCTTTCTTTAATAGGTTTTCAACTTTGTCGCTAAAGTATAAGGTTCAAAGTTGATTGCGAAAATTTGACAGTTTCGGGTAGCTTGCTGTGCTGGCGTCTGTATAACTCGTAAGTCGGTGACGTTACTACTGGGCCACTACCACTCTCCGAAACTAACTATGTTAAGAATAGATTAAAAATTAATCAGCATTAACTCTTCTTAATACAACCTACAATTACTTCAGAAAATTTGAGAAATGTTGATGTGTGTTTGTTCATATTTCTAGTCTTTATTACTCTAATTTTATTTAAAACAAAAAATAAAAATACTTAAGTGTCGACTTTTGTTGCTGACCGTAGGTAGGTACCTAAGAATATTTCACATTCAAATTTTGAGCATTTGAGGTGCTTGGGGGAGGCCTATGTCCAGCAGTGGACGTCTTTCGGCTGAAATGATGATGATGAAATTTTGAGCATCAATATCTAAATTTCTATGATGGGTGAACGATGATTATACTCTCATTTAATTTCTAAACACTACAATACTTTTGCTTCCAGGGACAAAAGCGCTTCCAAAAGCTTTCGTAGCTGAAAAACAAAACGAGCAATGTAGATCGAACAGCCGAAAAAATCCGAAGCTTTCCGAAGCCGCGAAGGTGGCGCATCCACGGCGGGAGGGTAGCAAAACCAGTGGAAAGATGCCAATGGCTCGCGACATATGCTCGCCGGCCTTTTCTCAATTCCAAGACTATTTTCGGTAAGAGTGCTTGTAAAACGTTTTGTTAAAGAACTCATTTTACTGTGAGAAAATTGATTCTAGTTTGGTTTTATAATGGTCAGTTGAAGATTTCGTCATGTTGCGTAAACGAGTTGGTCAGGCTCCGGAGGAGATCAGATTATATACACCACCACCTGTCCAGCCACCTGTCCACCTGGAGATTCATAGGCGACTCCACCTTGGAGTGTAAATGTGGTGCTCTTTCACAAACGATGGGACACTTACTATCATCTTTTGCGTGTCCTGTCAGCTGCACGTTACAGGAACTGATGGACGCTAGTGATTGCGCCAATCACGTAGACGAGTAACTGGGTTGTGGAGGTCAGATAGGTAATCGCTCCATATAAAATACTGGTATTCAGCTGCATCCGGTGAGACTGGAAGCCGACCCTGAGACAGTTGGGAAAAGGCTAGGCAGATGATGACCTATTGCCAATATTCGTTACTCCCGTTTTTTCTAGTCTATCGTAAACTAAAATAATCGCTGGATGCGGGAAGCACAGGACCGATTGAAGTGGCGGTGCTTGGGGACCTATGTCCAGCAGTGGACATTTTTCGGTTGAAATATGATGATTACGATGAACCAACAGAGCCCGAAAAATTGTCAAACTTAAGGGACAGTGGGCAGGGCACATTGCTCGCAGAACAGATGGCCGATGGGGCTGAAAGGTTCTGACATGGCGTTGGAAGGCGTCCCACAAGGTGGCCGACGACTTTGTGAAAGCCGCAGGAACCCGTTGGATGCAAGAACCACAGAACCGGTCGAAGTGAAGGTGCTTAGGGGAGGCCTATGTCCAGCAGTGGACGTTTTTCGGCTGAAATATGATGATGATGACAATGACAATGTTTGCTATCGGACGCTTACCGAAATCTCTATTTGTAAATAACAAAGTTGTGTCGTCACAATGAAAATTTCATTCCGGGGCAATGGTCCAACTGCTCTGTACAACTAATTGGACCATGGGTCTTTACTAGGGGCTGTTGTCCAATTTTAAAAATAGTTGGACCACAGCACCTTTTGAGAGTTCCGTGGTCCAATTCATTTAATAAATAACTTGCCAACTCTAAAAACCTCAACTGCGTCTTTATGTGTGTATGGTACCTACTGTTTTACGGTTATATTTACCTTCAATAATAATAACAGATCTCTACTGGATACAGTTCTTTCTAGGTGTCTTTTATTTTAATCATTAATATCTTGAAGGTAAGTATATGTTAATCCTTAACTTTGAAGGTTTCAAAAAGACAATTTCCACCGAGTTAGCTTAAATTCGAGGGTCAATTTTAATTATTCAATGAGAAACTATGCACATAAACTAATGAAAAGTTATTTATTATTCTGGTATATCTAGAGAAGTAGTGCCCCAGCGGTAACAGACTCGACTTACGGATTGGTCATGAGTTCGAACAAAGGGTGGCCCTTTCCTTTGTGTAAATAATTACATCACCACTGCTCTTAAAACGGTGAAGGAAAACATCGTGAGGAATGTTCTAAAACCAAACGATTCGAAGACATGTGACATCTTTTTTTTTTTGTCGGTGGGAAACCTTCAAAAGGCATCCGACCTCCGGGGAGGGACGTCGAGGAGTGTGGGATTTTTACCTCCCTAAAACCACCCCGGTGATCACCATCAGCACATAGAGGTGGTCCCGGTTACTCTTAAAAGACCAATTCTGGAACCCCCAGTGCCAACGCCTGGAAGACACATCCTTGGGGAGACTGTAAAGACATCTACCAATCCGCACTGGGCCCGCGTGGTAGATTACAGCCCACTCCCTCTCGACGAGAGGAGGCCTGTGTCCCAGTAGTGGGAACATTGTGTTATATGCTATTATGGAATAGAGGTATGAGGACTCGCCGCTATAACATATGCGGGAGTGATGACGATGACGTCACGCTGGAACGCTGCACTGACGTTCGTGTTCGGGGTCACTATAGAGGTATAAGGAACAGGGTATAAAGTTCACTCATACTCCATAGAAAAGGGAGGATACTCCGACCAGACGGATGTCATTTTTGGCGGGCAACTGCGCAATGATTCATGTCGGGCCGTTGTATTATATATATTCATATATAAAATATATATATTCTACAGGGTCCCCCCTAGTTTAGGCGGCAGGGTTTCCACTATTTATGCAACCTTTGTTTCCCAAAGTTTAATATTCCTATGTGTATTGTATGGCCTTTGTATATTAATGTTTTTGTGTTAATAAACTTATTTTTATTTTATTTTTTTAGTTCACATGTGGCGTTGTAGATACCGCTACAATGATATATCTAACTATCTAGACTTATAAAGGCGTAATTATTAAACCAAAATAACCATCACCAACTTCGATACATACATCTTCTCTATACCAACAGAAATTGTCTGTGTACTAATAACACGACTCCTCTCCTGACTCTGCGATCGCCAATCTACTGCTAAATGTGGTGCCTTTGGCAATATTCCAGTACCTTCAGTAGCTAGAACTCTTTGTAATTGGGATATAAATGTTTGGCGGAATTCTAATTCAGTAGCTAGTGGACATGCATTAAAAAATAGATTGGTACTCTAATTATGAATAACTGCGACCCGCGGTTTCACCCGCGTAAATGTCGATCCCGTGAGTATAACGGGATAAAAAGTAGCCTATATGTTAATCCAGGGTGTCAGCTACCTCCATACAAATTTTTTTCAAAATTGGTACAGCCGCTTGAGCGTGAAGAAGTAACAAACATATAAGCACACACACATGCACACTCACAAACTTTCGCCTTTATAATATTAGTGTGATATCCGTCTTGAATTAGTCAGTATTTTGTAAAGGGGCTCATCCGAGAACCCAAATTCATCATCTGCCTAGCCTTTTCCCAAATATGTTGGGGTCAGCTTCCAGTCTAACCGGATGCAGCTGAATACCAGTATTTTACATGAAGCGACTGCCTATCTGACCTCCACAGCCCAGTTACTAGGTAATACGATACCCCTTGGTAAGATTGGTTGTCAGACTTTCGGGCCTCTGACTACCCGTAACGACTGTCAAAGATCCACCAATGACAGCCGGGACCAACGGCTTACCGTGCTTTTCGAGGCACGGAAGGGTTTCGGTATGTAAAGATGGTCACCCATCCACACCGCGGCAAGCGTAGCTTAATGCTTAATCTGATCGATCGACCTGTGCGGCTGTTATTATTTAGCCACGGACCCCTCTAGAGAAACCACACTATATTATACAATCTATACTAATATTATAGAGATGTAAAATTTGTTTGTTTGTAAGTTTGTATGTAGGGGGTAATCTTCGGAACTACCAGTCGGATTTGAAAAATTATATAAGGTGTAAAAAAATTAACCTTACAAACTTTAAGAGGTGCTTTAGACCATTGGACTGAACAACTTTCACTATGAGACCAACTCTGAAATCACGAAAAAAAATCCACTGTTTAATACAAAAGTTCATTACCTACTTGATCAAAATGTATGAAACAGCGGATTTTTTTTCGTGATTTCAGAGTTGGTCCCATAGTGAAAGTTGTTCAGTCCAATGGTCTAAAGCACCTCTTAAAGTTTGTAAGGTTAATTTTTTTACACCTTTTATTTGTATTTGATAGCCCAATTTTTGAGAAAGGCTGTGGGCTATTTAATATCACGCTAGCACTCTTAGAAGCCAAGCAAAAAAGAAAAAAAGTCAGAACCAAAGCGAAACCGAAGTAATAGCGCGGGCAGGCGATGCAATGCGATGGGTGGGTTGGGGGAAGCAGGAATTTTACGCGGACGTAGTCGCGGGCTGAAGCTAGTAATGTAATAAGTAATACATATACAGCGTGCCGCTTTAATGGCGATATTAGAATAGAATAGAATTAATTTAACACACGCAAGTATACGGTTTCGATATCTGTTTTTTCACTCACGTTCGATTGCGGGTAGTCAGAAGCCCGAAAGTCTGACAAACAGTCTTACCAAGGGGTATCGTATTACCCAGTAACTGGGTTGTGGAGGTCAGATAGGCAGTCGCTCCATGTAAAATACTGGTATTCAGCTGCATCCGTTTAGACTGGAAGCCGACCCCAACATAGTTTGGAAAAGGCTAGGCAGATCATGATGTTCGATTGCGAGCGCGTTAGAATTTTATATGGAAAAAAGTTATAGCGCCACCTGGTGGTTACTAGGAGAAACCTAACTTCCCATACCAACCCGCACTGGGCCCGCGTGGTGGATTACGGTCCACTCCCTCTCACAGAGAGGAGGCCTGTGTCCCAACAGTGGGAACATTATAGGCTGATGATGATGATGAACTACCCATACAAAATTCTAACGCGCTCTCAAACGACCGTGAGACGAAAAAACTAAGGCCACGGAAAACGAGTTATGGAACTCAAATGGAGCTAAGCAGGACACCTGGCAAGGTGCAGTAGTGACGGAGTGGCGTCCAAGGACTGGAAGACGAAATGTCAGTCGTCTGGCGCGGCGGCGAGATGGGCGGACGTTCTCAACTTACGAATTATTTTATGTTGTTATCAGTTTTAGGGTTCCGTACCCAAAGGGTAAAAACGGGACCCTATTACTAAGGCTCCACTGTCCGTCTGTCACCAGGCTGTATCTCAAGAACCTAGACAGTTGAAATTTTCACAGATGATGTATTTCTGTTGCCGCAATAACAATAAATACTAAAAACACAATAAAATAAATATTTAAGGGGGGCTCCCATACAACAAACGTATTTTTTTCGGCGTTTTTGCCTTGTGGTACACAACCCTTTGTGTGCGAGTCCAACTCGCACTTGGCCAGTTTTTATTACAAGCCACTTGCCCTACCCGTGTGTTAAATTAATACCTTCACTGTGCAGCACGTTGTATACATACATATTTCAGACACCAAGCTCCGATGCTGCGTTTCGGTTTGAAGGAAATAGCACATGAGACAACTCAATTTAATTAAACCAAAGGAACAATTCAGAGCAACATGATTTACTCCTGTGACATTAATGAATCTTAAGGGTCCCCGGGGCACCGGCCACAGCCACAAAACGACGCCACTGGCATATTTCCTGTAGTTTTCATACATTTTATATGGACTCACCGCACTCGGTTGACGCCGTTGGCCGCCACACGCTACAAATCGTCGTTCAGTCGTCCTTCTAGCTTCTCGTGGCGGCGTTTGTGGCTGTGGCCGGTGGCCCGTGTGCGGGGACCCTTAAGCTTGTTAATTTCCACAGCACAACGTGCAGTTAACCACGGCAGTGTCCTCAAAAAAATATATAAAAAATATATAACTATGGTCTTTTTTGGAAGAAAGTGCAGTAGCTAAAACACTATCACATGAAAAAAATCTTACACTGCCCTGTAGAAAGTAGCTGTCTGAAAATGGGATGCTGCTATCGGTCATGTATTGCTCCGTCTCTTTCTTGCATTACTGGTATCATGATGACATTACAACATCATAATACTGCCGCAGGACGATTTAAATCAAAGTACGGGTTACTCCCGTTTGGGAACGCTCCCGTTTGGTAACGCTACACACACCAGGGGGCCTAAAAAGACCACTTTGGCAGAATCATAAAAGGATAACGTTATGAATCATAATGGGCAGTTAACTATAATGTTAATCGTATCAAATCCCATTGGTGAAGGATTTTTCAGTTATTTTTTTGTCTGTGCTAAAATACCAATCAATCCAATCCAAATCCAATCCCAATCTCTTTGATTAACTATACCCACGTAGTGCAGCGAAAAAAAGTAAAACTGAACGGTCTTCGCAATATTATGTTTCATAATGTTATCCTTTTATGATTCTGCCAAAGCGGCCTTTTCAGGCCCCCAGAACGCTCAAACATTTAAATTCAGAAACCAACACTAACTTCAACAGTTTGTGTTCGAATCTTAAATTCTGGTTCATCACAACAGAGGACCATGACTTAACCGACCTTAAACTTCCTCCATAGACTTGAATCATCAACCGCAAGAGATCGTAGCTCCATAAACTGTTAGTTGTATCACCTACTCCTTTTGTCCATACTACTATTATGAAACTAGCTTCTGCCCGCGACTTCATCCGCGTAAAATTTCTTGTTTCGCCGACCCACCCGGTAACATTGCATCGCCTGCCCGCACTATTATTTCGTTTTCACATAACGATAATGATAAAGATCATAAACATACATTATCTTTGAACTGGACATGGACTTTGTAGGCCTTGTAGACTTTAGATCTGTTCCACGCGCGCCTCAAGGAGATGTCAGCACTAACTGACTGACTGGTCGCGGGTTGTTCGAAAGAGATACCGTGGTCCCTGGCACAGGCAACTGAAGGGACACGGGTGGGTTTTAGTCAGTAAGAGTCTGACACTCCCTTCCGCTCCGCCCAGAGCGGGAGGGGTCATTTGACACTATTTTTAATTTTATCAAGTACCTGGTACCTGTTGACAGGCCTACGCTGTCCTCCCATACCTACTGTATTTTGAAAACACTGTAAAAGCCAATTATTTTTAAAAAGAGTAACCGTGGCGTTTCTGCCGGCTCTTCTCCATAGGAAACAACCAATAGGAACCGTGCACCTAGCTTTTGACGTTTCATAAGTGCCCATGTAGGTTTATGTGAAATAAAATATTTTGATTTTGATTTTTACGAATTTTTTAGAGGAAAGTACTAAATCCACGCGGACGAAGTCGCGGGCAAAGTTCTAGTTATTTATATAGATATGTCAGAGACATCATTCGTACGGGAGCTAACTTGACAACGAGGCGGAAGCAGTGTGTCGACAACGACTATTCGGAACGCCAGCGCATCTGGTGGCGCTTGACAGAGTCTAGCCTGAGTTCGTGGGTGGTCGACGCTCTACGACAGCGCGCTGTCCCGCGTTCCGTATTTGGTTGTGTCGTGTACCTACAACCAGTGTGTAATTTGCTAGTGTGATTAAATTGTTTGTGAAATTATAATCTGATTTGAACTGCAAACTGTTTTTCTATTGCGCAATAACCAACACATACCCACTGTACACGCCCACACATAGTTTAAATATGGCTGATAATAACACGACACACCATACCTTTTCCCTCAGAAAGATATTAGAGATGTTACCGGCCAAACCCGATTTTAGGATGAACTAGTTTCGCCTAGGCCAAACCAGTTCTCATTCGCTCGCTCTTGCATCCTATGTCGACGGAGCCCCGCTTGGCGGGGCTCCTATTTCTGTGTAAAGGGTTTAAAGTAACCTAACAAAACCTAACCTCGGGGTGCCCTTCGCTCGCTCTTGCATCCTACGTCGCCTATCGACCGACCGCAACCATGCAACCCGTGTAGAGAGAACTGGTTTGGCCTAGGCGAAACTAGTTCATCCTAAAATCGGGTTTGGTCAGTAACATAGATAAGTAGTACCTCAGTTTTTTTTTTTCGTGTAAATGATAAAGTTATTCTACGATGCGAGTGAAACCGCAGGCAACAGGTAGTTTATACTTCCATGTAAAACTAACAAATTTAATATTCAGTAGTACTTGTGAAGGGCGCGTATTTCAAACGCATATTTCATGAGGAGCGTGGGTTTGGCCGTAAGTCATAACGCTCTGGTTATAAATTCGTGGTCTCATTGGAGTAAAGGGTTAAAAAAAGTCTTTTATATACTAGTAAAGGATTGAGGAAAATGTCGTGAGGAAAGTTTTGGGTATGAATGGCGATGGCTTAAGAGGAAGACCACAGAAACAATGGATGGACTGTGTGAATGATATAATGATTTATTATGGGTAAAAAACCGGTCAAGAGCGAATCGGATTCACGCAATGAGTGTTCTGTTATATCTTACAATACACGCGTAGGCATGTAAAATAATAATGATGACTAAGTTAGTCTTTGGAACCGCCTTTGTCATGTCAGCATTTCGGACACATTGCTACTTTTCTAGAGCCATAGAGTCAGTGTGGATTTGAACGTCGTCGCAGACAAATATTTTATTGTATTTTTCTAATCCAATTATAATTCCAGTTATTAATTAATTGTTTTTTTTTAAACCGTTTCAAGACACACTCCGTAACAGTTCCGTACCATCATATACATTTTGGATGTTAGTAACCTCAGCCTATTTGAAGCTTGATTTGTATAGGTACCTACATAATAGATATTGAGGTCCGAGTTTTCAATTGGCAGATAATTTTTATCTTGGGAATATAAATGGCGATCAGCTTTTATATAAATATTATGTCAAACCACCATTTTAACCTTTTGACCGCAATAGTCATGTATAGATGACAAACCAAAATGTACCCAGCACGCCACGGTCACAACTGCATGACGCATGGTGGTCAAAAGGTGAATATTCTTCAAATAAAGTTATCGGTCTTTCGCAAAATCAGCCCTTTACTTACTGTTGTCTGTGTGGTGTCGGACTTAAAGAATAGCACCACCCCATAGGGTGGTGCTATTCTTTAAGTCCGACACCCACGGTAAGTATGCTTCCCGTGGGTGTCGTAAAAAGCGACTAAGGGAGACCGGAGAATGGGCAGCAGCGTTCTCTATGCATTACACTATGCATTACACTCTATTTATTCCACCATCATACAATACTGCGATCGCCAACCCGCCTGCCAAGCGTGGCGATTATGGCAAACCCCCCAAAATTGGGGGAGGCCTATGTCCAGCAGTGGACGTTTTTTCGGCTGAAATGATGACTTACTGTTGTGTACTAAACAGACAGCTATGCTGCTGCGGAGTTTGTTGCTCCACTTCTTGTCCCCAGCAAAAGCACTAGGAAGTGGTGAAAGGGCGAAGAAATAAAATTATTTATCATAGACTAGCTGACCCGGCAATCGTGGTTTTGCCATATGAATTATTTCTAACTGCCCAGCGCTACTTCATTCGCGTGGTATCCTACCCCTTACCTTACCCCTACCCTACTCCTACACTAGTCCTACCTACCCTACTTCTACCCTACTCCTAACCTACTCCTACCCTACTCCTACCCTATTGCTAACCTACTCCTACCCTACTCCTACCCTACACCTATACCTAAGTAAATAAAAGTATTATAATAACCGGATAAAAAGTATCCTATATCCGCCTCCTGGTTCAAAGCTACCTCCCCACCAATTTTCAGCCAAATCGGTTCAGCCGTTCTTGACTTATAAATAGTGTAACTAACACGACTTTCTTTTATATTAGACTAGCTGCGCCCCGCGGTTTCACCCGCGTAATTGTCGATCCCGTGAGAATATCGGGATAAAAAGTAGCCTATATGTTAATCCAGGGTGTCAGCTACCTCCATACAAATTTTTATCAAAATTGGTCCAGCCGTTTGAGCGTGAAGAAGTAACAAACATATAAACACACACACACACTCACACACACACTCACACACACACTCACAAACTTTCGCCTTTATAATATTAGTGTGATTATGTTGTTAAGTATACTTGAACTTGCCTCTAAAATCTCGGAATTAACTAGCTGAACTTTGAATACGATTGATAAAATGAGACGTGGGAAAAGCCTTGGTAGATACACTTTTTTGAGCCCACGTGGCACGTGTCTCAATGCCAATGTCAATCACTCAATACAAAAAATTTAATTAAAAAAAATAAAAAACCCTACTGCGGTAAAAAACTGAAAAGCTAAAAACAAGCCCGTTTTAAATTAAATAAAAGTTGGAAGCAGACGGGACCCATAACATTTTTATTATATTTTCAAATTCAAATGGATCCCGCCTGCTTCCAACTTTTATTTAATTTAAAACGGGCTTGTTTTTAGCTTTTCAGTTTTTTACCGCAGTCGGGTTTTTATTTTTTTTTAATAATTTTTTGTTATTTCCGCTTTTTAGTTTACAAATGTGAAAGATTTCGCAGACGATTTAGTTCTTGGTACGTGTTTTTTACGATTTGTCACTTCGAATTACTTTTAACCATATAAGTTGCATATATTTTTGTAATCACCTTTAAAAACCCTTTATTTTGATATCCCACTCGACAGGTTTTGAGAAAAAAAAAATTTTTTTGATGACATAATATGGCGCCAAAAATCGGCCATTTTATTTTATTTTTTTCAATTTTGATATAGGTACCCAGTGTCACTCTCATAATTAAGACGAATCTAACGGCACCTCTCAAGCTGAAATCGATCAAGCCGTTTAGGCTACAGAGCGTGCCAAATAAATATACTTACATACATACATACACTCGAAAAACATAACCCTCCTTCTGACGCAGTCGGGTAAAAAACAAACACAAGAAAAATTTAAAGGAACAAGACCGCAACGACCGTATCCGTTTCAGACTGTAGTTTGCAACGTCCTTGCGTTATTTTTTTAATAATATTTTGTGCCTTACTTAACCTGGGTCAAATAAACTTATTTTATTTCTTTCTTTTTTTTCCTACAGGATTTTTAGGGTTCCGTACCCAAAGGGTAAAACGGGACCCTATTACTAAGACTCAGCTGACCGTCTGTCCGTCTGTCACTAGGCTCTATCTCATGAACCGTGATAGCTAGACAGTTCAACAAACATAACTTAACAACAAATACTAAAACCACAATAAAATAAATATTTAAGGGAGGCTCCCATATAACAAACGTGTTTTTTTACGGCGTTTTTGCCTTGTGGTACGGAACCCTACGTGTGCGAGTCCGACTCGTACTTGGCCAGTTTTTTTAATAATATTGTGTGCCTTATTAACCTGGGTCAAATAAACTTATTTTCTTTCTTTCTTTTTCCTACAGGTTTTTTTCTTATTACACTCATTCTCTATACCATTAAACCAAAAACCCTGTCTCCAAGAACATAATTTTATTTAAGTGTACAATCCTTTTATGGAATAACATCACTATTTCAATAGAAACCAGGCTTAAAAGAGTAAGGCAACTGTCTCACCGCCCTGACGAGGAAGCGACTAATCTGCGTTCGCGATTTAGTTTCCAAACATGTACCTAAACAAAAATGAGTTATTAGATAAATAACTTTAATACCTACAGAATAAAGTTCAGTTTACGCTACAACTTCAAACATTTTTATAACTTTTTCAATAGTCTTTTCAACTGGTCACTGTGAAATCAACTTAATTGTCACCATAATAAAGTTGATATTTGTTTGAAACAAATTTGAATAGACCTTAGCTACCAACGATTTCTCAAGAAACGTATTGTATGTAGCTCACGTGTAAGTCAAAGAGATACAAATAATAAAGTTGATCGCTTACTGTTCATACCACCAGTGAGTACTCGTTTGTCAGCGACAAAAGCTATCAAAAATAGTACTCGCTCAGCGACAGTCGCTTAGCGGGCAGAATTCTCGCTGAGAGACTCCCGCTTGGTACGGACGTCGCCAGCACATCAAGCTACCCGAAACTGTAAAATTTTCCCAATCAACCTTGAACCTTATGATGTAGCGATAAAGTTGAAAATATATTAAACAAATTTGACAGATTGTAGTAGCTGGAGGTGCTGGTGTCTGTACATACGCGTACCAGTGTCGCCGTAACTCGCTGCTCGTTGCTCGCCAACTCGTTCTCAGTTACTAGCTCTAGTCGCTTTTCGTTAATCGCCGGGAGTGGGACGGGTGGCTAAGGCTCGCACGCACTGGTGCGGAATAAACGCCGCGTTTGTCCCGCGGTTTAAGCTACCGCAAAAATTCACAACCCTGGAAAATCCCTGTGCTGTGTGTATAAAATGGGCGATTTCACTAGTACAAAGATTTGTCTTAATGTGATGTGCCTTTCAGTGATTTTTAATTTATACTTCAAAGGTATTTGGTTAATCGGAAGTGGAGTGGAATAATCTGTTGGGATTTTACGGAGGTATAATTATAATATTTCGATTATGTTAGTTACGCCCAAAATAATGTATCTATTAGTAGAATTACATCAGTACATTCGAATGTTTTCATCATTCCGGTGATTTCATGAGAAGGTATCTGGTCAGGTGATGAAATCTTAAAAACAAAAAAGATAATATTATACAAGTACTACCTGCGTCCCGCGGTTTCACCCGCATAAGTTTCGATGCCGTGGGAATATCGAGATAAAAAGTATCCTATGTGTTAATTCTGGTTATAATCTATGTGTCTGCCAAATTTTATCCAAATCCATGCAGTAGTTTTTGCCTGAAAGAGTAACAAACTTCCATCCAACCATCCATCCTTACAAACTTTTGCCTGTATAATATTATTGTGAAATGTGATATATAATAAATACTAGCAGACCCGGCAAACGTTGTTTTGATTTCATATAAATGACCTGACCAATCTGCCTCAGGATTGATAATGAAAATTAACCCTGACGTGGCTTTACTCTGTATATATCGCTCACCATCTACAGACAACATACAGAACTTCCTTTCCGCCCTTAATCGTATACTTCCATCGCTCCATGGCCTCGGAGCGGTTGTGATAGCGGGTGACTTAAATCTCGACATCAAACCTTCTTCACTTGATACACGGTCCCACGAATATTTGAATTGCCTCGCTTTTCATGGTTTTCTCCCAGCTCATACTCTCCCAACCAGGGGCAATAATTGTCTGGACCATATTATCCTTAGAACAAGGTCGCCCGCACTCACATTTGTCTATGAGTCTACGGTTACGGCTTACGGTCTACGGTCTGTGGATGTTGCTAAGTCGATTATAAACATTGTAGCACCTACTTTAGCTGTTATATTTAATAATTGTATTGACCGTGGTGAGTTTCCTGATCTTATGAAAAACAGTAAAATAATACCGTTGTTTAAATCGGGTAGAACATCAGACCCTACTAATTATCGACCTATTTCAGTACTACCTACCTTTAGTAAAATTTTTGAAAAACTTATTTTGATTCAATTGCAAAGATTTTTTAATAACAATAAATTACTGCATAATAAACAGTTCGGTTTTACAAGGGGTCGTTCGACTACCGATGCAGGAGTTGAACTTTTAGGACATATTTATAATGCATGGGAGGACAAATGCGATGCCTTGGGCGTCTTTTGCGATTTGTCCAAGGCATTCGATTGTGTTCTTCATGACACATTAATCAGGAAACTGCACCACTACGGAATCCGGAACGCCTCTCTGGATCTTCTTACTTCTTACTTGAGTGATAGGATTCAGAGAGTTGATGTTAACGGAAAAAGGTCACCCGGATCTGTAGTAAGAATGGGGGTCCCCCAGGGCTCAATTCTTGGTCCTTTCTTGTTCCTTATTTATATCAATGACTTGCCGTACCTCATAAAGGATAATCATGATATAGTGTTGTTTGCAGATGACACTTCTCTTTTGTTTAAAATCAAACGTCAGCAGCTGGTCACTGACAATGTAAATAACGCCCTTGCAAAAGTAGTTAACTGGTTTAATGTCAATAACCTACTTCTTAACGAAAAAAAAACGAAATGTATTAAGTTTACGATACCCCACGTTAGACAAGTAGAAACTAGTGTTCTCATTAAGGATGAAGAGTTAAAACCCGAAGATACCACAGTATTCTTAGGCATAACGTTGGATGCCAAGCTTCAATGGGGCCCCCATATAGATAAATTGTCAAAAAAGCTTAGCTCTGCAGCATACGCCGTTAGGAAAATTCGTGATTTGACTGATTTAGAGACAGCCCGTTTAGTTTACTTTAGTTATTTTCATAGTGTGATGTCGTACGGTATTCTGTTGTGGGGAAATGCCGCCGATATTCAGACAATTTTTATTTTACAAAAAAGGGCAATTCGTTCTATTTATAAATTAAGTCCTAGACACTCCCTCAGAGACAAATTTAAAGAGATTAATATAATGACTGTGCCTTCTCAGTACATTTATGATAATCTTTTGTATGCACATAAAAATATTAATCTGTTTAAAAAATACAGTGATATCCATAACATAAATACTAGGAACAAACACAAATTTGTTGTTCCTACAACAAGGCTCAAGAAAATAGGTGGCTCGTTTAGATGCCAATGTATACATTTTTATAATAAACTTCCTAGCCACATTCAGGAACTAAGCCTAAATAAATTCAAAGCTTTTATAAAGCGAAAACTATGCCAGAAAGCCTATTATACTGTAAAAGACTATATTGAGGACAAAAAGGCTTGGGATTGAGCTGCTCCAATAGGTTTAGACAGTGAATGTTATTTTGCAATTTTTACACTTTAATATTTTCTTTTTTTTTTTTTAAGTAAGCATCTATTTACTTACACAATGACATGTACATTTACTGTATAAAGTATTATATTATTTTAATTATTGTGAATGTGAGGACTATGTGGGTCATAGTTTACATTTTAATCGTGGTCTGGCAGTTTGAGTAGTTTATGCGGCCTACCCAAATGTCCTGTCTTTGGTATTGTTCGTCGAATCGTTGAGCTCCTGAAGTTCTGAGTTGAGCTGCACGGTTACTGACAAATGCGTGCACTGACTGGACAGGTCCACTCAATCTGTGTGGTTCTTTCCTCAAAAGATCTTTTCAGACACTAATCTACATGGTCCTCAAAGATTATGTCCGGATTTTTATATACACATTGACATTGATGAATTTTATTTTGACAATGACATGAATATTTACTTTGTAAAGTATTTTTTATTTTATTTTTTTTTCTTTTCATTTAATTATTGTGAATGTGAGGACTATGTGGGTCATTTTTTTTTTCTGTTTTCCTTCTTAGTTTTAATCATGATCTGGCAGTTTGAGTAATTTACGCGGCCTACCCAAATGTCCTTTCTTTGGTATTGTTCGTCGAATCGTTGAGCTCCTCATTTCTGAGTCGAGCTGCACGATTTTTGACAAATGCGTGCACTGATTGGACAGGTCCGCTCAATCTGTGTGGTTCTTTCCTCAAAAGACCATTTCAGACATCAATCTACATGGTCTTCACACGATCTGACCAAGATTTTGTCTGGACTTTAAAAGAGACTGTGACCTCTGAGTTTGTTTCGGCCTTTCTTCTCAGAGTAGTCAGATAGGAAACGCCGACCACATCTAGTTTAAAAAATATGATGACGTGTAAAAGTGTTTGTAAAAACCTACTTACAGAAAATAAATCATTTATCATTTATCATTTATCAGTTACCGACCATGGTTCTTCACTACTTTGTCTGGATAGGAAACGTATTCCTGTCACCACTACGTCTACCATAACAAAAATCAATTATGAGGCACTTGGTGCGTCAATTTTGAACATAGATTTTGACCCTATTCTTAGTACAACTGACGCAAATACCGCTACAGACAATTTCATTGAAAAACTGACCTCAGCCATAGCCGAAAACTCTGTAATTAAAAAAGTTACAGCAAAACGGAAGATTCTTAAGCCCTGGATAACTCCTGGCTTGTTACGGTGCATGAGAAACAGAGATGCCATGCACAGAAAACTCAAGCAGTCTCCAGATAACGAAACGTTAAATATAACCTACAAACGATACAGAAACTTTTGTACCAAAGTTCTTAAACAGGCGAAGAGGCTCTTCGATGCGGAAGAACTCACCAAAGCGAGTAATGACCCAAAATTACTCTGGGATACCTTAAAACGAATAACAAACACTACAAAAACTACACACTCGTCCACACAACTGCTATCTTCATCACCCACACCCACACAGTCATGTAACAATGTGAATTCCTTTTTTGTCAATATTGGCAAGAAACTTGCAGATGACATTATAAAAACGAGGTCCTTACAACAACCACCTCTCCCACAAAGCAGTTCTATACCAACTTCATCCTTTGTCCTGGATAAAACTGACCCAGAAGAAATTATATCCACCATAAATTCACTGCGGCCAAACGCTGCTACTGGTTGGGATGGTATTTCACCTACTATACTGAAGAAATTTTCCACCACTCTGGCGCCTATTTTATGCCATATATTCAATATTTGTTTTAAAACAGCTGTTTTTCCAACTTCCTTTAAAAAGGCAATAATCTATCCAATCTTCAAGGGTGGTGATGGAACTTTGTCGAATAACTACCGTCCTATTGCTGTATTAACCGCTTTATCCAAAGTTCTTGAACGTTTGATAAACAAAAGATTGGTTAGTTACCTTGAGCATTGCAAGATAATCTCGCAACAACAATATGGCTTCCGCAAAAATAAGTCAACATGTGACGCAGTTCATGACCTAACCAGCTATGTCATAGAACATATAAATAAAAATAAAAAGGTTCTTACTATATTTCTAGATCTCGCAAAAGCGTTCGACACTGTTCCCGTTTCCACACTCTTAATCAAACTTGAGAAAATAGGCGTCAGGGGGCTACAACTGGATCTTTTCCGAAGCTACCTCTCCAATCGTTCGCAAAGAGTCAGGATCGATGGCTATAACAGCGACGAGCTTTCAATTCACTATGGGGTTCCACAAGGAAGCATCTTAGGTCCCACTCTTTTCTTAATCTTTATTAATGACCTGTGTGATCTCAATATCGTTAATGCTAAGGTAATATCCTTTGCGGATGACACAGCAATAACCTTCATCGCGGATTCCTGGTCACAACTAGAGCAACAAGCTCAGCTTGGCTTTGACGTGGCGTTAAATTGGCTTAATTCCCACACTCTAACCCTTAATACCTCCAAAACCAAAGGGAATCACCAGTTTCGGCTAAGCGTGGACAACATGCCCGGTAAAAATTATTTTTACTAAACAATATTAATTATTCTAAATGAAATATTTTTGCACATCACATAGTAGCCAGGTATACGAACAAAAAGTCGAAATAAAGAGTATTTAAATTGTATCCTACAGTTAAAAAGCATAGCCATTTCTTTGACGCAGTGTTACCAGCGGGGAAATAAAACATCAATTTCAGTCTGTAATCGATTAGATAATCAATAATTATGGCCAAAAAAAGTGTTTGTCTGCAAAACGAGTACCGGTCAATATTGTATGAGAAGATTATACTCATTTACATTGTTTTAAAATAAAACAATCGAAAACGTTATTAGTATTGGGACATATTTTTTTTAGATTAGAATTACGATTCTATAAATCGATTATTGTCAGATTTTTTTCCTGGCAACTCCTACTGTATCGCTTATAGAGATGATCGATCCTGTTGCTTTGTATCGATATTCTGCTTCGCAATGGCTGGTTTCGATCCGAGTATCGATATGAAATCGCTTTTTAATTTAAATTAATATTTTTTAATATGTTCGCCTTTAATTCCATTCAATTTCTTACAAACAGACAGACAGACAAACAAAGCGGAGTCCCGATTTTGCCCGAACTATTTTGCCAATGTCAGTTGTGATTGAGAAGAGTGTTTTTGGAAAATAACGGCCTGCCTTAATACCTAGTATTTTTCCTGAGATTTTCATTTTTTCTCATTTAACTTTCACACACAACAACCTTTATCAATTTACTGTAGTGGATCGTATATATAGTTGAATCGATGTAAAAATCAATCAAATCCTGTTTTACCGACCCACTTGAGTATCGATTCATATCGAACATCTCTAACGTCAAGTGAAATGACATCTGACAACTGTAATGTAGGTAATAATGAAAAAAACATTCGCTTTGTTTTCGTGCACTGTGGATGTTGTTTTGTTTTCTCGCTGCTTCGAAAGTTTGTTTTTCTTATCAGATTATATCAAAATACTACTGGCAAATAATATATTATAGAAAAGAATAAGCTTATTACAAAGATTTTACCCCGCAAGGTTCCAATTTTTCACATGCCAGTTGAAGCATATTCTTGCATCTTGCTACAACTTTATTATAATATTTACTTTCCTATAGATAAGTAATTTTTGAAATGCAAGTTATTTATTAATAAAGATCTTGTCCACGCTTAGCCAGATCACCCTAACAAAGTGAGCAATTCCCTTTCTGTCATATTCTAACAGCTCGGTCTCTCAACCAAAGACTCCAATTTTGATCAAAGCTCACACTGGTCATCCACAGATACAGGATTCAAACTGTCAATGTCCTCTTTTAACCTCTGTTGAAAGCATCAGATATCTGGGAATAGTCTTGGACAGGAATCTCAATTTCAAGTCTCATATCGGTCTGCTAACTGGACGAGTTCGCAAACTGATATACATCTTTAAAACTATCCGGCGTATTGCCAATCCCATTATAATACGTAATGTTTATTTTGCACTTTGCCTATCCATCATAACATATTGCATTTCTTGTTGGGGTGGCGCAGCTAAAACCACCCTCAAGCCGCTAGAAGTAGCACATAGGGCCATATTAAAAGTAGCCACTTTTCGTCCTATTCTGTTTCCAACCGATCAACTATACAATGACTGCAAAGTGCTAAATGTTCGGCAACACTTCATACTACAGACAGTCATTTTGCAACACCGCAACACCCCATACCGAATAATAGAAAATAAAAAACGTAGTAAACGTCGAAAGGATGGGATATGCACCGTGCCGCGTGTACGCTCAACTTTTGTCAAGAGATTTTTCATTTTCTTGGTCCGTTTCTCTACAACAAAATAAACGAAGAGTGTCAAATCTACGGTTTACCATACTACAAATGCAAAAAGACTATACAATCGTACCTCCAAGATAAGTCTTATGACGAAACTGAAAAGATTTTAACATAAGGTGATGAACATCGGCAGGCGCACACACACACACACCCCCACACACCCTCACACACACCCCCCCTCACGCACACACCACACACACACACACCCACCCTCACGCACACACCACTCACACACACCCACCCTCACGCACACACCACACACCCAATCACACACACACTCACAACACATAAATATTTATCTCTAATTATTTTATTGTAACCATAACAAACTTTTGTCTAACTCAATTCTTCGAAATTGTAACAGTAACATCAGAAGCACTATGTAAGTTTTACGTCACTGTACCTTAGGGGACCGGACTGCTTCTCCTTAACACAGGTTTCCATAACCTAGCTAGGAGAGCAGTGCCACAGTATAAAGATCATACAGTATTGTAACTCGGCCGTAACCTTGAAATAAATGCCTACAGCCGCGCGGTACGTAAACATGCGATAGGGCTGCGCCTCCAGCATTTTAATTACATTTGCCTACTTTGTGTTTCCATTTAGTTTTGTTATTGTATTTTACTGTGTGTACATAAATAATAAAATAAATAAATATACTTTTTTTTATATAAACAAATAAAATACTTTGTGAATTGAATAGGAAATGTTTAATAAAAATGCGTGTTGTTTTATGATTGGTAGATTTAATGAAAAAACCATGTTATGTTTGAATAACAAATCTTATAAATTTGCGACCGAAAAATTTTTGCGCCTCGACTGAGACGTACGAAATGCTTTATTATTAAATTTTAAAGTATAAAAAATCCGCATTCTAATATAAAGCTTAATTAAAAATTGTTTTGGGAAACATGGACAAGGTGGAGAAAAAGGAATATCTTATACTTGGTTATAGATACCTGCAGCTACTTTACAATTTATATGTTTGGTTTTAAATGAAGTTCGGAATATTTCCTCCATTTTTTCTATATATTCCACAACATCATCGCTGGGTACAATCAAAAAAGTTTGCGAATTAATCTTATTGTAGTCCGTATATCTTAATCATAGTATAATCTTATTGTAGTCTTACTGTAGCACAATATAGCCTACTCGTCATATTAAATATGTAGGTACCTACTTGAACTTATTTTTAGTGAAAGACTCGCGCGGTTATTGTTAAAAAGAACAACACACCGTCCGTTCGTCACTGCGGCACAGTCGCGACTGTCTGCATGCCGAGCGCATGCCGAGGTCGAGGCGCGTAGGTATAGCTCGCGTTTCGTCCGTTTGTATGAAGTCGAAATACTGTATGATCTTTATACTGTGGCAGTGCTCACCCACACGCTTGTAGAAATAGTACTTTTTTTGTAAACCTGTTTTTTTTAACGTGTTCTACAATCCTCTGTTTTGAGGAAATAAAAAAAAAAAAAAAAATGATTTCTAGCTGCCCAGCGCTACTTCGTTCGCGTGGTGTCCTACTCCTCACCCTACCCCTACCTTACTCGTACCCTACTCCTACCCTACACCTACCCTACTCCTGCACTACTCCTACCCTACTCCTAAACTATTCCTACCCTACTTCTACCCTACTCCTAACCTACTCCTACCCTACTCCTACCCTACTCCTAACTTACTCCAACACTACTCCTACCCTACTCCTTTAAGTAAATAAAAGTATTAAAAAAAAAGTATCCAATGTCCATCTCCTGGACCCACCAAATTTCAGCCAAATCGGTTCAGCCGAGCAGAGTTATAAATAGTGTAACTAACACGACTTTCTTTTATTTAGATATATATATTAGTAGGAGTAGGATTTTTTCTTTTTTTTTGGGTGGGAAATCATCAAATGACCCCTTCCGCTCTGAGCGGAGTGGGAGTGTCAGACTCATACTGACTAAAACCCACCCGTGTTCCTTCCTTAGCCCTTTATGTTCCGGTAACCCTTTCGGACAATCCCGCTGACCCGGCAGGTATGAGTAGGATAGGATGAACATGAGAGAAGCACAGCACCGGTCGAAGTGACGATGCTTGGGTCCTGGTCCAACAGTGGACGTCTTTCGGCTGAAATGATGATGATGATTTACATTTTCAGTCACTGGTCTTTACTAAACATCTATGCAGGAGAACTGCACCGGAGCTTAAAATTAGCGTAATATTTTTATGTTATTGGATGTCAAACAAGTCAACGGCCAGCAGTTCACAGTTCTTGTAGGTCTGACAGCAGCAACCTTATTGCAACGAGAATAAACATCACAATGATTTTGACAGACTTGTCAGCTGCAGCAATCTAACAGCAACCGTATTTTAATGAGAATAAAGATCACTGTGCTTTGGACAGTATTGCAAAATCAGAGGTAAATAACCGTGAACGGATTATAGCATCGCATATGCATGTGATCCCAGAGACAAAGAAAGAAAGAACGAAAGAAAAAAAGGATATTTGGACACACACAAGAGAGACAAAGCGAAATGTCTCATGTGGCAAGGCAATACTTGCAACCAATTGTAATAAAGAGGTCGTTATAATTTTCTACAGAGATTGCCAGCATTTTTAAAATAGTTTAGCCCGCGACTTCGTCCGCATAAAATTTTGGCTTCCGACCCACCGCATTGCATCAAATAGCCCCCCGCGCTTTTATCTCGTTTTCGCTTAACATTCTTTCAGACTTTTTTCATTTTGCTCGGGTCCTAAGGTTCATATCGTGTTAAGTAGCCTATAGCCTTCCTCATATGTATTGGGCTATCAAAATCAAAAATATTTTTCAAATCCGAAAGGTAGTTTTAGAGATTAGCGCGTTCAAACGAACAAACACATAAATGATAAATTATTATTTTTTAGGTAGGTTTGCACAAACACTTTTACACGACAATCATATATTTTTTTAAACTAGATGAGGTCGGCGTTTCCTATCTGACTACTCTGAGAAGAAAGGCCGAAACAAACTCAGAGGTCACTGTCTCTTTTAAAGTCCAGATATAATCTTGGTCAGGTTATATGAAGACCATGTAGATCGATGTCTGAGATGGTCTTTTGAGGAAAGAACTATACAGATGGAGAGGACCTGTCCAGTCAGTGCACGCATTTGTCAGAAATCGTGCAGCTCAACTCAACACTTAAGCTGTATTATTAGTATAGACAATAATACCAACACCAGAGGAGGCATGAGCATTGATCACCATGCCTGCCCAAGGCGAATTGGAGATTTCAGACTTAGATTAATTTTAGGTCTAGATTCCTTCACGAGGGACCCGTGGCAGAATAATAACAGCCGCACAGGTCTATCGATCAGGTTAAGCTCCGCTTGCCGCGGTTGGTCTGTGGATGAATGACCATCTTTACATGTATACCGAGACCCCTCCGGGCTGTTATTCGTGGATCTTTGACAGTCGTCACAGATAGTCAGAAGCCCGAAAGTCTGATTAACCAGCCTTACCAAGGAGTATCGTATAGGTATTACCCAGAAACTGGGTTGTGGATGTCAGATAGGCAGTCGCTCCATGTAATATACTGGTATTCAGCTGCATTCGGTTAGACTGGAAGCCGAAAAAAGAAAACGATTTCACGATGTTTTTCTTCACCGATGTCCGTGATGAAGATGAACTTAGAAAGTACCTACATAATTATGCATTTAAAACCAATCTTACCAAGATTATGTTTGGAATTTAAAAGACCCTGCATGTGACCTCTGAGTTTGTTTTGGCCTTTCTTCTCAGAGGAGTCGGATAGAAAACGCCGTCCTCATCTAGTTTTAAACATATGATTTACGTGTAAAAGTCTTTGTATTTACAAACTTACTGAGGGTTGATTTTTCAATAGTCAGATAACTTTTATCTGAAGAATATTTCTGCCAGTTGACATATTGTCTACACAAAAACCACAGTATTTACTCATCAGACAAAAGTTAAGTGACTATTGAACAATCAGCCCTTACAGGAGTAAGGTCATCTAACATTTAATGATTAAAAAATAACACTGGTAATTGTTCGTATTTGACCTTAACAAGGCCACGATCAGTGTACTAGAGACTGTGTGACTGTGTATAAAACTTATACTACGATCTACGACCTACGATCTTACGATACTACAGGAACATAAAACTAGTATTCCTGTACAAGTGTATATATCACTGATATAGATACACCTAGATAACGCTAGCTTACGTACAAAAATCGTAAGTCGCTACTTTCGCGCTCAGTCCTGTGTACTGCTGGCTGGTTGAGCGTGAGCGCTGGCGCTAGGCACCGGGAGGTGGGACGGCGGCGTCTTTGAATCGATTTGATTTTCCCATCATTAAATAGTGCTTGTGACGTCAATAGTAGGCAGTCAAAAAATGGCACGCTTGGTTTTCATAAAAATAGCTCAATCGACGAAGACGCGTCCCACTCTTCTTACTAATCGTTAGGTAGTTGTCGCTAGTTAATTTCGCTAGTGTTTTAGTTTTTTTTATACACACTAATTACCCACTAATAAGTAATTAGGTGTCTGTGTGGTGCCGGACTTAAAGAATTGCACCCCTTACTTCCCGTGGGTGTCGTAAAAGGCGACTAAGGGTCTTACCGGAGAATGGGCAGCAGCGTTCTCTATTTATTCCACCATCATACCATACTGCGATCACCAACCCGACTGCCAAGCGTGGCGATTATGGCAAACCCCCCCCAAAATTGGGGGAGGCCTATGTCCAGCAGTGGACGGCTATCGGCTGAAACGACGAAGTAATTAGGTACTGTGTATCGACAAAACTAGAACACTATCGGAATGTTGCACACTTGTACTGTAAGCGATTAGAGTGGGACGCGTCTTCGTGAATTGCACTATCTAGGTGTATCTATATCTGTGGTATACATAGTGTCCTTATTTCTAACCGACGCCTAGATACCCTTTGAAGCTTTGTCTAATTAAAGGGATAGCAGTGTGAAAAACTTTTATTCCGCCACGAACGACACTATTTTCATATCTTTCTTTGATGCCTTTTGGTTCCTTCTGTGACTTACTTTCTTTTATAACTTCAGTGATAAGATAACGAGCTAGCTTGATGTAGTGTAGGACTCAATTGTTTGTTAATTACATCAGAATAGTTTTTGCTATTTAAAATTGGCACGTTCCAACTTTCGTCATTAATTGTGTCTGAGAAAGAATTTTGTGACATAATATAATTATTACCTGACGAGCGAGCCAAGCGAAGTGCAAGGGCGCTAACTATGTTTTATCGAAGCGCTTTGTTGTTTTTTTGAACCCTCATAACATGATCTCTGATAACTTTTTGACAGTGCGAGCCATATGTGATCTCGTCATAGCAACATTTTACACGAAAATGTTTTTGGTGGGATTATTTATCTCTAAAAAATAATAAACTATTACTGGTTAGTTTTCGCCACACAACGAAAACCTATTAGGTTTATGTGTGCTGACGAGCCGTTTATTTAAATTACGAAAATGTTAATTACTAAAATGAAACTACTATAATGTTCTGGCTAATAATTTTATAATGACGATTAATTTAAAAGTACCTATATTAATACATATAATACGTACATTATTCATAATAAAATAATTGTATTGTAATGACGCTATTGTTAATATCCGATGACCTCAGATCGTTTATCTCAGAAGTAGAATTATATTGTGTGGTACTAAAGTCCTGTTATTCTAATGCAACTTGAAGAAACAACTCATAACGTAGCCAATTTTAGTAGTTTTCATACCTGCAAACCGGTTCTTGGAAATTCGCAGCGTTTTCAAACCCGAGTGCGCAAACTAATAGGTCCTGCAGTGTGAAATTACAGGTATCCTTTAGAGTACAAACGAGGATGTATGGGCAGCACTGCGCACTATGAAGCCTTGCCCGATATTTAGCTACAGCAGTCAGGTGCTAGGCAATGTCGTAACTCGTAAATACAAGGTTTATGCTACTACGGGAGTGTGAATCGGACCGCCTGCGGTGATACTGTTTGGAGTTATGAAGGGCTGTTGGTCCGAAGTTTAACTGAGATTATGATTTGGTTTATTGATATTGTATAACATTAAGTCGTTGGTTCTTCAAGTGTTCATAACTTAGAGATAAAACTAATAGATGGGGAGGAGAGCAAAACCAACTATATACTTCTATAAGTTATTCCACTTCTCAACAATGTTATTGTATTGTTTCGGTTTTGCAAAGCTACAAGATGGCCTTTGTAGTTTGAATAGGATAATAAACGCCATATAACTTTCTAAAATTTTTTTGCTCTCAATTAATTTATTTTATCAATGTAAGATCAACATTTTTTAAAGATTAAAATAATATGTACCTACGTAAATAACGTATGTACGTAAATAACGCTATTTTTTAGTTTGTGAATAGTTTTAATGAATTAGGTATAAGTTGTTACTTCCTACACAACGATAACATTTCTTGGGCACTGTAAGTGGCCAAGTACATATCGACTTTAATGATCACTCTAAAAATGATTACACAGCTACAAAAAAAAAACTGGCATACTTATTTTACAGAGTTAAGCTAATATGCTTAAAGGTTATAATAAAAATAAAAATTAAACTTGAGGAGGTTATCGCAAACTAAAATCCCCAATTTTATTAACTGGCCGAGAGCATTTCAGTTTTTTCCTCCGATCGTTTCATCGACCAGGAAATAGAACAGCTCTCTATTTTGCGTAATTTTGATTGAACTTACTCAAGAACAATCAATCTTATTAGATCGCTTGCGGTGCCATTTTAAACTCAAACTCGTTTAGACAAAGATGAGAATTGCTTGAATTGACAGCAATAAAATAGATTGCCGACTCGACGAATGTATTAATGGTTGTATTGATTGAGTTTTATGACGCCTGAATGTAACTAGTCTTTGAAATGACGTCATGGCCTTTGAGACAGAAATACAGTGATTCAATTTTATAGCACCACTTAGATCAAATAAATTTTCATGATATTTTAGAAGTCTCTCTATAGTTTATTATTCAATTGGATTTTATTCTATAGCATTCAGCCTATAACGTTCCCACTGCTGGGACTTAGGCCTCCTCTTTGGGGAGAGAGTAGGCCGTAATCCTAGACAAAATCAAACTGGTTGCTAATTTAATTGTAAAATTGATTCTTTCTTTTTTTTGACGTTGATTTAAATTCTGTAATTACTTAAAAAAAATCAGCTGTTCCCAACATTTTGACGCGTTATACGAAAATAAATGTAGGGAACAGCTGATTTTTTTTTCGCGATTTTAGGTTTTGTCTCATAGTAATAGTTGTTTACAAAAGATGAGTACAATAATCTCTTAAGAGATTGTTAATGTTTTACTAATAACCCCGTATACATTATTGTAAGTACCTACATTACAAAAATACATAACATAATAAAAACATTTTTACAAAAAAAAAAACAACCGACTTCCAAAAAAACACTACAAATTGAAAAATAACTTTAATTTCGGAAGTCGGTGTCAATAAACGAAAACACGGAACCAAAGACACCGACTTCCAAAATTAAAGTTATTTTTATATTTGTAGTGTTTTTTTTGGAAGTCGGTTGTTTTTTTTTTGTAAAAATGTTTTTATTTTTCCCTTTTTAGTGGGTCAGTTTGTAATTTATCTAAGTTACAATAGCCTAATGCCAACTGTTTATCACCTTTTACAAAATATTGCTTTTTCCGATGCTGGGACGTTAATTGTTGAGGAGTTCTACCGGTAAGAACCAGGAGATCCTCAACAATCACTCGCAATACGCATTGTGACGAGCATAAATTGCTTAGCAACCATATTAAAGTAATCGAATCGTAACCCGTGAAATATTTGTCAGTGAGTAGTTCCGATGGCCATCTGTAATCTTCATCATTAGCTCCACTTTACCAAGTGATGATTTCCGAGAGCAAATGCTCAAGTTACTTTAAGAAATATCCAAATCGCTGTAGCTTTGCCTATAAAATTTGAGGGTTTCCCTCGATTTCCATAGAATCCTCTCATCAGATTCCAACTTGATGATAATGAGACCACCTCGAGAGTATACCCTTTCAAATAAAAAAAGAACTTTTGGAATCGGTCCAGCCGTCTTCTAGTAATCGGTGAACATACACAAGGTAGTACTGTAAACTGTTGAGGAGTTCCCTTAACTGTCCTTCGTCTTCATCATCAGACCCCTAATGACAGTCGCAACCCATCTAGGTGTAAAGTTCACATCAATACAAATTAATCAAGCCCAAACACAAGGTAACTGCTGTAAATCGTTGAGGAGTCCCCTCGACTGTCTTTCGACTTCATCATCAGATCGACTTCAGGCCTTCATTAAATTGTAGTGCTTTAAAATACTTAATGAAAAAATTAACAAACCCGCTAGTCGCTCCTACAATTTTCGAAAGTTCCCCTCGATTTCACTGAGATGACATCATCAGATCCTGATTTCCTTATCATGGGACCACCCTTGGCATATCTCCTTTCCAACAAAAAAAGAATAATCAAAATCGGTTCATAAACGACGAAGTTATCCACGAACAAACATAAAAAAATATATATATAGGTATATATGTATATACGGTCGAATTGAGAAACCTCCTCCTTTTTTGAAGTCGGTTAAAAAAGACGGACTTTAGTATTATTAAAACAAAAGACGGTTTCATGAAAGATCGAAGGGCTTGATTTTACCTGGAACTGTTTTTATTTATTCTGATGGACAAACTGCTGTTATCTAAGATATGAATCTAAGACATTCTGGTACCAAAAAACAGCTCTATTGGTAAATATAGGGCGGCTGGCATACATCTACGCGCAAACTGAAACCACGAATTCAGCACAAGGCTCTAGACCCCCTAGCGTAGAAACTTTTAGTGGGTTCATCATCTGCCTAGCCTTTTCTCAACTTTGTTGGGGTCGGCTTCCAGTCCAACGGGATGCAGCTGAATACCAGTATTTTACATGGAGCGACTACCTGTCTGACCTTCACAACTCAGTTACTGGGTAATTCGATACCCCTTGGAAAGACTGGTTGTCAGACTTTCCGGCTTCTGACTACCCATAACGACTGTCAAAGATCCACGAACACAACCGGGACCAACGGCTTAACGTGCTTTCTGAGAGGCACAGAGGGGTCACCGTATGTAAAGATGGTAACCCATCGACATACCAACCGTGGCAAGCGTAGCCTAACCTGATCGATCGACCTGTGCGGCTGATATTATTTAGCCACGGGCCCCTAGAAAGAAACTTTTAGTGTGTTATCAAAAAAAATTTGCCGTTTCATAGAAAAGAGCACAATACCTACGTGGTCAAAATGTATGGATAAGCAACTTTTTTTTAAAATTACCGTTGGATTATTTCAACGCTAGAGGCATTCAGAATCATGTACTGAATCGATGAGAACAGGCTGCGTTGATTTCCCTGCCACCCTGTAGTACGAATCCCTGATAAAAGTTAAGCAGACGGGCAATTTTCGTAATTTTAAGAAAGTTTACAGTCTGATCTCAATCTGTCGAAAATACCTCTAATAAACCTACATTTTGTCTGTGTGGTGCCGGACTTAAAGAATAGCACCACCCTTTACTTAAAGAATAGCACCACCCTTTACTTAAAGAATAGCACCACCCTTTAATTCCGTGGGTGTCGTAAAAGGCGACTAAGGTTCGTACCGGAGAATGGGCAGCAGCGTTCTCTATGCATTCCACCAACATACCATACTGCGATCACCAACCCGCCTGCCAAGCGTGGCGATTATGGCATACCCCCCCCAAAATTGAGGGAGGCCTATGTCCAGCAGTGGACGTCTATCGGCTGAAATGATGAAACCTACATTTTAGACAAGTTTTTAACATAGATTGTCGCTGAGATAAAATTGTAACTAGATTTTAAACGTTTTTAACCGACTTCAAAAAAGAGGAGGTTTTCAATTCGACTGTATATATTTTTTTGTATATTTGTTACGCGATATCTGGGAGTCGATTTCAAAAATTGTTTTTTAATCGATAGAGTACTTATGCCTTAGAGGTGGTCAAGTATAAATTTTATTAACTTTGCTTGGGTAGTTTTTGAGTTAGCCTCAATAATTCGTATTTTCCCCAAACTTCCTGTCACTGATATTTACTTAGCAAGTAGTTTTACTTAGCAAGTAGGTAGTTAACTTAAAAGTGAAAAATAAAAAATTATTTACAAAAAAAAAAAGCATCCGACTTCCAGCACTACAAAGTATCTATAAAATAACTTAGATTTTGGAAGTCAAGCAAACAACGAAAATGCGAATCCAACGACAACGACTTCTGATATTAAAGTTATTTTTCACTTTGTAGTGTCTTATTTGGATGTTGTTTTTTTTTTGTATAACAGTTTTTAATTACTAGATTTGGCCTTCAGGTTGCACGTCAAAATCCCAGCCACCATGTATAATTACGAATCTCTAACATGAGTGAAACTGATCCTGCCGGGTCAGCGGGATTGTCCGAAAGGGTTACCGCTGCCCCGGAACATAAAAGGCTAAGGAAGGAACACGGGTGGGTTTTAGTCAGTAAGAGTCTGACACTTCCTTCCGCTCCACCCAGAGCGGGAGGTATCATTAGATGATTTCCCACACTCAAAAAAAAAAGTGAAACTGCGGTGCTATTCTGTAAAAATCTCACCGTGAAAACTTAGGTGAAGTGAGCGTGTTGTGAGCTGTCAATAGTGTCAATTCCTAGCAATAACAAGCTCACTTCACCTAAGTTTTCACGGTGACATTTTTACAGAATCGACCGGCTGATCAGAAAGTTGAGTAAACCTGTCTTTCTGCTTCACACCTACGTACTACAACAATATAGGTAACATCGACTCGTCTATTCATTGCAATGAGCTTTATGAATTCGACCCACTTTTCATTGAACGAGTACATTGTACTACATCTAAAGTATCTTGATTACGGGATATGCTCTAGGTAGCCCGCGAAATTAAAATTGTCTTACGTTTTTTAAATCATCAAATACAACACTCTAAGTTCATAATAATACCATTGCTATTGAATTACTAATTAACTAAGGGGCTTACAGGACCTGAACGCAAAAAACCCAAGTTTTTGAAACAATAAAAGTATATGATCGACTACAGTAAACAAAATCAGAAGAATATGTGATATTCTTCAAGATATATGCTAGGTTGATAGTGTGTTGAAAACATAATACAACTAATTTCATACGACAGAAAAAATCATGAAGATAGTTACCTCTAAAAACTTTCTTTTTACATAAAAAACATACTAATATAAATACAATCATTCTGATTTTTGTCAGATTAATTTACAAGCAACATACTAAAACACTAGTGCTTTAATTTTTTAGTTCAAACAATAGATTTAAAAAAATTAAATAGTTGCTTCATATTTTTATTTTATTTTTTAGGCCCATTTCTATACAGAGAGAGGGGCCCGTGGCTAAGAAATAACAGCCGCACAGGTCGATCGATCAGGTTAAGCTACGCTTGCCGCGGTTGGTCTGTGGATGGGTGACCATCTTTACGTAACGAGACCCCTCCGTGCCTCGGAAAGCACGTTAAGCCGTTGGTCCCGGCTGTCATTCGTGGATCTTTGACAGTCGTTACGGGTAGTCAGAAGCCCAAAAGTCTGACAACCAGTCTTACCAAGGGGTATCGTATTACCCAGTAACTGGGTTGTGGAGGTCAGATAGGCAGTCGCTCCATGTAAAATACTGGTATTCAGCTGCATCCGGTTAGACTGGAAGCCGACCCCAACATAGTTGGGAAAAGGCTAGGCAGATGAGGCCCATTTCTATACAATAAATTAAATAGGAAATTAAGTATCTATAAATTAAATAATTACGACTGCAAAAAGGTTATTCTGCAATTTTTACTTAGCATATCATACAGTGAGACAGAAGATTTACTCGTTGTCTGTAAATAGAACATGCTAGTCTTTTAAGTTAATATTAGTTTTTAATTAGTTTTCTCATTTGTTATTTATATATTTTAAATTTCTAAGCACCTTTCTAGCCTGAAACACAGGTCCTACCTAGTTCAGGCAAATAAGCAACTGTGTTCTTTATAATTTTTAAGATAAATTATTGTAAATCTGCACCATTTTTATAAATAAACGATATTATTATTATTATTATTATTATTTTGCAATAAATTACCAGGGTTGTGTCATCGCGCTTCTCTTTATTTTCTATGCTGTCCGACAGTGACCGCGCTTTAGGTCATGTAAGCCCCTTAATTAATTAGTCACTCAATAGCATTGTATCAACTTAGATGGTTGTATTGAAGATATCAATGATTATAACTTTGTAAAGTCATATTATTACGGTCGTGCATACTGAAACTGACCTGCAAATTACAAAAAACGTAAGAAAATTTTAATTTCGCGGGCTACTTAGTCCATTCCCTTTAACGACGGGTGGCCAAGGAAGATTGAAATTACACCTAATAGGAATAGTGGTTGTTAACGCAGCAAGTAAAGATTTATAGCTTTGTTTTTGGGGGAAATTGGATTTGTCATTCGAAATTATATTGTACTAGAATCGGATGAATGATTTATAGAAGACTAGCTGTTACTCGTGACTGTTTTTGCGTGTATTTTGTGTTTCATCATATTTTAAACAAATATCCAGGAAGAAAAGTATAGTAGCCTATGTTCTTCTCCAGGTCCCTGGCTATCCTGTCTAGTGTCATAACTGTTTAGTGGTTTAGGCGTGAAATGGTAAGAGACAGGCAGAGTTTCTTTCACATTTATAATATTAGCATGCATAGTGTGAAAGTAGGGATTGATTGATAGTAGCTGATTTAAACATAACTGACTACGTCTCAATTTACACCGCCGCGGAACGGAGTGGAATCGAGTTTTTGTAATAGCAAAATTAACTGTATGTCAATTGTCTAAGGTACAAACTAGATATAAGCTTGTTACTGCGGAAATCCCCGAGAATGCGCGATAATTCTCTAGAAGATGCGCGACCTGTGCATATGAGTGTATCAAATTGTGCGTTACACTATTGACATAAAGTTCATAATGCTTTGTACGAAAAAAATCGCTTCCATTCCGTTCCGCGGCGGTGTAAATTGAGCCTAAGGCCCAAGCATAATCAGCCTATAATGTTCCCACTACTGGGACACAGGCTTCCTCTTGGGGAGTAGGCCGTGATCCACCATTTAAATTAAAATTTTCTTACGTTTTTTAAATCATCAAATACAACACTCTATGTTCATAATAATACCATTGCTATTAAATGACTAATTAATTAAGAGGCTTACAGGACCTAAACGCAAAAAACGCAAGTTTTTGAAACAATAAATGTATATATCGACTACAGTAAACAAAATCAGAAAAATATATGATATTCTTCAGGATATATGCTAGGGTAAATTAGTTGTATTATTATTAGGTGATCCACCACCCGGGCCCAATGCGGGTTGGTAGATGTCACATGCCTTCGAATTTTTGGTTCTAGTACATGCCGGTTTCCTCTCGATGTTTTTCCTTGTCGTTTTGAGAGCAGAGGTGACGAAATAAATTACACAAAGTAAAAGGCCTGTCTGGGTTCGGACCTACGACCTTATAACTCGTAAGTCGCGGCCGTTACCACTGGGCTACCACAAGGCCCAACGCTAAGGTCAATTTTTTTTTTCTTTTCCATTTTATCTACAATCGGCTGTTTAGCCATGATTAGATGTGGTTTGCTAGGGTGGAATTGTTTTAATTACCATTCCAATGAATAGTATCAAATCTACACGTGGGAATACTTCAGTTCCTTTGATCCAGTTCTAGTATGTGCCATCTTTTGAGACGTTTTATATGGTCTATGTCTTGGAGTAAATCTCTGGCTGGCGAGTTGCTGCGGTCAAATAAATTTAAACACATTTAAAACGAAAAAAATGTCATAGATTCTTTGAAATTTGGACTACGTCGGTCACAATCTACATGTGAGACAATAACTCTAATGGTAGTGATTATAACGTCAGTTTTCTTTTCAATATGTAAAGCATTATAACTCGAGACGACATTTTGAAATACGACTGCTCGTGGCATGAATTTTCAAACAGTACAGCTAGACATGGCAATATGATAATCACCGTCTTAGAAGTTTCACTGCAGGTATCTTGTGGATGAATGCAAGCTTAGTGACTAACAATTAATGTATACTAATAATATCGCTGAAGAGTTTGTTGTTTGAACGCGCTAATATGCGGAACTACCAGTCAGATTTGATTTTTTTTTAATTTGATAGCCCCATTCTTGCGGAAGGTTATTGGCTATTTAACATCAGTTTAGGAGTCGAGCAAAATGAAAAAGTCAGAACGAAAGCTGAATGAAGTAATAGCGCGTGCAGACGATGCGATGTGACGGGTGGGTCGGGGGAACAAGAAATTTCGCGCGGACGAAGTCGCGGGCAGAAGCTATAAATGCTGCGGAAATGCGGTCTTTACAAAGCATGTGTGAAAAAAGTATCCTTAGATGGTCTTGTTGAGATTGAGTAGGTACCTATTGAGTAAAAAGCGACTAACAAAAGGTTTACAAGGCAGATGGATGCCCTAGAAGGAAATATGTTCTGAAGTACAGACGCCAGCAACTTTGAACCTTATGCTTTAGCAACAAAGTTGAAAATGTATTTCAGAAATTTGACAGATTGTAGTAGCTTGATGTGCGTCTGTTAGTGATGGTCTTCAGAATGGTCAGGTGCGTAGTACTCGTAACCGGCGAGCGTGTATGACCTGATGTATGAACGCAACCGAAGCAAAATGAATATAAAGACCGTTGCAGATGGAGTCCTTTAAGGGGCTTACAGGACCTAAACACAAAAAAACGCAAGTTTTAGAAACAATAAAAGTAAATGATTGACTACAGAGAACAAAATCAGAAAAATATATGATATTCTTCAGGATATATGCTAGGAAGATAGTGTGTTGAAAATATAATACAACTAATTTGATACGATAGAAAAAATCATGAAGATACCTCCAAAAACTTTCTTTTTACAATAAAAATCATACTAATATACATGCAATAATTCTAATTTTTTTCAGATTATTCTACAAGCAACATACTAAAATACTAGTAATTTAATTTTTTCGTCCAAACAATAGATTTTTTGTAATTAAATAATTGCTTCATACTTTTCAATAAATGACCAGCATTGTGTCATTGCGCTTTTCTTTCTTTTCTATGCAGTCGGACAGTGACCGCGCCTTAGGTCATGTAAGCCCCTTAATTACTGCCTACACCATGAGAAGAAGGCGTAGGTTAATGAACGAATTTTATTTAAATAAAAAAGGTAAACCGAAAAGTGTTCCACGCGGCCTAGCTGTAGAAAGAATATAAAACAGTTAATCCTGCCGCCAGCCCACTCCATTCCCGCGTCAGCATAGATATTAGAAGAGTTCTTTTCATCCCAAAAGTAGCAAAAGCCAACGTTCCTATTCTGAATGCACTCACAATTTATATTTCCGATCTACATAACCCGACCGAATAAAAAACACATTCAACGCCATATCCCACTCCAATTTCTTAACATTCTCAATTTTCCCGCATAATCTCAGATATAAAGAGCAAAATTGAACTCAAACGTGAATATTTACAAGTGAACATGGCAATATCTCCTCCAAATATACGTGCAACACTCTATGCGAAATTAAAATTGGCTTGAGGCCAATATAATCTTACTGTGGGTCCGTATTTATCGCTTTGGATAGGGCAGAACGGGGGGAATGAAAATCAGGAGGAAACTGAGCCCATATCTGATCGGTTAGTAAGTTTGGCGTAAAAAAAAAACTATATATTTCCCAGCTTTTGTTTATTTATCCCACACTGAAAAAAATAATTTCTTAATACAGAGATTTCATTGAAACAATGACTTCATACAGTAACAAGAAATGTTTGTAAAACAGTAAAAGACAAAACAATAACTCTTAATGATTGAACATACTATTTACTGAAAAAAACTACAAAAAAAAGTAAAACCACCTTTACTGTAATGTAAGTAAATTTCAATGGTTTGAACGATATCATCAAATGAATAAAACAGTTAATTTTGTGACCTTTTAGCTACTTAAAACGTTAAAGTTTACTGTCATGACGGTAACATTTTGCCTCAAGCTTCAACTGTTTTCGGATCAGTGAAAAATACTGTTTTGAACATTAGGCTCGTATGGAACTGTTTAAAGCAGTTTAGATTAATGTTTTTTCATATTTATTTACTGTTTATTTCTTTCAGTGCATTTATGTATACAGACATAAACAGAAAAAAAGAACAGACAAATAGGTAAAAAGGTGATGCGAAAAAAAGGAAAGGTGAAATTTGGTTCTGGGTTTCATAGAGGCGGAGTTGTGGTGGTGAAAGGGAAGGAATGAATGGCGAATGTGGTGGTGGTGAGGTGATGGTAGCATTGTATGAGATATGATGATAAGAGGGCAAAATAACTTTTTATTTCACCCACAAATGAAAATGTGTAATTAAAATTTAACGCCATTAGGACAAAGTGCAATTCTTTCAGCGATAACGATGATAGTCAAAAAGTATTGGATTAACACATTTTGACGAAAGCTGTCGAAAAACATCAAACAGACAAAAGTGTGATTCTGCCAGCTATAAAATCAAAAATGTATTGGATTGACACATATTGACGTAAGCTATCGAAAAGCATGTCCTGTTGAAAGAAGTGTTGAGTACAGTACACTGGCAAAATTTAAAAAAGAAATGTTTAATCCTCTAAACTGTTAATTCCACCCTTCAGCGATAATCTACAAGCTCTATTTAGCCTCGTCCACTTACCGACTATATAATTGTATTGGCCTTTAGCCAAGGATGCACAGTTTCATCTCTAAATGGCCACGTATATAATTTTTATTGCAGTGCTTATGTCCGAGTGCTGTTTGTGGGAAGATGTTTGTAACGCTCATTTTAGCCAACTTATAGTGGCCGCTGGTGATCATTTGAGTTATGGGCTAAGTGATTTTTTATTATAGCCGTTTTTAAGAGGACTTTTTTATTGGATGGTATTTTTTGAGACAAATAAACCGCTGTTATGATTAGTCGTAAGTTAAATGGCCAGTGAAAATCTTAACCACACTTAGAACCTTGTCAATGAAACGTCAAAGACGTAATATACAAGTGATGACGACAGTTGACAAGTAACAAGTTAAGTGCGACAAAGTCCAAAAGTGATCAACGTTTTCGTAAGGTGATCGTACGTGTGTATTTTGTCTTCTAAGTGTCAATATTGGGCTTTCTACTAGGAATTTCTCAGTAACACCCCGGAGTTTGGAAGTTGGCGGTGTGATAGCCCCGTGCTTCGGAAAGCACGTCAAGCCGCTCTCTCTGGTCGTGTTGGATTGCCGTCACATCGGACTATGAGAATGCACCTGAGGGAAGAGAGAGCGCACCTGTATTTGCGCACACACTTGCGCGCTAAAATATCTCATGCATCGATGGCTAGATTCGATGACATTGGCCGCCATGGTCAAAATTCGGTTTGGAGGACTCTTATTGTGTCCATTTAGACAGCAAGTCACGAATCTAGTTAGTCGATAGGCCGACCGCTTAACTGAGATGTTGCTTGAGGTAGGAGCGCGGTGTGAAGAAGTGTGGTGACGTGACGCGAGAGTTCAGTGATTCGTCAAGTTGTGAGAACTATCACCCCTCCCGCACCTGGCAGCTACCTCAGGCAACGTCTCGGCCTATAGTTTTGTCTGTCGTCAATACAACTGTTTTTGTTCGTGACTTTCTTGTGTAAACAGTTCTTTCATTGGACTTTTAAAACTGTGACTGAGACTGTATTTTTACGAGTGTGTAAGTATCATTGTGTTGATGGAAAGACAATCTTGCGATGGTCATGCGTACTGATCATTATCATCATCATCGTCGTTCGTCGTCGTCATTTCAGCCGATAGACGTCCACTGCTGGACATAGGCCTCCCCCAATTTTGGGAGGGTTTGCCATAATCGCCACGCTTGGCAGGCGGGTTGGCGATCGCAGTGTGGTATGATGGTGGAATACACAGAGAACGCTGCTGCCCATTCTCCGGTACGATCCTTAGTCGCCTTTTACGACACCCACGGGAAGTAAGGGGTGGTGGTATTCTTTAAGTCCGGCACCACACAGACATCATCATCATTTCAGCCGAAAGACGTCGACTGCTGGACATAGGCCTCCCCCAAGCACCTCCACTTCGACCGCTTCTGTGCTTCTCGCGTCCAACGGGTTTCTGCTGCCTTCACAAGGTCGTCGGACCACCTTGTGGGAAGCCTTCGCGCTACGTCTTTCGGTACGCGGTCGCCACTCCAGAACCTTTCGGCCCCATTGGCCATCTGTTCTGCGAACAATGTGCCCTGCCCACTGCCCCTTAAGGTGAATACTCCAACCAGCCCGCGAAATTCAAATTTTCTTACGTTTTTTGCAATTTGCAGGCCAGTGCTAGGTTGTATGTTGATTAAAATATTATTCGCGGTTGAAAGACATATATAGGTACAGAATTATAATCATAAAAATCATCAATAAAACGCTCTAAGTTCATAAAGCTGTTAGAATTACTTTTTCTGTTTTTTTTTTGTTCTTACACCTTTATGAAGTTGGAGGGTTGTATTGGTGATTTTGATTATTATAATTCTGTAACTACATACGTCTTACAGCCGCGAATAATATTTTAATCAACATACAACCTAGCACTGGCCTGCAAATTGCAAAAAACGCAAGAAATTTTGAATTTCGCGGGCTGGTTGGAGCATTCCCCTTAAGTTTGGCAATTCTTCGGGCTATATCGGTTACCTTGGTTCTCATGCGTACTGTTATGAAGTTATTTGAGATAATCATAGGCTAAGCAATAACATAATAGAATACCACGCCTTGTTTCTTCGAAGGGTTGGGCAGAGTACCTTTATAGTATACCTACATTTCGGCAGTGAGTTTAAAATCAATGTAGATAATGGGGGCGAGTCTATTGCCGTCAACCAGGCACCAATCCAGACTCCGGGCTGCTAATGAGAAATTCCTAATGAAAAACAAAATAACACTTTGTCCGACCTGGGAATCGAACCCAAGGCTCAGCAGTAGCGCTTGGAACTACTAGACTACAGTTACTATGGGCATGATAAAATCATGACGGGCCCGTGGCTATATAATGACAGTCGCACAGGTCGATCGATCAGGTTAAGCTACGCTTGCCGCGGTTGGTCTGAAGATGGGTGACCATCTTTACATACCGTTACCCCTCCGTGCCTCGGAAAGCACGTTAAGCCGTTGGTCCCGGCTGTCATTCGTGGAACTTTGACAGTCGTTACGGGTAGTCAGAGGCCCGAAAGTCTGACAACCAGTCTTACGGTATCGTATTACCCAATAACTGGGTTGTGAAGGTCAGATAGGTAGTCGCTCCATGTAAAATACTGCTACCTATTCAGCTGCATCCGGTTAGACTGGAAGCCGACCCCAACATAGTTGGGAAAAGGCTGGCCTTTTCCCAACTATGTTGGGGTCGGTCGACGATTTTATCATGCCTATCATCATCATCTGCCTAGGCAAATGATGATGATAGGCATGATAAAATCGTAGAAATTTCTTAACGAAAGATTGACACCCGTACAATATTATAGTCGACAAGAGTCTAATTATATTCGTCCCTTATCCAGAGGAGAAGAGAAAGGATTTCCTCAAGAAGAATATTCCGCGGGCGTAGCTAACGCGGCGCCGTATCAGCCGTTTCAATGATAGGGGGCCCTCAAGCTACAATTGGGGGGGCAAGGTTACGTGTTTAAGAAAAAAGTTGTAGAATATTATCCAAAACTTAAAATCTTTGATAAGAGGTCCGTAATGAATGAATACCTATGGAATGAAAATTAATGTAATTTGATTATGACTTAGGTAACAAGGCTTCAAGCTACAGGCGCAGTCCAGTTTTCAAGCTCTTGCATTAATTTACTAAAATCACATAGAAAATTTAACCTGTCCGTGTCAGGATGCTCAATTTTCGACCTCGCTTCGCTCGTTCTGCTATAATGTATTTATTTTGTAAAAAAAAAACAATATCCTCCTTTTGTGCTTCACTGCAGTTGGGTAAAACGAGCCCTGTAGTGTCGATACAAGGCCCCTTTAGGACTTATTACGTACAGGGCAACTATCACTCAGAATAAAGAGAAAAAATAAATATTTTTATTTATTTCCAAAATTCTTAATTCTATTTTAGTTTTTATTAATTAAAAAAAATAATTCTTATTATTATATAATTATTATTATAGCTTCATTTTTGTTGACTGAAATGGATTATTTGAAATAAATGCATTTAATCTTTAGAATGTATGACTTGCTGTGTAAAGAAATATTTTGATTTTGAGAAAGATTTTGAAAATACTTACTGTGCCACGTCATCGTGTTTAACCGTGTTATAAATACTGATGACAAACATAATCAAAGCCAATAAACATCTAGTAACAAAATGGGAGCAATTTATAGCTAACAGTGATTACACTCTGTCCACTATAGTACGCGCGGAACTAGTTGGCTGCGCCTTAGGTGGGGACGGGGGTGAGGCGGCGGGTTGCCTAGTGTTCGCAACGCGCATGAGATTAATGACAGTAAGCGCCCCCGCCCCTCCGTCCCACCGCTCACATACCCAAGGCGCGGCCAACTTATAGTATGACTTTTAACACTACAGTAGGCGCGCCTCTATTTGGGACGTTAGTAGTCGCGCGCTCTACATTTGTAGAACATATTTAGTGATGGAGTTTTAAAGCAAAGCTTCATAAATAAAAAGTGTTTGTATAATATTGAGATAAACTTTATTATTATAAAGCTAAAAGAAACAAAACATAATCATATTTAAACATAATAGGAACTAAAAAACAGCCTTTTTGAAAATAACAAAAAAAACGCAAAATTTTTGCTCTTAACATTTTAAGTCTCATATTTCTTGATCAGTCATGTCTTCCACCTCCATTTCTTCGTTTTTGGCACAGTCGGGACAAAGAAGAACCTGATGGTCGGGACAAATCCACTTGTTACATATATAACAAAGCTTCCTGGTGGACTTGTTGCGCGCTCTGCCACAGAAAGAACATTTACCAACACGTCCGGTGTTTGAGGGTTGTGCTGGGCCCGGGTTCAACTCAGAGGGATCATTTAGACCCAAAAGAAGTTTTCCTTTTATTTTCAGGGATTTTATAATAAATATGAAATATACGATCTTCAGGGTCACTCTCCGCTATATCACTAGGATCAGTGTCTTCTCCCTCCAGCCATCTACTAATTCTCTCTTCTTCACTCCGGGAAGCCATTTCTCTGAAAAAAAGGGCCACTCTTGTTACTACTAACCTTACAATAAGTTGTACATGTCATAACAATAAAAATAAATAAACATAACAATAAATAAAAAGGTAATAAACATTATTACAACAAAAAACATGAACGGCAACTTACGAGAAAAATATGACGCGAGTGGTCGCGCGCTCTACAATCGTAGAAATTCACTTTTGGCGCCAAATTTCACAGACATGCGGCCGCGTCCGTCGCTGCAAGGGCACTGCAATTGTTTATTGCCTAGTAATAGAGGAATACTGAGAATGTGTGCGTGAGTGACCTTCAACTTGCGACAAAATTCAACAAAATGTACACACGTTCTACAATGGTAGAACGCGCGACTACTGTAGTGTTAATTAACTGCAGTAAAATGACACTTCTTAATAACTCATTTCGGAGTTTAGAGATATGCATGTCAAGTAAGTTTCGTTTGTTACACTATTCTGTACTAGAAAAACAAGATTTGGTTGATGGCCGTGAAAAAAACAAAAGACGCCAGTTTCAGTCATTTAGGTAACACATAAGCTGTCATTTTACTGAAGATAATTATTAAAAGTCCGGCTGTACTCGTAGTTCCGCACGGACTATCGTCGTTTCAGCCGATAGACGTCCACTGCTGGACATAGGCCTCCCCCAATGGGGGGGGGGGGGGGGGGGGGGGGTTTGCCATAATCGCCACGCTTGGCAGGCGGGTTGGCGATCGCAGTATGGTGTGATGGTGGAATACATAGAAAACGCTGCTGCCCATTCTCCGGTACGACCCTAAGTCGCCTTTTACGACACCCACGGGAAGTAAGGGGTGGTGCTATTCTTTAAGTCCGGCACCATACAGACCGGCACGGACTATAGGTTAACCGTTTTCTGACAGCTGCCTTAGAACAGAACGTAACTATTCCAGATTACGTAAAATATAACTTTATAATGCGTAATACAATATTATAAACTGCCATATCTTAATGAATTATCTTATTTTATGACTTCTTACAGACATTATAATACCGTGCGTGTACTTACCAGTTTTGAAAAAATAAATTGCTATGCTTATTAAATTACATTCTATCGTACTTACTGGTGAGATCGAATGAATGAATAAATCAAAAATAATCATTTTATGTTATAGGTAAATCAGTAGGTACAGAAAAACCTTGCATCCACTCAAATATCAGTAAAATATACAAATTATTTGCCAAGTTACGGATTTGTCACCAACAAGATGTTAATATGTTTTATTTCGATTTTAAAACTTTTATAAAATGTCATGAATAAAAAACGTTGTGTTTTATTATGTATTAAATCCCGTATTTATGTGTATACTATAACACAATTGATGGCAAACCAGTGCATACTTTATTTTTATGCTGATTTCCGCTATAAAACCTGCAAAATTGCAATTAAAGCAAATGAAAGCGACTAATTTACATTGTTTTATATTTAATAATAATAAAAACAGCCATGAAAACCGCACTATTTTTTATTCGACAGCAGCAAATTGATAATTTATGCTACACTAGCTTCTGCCCGCGACTTCGTCCGCGTGAAATTCGTACTTTCCTCTTATAATTTCGAAAATGTATGTTTATGATTTTTATCATTTATTTAGATATAAATAAGTATTCCGGCCAATTTTTTAGTTTATAGCTCAAAGGGATCAGATTTTTCTAATAAACTGTATCCCAGCTTTTTACTCCCCCAGCACGCGTAGCATGAGCACCGGTTTGTCGACAGAAGAGTAGACAAAGATGACGTTCCGTGTAGACAGTAGGATGGCAGCAAAGTAGAAAGAGTCAACAGCACTTTTTACGAAATTCACTGTTTTACTTAATTTGACTCAGAATTCTTTGTTTTGTCATACATTTTTTTTTGTTTTTGATTCTTAATTTTTACTGATATTAAGTCACATTATAAGGAGGGGTCGGTGGCCAAATAATAACAGCCGCACAAGTTGATTGATCAGGTTAAGCTACGCTTGCCGCGGTTGGTCCGTGGATGGGTGACCTTTATATACCGAGACCCCTCCGTGCCTCGGAAAGCACGTTAAGCCATTGGTCCCGGCTGTCATTCGTGGATCTTTGACAGTGGAATTTTGGGAGTTTTGTTTTTTTTGTGGGATTTTGTAGATAACCATATATACTTTGTGGCCGTCGAGTAGAAAGTTTTCTACTGTCTTTAGCGATTACAAAATCCCTTAGACAACTGACAGTTGTGAGTGTGATTTTGACATTTGGGATAGAAAACTTTCTTCTGAAATAGTCTACATAAAAAAGGACCTAGACAAAGATCGTTAGAAACTAAAGACAAAATGACAGATAGTAGAAAGATTTCTAGGCGGAATGTCAAAAATGAAGAAAAGAAATGTCACTTTGTATAGAAAGCAATGTGTCTTCTCTTCGTAGAGATAGAAGTGTTCATGCTACGCGTGCAGGAGAGTAATTTTGAAAAATCGTTTGGGATGTGTTAATAACTTGACTCAAAGACCCATACCCATTTTCGAGTTAATGGAAGTAAGCAGTAGAATTTTCCACCTTCGTAGGAGTCAATTTTTGAAAAACCCTAAATCACTTTTTTTAAGTATTTTTTGTTTTAATAGTACCGAGTTTCGAGTTAATCCGACAGCGGGTTAAATATTTTTCTAATCCATCAACTTTGTCACCCCAAATCCTCTGTGAGGGATTTTCTAAACTAAAAGTGACAATCTTTATTATTTACTGACCCAAATATTGCCATGTTTTTAATTTATTAACCAAATGGATAAGATATTTCATATAAACTGTTTCCCCTCTTTCTATCCCCATAGGGGTGGAATTTCGAAACATAATCTAGATTATTTATACCAATTTTCCAGTTAATCAAGCCTCGTAATAAAATTCTGCCCTGTGAAATTGACTACCCCTCTTCACCCCATTAGCGGTAGATTTTCGAAAAACCCTGAACCACTTTATTATTTACTTTGGTCTTAGATAGGAGTTTCGAGTTAATTGGACCGCGCATTAAAATTTTTCCATACTAAATTTGACACCCTCAATCTCCCTTTTGGGTTAGTTTAGAATTCCAAAAAAATTCGAACTTTATAATTATTTGTGCTAAGTTTCAAGTCCAAATTTATTTGTACCATTTTTTTTGAGTTTATCAAGGCACTCATTAAAATCCCCTTATAAATCGAATTACCACTTTTTGTCCCGTCAGGGGTCAATAATTTTCGAAAACCCCATACACTTACTATTGAATCTTCATCTGCCTAGCCTTTTCCCAACTATGTTGGGGTTGGCTTCCAGTCCAACGGGATGCAGCTGAGTACCAGTGTTTTACATGGAGCGACTGCCCTAACCCATCACAAGGGGTGTTGGGGTTTTTGATAAACGAATAATGATAAACTTTATTACTTGCTTAGGCAAGTATTCTTGCCAAGTTTATTAACCAAATGAATAAGATTTTCTTATAAACTGTATCCCCGTTTCTCACCCCCACAGGGGTGGAGTTTCGTAAAATTGTTTGGGATGTGTTCATTACTCGACTCAAAGATTGTTTATACCAATTTTCGAGTTAATCAAGCCACGCAGTTAAGTCCTCCCCTATAAAATTAACTTTTCACCCCATAATCAGCCTATAATGTTCCCACTGCTGGGACACAGGGCTCCTCTCGGTGAGAGGGAAATTAACTTTTCACCCCGTTAGGGATAAATTTTCGAAAAACGGTGATACACGTTATTCTTTATTTTTGGTCTTAAGTATAAATACTGAGTTTCGAGTTAATCGGACCACGCGTTAAAATTCTTCCATGCAAACTTTGACACTTCCCATACCCCCTTCAGGGGGTAGTTTAGAAAAAAAAGCCAAACTTCATAATTTATTTAGATAAGTATTCGTGCCAAGTTTCATGGATATTAACTCAAGGAATAAGATTTTTCATACAAACAAAATCGCCTCTTTTCATCCCTTAAAGGTTACATTTCCAAAAACTCCTTCTTAGTGGATATCTACTCTTCACAAAGAACACACCCTCCAAAATTAATTTCTCTACCCAGCGGTACCGACCAGCGTTTTAGGCTTTGATATATCGACTGATATATCAAAGCCTAAAACGCTGGTCGATTGAAATTTTGCCCTGACTGACTAGTCAGGGCAAAATTTCATCCCCCTTTTCACCCCCTTAATGGATGAAATTCTAACAACAGCGTTGTGTTAGCTTCCAATCATAAGCCTAGATAATAAATTTAGTGATTTTTACGTCGAAAATTAATGATTTTCTATACACAATTTCATCCCCCTTTTTAACCCTTCGGGGGTGGAATTATCAAAAACGCTGAGACACGTATAAATTAATTTTCAATTGTCAGCCTAAATACAAAATTAGAAGATCCTAACTTCAAAACTGTCGGACTTTCATATAAACTTCCATCCCCTATTTTAACCCTTTAGGGGTTGAATTCCCAAAAATCCTTTCTTAGTGGATACTTACTCTTCACAAAGAACACACCTTCTAAGTTTCAAGTCTCTAGGTCCAGCGGTTTGGGCTGTGCGTTGATATATCAGTCAGTCAGTCAATCAGTCAGTCAGGACTTTGAATTTTATATATATAGATACAAATTAAAGTGAAATTATCGAAATGTGTGTTATACAAGGTGTAATAATGGTGTTGGACCTGAAAAGAAGCCATTGTACAGTCGGTGATAGCTATTACCTGACCCCCTTAAAAATTAAACGAATTTGAACCTTCTGCTTGTTAACAGTAAGCTTGTCGAACTAGAACAACTGGTCGTCTATGATTAATAAAATAGTTATTCGAATTTGAACTTTAACACGCAGTGTCAAGGTAGGTATGATCTTGAATATTGTTTTAACTTGTAATATAATTGCTAATTTCAACGACGTTCACTATATTCGTGTGGTCTGGTAGTAGCTGTAGTAAGCTGACGAGAATGAGGTTGTGAGTTCGAAACCAATATATTATTGTCTGTAACGCGTTCTGTTTTACAATATTTTTTTAAGTTATAAATAATAAATTATAAATTTAGCTACAAAAAAAAGCTGAACAGAAATAAAAAACGATAATGATGGTAAAAACGATTTTATTTTATAAATAAAATTATTTATAAGAATAACGTAAATGATATAGGTAACATTTACCTGCTTACTAATAACGTTGTTACATACTTCACAGAGTTTAATGTAGTGAATCAACATGTTAGAATATTTAGAAATATAGGTATTTCTCTTTATTTCATAACAATAACATCACCACATTAAATATCATTTAACTGAATAAAATAGCATTATGTGTTAATGTTTTACCTATATCAATTTGTTTTGTATGTAGTTATTTTTAGTTATAAATAAGGTTTTGACAAAAACTAGGTATGCGAAATACTTCGTTAAAAATTATAACAATAGTTAATTTAACACAGACACTGACACGTTAGTATTGTTTGTGGCCAACACTGGTCACTGAAGTCATTCAGTGGTGCTTTTAATAGCGAAGTGGAGCACCATTTTTTCTACTACTTGTTGCAAGCGGTTCCGTATACCGCGCACCATATTCCAACAACAGTCACTTCCTCTCATGAATTCCCATGTTGATGTCACAAGTTGGGCCATATTTTCCAGGACGATCCTTTTGAATATTCCCTGTCTCTTCAATACGTCTTAGCCACAATCTGACTGTATTTCTCTGAAACAACACAATAAGCATAATTTTAGTAACGAAGTAAGCATAATTTTTCGAATAAGTTTAGATAAACCACATTAGACCTTTACATGATATCATAATGAAACACAGTTAATTTTCTATTATTCATTCACAAGTTTTTAATAAGTATAAATGAAGCATAAAAAAGAATACACTTACCGCTATATTAAGTTTCCTAGCAATCGCTTTAACACCAACATTCTCCTCATGCAAATAGATTATTTTGTATTTTAAATAATCACAACTGAGACATGACGATTAAACTGTATCAAAACTGATAATTAATAAAAAGGAAAAAGGCGTGGATTTTCGCAATTTGTAAGGCAAGGTAAAAATGTTCGCGCGTATTCACTGCTATTTGTGCATAGAATGTCTTGTTCAATTTATTCTTCTACCCCATATTCTTAATATCATCTCAATAGCAGTTTTTGTTGAATACGCATAATGACGTCTAACTACCCACTTATTGAAAAAGATGAAAATTTTATTAATTTAATTGATGTGCTTGTTCTTTACAATAATGCAAGAAATACTTAACGAACAATTTATATACTTATTGAAAACAAAATTAAACATTGAGACACGACTTGAACTTGCGTCTTCCACGTCTCAGCCTTACACACAAACCACGACACCAGATTAACTTGGGTAAGACAGATGAAATAAGGTATCAGTAGCAATGACACAAATTATCAGAACATTAACCTAACCTTTAAGTCTTGCTGCATAAAAATGAAAATTGCGTAACAAATACCCATATACATAGTAAATGACCTAACACCAACATCTTAAAGCTCAAGTTTGCGTATCAAAATTATTTATTGTTTCTGTTCATCGAGTAGTGTTAGTCTGATAAACTCATACATTGAATAACCTTTAATGTTATGAGCAGAGGGTGCAAAATCGAGTAATTTTTAGGGGGGTCAGTTAATTGCTATAACCGACTGTACATGAGTACAATGGCTTCTTTTCAGGTCCAATTGGTCTCATAGTAAAAGTTGTTCATGATGATGACATCATGAACAACTTTTACTATGAGACCAATTCTGAAATAACGAAAAAAAAAAAACAGTGGCACTCCGGGAGTGCCGAGAGAAGTGAAAACATTCTGCATTTTGCACTTTGCCATCACTCACTGACATAATATCGGATATACATTTATAAAACCGATGTATGTGAGCGGAGGGACGGAGGCACGGGGCGCTTGCTGTCATTAATCTCATGCGCGTTGCGAACACTAGGCAACCCGCCGCCTTACCCCACCTAAGGCGCGGCCAACTAGTTCCGCGCGGACTATAGTGGACAGAGTGTAATCAGTGTTAGCTATAAATTGCTCCAATTTGATACTAGATGTTTATTGGTTTTGATTATGTTTTATGTTTGTCATCAGTATTTTTATGCCACGGTTAAACACGACGACGGCGACGTGGCGTAGTAAGTCTTTTTTCTCTCTTTATTCTGAGCAATAGCCGCCTTGTAAGTAATAAGTCCTAAAGGGGCCCTGTATCGAAATATATACGGGGCCCGTTTTAATAATTATTAAATAATAAAATGAAGAAGATACTCTTCTATGATTTTAAGATTCTCTTCTTTCTTCTTTTTTAACCGACTTCAAAAAAGGAGGAGGTTTCTCAATTCGACCGTATATATATATACACACATCAAAAGTGTCTAGGGATCAACATATATTTTTGCAATAACTTTTCTCCTGATTGATATTAATTAAAATTTTCTTTAAGGATTCATCAAATAAAGTGTTTTCGTTTGTCACAGTAACGATAAACCAAGTCACCTTTGCATTAATAAAGAAATTTGCCATTTTCCTAATAAAGGGATTTTTGACATTTGAACCACTAACACAAAAGTTCGAAAAAAAGACTGAAATAACAGTTTTCTTTAAAATTTTATTGGGTAACTTAAACAATTAATAATCCGTGTTTCTACCGCGAACACTAACAACACAAGAACATCGGTTTGGCATACTCAAAATGAGTTCATCCAAATCACGCTGTGGAATGGCCGCCCATGTTCGTTGCAACAACAAAAAAAGGTCTTCTTGCGACTGGATACCCTCCATATTCGGCAGAGCTCTTCTCTGTAGCATATCCCATGCATGCTCAATCGGGTTCAAGTCTGGCGACTGAGCAGGCCAGGGCAGGACATTGATGTTAGCTGCGGCGAGAGTCTGTCTTACAACTCTTGCGGTGTGCGGTCGTGCATTATCATGCATTAACTGAAATAAGGGACCGATTTGCACTTGTAGAGGAACGATGACGTCTGATACAATCGTCTCAGCATAAATTTGAGCGTTGAGGTTGCCTCTGATCCAAATCAACTCAGTTCTTCCGCCGATCCAAATACCCGCCCATACCATGATGGTTCCACCACTATAAGGATGGACTTCCTGGCAGGATTTTAATCGCTGTTGGCGTCCAGGGGTTCTCCAGTGTCGTATACGTCTTGTATCCGGTCTCATACCAAAACGAGACTCATCAGAAAAGCACACGAAACGCCATTGTTCTTCTGCCCAATTTCTGTGTTCAAGAGCCCATTGATATCGAATCCTACGATTGTGCATTGCTATAGGTGGTACCCGTAGCGGTCTTCGGGAATGAAGGTTCACTTCATGCAAGCGGTTTCTGACTGTTTGGTCGCTAATTAAGTTCCCTGAAGAGTGATGAAGCCTCACGGCTAACATCATGGCGGTTATTGTTGGAGCTCTTCGAGTTAAGATTTGAATGTATCGGTCTTGTCTCCGTGTGGTGCAGCGATACCGTCCTCCATGGCGCTCAGCCACGGTACCAGTGCTTCGGTAACGTGTCCAAAGTGGACTGATAACACTCTGACTTGTATTCAAAGCTAAAGCCACAGTACGTTGCCGGGAACCAGCTTCTATCATTCCCACGGCTCTGAGCATTTCTTCCCTGCTTAAATGACGTCGCCGCTCCATAATAACGTTGGTTTTAATCAGTAGTAGGGAAACAGTAGCACTAATAATGTCTTCAATGCGTTGTATGTTTTTATAGGGAAAATATTGACAGCTGATTTTCATCTTTTACTCGAATTTGATTCACAGTTCCTGATTCAAATTATGAAATGCACCAAAAAGGATCCATATAAATTTATAAAATCATAAATTTATTACAAAGCCACATCTCAATCTCAAGAAATCCGCATAAAAATGCTTGATCCCTAGACACTTTTGATGTGTGTATATATTTTTTAATGTTTGTTCGCGGATAACTTCGTCGTTTATGAACCGATTTTGATCATTCTTTTTATGTTAAAAGGGGATATGCCAAGGGTGGTCCCATGATAAGGAAACTAGGATCTGATGATGGCATCCCAGTGAAATCGAGGGGAACTATCGAAAATCGTAGGAGCGACTAGTGCGTTTGTTAATTTTTTCATTAAGTATTTTAAAGCACTACAATTTAATGAAGGCCTGGAGTCGATCTGATGATGGAGCCGAAAGACAGTCGAGGGGACTCCGCAACGATTTACAGCAGTTACCTTGTGTTTGGGCTTGATTAATTTGTATTGATGTGAATTTTACACCTAGATGGGTTGCGACTGTCATTAGGGCTGAAAGGGCCATCGTCGCGCAACCACTTACCATGGATTTAGTACCTAGTTCGTTGAAAATTTAGAAGGATACAAAAAAAACAAAATTTGCTGTTCCATGCATTTTGACCGCGTTATAGGTATTGCACTTTTCTATGAAACAGCTTTTTTTATAACTCAAAATGTCTACGCTAGGGGAGGTCTAGGTCAGCGGGATTGTCGGAAAGGATTACCGCTGGCCCGGAACATAAAGGGCTAAGGAAGGAACACGGGTCGGTTTTAGTCAGTGAGAGTCTGATACTCCCTTCCGCTCCACGCAGAGCGGGAGGGTTCATTTGATGTTTTCATCATCACTCACTGACATAATATCGGATATACATTTATAAAACCGATTACATCCCGAGGACAGCCAACCACATCCGAAGCGTGTATTTTTTAGGGTTCCGTACCCATAGGGTACAAAACGGAACCCTATTACTAAGACTTCGCTGTCTGTCCGTCTGTCTGTCTGTCTGTCACCAGGCTGTATCTCAAGAACCGCGATAGCTAGACATTTGAAATTTTCACAGATGATGTATTTCTGTTGCCGCTATAACAACAAATACTAAAAACAAAATAAAATAAATATTTAAGGGGGGCTCCCATACAATAAACGCGATTTTTTTGCCCTTTTTTGCTCAATATCAAAAATGGCAACAAGTGGGCACTTGAAATATTCACAAAATACTCAGTTGTATTTTAACTTTAATAATATATAAAAAAAATAAAATAAAATAAATATTTAAGGGGGGCTCCCATACAACAAACATGTTTTTTTCGGCGTTTTTGCCTTGTGGTACGGAACCCTTCGTGTGCGAGTCCAACTCGCACTTGGCCAGTTTTTAATCTTTTTATAAACAAAACACGCGCGGTCATTTTGACGAGTTATGCGAACATAAATGTAGGGAACAGCTGATTTTTTTTTCACGATTTCAGGTTTGGTCCCATAGTAAAAGTTGTTCATAACGATGAATGCAATGACCTATTTTCAGGTCCAACAACATTTAAATTACACCTTGTATTAAACCGTGCTGCAATTAGTAGTTCCATCTGTCAAAAAACGGTTAACCTACTGGACAAAGTGTATTACAACAATTACTTCACAAAAGTGATTACCAGTACAATCACTAACACTTTTATTCAAATTTATTTGACGTACCACACTAAAGTAAATGCAGTTGTTTGGATGGTTGCTAGGCAACCTACTTTATCGATTTTACTTTATCAATCTGCTAGACTGCTATCGGCATCAGTCAGCGTATATCTATGATATGATGAACTAATTATTTTTGTGGGTGTTCGTAAACAGTGAAAGAAATTTATTGAAATTGGTGATTGAAAGTGCTGGTTGAACTAATTGTTGATTGTTTTTGTAGCCGATATAGGAGATAAACTAGGTATGTACCTACTTATCATGATATTTTGAGGTTACCTACTAATGCGGGTTGCAGACCAAGAGCTAAGCTAAGTTAGTCTAGCTTAGCTCGCATAGCTGATGTAGTTTTTCGGCCTTTCTATTTATTTAGTTTACCTTATTCATCTTCTTGTAGGATGATAATTATCATGTGATATCAAAATGACCGCAAACTATGAACAGAAGTATGAAAAACTACATCAGCTATGCGAGCTAAGCTAAAGTAACTTAGCTTAGCTCTTGGTCTGCAACCCGCATAAGGTAGATAATAAATTAATCTATTAATTACATCTTTTAGTTCGATAGTCGATTAATACAATCTGTACACACGCCAATTATAAATAACTCTCTTTAAATAACTTATTTGATAGTCTTTTGTCTTTTTGATATAATACATAATTATCATAAATTAGTTTTACGGATAAAATGGAACGACGGAATTACGCAAACCACAATTAAAAATGCTTGTTAATTTTTTTTGACGTACAGCCGCTTCGGCCGCATGAAATATTTGCCTCAATCCACCGCATCGCAACGCATCGTCAGCTATTAGTTTGTTTTCGCTTAGCGTTCTTTCTAATTTGTTTTTTTCATTTTGCTTGGCCCCTAAGAGTCATAGCGTGATGTTAAATAGCCTATAACTTTCCTCAAGAATTGGGCTATCAAAAGCAAAAAATAAATTCAAATCCGACTGGTAGTTCCAGAGATTAGCGCGTTCAAAAAAAACAAACTCTTCAGCTTCGAAAACTGCAACCAACTTTGTCTCAGTCACCTCTAGGACCTAGAATAGATTCAAGAGAAAACGCATTTAAAAAAAAATAAAAATAATTCAGCACTTGATTCTAGACCTCCTAGCGTAGACATTTTTTGTCAGTTATCAAAACACAAGCTGTTTCATAGAGAAGCCACACCTCCGCGGTCAAAATGTATGGAAAAACAATTTTTTTTTTATATACGCCGAAAATATCAACTAACGGGGATTCAGAACCATGTAGGTACTAAATCCATGGTAACTGGTTGCGTGTCGATGTCTCTTCCAGCCTGTATAAGAAGAAGGAAGAAGAGAATCTTAAAATCTTAGACGAGTAAGTACCTTCTTCATTATAAGTTATTGAAGAAGATACCTACTAGTAGGAGATATTCACAAAGACACAACAGTTACAATTTACAAGCTAACACAATATTTAAATAAATATACAGGGTTATTGGTAAAAATTTAACAATTGGTAAAAATTTAAGAGGTCATTTTACCCATCATTATGAACAACTTTTACTATGGGAAACTTGAAATCGCGAACAAAAAATCAGCTGTTCCCTACATTTTGACGAGTTATACGAACATAAATCTAGGGAACAGCTGATTTTTTTTTTTGCGATTTCGGGTTTGGTCCCATAGTAAAAGTTGTTCATAATGATGAGTACAATGACCTCTTAAGAGGTTGTTAATGTTTTACCAATATCATTAAAATAGATGGACAAATTTTAACACAGCGCTAAGTTCGTCTAACCAAAGATATTGCAAGCAAAAAAAACACTGATTAAAGTGATTTTATATTGACCTAAAATAATAAATTGCCGGCACATTAGTGTATTTTCGTTAGCTGATTATTTTTCTTGTAAGTATCTATGCGTTTTTTTTATATATTTTTTTACTATCGTCCTTATTTTGGTGGTCTGAATGATTTCTAAAAGTTTGTCCATTCATTTTAATGGGACCTTTTATAAGTATTGTATATAATAAAAAAATTAAGTAAAAGGCAGGACCTCAAAGGCATCAACAAATTCGTCGGCATCGCTGTAAATGGGATAAGTGCCCAAAAGCCTGTCAGCATTACTACGTTGGATGGCAATGCTGATTCTTTGGGCTAAAAATAGGCCAGCCCTCTGGTCACGTGAAGATTCAACCAACCGCTTGGCAATGTCCAGAAATATTCGATGAGCACTTCGACCCCAAGGCCCTAGTGTTTCAAAGTAGAGGTTATAAACTCTTGTTCTCTTCTTGTTGAACTATTTAAAGCTAGCTTTAAAATCGATACCAAAATGGTCCTACATTATCTATTCATCGTGCAAATCTCTAATCAATACGCAAATTGCTGTTTATATAATAGGTACCTACGCCCGGGAACTCCAAGTTATTTGTGTATTCAAGGAAACTGAGATACTTACGTACCTATGTTTCGTACTTAGAGATGGTAAACTGATTTCAAGTTGTTCAGTCAACCGTTAAAGTTTCCAAAGTGTTAGCTTGTTTCAAATTATTGCGCATTTTCTAGACACATTCGCCTCGTTTTTTGAAAATAAGGGTGCCTTAAAAGGCCACTTTGGCAGAATCAAAAAAGGATAACATAATGAACCGTTAAGTTAATCGCATCAAATCCCAATGGTGAAGCATTTTTCAGTTATTTTTTTTGTCTGTGCTAAAATACCAATAAATCCGATCCAAATCCAATCCCAACTTCTATGATTATACCTACGTAGTGCAGCGAAAAAAAGAAAAACACGGACTGTCTTCGCCATATTACGATTCATAATGTTATCCCTTTATGATTCTCCAAAGTGGCCTTTTTAGGCCCCAAATTGTGAATTCTACTAAAACTTATCGTTTAATTCGGAAGTTTGGATTTAATTTAAAAAATGTACTTATTGTTTTAATACCGAATTTTAATATCTACTGTGGAAACACTGTCAAAGTATAAATACACTTTTTAATATTTTCATTATGGCACCTATATGTATTATTTCACTTTGACAGTTCAACAAATTTCATTGCATTATTTACTTAGTCGAGCAGACAAACATTATGAAGCAATGGATTGGCAATAACCTTCAAACCGACTATTCACCGATTATTCAAACCGAGGTTGATAGTGTTATGCAATTAGGGTGCAGGTCAGGCAAAGTAAATGAGCTTTTCCGTCAGGAATTTATTTTTCAAACACATTTCACATTTTTCGACAACGAATGTTGTCAACGCAATTAATGTTGCTGAACTGTCAAAATGAAACCTATTGCTACTGATAGTGTGTTACGCACTTACCCCACTGGAATGAATGAACTGTCCATGGAATTTCTTGCCAGTTCTTCTCTACAGGGTTATTGGTAAAACATTAACAACCTCTTAAGAGGTCATTGTACTCATCATTATGAACAACTTTTACTATGGGACCAAACCAGCAATCGCGAAAAAAAAATCAGCAGTTCCCTACATTTATGTTCGTATAATTCGTCAAAATGTAGGGAACAGCTGATTTTTTTTTCGCGATTGCTGGTTTGGTCCCATAGTAAAAGTTGTTCATAATGACGAGTACAATGACCTCTTAAGAGGTTATTAATGTTTTACCAATAACCCTGTATAGAAACCTACTACAATTTGAAATAGGCAAATAGCTTTATGTTCCTGACTGACTCCTTAGCTTATTCAGCCTTTAATGTTCCAATCCAACTGCTGGGACACAGGCCTCCTCTCTGTGAAAGGGCGTGGGCCGTAATCCACCACGCGGGCCCAGTGCGGGTTGACCGACTCCTCGACAATTCAAAAGTGCCTTTAAATGGTTTAAAGCGATTACATGACCTAAAGCGCGGTCACTGTCGGACTGCCTAGAAAAGAAAGAGAAGCGCGATGACACAACGCTGATTTTATTGCAAAATATGAAGCAATTATTTTATTACAAAAAATCTATTGTTTGGACAAAAAATTAAAACACTAGTATCTTAGTATGTTGCTTGTAGAATAATCTGACAAAAAATCAGAATGATTGTAGGTATGTATATTAGTATGGTTTTTAATGTAAAAAGAAAGATTTTAGAGGTATCTTCATGATTTTTTTCTATTTTATCAAATTAGTTATATTATGTTTTCAACACACTATCTACCTAGCATATATCCTAAAGAATATCATATATTTTTTCTGATTTTGTTTACTGTATTCGATCATTAAAACTTGTGTTTTTTTGTGTTTAGGTTAGTTTTTTGTGTGTAAGCCCCTTAATTAAAATAAATGCTTTGAGTTTGAGTTTGAATTGAACACACACCCCGCTCAACATTCCTACGAGACCTACGAGCTAGTCACAGGTGTGTAAACAAAATATAAAACGATCATAACTTTTACAACTAAACTCTGAAATATGTACCGCTCAAGTCGTAAGTACTTGTCTAGGAAACGTTAGTACCTGCCTGGTCACTGTTGCAATTTATACTAAGTAAGTGGTGCTATACATCGTCTTACACCAACGCGCAATGCCTCTAGAACTAGGTCAGCAGAGAAGCTGAATCTATCACTCCTCATGCACTTAGCTACAATTTTAAACTACACGTCGTGGTGATGCAGGGCTATTTAACATTTAAAATAATTTTAGTTTTTGAATTTATTGCTTTGTTGCTTTCTTTTTTGCCCACGACGGAACGGAGAAAGTTGATTGTAGTTGAAACATATAAAAAAAAAAAATGTCAGACTGTCGACAACATTAAACGATCCAAGAGTAAAAAAAAAAAATCAAAAACAAAACTAAACTGAAAGTAGAGTGAGTAAGACTGTATTAGACTTAAACATATTTCGCACTATCGCCGCGCTGAGGCTGAGTTATACTAGTACTGTACGCCAGCACAGCACATCAAGCTACCCGAAACTGTCAAATTTCCCCAATCAACTTTGAACCTTATGTTCTAGCGATAAAGTTGAAAATCTATTAAAGAAATTTGACCAATTGTAGTAGCTTGATGTGCTGGCATCTGTACATGCATTTTTTCTGTAAAGCATATGAATAATCAGCCTATAATGTTCCAACTGCTGGGACACTGGCCTACCACAATCTACCACGCGGGTCTAGTGTGGGTTGGCGTATGTCACATTATGTCTTCGAATTTTTGGTTCTAGGACATGCCGGTTTCCTCAGCACCTGTCTGGGTTCGAACTCAAACTCAAACTCAAAGCATTTATTTCAATTAAACCTTTAACAGGCACTTTTGAATTGTCAAGAAGTCGGTCAGTCATAAAATATGAAGCTAGTTGCCCATTCCAAAGCGTAGGTACCTATGGAGAAGAACGGGCAAGAAACTCCATGGACACTCTTTTTAAATTTCATTTTACAAAAACATTTGTTACATCATTTCTTTTGAATTTATGATTATATAATGTGAGAACGATGTAAAAAATAAAAAAGATGTCCGCGTTAAGAGCGTCCAGAATACAACAAATAGTAACAAAACAACAATCCAAAATTAAAACAATTAAAATAAGCCCAGGCGGCCAAGTGATGACCAGTCCCAACTGACGGCGCCCGTTCACGAACATGACGTATATATCAGCACCATTCAGCTCAACCACTTTGAAGGGAGCTAAATGATCCAACATACACGCCACCGCCAGCGAGACATTTGAGTGAGCATGACACACTATCAGCCGCCAGCGAATATTCAAGTCAATGAAAGATATATTATTACCCAGTAAATGGTAGCTATAGATTACATAGAACTCACATCTGTGCTATGCAATTATACAATACAAAGGAAATTGAGTTTATACAATGCAAGGATAGTCTTACAATCTTCAGCAGCTCCAACAGTATTTTCAAGTGTTAGTCAATTAGTTGTGGAGCAGGACTAGCATTGAGCCAGGCATTTTTGTCAGCGATGTAATCCCCTAACTTATAATATGCCTGACTGCATAGTGTGCGTTTTATACAAGATTTAAATTTTGTCTCATTCAGTTGAAGAATGTGGGGAGGTATTTTATTATAACATTTTAGACAGTACCCCATAAAAGATGAATCTACTTTAGCCAGTCTGAAACCTGGTTGAACTAATAGGTCCCTATTTCTAGTACTATAATTATGTCTTTCACCTCTTTTACTAAAAAGATGTAAATTTTTCCTTACATACATGATGTTTTCATAGATATATTGACAAGGCACCGTCATGATGTTAATTTCCTTAAACAGTTCCCTTAGAGAATCGCGCCTGCGGAGATTATATATGGCTCTGATGGCTCTTTTCTGCAGAATAAAAATAGAATCGTTGTCTGCAGCCCGTCCCCAAAGTAAAATACCGTAAGACATGATACTATGAAAGTAACTAAAATAGACTAGTCTCGCGGTATCTACATCAGTAAATTGACGGATTTTTCTGACAGCATAAGCTGCTGAACTTAGCCGTCCTGCAAGAGATTTTAAATGAGGACCCCATTGTAGCCTTGAGTCGAGCGTGATCCCTAGGAAAACAGTTTCATCGACGAATTCTAGTTTCTCTTGATTCAATATTATCTCACAATCACTACCCTTGACATTTGGTAAAGAAAATCTTATGCACTTAGTTTTTTTTCCATTTAATACTAGATAATTAGCAGTGAACCAATTTTGGACCTGCAGACCTACCTGCAACCTACGACCTACAATCACCACCATCGGCCACTGGGCTACCACTGCTCACAAGGCCCAACGCTAAGGTCAAATAAATATAACTTCACCTCATATTTATTGGGTATATATATTAGCCACTATCACCACAACTTTCGCGGAATGGATTCTACAAGGATCTTTGAGCGCTGCCCAAAATCGAAATAAATATACATATACAATACATTTTCAAACAGCTACCCCTTGTCAACGCGACTCGAGCGTAAAAGATCCTTGTAACAGTCTAGTTGAAATAAACTTACTATTTAATTACAGAAAATAAATAACAGCCCAAAGAGCGGTTTTCATGGTTCATGTAGAGGAACCTAGTAAGTTTACAACTATTAAAACTGCAAAATTACTGCTGCTTATCCATACTTAATATTATAAATTCGAAAGTAACTCTATCTGTCTGTATGTTACCTTTTCACGCCTAAACCATGAACGGATTTCGATAAATTTGGCAGAGAGATAGATTGCATCCCAGGGAAGGACATAGGATAGTTTTAATTTTTAATGTAGTAACATTTGTTTTTTATATATGTTCCTTCTGATTTTATCTTGAAGATTACTGACATCCGTAAAATCGTGTAGTAGAAACATCGTACGGAAACCTGGACCTTTATATATACTATCCATACCCACTAATATTATAAATTCGAAAGTAACTCTGTCTGTCCGTACCTTTTCACGCCTAAACCACTGAACGGATTTCGATAAAATTTGGCAGAGAGATAAATTGAATCCCGGGAAAGGAGATATGATAGATTTTATAATGATATTCCCACGGGATCGACACTTACGCGGGTAAAAACTATCCTATGTCCTTACGCGGAGCGGAGAAAAACTAACAAATCGAAGATCATAATTCATAAAAATGGGTGAAGCTGTTCTAGAGTTATAAATTGTGTAACTAACCCGACTTTGTTTTATTTATCATTGATAGAACCTCTATCAATAAAAAATTACATACATTTTTAAAATTTACCTAAAACCCCAACCAAGCCACTTGACCCAGAGTGCCATGATTAATCATTATTAATGCGTTTGAAAAATCTTTTCAAAATGTATCGTTCGGGTAGTCCCGGTTGAAGAGGGTTCCCTTCAAACATTCAACAGTATTTAGGCGGTTTACAGGAATTTAGGGGTACCACATAGTAGCTTTAAAAAGTAAATTGGTAAAAATTAAAGTCTGAATGAAATTTAAAAAATCTTCTATGTAATTGTTGTACTTGTAGGTAAACAAATAAAAAATGACTTTAGCAGACTTGAAGATATTTTTAATGTAAGATTCGGTCAGGCTACTGAAACCGCTAAGCTTATAACCCTGTAATAATATACAGGGTTATTGGTAAAACATTAACAACCTCATAAGAGGTCATTGTACTCATCGTTAAGAGCAACTTTGAATGTGGGAGCAAACCTGAAATCGCGAAAAAAAAATCAGCTGTTCCCTACATTTATGTTCGTATAACTCGTCAAAATGTAGGGAACAGCTGATTTTTTTTCGCTGTTTCAGGTTGCTGCATTCAGGGTGCTGGTGGGGCTGCATTGATTCTGTAGCGCATCAGGTATGTTCACCGAGTCGCAAGTAGACTGTTTTTATTATACTATGCGAAAACGATGCACATCCCTGGTGCGCAGGGTTCGGGCTAGCTCCAGCGGCATCCTGAGGACATTCGCGCAGAGGTTCGACTGCCAGTACTTGAACCATTGCTGTATGGTTGTGGTATGTTATGGTGATACTGGGCAATCGAAGTATGAATATGTTTAGCTATGGTCTTTCTTTTTAGTATTGTGTTTTCTTTATTTTATTTTTTTATTTTGTAATTTTTGTGCCTAATATGATCCTGTGTTGGTCGGAATAAATGATTTATTATTATTATTATTATTATTATAAACGTGTATCTCCCCGTGGTATATTTACTATTATTTATTCTGTGCCGCGATTAAGGACATACCTACTTATGACAAGAGTAGTTAATGAGGAAACTATGGTATTTATTGTGTCATTATTTTATAGGAGTTTTTTAAAAAACTGTAAACATTTAACTTCCTTGTTTATTTTCCTCGTATTATAAATTATTTTTTCATAGTTCTTGCCTGAAGCCACTTTATAATAATAATAATTCATTTATTTTTCAGACAAAGTCCATTTCGTTATTACATTAGAAAAACAATCAAATAACAAACTTTATAATACACTAGCAGTGCTCCGTGGTTTCACCCGCATAAGTATCGATCCCATGGAAATATAGGGATAAAAATTAAAAAGCCTATGTCCTTTCCAGGGATGCAATCTATCTCTCTGCCAAATTTTATCGAAATCCGTTCAGTGGTTTAGGCGTGAAAAGAACATACAGACAGAGTTACTTTCGAATTTATAATATTAGTATGGATTAGCTTGGATTGTTTGAAATACAAGTCACATACGCCAGCTTTCCCTGAAAGGTTAAGCAGAGGTGAACCATAGTACACTCACCCCGTGCAAGACCGTATGTACCAATTATTTATTTCACAAAAACGTTTGGTTCAACGTACAACGTTAACAAAGCAATGTTTTAAATCCATATTCAAATAGGTACTCCTGACCTGCATTGTTTTGTGGCTTTCTTTCAGTTTTGTTTATGAAAACATGAGACACCATTAATTTGTTTGTTTTCGAGCATTTCTGTTTATCCATAATTAGCAGCGTCCCGCGGTTTCACCCGCGTAAGTTTCGATCCCGTGGGAATATCGGGACAAAACTATCCTATGTCCTTTCCCGAAACTCAAAGTCCTGACTGATTGACTGACTGACTGATATATCAACGCACAGCCCAAACCGCTGGACCTAGAGACTTGAAACTTAGAAGGTGTGTTCTTTGTGAAGAGTAAGTATCCACTAAGAAAGGATTTTTGGGAATTCAACCCCTAAAGGGTTAAAATAGGGGATGGAAATTTATATGAAAGTCCGACAGTTTTGAAGTTAGGATCTTCTAATTTTGTATTTAGGCTGACAATTGAAAATTAATTTATACGTTAAAAAGGGGCATGAAGTTGTGTATAGAAAGTCATTAATTTTCGACGTAAAGATCACTAAATTTATTATCTAGGCTTATGATTGGAAGCTAACACAACGGTGTTGTTAGAATTTCATCCATTAAGGGGGTGAAAAGGGGGATGAAAATTTGTCCTGACTGACTGATATATCAACGCACAGCCTAAAACGCTGGTCGGTACCGCTGGGTAGAGAAATTAATTTTGGAGGGTGTGTTCTTTGTGAAGAGTAGATATCCACTAAGAACGGGTTTTTGGAAATTTAACCTTTAAGGGGTGAAAAGAGGGGATTTTGTTTGTATGAAAAATCTTATTCCTTGAGTTAATAACCATGAAACTTGGCACGAATACTTATCTAAATAAATTATGAAGTTTCGCTTTTTTTTCTAAACTACCCCCTGAAGAGGGATTGGGAGGTGTCAAAGTTTGTATAGAAGAATTTAAACACGTGGTCCGATTAACTCGAAACTTAAGACCGAAAATAAAGAATAACGTGTATCATCGTTTTTCGAAAATTTACCCCTAACGGGGTGAAAAGTTAACTTTATAAGGGAAGACTTTACTGCGTGGCTTGATTTACTCGAAAATTGGTATAAACAATCTTTGAGTCGAGTAATGAACACATCCCAAACAATTTTACGAAATTCCACCCCTGTGGGGGTGAAAAATGGGGATACAGTTTATAAGAAAAATCTTATTCATTTGGTTAATAAAAGTGGCAAGAATACTTGCCTAAGCAAGTAATAAAGTTTATCATTATTCGTTTATAAAAACACCCCAACACCCCTTGTGTTGGGGTGTTAAAGTGTGGAAGAATATTAACACGCGGTCTGATTTACTCGAAACTCAGTATTAATACTTTTGGCAGAAAATAATTAATAATAACAGCCGCACAGATCGATCGATCAGGTTACGCAGGCTATGCTTGCCGCGGTTGGTCTGTGGATAGGTGTCCATCTTTACATACCGTGACCTCTCCGTGCCTCGGAAAGCACGCTAAGCCGTTTGTCCCGGCTGTCATTCGTGGATCTTTGACAGTCGCTAGGGGTGCTCAGAAGCCCGAACGTTTGATAACCAGTCTTATCAAGGGGTATCGTATTTGGGTTGTGGAGGTCAGATAGGCAGTCGCTCCATGTAAAATACTGGTACTCAGCTGCATCCCGTTGGACTGGAAGCCGACCCCAACATAGTTGGGAAAAGGCTAGGCAGATGAAGAATCAATAGTACGTGTATGGGGTTTTCGAAAATTATTGACCCCTGACGGGACAACAAGTGGTAATTCTATTTATAAGGGGATTTTAATGAGTGCCTTGATAAACTCAAAATAATGGTACAAATAAATTTGGATTTGAAACTTGGCACAAATAATTATAAAGTTCGATTTTTTTTTGGAATTCTAAACTAACCCAAAGGGGAGATTGGGGGTGTCAAATTTAGTATGGAAAAATTTTAATGCGCGGTCCAATTAACTCGAAACTCAGTACCTATCTAAGACCAAAATAAATAATAAAGTGGTTCAGGGTTTTTCGAAAATCTACCACTAATAGGGTGAAGAGGGGTAGTCAATTTCACAGGGCAGAATTTTATTACGAGGCTTGATTAACTGGAAAATTGGTATAAATAATCTAGATTATGTTTCGAAATTCCACCCCTATGGGGATAGAAAGAGGGGATACAGTTTATATGAAAAATCTTATTCATTTGGTTAATAAATTAGAAACTTGGCAATATTTGGGTCAGTAAATAATAAAGATTGTCACTTTTAGTTTAAAAAATCCCTCACAGAGGATTTGGAGGGCGACAAAGTTGATGGATTAGAAAAATATTTAACCTGCTGTCGAAATAACTCGAAACTCGGTACTACTAAAACAAAAAATATTTTAAAAAAGTGATTTAGGGTTTTTAAAAAATTGACTCCTACGAAGGTGGAAAATTCTACTGCTTGCTTCCATTAACTCGAAAATGGGTAAGGGTCTTTCAGTCAAGTTATGAACACATCCCAAACGATTTTTCAAAATTACTCTCCTGGGGGGATAAAAAGCTGGGATACAGTTTATTTGAAAAATCTGATCCCTTTGAGCTATAAACTAAAAAATCGGCCCGAATACTTATTTATATCTAAATAAAAAAAAGTTATTTAAAAAAATCAAAAAACCCGACTGCGGTAAAAAACTTAGGTAAGTTAAAAGAAACTGAAAAGCTAAAAACAAGCCCCTTTTAAATTGAATAAAAGTTGGAAGCAGGCGGGACCCACATCATTTTTATTGTATTTTCAAATTCAAATGGGTCCCGCCAATAAAAAGTTAGCTTTTCAGTTTCTTTTAACTTAGGTACCTAAGTTTTTTACCGCAGTCGGGTTTTTTGATTTTTTTAAATACTTAACTTTTTTTATTTCCAGCTTTTTAGTTTACAAATTTGAAAGAATTCGCCGCAGACGATTTAGTTCTTGGTACGCGTTTTTTTGCGATTTGTCACTTCGAATTGCTTTTAAGTATATATGTTGTATATATTTTTGTAATCGCCTTTTAAAACCCTTTATTTTGATACCCCACTCGATAGGTTTTGAAATAAAAAAATAAAAATTAATATGGCGTCCAGTAGTCGCCATATTGAATTTTCACTAACGTCATGTCTTTAGTGACGGATTCTCGCCACAGTGTGCTTTTGGGTAACACGTGTGTTCGAATTTCTGTTGTTTTTCTGTGATATTGTGCTTATTGTAACTTGTTATTGTGATTGTTTGTGTTTTGTCCTGTAGTTGTCTGCTGTCAGGTTTGTTTACTGTTTCCGTTTTAAAGATATTGGCCACGATTATCCGTATTCAAGATGAATATGGATAAAAATAAACCCCCAGATCCTCCTGATGATATACCCACTACCCCCCCATCCGGCTTTTCTATATCTAACCTCAGTTCCACTTCCAACCCATTAAGCCAGTTTGCAGATGTGGTCTGTAACCTGGAGTCACAAATCCTCCCATCCCAGCCTAACATTCGCAAACGCCCCGGTAATGAAGAGGATATACCAAACCGTCCTACCAAACAACCGCGAACCCATGTAGGCCGTCTTAGGTACTTAGTGACAGATAAAGGCCCTTTCATTGTCCATGTTTCCCGTCAGGAAACTCAAACTAATTCTGGTACTACCTTACACCCAGTTACATTTGGGCGCTTCTTGGCAAATCACAAAATTTCAAATATTGTTGCAGTCAAGCGAGTTGGTAGAAACCGTGTCTCAGTTGAGTTTGCATCCCCTCAGGATGCAAACGCTTTTATTTCAAATAACATCCTAGCAACAAATTCATATGAGGCTGTCATTCCATCATTTAATATAACCCGTATGGGTGTTGTAAGTGGAATTCCTACTGATTTCTCAGAAGAGGAAGTGTTATCATATTTAAAAGTCCCAGTAGGCTGTGGTCCTATTATAAAAGTTAGGCGATTAAACAGAAAGGTTCATAAAGACGGTTTAAATGAATACAGGCCCACAGAAACTTGTGTCATCACGTTCGATGGCCAAGTTTTACCTAAACGAATTTTCTGTTTTTATACCGCTCTTGCTGTAGAACAGTATGTCTACCCCACGATTCAATGCCGCAAGTGTTGCAGATTTGGTCATGTAGAATCTCTTTGTCGTTCCAAACCCCGTTGCAGCAAGTGTGGCAATGATCACCCTGGTGATGGTTGCAGCATTGCTGAGAGCGAAGCTTTCTGCGTGTTGTGCTCTGGGGGCCACTTTGCAAATAGCAGGGCCTGTCCGGAGTACAGCAGGCAGAAAACCATTAAAACTATTATGGCTGAGAAAGTGATTTCATATTCTGAGGCAAGTAAAACTGTTCCCATTTCTACTCGTAGTTATGCAGACATTGCTAAATCACAGACTCAATCATACCGAAAAACTGTGTTCCTAAAGCCAAAGACCCATGCTCCCCTTTCTCCCTCTTTTGATAAAGCAGCTCACCAGCAGCTCACTACGAGTTTGAACGATTTCAAAAAAGTAATGAATGCACGCAACGTTCCTCACAACGAAAACCAATTATTCATCTAACTAATAAATAAATCCTGAGAGAGTTGCGCTACCCAGTAGTAGGTATAAGTACGTTACAATCATGGATCAAAATAACATAACATACAGAAAACGTAGAATGTCAACTTCACTATGCGAATTAAATTCATCACTATTCGACACAACTATTATGAGTCTACCAAATACGTCTTTACCAAATAATAATGAGACAGAGAATCTGCTGAACGATCGAATCAGTAAGCTAACAGCCGAACTACAAAGTGCAAATGAAGAAATTGAAAATCTACTTTGTGAAAACACAAGATTGAAATCAGACTTAGATAAGTCAAACAAGGCCATAGACCTATACAAAAAAATAGGTATGTATGATTCTAATATATGCCTTACCCCTCAGTCTGGTAGGAAAAATAATAACAAATTGAAGCGAACATTCAGCAATGTATCCACACCGATAAAGTTTACCCCAACAGCCACAACATCATCGGGGATATCATTCGAAAAACAGCAAATTCCTTCTATCAGCAGCTGTCCTGTTACAACCTGCGAAAGTATTCATAACAGTCCTACTAAAAAGACTAACAAAGAATCTTCAAATCCTATTCAAGACCATCAAATACCAAACAAAAATTTAGTTAGCAGGTTACATGTAAAAGAAGAAATAATAAAAAAGAAGGTAATAATAATTGCAGATCAACAGGGGAGAGGACTTCAGAAAGCACTTCAAGATTTAATTGGGCAAGAATACGTCGTAACTTGTTTTTATAAACCTCAAGCCCAAATGTCAGATGTATTGGCTTCCTTAAAAAGTGAATTGTACCAAAACCTAACTGATAATGATTTTGTAATTATATTAGGGGGAATTAATGACATAAGCCCATACAAGTTACAAACAAGTCTACATAATTTTCTCGAGTCTCATAAGGGCACAAATATCTTGATAAGTGAAGTTCCTTTCAATAAATCATTAGTTGAACAAAAATTAAATTATGAAATGCGATTTGTTTGTAGCAAACTCAATAACGTTACGTATGTGGATATGAACTACAGTGTATTTCGACCATTCAAACATTATCGTACAGAGTATAAATGTCGTCATCTACTAAAAGAAATATTAAAAGTTGACTATACATTGAAAATGAATAAATATAAGGCTGATTTGGACAATAGAAAACCTCATAACGCCCGTCCTATTAGGCATGATAAGGGTACTCAAACGGAAGCCCATAGTGATATTATAAGCAATAATGATAATATTGTAAGTAGTGTTAGCTTACCTGGCGTTAGCTTACCTGGCACAATAACACCGCCCAGGTTTTTTCGTGTTTAATAGTTTATATATTCTGCATCAAAATATAAATGGACTTCTGAGCAAACAGGACATCTTTATGGTTTCGTTAGACGACCTCGCTTGTAATGGGAAAAATGCTGATGTACTATGCTTTTCTGAACATAATATGGTTAATTCCGATCTTGATCTTCTACATATGCATAATTATACTCTGGCTGCTTACTTCACCCGTAAGACTAGACACGGTGGCACATGCATTCTAATAAGGAATGGGCTAAAATTTAAATCTATTGATGAAGTTGCTAGACACAGTATATCAAACATAATTGAGTGCTGTGCTGTGGAGCTGACCGAACATAAAATTGTGATAATATGCATCTATAGAATTCCAAACAGTACAGGAGTAAAAAGTAGGTTCGATACGTTTTTTAGCACTTTAAATAACCTACTCCAACTGTATTCATTTAATTCAAACAAAAAATTGATTTTGTGTGGAGATTTTCTTCCATGTTTATCTGTCCAACTACTCCTCAGGACATACATAATATTATTATGAACTTAAAAAATACGTCTAGTACTGGCTACGATAGCATTTCTACAAAAGTATTAAAATCTGTTTCTAACTATGTTGCACCTGTCTTGAGCCATCTAGTAAATGTGTGCATATCAAACGGCACATTTCCTGATCAATTAAAAATTACAGTCGTAAAGCCTATTTTCAAGAAAGGTAACATTGAGGATATGGAGTGTTACCGACCAATAGCACTAGTGCCAATATTATCCAAAGTTTTTGAGAAGGTGGTCTATAATGCTATAAATCAATACTTTGAGAAAAATAACTTATTCACTGATAAACAAAAAGGTTTTAGGAAAGACAAGTCCATTGATATGGCCATCTATGATTTTTTGAACATAGTTACATCCAGAGTAGATAAAAGGCTGCCAGTACTGGCTCTATACATGGACATGTCAAAGGCATTTGACCGCGTAGACCATAAAATTCTGCTTCAAAAACTAAATTCATATGGCATAAGAGGTAATGTCTATAGCCTTCTCGAATCCTACCTTACAAACAGAAAACAATTTACAATTATTAATAGAGTATGCAATAAAACAAAAAATGAAATTTGTTATGAATCTAATGTTAGAAGTGTGGCGTATGGAATACCTCAAGGGACTGTAATTGGACCTCTATTGTTCATTATTTACACAAATGACTTGCCTACAGCAACTAACTACCCTATGACAATGTTCGCAGATGATAGTACTGTAATTTTTGACAATAATAATACTGATGAACTAGAATCTGAGGTAAATAATAATATTGAATCCATAATTAATTGGTTAGAGTATAATAATTTGAAAATTAATTTAAGTAAAACCTTAATTATGAAATTTGGACAACGAACAAATAACAAATTAAACCTTAATATTAATCATAATGGTGTAAGCATTAATGAAACAAACACCACAAAATTTCTAGGCATACATATAGAGAATACATTGACATGGGGCGTTCAAATCGAGAAAATATGTAGTAAGCTGAACCAATTTTCATATGCATTAAACATGTTAAGGAGAACTGTAAGTGAATCAACATTACTAACCGCATATCATGGACTAGTTGCATCATGTTTAAGATATGGCATAATTTTTTGGGGTAATGCAACTGGAAAAGACACTGCATTTATCGCACAAAAACGATGTATCCGAGCCATCTGTAATCTACAAAAGACTGACAGTTGTAAACCTCATTTTAAAAACTTAAAAATATTAACTTTACCGTCCATGTACATTTACGAAACTGCCCTTTTTGTCAGGCGCAACCTGTCTAAGTTCTCACAAGTAACTAGTCTGCGCAGAGCCGATATGCTGCATTTGGTACCAAACAAAACTGCAATGTTTCGGAAAAGAATATTCGCAATGGCTCCAAAGGTTTATAATAAACTACCAAAGTGTATCAAATCAGCAGATAATATCAATGAATTTAAAAAGAAGTTATTTTTGTTTCTGATTGAGAAGACATATTACTCTATTGAGGAATTTCTTAATGACCGAATATTATAATTATGTGTACCTGGTTGTGAAGTATTGCTTGCTTGTTATACTAATGGGACTAAAATGTATACTACGTTGACTTTGACTTATATTCTAACTATGTAATCTAATGCTTTTATATGACATTTCTTGCTATATTAATTGTAATTGTGATTAATTATTGATATTATTATTTGTACACCACCAAGTGGTAGAACATAGAGATACATAACATACTTGACTGTAACACCTATTGTAACCTATGTTCACAAATAAATTAAATTAAATGAATTGAAAACACTCCTCAGTCTTCTCAGCCTAATGGCTGTGCTCTCAATAATCAACTAACAGAATCTCCTGAAAACTTGTCTTCAATAATTGAACTTCTTAGTAAACTCTTAGTAACTTTAATGTCTTCATCTAGTAAAACTCAATTACCGTCCAACGTTGCTACTTCACTTATCAATTCACTTTCATCTTATAATAATGCCTCGGTTAGTGTTTCTTCAGTGGAATGTGAGGAGCGTGTTTCATAAGAAGCATGAGCTCACATTCCTATTGAACAAATATAAACCCTTAGCTTGTTTCCCTCGCCTCGGGACTTGGCTAGTCCCGAGTCTTAGTTTCCGTGTTCCTTCTTTTAATCTTCTCAGATGTGACCGATCTGATGGGTATGGCGGGTCGGCTCTCTGCGTGAACAATCGTGTTTCACTTGCGGCTGTATCTTTGCCTTCTCTAGGTGATGATATTAGCATCGTGGCTGGTAGGGTGGAGGGTATAACTCTCCTATCTGTCTACATTGCTCACCCTCACCAAAGTTTCCTTCCAATCTTAAAGCGTACCTTGGAAAACATAGACGGCCCTATACTTGTTATGGGAGACTTCAATTGCCATCACTTTAGGTGGGGTTCTGAACGTTTCGACTCTTTTGGGGAAGGTTTAGTTGAAATCTTGGATGACCTTAACTTGTGTATCCTAAACAATGGTTGCCCAACCCGTAGGTCTCTTCCTGGACAGAATAAGAGTTGTGTTGACCTCACATTTTGCACATTGGATATCGCAGCGGCGTGTCATTGGGAGTGTACCAGTTTGTCACATGGTAGTGACCACTATCCAATTATAATATCTTTGGCTGATAAAACTTACTTAGAAAAATCAAGCCCTCCACTCTTGAGGTATAATTTATCAAATCCTGATTGGGCAAAGTATTCCTCATTATTGGAGGACAAAATTGACTCACTTCCAAATTTAGTTTCTGGTGATTTTGTTTCCCTTAGTCCCCTCCATGTGTCAAACTGTTATAATAACCTCATTACGGCCATAACAGCTAGTGCAGACTCGTGCTTCCCTGTCAAGAACTCAGCTCGTGGAAAGATCCCTCCTCCACCATGGTGGGATCAGGAATGCACATCAGTCATTAGGGAAAGGGATGATGCTGAAATGATATACAATGAGGCAATGAATAGTGATAACTTAGTGGCATTCAACAGGACCCTTGCTAAATCTAGAAGATTGCTTCGAAGGAAGAAACGCGCTGGTTGGGCTGACTTTTGTGGTTCTCTGTCCCCCTCCACTCCTTTATCAGTTGTATGGAAGAAGATCAACCGTTTTAGATCTGGATGTTCCCCTTCAATTTCTGCTCCCATCCCTCGAGAGACCGCTGAGCAGTTCTTTGATAAACTGGCTCCTCCGTATGTTCCATTGGAAACAGAACATAATCAGCAGTCTTTCATTCCCTCACAGGATCCTTTCGATGCACCATTTTCAATGCAGGAGCTTAACTCAGTTTTAACACACGTTCATGACTCTGCCCCCGGTATAGACGGTATTGTCTATTCTTTTATGTCACACGCAGGTCATAGAGCAAAAAACTATTTTTTTGATATTTTAAATTTTTGTTACACTAATGGCTGGGTACCCGATCAGTGGAAAACTCAAATCATAATACCTATTTTGAAACCTGGCAAGCACACTGATGACCCTAACAGCTTCAGACCAATCGCTTTGTCATCAGTTCTTGCAAAAATATTAGAACACCTAGTGAAGAATCGACTAGAATATTTAGTAGAATCCAGAGACATACTTCCTAGATCTCAATTCGGTTTTAGAAAGGGACTCAGTACCATGGATAGTGTAGGGGTTTTGGTGTCAGATATACGCTCAGCGTTTTCGAAAAATGAATCCGTAGTCGCTGCCTTTTTAGACATTTCCTCTGCGTATGATAATGTCCTTCTTCCCATTCTCAGGCAAAAATTGCAACAGCTGAGTATACCGGATAGAATGGTACAGTGCATATGTAGTTTACTCATGTCTAGGTCTTTGGTTTTGAGAGTGCCGGGTGAAGAATTTGACGTCAGGATGTCATGGAAGGGCCTACCACAAGGCTCAGTTCTTAGTCCTTTACTGTACAACATTTATACAGCTGACATCGGTTCCTGCCTTAATAGCAACTGTCAAATTCTTCAGTATGCTGACGACTTGGCTTTATATGTCACCAATAACTCTATTAGCGACGCTGCAACATCTCTCTGCGTATCCCTGGACTCTCTAAACCAATGGCTTAATTCCCACGGTCTGAGTTTGTCTGCCCCAAAAAGTGCCGTAGTTGTGTTTTCTCGCAGGAGGCTTATACCTCAAATTTCAGTGGGCATCCAAGGGCAATGTATACCGGTTTCTCCAAAAGTAAAATTTTTAGGCGTTTTTTTGGATTCGAAATTGAGTGGGTTACATCATTTAAATTATTTAGTTAACAGATGCGAGAGAACTATTCCCATATTAAAAGTGCTTGCCGGTGTCTGGTGGGGTGCACATCCTTACTCCATGAAATTGGTATACAATGCCTTAATCCGGAGTGTTCTGGACTACGGATCTTTTCTCTTAATTCCCTGCAACAAAGGTGCTTTAGCAAGGTTGGACAGAATTCAGGCTAAGTGTCTACGGATCATATCGGGTTGTATGAAGTCCTCACCAATTAATGCATTGCAGGTAGAGTGCGCAGAACCACCGCTGGCCTTGAGAAGGCAGTATCTGGCGTCGAGATTTTGGGCAAGAGTAATTTCCAAATCGTCCCACCCTCTTGTTCAAAAGGTGGATGACCTGGATGCCGCATGCCGAAGTTCCAATTATTGGAACCATAAAGAAGTCCCTCTGATTTTAAATTCCTTCCGTTGTTACCAAAATTTAGATTCCCCCATTATTCAGCATCCGAAACTCCCTGTTTTCAATTTTGATTATGAAGTTATATGTTTTAAACCAGATATTTTCTACAATATTGGCATTTCGAAAAGGTCACCTTCGGCGGACTCTATTTTCAATGCGGCGGTTGGTGAGCGATGGTACAATTTCGAGAGATTTTTCACGGACGCCTCTAAATTATCAGATGCAAGTTGCACTGGTGCTGCGGTATACTACCAAAACTCCAAAATCGTTTTGAAATTTAAATGCCCAGTACAATCATCGGTGTTTACGGGTGAGTGCGTGGCCGTATTAGAAGCGTGCTTATTCATTGAAGCCCATAGCATAAGTTTTGGTGTCATCTTTACAGACTCACTTAGTTGCTTGCAAGTTTTGGAGCAGAGTCCTTTCAAGAGTAGACTGCACAGTCCAATTATATTAGAAATCAAAAAGTCTCTTTTCTCTTGTGCCAAGAATCACAAAACCGTTCACTTGGTTTGGATTCCAAGTCATTGTGGCATAAGAGGAAACGAATATGTGGATGCTCTTGCCAAGGATGCTGTTACGTCCCAAGCTGCTGACCTTAAGCATTTTCAATGTCAGGGCTACGATCTGCTGAACCTTCCAAAAAAGAGCTTGCTATCCTCATGGCAGGTACAGTGGCAAAACTCGAGTAAACGGAAAGGTGCTTTTTATCACGCAATACAACCTAATGTTACACCCAAGCCTTGGTTTTACCCCTATAAAAAAATTGCCAAGAAAGTAATATCTGTTATTTGCCGTCTCCGCATAGGTCATTGTTGTTCCCCGGTATTTCTTCACAAAATACGGGTCAGAGACACATCTCTCTGCGAATGTGGGTTGGATGAAGGTACTTTGGAGCACATCTTTTTCAACTGCTCCAATAATAACCCAGCCCATGACTTGTATAGCCATCTCCCTAAATTAAAGATCCCTGTCCCAACTAACTTTCCATCCCTACTAACATATTCTTCCCCAAAGCTCCTTGAAGCTTTGATGTTTTTTATCCGCGTCAATGACATCAAATTATGATCATTGCCTTATTTAATACTAGCGGATTTTTGTGTGTTCATTTATGTATAGTATTTAATTATATAACTAACATTAATTTTTATTTGTTTGTTTCAGTGTACCTACTAATACTCGTCAACAAGTTTCACATTTAACCCAATTATTTACTATGGATGTAGAATTTTAGTTTTAATTTTTATTATTTTGTCTCCCCCACGTTTTCTCATATCACATTTGACATTGGCAGAATTGTCGACATCGGCACCATTGCCATAGAGAAAAATAGAATAGAATAGTCTTTAGTGACACTCGCCGGACTAAGAGGAATCGATTAACTCATAAAAATCGGCCCAGGCGTTTGGTCTGTATAGTGCTTCAAAGGAACATATAAACATACATACATACATACATAGGCTGATGAACACATTACCACTCCTTTGCGTCGCGCAGTCGGGTAATGATAAAAATCATAAACATACTTTTCCGAAATTATAAGAGGAAAGTACGAATTTCACGCGGACGAAGTCGCGGGCAGAAGCTAGTCTCTATATCAAATTTAATCTAAATCTGTCCAACGGTTTACGCGTGATTGAGTAACAAACATCGAAACATGTTCACAAACGTTCACATTTTATAGTATTAGTAGGATTTTTATGAATGTTGTGTCTATGAATTTGTCGCATATGTAAACAATGTAAACATCAATCAGAGAGACAATCGAAGAGTATCCCTTTGCCCAGCAGTAATTATTACAAAAAATCTTTTGTAGAATAATCTGACAAAAAATTAGAATGATTGTACGAATATTAGTATGGTTTTTATTGTAAAAGAAAGTTTTTAGAGGTATCTTCATGATTTTTTTCTATCGTATCGAATTAGTTGTATTATGTTTTCAACACATTCAATATTTACCTAATATATATCCTAAAGAATATCATATAATTTTCTGATTTTGTTAACTGTAGTCGATCCTATACTTTTATTGTTTCTTAAACTTGCGTTTTTTGCCTTAGGTCCTGTAAGCCCTTTAAGCTTATAGCAGCGAGCTTATAAGAGCTGTGGTGATCCAGTGGTGACTGCCGCGAGTCATAAGTTACTTATTTCTTATCAAAATACATTGTGTTGGAAATAGTACAGTAATGTTAAAAAATAATTTCAATTAAAAAAAACATTAAGAGCGTTTAGGCCGTACGGCATTTCATACAAACTTTCAAGCCCTTGTTTTTCCAAATGAATTAACAGCCATGCCATTTAAGCATTTTCTGTGTCATTTAAGAGCGTTTACGCCGTACGGCGTTTCATACAAACTTTCAAGCCCTTGTTTTTCGAAATTAATGAACGGATTTTAATTAAACTTCGTACGTATAAGCAAAATACAAAGGTCTAAAAAGTTAGTAGAGAACATTTTCGAGATGTCTTATATAAAAAAAGATAACTGGAAATATCTGTTTCTATGGAAAGTTTAAAATCGGTCTAATTTGGATGTAACACTATTTTTCGAAAATGTTCTCTACTAACTTTTTAGACCTTTGTATTTTGCTTATACGTACGAAGTTTAATTAAAATCGGTTGATTCACTTCGAAAAAAAAGGGCTTGAAACTTTGTATGAAATGCCGTTCGGCGTAAACGCTCTTAAGCAGCAGGATACAAAGGTCTAAAAAGTTACTTAAGAACATTTTAGAAATGTCATATTTAAAAAAAAATAACTGGAAATCTCTGTTTCTATGGAAAATTTAAAATCGGTCTAATTTGGCTGTAACACTATTTTAAAAAAATGTTCTTAAGTAACTTTGTAGACCTTTGTATACTGCTTATGCGTATGAAGAAACCGCGCGAAATCAACGCGAGATTAGAGGGATTAGCTAAAAAATTGATGTGGTTTCGAAGTAAGGAATCGTTAAGTAGGGCATAGTGAATTAGAGCCATGCTTGAAAAAACACTAGACTAGGAATTAAACAAGGAAAAGTTAAAGAATTTCCATGTTCGACTTTTTATAAAATCTTTAATGCCTTTACCTCACTGGAAAATCAACGAAGCGAAGCAGTGTCGCTTCTGTAATCCTCCTCTATGACGCAAATTAGCCTGTAGTTGGCAACATAACATAGCGAGCGCACGAACACTGCGCGCGCGCCGTATCGCGATCAAAGGGCGATCGCGACGATATTAATTAAATCCGTACCCATTATTTTCAATCTTCTGTTCGATATTTGAATTGAAGTGAATCATAGTGAGTCCGTTTTGATGAAATGTAGTTCGACTATTTGTTTTTGTTTTTAAAATTGGATTTTTTGTGCTCTGTGGTAAGTTTTTTTTGTTATTTATTTATTTTATACAGGGCAGCTTCACAGCTGACAGTAAGTACAACATTATCATTATTATAAACATTACGCCAATAACGATGTAAGTACACAGAAAAATAAGAATGGCATAGAGTACCTACCATAATTATTATAAATATTTATAGTGCATGCATGACCATGCGAGTGTCTGATAATTTATTTTAATAAATTAATTCTAATTGACAGTTATTTCTATCTTCGTTTTCTTATTATCTATTTGTTTATACTGATTGCGTTGAAAATAACATTCATTCAATCATATTTGATTGCATATACGTAGTACGTTTAATTGACGTATTTAACCATATCTGTGCATTTAGGTACGAGCGATTTATTGCACGATGAGACATTATCCGATGTATAATCATAAATACTAAGATACGCACGACACATCAAGCTATAAATGTCCAGAATAAGCAGATCTGTCACTGTACGGAAAGGCTTAACAATGCTAGGTCAGGGTATACTGGCAATGCATAGTTTTGTATTATAAGATTATGTCTGGTACCTACAAAGACTGCAATTTGAACCGTTTCGATCTCGTCATGTTCTTGGTCAAGGTTGATTTTGTTTATAAATTTACAGCACTGATGTGTTGGCTCATGACTAGAGTCTGTTTTCGAATAAAACATGTTTGTAAAACAGCATTATTTTAGTTGTTACAAGTAAAAGAAATATCTTTTTAAAACTTTTTTGTCAAATAATAGAGGTCGTCATCTGCCTAGCCTTTTCCCAACTATGTTGCAATGGGGTCATCCTTCCATCTAACCGAATGCAGCTAAATTCCAGTATTTTACTTGGAGCGACTTCTTATTTGGCCTCCACAACCCAATTACTGGGTAATGTAATACCCGTTGGTAAGACTGGTTGTCAGACTTTCGGGCTTCTGACGACCCGTAACGACAGTCAAAGATCCATGTATAAAAATTTAAAAAAAATACGAGAGATAGATGATGAATACGAGAAGGTGTTTGGCACTTTTAGTGGTGAAGCCAATATGTTGATCTGGGCACATTAATTTTGTAAATATCAAAGTAGGTGTCTTAGGCTGACTAAGATTTCTAGTTCCACAAAAACCAGTAAATAACAATAACTATACGAAATCACAGTAATATTATAAAGGAGAAAGTTTGTGAGTGTGTGTGGGGGTGTTTATATGTTTGTTACTTCTTCACGCTCAAATGGCTGGACAAATTTTGATAAATTTTGTATGGAGGTAGCTGATACCCTGGATTAACATATAGGCTACTTTTTACCCCCATATTCCCATTTACGCGGGTGGTTACCGCGGGGCGCAGTTAGTTAATTATAAAACCATTGTAGATGTTAATTTATTTGAGGTTATTGCTTCGTTGGTCTTGTGGCCGCAAGGTGTCGTATTAAGACTCCCGCAGACTGGCGCGACGCAATTCTGGTAGAACCACTTTCATGAAGTTTTCAGAATCAAGTATTTTCTAATTACCCAGAGTGTGTGATTATTATTGCCTAGATACTACATTCTTATCATGCTATTGCCTTATCTTTGGCAGTTATTAAAGTTGTAATTGATGAGAACGTTTCAGATAAGTGCGGATTAAGATAACTTACCTAGATTTTTTAAATAATTACTTACTTGAGGTGGCCTAAATAGTTTTAAAGTGTAAAATAAAATCAACCAACTTCCAAAAAAAAAAATCACTAGAAAGTGAAAAAAATACTAATTCGGAAGTCGGTGGCAAGCAACGAAAACACAAAACCAAAGTCACCAATTTCCGAAATGAAAGTTGTTTTTCACTTTGTAGTGTTTTTTTTTAATCGTTGTAGGTATTTTTTTTTTTTTTGAAGAAGTAATGTTTTTTTTTCACCATTTAGCTGTCGTATCACTCGAATTTGTATATCTCTACTTGCTATGTAAACAACAGTGATAAGAAGTTTTATAACATCATCAACATACACAAAGTGGTTTCAATACATTATTATTATTATAGCCTCTTTATTTCCATAATGAATGACTTAAAAAAACAAATATATCATAAGATTACTATTACATAAATGTGCATGCATAAAATAACAAAATTAATACAATTCATAACATGATTATAAAGTTTCAATCGCATAACATATAATTTCTAAATTAAATTAAATCATTACTTTACTTTTTTTTTCTATAGATTTCTAAAATATTAAATAAATTTAATTTAATTTACATTCGGCATTCACCCTGATTAGATACTGTTGTTTTGGCCCAAATTTTATGTATTTTCTACGCTCTTCCCCTTTATGGAAGCAGCCACACCTCTTGGACAAAATTGACCAAATTATTCGCAGCACACTAACATCCATTTTAAATGTGGCCTTGGACGACCGAGCGTGGCTTCAAGCCACACTACCCATCCGTTTTGGTGGCCTCGGCGTCCGCAAAATTACCAGTATTAGCTTACCGGCGTTCCTGTCTTCTGTCCACAGCACTGAAAAGTTGACCAGGAAAATATTAGCCCCTTGCCTGGTTGACTCTGAAGTGCCGTGCTTGGCCGACGCGGTGAACGCCTGGAAAGCGGCTTGCCCGGATACAGATCGGCCCGTAAACCCATCTTCCCAGAGACAGTGGGATGAGCCGCTCTGCAGGTTGGTACGGAATAATCTCATTAATACGTCCACCAATTCTGCTGAGCGTGCCCGCCTGCTGGCTGTGGGTGAGTGGGAGTCGGGGCTGTGGCTTCAAGCACTCCCGTCACCCAATATAGGCACTATGCTGGGTGACACCACCTTCCGGCTCGCTACCTGTCTGCGTTTGGGCGCTCCTTGCGGAGCTCCGCATCGCTGTCAGTGCGGTGAAGCTGTCGACTGTCTCGGACACCATGGCCTTTCTTGCAGTAGGAGCGCAGGCCGGATAGCACGGCACGCCAGCATTAATGACATCATCCGTCGTGCCCTTGTCACCGCCGGGGTGCCAGCTGTTTTAGAACCCAACGGCCTGGCACGCGACGATGGGAAGAGACCAGACGGGATGACCATAATGCCCTGGAAGTTAGGCAGACCTTTGGTGTGGGATGCGACATGTGTCGACACCCTTGCGCCATCTCATCTTCCTAGCACGGTGGGCTGTGCTGGAGCGGCTGCTGCAGGTGCAGAAAACCTCAAACGGCGAAAATATTCCAACCTGATTGGGAGTTATATGTTCGAGCCGTTTGGGGTTGAAACACTAGGGCCATGGGGTCCGAGTGCCCACTTGGTTTTTCGAGATATCGCCAAGCGGTTAGTCGACTCTTCACGTGACCAGAGGGCTGGCCTATTTCTTGGCCAAAGAATTAGCATTGCCATTCAACGTGGCAATGCTGCCAGCCTTTTGGGCACTGTTCCTGTTGACAGCGATGCGGACGAATTTTTTGATGCCCTATGATTATTTTTCTTATTTTTTCACATATTATTGAATTTATTTTAAATATTAGCATAGCTTACAGAAAATAAATCATTTATCAGATAAAAAAAAAAAAAAAAAATTTTTTAAAACGATTTAAAGTTTCATATAAATATTTCAATATGGACGCCTCAACGGGTGGAGGCCTCCCCCATTTTGCTCCACGTTTGTCTGTCCTTTGCCTTTGTGATCCAATTTTCACCGGCTTTTCTTATTATTTCATCAACCCATTTTTCTTTCGGTCTACCTCTTTTCCTTTTGTTTGTTGGTCCTTGCCAGGAGGTTACTCTCTGTGTCCATTTTTCCTTATCCATACGTGCAATGTGACCCGCCCATTTCAATACATATTAGGTATTATTGAAGCAAACTCAAAAACTACCAAAGCAAACTTAATAAAATTCATAAGGGACCACCGTGAGAGCTTCCCCTATCAAATGAAAACGAACTTTCAAAATCGGTTCACGACGATGAAAATATCGATGAACATACATAAAAAATATATACAGACGAACATTAGAACCTCCTCTTTTTTTTAAAGTAGGTTAAAAAAAAATATCAGTCAATCAACTAAAATTAGGGATGGGCCAAAATTCGATACACATTCGGTTCAATCGAAATTCGGTGTTTTAAACCAAACTTCGGGAGTCGGCCAAAATTTTGGCAGTTATTTATTGTTTGTTACTTGTTACTCATTTAACAATTAAATATCTACATTAAAATAATTATCGCCAATAATCAAAATTTTAAATTTTAATAAAAGCCAAATTGGCAAAAGTAAACAAAATCATAATGAACTAGGTAACTACCTACTGGTATTTAAAATTTAGCAAGGGCAGGTTGTGGTTATTATTAGTTAATGTCTAATCTGTTTAAATAATTATCATCGAAAATCAATATTTTGTCATAAGTTTAGTATCGCTATTCGATAACAGATGGCGTTGTGCTGTGACGTGACTTTTGTAGATCGCGGTGTTAAGATTTTCTTGCAAGATATTCAAATTTAAAGTCGATTTTTATTATTATAACCTTAAATGTCCTAATGTCTTTACCATTACTTATATTCAGAATAAAGAACAACAGAATCGTACTATATTGTGATAACGGGCTACTACGGAACCCTACACTGTGCGTGGCTCGACACTCACTTGGAAGGTTTTTTTAATTTCCTTCCTCTGAAAAAAGTCGCGGAATATACGGAGTCAGAATATACGGAGCTAAGAGCTTCCATGAGCTGATAAAAATATTCGACAAAGAAGATTCGACATGTCACTCTCGAGAAAGCGCGGTGAAAATAACCGAAGACCAGAAGAATTTTTATTTACAGCGAATGTTCGTTTGAAGTTTGTATTCGGTTCATACCACGTTCGGCTAAAATAATATGAATTTTAATTAAATATAAACAGTAATTAAATATGCCTACGGTGTAAATTTATGTTATATGTTTAAAGGCGTCAAAGGAGTCCTGTGACCAACTAATTAAGGAAATGGATGACAATGAAAGGTTGCTCTTTGATGCCCATGACAAGAATAGGAAATTAAAAATTGAAATGGCTCAGTTATATACTCAATACACTGATGCCATAGAAGAACGGGATAGACTTCAGCTTGTTGTGGACGGGTTCAGCCAGTGTAGCGTAGAGTATGAACAAGCTCTTAGCCACAAACACTTATTACAACAGCAGCTACATGAGGCTCAAAGTCAGATTACACAACTTGAGACTACAAACCTTAACATCACTGCCTCGCTGAACCAAAGTCTGTTCAATGAGTTGGTGTCTATTGCCCCGTCAATGGTTTCTGCCATAAATCCTACTAACACTATTGATTTGACAGGTGATGATGAATCAAAATCATGTAAATCAGTGAGGGTAGTCACTAGTAAAAATAAAGTCAAAAAGTACATCAAAATTAATAAATACATTGTTAAAACCCAAAAAATGGTAAAAAGACAAAAGTTCTTTATTAAAAATGTAAAACTTAATAGGGAAAGGTTAAATTTGCTTAAACAGTTAGATATGTATTCTTTTAATTTGGAGCAAAGTACTAGGAAATACAATATTGACACACAGGACTTGCAATCTCAACTTGACCAGCTGCAGGAGAAACTAAGATCTATGACTAACAAATATAATACCTCTGAAGATCTAATGAGGGAATATGTGTTGGCAATGAATGAGCTGGTGAACTCACAAACAAACAGCTGTGAGCGCTGTCAAACACCATCCACTGTACCTACACCAGACCATTCATTATCAGCATGCAATACCACATTACTGCATCCTTGTGTTGATTTGACTATTCCCTCTGTTAATAGTTCCATTATACCATGTAAAAAAAATGTAAATCATGATATTGTATTATTTTGTGATGAGATTGGAAAGGACTTAGGTCACTTGTTGACAGATGAATATCCGGGACACTCAATAATAAATTACTGTATGCCTGGTTGTTCTTTATTTGATATTATGAAAGAAGTTATTAAATATAACTTTAAGCAGGAAACAACTTTATTAATATTTATGGGAAATAGGGGTAATTTAAATAAAGGAGAATTGCTCCAATATCATCGAACATTGTGCAACCTTAGATTAAGAAAAATTGTATTGTTTACATTCCCTTACAGTAACAGTTTGCCACAGGAAGAAAATAACTTAAGATTTGATATGAACATGACATTGCACAATTTGACATATAATGATAACCAATTCCAGTTAATTGATACTAACTATTATGTTGGTAATAATTTATATTTGACAAAAGATAGATACAATATTGTTATGTACTATCTTTCTAACTATCTTAAAAGACAGATAGCTGTGTCGCTATCATATTTTTTTTTCAATTTCAGCCAAACATTTGGCTAAACAAATTGCTCCTATTGAGCAATGCTATGACTTTTTAAAGTATTCTGCCAATAATTTGGTCAAAATTAATGACATTAATCATCATTTAAATTAGACATTAAGACAATAGAGGCAACCTCTTGCAAAAATGTAACTAAGGCAAATAATAAGTCAAATGAAAGTGTAAAAAAATTAAATAGTATCAATCTGGTGCATCAAAATATTCAAGGATTTTTAAACAAAGACTTAGAAGTAGAATTATTCCTGAATTGTAACAATATAGATATTCTTTGTTTGACAGAACATTGGCTTAAAAGCCACCAGTTCATGTTCAATTTTAGTAATCACCAGATTGGTAGTTCATTCAGCAGAGTAAATGCTATACATGGTGGCTCATTAATTTTAATAAATAACCAGCTTAAGTTTAAGGACCGAAAGGATATCGTAAGCCTCTCTGTTGAGCGAACAATTGAAATAGCCTGTATAGAATTGGAGCAGTTCATTATATTAAGTGTATACAGACCACCTTCAGGATTGTATGATTGTTTTGAAAAAGTTATGGATGAAGTGTTGCACAAAATCTGTAATACAAAGAAGTCTATCATCACTTGTGGTGATTTTAATGTTAATTTGTTAGAAAATTCTGGGTTAAGTACTAAAATTATAAGTTTGTTTCAGTCATACAATCTTGCTAACCAATTTTTAGAGCCCACTAGAATAACTCCTACTAGTGCCACATGCCTAGATAACATTTATAAAGATGTTATACCGACCCACAAAGAAATTATTAACTTAATAGACTCAGATCATTGCGGACAATTGATCAGTATTCCAAATTACAACAAAAAAGTTACTAAAAAAGATATAACCGTTAACCCAAAAACAACTAATCGCTTGGAAACATTTAAAACTAAACTCTTGGGTAAATTACCACTTTTATTCACTAATGATGACCCTAATCAACAATATAATGATTTTTTTAATATGTATTGCACACAATTTGATAACACTTTTATTCCAAAAAGATTATCGGTTAATAGTAACGCTTCCTTCAGTGACTGGGCCACCATTGGTATACATAAAAGTAGAAAACGACTTTATGAATTATATGAAGAACGGATTTGTATAAACACTGCTGAATTTAATTTATATGTTAAGAATTATTCTAAAATATTTAAAAAAGTTTGTAGTATTGCCAAGTCACGTTATTTGAGTTCAAAAATTAAAAATAGTAGCAACATTATTAAAACGACTTGGAATGTCATTAATAGCGAAACGGGAAGGTCATGCACCCGAAGTAGTGACTACAGCCTTGCTATTGATGACAATATAATTAAATCAGATTCTCAAGTCGCCGCGGCCTTTGAAAATTTCTTTGCACAGATTCCAGTATCAACTACTAAATCTCTTAACTCATCACCCGCTGCCGCAGAGTCTTTACTTAAAGAAAACGTTTCAGTTTGTGATTCTGAATTTCACTTTGAATATGTAACCTGTAACGATATAATTAAAACCTTTCACACGTTAAATGTTAAAAAGACCGCAGATCTATGGGGTAATTCTGTGGATGTTGCTAAGTCGATTATAAACATTGTAGCACCTACTTTAGCTGTTATATTTAATAATTGTATTGACCGTGGTGAGTTTCCTGATCTTATGAAAAACAGTAAAATAATACCGTTGTTTAAATCGGGTAGTACATCAGACCCTACTAATTATCGACCTATTTCAGTACTACCTACCTTTAGTAAAATTTTTGAAAAACTTATTTTGATTCAATTGCAAAGATTTTTTAATAACAATAAATTACTGCATAATAAACAGTTCGGTTTTACAAGGGGTCGTTCGACTACCGATGCAGGAGTTGAACTTTTAGGACATATTTATAATGCATGGGAGGACAAATGCGATGCCTTGGGCGTCTTTTGCGATTTGTCCAAGGCATTCGATTGTGTTCTTCATGACACATTAATCAGGAAACTGCACCACTACGGAATCCGGAACGCCTCTCTGGATCTTCTTACTTCTTACTTGAGTGATAGGATTCAGAGAGTTGATGTTAACGGAAAAAGGTCACCCGGATCTGTAGTAAGAATGGGGGTCCCCCAGGGCTCAATTCTTGGTCCTTTCTTGTTCCTTATTTATATCAATGACTTGCCGTACCTCATAAAGGATAATCATGATATAGTGTTGTTTGCAGATGACACTTCTCTTTTGTTTAAAATCAAACGTCAGCAGCTGGTCACTGACAATGTAAATAACGCCCTTGCAAAAGTAGTTAACTGGTTTAATGTCAATAACCTACTTCTTAACGAAAAAAAAACGAAATGTATTAAGTTTACGATACCCCACGTTAGACAAGTAGAAACTAGTGTTCTCATTAAGGATGAAGAGTTAAAACCCGAAGATACCACAGTATTCTTAGGCATAACGTTGGATGCCAAGCTTCAATGGGGCCCCCATATAGATAAATTGTCAAAAAAGCTTAGCTCTGCAGCATACGCCGTTAGGAAAATTCGTGATTTGACTGATTTAGAGACAGCCCGTTTAGTTTACTTTAGTTATTTTCATAGTGTGATGTCGTACGGTATTCTGTTGTGGGGAAATGCCGCCGATATTCAGACAATTTTTATTTTACAAAAAAGGGCAATTCGTTCTATTTATAAATTAAGTCCTAGACACTCCCTCAGAGACAAATTTAAAGAGATTAATATAATGACTGTGCCTTCTCAGTACATTTATGATAATCTTTTGTATGCACATAAAAATATTAATCTGTTTAAAAAATACAGTGATATCCATAACATAAATACTAGGAACAAACACAAATTTGTTGTTCCTACAACAAGGCTCAAGAAAATAGGTGGCTCGTTTAGATGCCAATGTATACATTTTTATAATAAACTTCCTAGCCACATTCAGGAACTAAGCCTAAATAAATTCAAAGCTTTTATAAAGCGAAAACTATGCCAGAAAGCCTATTATACTGTAAAAGACTATATTGAGGACAAAAAGGCTTGGGATTGAGCTGCTCCAATAGGTTTAGACAGTGAATGTTATTTTGCAATTTTTACACTTTAATATTTTCTTTTTTTTTTAAGTAAGCATCTATTTACTTACACAATGACATGTACATTTACTGTATAAAGTATTATATTATTTTAATTATTGTGAATGTGAGGACTATGTGGGTCATAGTTAACATTTTAATCGTGGTCTGGCAGTTTGAGTAGTTTATGCGGCCTACCCAAATGTCCTGTCTTTGGTATTGTTCGTCGAATCGTTGAGCTCCTGAAGTTCTGAGTTGAGCTGCACGGTTACTGACAAATGCGTGCACTGACTGGACAGGTCCACTCAATCTGTGTGGTTCTTTCCTCAAAAGATCTTTTCAGACACTAATCTACATGGTCCTCAAAGATTATGTCCGGATTTTTATATACACATTGACATTGATGAATTTTATTTAGACAATGACATGAATATTTACTTTGTAAAGTATTTTTTATTTTATTTTTTTTTCTTTTCATTTAATTATTGTGAATGTGAGGACTATGTGGGTCATTTTTTTTTTCTGTTTTCCTTCTTAGTTTTAATCATGATCTGGCAGTTTGAGTAATTTACGCGGCCTACCCAAATGTCCTTTCTTTGGTATTGTTCGTCGAATCGTTGAGCTCCTCATTTCTGAGTCGAGCTGCACGATTTTTGACAAATGCGTGCACTGATTGGACAGGTCCGCTCAATCTGTGTGGTTCTTTCCTCAAAAGACCATTTCAGACATCAATCTACATGGTCTTCACACGATCTGACCAAGATTTTGTCTGGACTTTAAAAGAGACTGTGACCTCTGAGTTTGTTTCGGCCTTTCTTCTCAGAGTAGTCAGATAGGAAACGCCGACCACATCTAGTTTAAAAAAATATGATGACGTGTAAAAGTGTTTGTAAAAACCTACTTACAGAAAATAAATCATTTATCATTTATCATTTATCATTTATGCATACCTGTGATTTGCATGGTTACTGAAATACCAATTTTAGATCATATTTAATTTGAATTGTAAGCGAACTGGCTCAAAATTAACGGTTCGCACTAGCGACTAAATCAATCTACCCATTAGCCAAGCTTACAACCTCCCTCAAGGTGCGCCGCTGCTTGGAGGTTTGGCCATCAGATGAATGGGCCCGTTAGGGCCAAAGCCTCAAGTTCGGACAATCCCGCTGATTGTCCGAAAGGGTTACCGCTGGCCCGGAACATAAAGGGCTAAGGAAGAAACACGGGTGGGTTTTAGTCAGTAAGTAGTAACCAAAAAAAAAAGCGACTGTGCTCTTGGTGTGCTTATTATAAATAAATAAAGGTGTAAACTAAGCAAATTGAAGAATTATACACGACAGGAGATTATAACTACATGTGTGGCATAAAACAATCAAGTTTAGTAACCGCACGGTTCATCATCTGCCTAGCCTTTTCCCAACTATGTTGGGGTCGGCTTCCAGTCTAACCGGATGCAGCTGAGTACCAGTATTTTACATGGAGCGACTGCCTATCTGACCTCCACAACCCAATTACTGGGTAATACGATACCCCTTGGTAAGACTGGTTGTCACACTTTCGGACTTCTGACTACCCGTAACGACTGTCAAAGATCCACGAATGACAGCCGGGACCAACGGCTTAACGTGCTTTCCGAGGCACGGAGGGGTCTCGGTATGTAAAGATGGTCACCCATCCACAGACCAACCGCGGCAAGCGTAGCTTAACCTGATCGATCGACCTGTGCGGCTGTTATTATTTAGCCACGGGCCCCTCTATTTAGCCACGGGCCCCCCCCGCACGGTTATAAAAACATAATATTATTATTGCACCCAACACAGCTGACGGATGAATGACGGAAAACCTAATCTAATAACAGAAATTTTGATAAACTATAGACGGTCGTAAAGAGATTCTTGTTGAAAATAATTAAACAAATATCTACTTTTTATTATCACGGTTTTATTAGCTTCCTACTTTCCAACAAATCATCTCAACCTATCGCAGTCCACTGCTGGACATCCCAGGCTGCGCCACAACAGCCTGTCCTCAGCTTTCAGCATCCAGTCTAACCAAGTCACCTTTATAAGTTCATCGGTCCAGCTAGCTGGGGGACGACCCACACTACGCTTGCCGAAAATAATTATAAAAACCGGCCAAGTGCGAGTCGGACTCGCACTCGCACACTTCCGTTCCACAAGGCATAAAACGTTTCTTTTATACCCCTGTAAATTGTAACTTTATTTTATTGTTTTTTGTTATAGCGGCAAGAGAAATACATGGTCTGTGTATATTTCAAGTGTCTAGCTATCATGGTACATTAGATACAGCCTGGTGACAGACAGACAGACAGACAGTGGAGTATTAATAATAGGGTCCCGTTTTTATCCTTTGGGTACAGAACCCTAAAAACTATATAATCAATAAGTAGGCAAACTGCTAATCACTAACCCAAAGGCTGATGTTTACTTGATTTTCTCTAAAGATTAAAACATAACAGTGTTTATACTTAGATAAGATAATGTTTATATTTTACTTTAGTATCACATATTTGGAATAAAATTTATTTTATTATCAGGTATTATAATTATTATCTACACATCGCACCTCCGATAAAATAGGGTTACTTACAACTCGAAAACCTGGTTTTTTAGAAAAGCGAAAATAAACTCACGGATTTGTTAGTCAGTCTTTGCTCTTACTTACACTATTATTATTATGTGATCAAAATTATAGTCATGCTTACAAAAAAATGTTTTATTGGCATACGCTGTTTTTCAATTTTCCTAAAAACAACCTGAAAATTCCTATAAATGACTTTTTCGAGTTGTAACCCTATTTTATCGGAGGTGCGACATGATAATTGTTATCATACTGCTACTAGGTCTTAAGGAGCTTACATGACCTAAAGCGCGGTCGCTGTCGGACTGCATAGAAATGAAAGAGAAACGCGATGACACAACGCTGGTAATTTATTGCAAAATATGAAGCAATTATTTAATTATAAAAATCTATTGTCTGGACAAAAAAATTAAAACACTAGTATTTTAGTATGTTGCTTGTAGAATAATCTGACAAAAAATCAGAATGATTGTATACGTATATTAGTATGGTTTTTATTGTAAAAAGAAAGTTTTTAGAGGTATCTTCATGATTTTTTTCTATCGTATCAAATTAGTTGTATTATGTTTTCAACACACTATCTACCTTGCATATATACTGAAGAATATCATATATTTTTCTAATTATGTTTACTGTAGTCGATCATATAGGTTTCTTGTTTCTAAAACTTACGTTTTTTGTGTTTAGGTCCTGTAAGCACCTTAATGGTACTAGTTACAAAATAGGTACCTAGCCACCGTCAATAAAAAAAATTGTCATCTTCATCTACCTCGCCTTTTTCTTTTAGGTTAATACGATACCCCTTGGTAAGACTGGTTGTCAGACTTTTGGGCTTCTGACGACCCGTAACGACTGTCAAAGATTCATGAATGACAGCTGGGACCAACGGCTTAACGTGCTTTCCAAGGAAGGGACGGGTCTCGATATGTAAAGATGGTCTAAACTGGATGGCATCAAACCCTCTGCTAAGCATAAGGTCCTGGGTACGATTCTCGAGTCGGACAAAGTGTTTTTGGGTTTTTAATTAACACTTAACAAACAAGGCAGTACCTATATCATCTGCCAAGCCTTCTCCCAACTATTTTGGTTTCGGCTTCCAGTCTAACCGGATGCAGGTGAATACCAGTATTTTACATGGAGCGACTGCCTATATGACTTCCATAAGCCAGTTACTGGGTAATACGATACCCCTTGGTAAGAGTGGTTGTCAGACTCTCGGGCTTCTGATGACTCGTAACGACTGTCAAAGATCCAAGACTGACAGCCGGAAACAACGTCTTAACGTGCTTTTCGAAGACACGGAGTCGTCTGGCGCCCATAAGCTGGTTTGGACCCTGGGTTGGTCACGACGTGCTATGTGTTCCGGTGCGCCTATGATGGGGAGTACTCCCCAGAGGAGGGTCCGATGACGAACAGCCGAGGCGGTTTCAGGGATGAGTGCTAACGCGTGCCCGTGTTCCCGCCGTAAGCGGCAGAGGAGGACACCGTCGAGTTTTACTGGTTAGAGTCCCACATAACTGCACTATCTCCCCGTGGTAGTGCAGAATGCATGAGCATTTCTCCAAGATAAAAAAAGGGGCTTAGTGTTTACAGATGATCACCCATCCAAGTACCGACCATGGCAAATGTCGAACAACCCGTGCGGCTGTTATTACTTGGCCACGAGCTTCACGAGGCAGTACCGGCTTCGGCTTCGGCTTATTAAAAAATAAATTTATTCACTCACGGACAGACAAAGCTCAGTCTAAACTGCTGGGTCCAGAAGCTTGAGTCAGGAGGTTGTCTTATAAGGAAGGTGTGCTATAAGACATAGGATAGTAGAGATGTCAGCACTAACTGACGTGGTCCGATAGGGCCGATGCCTGCCAGGGTTGCGGGTTGTTCGAAAGAGATACCGTGGCCCCTGGCACAGGCAACTGAAGGAACACGGGTGGGTTTTAGTCAGTAAGAGTCTGACACTCCCTTCCGCTTCGTCCAGAGCGGGAGGTGTCATTTGATGATTTCCCACCCAAAAAAAAAGACAGGACCTTATTGGTGACGCTCTTCAGAAAGTACAGGTGCGTCGTACTCTCAACCGGCGTGCGTGTATAACCAGGAGGCCTAAAAATACCACTTTGGCAGAATCATAAAAGGTCTAACCGGAAGCAGCTGAATACCAGTATTTTACATGGAGCGACTGCCTATCTGACCTCCACAACCCAGTTACTGGGTAATACTATACCCCTTGGTAAGACTGGTTGTCCAACTTTCAGGCTTCTGACTACCCGTAACGACTGTCAAAGATCCACGAATGACAGCCGGGACCAACGGCTTAACGTGCTTTCCGACGCACGGACGGTTCTTTCATAAAAGGATAACATTATGAATCATAATATGGCGAAGACAGTCCGTGCTTTTCTTTTTTTCGCTGCCCTACGTAGGTATAATCAAAGAGATTGGAATTGGATTTGGATTGGATTGATTGGTATTTTAGCACAGGCAAAAAAATAACTGGTAAATCCTTCACCAATTTGATTTGATGCGATTAACTGACCATTATGATTCTTAATGTTATCCTTTTAATGATTCTGCCAAAGTGACCTTTTTAGGACCCCAGATATATGAAAGTAAACAAAGCAATAGGACTATCTAAGAATCGTAGCAGGTGGTGTTCTGTAGTCTCTGCCTACCCTGGTATCATGGGAAGAAAGCGTGAGTTTATGTGTGTGAGAACTAAGAAAGGATTTTCTAAAATCAATCTCCTGAAGGGGTTAAGTAGACCATGTAAGTTTCTACGAAATTTGTGGCTTGTAAGCTATATAAACCGCTGCGATAACAAAGGAAATGCCCTATAACTAACCCTTAGAATATACAAAGGCTAGGATATAATATCCTATTAGAGTTACGCAAACAAGTGACAGTCGCAGGTAACCGCTCGTCCAGAAATAAAAGCAACACTTGGATTTCCTGTGACTGTTCCTGTCGATAAATATTTTTAAATTGATTATGTAGGTACAGACGCCAGCACACCAAGCTACTACAATCTGTCAAATTTCTTTAATAGATTTTCAACTTTATCGCTAAAGCATTAGGTTCAAAGATGATTGGGAAAATTTGACAGTTTCGGGTAGCTTAATGTGCTAGCGTCTGTACTATTTATTAACGTTTCCTGCCGTTGCATATAAATGTTATCCTTTATAAGTCTAAAATGGCCGTTTTATCGCACGAATATAATATTATGTGCCTTTGCTTTTGATGTATGCACGACGGTCGACGACATATCAAGCTATACATTTCCAGTGTAAGCTGACTTTTCATTGTACGGAAAGCCTACACACTGCGAGGTCAGCCAAAACCGGAAATTTATTTATTTATCTACATACATATACCATTACAGGATATAACCCAAAGCGGTAAATGCTCTTATCCTAACTTAAACGTAGGTACTAAAATCTATAACTTCATCATCATCATCATTTCAGCCGAAAGACGTCCACTGCTGGACATAGGCCTCCCCCAAAAGGGGGGGGGGGGGGGGGGTTTGCCATAATCGCCACGCTTGGCAGGCGGGTTGGCGATCGCAGTATAGTGTGGTGGTGGAATGCATAGAGAACGCTGCTGCTCATTCTCCGGTACGATCCTTAGTCGCCTTTTACGACACCCACGGGAAGTATGGGGTGGTGCTATTCTTTAAGTCCGACACCACACAGACAAAAATCTATAACTTATTATAAATATAATGCTTTCCTTGTGAATTTACTCAGAGAACAACAGAATAAGTCAGTCCCACTCGCTATGAGGTTGAGTGTGCGGAGTGCACGCGTCAGGGGCGCCTCCCTTAAAAGGTTGGTCCAAGCGCGCGGTTCCACTAGCAGCCTGTCGATTCTCTAAAAATCTCACCGTTAAAACTTAGGTGAAGTGAGTTTGTTTTTGCTAGGAATTGGCACTATTGACAGCTCACTTCACCTAAGTTTCACGGTGAGATTTTTACAGAATAGCACCGCTGCGGTGCTATTCTGTAAAAATCTCACCGTGAAAGTTAAAGCTTGTTATGTCGTCGTGTGTACCTACTACTGCAGGCTATGAGCATAATTATTTTATACCTAAATACCTTACAATTTCTCAGATTCACACATAAACAAAAATAGTCCTCAAGACCAAGTGTCAGCCATGGCGGACCAATTTCAGCGCAAACTAGCAATCGGCACAGATGCACTCTCTCTTCCCACAGCTCATTAGAGCCACCCAGCACCCATCCCGCACCGCCTCGCCTCCTGCTGCTAGTACCTATTCTTTACATGGACTTGTATGGGTCAGCGCTCACTACACCAACTCCGTAGCTTCACCAGATCGCCTCGGTCGTAAGCCCTCCACGCGCGGACGGCGGGTGGACCACTCGGTGAGAACTAGCTGCTCACATGCTTGCCTTGCGTTGACTGCGCATTGCCAACGCGATAATGTTATACGCGACGCGAGGTCCACTGGTTGACCGCGCGATGTTTATTGGTGATAACGCGGCGTCCACCCGTGGACCACCTGTCGACAACGAGTGGGCGCCGTGAGACGAGGCGGTGCGGGGTGGATGCCGGGTGACTGTAATGAGCTGTGACCTTTAAGGTCATAGCCCACTTACACGACTCTGCTCCCACCCGGCAAAAAGAATATAATTGAAATATGGGCTTTAAATATTGCTCTTTAGATATATTTTACATTGGCATCATAAATTAGCAGACAGCTCGCTGTCATCGAGCTTACTGCCGTCAGACTGCTCGGTAGTTGATGCCACGCTGGCCGCACGTTGTAGACGAGCAGTGAGCGCGTCTCTGCTAGCAGTCGCCACACCGTCGCCGCTCAGTCGGTCAGTATCTACCAAGCAATCCGCACGCTCGATCTCTTTCCCAGTGTTTTCGCAGGTATTGAACATCCATTATGCACAAAGAAAAACTTATAGAAGAAGTGCAAAGATATCCCTATCTGTATGATGCCAGTCTACCGCGTGGACTGCTGGGTGCCTGCTAGGTGTCGCCGCGTGGACTGCGAGCAGTCGTCTTAGTTTAGGGCGGTGTTGGGTGGGAGCGGTGTTGGAGCAGAGTCGTTTAAGTGTGCTATGACCTTTACTCTCATAGTCTGATGGGACGGCAATTCAATACGACCGGAGAGTAATCAGGCGCAGGATCAACGGCTTAACGCGCTTTTCGAGGCCACCGCCAACTTCCAACTTCTGGGCTGTTACTGAGAAATTCTTAATGAAAAACCCATTATCACTTTGCTCGACCTCAGAATCGAACCCAGGACCCCTCTTAGCAGTCGCGCCTGCGACCACGAGACCATCAAGGCAGTTACAAAAACAAACATCCCAATCAACAATTCATTATATCAGTATTATTACGACAAACAAAAAAACTTTCCCTCTTCCGATATTTAGTACACAAATGTCACATTGTATAGCAGCCCGTAAAACATTGTTCTTCCAACATAAATATTGAGGAATGACGTCACAGATTCGCTCAAAACCGCGACCCATTCGGCCTCGAAACAGTTTCATGAAACGCAATAATCAACCTTATGTTAATTGGTATACGGTTCTAATTATGAATTTTGGGGTGGTCGAACATTGGTGCGTAATACCTGGGGTAATCCTAAGGCTTAGTACGATTTCGTATTAAGGCTATCTCTAATGACGGACTTGTAAAGATAAAGGCGACGTCAACATTGTGTAATTTCCTGCGTTTTATTGTGTAGTCTAATACCAGGACAAGTTTTTAATAGGGCTAAGACATGTACAGACACCAGCACATCAAGCTACTACAATCTGTCAAATTTATTTAATAGATTTTCAACTTTATCGCTTAAGCATAAGGTTCAAAGTTGATTGAGAAATTTTGACGGTTTCGGGTAGCTTGATGTGCTGGCGTCTGTACAGACAGCTATACATCAAGATATACTTTTTCGGTTTTAGCTTGGAATCAGAAGTCAGCAATTTTTTTTTTTTTTGGGTGGCAATTCATCAAATGACCCCTCCCGCTCTGGGCGGAGCGGAAGGGAGTGTCAGACTCTTACTGACTAAAACCCACCCGTGTTCCTTCCTTAGCCCTTTATGTTCCGGGCCAGCGGTAACCTTTTCGGCCAATCCCGCTGACCCGGCAGGCTTCGGGGCTAAGAGGCCCCTTCCTTGATGCTGACATCTGATTATACTGATTATGTATATCTTGACGTGTCGTAGCTGTGCGTACAAACACAGTCATAACTAAGGTTTTTCTCGTGAAATAAAAATGGCAACTGAAGAGACCTATATGTCCTAATATGGTTTGATAAAACTATGATCGTCATCATCTCGTCTCCCAAGCCTTTTTCCCAACTATGTTGGGGTCGGCTTCCAGTCTAACCGGATGCAACTGAATATCAGTATTTTATAGGAAGAGACTGCCATTCTGACCTCCACAACTCAGTTACTGGGTAATAAGATACCCCTTGGTTGTCAAACTTTCGGGCTTTTGACTACCCATAACGACTGTTAAAGATCCACGAATGCCAGCCGGGACCAACAGCTTAACGTGCTTTCCAAGCCACGGAGGGTTCTCGGTGTCTGAGCTCCACAACCCACTTAATGGATAATAACCCAAAAAAAAAAGTTATTTAAATAAATAAAAAAACCCGACTGCGGTAAAAACTGAAAAGCTAAAAACAAGCCCATTTTAAATTAAATAAAAGTTGGAAGCAGGCGGGACCCATATCATTTTTATTATATTTTCAAATTCAAATGGGTCCCACCTGCTTCCAACTTTTATTTAATTTAAAATGGGCTTGTTTTTAGCTTTTCAGTTTTTACCGCAGTCGGGTTTTTTATTTTTTTAAATAACTTTTTTTATTTCCAGCTTTTTAGTTTACAAAATAAATGTGAAAGATTTCGCAGACGATGTAGCTCTTGGTACGTGTTTTTTACGATTTGTCACTTTGAATTACTTTTAACCATATAAGTTGTATATATTTTTGTAATCACCTTTAAAAACCCTTTATTTTGATACCCCACTCGATAGATTTTGAGATTTTTTTTTTTTTTTAAGACATAATATTGCGCCAAAAATCGGCCATTTTATATTTTTACAATTTTTATATACCCAGTGACACTCGCGCTACCAAGACAAATCTATAGACGTATAATTTATTAAAATCCGTTCATTCGTTTAGAAGTTACGAGGGAACAAAGAAACGGACATACATACATACATACATACATAATAACCCTCCTTTTGGGCTTCGCCGCAGTCGGGTAAAAAGATCTATTTCGGTTCAATAAAGTGTTACTTCAATGAAGATATGAACTTATACGGTTTGATTATAAACCTTTTTACGTTTCAGAGTTACAGTCTAGTGTGTTCGTACCCCAAACGGTGCAACATCAACTGTGCCAAACGGTTAATGAATCGATCTATTGTTAGATTTTCAAACATGCTGATTGGCACCTCTTGTGGTATACCTTGAGCACTACGTTTATCAAATCAAATCAAAACGTTTATTTCAGACAATAATCCATATTTTGTTAGTAGATACAATATTTTAAAACTATGTTAGTACACGTAATATATCAAAATTAAATTAAATTAAAATTAATCGAAAAATTAAATATTAGAAATAAATTAAAATTATCTTGTGCATTAAAATCAAAGTTAAAATAAATATTAAAATCAAAATTACAAATCAAAATTAATATCAAAATAACAATAAAAATTAAGTACAAATTAAAAAAAAAACTGCTATTAAATAAAAATCAAATCAAAAATTCAAATTACAATTAAAACAAAATCAAATTATATTAAAATGAAATCAAATAAGTTTATACGATCTAGAGACCTCTTCGGTCATTTGCTCCAAACAAACGGGGTAACTACGTAACACACGATTTCAGCAATAGGTTTTGTTTTGACAGTTTAACAACATACATTGTGTTATTGAGTAGACACATTTTTCGAACATATGAAGCAATGGATTAGCAATATTTTTCAAAATTATTCAGGTTGAGATTGATAGTGTGTTACGCAATTAGGATGCAGGCTCCAATATAGAAAACTAGCTTTTTCCCGCGCCCGCGTGGAGGTCGGAAATTGTCCTACCGAAACGTATTACCGGGATAAAAAGTAGTAAAGGTGTTGATCCCCCGTTGTACCGTATGCACCATTGACCTGCACCATCAATGGTGCAGATGAGACTAATTAGTTTCATTTGCACCATTAATGGTGCAAACGAAACCGCATTGATAGTATGGTCTCATCTGCACCACTGAGACACTAATTGTAAAATTTGAGCTTAGACTATTTAGAACAAATTATTACAATGAGCGAAACTAATTTAATTTTTGTTGCACATAGTCGAGGAAGACTTTTATTGTTCGAAGAGTATCAATATCATTGTCACACACAGTACAAAAATTTAATGAAAAAAAAAAAAATTTAATGAAAAATTTAAATTTAATTTAATTTAATGGAGGTGTAGATATTTAAAAAAAAACAAATGAACAGTACAACCACCATTATTGTATTACCATTACAGTGTCAGGTTATAATAAACTATCTGTGTGCCAAAATGCAAATCCTATTGAAAGCATAATACTAATGATTAAAAGTAATTTAAAAACATTAAAACGACTTCAAAAAGAAATGAACTCAAAATTATGAAATAACTTTAATTTCGGAAATCGGTGTCTTGGGATCTGTACTTTAGTTTTAGATTTTTGCCACCGACTTCCGACATCATAATTTTGAGTTAATTTCTTTTTAGATGGTTTAATTTTTTTAAATTACTTTTTTATTTGTAATTTTTAGTTTGAAGTAAAAACTGGAATATTCGCGCGTAATAAGTAGGTAATAGTTTTGTTGTAAATATTGCACTAGACTTTGACCAAGGTTTTGAGATGTTTTTCCTTTGACACTACACCCGTAACTCGTACCTATCAATAAGCCAGGCCGTCACACATACAAGTATTAGTGTACAAGTATTAGTAATATTAGTAGTATCTTGAAAATCACTGAATCGATTTTGATATAACATGCACTGTTCCCTAAGTTGAAGTAAATGTAAGCCAATAAAAAAAGTGGCCATGATCCGATTAATAGTTGCGGAGAAATACTTGGACAAACATACATACATACATACGTCTATAAAATTTTGTATAATAATATTTATTTGGAAGCCCTAATATATTGTCATAAGTGAAAATAATGCAATTCCAATAATGTTACTTACATACGTGTCGAATTGATAACCTCCTTTTTTTGAGGTTGGTAAAAATACGAGTAGGTACTAACGTGAATTCATGCAAGCCTAGTACTTTTTGTTAGAATACTGCTCAGAAAGTCGGGTCATATTCAATCATGATTCGAAAGACACGTAGGTAGCGCCATCTAGCGTCCTAAAGCAATTGTGACGGTCGAAAGTTTTTGTTATTTTCCTCGGGAACAGTATTTTTTCTGGATGAAAGATAGCCTATGTCCTTTTCTATACCCCTGATAATGTATATGCAAAATTTAATGATGATCAGTTCAGTGGATTAGGCGTGAAAACGTAATAAATAAACAAACTTACTTCCGCATTTTAATATTAGTTATTGTACTATACATTGTGTAACTGATTCATTCAGTTACACAATGAGTAATACAAAGTTGTAATTAAATCGATTGCTGAATCGATTTCAGTAATTTAATGTAGAAATCGATTCAGCATACTATTCTGAACAACCTCCTTTCATAATATGCATTAATTCAGTTACACATTTTTTTTTATATTATACCTAAGTAATTTTTTATCACAAAAATAATTAAAACTATGTAAATTACAGTCACACTTCTGGCGTACAGTCAAAACAAACCAAAATGGACGAAAAATAAATTCAATGTATGTGACATAAAATAATAATATGTAAGTACCTACATCTACGAATAAGGCCTACCCACATGTATATGAAAAAAGAAGCAAAAGAATCATAGGGCATCAAAAAATCCGTCCGCATCGCTGTCAACAAGAACAGTGCCCAAAAGGCTGGCAGCATTGCCACGATGTATGGCGATGCTGATTCTTTGGCCAAGAAACAAGCCAGCCCGTGAAGACTCAACCATCCACATCTTGAAGTCAGGATCCAATGAGAAAACAATCGTCACTAGATCCATCATGGATCTGGCCAATGGATCTTCTGAGATTTATCAGGGGAGCGTCCCACACTACGCTTGCCGATATGCGGAAACCATAAATAAACCATTAATATAATTTGTTAAATGACATCTTAATGTCACAAAGCTTACTTATTTATATTATACGAGTATATTTCTGTTTATTTATAGTATATGATTAATGATAATACCGTCACAAGTAAGACAGGTTGTAGTGTGCATATACTACAAACCAATTCTCTACATCTCGAAACCATCTATACTAATAACTAGCTTCTGCCCGCGACTTCGTACGCAGATCCTGTTGCTTATGCCAGCGACAACGGGGTCGTCAAAATCGAAGATCTGAAACGTCTGATGTCGAATTCTAAGAGCTCGGGGACGGGACGGGTTGTGGTGTCTCGCCGACACTACAACCCGTTAGTATTTCCGCCTCAATGATATTTCCGTGAGTATTCGAATAGTGAGTTTCCGAAGAAGCATAATTGGGACACCGACCTTTAACTTAATGGTCTGCGCTGGTAGTCCACTTGCATTGAGGGAATTGAGAAATTCTACGAGGTAATGTGTGGCGCCATCTTGGTCGACAACAGTGTTTATTGAAGGGTAGATCATTTCATTTCCCTCAATTTCCGCGAGAATGCATTCATTGATCGCTGAAATTTGGTCGTTTCTGGGTGTTAAAATGGCTCGTTCACACACCCAAGAATTATGTTGGTGCGGTATCCTATTGATGTCCCCGTACACCAGGCGAATCAAATCTTCTATCTTCTTAATCTTCAACTACTCTCCCAAGTATCTCAGGTAGAATCACCTGGCCACCGTCTACTGGTAGCGTTCCCTCACCCAATTTTAAGAGAACATCAGAAAATTCTTGGGCGTGTACATTCCCGCCAAGATGTGCTCTCATATTCATCGTTAAGCGTAACCTATGAAAATGTGGCCATAAGAAAGAGTATTTCAACAAAGCATTTACCTCATCAGCCCTAGTTCCTCGCGTCACCACAGGCAGCGTTTGTCGGAAATCGCCGCTAAACAGAATTGTAACACCACCCATCATTTGCTGGTTCCTGCGGATGTCCTGCAAAGTCCTGTTTACCGCCTCTACTACTTTTCTGTTCGCCATAATGCATTCATCCCACACGATTAAACAGCAATCTTTAAGGACGCGCCCTTTATCACTATTGCGTGACACTCCACAAACAGGTGTTTCATTACTCTCTAAATCTATGGGAATCTTAAACATTGCGTGCGCTGTTTTGCCACCAGGAAGCAGTGTTGCGGCGATTCCTGACGATGCTACTGCATTGGCAATCTTGTCTTGCCTCCTGACCTCTGCGAGAATGCCAGCGGTGACAAATATTCTCCCTGTTCCACCAGGAGCATCCAAGAAAAACATTTTACCTTGGCCGAGCCGAGTCAAGGATGGTGTAGAAAATTTGCTTTTGCTCTGAGGTAAACTTAGAGACATGGTCATTGACGACGGTACTCATAGCTCTTGGATCATAATTTATTTCAGAGTTGTACTCTCTGTTTCCAAGCTCTTGTAAATCCAGATATTGTGGAGTCGGTAGCCCATAATCCACCAGAGAACTGCCGCAGATCGAAATGACCATATCTTGAAGTGAACTAAGGCAACTGTTTAGAACGCGCTCATCCTCAGTAGTGTGTCTCAGACCTCTTAGGAAGTCTTCGGACAGAAGATGCCGATATTTCTCCCACAACAGAAGCGGATTTTCAATACCGCAGAACACCAACATGACGACAAACAGATGTCGCAAACGACTGAGATTGTCACTAATGCTGGCCTCCTCAAGTGCGTTGTCCCAGTGCTGATCACCGTCGAAAAGGTGGCGTGCTACGCAAGCAGCGCGGTATGTGGGATACTCAATGTCATCGACTGTCCTTAGAAACGCAAATGATGTTGGGCCGTGCACTGTGTGCAGTAACATTCACAAATAATAGCACTCGCCATTATTTGGGTGCACAGTGTAAACCCGTCCCAATGCGGTGTCCTTAAAAATTCCCGGAAACCCGTCCACGGCGTGTCCGCATCGACGTCGATTAAATACACCTCTTTGCTTGTCGTACGTGTAGTACGAAGGCACCTCATCATAGGTGAGTGATCTAGCAAAGTTGTCCCCTTCACAGAGTCTGAAAAAGGCCAATTTCAGTCTATGAAAAAGTACTCTGTGAACGCCACAGAGTACTTTTTCATAGGAAATGTGTGATGTGTTTAATTTCAGGAAAATTAAACACATCAACCAACACAGACAACAAAGGTACCTAACCCCCGTTTCTATAGGTTGAGAACGGCACATCGGCACCTATAACATCACATTTTGGGAACAAAACCATAGCGCGATCTAACCCGACGCCAACGCCATCTAGTTAGAAAACGGAAACTACATATTATTTTACCCAAATTAATTAAATTATGAATAAAACTAAATTGTCGTTAATTTAACAGACAACACAGTTTTGCATTAAAAAAATATGATTAGTAAGATATAGCTTAGAACCAAAAGTTTGACTTGACTTCATGATAGTGTAGCTTGTTGTACCGCCAATCAATCTGTTTAGTAATATTGGTGTGAAACTCTCCATACAATTAGATAAGACATGTGAAGTTCTCAGATTTCATAACAGTATCGTTCCTAATGCACATCAAAAAAGCAAAAACTGAAAAAAAAGAATTTTACGATTTTTAAAACAATATTATGGGATTTGAACTCGCACCATTTAGTGCGGTAAACGGTCGCCTGACCTTACCGCTAAATTCGCCGTTGACATATTGTTGAAATAGCTGTTCCCTTGCAATTTATAATATTACTGCCCCGCTCCTTTATAAAAATAGCGTGAGTTAGCTAAGCTAGTTTTAGCTAAATAAATAAATAAACATGTCATTTTGTGCATTCAATTATTTTGTGCATTCAATTACGAACAAACACATTTTAAAATCAATATTGCTTACCTCCCATAACATACGGCGTGATAATATGTAGCCTAAAGCCTTCCTTGGTTTACTACGAACATTTTTGCTGAATTTCAATTCAATCTATCCAGTAGTTTTGGCGTGAAGCCGTACCATACACACAGACAAACAGACAAAAATTCTAAAAAGTCACTTTTTGTCATCAGTTACGTTTTTCTAACAAATCCCACTTATTTTTTCTCGAAAATTCACATTGTACAGTTTTTCTTTCGTTACTGTTTTATTATATGTATAGATAAAGCTGAAGAGTTTGTTTGTTTCTTTGTTTGTTTGTTAGTTTGAACCCGCTAATCTCTGGAACTATTTAATAGCCCACGCTAGGACCCTCAGGCGTCGAGCAAAAATTTAAAAAAATCAGAAAGAACTCTGAGCTAAAACGAAGTCGGGGGAGCAAGAAATTTCACGTGGACGAAGTCGCGGGCAGAAGCTAGTATTCAATAATTACGTAACCAGTCTGGGTAACACCTTGAATTCCTATCAGAATTCCTCAAGCGATAAAGAAATATAGGGCAAGCGTACGAGTGTCATATACACTATCAAAGTAATGTGCTTGATTGATACGTGGGCGCAATAGTATCGTCTGTTAGGTAGCACTTATTATAATAAGTGCTACCGATTTTAGGTTCGTTAGTTCAAACTTTAAAAAACTGAATTCAACTCATCATAGTCCAGAACATGTAGCCTATCTCTATTCTAATCCCCTTACTAATAAACATATATTAAATCGGATGAATAGTTCTCTCTTTTAGTTGTCAGTAATTTGACTTTCGAACGAAGAAGACAAAGCGTTGTGTAACTATACAGACTCTATACAACGTTTATTAGTAAGGGGGTAAAAATAGACATAATATCTCTTTCCATCCAACGTGTTTTTATCATAGCGCCGTAGTATTTATTCCTTTTACCATCTATGATTTTGTATTTCGTTTTTCCGTTTCTATGGTGGTCATTCTACGTTTGCTAGACTACATAGATCTCGTGTCGTATACGCAGCAATTGATAACTGTTATACATCTACCCTACGTATTAAAATATAATAACGGTGAAATGCGTAAAATGTGTTAAACTGATTACCAAAAAGTCTCCTAGATTGCAGTGCAGCAAATGTAATAAGTGGCTTCATTTTTCTTGTGTGTCAATAATACCCGACCAACTTAGTATATTGCATGATATAGATTCGGTTGACTGGAAATGCAAATCCTGTACCGGAGGTGGTAGGCCTAAAAGACTATCATGTATCATCTCTGATGTCGACAGAGACTAAAATACAGATACAGAGTCTGCTACTCCGTACACTGGTGCCCATGTGGACAACGTGATGCAACAAATATTACAAGACCTACGCAGAGAAGTGAGGCAAGTTATTAAAGAAGAGCTTCAACGTACCCTGCAATTCTATTCTGATAAAATTTATGAATATAACACCGAGATCCAAAAATATGAGAAATCAATGAAGGAATTGGAAATCCGTTGCACTGATATACAAAAGCAGGCCAAAACACTAACATCAAATATGAAAGCCTGGAAAACAAATGAAATCAAATGGAGCTAGCACAATTATGCTACCAACTTAAAATATGTGGTGGCATCAAAAAGAAAAAAGCCAAAGAAAATTGCCCGTAAGTGTGTCCACTTAGCCTCCAATCTATGTGCTACTGGTTATGATAATATTCCAGCGAAGGTACTTCAACAGTCTAGCTCTACCCTGGCAGTGCCCATTACGCACATCTGCAACCGAGCCATTGAGACTGGGATTTTTCCTGACGCTTTTAAAAAAGCTGTAGTGCATCCCGTCTTTAAAGGTGGAGACAAGGCTAGTGTCAATAACTACCGTCCCGTTTCCGTGTTGAGCTCTCTGTCGAAGATTCTGGAACGAATTCTTAACAACTGCCTGGTAAATTTTCTAAATAAACATAAACTTATTGCGAGTAACCAGTATGGATTTAGGTCTGGAATATCAACAGAGGATGCTGTGATTGATGTTACCAAAAGTCTGGTTGATAAATTGGATAGAAAGATGAAGTGCTACGGCATCTTCCTCGATCTGTCCAAAGCATTCGACACGGTTTCTATTCCCTCCCTTGTCTCGAAACTTGAGCACGTTGGAGTGCGTGGCTCGACGTTAAACATTTTCAGAGACTACCTCTATAATGCTCAATGTGTGAAGATCAACTCTATAATAAGTGACCCACTGAAAATCACTTTCGGTGTTCCACAGGGAAGCATCCTTGGGCCTACGCTCTTTCTTCTATATATTAACGATTTGTGTCAGGCCCAGGTTCCAAACTGTCAGATTTTTACATATGCCGATGACACAGCATTAATAATCTATGACACTGACTGGACAAAGGCGAAACAAAGAGCGGAATACGCTCTTCGCTTAGTAATGGAATGGCTCTCAGAAAATATTCTGACACTAAATCTAGCGAAAACCAAAATTATTCGCTTCTCTCTACCAAATACCACTTCGCCACCCCAAGATTCAGGTTTAGTTAAAGCTCACACGTGCCTGGAAGGTAACAATGACTGCAACTGTGTACACATATCCTTGGTACCAGACATAAAATATCTTGGAGTCATACCTGCACTACGCTGTTGATGTAACAAGTGTTGCCGAGGTTGTTCAGTCCCGTGAGTGCTGGGCCGCATAAGGGTCGCAATTCAGTGCCAGACTCCTGCAGAGTGTTCCATTCCCCGCTGCGTTGGTTCAGTTCCAACTCCAATTCTATCATCGATTTGTCTGTCTTCTGCAACTGCTGCACATTGATGCCGAAGTGCTTCAGATGGTCAGCGAGGAAGGGGTCTTCGACCATGTCGTCTTCAGCGTAGGAGAAGACATCTCCCTTGCCGTCTGCGGTGATGGTGCCCAGCTTCACGGCTAGCGGGAAACCGGTCTGACGGTAGTGCTCCACAGCATGATCATTTCCGCCGGATCCGTCGAAGAACCGACGTCCACACAACACAGAGCCGTCGGTCAAGTTGAGCCACAAGTTGTTCGTGAGCTCGCACTTGTCACACTTCCACCCCGACGGCGGGATCTTCACGCCGTTGTCCAGCTGCTTCAGGTCTACCGCGTGAACAGAGACTTCGCGTTTCTCTCCATCCCAGGTGCCTTGCAAGGCTGCTAGCTCGGCGATCTTGAACGGGGACTCAGCGTCGATCACTGCTTGGACGGCCTTGTTCACAACTTCAGGCAGGGCAGGGTTAGGCCATGGGTAGGTATGGAAGCCGGGCAGCACCACAATACTATAGTGGTCTGTGAACGTGAACTTGGCCTTGCCACAAGCGGGATCGAACCCTCCCTCCACGCCGATCGCTAACCGCGTGATCTTCTTTTCTGAACCATCGCCGGTTTGCTCGGGCTCTGGGATAGGTTTCTTGTCCCTCTTGATGTGCAGGAATACATTGTTGCCTGTCTTCTGAAAGTACTGCTCGACGTAGTTGCGCCCGAAGCCCAGGAAGCTCACCAGGGATACGTAGAGGCCTGTGTCCGACTCCGGATTGTCAAAAGAATACACACACTCATCCTTGTAGGTAGATCAGTTGCTGAGAGTTGGGTATTTTTATTTTTGCTAAATGAGGTGTTAAAAGATCTAACGACGCCATGTCGTAGTTATTAACTGGTAAAATAAATTTATAAAATGTATTTTCTCCCCGAACAAGATCAGCGTCACACCCTGATAAGCTAAGCTAACCTGGCAACCTCATACTGAAAGACTGTGCGCGCGTATCAGGAAACTAATATACGTATTCAAAGAGCTGAGGCATTCCGCTGATCCAGAAACTGCGCTACTAGTGTATCAGAGTCTTTGCCAATCAATCATCACATACTGCATCTCTGCTTGGGGTGGAACGTATAAGACCTTTTTACTTTCCGTGGAACGAGCTCAAAGGGCTATCCTCAAGGTAATGCATTTTAAACGTAGGGACTTCCCCACAACGAAACTCTATTCCGAAGCTCGAGTTCTGACAGTCAGGCAGCTGTTTATACTCCGTGCACAGCACGGAGTAGACACTCCATGTTACCTCTAGCGCCAAAACTTCTATTAAGACGCAAAGGTTTTCCTGTCTGCGAAACTGTCAAGTGTCGAACCGCTTTCGCTAGTCGCCAATTCTTCGCTTCAAGCTCTCGACTGTACAATAAAGTCAATAAGGCTTTATCCATTTATAAATGTCCAAAATATGAAGTAAAAAGTATACTTACTAAGTGGTTGCAGGAGTTGACATATGACGAAACTGAAAGTCTGTTTAGAATGAGTTCTTAATTAATATTGGAAAATAGTTCATAAATAGTTAGCAAAATATTCAGTTACCTATTTGTACAAAGAAAATTAAAAGTACTTGCGCGATGTTTTTGTATGTATATCACCGCTCTTCGGGGAACAAATGGCTTCTAAGACACAGGCTTCTTGCCTAGTTTAGAAGTCAAACGTTCATTCATAGACTGTCTCTGCTGTACAACTAAATCCTGTCACTAAATAGTATTGTTTGGTTTTTGTGTACAAATAAATAAAATATTATTATAAAAAAAATATTATTATATAATCTGTCTCAACCGCATTTTAAGATCGTCAGTCTAGCTTGGAGACTCTATGCTTTCCGATTCACAATCTCTATTCAAGGACTCATCTACTTCAACAGCTATCAGTCCTTCGACAAACATGGCGGGCACACTCTCCAGCCATCTAATTTTACAAGCTGTGTATTCCTACATAGCTTGTAAAATTTGTTGGCACTGCTTCATCATTTTCTGCCCTTATCCCGATTTATTTAGAGTCAGAGCAACATGTCATGTAATGGCTAGAAAGGAGATGTGACTCATCTCATTTCTAGCCATTTCGTCTTTCTCACCGTCCATCCATCGTTCTTTACGCTTTTAAACAAGGTTATTAGTAAAACATTAACAATCTGATATCGCAAAAAAAAATCAGCTGTTCCCTACATTTTGACGAGTTTGACGATTTATGTTCGCATATCTCGTCAAAATGTAGGAAACCGCAGATTTTTTTCGCGATTTCACGTTTGGTCCTATAGTAAAAGTTACTCATAATGATAAGTACAATGACCTCATAAGAAGTTTTTAATGTTTTTACCAATAACCCTGTATAGCTACTCTTATACTAAAAACATTCCTCCCATCATTTTCCTCATCCCTTCTTGCCCATACCATGACTATCTATGTCTGAACTTGCTAATCTACCTATTAAACACAATTACCTATTCTCAGTTTTCGAGACTTTCAGAGAGGAAATTCTCGTAATTTTAAGAACATTCACACTTTCACAGTCTGATCTCAGTCTCAATCTATCAAAAATACCTCTAATTTCCCTACATTTTGACAAGTTTTTGACATTTTGTTTGTCGCCGAGATGAGACAGCGACTAGATTTTGAATGTTTTAAACGTTGGCCTTCTGTTATCTTTATGTGACCCTAATTCATTGCTCTCGAATCTATACACGTATAACTATACAAATAAATAAAATTGAAGTGTGTTTGTAATGTCAAAATAATAGTTTTTTACTAAACGCATAATGAAAGCATAATTATGCAGTAGGTATAACAAAAAAAGCAATCTTTCAATTTTTTGTCCGTCTTTCTGTCCATCTGTCTGTTTAGTCCAGCTAACCTCCGAAACAGATGGATCGATTTTGATGGGACTGTCACAGGCAGATTTTAGAAAAATAATTAGGGTTCCGCGCAAAAAAAATTAAACCCATGAAATATAATAAACAGTACTAATAAAGACGCAGTGGAATAGTAAGGTTCAATTTGTCGGTACATCCTGATAAGATTTTATCAAGTTATCTATTTAGCAATTGGTACTCGTCTAATCAACTAAATTACGTGGATACTTATCTTTGTCCAAGAACGTTCAATAGTTGATAATGAAGTCACATTTCTAATTACCTATAGATGATATTTAAATTGAAGAGGTATATTTTACGGTATTGACATTGACGACACAATATAAAATGCTGAATCGGTAAAACAGATTCTATCTTGCAATGAGCAGACAAGAATAATTCTTAAAATGGCACTAGTCGATATTTTTTCCCTACAAATTTCGGGAGGGTATTACTCCACTGTTTGACATTGTACTGATAAATCCAAAGTGAAACAAACATGATATCGTTTTAGGTACCTCACTATTAATTTTGGCTGTACGTAAACAGAATTGTAAAATAAACAAACATTTTTACAAAAAAAAAACAACCGACTTCCAAAAAAAAACACTACATATTGAAAAAAAACTTTAATTTCGGAAGTCGGTGTCTTTGGTTCCGCATTTTCGTTTATTGACACCGACTTCCGAAATAAAAGTTATTTTTCAATATGTAGTGTTTTTTTTTTGGAAGTCGGTTGTTTTTTTTTGTAAAAATGTTTTTATTTTTCACTTTTTAGTGGGTCACTTTGTAATTTATCTAAGTTACAATAGCCTAATGCCAACTGTTCATCACCTTTTCCAAAATATTGCTTTTCCCGATCCTGGGACGTTAATTGTTGAGGAGTTCTCCCGGTAAGAAACAGGAGAACTCCTCAACAATCACTCATCATACGCATTGTGACGAGCATAAATTGCTTAGCAACCATATTAAAGTAATCGAATCGCAACCCGTGAAACATTTGTCATTGAGTTGTTCCGATGGCCATCTGTGGTCTTCATTATCAGCTCCACTTTACCAAATGATGATTTCCGAGAGCAAATGCTCAAGTTACTTTAAAAAATACCCAAATCGCTATAGGTTTGCCTATAAAATTTGAGGGTTTCCCTCGATTTCCATGGGATCCTCTCATGAGATTCCAACTTGATGATAATGAGACTACCTCGAGAGTATACCCTTTCAAATAAAAAAATAACTTTTGGAATCGGTCTAGCCGTCTTCGAGTAATCGGTGAACATACACAAGGTAGCTACTGTAAACTGTTGAGGTAGTTCCCTTAACTGTCCTTCGTCTTCATCATCAGACCCTTAATGACAGTCACAACCTATCTAGGTGTAAAGTTCACATCAATACAAATTAATCAAGCCCAAACACAAGGTAACTGCTGTAAATCGTTGAGGAGTCCCCTCGACTGTCTTTCGGCTCCATCATCAGATCGACTCCAGACCTTCATTAAATTGTAGTGCTTTAAAATACTTAATGAAAAAAATAACAAACGCACTAGTCGCTCCTACGATTTTCGAATGTTTTCCTCGATTTCACTGGGATGCCATCATCAGATCCTGGTTTCCTTATCATGGGACCACCCTTGGCATATCTCCTTTCCAACAAAAAAAGAATAATCAAAATCGGTTCATAAACGACGAAGTTATCCGCGAATACACATTAAAAAAAATAAAATATGTACGGTCGAATTGAGAAACCTCCTCCTTTTTTTGAAGTCGGTTAAAAAGCCATTAAAAAGTTATGAGCCAACAAAGATTAGTTTATCTTGCTAATTTTAACGTAACTTTAGGAGTAAATAAGTAATAAAATAAGTGTAAAATCATAAAAAACAAAGTCGGTGCCGACAGAGCTCAATTATCGAAGTGTTTAATAAACTTAATTTGTAATTGACTTATGCCGTGCGCGTTTCAATTCGGAACGGTGTTTGTGTGCGTGTGAACTAGACGTTGTGTGTGTAGACTAGTGTCTAACCACAGTCTACCTGCTTATCACAGATATTATCTCTGTCGAATACGATGCCAGGTGAGACAGCGTACTTTTTGGCCATGCCACCACACCAGTGAGTTCTAGCTCGCGACTAGTTCCACCATAAGGTGACGAACTTATTTTGTGTGTGACAACCTATTTCAAAATAATGAAGACAATAAGAGAAAACTATTTCCCAGTTTACAAAAATCGGTTGTACCTAATCATCATTAATAATAGATAATACCAAACACCGATAATTATCTGTTACGGTGACATTCAATGCTGTCTGATAAATAATGTTTATTTGTGTTTTGCAATCTTAATTTCACTGCTCTGATTGTCAACAATCATAGTCGGTACGTATATGTATATTGGTATTTGTAAATTTTTTTTTATTTTTATTTTTAGTTAAAAGGTACACCAACGACCTATTCACTAGAAATATTGACATAATAATAAATAACATGTGCATTGAGTTATGGTGAATTAGTCACTTACAGGCGTACACAGCACTTACATAAAAAATAGTTTCTTAAATAGTTTCTTGTTTTAACAAGATTTTTTACTCGTAGTGAGAATAAAAAAAGTAATTAGAAACAAATAGTAATGCGACCTATGGACTTCGAAATAAAAAAATAATGTTGAATGATCGAAAATACGTATTCCACTATATTAGTATATGTCATGCGACCTACGGACTTCGAAATAAATAATTAATGTTGAGTGATCGAAAATACGATTACATTGTGGTGATAACGTCATTAAATATTATATCCAAGGTTGAAATAAAATCCTTCAAGATAATTACGTAACACACTAACAATCGCAATGGCTTTAATTTTGACAGTTCAACAACATTCATTGCGTTATTTACGTTGTTGGGCAGACAAATTTGAACATAAATTATGAAGCAATGGATTAACAATATCCTTCAAAATTATTCAAATTGTGATTAGAAAGTGTAACGCAATTAGGGTGCTGATACGTCGATCTAGTGGTCGCAAGCACTACTCCTGAAAACGAGGTCCTGGCTTCAATTCCCGGGTCGGGCAAAGTGTTATTCGGTTTTCCATCAGTAGCAGCCCGGAGTTTGGATTTGTGCCCGGTTGTTGTCCATTACATGCGACGTAAACATAACTGGCGAGAAGTTTGTCCTTCGGCAAATACAGGTGTTGTTCAAATTCAAATTCAAAATTATTTATTTCGGGACAACTAGATCCACCGGTTAGTATACAAAAACTTTGAAACTATTGTCAGTACCTACTTAAATACAATAACAAAGGACAACACTCATCTTATACATCACAAATCGCAAATAAAAAAAACTTTATTGCATAAAAGGTGTTGCAGTAATTACATTAAAAACAGTTGCACTTTACAAATGAACACTGGTATACAACATAAATGCCCCTGTACTGAGACACGCTCAAGATAACCAACAGGGAGATACTTCCCTAAAAGATCACCAGACGAACGAAATGCCTCAACATACGCGCACGCACATCTTCAGCTATTGTTTTGAGGATGCTGTTGTGACTCTCCCGTACCCTTCTCGTAAGTGACACAACTTAAGAACCCTTGTAACATCACTTCGTTGTCCATCTGTCTGTCCGTCATTCAAGATTATTTTCCCCAGGAACGCTTAGAGTAATCAAGTTGAAATTAATATCAAATACTCAGGGCTGCAATGCCTTCAAGCACTGACAAAATCAAACTTCTAAGTCAACGCAATCAAAAGATACGAGCGTTTATGTTTCGGAATCAAAACCTATAGGGTAATTTGGCAAGAAGCAATGTCATATTGCACAAGTAAAGGAAAAAATCCGAAAACCGAATTCCGAAAGAAGACCGAGGATTCGAGGATCCGAGGATTTGGGGGAGGTTTTAGCAGTGGGACAGTGAAGGCTAAATAAAATAAAAAAACGGTCAAGTGCGAGTCGGACTCGCGCACCAGAGGTTCCGAAATATGTTCATTCCAAGAAAAAACCCCGAAATAATCTATGAATTTACAAACCAACAAATTAATCGGAATCGTGCGCGAGTCCGACTCACACGACCGGTTTTTTTTTTGTTATTAGCCTTCACTGTCCCACTGCTAACACCTCCCCAAAATCCTTTCAGGCTTCCCCTTTATACAGCCACCTCGATCCAGCCCTGGCAGTACGCGTCAAGGCCATCACACCACCAGATACCTACATAACGCGTTATAGCGCAGTAATAAATAGTGTAATTACGTAGACATTAGCCACGTCTCTCAGAATTAACATATTTATTAAAAAATAAATAAGATGGCATCTAATCTCGCATATAAAATTTGACAATAAAAGCAATGAAGCGTGCGGTCGTGCCAAAGTCGTTGGTGTGTGAATGGCCTAATAAAAACTGATTGATGCATTTACTTGAGGTTTTTGTTATAGACTGTGGTCAGTTATTCCAAATAGAATTTTGAGGTTTTTGTTGTAGACTGCAGTCAGTTATTCCAAATAAAATTTTGAGGTTTTTGTTGTAGACTGTGGCTACTTATTCCAAATAGAATTTTGAGGTTTTTGTTGAAGACTGTGGTCAGTTATTCCAAATAGAATTTTGAGGTTTTTGTTTTAGACTGTGGTCAGTTATTCCAAATAGAATTTTGAAAAGGACCAGCCAAAGGCCATCTTCTTAAATTTTACATTTTGTATTAGCTGATTTCTCTAAGACAAAAAAACTGGGCAAGAGCGAGTCGGACTCGCGCACCGAGGGTTCCGTGACATCCACGCCACGGCATCCCGCCGCGGGAGCCCGTAGCGCGTCTTTCAATGCCGTGCAATGAAATCCCTTTCGATGCTACGGCATCATTTTAAAGCATAGCAATTTATGTCATATTTCCATATCGATACGTTTGAATGTCCATTAGTAAAAATTTGAATCCCTTGCCATGCCGTCCCGGTCTGCGTATGCCTTAAGGGTTCCGCTTTTGCCATTTAGCTACGGAACCCTAAAAATGCGTGTGTAGTCATCTCCTTGGCTGTTAATTTCAAAAGAAATTGACAGTACCTACCTAACTACACAGTACTCGCAAAAGAATATTCATTCGACTCTAATTGCGTAACACAGCAATATCAGTCTGAATCATTTTAAAGGATATTGTAAATCCATTAAATTTGATTTTTTTTTTACAAGCCACCACTCAGTGGATCCCCAAAGGCAGAAAACGACTGCGCGGCAGGCCCAGAAAGAGATGGCGGGATGAGCTGGACTCCTTCTTAAAGGATTGGCCTACAATCGCAGTAGACCGGGAAAAGTGGAAAGAGGGAAGCGAGGCCTTTGCCCTGCAGTGGGACAACACAGGCTCAAAATAAAAAAAAACTCAAAGCATTTATTTCAATTAAACTTTGTACAGGCACTTTTGAATTGTCAAAATTAAATTAAATAATAATAATGTTACAAACCAACGTTACATGTATTATCTTATAATTAACGCTCTGTAGCTGTTAGCGATCATTTGGATCTTTACGGCGCGGCGGCGGTCCCCAAACTAGGCGGCGCCTTTGTCTTGGGGACCAGAGTTGTGACATATAGTGCTATTTACCACTGCAGTTTATTTAGGAGTAGGTGAGTAATTGCAAGCAGTTATATAAAACTAGATCAAATATTGAGGAATTTTAAAACGTGAAATTATTTAAAAACAGAAATAAAGCTGAAATTGCACTGAGCAAAGCCTAAAACTAAAAATATTAAACTGATGAAAAATGATAAAAACTGAAAAATAATTAATGTAGGTTATTCAAGATTAGGGTATGTGTGTGTTTGTGTGTGCGCGTGTGGTGTGTAGGTGTGTACATTGCTTCATATTATGTTCAAAAAATGTGTCTGCTCAACAACATAAATAACACAAGAAATATTGTTGTACTTTCAAAATGAAAGTCATCGTTACTGATAGTGAGTTACTCAATTACCCCCGGTTGTAAAAACTGATTGCCAATACTATTTTAATACTATGAACACTTTTTAATAGATACGTTTGACGAAGACGACGAATATGATAATAATAATAACGGCGGGTGTTATACCCAAATAGACCTAAAAAACTCGATTTATACAGGTTGAAATTGAAAACATGCGACAAACCGAAAAGGGAGATTGTATTCATAAATAAGAACAAGTTTTACCAAGGGACCAAAGCTGCAATCGCGAAAAAAAATCAGCTGTTCCCTACATTTTGACAAGTTATGCGAACATAAATGTAGGGAACAGGTACTTTTGTTTTCGCGATTTCAAGTTTGGTCCCATAGTAAAAGTTGTTCATAATGATGAGTACAATCTCCCATTTCGATTTGTCGCATGTTTTCAATTTCACCCTGTATAACAGTCCAAAAACCCGCAATTTTAAATACCTGCAGAATAGTTAGAAAGTTCATGCAAATTGACGAAAATGAAATCACTCCTCATAACATTAATTCTTCGTAAAAAAAAAATCACCACACATGCTATATTGGCTTGGCTTGGGCCCGTCAATGTAGCGTAAACTAGCCAAAGAGCTAAGAAACAAAATTCGTTTACCAAAAATAATAATAATAAAACCTTTATTTTCAGGCTACTTTGGCCCATAGATAAATACCTTATAGACTAACATAAATTATAATAATACCATGTGTGTTAGTGAATAAACGCAGCCGGATAATATTGACACAAATCGCCGCAAATCACTACAAACCGCAATACTGTATTGCGTGACTATTACAAAGGTGTTATTATCCTTACAAAGCTAACCTTGCGTAGGAAACTGCAGGAAATTGACACATGATTGCGTATTATGCAAGTATGCAACGCTGTGCAATACTGCAATGTTTTGTCGTGCACTGTTAGTTGTACTTTTTTATAGATTAAACAAACTGTGATAAAAAAATTGTTCTTTTTCTTTTTTAGGGTTCCGTACCAAAATGGAAAAATGGAACCCTTATGGTGAGACTAAGTCTGTCTGTCTGTCACAGCTGGATATCTCAAGAACTATTAATGCTATCAACTTGAAATTTGAAACAGTTTTAGATGACGTTTGCCCAACTATTTTGCAAATAAGAAAAAAATAAAAATATATGTATAGTTTTTGTAACAGGGACTGAAAGGGGGTCTGAAAAATTCGAAGTGGGCTACAAGGGCATGTGGGGTATCATATGAAAAAGCGCAGTTTGCACATTCTCCAAAAATTTTTTTTTAGGCCGCATTGTTTTCGACTTTTGATGAAAAATGTAAAAAAAAAATACCGGTCCCTCCCCTTTATCTCCGAAGTTAGCAAAGAGAAAAATCTGAAACTATTCTATGTGATAGAAATTCATGTAAAGATTACAGGAAAAATAAAACGAAGTCTCTAAATAACACACTTTTTCAGAAATCATCAACAAAAGTTACATTAGTTCCACTATCGGTTAAGAGATGGCGCTGACATAAAACAGCAATATTTATTTATTGGCCTATCTACAATTGTTACACTGTTTAACCTATATTCTACACCGCAGTGCACAGTGTTAAAATTCTCTAATGTATGTAGGCCTCGCGGAAGAAAATTTAAAAACATATGATGGTACGGAACCCTCGGTGCGCGAGTCCGACTTGCTCTTGCCCGGTTTTTTTATCGCAGCGTTATGCTGAGATAGGAGCCTTTTGGCTTTGCACGGGTCTTTTTTTGGTTTATTTACTTCTTGTTTTTTTTTAATGTAACTTTGTTAGTTTTAAATGCTTTTTGAAGTCAAAACTTATTTAGGTGCGTTAGGCATTTTTGAGAAACTCAAACTCAAAGCGTTTATTTCAATTAAACCAATTACAGGCACTTTTGAATTGACAAGGGGAGATGGAAAAAAACTGGCCAAGTGCGAGTCGGACTCGCACACGAAGGGTTCCGTACCACAAGGCAAAATCACCGAAAAAAACATGTTTGTTGTATGGGAGCCCCCCTTAAATATTTATTTTATTTTAATTTTATTATTTGTTATTAAAGTTAAAATACAACTGAGTATTTTGTGAATATTTCAAGTGCCTACCTGTTGCCATTTTGGATATCGAGCAAAAAAAGGCAAAAAAATCGCGTTTGTTGTATGGGAGCCCCCCTTAAATATTTATTTTATTTTGTTTTTAGTATTTGTTGTTATAGCGGCAACAGAAATACATCATCTGTGAAAATTTCAAATGTCTAGCTATCGCGGTTCTTGAGATACAGCCTGGTGACAGACAGACAGACAGACGGACAGACGGACAGACAGCGAAGTCTTAGTAATAGGGTTTCGTTTTTACCCTTTAGGTACGGAACCCTTAAAACCATTGAACTCGCGACACGTCCTCGGGATGTACTCGGTTTTAAATCTAATATATCAGTGAGTGATGGCAAATTATTGTTATGTTTTCTCTTCTATCGGCACTCCCGGAGTGCCACTGTTGTTTTTTAGGGTTCCGTACCCAAAGGGTAAAAACGGGACCCTATTACTAAGACTTCGCTGTCTGTCCGTCTGTCCGTCTGTCCGTCTGTCCGTCTGTCCGTCTGTCCGTCTGTCCGTCTGTCTGTCACCAGGCTGTATCTCATGAACCGTGATAGCTAGACAGTTGAAATTTTCACAGATGATGTATTTCTGTTGCCGCTATAACAACAAATACTAAAAACTGAATAAAATAAATATTTAAGGGGGGCTCCCATACTACAAACGCAATTTTTTTGCCCTATTTTGCTCGATATCAAAAATGGCAACAGGTAGGCACTTGAAATATTCACAAAACACTCAGTTGTACTTCAACTTTAATAATAAATAATAAAATTAAAATAAAATAAATATTTAAGGGGGGCTCCCATACAACAAACATGTTTTTTTCGGCGTTTTTGCCTTGTGGTACGGAACCCTTCGTGTGCGAGTCCGACTCGCACTTGGCCAGTTTTTATCAAAGTTCTTACCTTACTTAGCTAAGCATCAGTATTTCATTCAATATCAATATGTCGGATCGGAAACGTCATTAGTACGGGAGCTGACTTGACAACAAGGCGGAAGCGCTGTGACGACAAGCTTCGACGGCGTCATTCTTTTGACCGGAATCGGAACGCCTGCGCCATCTGGTGGCGCTTGACAGAGTCTAGCCTGAGTTCGTGGGGGGTCGACGCTGGAGGACAGCGCGACAAGAACGATGTGGAGCGCTTGGACATTGGACATCGTACGAACAACATGTGCTCAGAAACTGTCCTGCGTTCCGTATCTGGTTGTGTCGTGTACCTACCTAGTGTGTAATTTGCTAGAGTGATTAAATTGTTTGTGAAATTATAATCTCATTTGAACTGAAAACCGTTTTTCTATTCCGCATTATCCAACACATAACCCACTGTAGCCCACACTAGTTTAAATATGGCTGATAATAACGAGACACACTATACCTTCCCCGTCAAATATTTCTATATACTAATAACTAATAAAGCTGAAGAGTGTGTTTGTTTGAACGCGCAAATCTCTGGAACTACCGGTCGGGTTTTTTTTTTGAATTTGATCGCCCAATTCTTAAGTAAGAATTTAACAATTTAACATCCCGCTTTGACCGTTAAAAGCTGAGCAAAGAGAAAGAAATCAGAAAGAACGCTAAGCGAAAACGATGTGATAGCGCAGGCGTGATGGTTTTATGGCAAAAAGTTAATTCAATTCTTAGATTAAATATGATTGTAATCTCAGAGAGCCAGATACATAGGTTTCACATCGACAGCCATTAGCAGAGAGAGAGAGAGAGAGTTCTGTCTCAAACTTCAAACTCAAATAACATAAACTTGACATTTGACAGATAGTATTCGTTTACATAGAACGCTCCAAGAAATTTCACGCGGACGAAATCGCGGGCAGAAGCTAGTACAGAATAACAATATATAAAGACTGCCTTTAGCTGCAAAAATGTAAATAGATCTTTAAGGTGACCTCTTAAGTTAGGTGTCTCAAATTATGGGTGAATACACATCTTATCTAACTTTAATGCATGCCATTTTACTCAGTAGACCAATTTGGGCGGTCATAAAATTTGTTATTACACACATCAATCTAACAGAATGTTTTTTATTAAAATATTGTTAATACTTATTGCTAGACGCATCTTTGGACTCTTTGGTAGCAAGTTGTTGTAAATCTTGAGGTATATGTAAACATGCAACCTCGTTAATTGAATCGCAGATTACTAATAGGTTACTGTTGCTTCTTTAAATTCATAACCTTTAAGCATTATTCACACCAAACGTATTGTTCGCCGCCGACTGTGAGTTAAGTATAGGGACAACGCACTACGTATAGTCTGGTCGGTGCGAACGAGAAGTTAAATATATTATTATACGGAAAAGCGATAAACTGCGTAACGCGCGCTCACAGTCAGCGGCCGACAATACGTTTGATCTGAACAATGCCAAGGGGCTACCTCGAAAATCTAAAATCCTCGAAAACCTATTAAGCGAGCGAAAATGATGCAATTACTTTTGAAACGCAAAAGAAGAGTAATGGCTATAATGTGCGTGCGCTCGGAATAAAACGACGTATGTGCCAAAACGAATTTACTCCTTTTTTAACAACAAAAAAATTAATTAAATTTAAAAGTGCTGTGACTTTGTAACTTTGAGTCTTTGAACTTTTTGTGAAACTTTGATATGATAATTCCATTGAATAACTCTTGGGCGTTACGCCGTGATGTCGAAAAAAGTAAAAAAATAGATATAACTTTGCATTTTTTTTGTATCGAGAAAAAATAATTGAATCGTGTATTCCTTTTACATGATACTAGACCAAAGAGTCAAAAAACATAATACCAAAATGTTAAATCCCTATTCCACATACTTAACAAGTTACACGAAATAGAAAAACCAATTTTTTTCAATATAACCTACCTTAAAGGTTCTGGGTTCAATTCCCGGGTTCGAGCAGAGTCATAACGGGTTTTTCCATTAGGAAATTCACATTAGTACCTTGAAACTGGATCTGTGCCCGGTTTGTGGTAAAGACTCCAGGGATATTGGTAAAACATTAACAACCTCTTAAGAGGTCATTGTACTCATCATTATGAACAACTTTTACTGTGGGACCAAACCTGAAATCGCGAAAAAATAATCAGCTGTTCCCTACATTTTGACGCGTTATACGAACATAAATGTAGGGGGTTTGGTCCCATAGTAAAAGTTGTTCACAATGATGAGTACAATAATCTCTTTTGTTAATGTTTTAACAATAACCCTGTATACAATATTGTACCTACACCACAAAAATAGATAACATAAAAAAGACGGACTTTAGTATTAATAAAACAAATTTGTATAACTCGTCAAAATGTAGGGAACAGCTGATTATTTTTTCGTGATTTCAGGTTTGGTCCTTTAATAAAAGTTGTTCATAATGATGAGTACAATGCCCTCTTATGAGGTTGTTAATGTTTTACCAATAACCCTGTACATGTAGTAGTCAAGCATAACTAGCCCACTGTTTCGGAGATTTTTGGGTTAGCCTCGGTGTTACCATGAGCTAATGTTTTATAAAATACATGATCAAAAAATAATATTTAAGTAGGTACCTATAGAACAAGGTACACAGTCGCTGAATGACAAAGCAAGTGCATAATGACGTAGATTATCATAACTTTACTGTTATCAAACAGACAATGCAACTCACTAATGAACTGCGCCATAATGTTTATGACTCAATGTTCATAAAGATACAAGGAAAAAATTACAATAGGATAAAATATTGTTAGAAATGAGTTATAGCAATAACACATAACAAAAAATAAATTATATGAAAATTCAAGCGCCAAGTCCATAAAAAGTAACCAACTCAATTGACTGCTTTTTTTTCTTTCTTCGTTTTTTTTTCCTTTTGATGTTTACTAAAACACTCACTAGTGCTGTAAGCGTTATTTCTGCACAATTATTGCAATGTTATTGATGTTATCATTTTGTTCTTACATGCTGTGTCTATCACATCACATTGTACACTATCAGGGGGGAAGGTTCCATACAACTCGATTCCTACCGGCCTCCCTTTGAAAAATGGCACAGTCAGTATTCTATAGGTAGATAAATAATATAATCATATTAAAGACTAGCTTCTGCCCGCGACTTCGTCCGCGTGAAATTCGTACTTTCCTCTTATAATTTCGAAAATGTATGTTTATGATTTTTATCATTTATTTAGATATAAATAAGCATTCGGGCCAATTTTTTAGTTTATAGCTCAAAGGGATCAGATTTTACAAATAAACTGTATCCCAGCTTTTAACCGCCCAGGAGAGTAATTTTGAATAATCGTTTGGGATATGTTCATAATTTGACTCAAAGACCCATACCCATTTTCGAGTTAATGGAAGCAAGCAGTAGAATTTTCCACCTTCGTAGGAGTCAATTTTTGAAAAACCCTAATTCACTTTTTTTAAGTATTTTTTGTTTTAGTAGTACCGAGTTTCGAGTTAATCCGACAGCGGGTTAAATATTTTTTTAATCCATCAACTTTGTCACCCCCCAAATCCTCTGTGAGGGATTTTTTAAACTAAAAGTGACAATCTTTATTATTTACTGACCCAAATATTGCCAAGTTTCTAATTTATTAACCAAATGAATAAGATTTTTCATATAAACTGTATCCCCTCTTTCTATCCCCATAGGGGTGGAATTCCGAAACTTAATCTAGATTATTTTTACCAATTTTCCAGTTAATCAAGCCTCGTAATAAAATTCTGCCCTGTGAAATTGACTACCCCTCTTCACCCCATTAGCGGTAGATTTTCGAAAAACCCTGAATCACTTTATTATTTATTTTGGTCTTAGATAGGTACTGAGTTTCGAGTTAATTCGACCGCGCATTAAAATTTTCCATACTAAATTTGACACCCCCAATCTCCCCTTTGGGTTAGTTTAGAATTCCAAAATAATTCGAACTTTATAATTATTTGTACCATTTTTTTTGAGCACTCATTAAAATCCCCTTATAAATTGAATTACCACTTTTTGTCCCGTCAGGGGTCAATAATTTTCGAAAACCCCATACACTTACTATTGATTCTTCATCTGCCTAGCCTTTTCCCAACTATGTTGGGGTCGGCTTCCAGTCCAACGGGATGCAGCTGAGTACCAGTATTTTACATGGAGCGACTGCCTATCTGACCTCCACAACCCAAATACGATACCCCTTGATAAGATTGGTTGTCAAACTTTCGGGCTTCTGACCACCCCTAGCGACTGTCAAAGATCCACGAATGACAGCCGGGACCAGTGGCTTAGCGTGCTGTCCGAGGCACGGAGAGGTCACGGTATGTAAAGATGGACACCTATCTACAGACCAACCGCGGCAAGCGCAGCCTGCGTAACCTGATCGATCGATCTGTGCGGCTGTTATTATTGATTATTTTCTGTCAAAAGTATTAATACTGAGTTTCGAGTAAATCGGACCGCGCGTTAAAATTCTTCCACACAAACTTTAACACCCCAACACAAGGGGTGTTGGGGTGTTTTGATAAACGAATAATGATAAACTTTATTACTTGCTTAGGCAAGTATTCTTGCCAAGTTTATTAACCAAATGAATAAGATTTTTCTTATAAACTGTATCCCCGTTGTTCACCCCCACAGGGGTGGAATTTCGTAAAATTGTTTGAGATGTGTTCATTACTCGACTCAAAGATTGTTTATACCAATATTCGAGTTAATCAAGCCACGCAGTAAAGTCTTCCCCTATAAAATTAACTTTTCACCCCGTTAGGGGTAAATTTTCGAAAAACGATGATACACGTTATTCTTTATTTTCGGTCTTAAGTGTAAATACTGAGTTTCGAGTTAATCGGACCACGCGTTAAAATTCTTCCATACAAACTTTGACACCTCCCAATCCCCCTTCAGGGGTTAGTTTAGAAAAAAAAAGGCAAACTTCATAATTTATTTAGATAAGTAGTCGTGCCAAGTTTCATGGTTATTAACTCAAAGAATAAGATTTTTCATACAAACAAAATCCCCTCTTTTCACCCCTTAAAGGTTAAATTTCCAAAAACCTCTTCTTAGTGGATATCTACTCTTCACAAAGAACACACCCTCCAAAATTAATTTCTCTACCCAGCGGTACCGACCAGCGTTTTAGGCTGTACGTTGATATATCAGTCAGTCAGGACAAAATTTCATCCCCTTTTTCACCCCCTTAATGGATGAAATTCTAACAACACCGTTGTGTTACCTTCCAATCATAAGCCTAGATAATAAATTTTGTGATTTTTACGTCGAAAATTAATGACTTTCTATACACAACTTCATCCCCCTTTTTAACCCTTCGGGGGTGGAATTGTCAAAAGCGCTGAGACACGTGTAAATTAATTTTCAATTGTCAGCCAAAATACAAAATTAGAAGATCCTAACTTCAAAACTGTCGGACTTTCATATAAACTTCCATCCCCTATTTTAACCCTTTAGGGGTTGAATTCCCAAAAATCCTTTCTTAGTGGATACTTACTCTTCACAAAGAACACACCTTCTAAGTTTCAAGTCTCTAGGTCCAGCGGTTTGGGCTGTGCGTTGATATATCAGTCAGTCAATCAGTCAGTCAGGACTTTGAATTTTATATATATAGATATCTCCTATACTCCGGCTTACCTATTACAAAAATTGACCCTTCGCTACCTGTACACTATGCTTGTATATTGCTTGTATTTTAAAGATAAACAGTGTAACAGATGTAGATAGGCCAATAAATAAATAAATAAGTAAATAACTTAGTTAATTAGAAACACGATGAACGAGTGTTTAAGTTTTTATAATAAGACGACTAATTTTCAAAACTTAGATAATGATTTGAATACTGCTTGCCCCTTGACGTGCGGATGGCCATACCCCAGTTTTTTTTGTATAAAATGTGGCCGTACTAAGCCTGGGCTACACTAGGGGGCAAATGAAGAAACATGTTGCGGAACATGTTCCTCAAAAACTACGTGAAGTGTCCCGAAACAATTATCGCGGAACATTTTGTCGGCCACACTAATAATGTAGCTCATAGAAATATCGCCCGAGGAGGTTGTGGCTATTAGTGCTGCGTACCTAGTAATTATATCGAGTGTGTTGAAACGTAAAAGAAAGAGAAGATGGTGGATGCGGAATTTCTTACTACAACGAGAAAGAAGAGTTAATATTCTAAGTGATCTCCGAATGTCTGACGGATCGTTTGTGAATTTTACTCGAATGTCATCATCTGATTTTGAAACTTTATTGCAAATGATCGGACCTTCCATACTACGGAATGCTATTAGTCCTCATATCAGACTTGCCATTACATTGTGGTACTTGTCGACTGGAGATTCAGCACTGTATCATTTCCCCACACTACAGACATATTAAGAGACACGTTGCGTACGCGACTACATTCGGTGACACATGGCGCGACACTGACGCGGGACACATATTGTGCTCGCTCTCGAGGCGGGAGCAAGCAACACGCATCGCGTCACGTATAATGTTGCGGGGCATGTTGCGGGACACTATGCAACGTTGCAGCGTTACGTTTGAGTGTTGCGCGTAATGTTGCGGGAAAAAATGTTCGCTAGTGAATTCGGCGCTTAAAGCCTATAATGTTCCCACTGCTAAGACACAAGCCCTCCTCTTTCTATGAAAGGGCCATAATCCACCACGCGGGCGCATTGCGGGTGTCACCACGCCTTCGAATTTTTGGTTCTAGGGCATGCAGGTTTCCTCACGATGTTTTCCTTCAGCGTTTTGAGAGTATCTAGAGATTCCATGTGAGGTGCAACTATTACCTGTCACCTTGACTTGTCCTGCACTTAGTCTGCCCTGATAATCCATACTAATGTTACGAGCTTCGGGTTCGTGACAATAAAAACTGCCGACTTAATAACCAAAAATGACACTATAATCAACAACACTAATAATAACTCAAACACACTAATTATAAAACACAATTGCACTACTGATCGCTTTAAGTCGCACTTGAAGTTCGCTTTGGATGTCTTCGCTTGTATCGCTTTATCCAAACTGTCCCGGTTTTGGCGCATACCGGCTTTATATATAGTGCCGCAGATAGTTCTAGAATCTTCCATTGTAGAAACATCCAGAATTCCAGATGTTCGAGTACATACCGGCCCCGACTGACCAGATGTCGATAGTTCTACAAAGTTATAGCATCGAAATGTCTAGAAAGATCTTGACTCGACTAATTCTGCTACTCGACACTAGATGGCGCTAGTGGTAACTAATGTCACCATGTACAGACGCTAGAACATCAAGCTACTACAATCTGTAAAATTTCTTTAATAGATTTTCAACTTTATCGCTAAAGCATAAAGTTCAAAGTTGGTTGGGAGAATTTGACAGTTTCGGGTAGCTTGATGTGCTGAAGTCTGTACCAGGCTTTAATTGTGGCGCACAACATTAATAATGTTATAAATTCGAAAGTAACTCTGTCTGTCTGTCTGTATGTTACCTTTTCACGCCTAAACCACTGAACGGATTTCGATAAAATTTGGCAGAGAGATAGATTGCTTCCCGGGGAAGGACATGGGATAGTTTTTATTGACGTACCTCGCGGACGAAACCGTGGGCGGAAGCTAGTGATTATATATAAATTATTATTATTTATATTATATTATTATACTGCCTCTATTTTTCTTCCACGTGCTGAAATACTTACACTTAGCCGCAACACTATATGCCTCCCATTATCCTTATTCCAACTCTAACGCACGATATAACCACAAGTTAACGTTCTTGACCGTAAGGGAATAAAGGTTAAGATACTCGTAACGTGAACTGCGAAGGTCACAGATTCAAATCCCGACGGAGTGGTTTATGAAATTGTATTGGTCTTGTTATGACTCTGCGGGACGTTGAATATGACATAACAGAGAACACGTGTAGTTTAGGCTAAATTGAAAATTTTAGCTTGAAAGATAAATACAACTTTTTTTTTTCAAAAAAAAATTTTTTGGTTAGTTTGTTTTGCACAGAATATTAAAATACTTGTAGAGAAGGGAGATTGTGTTAATTTATATTCATGTTATGACTAGCAGCGCCACACGGTTTCACCCGCAAAAGTGTCGATCCCGTGGGTACATCGGGATAAAAGTACCCTATGTGTTATTCTGATGTATAAGCTCAATTACTGTAGAGTTTCATCAAAATTCGTTCAGTAGTTTTTGCGTGAAAGAGTAAGACACATCCATCCATTCTTACAAACTTTCGCGATTATAATATTAGTAGGATAAAATAAAATAAAAAAAATTTAAAAATTGTTTCTTTCTTACTGCGAGTTTTACTTTTTGCTATGACTTTTTTTGCAGGCGCTAAAGATTTTAAACATATTTTTTTATTAATCTGCAAATATGAAACACTTTACTTCTAAGACCTAGCAAACAACCGAATTAAGATTTGCACGGAGTAATTTAGTTACCTGTGACGTATCATTAATTGTAGCGATAATAAAAAGTTCTGCTTCGTCTAAACAATGTTCAGACGAAGCTTCAATTATTGTATAGGCGCTAGCACATCAATCTACTAGAATCTGTAAAATGTCTTTACTTTATTTTCAACTTTAGCGTTAAAGAATAAGGTTCAAAGTTGATTAGGAAAATTTGACAGTTTCGGGTAGCTTGATTTTCTGGCGTCTGTGCCTTACAGGCAAAAAAACTACATCGTGTAGGTACATCGGGTTTTATTTCAGCATATTTCAGCCAGTTTCCGAATTTCAGTTTTATTTCAGCCTTTGGCATAATTATCCTATAATGTTCCCACTGTTGGGACACAGGCCTCCTCTCTTTGAGAGGGAGCGGTCCATAATCCACCTAACGGGTCTAGTGCGGGTTGGTAGATATCACATGTCTTCGAATTTTTTGTTTCTAGAACATACCGGTTTCCTACCGATGTTTCTCTTCACCGTCGTGAGAGTAGTGGTGTAGCCTTTACTTTCCCATTAATACTAAACCAAATTATCTCTTGTTCCAGCTATCAATACAGAGTGACTCCAAAGAAGGAACCCAAGCAAGTAATCCAAGATGGCGGCGGTAAGCAAGCAGCTGTTCGACGCTGTGTGTCGCGACGCACACTGCAGTGTCATGACACATCCTTGGAACAAGAGCTGTCTGGCAGCATCCCCTGGTCTGTACAAAGATGCTGTTATTGGCAGCGTGAAGTTTTACTCCATTATTTATATTGTAAGTACCTGTTTTTGTGCTACCTACTTCAAGACTTTTCCCAACTAAGAGTATGTTGGGGTCGGTTTCTAGTATTTCCAAGTGCCAGTATTTTACATGAAACGACTGGCCCATCCTACCTCCACAACCCCGTTACTGGGCAACACGATAGTCTTTGGTAAGTAAGACTGGTTGTCAGGCTGATGGGTTTCTGGCAGCCGGAACCCACTGCTTAACATGCTTTCCGACATAGCAGGGTAAAGGCTGGTTGATGGATTTAACTACGACGACTTGTTTGCTACGATGGTTTTCGATTTATTTTTCTCTTTTTTTTCTACTTTTTTTTGTACTAATATAATGTGTATGTTAGTCTTTAAGATCTATGGGTCAAAGTAGCCTGAAAATAAAGGTTTTATTATTATTATTTAACCAAGAATAGAAACGACTATAAAAGAATATTCTTTTTTTATTTTCAGGCACAAATTTTGATGCGAGGTAAAAAGATGATGAGAAAGGACCAATGGATCAAGATGGGTAAATACTACGTGAGATCGACCATGTTAGGACTGTTAATTACATCCGCTGCACCCAATATTAGTTGTATGATAAGGTAAGGGACGTGTAAATTCATCATCATCATCATTTCAGTCGAAAGACGTCCACTGCTGGACATAGGCCAAGCACCTCCGCTTCGACCGGTTCTGTGCTTCCCGCATCCAACGGGTTCCTGCGGCCTTCACAAGGTCGTCGGTTCACCTTGTGGGAGGCTTTCCAACGCTACGTCTTCCGGTACGCGGTCACCACTTTAGAACCTTTCGGCCCCATCGGCCATCTGCGAGCAATGTGCCCTGCCCACTGCTACTTAAGTTTGGCAATTCTTCGGGCTATGTCAGTGACCTTGGTTCTCCTGCGGATCTCCTCATTCCTGATTCGATCACGCAGGGAAACTCCTGTGGAAATTGGTTGTATGGAAATTTCTATAATCTACAGTACATTCTCTATCCTAGTACTTTAGCAGTTGAAGATCTGCATTTGAAAGAATTTAGGCACGGTTTTGTATCGAGCTCAGGTAAGTAGTCAAGACTGATAATCCTACTAATATTATAAATGTGAATGAAATTTTGTGAAGATGTTTGCATGATTGTTACTCAATCACGCGTAAACCGTTCACAGGTTTGGATGAAAATTAGCACATAGACAGATCATTTCCTGGATTAACACATACGATACTTTTTATCCCGATATTCTTACGGGATCGACTCTTACGCGGGTGAAACCACGGGGCACTGCTAGTATCGAACAAGCGGCGAATACCTCTATGTCGGCTACTCCGTTTTTTTTCCGGATAACTTCAATAACTACTCGACCCAAATGTATGGGATGGCTGATTATTTTTTCTCGATTACGACGTTGGCAATTGCTGCTAGGGTCAATAGGTTACCACAAACAAAGACTGGCTAAAGCCTCTCAAAATCTAATCTTTTAATTCTTCCAGGAAGTTGATGGGTGACAAGTTTACCTCCTCCACGTACCTGTTCATACCTTTCACACTGAGCGGTCTCTTTATATACCTGGAGCCGCCGAGCAGGAGAGGGTTAGTTATCAACCTGTTTTGTAATTTGGTAAGTCTCTATAAAAAAACATTTACAGATTCTACTGATTATAGTTCTGTAAATACATGTGGTCGCGAATCATATTTTATCAACATTTGTATGTTTGTGTTAAATTGCAAAAAATGAAATATTTCGCGGGCTCTCTTAACGTATCCCTACTTAATATTTATTGAGCTTACACATTTTGATACTTTTGCAAGTACGGAGAGTAATGGGTAGCTCACAGTCCGATCAGGACCAGGCCCGTGCCTGACGGCGCGTACGTGTTCCATGCGCGCCTCAAATAGATGTCAGAATCAATTGAAGGGGCCCGTTAGAGCTGAAGCCTGCCAGGTCAGCGGAATTGTCCAAAAGGGTTACCGCTGCCCCGGAAGACAAAGGGCTCTAAACCACCCGTGTTCCTTACATGGGTGGTTTTTAGTCAGTAAGAGTCAGACACTCCCTTCTGCTCCACCCCGAACGGGGGGTCATTTGATGATTTCCCACACTAAAAAAAAAGGGCACCCATGAATATTCACAAGATGACCATAGTCAAGAAAGTTATGCCAAAAATGACACTGAGTTCAAAATTAAAATCCTGAGAATAAAATGTCCTAAGTTATAGAAATATTATATCAACTTGAATATTTATTTTCTCAATTTACTCAAAAAGTTTAAACTGTAAATGACACTTTTTGTTCCTATCCCCCTCAAATGTCCTAAAGTTATAGAAATAAATAATTATTCATGAGAGTAACTCTGCAACCCAACACTTACAGGGTTTCTTTTGCTTTATGGTCGATTTTGCAAATAGAATTCCTCCAATTACAAACACCCACATTTGAAATACAGTTCAATGCTAATATTTGTTCTGTGTGGGAATATCGCAACCCCTAGTGCAGAAGTCAATCACTCAACTTCAATGTTGATTCAGCCGATCTGTTCTATGAAATCTCACCGTTAAAATTTTGGTGAAGTAACTTGAAGTGGGCTGACATTCCACCTGATGCTAGAGATTGTCACTATTGCACAGCACAGCTCATTTCATGTACATTTTTACAAAATAGGTTAACAATAAAGGTTAGGTCAGGTTAAGCTACGCTTGCCGCGGTTGGTTTGTGGATGGGTGATCATCTTTACATACCGAGACCCCTCCGTGCCTCGGAAAGCACGCTAAGCCGGGAAGTATGGGGTGGTGCTATTCTGCACCACCCCATACTTGCCGTGGGTATCGTAAAAGGCGACTAAGGGTCGTACCGGAGAATGGGCAGCAGCGTTATCTATGCATTCCACCACCATACTATACTGCGATCGCCAACCCGCCTGCCAAGCGTGGCGATTATAGCAAACCCCACCCCAACTTGGGGGAGGCCTATGTCCAGCAGTGGACGTCTTTCGGCTGAAATGATGATGATGATGAACAGCCGCACAGGTCGATCGACCAAGTTAAGCTACGCTTGCCGCAGTTGACCTGTGGATAGGTGACCATCTTTAGGTACATACCGAGACCTCTCCGTGCCTCGGAAAGCATGTTAAACCGTTGGTCCAGGCTGTCATTCGTGGATCTTTGAAAGTCGTTACGGGTAGTCAGAAGCCCGAAAGTCTGACAACCAGTCTTACCAAGGTATCGTATTACTAAGATACTGGGTTTTGGAGGTCAAATAGGCAGTCGCTCCATGTAAAATACGTGTATTCAGCTGAATTCAGTTAGACTGGAAACCGACCGCGACATAGTTGGGAAAAGGCAAGGCAGATGATGATAATCATGTCTTTACCCATCACATCTGCGAAGTTTCGCTAGCTAATTTAAGGAGCTTACATGACCTAAAGCGCGGTCACTGTCGGACTGCATAGAAAAGAAAAAGAAGCGCAATGACTCAACCCTGGTAATTTATTGCAAAATATCAAGCAATTATTTAATTACAAAAAATGTATTGTTTGGACAAAAACATTTAAAACTCTAATATGTATGTATCTATAATCTATATGTATGTTGCTTGTAGAATAATCTGACAAAAAATCAGAATGATTGTGTGTGGTACCTACCCATGGTTTTTATTGTAAAAAGAAAGTTTTTAGAGGTCATCATCATCATCTTCATGTGTTTTTTCTATCGTATCAAATTAGATGTATTATGTTTTCAACATACTATTTACCTAGCATAGATCCTGAAGAGTATCATATATTTTTCTGATATTATTTACTGTAATCGATCATATACTTTTATTGTTTCTAAAACTTGCGTTTTTTGTGTAGGTAAGCCCCTTAATTTGACCCTGTAAAGTATCATTCATCTCTAAAAAAACTCCAAATGTAAATGATGAAACCCAGCGTAGGTAGTACTTGAAACCCTGTATTGTATCTATACGAATTTATGTGGTTTTGCGAATATATATCGTCGAATTTGAGCAGAAAACTTGTGAAGCCTCGTGTACTATGGAGTTCAAAATGAAATTCCGTGGATACACGAGTAGGTTTTAAGAATAGACGCAAGAATCTCTCATGGAGAAAAATATATGATATTTCCTCGATATCGTTATGCTCTTTTTCACGCTCCAACAAACATCAAGTCATGTATGTAAAAGCGACAGAACTTTGCAAAGATGTCCATCGGATCCATGTACGTACCTACTCTCTGTATTTCATATACTTCTACACATTTATTTTTGTGTCAAAATAAACCGTCTATATTTTTTTCTTAATAACACATTTTAGTATCAACTGACTGTGCCCGCGACTTCTTTTACGTCATCATCATCATCATCATCATTTCAGCTGAAAGACGTCCACTGCTGGACATAGGCCTCCCCCAAAAGGGGGGTTTGCCATAATCGCCACGCTTGGCAGGCGGGTTGGCGATCGCAGTATGGTATGGTGGTGGAATGCATAGAGAACGCTGCTGCCCATTCTCCGGTACGCCCCTTAGTCGCCTTTAACGACACCTACGAGAAGTATGGGGTGGTGCTATTCTTTAAGTCCGGCACCACACAGACAACTTTCATTCGTTCTTTTACGTACGTGTCGGAAAACACATTGCACAGCACCTGCAGGATGAATTGCTTGTTAGGGAATATGCTCTAAACGAAATCTTTAGTAAATATGAGGCTTCTCAACAAGACCTGAGTAAGCGCATGCAGGAGGCTAATGAGTTAGCAGACCTGGTCAAGTATAATGCGGAGAGGTATGAGTCTCTGACAAATAACCTCTCTTTTAGCTGTACCTGCTCCCAGGGACTGCAGCCTCAACCTATTACACCCACACCCTCAGTGGCTCAGCCAGTAGGTAGCTGTATTAATGATGATAGCAATACCATGAATAATTTGATTAACACTACTTATGTATTTTCTGATAAATTTGGTCAAGGATTTGGTAGGATATTTAATCAGTGTTCGCAACAATATGTAATTAATAATTGTTCACCCGGTGCCAGTATTAGCCAATTAATTAGTAATATCAGATTGACAAAAATAAACCCTAGTTCAACTGTTATATTATTATATGGGGATAGTTTAAATGTTAGAAAAAAGGACATAATTGAATGTGTCCATTTGATGTTACATCTTCATGAGACCAATAACTGTAAATTTATTTTTTGTGCGTTGCCTTATTCTTATTATTTATCTCATGAGCAAAATAAGCTTATTTATAATTTAAATATGTTCATTTATAATAGGACTTGTCGTCACAGTGACGCTATTTTATATTTTGATTGTAATCAATTCATTACTGATTACAAACTGACAAATTACACTATGTATTTGCCACCTAGTTGTAGGAGACAAATTGCTAATCTTTTAGCATACAATATACTCAGTGACACTAGTACTTGTAGTGTACCATCGATTACTGTTAGTAGTGGTACTAACACTACTTCTGATACGCCTTGTAGTTTAAACTATTAGGTGCGACAACGGGTCAGCCGCATATGTTGAATGTTGTACATCAAAATATGCAGGGTCTGTCCGGCAAAGAGCTAGAATTAAGTTTATTTATGGAGAACTACAATGTTCAGGTGTTATGTTTGACTGAACACTGGTTGAAAGAACATGAAGTAGTGTTTATCGATGATGATAACTTTACCGTACAGAGTGCATTTGTGAGAAAAAGTGCTATTCGCGGTGGCTCTTTAGTTCTTGTTTCAAACAAGTTGAAATGTAAACAACGTTTAGATTTAGTTAATCTTTCAATTGAGCGCACTATAGAATTGTCTTGTGTTGAACTTGAGCGATATGTTATAATTTGCGTTTACCGACCCCCCTCTGGGGATTTTAGTAGTTTTGAATCGGTAATGGAGGATTCTCTCAATAGGTTGAAATCAAGTAACAAAAGTATTATTTTATGTGGAGATTTCAATATTAATATTTTAGATGTTACTCCATTAAGTATTAGACTTCTCAATCTGTTTAGGTCTTATAATTTAATTAACTTGTTTTTTGAACCTACCAGGATCACGGCATCTTCGTCAACTTGTCTTGATAATATATTTAGTGATTGTGATGCCAAAAATAAATTAGTGTTAACTGACTTAACGTCCGACCACTGTGGTTTATTAGCTAGCTTCCCCATGCCATTAAATAAAAAGCCACATAAACTTGAATGCAGGCCTTATACAGCTAGTCGTTGCAAAATGTTTAAAAATAATATAGCTCATAGAATTACACCATCTATAGTAGAACAAGAGGATCCTAATGAAATTTATGGTGCCCTTTTTGATGTTGTGCAAAAAGAGTACCAATCTACTTTCAAGACCAAAACCATTAACATTAATGGCTCCTCGGTTGGCTTTAACCAATGGGCTACTCCAGGTATTTATAAAAGTAGAGCGAGACTATACGAGTTATATGGTTTGAAAAAATACAGGTTTGATACTCCTTTCCTAGATTATGTTAAAAATTATTCAAAATTATTCAAAAAGATTAGTGCTCTTGCTAAATCAAAATTTTTAAGCGATACAATTAAAAATTCTAATAATAAAGTAAAAACAACTTGGAAAATTATTAAAAATGAAACTGGTAAATCGGTTAAACAAGAAAAACAACTTGAGATTATGGTCGACAACAAATTAGTTAACAAAGCAGCTGACGTAGCTGAGGCATTTAATGAGTTTTTTGCCAACATACCTATAACTACGACTCGCTCCTTAAATTCCTCCCCGTCTAAAGCTGAAAACCTTTTGCATAGCAGTGTACCTAAATGTAGTCGCTTATTTAGCTTCGAACATGTAACCCCGCGTGATGTAGTTAATGTTTTTAACACACTTAAGTCTAAAAACACCGGTGATTACTGGGGCATCTCCATTAAACTTTTAAGTAATATAATAGACATCGTAGCCCCCTATCTAGCTGTTACTTTTAATAAATGTGTTGATTTAGGAACTTTTCCTGACCTCATGAAGAGTAGTAAAGTCATACCATTATTTAAATCAGGTAATAAAAATGACGTTGGCAATTTCAGGCCAATTTCCATCTTACCTGCATTTAGCAAAATATTTGAAAAATTAATACTCAAGCAGTTGCTAAGACATTTTAATTTAAATAGCCTCCTTCATAATGAACAATATGGCTTTACAAAAGGTCGTTCGACTACAGATGCGGGTGTTGCTTTGCTAAAACACATATATAATGCATGGGAGAATTCGAAAAATGCTATTGGAGTTTTCTGTGATCTCTCCAAAGCCTTTGATTGCGTGCACCATGACACGCTTTTACGTAAACTACGTCATTACGGTGTCCAAAACGAAGCTCTCAACGTAATAAATTCTTATTTACATAATAGGTTCCAATGTGTGGATGTTAATGGTGTGAAATCTTCCGGGCTACCAGTTCAGTTAGGTGTACCGCAAGGCTCAATACTGGGTCCTTTCTTGTTCCTAGTATATATCAATGATTTACCATTCCATTTAAAGGGCATCTGTGACGTTGTACTGTTTGCAGATGATACCTCTCTTATTTTTAAAGTAGACAGGAATAGACAAGATTTTGACGACGTAAACAGTGCGCTCTCAATAGTTACGAATTGGTTTACGTCAAATAACCTAGTCCTCAATGCCAAGAAGACGCAATGTGTAAAGTTCGCCTTACCGAATGTTAGAAATCTAGGACCCAACATCGTCTTAGATAAAGAGGTGCTTGAAACTGTGGACACGGCAGTTTTTCTGGGAATAACAGTAGATGCCAAACTTCAGTGGAGACCACATATATCAAGTCTAGCAGGAAGGCTCAGTTCGGCTGCCTACGCCGTCAGGAAAGTAAGACAATACACTGACGTTGATACAGCTCGTTTAGTCTATTTTAGTTATTTTCACAGCGTTATGTCCTACGGTATTCTGCTGTGGGGCAAAGCCGCTGATATACAAAATATATTTGTCCTGCAAAAACGAGCTGTTCGAGCAATATACCAGTTAGGTGCCAGAGTTTCTCTAAGAGATTTTTTTAAAGATATTGGAATTCTTACGGTTGCATCACAGTTCATCTTTGCCAACATTTTATATATTAGGCAAAATATACACTTGTATACTAAAAACAGTGATATTCACAATGTTAACACTAGAAATAAGGACAAACTACGCGCTCCCTTTCACCGGCTTCATAAGGTTCATAACTCATTTGTTGGGCTTGGTATAACCTTTTATAACAAGCTACCTTCTTCATTACTAGATTTGCCCTTTAATACATTTAAAGCTCAAATAAAATCCAACCTTTGTTCAAAGGCATACTATTCCATCAACGATTACTTAAACGATAAGAATAGTTGGTCGCCCTGATTAACTCAAGACAATGTTTATGTTCTTTCTCCAGAATTAGTTTACTGACAAGTTATATGAGTTCATATAATTGTTTTTTATAATTTTTTTAAATTCTATTAACCTCTTAAATAAGTTGCAAACTATAGTTTTGTATAATTTAGAAGCATTTTTTAATTTTGTAAATGTAAGAACCATGTTTCCGTTTATTATGATTTAATTTTGATGTTGACTTGAAAGAGCATGGCAGTTGAGAACTTGTCATGCTCACTTAAATGTCTCACCGATGGTGGCGCGTGTGTTGGATCATTCGGTTCCCTACAAACTGGTTGAGCTGGATGGTGCTGATCCACGCGTCATGTTCGTGAACGGGCGCCGTCGGTTGAGACTGGTCATCTCTTAACTGCCAATGCTCATTTTTAATCTTATATTTTGAATTGTTTCTTCATTTGTGTCTTTTTTTACATTGTTCTCACATATAGAAGCAACAAGAATAATGTACCCAGGATTTTGTAATATCTTGATTTAAAAGAGTGTCCATGGAGTTTCTTGCCCGTTCTTCTCCATAGAGATCTACGTTTTGGAATGGGCAACTAGCTTCAACTTTCGGACTAACTGACAGACTATTTAATTTTAATTTTGACAATTCAAAAGTGCCTGTACAAGGTCTAATTGAAATAAATGCTTTGAATTTGAATTTGAATTGGATTTCATAGGTTTTCATTTTTTTGCGCGATACTCTAATTATTTTTCTAAAAGTATTCAAAGTTTATTCTCCTTATAACATCAGCTATCTGCCAGCGTCCCGTCAAAATCGGTCCAGCCTTTTCAGAGATCAGCCGGAGCAAACAGACAAACATTTTTTTTATGCCGTATATATTTTCATATGCATTTAGTAAAAAGCTGTTATTTTGACATTACAACAGAGAACCTAGTAAATAATATATTTGTATGCACATGTTTCTGTGACAAATAAATATATTTTTAATATTTTAATACAACTCTCGAAGTTAGGATAGGATGAAAAATTGCGTCAATTTCATGAGATCATGACCTTTCCGTCTTGCATCCCCCATAAGCATGTAACATTCCATTAATAATATAAAACATGAAGTTTCCGTCGCGCATTAACAAGACCCAACTATGTTGGGATCGGCTTCCAGTCTAACCGGATGCAGCTGAATACCAGTATTTTACATGGAGTGACTGCCCGTCTGACCTCCACAACCCAATTGCTGGATAATACGATACCCTTTGATAAGACTGGTTGTCAGACTTTTCGGGCTTCTGACTACCCGTAACAACAGTCAAAGATCCACGAAAGACAGCCGGGACCAACGTCGAGGCACGGAGGGGTCACGGTATGTAAATATGGTCACACGGAGGGGTCACGGTATGTAAAGATGGTCACCCATACACAGACCAACTGCGGCCAGCGTAGCTTAACCTGATCTATCGACCTGTGCGGCTTTATTATTCAGCCACGGGCCCCTCACGCATTAACAAGTAAGATTTCAATATTGATATTCCAGGTGATCGAGTACTACCTCAAAGTTCTGCAGAGAGCTGGATATCTGTCGATAACGAAGTCACAGCAGACGCTCATGTTCATGGTAGGGAGCTCGTTGCTCTTCTACCTGATGAGACTCGAAGGAGACAAGAAAGAGAGGACGCCATTATTTTGGTAAAAAACTTTTTTTTTAAACTCCGAATATTATTTTACAATCACTGTAATTCCGAATGAATCTATATCTACCACAGATAAAGGTAGACCTAGATAATGCAATGAATTATCATGATCTGTATGAAAACCAAGCGTGTCATTTTTTGACTACCTTCTATGACGTCACAAGCACTATTTAGTGACGGGAAAATCAAATCGATTCAAAGACGAGCGGCACCCGTCTCGCCACACCCCCGGGGCCTAGCGCCAGCGCTCACGCTCACCCAGCCAGCCAGTACACAGGACTGAGCGCGGAAGTGGCGGTTTATGATTTTTGTACGTAAGCTGGTGCGATTTTTGATGGCACGCGAAGTTGTTGCTTTTGCCTTAACTAGGATATCTACAGATAACATAACTGTAATATTCCCACTGCTGGGAAACAAGCCTCCTCTCTGTAAGAGGAAGCGGGTCATAATCCACCACGCGGGCTCAGTGTGGGTTGGTAATCTATCAACGCAGTCGCAGCAATTTTTTTTAGTACATCATACCCATTCTTACATACATAAACTCATGTAGCAGCAGAAGCTCATGGTGGTAGGCAGAAACTACAGAACGCCATCTGCTACGATCCTTACATACTCCATTTGCTTCGTTTAAGGCTCCTTCAAACAGGCGCGACACGCGATAAAATCGCGCGTGACAAAAGGCACCGCAAGTCGCGCAACGAGCGGTGCCTTTGTGTCGCGCGCGATTTTATCGCGTGTCGCGCCTGTTTGACTGAGCCTTTATGCTCATACATCTGGTTCTGGTCATGCACGTATGCGGTTGCGAGTTCTACGCACCTGATCTTTTAGGAAAACATCCCCAATAGGGCCAGTATTTATGTCCTTCTGGGACTCTTCCGGCGTTTCCACTCACACCTGCCTTATGAAACGAGAGTAGTCATATCTATACTAATATCAAACTTATAATATAATATGATAATAATAATATAATATGGAATAAAATAATAATAATATATAGTATGGTAATATAATATAATATAATATAATATAATATAATATAATATAATATAATATAATATAATATAATATAATATAATATAATATAATATAATATAATATAATATAATATAATATAATATAATATAATGACCAAATTTGATAGAATTTTGTGTAGAGGTAGCTGACACCCTGCATACAGGCTACTTTTTATCCCGATATTCCCACGGGATCGGCATTCACGCGGGTGAAACCGCGGGGCGCAGCTAGTATTATACATATATAGCTGCTATAGATGGGCAATCCACCCGGGTTTAAACCCGGTGTTTTGATAAACACCCAATTTTGTGGGTGTTTATGGGTGTTTATAGGGTGTTTATCAAAAGCACCGGGTTTAAACCAGGTGGATTGCCCATCTATAATAGCTGCTAATAAAATAATAATAGAACTGTAAAACACAAAGTATCAATTTTATAAATCGTAGTACAAAGTAACATAACAATGAATTTAATGTTCTTATGTTCTGCTAACGTATTCATTTAACAATGCATTCATTATCAGCCACAGTTCATTGCCACGTATCTAATCAGTGCGCTAAGTATGCTTTCCTGTACCAAAGTCTAATGACTGGTCACCTTTGTACCCTAGAGATAATCGGCTGGCAGCTAAATATCCTGAAAGCATTTTAACAATATTGAGAGTATAAAGTGGCCAATGTTCGTAAAAAGTAAAGATTTTTGGAATAAGTCCTAAAATAAAATAAATTCACAGTAAGTTGATGATTTTTGTTTCTAAATATTAAACACACGTAATTGATTACGAGTTTTTGGTCGTGGATTCAAACCCAGGCAGGCATTTACTTTGTTTAAATAATTCATCATCACTGCTCTCGAAACTGCGAAGGAAAACATCGTGAGGAAACCGGCATGTCCTAGAACCAAAAAATCGTAGACATATGACATCTAACCCACGGATCGATGTGACATCCAGCAAGCCATACTGGGGGCCTGCGTGGTGGATTACAGCATACTCGCTCCCACAGAGAGGAGGCCTGATGTCCCAGCAGTGGGAACGTTAAAGGCTAGTTATGAATCGATTGCTTTTCTGGTTGCCGTAATTTATAATCTATACTTATATTATAAATGCGAAAGTATGTCTTTCCGTCTTGTTACCTGTTCACGCTTAAGCCGCTGAACCGATTTAGATCAAATTTGGTATCCTAGAGATAGTTTGAGTCCCAGGAAAGGACATAGGATAGTTTTTATCCCGATATTCCCACGGGATCAAAACCTATGCGGGTGAAACCGCGGGGCGTTGCTAGTAAAATAATAATTAAGAAACAAACTATTAAGGGGGCGCATGAAGCCAGAAAAAAATCAAGTTTCACCCGCGCCTCCTTGCCTACCCCTCTCATCAAACACGACGAAAACAAAACACAATCCCTTTCCGCCATGCAGAAACTTTTCGCCCGGCCTGTGAATAAGACAGAGATTAAAACAGAAGACGAACTAGCAGGGTATCGAGGGGGCTGGAAAGGAAATAATATGGTAGGCTACACGTCACTGGCAATTCACTGTCAATGACTAACGGTTATTTTAATTTTCAGGTTATTTACTCCAGAAAAAGTGAGAAGAAAAACCGATGACTCTAAAAATGTTTGCCCTCACGAAGGGAAATGCGAAAAATACATAGCTAAGGTAAGCAATGACACAGCTCTTCGCGTGATCAGAGGGCTGGCCTATTTCTTGGCCAAAGAATTATCATCGCCATACAACGTGGCAATGCTGCCAGCCTTTTGGGCGCTGTTCCTGTTGACAGCGATGCGAACGAATATTTTGATGCCCTATGATTATTTTGCTTATTTTTTCATATAAATGCACATATTATTATTATTTTAAATATTAGCATATATTATGTAAATATTATCCTATTTCAAATTAAAATACCTTAGATAGGTAAGCAATGAGGATATTTTAATGTTCTTATTCTGATTTTAAAAATAGATTGTCTGTCCTCTCATCTCTTTATTAAAAAAAAAAAAAAAAAAAACAATAGCGATAAATTGTTCCACCGAACCGCACGTTACAAAATTTTGTTTCAGTGCAGTTAGTGAAAGTGCTTAGGTGCGGTTCGTCCAAGTGCGGTTCAAATCAGTACTCTGGGAGGAAACCTCAAAATAACGAGGTATTACACTCAGATCACTGATTTGAACCGCACTTGGACGAACCGCACCTTAGCACTTTCACTAACCGCACTGAAACAAAACTTTGTAACGTGCGGTTCGGTGAAACAATTTATCGTTATTGTTATCGACTTAACCTCCTTCGGTACCAATGATACGATGCGCCAAGCGCGCAGTGCGGCCGGTTGCGATAATTCGGGAGCGTTCGCTTCACTTCGCTACTCACAAGGTGACTCGCTAGGCTCTAGGCGCTAAGCTAGCCACCAGCCAATGTACTGCAATGCAATGTTGAACGTAGCCTTCATCATCATCATCATTTCAGCCTAAAAACGTCCACTGCTGGATATAGGCCTCCCCCAAGCACCTCCACATCAACCGGTTTTGTGCTTCTCGCATCTAACAGGTTCTTGCAGCCTTCACAAGGTCGTCGGTCACCTTGTGGGGGAGGTCTTCCAACGCTACGTCTTCCGATACGCGGTCGCCACTTCAGAACCATTCGGCCCCATCGGCCATTTGTTTTGCGAGCAATGTGCCCTGTCCACTGCCACCTAAGTTTGGAAATTCTTCGGGCTATGTCAGTTACCTTGATTCTCCTGCGGATCTCTTCATTTCAGATTCGATCGCGGAGGGAAACTACAAGCATAGCCCTCTATATTGCCCTTTGGGTGACTTTTAGCCTCTAATAAGGCCCATTGTGAGTGACTACGTTTCAGTGCCATAGGTCACACGCACTGGTCACAGCCTTTCATCTTGAGACATTGCGGTATGGTAACGCTGCCCAGCCGAGTCGGATTTGATGATTGGACTCCTTTCTCGAAGTTGGACCTATCTAACTAGACAGTTTGTCCCAGATAAACAAACTCTTCCACGACTTCTGTTGTAGGCATTTGACATGACCGAACTTAGCCTTTAGTAAAAAAAAAAATCTAAAATCATAATCTTGAAATCAAAACAGCTCAGCAGGTACTGCTTGCTGACAGAAATCGGTGTTAAGAGCGTTTACGCCGTTCGGCATTTCATACAAACTTTCAAGCCCTTATATTTCGAAATTAATGAACCGATTGTAATGAAACTTCGTATGTATAAGCAGGATGCAAAGGTCTAAAAAGTTAGTAGAGAACATTTTCGAAATGCTTTATTTAAAAAAAGATAACTGGAAATTTCTGTTTCTATAGAAAATTTAAAATCTGCTTAATTTGGCTGTAACACAATTTTTCGAAAATGTTCTCTACTAACTTTTTATACCTTTGTATCTTGCTTATGCGTACGAAGTTTAATTAAAATCGGTTCATTTATTTCGAAAAATAAGGGCTTGAAAGTTTGTATGAAATGCCGTACGGCGTAAACGCTCTTAGGCAGATATTTCAATCGTAGATCCGTCCTTCCGCGTGAATAGATGGTCACGTTTTTGTTTCTTTTTGACATATGTGACACACTATCACAGACACTTGACTTGATTGTATTGATAGATACTCACTGACCTGTATTATACACTTGTTTTTGGTCAATGTAGGTACTCCATAATAGCGTTCATCCGTCCAGGTCACGATTACCTATAGACACCATTACCTATGGACAATTTTTCGCGCAGTTCTAAGGACTTAACCCAGTTAGAAAGTACTTCTCGTAACAATGTCTTCCACAACCAGCTCTTGTAATACTAAAGACAAACTTAATATTTATTTATAAATAAATAAATTTATATTCTTCATAAATTTAAAGATAATAAACTCTTCCTGTCATTCCTCAGGGTTTCGCCTCGTACTTCGGAATAGGCCTCGGCATTTCCCTAGCAAGGCTAATCTTACCGAAAATCCGGACACCGATGAAGGCCATATCTTCAATAAGAGGGAAACACTTCAAGTTGGCACTGTTCTTCAGCAGTTATATCGGTATTTACAGAGTACGACTATTTTAGTTTGTGTAATAATTGATTTTATATTAGAATATTTAGTAAACGACCACATTATTTCAATAGTTATATCTATGCAGTCTATAAAATACACCGACTAGAATTTGTGTTCAAAATATGACAAAGCTTAGTAATTTTTTGGACACAAATCAATTTTGACTTGTTTAGTTTCTTTGGCAACTAAAAAAAAACAAACGAAGTTTGTTAGGGTTCCGTACCCAAAGGGTAAAAACGGAACCCTTTTTTTTTTTTTTTTTTTTTTTTTTGAGGATGGGAAATCATCAAATGACTCCTCCCGCTCTGGGTGGAGCGGAAGGGAGTGTCAGACTCTTAGTGACTAAAACCCACCCGTGTTCCTTCCTTAGCCCTTTATGTTCCGGGCCAGCGGTAACCCTTTCGGACAATCCCGCTGACCCGGCAGGCTTCGGCCCTAAGGGGCCCCTCCTCGATGCTGACATCTCTTTGAGGCGCGCGTGGAACACGTACGCGCCGTCCGGCACGGGCCTGGTCCTGATCGGGCGGTGAGCTACCCATTACTCTCCGCCCGCAGGACCGCGCCTACGGTGGCCGGGAGTCGTCACGCGGCTCCCGACGCCCGGAGCGTCTCCCGCGGCGGCTGGGACGGGAGGCTCTCTCCCTGAGCCGTTCCGCCACCTCCTTCGCTAGCATGACTGCTTCGCAGAAGGAGGTGACTGCCTCCCACTCCCTCTCGCCCCGGACCATGGCTTGCACCAGGGCCGGACGCGAGAGGTCGCCGTCGCTGCTAATCGCCTCTACGAGGACACTGCGGTGCTCCGCCCAAGCGGGGCAGACCTCCACCGTGTGCTCCACCGTGTCCTCTGGGCGATCCTGGCAATGGTGACACCCGGGCGTTTCCTCCCGCCTGATCATGTGCAGGAACCTCCCGAAACTTCCGTGTCCGGTGAGGACCTGCGTCAGGCGAAAGGTGAGGGCGCCGTGGCGCCTCTCTAGCCACTCCTCAAAGAGGGGTCTTATCGCCGCTATCGCGGCGTGCCCTGCGCTGGGTTGCGACAGTCGCTCTTTCCATACCGCCATGAGATCGCGCCGGAGATCCGTCCGCTCCGCAGCGATTTGCCGCGGAAGCGGATCCTCCCCCCGGCGTAGTGCCTCCGCGCGCCACTCATACAGGCGCGCGAGGACCATCGCCTCCAGATCCCATGGCGGCAGTCCGGCAAGGAGGCTTGCCGCCTCGCCAGAGATTCTGCGGTAGCCCCGGATAGCCCTTATGGCTACCACCTTCTGGGGCGCGTTCAGGTAGTGGGCGGCTCGCCGCCGCAGTGAACGCGCCCACACCGGGGCCCCGTATATGGCCATGGACCGCACGACCCCCGCGTAGAGCCTCCGGCAGGAGGCGTTTGGCCCCCCCAGGTTGGGCAAGAGCCGCTTGAAGGCGGCCCCGGCCCGTTCCAGTTTGGGGGTCAAACGTCGGAAATGCTCCACGAAGTTCCACCGGCTGTCGAGGACGAGACCCAGGTATTTCATCGTCATCCCGACGCCGATGTGAACCCCTCCTACCGTTAGTTGGGATCCCGATGGCGGCGCGTTCCGGGGCCCATGAAACGACATGGCCTCGGACTTGTGCAATGCCACCTCGAGACCCAACTGCCGGATCCTCTCCACGACTATCGCAACCCCGCGTGTCATCGCGTCGGCCGCCGCCTGATGCGACCTCCCCTGCGCCAGGACCAGCGTGTCGTCAGCGTAGCAAACCACGCTGACGCCATCAGGGAGGTCGGCGCGCAGCACCCAGTCGTACCCGATGTTCCACAGAGGCGGCCCCAGGACCGATCCCTGTGGGACACCGCACGACATCTCTCGCCGGTTCCACTCCCCATCGCGACCGGGGTAGCTGACGGCTCTTTCCGTCAGATACGCCTCGACTATTTGACGGAGGTAGGGCGGCACCCGGTGATACCGGAGTGCCTCCACAATGGTGCTCCAGGGCAGGGTGTTAAACGCGTTGGCGATGTCGAGTGACACCGGCACGACGACCCCACCCCGGGCCCTCCACAATTGTTTTGGCCGCCGTCACGGGGCAGCTTACCGTTACGGTTCGCATCCCCGCGAACTCAGGACGTATGGACCCTATTACTAAGATTTCGCTGTCTGTCCGTCTGTCTGTCACCAGGCTGTATCTCAGGAACTGCGATAGCTAGACTGTTGAAATTTTCTCAAAGTATATATTTCTTTTGCCGCTATAACAACAAATACTAAAAACAAAATAAAATAAATATTTAAGGGGGGCTCCCATACAACAAACATGTTTTTTTCGGCGTTTTTGCCTTATGGTACGGAACCCTTCGTGTGCGAGTCCGACTCGCACTTGGCCACTTTTTTTTTCCTTTCAACTTAAGTTATATACATAGATATACTATTACTGCATAGATAACTACTTAGATTGATACTTAGCTTAGTAAATTATTTATAATACCTTCACACTTCGACCGACATCAAAGTATAATAATTTTGCTTGACATTGCAGGCGGTCATATGCTACTTGTGTCGTAAGAAGGGGTTCGACTCAGCAATGTACGCACTACCAGCAGGATATGCCGCAGGAATATCGTTCCTTTTCAGCCCTAGTCTAGGGTTGTCCATAGCGTCACTGACCGCAGCATTTAAAGTAAGAAATAATTTTTTATCTAATCCACAGCATCATTTCATAAAGTTGCGTTACAATGTACCTACTATTCTTCTTTTAGCATTCAAAATTATTTATTCAGTTTTAATGAGTTTTCCTTAAATTAAATAATCAGTATTGTTTAGAACATGCTTAGAACAATGGTTTTTTATTCTTACCCGCATAAGTGTCGATCCCGTTCCAGTTTTACCAAGGGGTATCGTATTACCCAATGACTGAGCTTGTGGAGGTCAGATAGGCAGTCGCTCCATGTAAAATACTGGTATTCAGCTGTATCCGGTTAGAATGGAAGCTGACCCCAACATAGTTGGGAAAAGGCTAGGCAGATAATGTTCAAGTAATCATACTTGAACATAATAAGCACGGTTGTACTGAAACAGCCTCTGAGTTTGTTTCGCCATTTCATCTTAGGTTAGTCAGATAGAAAATGTCAACTCTATCTAGCCTTTATATTTTTATTTTTATTTGACTTGAATTGTTTACAACATAAACAATTTCATTTAGGGCTGATTTTTCCAAAACTAGATAAATTTATCCGAGGAATAATTTTGAATTTTTGACAGTTCTTCTATACAAAATCTGTCAGACGTCAATTTTATTCCAGGAATAAAAATTATCTGTCGATTGACAAATTAGCCCTTAATTAATTACCACGCTTACTCAAAGTGGACAGCTGATTTCTTATACATCCAGCGGTGCTATTCTGTGAAAATTTCACCGTGAAAACCTAAGTGAAGTGAGCGTGAAGTGAGCTGTCAATAGTGTCAAATCCTAGCAATAACAAACTCATCATTTCAGCCGAAAGACGTCCACTGGTTTGCCATAATCGACACGCTTGGCAGGCGGGTTGGCGATCGCAGTATAGTATGGTGGTGGAATGCATAGAGAACGCTGCTGCCTATTCTCCGGTACGACCCTTAGTCGCCTTTTACGACACCCACGGGAAGTATGGGGTGGTGCTATTCTTTAAGTCCGGCACCACACAGACAAACTCACTTCACCTGAATTTTCACGGAGCGATTTTTACAGAATCGACCGGCTGCTCATCTAGCGATGAAGTTTCGTATTAAATTCTACTTCACCATGATAACCTTTTTTTTTTTTTTTGCGGATGGGAAATCATCAAATGACTCCTCCCGCTCTGGGTGGAGCGGAAGGGAGTGTCAGACTCTTACTGACTAAAACCCACCCGCGTTCCTTCCTTGGCCCTTTATGTTCCGGGCCAGCGGTAACCCTTTCGGACAATCCCGCTGACCCGGCAGGCTTCGACCCTAAGGGGGCCCCTCCTTGATGCTGACATCCTCATGCTGACATTATCCATGATAACCTTACCTTACCATTTCCAGCTGTATTCAACCATTCTCTACGAGAAGAAAGTGCTGCCATCTAACGTGCCGCTGCCGGAGATTCTGTACTGTTTCTGCCAGGGCACGCTTTTCAACGCTCGCGTGATGGATCCTGAAGCGTGTCCCAGCTATGTGCACAATCTCATGAAGACTTGCAGTAACGGAAGGTAGGGCTTTTACTTACTACTATTTTAAACTTAAAGTAATATAGTGATAACGTCAGTTTTTTTTTTTGACTAAGTGTTAGTATGGTGGTAAATCGCAATGTCTGTGTGTGTGTTTTTACTGTAGTTTAATTAGATTATTTCAGTTCTCAGTAGCTTACACTAGTTATCTACTTTTTTAATAAATTAATTATCTATGGTGCTATTATGGTTCAATTGAAAAATAACCCCTACAATAAAAAATACAAATCCCCTTTAAATCTCAGATACGTGTGAAATTATTCCAAAGTTTTCACTAAAATCTGAAACACATACAGCGTTTTTTATTAGCCACATTATTAATGTTTGTTATTATCATTATAAATGTTGTCTTATACACTCGAAGAAATAATAAGGTAGCTAATTTCTGGTCAAACTTATCGGTTCGAAGGCATCTTTAAGCATCTCAGTAAAACTTAAAATTGGCCAGTAAAGTGCTTATAGGAGAAACCATATTTTTATTTCTCCAAAGAAAAGGTTCTTTACATAGCCAGCCATCACACTATGATTTATGATGACAGCATAAATAAGGAGCTTGGCAGAGACCGATAACATTTTAACTTGCTGATTATTATTTCTAACATTACGTATTCTTTTGTTTCAGGTCAGAAATGGTATACAAGAGTTTTGCGCAGCTCATTCGAAATGCGATGTGATACGGAATGGAGAATTCAGACAAGTCATACTATTATGTTTGATAAGACGAAATAATTTTGTCTTTAGAGGCCTATTTAGATATAAGTGATATCGCTGTCGCGTTTGGTAGCGATACCGAATTGGTACGCGATATCGCTGCCGTGTTCGGTAACGATACCGAATTGGTACGCGATATCGCTGTCGCGTTCGGTAACGATACCGAATTGGTACGCGATATCGCTGCCGTGTTCGGTAACGATACCGAATTGGTACGCGATATCGCTGTCGCGGTCGGTAGCGATACCGAATTGGTACGCGATATCGCTGTCGCGTTCGGTAGCGATACCGAATTGGTGCGCGATATTACTGCCGCTTTCGGTAGCAACACCGAATTGGTACGCGGTATCGCTGTCGCGGTCGGTACCGATACCGAATCAGTACGCGATATCCAAAGCGACTAAAAGAAGGCAGACTAGTATCGCTACTGAGTACCACAGCGATATCGCGTACCCTTTTGGTATCGCTACTGTGAGCGATATCGCTTATATTTGAATAGGCCTTAACAATACATAGACGGAAAAACAAAACTTAAGGGCTATTCACCAATGAAACACGATCATGGGGCCTAAAAAGGCCACTTTGGAGAATCATAAAAGGATAACATTATGAATCGTAATATGGCGAAGATAGTCCATGTTTTTCTTTTTTCGCTGCACTACGTAGGTATGATCAAAGAGATTGGGATTGGATTTGGACCGGATTGATTGGTATTTTAGCAAAGACAAAAAAAATATCTGAAATATTCTTCACCAATGGGATTTGATACGATTAACTTAACGGTTAACTGTGCATTATGTTATCCTTTTATGATTCTGCCAAAGTGGCCTTTTTAGGCCCCCAGCTCTTCTAAACCTAATACAAGCGCTGTCATTGTCAATATTATGTAACAATAATGACGCTCTTGAACGTGGATATGACGACTTTTTCGCGTTCAGTTCCATTGGTGGCATTCACACTAAATTACGAAACAGAAGTTTATACCATCGGTGTTAATTTACAAAAAAAAAAAAGTTTTTTGGACCGGGTTTATCAGATTGTAGTTAAAAATCAATTTATTTAATTAGAAAAATTTTGTACTGTTATTAGTAGAAAATAATATTGGTGATTGACTTTGTTAATTTGTGATTTTATGCCAAATAAAAACTTTTATTTTAGACTGTTATTTCGTGTTGTTTCTTACGACCTATCTCACAAAACGTTTTAAGTATAGTAGAGTCCATTATTTACAGACACCAGCACATAAAGCTACTACAATCTGTCAAATTTCTTTAATAGATTTTCAACTTTATCGCTAAAGCTTAAGGTTCAAAGTTGATTGGGAAAATTTTACAGTTTCGGGTAGCTTGATATTATGGCGTCTGTACTAGTATAACTCAGTCTCATTCCGGCGATAGTTAGATAGCGAAATTTGTTTAGTCTAATACAGTATCACTCACTCTACTTTGAGTTTTAGTTTTGTTTTTTGATTTTTAATAACTCTCGTATCGTTTAATTTTGTTGACAGCCTGACAAATTTTTTGTTCTTATGTTTTTCTGCAATCAGCCCCTGGACTATGAGCACATTTTTGTTGTTGGATTATTATGTCACACTTTTGGGAGGATACCCAAACGTGTAAACTCTTTGAAGTTCTTGCTCGATAGATGCAGTGTGACATGCGCACCTACGCTGCAAAAACGTCACTAATACGAATGATGTAATTTTTCAGGCGTTTGAATATTCGACATCCTAATAAAATTATAGTTCTTCATATCTAAACAATAACGACACAACTGCCCTCTCGCGGAAAGTATACGCACTACACAAATGACAATTACTCACCAGGTAAAGGGGTACATTAGCTACTTTTTCTTATATGTTAGTCAGATCAATTTACACAAAAATTGCATAAGTGACGTTTTTACACCGTAGGTGTGTTGACATCGGTGTTCTCATTAAAAAAAAAAACTCTTTTTTTAATGTTTGTGTTTTTATCACTAAACAACTATTACTGACATCAGTGAAACCTGGACTTATAGTTAATATAAGTCTTTATTTGCCAACCCGTCTTGAGCAAGCGTGTTGATCAATGGACGTACTTTCTCTGTATGAGAATAGGCCTTTGCTCTGCAGTGGACAAGAATTTCAAACTATTTACAGCAAACCCGTTGCGCTCATGTCAGAAAAGTGCATTTAATTGGAGGCCAGAATTATATTTTAATTAAAAACTAAAAATAAAAATACTTTTAAAATTCATTCTTTACTATTAAAAACAAAAGTAAATAATATTATTATATCACATAGCATTTAGGTTAATTCGAAGGCGAGGTGTTCTACTATATCGCGATACACATGTAGTATTTGCATTCAATTAAACACACGTTAATCAACGCAAAATTAAGTATCTTGCGCCGAAACAGTTGGGTTTTTTTCCATTTTTGTTTTTGTGTTATCTGTGGCCTTTTACATACAACCGACAGGCGACAGTTGACAGTCGACAATCTGGCAGTTTTGTAAGTTTTTTTTAATTAGTCGACATCGGCGCAATTCCCAAAAACAAAAAAGTATTTTTCATACATTTCTGCTTTATTTAAAAGCACCTGACGTCAAAATTTGGCAATTATGTAATTTTTTTGACAAATATCGCAATGTCAAATCTGACAATAGTTACATTGTCAGTTGTAGGTATTAAATAAGGCCCAGCTATTACCATATTTTTAATCGCTCTGTGATATACGTAGATATTCTCTAGGCTGGGCTGCTCGCATTTCCAGCAGCAGTAAACTTTTCAGGATTCGAGGTGCTTTCAGGGTTAATGATCAACACTTTCTTCCCTCCTCCCTTTTCACGCGCTGCACCGACCATCGGTTGTTTGCCAAAGCGGCAGATTTGATCACACTGCAAAACTTATAATGTTAAAATGTATCGTCATCAGAACTTAACGAGTGTACAACGTTACAACTCGAAGGGACAAGAGTAAAATTGTCCTAAAATTGCTTAAAAGATTTGATCTTTACAAGCTTAATAAATTCTTAAAAAACATAAGTGCTCCAGTCGGTAACCGACTTTTTTAGCAGATTATTACAGATGGGTAAATAATTGTATCCAAAACCAGAAACTTTGAAACTCTGTTCATTTAATGACAATTGATCGTACATAAATCAGCCTATAATATTCTCACTGCTAGGACAGACCTCCAAGAGAAGTGGGCCGTAATCCACCACGCGGATCCAGCACGGGTTGGTAGATGTCACATGTTTTAGAATTTTTGGTTCTAGGGCATGCCGGTTTCACACTAACGATGTTTTCCTTCACCGTTTTGAGAGCAGTGGTGACGAAATAATTTACACAAAGTACCTAAAGCGCCTGTCTAAGTTCCAACCTACGACCTATAACTTCCTAAATGATAAATGATTTTATTTTTGTAAGTAGGTTTGTACAAACACTTTTACATGTCAATCATGTTGATGAGGTCGGCGTTTCCTATCTGACTAATCTGAGAAGAAAGGCCGAAACAAACTCAGAGGTCACAGTCTCTTTAAAGTTCAGACATAATTTTGGTCAGGTTATATGAAGACCATGTAGATTGGTGTCTGAGATGGTCTTTTGAGGAAAGAACCACACGGATTGAGAGGACCTGTCCAGTCAGTGCACGCATTTGTCAGAAATCGTGCAGCTCAACTCAAGACTTAAGGAGCTCAACGATTCAACAAACAATACCAAAAAAAGGACATTTTGGTAGGCCACATAAATTACTCAAACTGCCAAACCATGAAAAAAAAGTAACAGAACAGAGAGAATAATAAAAAAAATATAAAATTAAAACTACAGCATACTAAAATATAGATAAAAACCCTCGTCCTTTTAAAAATCGTATTAAACGCACCTGCTCTTTACTATAGAAGTTATTCTTGTTTCCACCACAGCCGGAATAAATGGTAGACTTGCAGACCTTCCACTTTGAGTCATAGAACCACCTTGGTGTTGATCCAAAGCAGAATCCGTAATCGAAAGTCAAGCTGCAATATCTTGGACGGTTTTCTAAAAGTGTGACAGATTTGTTACGTTTAATTCACCATATCATCTCAGAAAAAACACAAGGAAGTTATGAAGACTGCAGTTTAATCGACTTTTTTGGATTTTTTTTTGGAAATTGTCTAAAGTTCTGTTAACCAACTGTTTGTTGTTCTGTTGGACACAGAAAAGAAGCTGGTATTTTAGAATCGCCAGAATTTGAAGCCTTTACCACAGGTAATATTTAAAGCTAAGTAGAAGCAAGAATGACGGTATAGGTAGCTCGCATATTAATACATAACAGCTACGAGTTGACTTTACGATGTCAAAAACGCTCTCTATAAAGATTTCATTCACTTCCTTGGCAATCTTTACCTTTAAAATCTCTTGCAAAAGATACTTACTAGATCCTGGCTTGCTCAAACAAAATCCCAAGCAACCCGAAAAAGTATCAAATCTGTTTCCATTTCCTTGACAGCCTCCCCAGTTGAAAAGAGAACAGTTTGATGACGCTGGATTGTAGTACCACATAGGAATCTTATCACGGCAGGGACCAATATCTGGTATCAGCATACAAGTTTTTGAGGTGACTACAATGACAAAGATTTAGTTTTCTAGAAACTATAGCAAGTAGGAGGAGGTAGGAGTATAGGAAGTGGTGAAAGTCAGCCCGTTTTGGGGGACTGTCTTATTCATAAGTAGTTTTGACGCTCGAAAAGTGCTGATTCTCAGCCTAATTTGAATAAATGACTTTTAATTTTGATTGAGTGGTCATCCTAACTAATATTATAAATGCGAAAGTAAGTTTGTTTGTTACCTTTTCTTCACGGCTAAACCACTGAACCGATCATCTTGAAATTTTGCATATACGTTGTCAGGTATACAGAAACGGACATTACCTTTCATCCCGAAAAAAAGTGCTGTTCCCGAAGAAAACAACTATAACGTTATTATGATAATAGATGGCGCCACGTGTCTTTCGATCGGGATCGACACTAAACGCGGGTGAAACCACGGGGCGCTGCTAGTCATAAAGGTAAAAGCCGGCTTTTTATGAAGATACTGTATCGTAAAGTCTACATTCAGAATGTGTGTGGACTGAAAGTAATGATGATGATGATAAAAATATTTATCACGTTACCAGTTGGCACAAATTGTGTATACCAAGTTGCAGGAGGTGTCACAAGATTTTGAAAAATCCTTACAGATTCTGTTCTCTGCACATAACAAATATAAACGTAAAAAGTCCACCACAGTACATCTGATTTCATTTTTTCAACAAGAGTACACATTGGTCTTAGTCGACCAGCAATTTTATTGTAATAAATATTGAACGAATAAAAAATTGATTCATAATTTTATTGAAAAACTATTGTGGACATATTTTATGTATGTTTTATTGGCCGACCAGTGTTTTATAGGTACGTTTGTTCATGAATTTTAAATGTTTTTTTTCTTTCATTATTGTAATGTTTTTTAACCCTTTTGATAGAGAGGTCAACTGAAAAAAATATTTATTGTTCAGGGCCAGAATACTGTCAATATTAACATCAACAAAAATCGGCAGCATTTTTTTTGGTTTATGTACAGACGCGCACATCAAGCTAACCGAAACTGTAAAATTAGCTTAGCGATAAAGTTGAAAATCTATTAAAGAAATTTGATAGATTGTAGTAGCTTGATCTGCTGGCGTCTGTACTCGTAGAGGTTTTTTTATATATTTGTAATAAGAAATAAGAGTAGACAGAAGAATAAATACCTTGGCTTTGATAGGTTAACGTGCGTACAGACACCAGCACATCAAGCTACCCGAAACTGTCAAATTTTCCCAATCAACTTTGAACCTAAAGGCGTCCACGCGATAAAATCGCGCGCGACACAGAGGCACCGATAGTCGCGCAACGAGCGGTACCTGTGTCGTGCGCGATTATATCGCGAGTCGCGCCTGTTTGTAGGAGCCTTAATGCTTTAGCCATAAAGTTGAAAATCTATTAAAGAAATTTGACAGATTGTGGTAGCTTGAAGTGGGTACACATAACACATAATCAGCCTATAATGTTCTCATTACTGAGATGAGACAAAGGCCTCCTCTCTTTGAAAAGGAGTGGGTTATAATCTACCATGCGGGCCCAGTGCGGGTTGGTAGATGTCACAACAACAAGTAGGTATTAACCAGTACCTATATGAAACACTAAGGGTCGTACCGGAGAATGGGCAGCAGCGTTCTCTATGCATTCCACCACCATACTATACTGCGATCGCCAACCCGCCTGCCAAGCGTGGCGATTATGGCAAACCCCCCCCTTTTGGGGGAGGCCTATGTCCAGCAGGACGTCTTTCGGCTGAAATGATGATGATGATGTGAAACACTAACAACAAAGGGGATTCAAGATTTTATATGGAGCCGGGCATAACTACCTGTACGCCATTTTGTTTGTTCAAAATTGCTGCCACTCCTGGTACGTTTATAACTTAGTAGCTGTAATCAACTTTTAACGTTAATAACTCGATAACGTGACGCTTTACTGGGTTTGGTCTAAGTATGTTTTCTCTTAGCATTGATGTCAGCTATAGATTTATAAAGGTTTCATGCGTGGTCGCCATTTTGAAAAAAAAAGTAGCGGACTGCTTGGTATGATGGATGTGCCTTACAGGCGTTGCACGGGGGGATTCCGGAATTGGTATTTTAAGAGGAACCGGGAACACCCCTATGTGCTGATGGTGATCACCGGGGTGGTTTTAGTGAGGTACAAATCCCACACTCCCCGACCGTCTCTGAAGGTCGGGTGCTTTTTGAAGGTTTCGCCCCGACAATCAAAAAAAAAAAGATAAGTAGGGGAGGTAAGCCTAAAACGGGTAGCCCGCCTAAAACGGGTATGCTTTTTAAATTGCGCACCGTTATTGCTAATAAGAATGTGTGCGTGCAGTGCGCAGCGCCTGCCGCTCGCCAATCACAGGAAGTCGGCGCGCTTCTCTTGCGGACACGAGTTCACGGTAAGATAAGAAAGAAGTTTTTTGCTAGTTCCACTAAAAAAAATTGAGTTACATTACTTTTGAATACTCGAAAATGGTTTACAATATGTTCTTACTAGTTTTGTGTTATTATTTTGCAATAAATAGACGTTTTATTTGTGTAATAGGTTGGCGTTTATTATTTGGGTTTTAAGGATATGAGTCGATTGAAAAAAATACATGCTTGTGGGCAAAAAGGGTAGGGGTAAAGCGGGTGCCCGTTTTGCCCATACCCGATTTGCCTGGTATAATTTCATTGACTGCTTATTAGTTCTTTTATTTTTGCAGATGGTTAATAAATGCAAAAGAAAGACTGCAAATGCATCGTGGGATGAGGGAGTTATGAAGCTTGCGATAGAAGAAGCTCTCAAAACTTCCGTCAATGGTGCAGCAATAAAATATGGCATCAACTTTTCGACTTTACAGATACATGTAAAGAAAGGATGTCAAAAAAAATCTAGGAAGATTCACAACAGTTTTTACAGCAGCTCAAGAATTAGAGCTAGTTGAGTAGGTATCTATTTCATGGATTATCTGTTTACGTTGCCAACTCATTACGTTGTCTACAAAGTGCCGCAACCATTCCAAGAATACTGGTCCATTGATCCAACCATTATCACTGCAAGTAGCTGATGATTCTGGTGGAGCTCCATCTGAGTTATGATTGTTATGAAACAGTTCTAGTCATTGATTGACGTAATGTAATTAATGTAATTCAGTCCCTACCCGCTTTGCCCAAAAGCCCTACCTGCTTTAGGCCCCCCCTACGGGCAAAACGGGTAATTCGAATGGTAAAGATTTTTGTTATTTTTTTATTCTTAATGTACAAAACTACTAAATATGTCATTTATTTTATAGTCCTTGATAACTAAACATTTCAAAATGTACAAATAAATGTTCAATTTGTATCTATAAATTGTTTTTATTTATCATCAACCTTAGCTTACCCGTTTTGGGCTACTCTCCCCTACAAGCTTTTATTTAACTTAATATTCTTCGTAATTATTACTTATTTCTCTATAACGACAGCATTATCTTGTCTAAATTATCACTTCCCTGTCCTCCGGTTCCCGGTCCTCCTACTGGTTTCCTTACTACAAAATTTATAGGTCACAAAAAACTTGGCGGCTTAGAAGCATATAGGTACTGCACAATTTAACATTCAAAACCTTTGCGAGAACGTGCCTCTAGGAAGAAAGCTTATCTACATACGAGTACAAAACAACCCCCAAAACTGCATACAAATAAAAGAGCCAACTTTAGATAAACGTAGGCGTAACTCGCGATTTTAAGATGCACTAACATAGTGACATTTACATGGACCCACACAAGGAAGTTAGCAACAGCGGGGTACCCACAATTAACAATGCAAATTTACCAAGTGCGAAAGCTGTTCTGAATTTCATACAGAGAATACATATGGTAATTGGGTTTGAACACAGGAAAAACGTCATAGTACGCTCGGCGACGTATCAAGCGACACATTTCCAGAGTGAGCTGGTCTGGCATTATATGGAAAGCCTATGCAATGTGAGACAAATGTATACTGGAAAATGTTTGCTTGATGTATCGTCGTGTGTACCAGGCTTGAGGCTCGTTAAGATCCTGCAGGAAAGATTCTTCTCGCGCAAAGTTTTGTCTTCGTTAGTGTCTGGCTGGTTCATGTCGTGTCGTGGTGTATCTTTAAGGCCGCGTCCACACTTGTAACATGTTCGTCAACAAAACGCCCAACATCTGAAAAACGACTAGTAAACGAAATGTTTCAAATTCTCATAAAAAATCACAACATTTTGCCAACAAAACGTCCAACATACACAAAACGAGTAGCAAAATGTGACGTCAAACAGCTGTTTCAAACTCATATAAAAAATAACAACATTTTGCCAATCCTACATATTATTTCATTGAAACTTGAAATCCCCTTTTTGAGGTTTTCGCAAATATCTCAAAAACTAGACGTTGTAGGTCTAAAATAATGAAATTTTCATCTCTACATGCACTATAACATCTGCTCGGATATTTGTCTATAGATTAATGGATGACTTTTAATCGAGCTTGATCCTGACTTTTGTCGTGACGTAATTTGCCGCTCTGAAAACTTTACTTACGATGCTCTAGCGATACTAGGCAGCTCACGATGAAAGTAATTTGCCTCTGTTAACGCTGCCTGTGACATGGCGACTCAGCTATAAGCACAATAACATACTCGTAAGTATGATCTGAGTTTCAAACCGTCGCGGCTTTGTTTGGGCTAGTCAGTCCAAAAAGCAAAGCGGCGGGATTGGAGAGGAGGATAGTACAGCTTCGTTCGTTGAGTGAAATGTGTAAATCCTTGTCTCATTTACGTAACATGTAATCTTATCCAGTCTGTCCTTTGCTACACTCTCCCAGCGATGCCCTAAGCCGACGTCTGTACCCCACAGGGGATGCCCTTAGCTTGAGTCGCTTACTTTTTTAAAGGCCTTAATTTATTGAGGCACCCACAGGCTAGACCGGTTGAGCAGACGACAACCACCTAGGCGGACTCACGCACCGAGGGTTCCTTACAAATTTGTAGGTATGTAAATAGTTTATCACGGGATTTTTTTCATAATGTAACTTCACGGTTTTTGGATTTTTTCCTTTACTTGTGTTAAACGACCTTGCTTCTTGCCAAATTTCATGATTCTAGGTCAACGGTCCCTATGAATTTTGATTCTCTTGAGAGTGTCGAATTAGACGTTTTTTGCGGCATAAACGGCCATATTTTTTTTTTTTTACGTTAATTTAGAAGTTTGATTTTTTCACAGCTTCATGTGATTTCATTCATGTTCTCCAGATAAGGGCGTTGACAGACAGACAGACTGACAGCAAAGTGATCCTATAAGGGTTCCATTTTTTCTTTTTGAGGTACGGAACCCTAAAAAAGTAACATGTTGATCACTTTGTTGGGAGAGATTTAGGCGTGTTCGTAACAAGTGGGTACGCTTCTTTAGTAGATGATGCTGCAAGTTACGTCTGGAGAGTAAAGGTTGTGTAATGTTTTGGGAGTAGATGATTTTTATAAAGTGGTGTTGATAGGTTTTAAAATTTTATCAGCAGCACGTTTTGCTATGTCAGGTGAGCCTGAGTTTTAGCAATTTTTGGGTTTTAGACTTTCGTTGAAGTTTCCTTTGTCAATACAATGGTTTTAATAAAATGGCTTTGAAGGTAATAACTGACATACCTTTTTTTTTGTCGGGGACAAGCCTTCATAAAGCACCCGACCTCCAGAGACGGTCGGGGAGTGTGGGATTTGTACCTCACTAAAACCACCCCTGTGATCACCATCAGCACTTAGGGGTGGTCCCGGTTCCTCTTAAAATACCAATTCCGGAACCCCCCTGTACAACGCCTGTAAGGCACATCCATCGTACTTAGCAGTCCGTTTTTTTTAATTTTCAAAATGGCGACCACGGATGAAGCCTTTATAAATGGCTAGTTCTACAAACAAGGGAATAAAATTGAATTATTTTTGGCCCATCGTTTTTTTTAATGTAAATAATTTTAAAGTTAACTATTATAATAAAACATGATGGAGTATTCTACAGTTGAAAGGGTCAGTGAAAATATTGATTAATTTAGAAGTTATAGGCATTTTTCAATTTGCAGAAGACAGGGAAATGAGAGTAGATCTATCTATATAGATCTACTCTCATTTCCATATAAATACAAAAATAAATATATGCAAAAATAAATCCAAATGTGTACTATAATACCAACCAGCTACCTAATTGCGTAACACACTATTGGGAAATGATTCAGACTGATCGCCTTCGTTTCGATCCGAATTGGCTTCATTTTTCGCTTTTCGTATTGCGTAACTTCATTATTTGTGAAACCAACTGGAGTCAGTTTGAAATTGGTTTCAACCGATAAAGAGTGAACGACACGTCATGAAAAACTAGGCAAAAGTCAATTTTTCGTATTGCGTAACTTATTTGACAACCGATTATAGGCTTCAAACGTCAATTCGATACCAATTTATAGTTGGTTTCAAAGAGAAGGCAGGCTTCTCGTCGTAATCATTTTCCGTTCTACATATTTCAGGATTTAAACGCGTAATCCTCATAATTATTTCGAAAAAATGTAAGTGGTAGTCTTCCTGATAAATTGTAAATGTGATTTAGTGTAAAACCTCAATGAGAAAACCATAATAATAGTATTTTAAAAATCAAGGCAGTGAGGTGAATTTAGTAAAATAATTGTAAAAGTTTTCTTCTGTTACAAGTGCTTACAACCTAAATTACAGATACATAATATGATATTTCAGAAACGAGGTATATTGGTGGCATTTTAACGAAAGACAAATTCGTATCTCGTACCATAACAAACGTTAACATAATATGCCAGAAGCGCAACCCATTCGAGGTTTTACTTCATTGGAAAAGCAATAAGTAAAGAGAAAGAACAGATAAAAAGCACACTTTTAAAAGCAATGGAAATGGATAAAATTTACCTAAGGATTTCGACGAAAATACACACCATACATAGACCTATATTTAAACATCATTGTTCAAGGTAATGTCAGTATTATTTTCTTTATAAGTGTTGAACGTTGAATGGGCCCATTATAGGTATAAGTACCCACCTAAATATTGTACGAGTATCTTCCTAAGACGACCCACTGACCATCTTCTAAGATATTACACACTGTATATTGTTTGTTTGGTACCTACTGGTGAATACATAATATACCTAGATACATAGGGCACCATCAAACATTGGTAATATAATGACCTCAACTACTAATGACGAGACACAATTACTTTTCTATTGTTACTGACCATACACTTACTTAGCTACTCATAAGACGAGGAGATGAATATTTACAATCATAACAACAAACTAAATTAAAGAAAGTACCTAGTTCAAGTTAGGTAGGCAACTGAAAATGTATGTTTTCAATTATTGTTAAATATTTTTAGTAAGAATATCTAAGTCAATTATTAAAAATTTATTCTGTCATAAACCTTAGGATGTCCGGTGTAAATCCTCAAAATCAATATCAGTCTCCTAGCACCACTATGGTAGGTAGTCTTGAAGGTTGTTTTCTAAATATTAAACTATAATAATATAGAAGTACCTACCTACCTTAATATTTATTTATAGTGTTTATTGTTACATTATTATGTGGAGCCCTTCAAAATACTCTTTAGCATTATGGTTTTGTTTGATATCACAATAAAGTAATCTATGTAATATGTATTATAGGCATAGGCCTATGATACATATAAAAATAAGGATGGTCTCCTTTTTATCTATTACCTAATTAGTAAAAATACTTGCTGTATCTTTCTTAGGTACTTTTTAGTCAAGAATGCTTCATCCATCAATAGAATTGTAGGCATCTAATTTGTGTTTATAGCAGTATATTACTGTTCTAATATGCACCTACATAGATTTGGGCCTTTTAAATACTTTGTGGGTGGTTGTAACATAATGAGTATTTACTTACTTAAATTCTTTTTTTATCTTTCAGGTGTTAGGCTCAACCACATCTTGCGCCACTGCTGGGCAAAGGCCTACTCTCCTTCCACCCCTCTCTGTCGAGAGCTGCCAAGGACCAATCTTTATTAAAGTGGTCCAGCTTATCCCGCCATCCCCGTCTGGGCCTGCCGCTATGTTGTTTGCCATTATTCATGAAAAACTAACTTGTTCTCACAGCAAGCATTAGCCAGCAGTACATAAATTATCCATGATGATTTTCACAGGAATACATTAGATGCCAAATTCCACCAATCCATAGAATATAAATATTTGTTCCAATTTATTCTTGCCTCATGACCAAATATTCTATGCTAAATGTGAATAAATGGTATTGTCAGTTAAGGTTGAATAATATAAATAAAACCATTTTTTTTTTTACCATAATATATTGTCTTTCTATTTACCTATACCTAATGAATGACACTTAATTTAGCTAAACACCACTATTTTCTAATTAGTATCACTATAATAATCACTTGTCTTTATTAAAAAAAAGGCATTTCTTTGCTACAACTTTGCAATTCAAACAATAATACAATATACATCCTTAAGAATAATACAAAAAGTGTTTATTACGAACGAGATTCGAACCATCGAATCATCGGTTATTCTCTTACCAACTAAGCCAGTTAGGTAGTTAATAACTCGATGAATTATCAATCTACTTGGCGTTATAATTCTGTCTCTGTCTAACCGATATATTATTGAACTCGCAGAGAATGCATTACATTTTACTAATCTATATTGAAGTTACCATCTGATGAGTCTAGTTTTGTTTCACCTTTCGCACTATCGCATATTAAACGTGTTTGTGTTAAAACGATAATATAGATTGAAATGATAGATAATTAAATTATATTTCTTTCATTTTAATATAAACCTAATAGTTATAACAACAATAAAAAGAAAAAGTTGCATTAATAGTATAACTCAGAGAAAAATAAAATTTGATGAAAACAAAACCTAATTATCAGACTGCCAGTATCGAACTTGGGTCATCGGTTTCACATGTTATATCCTAAACCTCTGGACCAACTTAACTGTTATTACTAGTTCTAAATTAAGGGTCCCTATCAATTTCGCGGACTAAAAACAGAAAAATCATTTTTCTCAGTGCAAATTTCTCAATATCCTTAAGTTATCTAGTTTTTTTTTGAATACACAAGTATTTATCACCTATCTATCTAGTAAGTCTACGAATTTAAGTTTTGATAACTACTTTAGAAGTTTGAAAACTGAAGTAGTTGCTAAATAAAAGCCATAGGCCTTGTTATGCTGTGCATTGTGGAGGGGCTGGGGCGCATTACTCAGTACGTGCGTTGCGAACCGCCGCCTTACTCCTGTCCCCATCTCAGCGGCCAACTAGTTCGGCGCGGGCTGTAACATAACACTAGATTAGAACGGTAAACATTAGTTAGGTACCTATACATAAAACATATGATCCATGCTATTATTATAAATTCGAAAGCAACTCTGTCTGTCTGTCTGTATGTTACCTTTTCAGGCCTAAACCACTGAACGAATTTCGCAAAGATAGATTGCATCCCGGGGAAGGACAGGATAGTTTTTATCCCAATATTCCCACGGGATCAACACTTATGCGGGTGAAACCACGGGGTGCTGCTAGTGATAAATATATCATAATTATGTGAGTTGCTGCTTGATTCTTAACGGTGTCAAATAGCCTTACCTTTAATGATTAATACGGCAGATAGGTTTTCCATTCTTTGCAAGACGAAAATCCATTGTATGTCAACTAGATTGATGTTAGTAGGGCAGTGTTCCATTCTTGTATTTTCAGCTCTACCACCACCGTCTGCAAAAATAGTATGATTAATGTTTTGTACTTAGTTGTTATTTGATTAATGGTAATTATAAATTGTTTCAATAACTACTTATGTAGAAACTCAATTAATAATTTCAGTTGTTAGAATGGAGGTTAATGGACATATACTTACTATGATAATTAATTATTTTAACCACAACAAATAGCTAAACAAGCTAAGCTAAATAAGTTGCTTAGCTATACAACAAAGGAATGATTGTCAGTATGTGTATAATACAAACAACTTTTTCCTAATTATATTGGGTTAAGTACTTACTTGTAGTGATGAAGATAAATTGACTTTTCGCTATTGAGCGAAACAGCCTAAGTCTCAGTGCAGCCAGCGATTGCTCCCATAGAGTGAGACAAGAAGGACACTTTGTCCCAGTTGAAATGCTCTTTTATATACAAAATCATCCTCAACCAGTCCCATTTGTCAGTCATATCTGAAAATTAAAAACATTGTTATCTTCATATGGTTAAGCTTTTCTTTGAATTCTCAAAGATAGTGTATTTCGTTCTTATAACTATTATGTGTACGTGGGGAGAAGGTATAATTTATTATTGAGTATGTTAGCTATGATTGCGATAGGTAAGACCCACAAGTTTAGTCATAATTGTGTATGTGTACCGAGAGTCTACGACTAAAACCCATGTCCAGGGAGGTCGAAAGCTAATATAGGTCTATCTTTGATGATCATCGGTATCAAGGGTAAGTACTTACACGAGCTACGATAATCTAATAATGAGATACGAACAACTTTTTCGTAGATATATTTGGTTACTTACTTTTATGATTATATTGGACTTAGGTGCTTTTCGCTATCGAGCAAAACAGCCTAAGTCTCGGTGCAGCCAGCTAAAACCTCCTTGTCCTTTATCAGAGAACTTTACAAACGTATTCCTTCTACAAGAAACCACAACAAAAAAAATCCGAAACTATTAACATAGGCCCATGTTTCTGTATGAAAATAGTAAAAACAATTTAGTATGTTAAAAAACATAAAACAACTATTAATTTAAACAACATTCAAGGTAAAACCAAACAAAGATTATTTGTATAAAGTTTCCTATTTTCATTATTTACTTTTACTCAGTGTCAGTGTTGCCAACTTTTCTCCCGAGTCCACTAGAAGGCGCAATTTTTTTATATTATTTTTATTCTTATTAGCGACGTTCGATTGCCGCTTTGGAGGTCCATTTTAAGATTTGAGAATGAATGAACACAAACATAACTTATTCACAGTACTTTTTTTAGCATAATTGTATTACAATATCATAAAAGAATGAATTATTCAAGAAGTTAGTGAAGATGTTTGTTATATACACATTAATGGTTAAACGGTTGATTTTTTATCCCGAAAGTATGTTGCCGTGGGATTTTTTTCGAAATTACTTAAGTACTTTCAAATCGGCAGTGGTTTCCGCATTTGCAAGAAATAAATCGTTAAGGTCTCTGTAAATCCGGCTTAAGTGTCGCGTCGCGACACGGTCGGCGTGAATGGGCGCGGCGCGGCGGGGCGACGACGCGGCGCTGGCGCGGCGGCATCGGTCACACTGCGGGCACGATCACGTCCCGTCCCGCCGCGCCCATTCACGCCGACCGTGTCGCGACGCGACACTTAAGCCGGATTACATTACGAAACTAGTTGCACGAACTTAGTAATTCATTGATAGTTTCAAGTGTAAATAGATAATTATTTATAGGTGAAACAATTAATGAATAGCTAAGTTTGTGCAACTAGTTTCGTAATGTAAATTCAGCTTTACCGCTTTGATTCAACTCTCTTCCTAGATTCCCAAAGTTCATTTTTAAGCACAGTGTTTTTATACTGCCTATGGCCCAAATCGTACAAACATACGTGAGCGCGAACACATTCGATTAGTTTTTCGACATCCATTTTTTGTAAAACAATACAAAATCACATTCACGCTCCGTCCCGTCGGACGCGACGTGTTCACGCCGGCCGGCAGTGTGACTGCCACATACGTAAACCATACAACACAAAGCGTCGGCGTCCCGCCGCTTCTGACTTGTATTCCCGCTCGGCGCGGTGGCGGCGGCGTGGCGCGACGGTTACCGTCGCGTCGAGCGCGACGTCTCTGTGTGGCGTCGTCCATATCTAGTACATTACAACTGCTCAGCGTCGCGTCGCCGTCCCATCTCGCCGCGCCGCGCCCGCTGTGTGCAGAGACCTTAAAACGTCACTAGTTTGATGATTTATTTTTCACTTTCACAGGGTTTAAAATAACTATAAAACATGCCATTATCGTGTTATTATAATACTATTTTCTCGAGGCAAAGTTTAAGTAGTTGATTGTATTGTTTTCTACAAATTAAATTAGTCTAACCACTAGACAAAAGCACCAGCCACTGAAAGCAAAATTTTGTCCGCCAGCATCCCATCCCATCCCCATCCCCATCTTGTCCAAACCCCCAAGTTTAGTGGAACTCCCACTAAGTTGACAACACTGCTTTTTTACGATTTTATCGTTGGCCACAGATAACTAAAACGTGAAAAATAAAACGTTTCGTTGCGTATTTCAATTATGGTAGTTTTTGGTAGAAAGTGTATTATAAATTGGTTTTTCATTTTTCGGCAATCATTGTACATTTTTATTTATATGCAGTAGTAGACCATCAGTTGTAATCAAAACAAAATTTAATTATAGCAAAATTATTCGGAAGCGAATAGTTCATATATGAAGAAACAAAACTTTTCACCAAACAAATTCTGCCCGATAGTGGGTACATCATTAATACAATTCTACTCCTTAAAGATCATTTGGAGTTCTACAATTCCGATTTTTGATCACGATCCCCACTGGAGTTGGCTTAGTTTCAGAATCGCTATCAGACACAAAATGTGTTACGCAATTAGGCTGGGTTAGTATTTAATTTGAAGAGAACTTTTGAACAAGTTCAAATTAATAATAATAATAATATTTATTCACAAAACATAAACTTTGACAATAATTTAAGTTAAAGTTTGTTTAAGTAGGTAGTGAGGTCAAAAGTGCTATCTGCCCCCCAAACTAGGAAAATTCTGTATCTTGGGAGGCAGTTCTTACCGGGTTCCCTACTTGATTTCGAAAGTTGATGATTCGATTTTTATTATACCGAACACGGTGTGTCGGTAATTCAGTTGTAGGATGTTTTATTCCATCGATGTTTTATTGGTGTGATTTAACGTTTGTGCGAAAAATCCTGTTGCGAAAAACCTTACAGCGATTGCTCATTAGTTCAGTAATTTATTAGTTCGATAGTATGTCAGTTCGAAACGCCTACTGTTGTCCGTGACATTTATTTAATATACTTATTTTGCTTTATAGACGCTAAGGAGATACATTACTTTTATTTATAAAAAAAAAGTTTAGTTTCAGCTCAGTTCACCTAAATATTCACCATGATAGGTATTTTGACAAAACAAATATGTCATTCCATCGAATTCTTAGGGAATTACACTATTGCCAACTTACTTCACCTCATATTACACGGCGTTTTTACAAAACAGATCTGCTGTTGTATGTCTTTTGTATATGTAAAACATGTAGATGGTAGAAGGTTTCCATTTCGCAACTTTCTGTAAAAGGGTCGATCATATTACGTACATTCGAAAAACTGTTATCAAAAACCAATCCCATACCCACAATGGCCCAGCTTTCGACGTTTCTAATAGTAAGATAAGCATCTAATATTGCCTGAACTGCAATACTGTGAGGTTACTTTTATCTAAGCCCCGAGGATTTGTGGTATTTGCTCGCTTTGCAAAGCCGCTGGTACCTACCTGGTTGCCAAAAGCAAATTGATGTTCATAGTAACGGGGGATGGAGGTACTCTTTTCATTCGATCGCTATCAAAAAGCGAGAAAATAGAGCACTCGGAATGTTATACGTAGGCTTTTGATTGAGGTATAAAGTGGCATGGTTCTCTTACCTATTTTTTATTGTTATAGTATATTTGTTTTTATAATCCCGAATATAGGAATGCAAATAATATCTCAATAGCAGCCCGGGGCAATAAGCTCGCCTTCTATTACAAGGGACTTAAACATAACTGACGAAATGTGGGTGACCCTAATGTGGGTAGCCCGAACGATTAACCATTTTTATTTATTACCAGCTACTGCTGGTATACGTGTCTGTGTGGTGCCGGACTTAAAGAATTGCACCACCCCTTACTTCCCGTGGGTGTCGTAATAGGCGACTAAGGGTCTTACCGGAGAATGGGCAGCAGCGTTCTCTATTTATTCCACCATCATACCATACTGCGATCGCCAACCCGCCTGCCAAGCGTGGCGATTATGGCAAACCCCCCCAAAATTGGGGGAGGCCTATGTCCAGCAGTGGACGTCTATCGGCTGAAACGACTGCTGGTATACCTCTGCTTAATCGTTCGGGTATTACGGGCGTGGTGTTATGTTATAAATACTGATTGTTTTTTAGAAAAGTGAAATATCAATCTTCTACGAAATATAACGCAGCTATGTAAAGGCGGATACAGAATTGCGAATCATGCGATGAGCGCCGTGCGCTGCGCATGCCTCGCATTGTCTTTGGTAGGTATGTCAAATCTTGGATAAAAAGCCTCCTTATTGGTCGAATATTTACCAATAAGATTAACAATGGAGTAACAAATAAAAGTAGACTGTTGGTCAAAGAAGTGGTAGAAACTATTACAACAATTTTCTTACAACTACATTGTTTTAAAGACCCAAGAAAACAGCGCAACGCAATACTCTCCAATGAAGGATATTTGAACAAACAAAGCGTTTCAGGAAAAGCAGTAGTAGTTTTATAAAATAACAAAGCAGACACACAAAGGGGATAATCATAAACAATTTCAATTCTGTCAATTGTAAATCCGCAGCTCGAGGAATACCTGGAAACTTACTGCACTATGCAGAACGAAAACATTTTCTTGCCGACTTGATTCCCGCGGTAAATCCCGGCTCAATCCCGCCTCTATCCGAGGCTCCTCAATCACGGGAAAAACGGGATTCTTAGGTATACAAGCGATCGATTTGCACTATAGTGTTGAGGGTTCCGCACGATATACATATTTATCTACGTCTCGGCCGATTGCTTACTTATGTAGATGTGTTATTTGCATTTCATTTCTGGTGTCGTTTTAAATTATTTGGAGATTGAAATTGATACTGGTTGTTCAGTTAGATTTAATTCATATGGTTACTTGATAATGAGTTGGGATCTAGGTAGATTCCTGGCTATCAATGGCATAAACCATTATGAATTAGTAAACTTTTTAGTTTGTAAATTGTAAATTGCTTTGTACAACGCAATGGGGTTCCATAATTTTGTGCATGTTTATATTAAATAAATAAATTAAAAAAAAAACAATGGCTTTCTGGGAGTGCCGACAGAAGTGAAAACAAAACACAAACAGAATACCTACTATTGCCATCACTCAGTGACATATCGGATATGCATTAAAATCCGAAGCGGGTATTTTTTTTAATCGTCTTGTAAACAAAACACGCGCGGTGTCGCATACGGTAACAGTGGCGTGAGTTGAATGGTTTTTCCGTCTCAAAAATGTCCAACGCGCCTAAAAAAGTTTTCAGTTCAATAATACAGAGGCAATGAATGTGCTACATGTTTTGTTAAAAGCGAAAATTGCGCATATTTAGGTACCTATCCAAGCTACAGCTCATCATCATCATCCTCTGTCATAGCTTGACTTCATTCGCTACTGGTTATGTGATTATTTGATTACTAAACTAGTATAGTCGTAAAGAGAAACAGACAGTGAAAACCTTTCAGCTTCGGATCCTGAAGCATTGATAACTCCATAAATTGGAGGATTTCAATACCATATTTTGTTGATGAAACGCACGCTTTGAACTCTTTTGCTTATCCTCATTGTAATTAACGCCCAAACACATATTTTTTGTAAGAAATATTTAAGTTTTTACAAGTAAAACGCCACCTGCGTCCTTCATTAGCATAGCAAACAAAGAGAATCAATGCGCATCGTGGCATAGTAAATAATTGGTGCAGAGCTGAAGCAGAATAAAATTCTTCTGAAGCTTTGTGGCGCGCGGCAGCGGGCGCTCCTGGCGGAAGCTGCGGAGACTAACTATGCGACGAGAACATTCTGAATAACGTTGCATAGAGTAGGAAGAAACAGAGGGTTTTAATCATTATTGAAGCATATTTTTAATGTCTTGTGGAAACGATGACATATGGTTATTTTTTTATAAAGAGCAGTGGGCTGTCCTCGTTAGAGTTTGTTTGTAGAAAAAGAAGATTAAGAGCGAAGAGAAGATTATTGGACCAATAAAATTACAAAATGTATGGCCTTTTAAGCACGCTATTTAACTCGATTCTCGGCTACACAACCAGCCATCCTGTGAAGATCATAAATACAAATTACACTTGTCTTGTACAAAATAGTTATTAAAGTATGTTGTACAGAATATACAAAAAAAAATGCCAATTTGTGAAGAGGGAAAGTCTTTTATTTACAGTCCGGCCTTCAAGAGAATGCGTTCCTGATACCTGTCAGTGGGACAATTCTAGTTGGTAACTAAAAAGATGAAATTTATCTAACACATTCCTATTCGTTTGTATGAAACTGACAGGTGCCAAGAACGCATTTTCTCGTCGGCCGCACTGTATAT